>JAVTVX010000029.1:2690000-4161250 GCA_033439265.1 Dillenia suffruticosa | reverse complement strand
TATTAAAAAATTAAAAACCAACCCTCCTAATAAATTATATAATTAATCTCAAAAAATCCTAAGTTCGAATCGAAACAAAATAAGCCAAAGGGAAATAGAAAAATTGGAAAACCAAAAACCAACCAAGATTCTTGGGCGTCCAATTATATGAAGTATCCAATGTGCCCTAATGTCCTTGTGTTGTTTGTCATTGTGCCAAACAGTTGTTTTCGAGTGCCCACTCTCACAAAAATGAACCCTACTAATCTGCAACTTACGGTCTCTCTTTTATCGCTTGTGGTCTAGGCCACATCATTTAAAACTTATTATGTCTTCGTAGAGACATCTAAATACTAAAAAAAACTTATTTTATGTATCTTTTTCGAAATTAAGGTTTGATATTTGCATTTTTGTAAGATATTTTTGCGACCCCATTAAAAAAAATATATTATTTTCTTGGGGGCATGGCAGGTTTGCAGTGAACAGTTTGGTCATCTTTTTAATGGAAATTGGTCCTACCAATATTGATATTTTCTCTTCTTTTTTTTTTTTTCGATTTTTCAATTTTCATCGTTCACTCACATGAAGCAAAAGGGTATTGTTGTAAATTGGTTGGAAAACGACGATAACTTCGTATCTCACTTGAAACGTCAATAGCGGGCAAGAGGCACAAGTAGCGAGCACAAAGACGAAAGGGAAAAAGAGGGAGGGGCTATTTTGTTTGGCAGCTAAAGCCTGCTCATCTGCAAAATCCCACATGTGATCAATCTATGGAATGTTTTGGTAGACCATTTTCTTTTTAATTCCAACAATACCCTTATTCCATTTCCTAAAATAGTGTATTAAGGTACTAATTTAGAAATCTCAAGTTATATCCATCTTGTTTAGTTTTATTTATAATATTTTTAACTATAATTAAAATATTTTTGTGAGAAATATAAAATTTCGTAAATAAAAATTCATTTTTTAAAAAATAATTTAAATTATCATTATATCAATAATTTTTTTATAGAAAAACTCATTCGATTTGAATTGAATTTTACCTAACTTTCCGAAATTTAACCTAAATGCTAATCCTTGAAGCCTACCCCAAAAAAAAAGGTCTAACCCTACAAATATTTGTGTCATAAATTAATTGTAAGAGAACCCTTCCTTTTCATTTTTTTTTTCTTCCAAAGGTATGAGACAATTTGGGATAGCTTTGCCCTTACCAATAAACCTATCTAAAAAGAGAGATTCGATTTCGAGATTTCTTAATATTATCACAAAAGTATTTATAAATCAAAATTTGAAGCAGCTAGCCATCGATGGAGAAACTATTTTTATGAGTATCACATTCCCTATTTCAAAAATATTCTAGCTTAGACATGATACTAAGTTTTAAATAAGTGTATCGAAATTAAATTTAATAATTCCCTAAAACTAGTTGCATCAAGGATTTCTATTATAATTTTTGACTAACTTCAAATCAAGAATAACTTTTTATGTAATTAAAAAAAAAAGGAAATTATCCGATGATACATGATAATTGAAATTAGAAATGGTGTGATCGATAATTTTAGACCCAACTAGTCTTCGAAAGATTTTAGAATTCTGAACTTATATAGATTAAGATTTCAAATGTCACTAAAAACATATTGGAACAAGTGATATCCTTTGCTACAAAAGATATTCGTACAATACTTTTTAATTTTTTTAGTTTTTAGTATCGATATTCGAATTTTGTCTGATTAATCCGTTTTGAGTAATGTGAGACCCATTTTAGAAGTTGATTCTTTTAAATCCTTTTTCGTAATTTTTAGAATTCGAACTTGAAATCTCTGGTTAAAAAATAAAGTATTCGATTATTTAATTCAAAGAAATTTGGTAAAGATATTCGTACAATAATAAATGTAATAATTACAATTAATGTCTGATGCCCAATTTTGCTTCAATTTAACAAAGTGATGTGCTCGATTATGACTCGGTGCCGAGAACTCTTTCAATGCTGAGAAAACGGAGAATGCAGTGAATTATAATTCTTATGTTTAGCAAGTCGATGGGTTAATCTTATTCCCCAAAAAGGGGGAATTGAAAAGCAAAGAGAAGAGGGCCAATCATTAAGTATGATTTAAAGGGCAAGAAGCAAGAAATCTCTGTAACAACCAAAATGAAAGGAAAAATGGTTTTCAAGGACAAGGATAGTTTTGTCAATAGGAATGAAATAGGAGGGCTGTGGCCCAGTTGTTTGGAAGGTTGGCTTCCCCAAAGGGCACATGTAGTGGTCGCATGAGCCAGCGAAGTTCCAAATAGGTGTGAGAGAGAGAGAGAGAGAGAGGCACATGGGGAGCACATGTAGAGAAGGGGGTAGTGTAGGCAATAGAGGGAGGGGATTGGCATGTGACAAAGGTGGGACAGAGAAGCAGCATGAAATGTACAGCTTGTTCTGCACATTCCATGCATGCCCACTCATCACCTTCTCTTCTCTTCTCTTCTCTTCGGCCCCCCTTTTCTCTCTCTTCTGTAAACAAATTAACATTTTATTAAGTCAGTCATCCGATTCAAATTCACATAATTAAATTTCATTTCTTTGATTTTGCATGTGCTTACTTGGCTCCTTCCCTAATCTCAATATGCCCCGTGCGAAACATGTGTGTGAAGTGTCCTACTAGGGGATAGGCCTTCTTATTTGACATAATTTTTTTTTTTAATTTATCACAATAAATATTCAAAACTATATTCCAACTAATTATATTGTATAAAAACGAAAACGAAAAAACAAAAACGAATATGAGATGATAGATGAAATGACATTTTTATAAGAATACAAAAAAAGAAATTATCAACAAATACGTAAATATAAAAAATATTAAGTATTGTTATATAAATATTATTTATTTTATAAAAATAATAGAATAGTCATATTTTATAACAAAAATCTAAAATGATCAAATATGTAATTATTAATTACAAGATAATTAAAATAATAAATAATAAATAATAAATAAATTATTAAATTATTAAATTATTAAATATGAAAAATGTGTAATTATAAAATTTAAGAATTTTTGTGTAAATATAAATTAATTTAGTATATTGAAACATTTCGGAAACAAGAAAATATTAATTTTGGGAAGTTTCCATGCATCATAGCCAACTAATCCAATTCGAGTATCTATAGGGCTCCTATTTATAGGTAACTTTTCCAGCGTAATCTTTTTTATTTCCAAATTTTAAATCTAAGATTTAATTAAAAAATTTAACAAATCATCCCAATAGACCGATCGTCTATTGATATAGTCTTATTAATTGAAATATTAAGTTCTAAACTTTATTCAATTAGTATGAACATGAATTTAGTGAAATATCATAATGATAACCTCTACTCCCCATTCTAATTACATAATTTAAATTTATTTTTACAATTTTATCAATATTTATTTTTTATTTTTTAAAAAAGCATTTGATATTAACTTTTTTTTGTTTTTAATACTTGAGACTCAAACTCGATATTTCTATGGGAAGGGGATGGTGACAGTTGAGTTATAGTTCGTTGACTGATACATTATTTAATTTTAACGCTGATTTAAAATCTTAGTCAATGAATTTGGACGCATGAATGCAAATTTTTATATTTAATGAACATTAATGGATAAGATCATTTAATGGTGTGACTGCACAAATTGAAAGAAAATCCACAAAATAATATAGTAATTTTTCAAATAATCAGGGCAACCATTCCTAAGATAAATAAATAAACATTTATTTATGAGTTTCAAGAAAATATTGTGTGAGATTAAAATAAAATTATGTTAATATTGTTTGAGAGGCCAAGACCTATACTTCTAATTTGAGAAAATATATAAATTATATCAAATTCACTTTTCTCAGGCTTTTCCATTTTTTGGATATTAAAGAAATTTGAAAAGAGAATATCTTTATCAATTTTATATAAATATTTCGTTTGGTTGTGTATAAAGAAGAATGAGTATATTAATGTTCTCTGGTGTATCAAAATTTCTTAACACTAATTTTTTCGATTTTCGAAACATTTCAATTTATTAAATTAATTAATATTTAAATAAAGATCTTCATATTTTTTTTATATATACACATTTTTCTATATTTAATAAATTATTTTCTTATTTAATTATATTTTATTTTATGTTATTTTGCTTATAATTAATAATCATATTTTTCTATATTTAATAAATCTTTATTTTTTTAATTATATTTTTATATTTACACATTTCATTACATTTTTGTTTTTTCTTTATTTTTATAAAATACCATTTCTCTATATCGTGTTATATCTATTTCTATTTCGATACAATCTAATCGGTGTTCATACAAAAATTTCAGGATTTAGATTTGGTAAAAGTTAGCAAGTTAGATATATTCCTAATTCAAATTCTTACACCAAATCTTTCTTTAGAGAATTACAATTGATCTATGTATTAACTTGCCCCTTTATTTTGTCTTTTGGCCTTTGTCTAATAGAAAATATAAACCCTTCTCTCTCTCTCTCTCTCTCTCTCTCTCTCTCTCAAGTGAGAGGCTGAAAGCGACAGAGGGAGCATGAATGGGAGTGAGAGGAGGCAAGATTGATGAGGGGCCATAGTACACATAGCACCCGATGTGATATATCACCATTTTTGGTCCATTAAATCCCCCAACTTTGTTAGAGAATGAGAGAAAAAAAGATAAAACCCTCAGTTGCGGTTCGAGTCCCATGTGCATATGCAGGGGGGTTTGCTTTATTGCCTTTATGTCCCTCCTAGTAACATGGGTTACTGACCCCTTTTTGGGTTCAGTCTGACCCATGTCCCCACTCCAACATGGCCCAATTATAGGGCACCCCATTGCCTTTATGTTTTTTTTTTTTGAATTTTGAAAAGAAAAAATCTGAAAATTTTTTTTCTTTAGTTTAGGATATCTTGTGACCAGGTTTTGGTTTTTCTATTCTTGGTCCAACACACAAGCCGACACTAAAAACCACATGGTTTCAGAGAATTAATTCAATAGCACCGACAAATCAGTAGGCTTAAAATCCGGGTTGTCTCCACAATTTGATTTTGTCCCCATCAGGTTTTGACAAATTGGAGAGAGAGAGATCGGCCCAGAGGTAGAAACAGGAAAATTAAGGAAGCCCAAGTCATCAAAAGACATCCATGACAACCTCAGGCACACCAATGTTTGATTGGCTCTGTAAAAAAGTCACTAAAACCTTTTAACTATATTCGGGTTCGACTTAATATGGAAATAAATAAAATCACATTGGGAGATTTTTCCGAAAACAGGTTTGATAATAAATCAGTTCAAATTAATAAAGATAAAATTTCAGATACCAGGCTATAGCTAAACCAGAAATAAAAAAGAAAAAAAAGACAACCCCAGGGACTAGAAGAATAGGTCCGGGCTTAATCAGCCCAAGAAACATGAGGCCAAGTTCAAACCACACCAAGGCACACCCAAGCACCCAATTTTTCCCATGGAGATTGTTTGTTAATTTTCTTTGGAATTCATAACAGGATTGAAATTTTTGGATAATTTCAAATACAACCAACTAAATGTAACAATATCTCACAAGTAGGTATAATTTAATGGATCCGCATCCCTTCCTTTAAGAAACATGTTTGAGTTTTACTAATTTTAGTTTATTTTGTAATAATATAAAAAAAACATGTAATCAGATTCAAAACTTTTTGACGAACCCAGAAAACAAAAGAGAGTATATGACAATGTCATTATAAAAAATGATGAATTTATATATAGCAACACTCTTAATTTATACAAATAGGCACGATGAGCACTATCGTCGCAAAAAAGTAAAAAAGCAATGTCAACTAATATAATTAGTAATTAAATTAATAAATAATTAACTAAATAAGTATAGAAGGGAGAAGTTTCCAATATTATAAAACATGTAAATTTACCTGGTACAAGAGAGCAAAACACTGTGAATAATACAATGAGATAGCATATAGAATGAGGCATTGGGATTGCAGATTTGGACAAGACAGAGAGGAAAACTTCAAAGTCCTACCAAATCCTCCAACTTTGTGAATGAAATGATAGGTAAATGACAAGGAACAATTGGGCTCTACATGCCCTACTTGTCTTCTCCTTCTCTTCTGCCATCAACCCTTTTTGTCCTGGATTTGGCCCCTCATGATGCCATAACCACTGACGAAACTTCGTCATCCTTGGATTCTCTCTCCCACATCTTTGCTAGAGATGAAGCTGTTGAAATCCTACCATCACATTTATTCATTCATTATTCATCAACAACACAAACACCCCATAAATCAGGATAAGAAATAATCAAAATAAAACTTCACACTTACTGAAACCTGTCAAAATTAGGATCCAATTGGCAATCTCTTGTCATGTTATCCTCTAGGAGTCCGTTCATGCTTCATTCCAATGGTTCAAAACTCCTCCAGTAATAAAAGGGCATATGTCATACAGTGTATTTAGATGCCGTCTCTAAGAGGCTTAAGTTCATGAATTTTTTAAAAAATTTTTGATCCATTTTGTAAAATATTAGAAAAGAGGGGGAAAAAAAAGAACTCAGTTCTTGATTTTATCAATAGAAAAAAAAATTTAAAAATATTCTAAAATCAAGTTCAATATTCAAATTAGTTAAATTTATATTCTTTACCAAGAAAAATATATATTTTTATATTTATTTAATTATTTATCTATAGATTTTATGCGTAAAAACCGAAAAAAAAAATAATAAAAATGACGAGAATCGATGTTCAAAAATGCAAGCACGTGCTTCTTTCTTTCTTTGCTATTATTATTATCATGACCATTATTTTTGACCGACACGTGACTGGACCAACTAATCAAAACTGAAAATCAGACATTCTCAAACGACGCCGTTTCAGGTAGCATAAGTCCAGGCAGAGTCTTGGATACGGTAGATCGCGCCCACGGCATTAAAAAACTCCCACCCCGCCTCGCACGTGACGTCAAAGGGGCAGACATAACAAACTCTACGTGGCAAGGGATAATTGGAAGTAAATTTTCAAATGCAGGACCCTCATTTGTCGTTTCATTAAATTTAGGCTTATCTATTGCTCACCCCCCCCCCCGGCCCCTCGATACCCCTCTCCCCACCGGCGACTACGTAGATTTCTCGATTCAACGCCAGACTCTCTCTCTAGGGTTTTATTGAATTCGGATCAAGGTTTGACTCTGATACCACCAATTGATCGTCTTTTAACAGTCTTTAATTTTGTATTCCCTCTGATCTAATTGCATCACTTTATATAAGACAACCCGTTAGAAATGATCGAGGGTTTGCTTCTGATTTCCTTGTCATATTCTTAATCGCACAACCTTTGTGCCTTCGTGTTTCTGTTGCATTTCAGAATTTCTGGCTACGATTGTTCTGTTTCTGTGTATTGCTTTTAGTTTCATCCCTGACTATGTGGAATCATATGTATTTTTAATGAAATATGCTTCTTTTTTTTGAGTTATCATCAAATATCAGTTTTGGTTTTTTTTTTTTAATTTATTTTAAAAAAATTGAATCTATTTCTTCGGCTATGTGTCTGTATGGGTGTTTTGGTAATGGTGTTAGGTTAGGATAAGTGAAACATTTTTTGAATTTTGTTGTTTGTTCGTCTCATCATTTTGCCCTTGCCCTTTTAGATATGTGCGATGAATCTGGATGTTGTGATGAAATTAGATGGAGGAATACATATGGTTGAACATAGTAAAATAAGAAATTAAATAGTTTCATTGAAGTTGTTTGTTTGGAAATTGCTAATTGTAGGCTCTTCTCTCCATTGGAACAATAGGGCCATTATACCCATTCTTGAACTTGTAGAAGAGTGGTTCTTTTCTTGCCATTAAAAAAATGTTGTTACCAAGGAGCATCATAAGATAATCTAGGAAAGAGCAGTTTCTCACTTGAACTCCAAATGAATTCTTGGTTTTTACCTAGTTGCGACATGGTTGGTTAGCAATTTATGCGAATCTAATGGAAGTCAATTATGTTTTCTGTTCTGTATGTGGAAGTAAAGTGTTAGTTTTCAGGTATGAACAAGTTAGTTGCTTTATTTTGGATTTGAAGTATGATGTACATTTGGAATTTTTCTGTCTAGCTCCATTGCTTTTATGTGACTAATTCAGTTGTTTTGTCGATTTGGTGTTTTGCAAATATTATTTGGTTTCTGAAAACTTGAAAGATTGAGCATAGCAGTGGACCAGGAGGCAGAACTCTATTCTCAATGCATGTACTTGTGAAATTTTAATTATGTGAACAGAGGTTCTCTCCAAGGCCATTTGTTGCGTTGGTGGGTCCTTCGTGATAAGAATGTCTAGAATAAGGGTTCAGTGTCATAATTTAGGTATTACTATCAAGTAGGATTCTGAACATTGTCTTTAGATCATCTGGTTTGAGTCCTTGATCAAATGTGTGCTTCATTTGTTTGTGATTATCTGGGATCCATTTGTTTCTGTCTGTGATATCATATCCTATGCATCTATTGTAATTATAAGATGATTTGTTCCAATACTTAGACCCCTGTTGTATGATTTTGCAGGAAAGTCGTTGGAGATACGTTTAATGCAGTTTGGCTTTCCTTTGTTGGATCTCCGTATCCCATTTGAATGCTGAAGATGGTAAGTGAAGAAGTCTTAAAGGCAGTTTTCCCTTTCTTGGAAGGTGTCGACCTTGCTTCGTGCATGTTGGTAAGCAAGCAGTGGAGAGACATAGCAAAAGATGATTACTTTTGGAAATGTCTTTGTATTAAGAAATGGCCTTCGGTCTGCAAAAGGCCTTACCCTCCAACTAAAACCTACTACAAGCTATTCCAAACCTTCTATAAGCGCCATCATAGTCGAACCCTGCTCCCCCCACGACTATCGTTCACTCAACTGGAATTCTTTATTGATGTTTGGGCTGAGGATGAGTTAATCTTCTCAGAAGTTGTCCCAGGGCCTGTCCTGCAGGCAGGAATCAAAATCCCACCATCTGGTATTTCAGAGATGCTTAGGTATCACTTAGAGGGTCCTGAGTATAAGATGACAGTGCCTGTTGAACCAATGTTCATGGTCCCTCTAGACAAGACTCTGAGTGTCTCTGTGCTTGTGAATAGAAAGGATTCCAACAAAGTTGCATGTGTCATAAGAAAATCCATTTTTGATTATTTTGATCGAACGGCTTACAGAGCCCTTGCATTCGACTACCTTGACTTCTCTCCTGTCTACCCGTTCATCTCTGGCATTCGAGCATGGATCTCCTTGCTTTTCATCGAAGATGGAGATGGAGTAATTGATGTCTTTGGGATTGAAATAGATTTCTGTGATGCAGCTAATTCTGAGGAAGAGGTCTTATGGCTACTAGACATGCTTGATTGGAAGTGAGTAGTCAAGGTGAATGGGTGGACATATCCTCTGGCTTATCTGATGGAGGCTGTGCAAGGTAAGTAGCATAGGCCATGCTGATGCTCTGTGGTACAAGCCTAGCCATTCGGTCCCTTTATCATGTATTTCTTGTACATATGTTTTATGTCTTTTATTTCACATAAAAATGGGCAAGTTTTACATTCTACCTGTGTGTCTATATTCTACATTTGGCTGGCTGGTCATCAAAGTGTTTGGCCAAATTGGCCAACCTTGGATTGGCCCTGTTAATTTACTTGCCCTCAATAAAATCATCAATATGCTTTGATATTGTTGTGTTCCATTGATCCATAGCAGTATCATTCACAAAGTGACTCTTGTTAAGATCAGTTAACTTTTATGACTAGTGCAGCCTAGAAAGCTTTTTACATGTCAAAGCAATTAACTACGGATAATTTTACCTCAGAGCCCCCAACCAATGTCTAATTTGTCAATGTGCCTGATCAGAAATTTAAGCATGCAATAAACTTCGTAGTTCGGAGTTTCTTTAAAGAGCTCAGACGGTTGCAATTGGGAGCAAGCTTTAGCACGAGTTTGATTATTTTGTATGGTTTGTGTAAAATTAATCGGGCCATGGAAATTGCCTAGTACACCGGAGCTTCAAAATGCCCCACGGCAGAGTGAGCATTAGATTTTGGAGACCCAGAACCTGACAATATTGTTGTCTGATATAACAGATCTCTGGCTCACCAAGCAAGGCACGTGCACAAACAAGTACATATGCAATAAGCCAAATAAGATATGCAAGTTTTGGAGGTAGGCTATCAATGCATCGTGCATTTTCCACAGGCTTGCATTAGCAAACCAGACCAGGGTTGTTATGATACCCGGGCAAGGCTCAAGCTCGAGCTCGGTCAACTCGAGCTCACATTAAAATGCATTCTGTTAGTACACAAGGTCTTGTACCAAGACCAGCTCTCATTAAAATCTCTCATTGTTGACTACAGTAAATCAGCAAAATTACAATCTCTCTTGTTAGTGCACAGTTTTAAATTAGGCACCAGAGCACCTTATTTGTACAGGCTTCCAGAAGGGGGAGTGAAGCTGTCTAGTTGTATGGGCTCACCTGTGAAGGGATCAAACTTGTAAGGTTCACCTGTGACAGGATCAAACCTTACACGGTTACGAGTAGAAGCAACAGCAGCAACAAAAGTTCACAAACGGGCAGTGATGCAAGGATATAATCCAATCCTACTCTGCTGTAACTTGCAGGAGAAATCATTTTCTGGCGTGAGATAGCAGGGCTTGTTTCCTCTGTCAATTATGCCATGTCGATGTAATAGCTGGTCCAGATAGGAAGTAATGTGTGTTCAGACCTCTAGTGCTCCATAAGTTTTCATATCTGCAAAAGTTCAGTTTTAAGTACTCTAATCAATTTATAAATTAGTGTTCTAAATCCAATCAGTAATGAGTCAATTGTTGAGAATGCTGCACTTGGCATAATATTATATTAAGGAAAACACACACACACACACACACACACACTATTCTGGTGATGAATGAAACAACATCACATGATCCAAGAAGGCACTCAGAAAGATACCACCTTTCCATAGTACATCAAAAAGGTTGTGAAATCAAACCTTTGCCCCCAAGTGGGAACCAAAATATGAGATTCAGCACCTCTTACAGTTTGCATAAACCTTTACATATGAAGTTAAGAATAAACAAATACTGGACATTTGCACTATTAGTTTGTAAAGTTTGCTACTTTGTAAAACCACATGGAAAGTGCAGTCTGTAAATACTCAACTAGAGTTATCCATATAGCGAGTAAAATGTACCATCTTCCACTCCGTTGCTCTAAAACCCATCATGTACATGAATCTCTCTTATTAAATGAGAACTTTTTGCTAAATCTTACAATGGAGGAAGTTCCCCTTCTACTTTGACACTTTGGCTCTCGTGATAACTTATGTCAATGGGACATGATGTGCACATTGAGCTTAAGTACACAGCTGTCATGTTTCATAATCTATCTAGTGCGCCACATATGCTAGCACTATTATATAATCCATGCAAATAAAAAAAGAACAGAAAATCTGGCATCTCCTAGCAGTTCAAAACCTCAATTATATAATCTTTTATATACACTCAATGCAAAGCAAACTTTTTGCTCAATAATTACACTACAAGATAACACGCTCTCAACGATGGAAAATTACCGACGGGAAAAATCCGTCGGTAATAGCGACAGATTAATGTTGGATTAAATTAGCGACGGAAATATTTTCGTCGCTAATGTGGTAAACAGTTAAAAAAAAATTGTACAACTATCGCTAACGAATTATTGACGAAAATTTTAGCGACAGATTATCGACGGATTACCAACGAATTACTGACGGATTTTTTATTTTTTATTTTTTATTTACCAACACAGAAGCGCTGGAGCAAGGAATTTTCACAAGTTAAAGGAGGCAACACACAGGCGGGTAGGGCGCGGGCTGGGCGGGTGTGGAGTGAGCAGGGGCGCGGGGCGGGGATGGGTGTGGAGTGAGCAGGGGCGTGGAGCCGCGTGCATTCTCCTTATAACTCAAAAATCAGTAACGGATTGAAATCCATAGCAGTTTTTTTTTTTTTTTTAATCAGCGACGGATTTTTTCCGTTGTTAATCCATTGCTGATTTTAGCGACAGTATTTCGTCGCAGATTTTAGTAACAGATAGCATTTCATCGCTGATATTTAGCGAGATGACTTTCAGCAACGGATTTTTTTCAGTCGCTGAAAGGTATCAACGACGGATTTCTTACTTTCAGCGATGGATTTTTCCGTCGTTGAAAACATATTTTCTAGTAGTGTTGAAGGCTTACATAGAAGGTAATGAATTTCACAATGCATCGAGCATTCTGTCAGTTAATCTTAGAACTTTACTGTTATACCGCTGATGTGGAAAAGGGAAAAAAAAATAAAGTAATCAGAAAAACAAACCTGGGAGCAGTTTTTACTCCATGTGAAGCAAGAGAGCTAATGTCTGGCAAAAGAACTTTGCTACACAAGCTGGATATCTCTGTATCTCTAGAGGCAAAATGTCCTACTCTGGATATCTCTGGATCTCTAGAGGTAAGATGCCCTTCTCTTGACATCTCTGGATCTCTAGAGGTAAGATGTCCTACTCTTGACATCTCTAGGTCTCTGGAGGTAAGATGTCCACCTTTGAAATCTCTGGATCTATAAAGGAGAAATGTCTGACCCTTGTTATCTCTGGATCTCTAGCAGTAAGATGTCCGACTCTTGGTAGCACTGAGTTTGGTTTCAGTCCTAACTTGTTAACCTGGAGCTGCCCATGGAGACAACATTAAGGATAATGCACAATTAAAATGTGATCAGAAATGACCGTCCCTTTAAATGATTTTGACATTCGCAGCCAGAAAGTGGAGTAGCATACCCTGGAAATTAACTCTGCCAAATATGCTCCCTTTATTATGTCTCTCTGCTCCAGATAACATGAACTGCAAAGAACACCAATGTAACGAAAATGCATGGAAAGACTAACCGCAGAACTTCTGGAGTTGCAAAGACGTGAAAGATGTGACAGCATAACTAAGCTAACCTGATCAAGGACAGATATAGCTGCAGACTGAGGTAGTTCTCTGAGACTGGTTATGCAGTGTATGTCAACCTGGCAATGAATAACACTCAATATTAGGAAAATCAATTATGTGATTTCTATGGACATAAACAGATGCACAAGTTCAATCTGAGAGGGAAGGTAAGGGAAAAAGATGTACTAGCAAATGTTAAATAATCTTAAATATTGTACTTGTTTCTATATGGCTTTGATATATGAGGCCAGGCAAGTGTAACGGCACACGCATAACAGCACTCTAGCAGATAGACATGGCAAATGATATGGATCGATATACTACAAAACTGAGCTCCAGTCAAGACATGTTTCTCCCCATGAGAATGCCATTAAAAATGAAGCCTGTCGCGGCACTGTCTAACAGCCTACTACATCCTAATCAGAATAGACAAAGACACTTGTCTCAAGTTCACAGATACAAATTTTATCCTAATACAACAACTCTTCAGGGAAAACTTTTTCCAGTTAATCAACTTTGCACTGGTAGTTCAGCCACAGCCACATAACTTAGGTTTGTGTTAATCTAACACAAACCAAGCTTCTATCAAGAAAGTACTCAAAATGAACAGGGATATTGACCTTTAAGTGGAAGGAAGAAAAATCTCAAGGTATGAGACTCTCTCTCCATACTACAATGTTCAGTGCTCTCCTAAAGGTCACCTACACTTGCTACTAGACAATTATTAGCTAAGCTCAGTATTGATCCTGGATTCCCTCTCGTAATATAATTGAAACATATCATGCCAGTATGGCACAGACATATGAAACATTTGCTTGCATCTCATGTACTTACATCAAACGGGGTGGCAATGCCAAGTCTCAATATTTGAAGTAAACGCTCTTTAATAGCCGCAGGCAATGAAACAACAGCTTCTTCATAGGAATCAGCAACAACAGGTTCCTGATATGCAACAAAAGACCCAAACAGAAGAGGACTACAGATAAGAATGCATACTTTACATTAAGCATTAGGACCCGCTGCTTAAGTCCCTAGATATATATTGTTTCCAGCATTATTAAACATAAATCAGTCAGATTGACCAGCCAGAATCAAGAGACTATATTTATCATAACATTCTTTTGCCAAGGCATATGTGGAACACAAACCACACCAATAATGAATTCAAGCACTGAGCTCTCGTAAAGCTCAAAGTATGACATCAAAACCTTATAGTGAACTTTATAAGACAACCTAAACAACTTTTTCACATTATTAGATCAATTTCCCAAGAAACCCAGACAAAAAGACAAACACAAGGTGGAAAGAAGCAAACCTCCACCAAATACTTAGAATTCAAAACTACCGAATTTGGACCAGCTGAATTTAATGGCATTTCTCCCTTTAGAAGCTCGGATTGACTCGGAGCCATATGGGCTGCTTTGCTCTGAGTTTCATTGCGGGCTCATTTCTTAGTCTTGCCAAAAGGCCTTGCAACTTCCACTTGGTCTATGATACAAGGTGTCGTCCAACTTTTGTTAGAATAAAGTCAAATGAGGTCTCAATCCCAGTTAAAGGCCATAAGTATGATACATGTAAGTACTTGTGAAGTTTAAATCACCTGCAGTGTAAATTCTGGACCTCCAGTGGGCCCTTGGACAGTTTTTTCATTCAACTCCTTGATGGGAAACATGAAAGGCAGGTAGTGCAACGAGAGCAGGGAAAAATATGGAGCCATTGGAGGATTCTCCAATGGCTAGTTTTCTAGCCATTGGAGGAGAGAGCAGGGAGCTCTCTCTCACTTCCAATGTGTCCACTGGCTAGTTCTTGTGTTAGGCTATAAACATGGAGCCTCTTGGAGTGGTTGGAGTGTGGAAGAACAATCCTCTCTTCCTCTCTTGTAATTTCTCTATTCTAGCTTTCTTTCTAATGCTTTTTCCATAAATTCAAGAAGAGGTTTTCTCATTATTTTTGCTCTAGCATACTTCAATTTCAACAAACAGAGGGGAAAAGTTCGGTCAAATTAAGTCAGAGATTGTGTAGCAGCCTTTGCAAAAAGGGGGCTAGGCAATAGATGGTCGGGACTTATGGGCAGCTGTTTGGAGGAAACTCAGACAGGGTGGGCAGCTTTCAGAAGCACACTAGAGTTTAAAGTGGGAAGTGGGTAATGGGTTGAGAATTTCCTTTCAGCACCATGAGCAATGTGGCTTAGGTCACTTAAAAAGCCATTACCCTATTTTTTATGAGTTGGTCATCAATAAAGAGGCGTTAGTGAGCTCCTTGGTTACAACGAGAACACGTTGCTTTTGGAATGTGATGTGTAGCATACAAGCAAATGAGTGGGGGTTTGGAGTTCTTCAAATTCTTTAAGATATTAGAGGGTGAAGATAAATTTGAACAGTTAAGATATTGTAGTTTGAAGGGGTTCACCAATGGAAACTTTGACCATAGCATGCTTAAATTGAATGGTAGGGGCAAAAGGCAGATTCCCTTTCCTTATAAGTTTGTTTGGAATCCCATTCTGTGCAAATAGGAGCCTTTCTTGTGTGGGAGGCAGAGTGGAAAAGAATTTTAATTCAAATAATCTTCACATGATAGACATTGTTTTGGTAAATAAATATGTCATTATGCAAAAGGAGAACTTGAGTAGATCACTTGCTTCATCAATGCACATGGATCGGATCCCTATGAGACAAAATTCTCTCTTTTGCACTTATTGGTGACTTCATCAGTTGCGGACTTAGGAGTCACATGAGAGATTGTACAACAAAAAGGAGAATTGTTAGCATGCTCCTCTACCCATGTTTTGGTCCGTTCGAATGGAACGGAGTAGAAGAATTATTTGGGGCGTGAAGAATTCTTGTAGTTTTTTGTGGATGATTTTATTTAGTGTTTGTGCTTCTAAACCATTCTGAAGTTCTTTTGTTGATGTCGTAGATTTCATAGACTCTGTATCCTTGTAACCTGTGAGTTAACATCTCTTTGGCACTTATCCCCAAATCTTTATATTTCTGTCTTTGTGAATAAAAATTCTTTTTTCCAATCAAGGAACAGAAGAATGCCACCATGTGCTAACACAATAAATCACAAGAAAACTAATCAACATATTATAAATAATTTGGTGGTACATACTTTTGGAATATCACATTAAAATTTGATTCAGCATATGTCAAACTTAAATTGGTTCGTTTGAACTTGTATCCTCTTTAATAACAAAGATACTGAGCAAAAATGGCATAATTAATTTAAAACAAACATTTATAATAAGAAAGTTTATGACATATATGATGGTTCATTGCTACGCTCTTAGCCACAAAATGGACAATCAAGAATTTACAAAAAAGATTACATTCACATAAGAATAATCAATTGACCAAACAACTAAAAAGCAAAGACTCTCAACGCCCTTAAATATCTCTTGTTCCTAGAATTCTTTTCCTCTTCCTGATACAAGACCACATCCTCCCAGCACAACTTCAGCAAGCACCAGATGTATATAACAAAAGTGAACACAAATCTCCCACAAACTTGTCTTCCACAAGTAATGCAACAATAAATGCTTTCTTATCTCAATTCCCCTTTTACAAAGACAGCATCACTTCACCAAGAAGATCCCAGCATGATTTTTATAGGACAAGGATCCTCACTAGTGGTGTTACTATGAATTTCCTTCGAGATGGATAGGATTGGACTAGATCATGTGGCTCCTGGTCATCTATTGAGTGTTGGTATTGTCAACTTTTTCTAAGAAGATTGGTTTTTGAGGAGAGATGGTATTATTGGATTTTTTAAAAAAAATAAAATAAAATAAAAGCTATATTTATTGAACAATTTTCTAATTTTTTGTTAGTGGTAATTTCCTAGAGTCTCTGTATATTTCAAGGGGATTGAAGCAAGGGCTTCTGCTTTCAGCTCTTTATTTTCGTGACAAAGATTTTCAGAAAGTTGTTGAGGAGAGCAACAATAAAGCAATGGAGATAAGTTATCTACACCATAAATTGCAGCAAAATGATCATCCTATCTGGTCAACTTGTTCAGACTTGAAATCAGCAATCATCTTTTTGACAGTTGTTTCAACTTCATTGAATTTTCTTTTTATTAGAAAACAAAAATAAAAAATACAAAAACATGGGAAAAGCACCAAGGAGTGCTCATCCAATGCTTTACAAAATTGTCCAAAGTACAAAAACTTTACAAAATTATTCAAAATCCATCAAGGACTTCTCCACCCCCTCAAAGATTTTCCTAATCCTTTCCCTCCAAACCAACCAAAACATGGCTAAAGGAAGCATCCTCACAACTCTCTTCACCATACAGACCCTCACAAACTCCAGAACTCACTTTATACGCGGCTCTAAGTCCAACAAAGGAGCAAAAGAGAGAACTTTCCCAAACAAGATTAACTCCATGTGCAATGAAACAACGAGTGAGACTTTTGCCAAAAGCTTTAACCCACTGCCTACAAAGCTAAGGGGTCTAAAATCCCCCCAGGTTGAGACTCCCTTCATTTTAGGAATGAGGAGTAGGAAAGTTCTATTCAAACTTCCCACAAAGTCAATCGAGGCATAAAACTCGGCAAAAAATTTTATTATCTCCTTTTTAATCACCTCCTCATTCTCTTTAAAGAATGCCATCAAGAAGCCACTCAACCCCAAGTGCCTCACCTCCATTACAATCCTTTAAAGATGCAACCACTTTCTCCTCAGAAAAATGTGTCTCTAGTCCACTTTCTTTGTATTCCCCTATAGTGCTGAAAGTCACAGCATCAACCCTTGGCCTCCATGAGCTCTGTTGTCCATACAACTCCTTATAAAAACTGCATATGGCCTCCTCCTCTGTGTCATTGCCTTCAGGAAGCACCTCCGTGTTGACTTTAATACCAGAAAAATATTTTGATTTAAGGTGAATAGTTTTTTGCATTCCTATCTCCTTCCTCAAGCTAAAGTATTCCTGCCAGGTCTCCTCCTTGCCCAAAACATGCAAAAACTCAAACTTTTGTGCTTCTGACCTATCTCTATCCTCCATCAGATAACTATCGCTCCACTCTAAGCCATCTAACCTATTAATCTCCTCTAGAATGTGCTCTTTCTTAGCCACCACATATCTGAACAATTCCTTATTCCAAATCTTTAGGTGGCTTTTTAGTGACTTCAACTTGGTTACAAAATTATAGCCAGCACAACCAAACACCTACCCTTCCCTCCACTGCTTCTCAACCAAACTCTCGAAAGCATCCTCATAGAATGGAATTAGACTTGACAGCCCAACTCTAATATGACTACATAACAATCTAAAGTCAATCAAGGAAGTCTCTTTTGAACACCACTAGGGTAGCATTTGTCCCAACCTTGATAAGGCGGTATTTTTTCTTAAATTCAACCAGTGTATCAACTACCACAAGTAGGAATATCCATCAACCAACCTATGCTAAAAAAATCCCAAAACTCTGAAGCACAGTTTCTCCACCCCTTTCATGCTTCTTCCATTGGCATACAACACCCTGTTGATGTAATCACCCATGATCCATGCATGATCCAACCTCACTCTACATCTTCCAGCTCATGCCACAACAATCTTGTCTTAACTCCCCTGCCAGGTGCATAAATCCCAGCAAAGATCCATACAAAATTATTCCACCTATCCTCCACCAAAGAAAAGATTGAACAGGACCCAAGTGAACTCTCTTTTAACATCAACAACATTCTCTTTCCACAAATACATAACCCCCCAAACTTACACACACTTGTCCTCGAAGGAACAGGAATGTTTCTCTCATCTCTACCTCCCCAAACGCCCCAAAAACAATCGCCCCAATTGTTCAATTTCGTCACCTGCAAACGTGCCACATCAACTTTCCATACTTCCAAAAATGTTTTACAACCACCTCTTTAATAGGATCATTTAAAGTCAATACTATTTATCACCACTCCTTTTCGACTATTAGCACCCGCCTCTCCCCTGAAGGAGCTATCCTTACCATAAGTTTGTTGAAGATGACGATGAAGTATTCCAAGAAATGTGTGAATGGATGCCTCCCGAATATATAGCCCTAATCCGCCAACAACTTGGATAGCAAATTCAATCAAAAATCCAAGGAAAGGAAATGAAGAAAAGGCTCAAAATAAAGCAAACCATGGCTCAAGAAGGCTGCCCAAAATAAGCAGAAAGATAGGCAGATTTCTGGACAGAAAATGTCCAGAAATCTGCCTAAAAACTTGGCCCAAAATTAGGTCCATTCACTACCCACCTTCGGCCCACTCAAAGGAGACTTCAAGTCCAACGAATGGAACTCCATGGAGTTGTAACTTGGAGAGATAGTGATTGAAGGTTGAGCTTCTTGAGGTTCCCTGGCCTTCTTTTTCTTGTTTTTCTTTTTCTTCTTTTTGGCCTTGTCTTTTTGCTCCCCCTCAATGACTTGAGCATTACAAGCTATATGAACATGGCTTATTTGTTGTGCTCCCCCTTGCTCCTCAGTTGGAGCTTCGATAGGCAGACTCAGAGGTACTTTATCACCTAATTCTGCAAAGCAAAATTCTTTTTTGGTAAATTTCATATCTTTTGACATGTATGTTGTATTAGTCTTAGGATTATAACAAATATATCCATTTTTCTTGAATCATATCCTAAGAATATACACCGTACTCCATTTATGTAACAAACACACCCAAATGTCCTAAAATGTTTGAAATTTGGTTTGCTATTTCTAATTGTCTTTAATGGAGACTTGTCACTAAGTGATTATTGAGAAATACGATTGTACGAGTGTGTGGCAGTACTAATTGCATCACACTAATATTCACGAGTCATATTTGCATTTTCAAGCAGTGAGTATGCAAGCATATGTATTTCTTCCTCATTTACAATGAGGTTTTCATGACTCATGATTTCTAATATTATGCGCCTTTGATTTAAAAAACTTTGAAAATTAGGGCATACAATTTGTTTATCATCCGTCCTTAGTCTTTGAATCGATGCATTATACACCTTAGTGACTAGATGATAGTACTTTCTAAATACATTATGTGCTTGTGTAATGTCTTTAAACATATATACCCAAGTGTACTTAGAGAGGTTATCAATAAATGTTATGATATACTTGTATTCTTCTCTAGACATGTAAGGGATTTCTCTAATATGGCAATGCACATATTTAAATGCATTTAAGTTTAGTTTGGAGCTTATACCTTTGTAGGACAGTTCATTTCTCTTTTGATACGGCCTTACTCCGTTTGGCTTGAGGTTTGGAAGAAGATCCCAACACCTTTCTTTGGTGTGGCCTATCCTTTTGCAATGATGGCATCACTCTAAAGCTCCTCACATCAATGGATGAAGCACATCAAAGCATGGTGAGGGGCTGTTCAAATGCCAAGGCCGTGTGGGATACTTTGGAAGGTCTCTACGGCAACAAACACAACTTGGGAAGAGTTTTTAAACTTCAACAACAAATCTCCAAACTTCAAAGAGGTGACAAAACTCTACCACAAGTCTTTGGCAACCTTGAACGATTATGGACAGAATTGGAGACATTGAGACCACTAACAATGGACCTCACTACTCTACAACAAAGGAGAAATGAAGACAAGACATTTGCCTTGCTCATTTCCCTTGGAGAGCCATTTAAAGAGGTGCGCCAAGAAATCCTAAGAAGGGAAGCTCCACCATCCTATGAGGAGGTTAGAGGAATGATCCAAAGAACTGAAACCTCTATGAGACTTGAGGAGTAAAGCCAGACTCCAATGGAAGCTTTCGGATTCAAAGCAACAATGAAGGAGCAACGCGCTGAGATCGTGTGCCCACATTGCAAAAGGATATGCCACACAAAAAAAAATATTGGGATTTTCATCCAAATCTCAAACCAAATGGAGTAAGGCCGGATCAAAAGAAGAGTGAACTGCTCTACAAAAGTATAAGCTCCAAACCAAACTTAAATGCATTTAAATATGCGCATTACCATATTAAAGAAACCCCTTGCATGTCTAGAGAAGGATACAAGTATATCATAACATTTATTGATAACTTCTCTAAGTACACTTGGGTATATATACTTAAAGACATAGCACAAGCACATAATGTATTTAAAAAGTACTATCATCTAGTCACTAAGATGTATAATGTATCGATTCAAACACTAAGGACGGATGATAGACAAATTGTATACCCTAACTTTCAAAGTTTTTTAAATCAAAAGGACATAATATTAGAAATCATGAGCCATGAAAATCTCATTATAAATGAGGAAGAAATACATATGCTTGCATACTCACTGCTTGAAAATGCAAATATGACTTATGAATATTTGTGTGATGCAATTAGTACCGCCACACACTTGTACAACCGTATTTCTCAAGAATCACTTAGTGACAAGTCTCCATTAGAGACAATTAGAAGTAGCAAACCAAACTTCAAACATTTTAGGACATTTGGGTGTGTTTGCTACATAAATGGAGTACGGTGCATATTCTTAGGATATGGTCCAAGAAAAAATGGATATATTTGTTATAATTCTAATACTAATACGGCATACATGTCAAAAGATATGAAATTTGCCAAAAAATAATTTTACTTTGCAGAATTAGGTGATAAAGCACCTCTGAGTCTGCCTATCGAAGCTCCAACTGAGGAGCAAGGGGGAGCACAACAAATAAGCCATGTTCATATAGCTTGTAATGCTCAAGTCATTGAGGGGGAGCAAAAAGACAAGACCAAAAAGAAGAAAAAGAAAAACAAGAAAAAAAAGGTCAGGGAACCTCAAGAAGCTCAACCTTCCATCACTATCTCTCCGAGTCACGACTCCATGGAGTTCCATTTGTTGGACTTGAGGAGGAGTGTTGGAGATGACGATGAAGCATTCCAAGAAATGTGTGAATGGAAACCTCCCGAATATATAGCCCTAATCAGCCAACAACTTGGATAACAAATTCAATCAAAAATCTAAGGAAAGGAAAGGAAAGGAAGAAAAGGCTCAAAATAAGGCAAACCATGGCCCAAGAAGGCTGCCCAAAATAAGCAGAAAGATAGACAGATTTCTGAATAGAAAATGTCTAGAAATCTACCCAGAAACTTGGCCCAAAATTAGGTCCATTCAATGCCCTCCTCCGGCCCACTCAAAGGAGACTTCAAGTCCATAAAATGAAGCTCCAATCAAGACCCTAAGTGACTATGTAGTAGGTCCAAAAGAAGCCCAAACAATGCAGGGGCAGAATAGGCAGAATTTATAACGGCTAGTTTTTGGGTTTGTGTCTACCAACTAGTTTTTCCTTTTAGCCTATAAATAACTCTCCTCTCTTCACTTGTAAGATATCTTGGAGCTTGTCTCCTACTAGTCTTAGAATAGAGTATTAAGTCTCTAAAATTGTCTTCATGTATTATTGAGCATTGTCTCAATTCTTGTCATTTGTATTTGATACATCATCAAAAAAATATATTGAGTTCATTCTCATAAATCCAAACCCTCTTCTTCTTTGTATTTCTTCAACATTCATATACACAAAACACAAAACCTTCAATCCATTGCTTAAACACAAAAACCCTAGCTCAACCACCAAAGCTTCCGCACTCCAAATTCCAACAAAGTCATACTCTGCTCTAATTTTTTAACCCTTGATTAAGGTCTACCACCTTCTTCCCTCAGTCACTAGCTTTTCACTCTCCCCTCTCTTGCTTGCCTCCATAAGGTCAAGAAGACTGTGCAATCAATTTTTAAACCCCTTTGCTGAGACTACAAGCCCCTTACACACCGAATCTAAGTGATCTTATACTGATTTTGATACCCTTTATGAATTTTCTAAACAAACCCAATCAAGCACCTCCAAAACATCATCATCAATTAACTATTGTTTCCCTACTCTAGGCCCCAAAGAAAATGAGTATCACAAATTAGCACCTCTTTCCACTACACCACTAACATTCCTTGCCTTTTCCACCTCGGCCTCCACACTAGCCTCTCTGATCTCCATCTTCAACCTCGGTCACTTCCCATAAAGCATCATCACACACATTCTCTACCTACTCCCTACCAACCCATGAGCATCAGCTTGAGCCAAATCCTCGACATGGCCAAGTCCCGAAGGACGTCGGTGCCTTAGGCTCCTCTGACCCTTTTCTAGTGGTACCAAAACATCCTCCCGCAAAAAGAGTTGATGCCTTACCAACTAGATTAGCAAAGAGCCCAAACATCCTCCCGCAAAAGTACCAAAACAAGGAGCAGACACTTTGGATCATATTTCTAATGGTAGCCAAGCCAAAGGCCTAACAACATGATTTTGTTTGCTTCTACCAGCTGCTCCTTATGTGATTTCATTCCACCAAATATTTTTTGCCAACCTAGGTAAAAGCCTCATTCTCCACATTTATAGACAATTCATTCCGAACTCTGGCAAAATTTCAAGTATTCTCACCCAATTGAGCCATTCAAAGTGTCCATCATGCACTTCCTCTCACAGGTATCCTCTCCACAATTGCACAAACCTGCAAATCCAAACTTATCCCCTCCCGCCCCCATTTCCAAATAACAACCACATCCATAATTTGTGTATACTTTATGATCAGTTATAATTTGGGCATACATCCTCCATCTTCCAAGAGTTCACTTCAAAACCTTGTTCTAGCTTCCCCGGCTCCACCAGGGACTTTGGAACTCCCCCATTTCAAGACAACCTGTAACACTACCTCCCAACAAAAGACTATTAAGTACAGTCCCTCTTCATGTGCCCACTTAATGAACCCAAAACCTTCACCTGAATCACATATGGCGTTCGACCCTTACAGCCCCAACACCTTCCCCAAAGATATTCTCACTCTCTTCACCAATTGATTAATCTTCATAAGAGACAAATACTTCCAGATTTATCCCATTCAAAACACACAATCATGGACCAGTCATGACATTTTATCCTTCTAAAGCATGGGAACTCACCTTTGTGACAAAATTTATCCCAAGTTTCTAACAATCCAAGCCATCTCTCCAATGTAAAGGAAATTGGACCTCCTCTTACCATGGCCACACTCAATAATGCAGATATCTTCACCATCTTTCCACATCTACGTAGTAAAGTCAAAAGATTTCCTCTCCATGCTTATGCCAACAGAGGAAAAATCTCAAAAAGTTACTCATCAAAACATCCCTAACAGTTCAACCACACCAAATCACCTTATTGGAGAACCAAACCGATCTTCACCAATGGCAATGCTTCGCAGCTTCACCGGAGAAAACAAGAACCAACAATCACACTTCCAAAATAGCAGCAGCGACAACCACTTCCCCATTTTTTTCTCTCTGTGCATGTTTATTAAAAACT
Organism: Dillenia suffruticosa; assembly: GCA_033439265.1. NCBI lineage: Eukaryota > Viridiplantae > Streptophyta > Magnoliopsida > Dilleniales > Dilleniaceae > Dillenia > Dillenia suffruticosa. Next base: position 4,137,051 of record JAVTVX010000029.1, on the reverse strand, counting down.
TCATTTAAATTATTCATAACTCTCTGGAAAGATTTCTTTAAGCGGTAGAAGACCTAGGCCTCTGATTTTGAAGGGGCTTAACAATATTTTCTTTCATTGAGAAAGGAACTATAGCAAGAGAGGAGCCAGCTTGTAGTCTTCAAAGGTCATTGAAAAAAATTATGAAGGGGAATGCAAAGTCTATGGCCAACAACCATACCTTGTTTTCCAAAAGCTCAAATGGCAAAGCCTAAGAGAAGGTCCAATGATTGAATATCCATATAGCCATCACAAACTTCTCTCCCTGCATCCTTCCTTGTTGCTTTTTATCATCCAGAACTCAAACACGATATGCTTTCTTCACTTTTGTTGGGGAAAAAAAGAACCATAACTTCAGCAGAGGTCTTGTCATATAAAGGTTGTTGTAATTCAATTACATCGCAAGAAACTCGATATCAAATAATTCTCTCCAAAACAAGAAATCCCCTGAATAAACATTTTAACCTCCTCAAATACTATAGATTAATTGCTAGAAATATTGGACGAGCATCCAATGGATGACTTGCAACCCCCAAACTCGGGGAAGAAAAATGGTAGCAGTGATTTCAGAAAGGGTCATGTTCATGATCTCAAAAATTATTCTACAATATCAAAAATCTACATTTCACTAATCAGATTATGTTTTTGCCAATCATCTGAAATCTTAATAGAATAGAATTATTATAATGTTATATTCCTTCATTAGTATCAAAGCACCTGACATTAAACTTTGCAAACACTAGGGGAAAAAGGAAAAAGATTAACAATAACATAAAATTGAAGATTTTAAGTAAATAAAACAACAAAAAGATGTGTCTATATAAACAAACCTCGCGAATCTTGTTTTCTGTGACTGTACGAGTTAAACCACCGATAAAAACCTCCGTACCTCTGACTGCATTCTCTGCTCCAATCACCCAGCCAAAAAGTAATTAAAATTAAAATTAAAACCAAAAGTTTTGTACAAAACCTACTCAGGAACACAATTTTGCAAGTGAGAAAAATGAAATCTGAGACTACATTTTGGAGAGATAGATAGAGAGACGGAGAGAGACTTGCGAGTGTCTGATGGGTGATTCTGACGAATCTTTCACCTGAGAGAGAATGAGAGAGTCGGAGATTGTGAAATTCTAGATGTTAAGGAGAAAAATTAGGGTTAAGTTGCTCGGTGGTATTCGAGGAGGAGTATCTGAGCGATTAAAATCAAGCGAAACTTTGGAGAGGAATAAAACCCTAGAATTGAAATAGGGACGCGAAGGAATCTTTCATTTGAATGAGTTTTACGTTACAGGGGAAAAAGTTTCCCTTACTTGAGGTTTGTTCGGAGCTGACCTTAATATTAAAAAAAATAAAAGTAAAAATAAATAAATAAATTAAAACAATTCAGATTGCAAAAAAAAAATTCCATAAATAACACTCATATTGTAATTTGAAGTTGTACTATTTATTAAACAGTATATACTATTCAATGAATAGTATTATATCATAACTTAAAATCACGGCATGTATAATATCATATCGTGACTTCAAGTCACGACATGTATAATATCTTATCATGATTTTAAGTCACGACATGAAACCATGATTAACAGTACCCATATCGTGACTTGAAGTCACGACATATGAATATTAGATCTGAAAATATTTTTTAAACAATATTGTTTTAAAATTTTTTTAAAAAAATAAAGTTATATCTATACAAAACTCTCCCTTACTTTGCCATGCATATCGTGAATCCTGTGAATTTCCTTTTTCTTTTTTTTTTTCTCTCTATAATATTTATTTATTATTATTTTCTTTTTTATTTTTTCACTATCAATCTTGAGATTAAATAGAAAAAAATAATATATTATATAAAATAAATAAATAAAAAGTTAAGTAGATCAAATTGTTTATACTAATATATATTAATTTTTATACAAATTATTAATTGATGACTTCATAAAAAATTGATTGAGAAAATTTAAATATAAAATTGATTTTTTTTAACTTATAATTTATGTAGTCTTTACCATAATTTTCAATAAGAAATTAACGTTTAAGACTATTAATATAAACACCATCGCTCGTTAAATCAAGTTACCATCATCCAAGTTAATAGTTAAAAAAAAAAAGCAAAAAAGCAAAAAAAAAAATAATTTATATTTTACTTTACTTAATTAAGGTGTTTTCCACGTAAGAAGATTACTTTACTTTTCTTAATTAAAAAATCTAATATTTTTATATATATAAAATGCACGCTTACCATAGATTTTTTTTACGAACATTTTTAATTGGTCGTCTCATATTTTTTAGACTCATATTTTTTTAATTAAAATTCTTGTACTTTTTCGTTTTGATCCTTTTTTACTTAGGTCATTTATCTTTTTGGTTTGTTTCGTTCAAATCTTTGCACTTTTTTTAACCTTTCACTTGGATCCTTCAGACCATACTTTATTTTTTTCATTCAGATTCTTTCACTTTTTTGACTATTTTTTTGTTTAAATCCTTCGTCTTTTTGGAATATAAATTTTCCTCTTTTATTTTTTGACTTCACGAATGTTGTCCTTTTATTTTTAAACCGTAGTTTTTTTACATTCAGGTCTTTGTTTTTTATTTTTTAACTTAACTTTTTTTTCCCTCTTAAATCCTTTATTTTTTGGAATATAGCTTTTTCCTCTTTTTTTATCTCACGGATGGTTGTCTCTTTATTTTTATATTACAATTTTTTTATTCAACTCCTTACTTTTTTTTTTACCTAATTTTTTCCTACGATGATACGTCTTTTTTAGATATAAGTTTTCTCCCTTTTTTGACCTCATTTGTTCATTCAAGTCCCTTTTTTATCCAATTTTTTTCATTTTAGTCTTTCGTCTTTTTTGAATATAGGTTTTTCTCTTTTGTTTTTCCTCACGAAATAGTCGTTTCTTTATTTTTAAATCATAGTTTTTTATTTTTTTTTATTCAAGTTCTTTCTTTTTTTTTGACTCTTTTTTACTCTTGAATCTTTCTTTTTTTAACATAGATTTTTTCCCTTTTTTGGACGCCCACAGATGTTCATCCTTTTATTATTATTATTTTTTTACTCCGCTTATTATCCTTTTTTTATCTCATTCATGGTATTTTTAGAATTTAAGTGGTTAGACCATTTTTTTTCTTGTCGCTGATATATGTTGTATTTCTCATTGATTTGGATAATAATTTAGTTTAGGTATTAAGTTAATTATAAGTCTAAAAAATATATAAACAATAAAAAATACAATCCATATTTTGTGTACAACCCATGCGATCATGCAGGTCAATAACTTGTTATTATCTAAATGCTATATGAAATAATAATACCATATGATTAAAATAATTTAAAATTCAAATTCACATTAACATATTTTAACTTATTTTTAATTAAATCATGAATATGTTTTGAACAATTCAAACAAGTATTATATTAATAATTGATTTAAATATATTAATTTGTATTGTCATATAAAATTTAATTTATTTAATATTGACTCATTCTATCTAATTCATATTATATTATTTTATTTAAAATAGGGTCAATCAAACTAATATAAAGCCAAGGAATTTCGTAACCAAATCAAGATAAAACCGAACTCCACCTTAAAATTCACTGAGCTTTATTCACGAAGAGTAAGATTTCTGGTTTAAAAAATTTGCCCAGACGTACTTAGCTAGGTTTGTGATTTTCCCTTTTTCCATGAGTGGATGGTAGCACTCTTTGTGAGAGTGTGTGTTGGTATATTTACCAAATGCAAAATATACCGATAATAGAAATTATATTTCCTTTTTTGGAATATAAAATATTAGATTTCTTAATTAAGTATCGAATTTAAAACTCGAGAATGAAAAAAATTATATTAAAAAAACTATCTCCTAAATAAAATTTTATAAACACTCAAAGTTAATTATTAGAAATATGATTCCGAATATCGATAATAGAAATAATAAAAAAAAAAAATCATATATATTATCCACCCACGGCTTGTGCCCGTGCCCCACTTGTTGTAAAGGGTCAGTCATGCGTGTTGTTGCGAGGCCAAATCCTTTCACGAAGATATCTCTGTATCCACAATCTCCTCCCCCTCCATCAATAATAACCCTTTTAGTACAAAGATTGGATTGATAATATTACATCAATTCAACTAACAAACTTAAACCAGATGATTAAGGAGAATAGCTAAACAAGTTAACAACCTGTTTTATTTTTTATTTTTTTAATAACCAGCTAAATACACACACCCATATGTTAGAAATCAAGGGAGTTGCTTAAGTTTTTAAGCATATAACATGGATCAGAGTTTATTTTAGAGATTAACTCTCTCAAATGCTTTTTCGTCATTTTTAAAACTCAAACTCAAAATCATTAATTAAGGGGTAGAGTATTTTTGATCACTTAATTTAAAAAAATTTAATTATTAAAGTTAATATAAAATACTATCTTACCGTCGTGAACCGATGTGGGAATGAGATTTTCCTCTCAGCCCTACTCATTTGGGGCTCCAGGAGGGTTTGGTCCTAATTAACTCTTATACAAAATTGCAAAGAAGAATAGTAGATTTTTTTTTTTTTTTTATGCCAATAGATCTATAAGGCCTATGAAAAAAAAAAACCTTAATCTCTTTATGAATGGAGTAGTTAATAATTTCATTAGTGACAAGCAATAATTTATGTATTTCCCTTTTATTTTTTTATTTATAATATTTTTAAATTAAAAACATATAACTTGACTTGTAAAATAATTTAAACTAAAATGAAAAAAATAAATAATAAAACTTAGGACATTTATTCTAGAGTGCTTATAATCTTTGCTCAATCATGCACAGTTCGACTAAGGATCGATGTTGATCTATTAAGCTGTTTCTTTTCTTTCTCCATCTCTCCCTCCCTTCCTCTCTCTGATTTAAATTGCAAAAGCCGTTTCTCTCTTTCAAATTTACTCTCGTGTAGACAAAAAAACAAAAAAATAGAATAATAACTCTTTTAAATCTTTTCTTTTTCTCTTTCTGTGATGGGGTGGATGCAGGTGCAATTTTCATTTTCTCATAATTTTGCAAAATTTTCATCAAATTATTATTATTTTTGGTATATAATTTTGATGGAATTATTGAAATTTAATTTTCCATAGAAAGAAGAAAAAGAATTTGAGCTCGTTTTCTGAACGATTTCTGTGCGAAAGATATTAACTAATTAGTGCAAATTAATGCTTTCTAAAAATGGCATAAGAAAGGTGTAACTATCGAAATTAAATTTTCTCTACAAAGAAAATAAGCCTCTGAGTTTTTTCTCAAAATAATAATAATTTTTATGCTAAAAATATTAACTAATTGGAAAAATATTAATTCCCCATTAACATGTACCAAGAAAGACTATGGGAATGGGGTACTAAATATGCACTCTCGAGGGAAAAAGAGGTGCAAATCTGATAGATATCAAAGGAGCTCTAAATATGCTTGAAGCATGCACAAATGGCATTACAGGTTACGATTTCCTTCAAATGTTTGGCCAAATTGTCAATTAGAAGGAGCAACATTATCCAATTGCACCCACCTTCCATCACTAGTAGCATGGGAGAGCCGGAAAGAAAATTTAGCGGGGTCAAACAATATGAATTTTTATTTTTATTTTTTTACGAGGTCCAATGTAAAAATTAAGTGAAGTCAAATTTATATATTTTATATATTTAATAAAAAAATTTAAAATTTAAATGAGATCATTTGACCCCATTCGATATATTATACATCTGCCCTTGACCAGTCGTAACCCTAAGTGACAAGCTTTGTCCCCGTAAAACCACAGCACTCACCCACTTTTGGGCCCCAGTCTCTCTTCATTGTCATCCGACTTGTTGAAGAGCCTTTAATTTCAACATCTGATACATCTCGGACACCACCAACATTATACACTAATACATGAATAAAGTTAGGGTTTTCAGAAATTTCAAACTTAATTCTTCCGTTTCTTTTTTTTGTTTTTTTACAAAAATTTGAATCTGAAATTATCAAATTGGGGAGGAAGATTTGTACTATTAGGTTATCTCTTTAGGGAGTTAATTCCTCCATTTCTATGATATGGGACTCTAAGATATTTGATGAGTACAACACCAGCTTTATATTGAACAATTTTTAGAAACATTGGTTATGATAAGACGAAGGGTTTTTGAGGTGAATCACACCAACCTCCGTGAGAATTAGGTGGGCAGTGATTGTTAGCTTGTGCCTGGTTTGCATGATTGTGGAGCATTCTCTCACTTTTTTTTTTTCTATAACGAGATTTGAATTTTAGATGGAGGGAGAATATGACCATTAAACTGTTTTCTTGAGACTTTACTGCACATTATTTCATAGCATGCTCCACAAGTTGCACCATTGTTAAAAAGGGCTGAACTCAAAGCTGTCCAAGTGCAATTTAATTCCTTTGCTAGGATCCAAATGGGATAATCTTTCCTTCTCATAATTGATTACAATGATACGTGATCACACTCCCCAAGTCACATGCAAGCTATTCCAATTTGGCATCGTTCAAAAATTTTAATAATTAATATTAAATTTTTGTCCAAAGAAAAAAAAAATTTTAGTAGTTAAACAAGGAATATAAATCTTATCAAAATTATCCCGAATTTTTCGTTTGAAATTGGTATAATTGATAAATACACTAAAATAATGAACGCATTTTTGTATTCTCTCGTAAATATTTCAAGTCAGCGTCTCCTCTATAAGTTTTAACTAATTATTTTAATTAAAATTCCTTAATTATTTAAATTTACATATGTAATTATTTTGTCTAACTATATGTTTGTAAATAGATCCGTGATCCATCGATGATTAAGTTTTCTTTAATCTGTGAATTCAAATATTAAAGAAGGTACCAATGTAGGTTGGTTTAATTAAATGTGGGATCGAGTATTTTTAAATATGATCGAGATTCGACTTCCACTGAAAATATCAAGCCCTCATGTGTATGAAACGTTCTCTTGTTGGGAGACTGGCCCTCCGAAAAAAGCCACTGTAGTGGTCGATCCGGATTAATCAGGACGAGATTTTAGATACAGGACGGTTTTCAAGACATGGTACCGAAAAAAAAAGATACTAAAGAAGGTAAAAAAGCATATATGAAAAAGACTACCAATTAAATTCAGTTTTCTTTTTCTTTTTAATCACGATATCTTATAATCATTTTCATTCTGATTAAATTCGATTTGAGTCGGATTAAACCCTTTAAATGTTAAAACACTCTTAAAATTTATTTATTTTACACAAAATTGAAAACCGAGATTATTGATAAATAATAAAATATTATTTTTTGAAAAAAATAAATAGCTAATAGCTAATAGCATTTGAAATTAGTATTTAATTGTATTACTGATATCGGTTGCTAATTATGCATAAAATGATAAAAATATAAGTTTATATTAATTAAATTTAAACAAATATTGACTCATCATGACCAAATGTTCAAAATCAGATATTGACCCGACCCGAATGCCCGAATTGGACGGCCCAGAAGTCCTCATTAACAATTATTACCTAATTGTTTATATTATATACATTCATATTGTCTTTATATTATATAATCATCAAATTTAATTAGTCCAAAAATTGAATAAAATTGCTCATAACAGGCATTGACAAATGAATAAGCTATGCCAAATTCATTCAAACTATCTTTGTTTCACAAAGATCACAATTTTAAGGAAAAAGGGTTTTTTCCTTTATTAGATGGTAATATTATTTTGGATCGCATGAAAATGGAAATAGGAAAATAAAAATAGGTACGAAATGATACAGAAAAATATCACTTTTTAAGAATAAAGTAAATAGAAATGTGAAAAATACGTAAATATAAAAAATATAAGAATTTTTATAATAATATTAATTATTTTACAGAAATAATAAAATAATCATATTTTATAATAAAATAATCATATTTTATAATAAAATAATCATATTTTATAATAAAATAATCATATTTTATAATAAAATAATCATATTTTATAATAAAATAATCATATTTTATAATAAAATAATCATATTTTATAATAAAAATCTAAAATGATCAAATATGAATTATTAATCATAAGAAAAATAATATCAAATTATAATTACAAATAATAAATAAATAAATAATTTATTAAATATAGAAAAATATGTAAATATAAAAATATAAAGAATTTTGTGTAAATATTAATTAATTTAATATATTAAGATGTTTCGAAAAAAACATTTAGGAAAAAGGGAAACGTTAGTATTGAGAAATTTTTATATATCGGAAATACTATTTGTAACTATAGAATATTCTTTGCCACTATTGTTTAGTTAGAAAAGATTTTATCTCTATTTTCTTTTCGAATTATTATTCTATATAGTAAGTATATATAAAAGAATACTGAATTACACAATAATGCACATATCCCACACCATACAGGAGAATAAATTGTTTTTTAAAAAATATATTTTTGTAAAATTGTTTTAATTTTCCTTCGCCTAAAGAGTCAATAATATAGTGTGTGGAATTTCATAATTTTAACCCTATAGTTTGTAAAATTTGCAAGTTGACCCCCCAAGTTCAGAGAATTGTCAAAAGCTTCCTGTCATTGCCACTCCGGGAGATTTGCTCCGGAGCATCGTAACCTTTTTTTTTGTAGTTCATCTGAGTAATTTTTCGTGGAATAAATGAATCAAAAACTAATAATATCAATCTTACGTAACAGTTTATATTAATATTTTTTTGATCGATTCTTAATTAAATAATGGGTATATTTTAACGAATTCAACCCACGTTTAATTAACTCATTTTCTCTAAAATCTGAGGTAGGGTCACATTTACCCTCAAAGTGAGGTAAATGTTATCTTAATTGGGAATAAGGCAAGAGAGGGAAAGCCAAAAAATTATTAATTATATAAGGAATGGGAAAATTTATTTATTTTTTTGGACAACTTTCTTTTTTTCTATCTTTATCTCCGGTAAAAAAATAAATAAAATTATTACAAAAAATTTTAACACATGCCCCATTAATTTTTTTTTTAAAAGGAAACTTTAAAAGAAATTAAAAAGAAAGAAACCCAACTTATAACAACAACAATTCCAATTGAAAGAAAAAACCAAATCACTAGAAATCTTTATTACATATTTTTGCAATTCATGTCTGGGGTCCTACAAAACTTGCATAGACATGCAAGAACTTACCTAAAGTTGAATTTCCCTTCAAATGTTTGGCCAAATTGCCAATTAGAAGGAGCAACATTGTCCAATTGCACCCACCTTCCATCACTAGTAGTAACTATAAATGACAAGCTTTGCCCTTGCAAAACCACACCAGTGTTCCAATTTTCTCCCCAGTTTCTATTCATTGTGATCCAGTCGGTTGAATCGCCTTTAATTTTAACATCCCGTACATCTCCGGCACCCCCAACATTATATACCAATACCATATTAAAATATGGGTTCCCCTTGATCTCAAATTTAATCCCTCCTTGTTTGCGGCATATAACTCTACGATATTTTACAGGAACAATACCGGCTTTATATTCACCAATCTTGACGAACATCGGCTGTGATAAGTCAAAATGGTGTGCTGGTGGATTGCACCATCCTCCGGCTGGATTATTTGGACACAAATTGGTAGCTGTAACTATGACTGAGTCTTTCTTGCACCATGGAGAGTTGACGCACCTTACTTCATAACATGCACCACAGGCTGCGCCATTGTTGAAAAGTGTTACACTTAGGGCTGTAGTTTCAAGCCCGTAGCCTTGTTGGAAAAGATTTCCATACCCACAAGCTCCTCCTATAAAATTTAACAGGTGAAAATTAAATGAATACATGAAAAATGAAAATAATTTTAGATCAAAAGTATTCTGTGTTGAAACCTAATTCATGGATAAAATTTGCAATTTCTGCATGTGTTAGATAGATAGAGAGAGAGAGAGAGAGAGAGAGAGAGCTCACCCATTGTTTCGCCTCCCCCCATATCACCATAGAACGTTGCATGGGCATCGTGCCACTGGGTGTCAAACCCAAAAGCCACAGAATAAAGGGCCATAACCATGGCCGCTGTAGATAACCACTTGCAACAAGAAGTAGCCATTGAAGAGAAACTGAGTTCAGAGAGAAAAACTATTCTCTTCCAGACTACTCTTGGCATGTATTTATACATGAAAATCAAGAATTTTTTTACAATTTCTACCTTTATGGAAATTTCTTTAAAATATATTTATATATGGATATAAGCGACGTGTCAAAGCCTTATCCATTTGCTAACCCTAATCTTTATTAGCATCAACCATGATTACATCATGGTCTATTGTATTAATGGAATCGATGAAAAATCCAAACCTTAGAGCCATTTTTCTGTCCCAATGTAAATTTAAAAATTTTCTTAGGCCTAAAAATAGAAAAAAAAATGGAAAATACCTTGTTACAAATTTATTAAAGACCAGGAACCTAGATTCCTACATGGGTTTTAAACATAGGAAAAAATTAAAATAAAAAAATAATAATATATTAATATATTATTTTACCCATAATTAGTTGACAAAAATTATTCAATTTATTGCTTAATTGATTCTTAAATTAAGACCTAATCGAACTCCTTAACTACTTGGCATAGTAAAAAATTTTAACAATATTAAAATAAAAAAAAATCATTTCAATAGTTAAATAAGAACTATAAAACTTATAAAAATAGCCCAAATTAATTTTCTAAAATACTATTATATGAATTTTGATTAATTATTATGTTATATTATTACTTAATTGTTAATATCTTTTATGTACATTATATGTCTATATTTAAATATATATTTATACTTCATTGATCACACAATCCGTACACCCAGTGACCCACTGGCTTCATCCTTTGGTCAAGTTAATTGAATAATATTCTCTTATGTATATGTGATAATTTAAAATTATTAAGTTATATAAGTAAATTAATTATGTAGGTACTATGGGTAATGAATGACAAATATTGAATAACTCAAACAATTTGTTAATTTGTGAATTTGTAAAAATAGTAAGTATTGAATTCGGTCTTCTTCAATGAATGAACAGAATAGAGATTTCAAAGAAAAAAATAATAATATATGCTGGCATTGAATCATTAAAGATTTGTCTTACTAAACTTTTTTAGATCGAGTGATCGGACACTTTACTCCCTTAATCAGAGATCTCAAATTCGAATTCTAGAAATGATAAAAAAAGATTTAAAGGAGTCAACCTCTAAGATGGGTTTCACAATATTCGAATTGGATTAATAAGATAAAACTTGAATAATGGCTGTGAAAATAAAAAAAAAAAAGAAAAAAAATGAAAGATTTACCTTGGTGTACATCTTGACTCAACCAGCATTGGCCAATAAATAATAAATGTTGAATTCATTTAAACTACCTTCATTTTACAAAAGATCACAATTTTAAGAAAAAAATGTTTTTCCTTATTTGATAATAATACGGTTGGTAATTATTTGTATTCGATAATTATATTAAATTTAATTAAATTCGATTCAAATCAGATTAAACTCTTAAAAAATAAAACTCTTTTTACATTTATTTTTATTATATATATAATTCAAATTTAAAAATTTATTTAAAAGATACTAATACCTAATTATTGAATTAATAAGACGTTGATTATATTTATATTTTTTGTCACAATATTTTTAATTTAAAAAAATCTTCTCCCTTATTTTTTTAACTAATTTTTTTCCGTAAATTCTTACTCTATACAAAAACATAATAAAATAATATATTAGATAATAAATACATCCCATAAAATTATAGGAGTATTTTTTGAGAATTATTTGCATAAAAATTAAAAATATTATGTGTGAAGTTTCATAATTTTATAACATTTAAAATCACAGAGAAAATCCTTTAGAGAAGGCAGAGAGAAAAAATGCTTTCTCATTGCGGAAAGAAAGGGGAAAAAATGGAGTGAGCAATTTATGTTTGGCAGCTTAATCGTACACAACAAGCTTAACCATAACAGTGCTAATGAAGGGTATTTCAGTCATTTTGCAATTTAGACTCCTTTCTTGAAATTTTTCATTTCCAAAATTTTCCACTCTATTCCATCCACCAATAGAAGACTGCGACTCCCTCTCTCTCTCTCTCTCTCAAAATTATCCCAAAACCCCCAAAATCATTTTTTATGTGTTTTCCCCGCCATTTGCTTCTCTCTCTCTCTCTCTCTCTCTCTATCTAGGGCATAACACCCTCCTTCTCTCCCTCTCTCTTCAACCGTTCAATTTCACTCCCAAACCCTAGGGTTGTCTCATTTCATGCTTTAATTCAACTTCACATGACGTCTTAATGATTGCTGTGTATCGGTTGATTCTTGATCAATTTTTTTGAATGGCGAATCCAAGCAATTCGAGCTACAAAGGCATCAGTCTCTCTAACACAATCCACTCCGAAGTTGCTCCTTGCTTGCCTTTGCCGTCTTTGCCTACTTTTTGCGGCGCATTCAAGGAAGAGCTTCGTCTCTTCGACGATGAGCAGACGAGTACGAGGTCGTTGAATCCGAGTGAACTTCTTTCTCAGGCCAATAAGATCGCTGATCTGCTCAGAGACACTGATGTTAGCTATTTGTGAGTGCTTTTTTTTTCCATGTTTGAATTTTTTTCTCTCTCTCAGTTTGATTCTTGTGAACTACGCTTCTTGAGTTAGGGTTATAGTGCTTCGCTTTTAGTCAGTTTTCTTGAATTCTACTAAATTAGTGAGAATTTCAATGTTGTTTCTTATTCGTGCCTGATATTTCTTTCCTGATGATACTCTGGGAAAAATTTATACAGTTATTTAATTTTTAGAAATCTCCAATATTTGAGTGTTCTAATGAATTTTCATAAATTTTACTAGTTTAGTAGGTCTTCCGTGCTCTTGGGCCCGAAAAAGTTAATTGCCAAAATAATAAAATGCGACATGAATATGACATATTTGTCGGTTACTGTTAAATGCATGATAAAATCTTTCAACTTTGCAAAACTAAAAATCTTGCACCACATAAGATTTTGTATACACACACACCCACACACATATAAGCTCTTCCTTGTATAGGGATTGGGAAAACAGCAGATACTGAAACTAATAACAAAGAAGATGGCCAGATGCGTGTTATACATATACTGAGCAATGCTATCTTGTCCGATTAAATTGATGATCAAGTTGACAAAATCTGATGTGGCATGATTTTATTGGTGCTGAAAATTTTATGGAATTCTGCTGCATGCTTTTTGATTGCCAATGAAACTAGGCCATCGACTTTTTTAGTCCTAATAGCATTACTACTTCTTTTGATCAACTTTGAAATGTTACAAATATGTGTTTGTATATATTGGTATTCTTCATTTTGTGTTTGGACTTTTTTTTGTCCATTTGGCTTAACTGAATTCCATTTCCAGGATTTTGAGACAAGATACGATTTCTCAATCCTGCACATCTGGGAAGCCCATAGAACTTTACGATGAAGTTGTGAAATACAACCCTCAAGCATTTGACTACAGTGTTCCAGGTAACCAAAGTGTATACAGCTGCATTAAATTTAACCTGTTTAGTGTTTTTTGTGCATTAGATATTGGAGGCATGCTTGTTAATATGTTGCCTGAAATTGATTATGTAATGATGTATGCCTTATGCCAGTCAAAGGTTTTTCCTGAATATTTTATCTTATTCCAGTGTTGGCTATGGTTTGTCTTGGCATACATTATCATTTTAAGATTAAGTTTAGGAAGAAAAATCAAATCCAAAACTATGAGCGATTGCCCGATCAATATGCCTACCTATATGTTGCTTATGATCCATCAAACTCTAGAGGTGTGTTTTATCAGTGTCTGATCCAAAAGGCCTCAGGATGGATATGAAAATTATTCGGAGGGAGCAAAGTTGATGCCTTCAAAGGTAAAGGAAAGAATAATAACTGTTTGTTGTAACAATGTGTTCACTTATCATGTATTCACTGTGTTGAGTCTTGCAGGTTTTAGTTTCTTTTTGAGAGATCTCCTTGGTTAAAAGTGATAAAAACTTGTGTTGGCTGTGATTTTCTCTGGTCTTTTGAGATAGGAGGTCGTTAAATTCCGGAGTCTTTATGACCGGTAAAATTTCACTGCTATTTTTGTTACTTTTTGTTCTTTTGAATGCCTGTGTTTAATTTTGACCATTAGTAGAGGTAAAAGGAAGGAAACAGTGGGTTTTTGGTCAAGAATTGGAAATACATGGTTCTGTTAGAGTAAGAAAATTTTATTAGTCAATGAGGGTGTGGGTTTTGACATGTTAAATAAGTTTCCCTCTTAATTGGTTATGATTTTGAGTGGATGAATTTAATGATAGTTTAATAGTTGAGTTTTTTAAAAGCTGGTAATCCGAGTGTGTGCCATAATCAAGATTTTTTGAGAATAATCTTTCTATGATTAAAAAAAAGGCATGAACCATAAAAGAGGAAAAATTTAGGCGGGAATGAGGAAAATTGTCAATGAAATATCAACATAATTTATATCTAGCTTTTTCTGGCAAGCAGATTTGTCCGCACTGGTTGGCCTGGATTCGCATAAAGCTTTGGCTTTGTTTGAGGGCCATGGGAAGTGTGGGAATCAGAGGGAGGGTCTAAGGCCCTTTGGAGAGGATGCAGGGAATAACCCCTGACCAAAGGGCTAGAGGAGCTTGGTACAGATTTGGCCATTGGTCATTGTTGGCTTTGAATCTCATTTGCTTTGTTGGCATAGTGTAATGAAATATCATTTTGTGGTTACTGATTTAATACACAAGTTTCAAAAAATTCTGACACATTGTTTGTTGGACTGTTATGTTAATTTTTAACCGATCACATTTAAGATTGGGGATCATCTATCAGTGGAGGGATGTGTATTATGTTTCCTGGATTTCTATATCCTCTAAGAATTTGCAATCTGGATGATGCTATCTGTAACACGGCTTGTTTATGATCCAGGTCACTAGAAAGTAGATTGTTTATGTTTAGGCTTGAAGAAATTGACAAAATGTAAGCAAATATGAAGAGGAGTATTCTAATCGTATGAAAAGTTATGTATTTGTTCCTGATTTTGATTTTCTAGATCTTTTTATTTTTTTAATTAAATTTACTTTAAAACTATCTATCAATAAGTACATACAAGAAAACATGTAAATGACATAACACAAATTGCCGCCTTACACTACAGTCAGTTATCGTACCCCCCACATATAAGGTATCGCACCAAATACGTTGAACCCCTATTCCTTACCATAATGAACTACAGTCCAGGTTGCTCTGGATGGTCTCACGTGTTCAACAGCTTAGTGTGTCATGTTGGATTTCCTTACCTAATGCAATGGTAACCATGAGTAGTTGTCGTAACCCTTTTTCCAAATTGACACATTTAAGAAGAACTGATTATAAAAGCCCAGAAAGTCTATAAATTTGTCGATTTTAGAGCTAAAAGTCATATGTTGTTCAGCATGGATAGGGATTGGGGTATCTAACGCTGTTGGTTGACACGTTAACCCTATGTTGGCTTTCCTTGCATCTACCTCCAAGATTATAAGCATCTTATTTTAGAAACACAATGGGCATGCCAAGCATGGCGGTGTACGAAATTAGTTGCTCTCGTGAATCCTCTTGGACAAGTATTTATTTGGGTCCAAGTTCTTTCTTATTTTCCCTGTCAAAAAAGGGTTTCTAATTCCAATTCAAATTGAATAACAATCAAGCTTCCTATGGTTGTTAAAATTGGAACTAAATTGTTTCAACCATAGAATTAGTTAGGATTCAATTAAAATTTTGATTTGAGTCACTTATAAAATCCTAAAATTTTATGGGTAGAATTGGGATTTTGCACTTGAGCGTTTGCTGTCAAAGCAGATCTACTTGAGCCACTTGAGGCCTAATAACGCTGTCACGTTGAAGGGAACTGTTCTACTTGTCTCACATTATACGTGCTTAGTGTCGGCCACGGGTATGTTAAAGCCAATGCCCAAAAAAGGAAGAAGAGATTGTTGGAATAGAAATGTAGATTTTAGACTAGTATAATAAGGAATCAGAGCTCTTACCACTAAGAGGTTGTGTTTGTTTCATGTATTTGCTGGGGTGGGGAGGGTTAAAGAATGTTGACTAAGATGTTAATGCTTTTGATTAGTTTTACATTTCATGTATTTGCAGAGTTCCATGTGAAGTGTAAGTGAATTAGGCATTAGATCGTCTTTGTTTTTTTTGAAAAATTTTGGAAAAGAAAATGAAATGCAGGACGTAAGATTCTTCTTTGTTTGTGTTCTCAAAATCTTCTCCAATCTGGGAGAATAATTTCAAAAAGCGTGTGAAACTCAAGAACCGGATGTTATTCTCCGAGCATGAAAAGAAATAAAGAATTGCAATTTTGGTAATCATAGAGGACCTTTTTGGGTAAATTTTGAACAACACCAAACATATGGTTAATTTTGGAAACTAAACCTTTCCTAGAAAAATATATTTGAGGAAAATATTTTCCCCATGGAGAGTTTTTTCCCGGAGAACCTATGCAACTCTAGGGATTTTGTTAGTTGGTCAAGTTTAAACTTGTAGAGGGGGCACATATGGTCAAATTAACACTCTGAGACTGAATCCTCTTTTATGTATAATCCGTAGCATTTCTTTCTATAGATAAAGTTCAATTACTTCCACAGTAGTTTTTGGCTTGGTAACAAATAATTCCGTGATTCCTTGGATCATCAAGCATTGTTATTCTTTTCTAATCTTGCAGCCTCATGCCAAACTTGATCCTGCATATGCAAGTACTTGTTCATACATCAGCTATCTGCTTGCCAGTATACCCAATAATTTAGTTGATGACGTCACACATGTTTAATGTTCCCTGTGGTGTATCCTTATTGCGATTTATATATCAATTCATTCGCCCTCATCCTGGCTATTGTAAGATCATACATATTCATAGAAAACGAGCCAATAGATTCACTTAATCTTAAATTTGTGAAAATTTATTTCCTTTACAACCATCTGCCATGCCTTTCCCAAATCGTCTATGGATGGTATTAGTATCTTTCTAACTATTCATTGTTGCTACAAAGAAACACGTATTGGGCGTTTGATTATTTTCACACTCAACTGAATTAGGTTTTTGGTCTGCCCTAGGTTCGGATTCTTCCTGTGACACAGTTCTGTAGATGCTTCTGAAAGTGTGTGCAATTCTCAATGTACCTTTTTCTGCCAATCTTTATTGAGTTAGCAAAAGAAAAGATTGTGTGCTTGTGATAATTTATACCTACCTATTTTATTTGTTTCTTTAAGAAGGATTTATGTCTGAGGAGATAGAGGAGTCCATTAAGATTTTTGAAGCATTCTATTGAACTTGAATTATTGCTACAATGGCAGGCGATGAATTTCATGAACCATGTTGGATAAATAAGAGCTAGGTGAGGTTCTTTTGGGGGGGTTCTATAGTGGCACTTCTGATGTGAAAGTTTTGGTTAGAGAGTGGAGCAATGGGAGAAAAGACTATTGTTTTGGAAGACTATATGGAAGACAAAAGCAGTTTTAATGTTGTTTTCTCTCCATTTCTTACTTCGTCATTTATTCTAAGGAGATTTGATTATGATGATGATGATGTATTTTTATGCATCACATTCTTCATGTTTCTCAGATACATAATCACATAACAGACTCGGGTATTTAATGTTATGCTTATTGTGTATTGTATTGTTCAAGCTTCTCAGGTCCGATCAAGGAACAGATCTTTACTCCGGTTTCTGAAAATGTTCTTGAGACAACTGTATCTCTATCTGGTCAACAACACAAGGATGATCGTGGAAGCTTTAATAATCGCATGGCTTGTGATCCTGTCAATGTATGTATACTTTTGGCTTGAGCAGCCAATGGTTAGATTAGTTAAGTGTCCTGATTTTGGAATGATTTCAGGACTTTCCTGCACCTAGCTCTTCTAAGAAGCCGAAAGTTCGGAAAAAAGCAACTGATGAACTTGTTTTGGCACCAGATCCTGCTGAGCTCAAAGGTATTTTGCTTGGTTGTGTTGTATGAATGTTATTTCTTATATATAAGCTGAATTTTTTTTGATGTAGATAGCATCATTGGAGCCTTTTGTGAGGTGGTGGAGGAATTATGTGGCAGAGCTGAAATTTTCTCTGATGATCAGGAACAAGCAGAGTGGTTGCCATTGCCTATTAGTGACATTAAGAGGCTTGTAAACGAAATAATGTCTGTCCGGGCAAAGAGACTTCTGCCTTTGGTTCCTGTAGAAATTCTCGTGAGGTTGTTAAAGGTTCTAGATCATCAAATTCATCGAGCTGAAGGTCTGTCTCTTGAAGATTGTGAACAGGTAAGCTTATTTTCTTGTGTCTTATTGAGTATTTGTGTCCTCAGTTCAGTCAAAAGAGCTTATTTTGAGTGTTCTATTATTTTCTCTGTTAGATTTCTCCTGTGATAGTTTTGATTTAAATCTCATATTGGCACTTTTTCTGGAGCTGCTTGGTTCCTGTAATGATTTCTGTTGTCCTGTTTAATGCATCCAGGATGGTAGGTTTCTGACTAGCACCAATTAACCTTCTCCCATCCATGAATCCTATTCTTTTGTTACGAATTTATTATTTATATGATTATAGTACTCCAGTTCCAATCTGATTTGAACATCTGGGACCTTAATTATGCGAGCAGTGGTATAGAATTTATGTAGGAGATTTTTCTGATGTGCTTTCATCTTATATTAATTTTATTTGTGAACTTGAGTTAGAATTTGAGATTCTCATACAAACGTAACCCATGGAATCAGAGCGGTAGTGGTAGTACTATGTAGGTTTTGAACTTTGTAATGATTTTAGTAATTTAGAAGATGGACAAGCCACAAAAGCACATCTCCAAAGCAAGTGAGCAGCTTTTTTTGGCTTGAAAACCTTTAAAATTTTTGGACAAATTCAATTAATGTCATCCACAGCAAAAAACAGTTACACATCTCTATGCAACTGAAAAATGCAAAAAAATATGTCTATGTTTTCAGAATTGTTGTAGCACATAACACACACATCCACAAAGATAGCTTTAAAAGGTCTCCTCTTTTGTAATAGATCATTTGTACTAGTCTCGTTTAAGCACTATGGACGAAGAAAAAGCCTTAACCTTAGTAGGGACCTTTGCCTTTTGAATAATGACTAGTTAAAAGAAAGGAGGGTGCTAGGGAAGACTAATAAGATGTTAGAAAGAAGATTTGCAAGTGAAAACAACTGAAGTATCAAGACTCCTAATCCAAGTGTTTGGAACATTGTGAGAAGGTTCATTCCCATATAAGAGAGACTCTAAAGAGGAAAACACTGCAGCTTCTCTATCACTATTGTTTCTAAAAAAATGAAAATCCAACGAGATCAAATGACCCTCCCAAATACAAAAACTTTATGGGAGCTGAATGAAGCGGAGACAAAGCTGTACAACCCAGGAAAAGAGATGGATAAGGGAATTGTTCTTGGATTCCACATTACCAAGACCTAAACCACCCTCAGCCTTAGGCTTTGACGTCTGATCCCAACCCATGAAGTGATCTTTTTTGGCCAACTTTCATCCACAAGGAAACTCTTACAGAAGCAACTTTTTCATTAGTCGGTTTTTGAGTTCAAAAGGAAACACCTCAAGGGGAGTAGGACCAATCCCTGTAGTTCCATTTACTCTTCATAACTTAAGGTTACAAGCCTTTTGCCTTTATGATGATAATAAGTTATTGATCCTTTTGTATGGTGGTAGAAAATGTTGTTTAGTGGTAGAAAATGATCTCTATAAGTAGACTGAATAATACATATTATGTTTGCACCACTGATGTTAATCACACTAATTGGTAACTTCTAACTTTATCATGGCATAAACCTACAAATTATTGTTTTTTCCCCCAGCATAAGATTAGAAGGGATTGGAAGGCTTTATTGAATTGGTTGCATCTGAATATTCTTGGTTTCTCAGTTTTCCTTTCTTTGGAAGCAGCTTAACCTCTTGGTTTTACAAGGAGGGCATACCACTTTTTGGGGTTGGGGAAGGCTTGAACTTTTGATCTGAGGTTCAGGAAGCCAAGTCTGTACCACTAAGCTAACCCGCTTACAGGTTAAAGAAAAGCTTACAATGATTTGTGTGTTAAATCTGATGCAGTTTGGTGCTTTAGTACGTAGCATTTAAAACTCGCATGTAAGATACGTATAGCTGACTTTCAGGGCATTTTGCCTGAGGTTTTGTAGCAACCATTTTTATGCCTTCTTTTCTTGTTGATCAAAATTGCCCTGCTTGTATGTTGACTCCTTTGTTGCATATTAAGCACCAGAATTCTGGTGATTTGTTGAATGTATTTTGCCTCATTTTGTGAAGAAAAGATGAAAAAGATAGTGTTGGGTGATGTGATCCCTTGTCAGTGCATGGGCTGACTTCTATTTGTCACTTTTTCAATATAATGTAGATAGTTTTCTCCTTGTCTTAAGTCAGGAGGTATGACAGACCTTTGTTTCTTGTTGCATATTCCAGTCAGATGCTGATGTTGCATCCTCCGTTTTCTGTGCTTTGGATTCTATTCATGCTGCTCTGATGGTGATGGCTTACATTGACATGCCAAAGCAGATTTATAAAGAAGAGGTACATAGTGCTGCTATACCAATTCGTAGTTCATGTTGGGTGGTCTAAGCTGAAGGTTTGGGTAATATAGATGCATATTGCTCAATCTTGTGCAATTTTCTTGGGTGTTTTCATCATGCATTAATGCTTTAGGTTATTAATATAGGTTATTGAAAGAATTTTGGAGTTCACCAGACATCAGATTACAGATGTTATGTCAGCTTATGATCCATCATACCGGGCAATGCATAAACCAGGCGAGAGTGCAGCTTTTGATGGTAAGCCTTTGGAATTGAACCTAAAATGTAGATGTATGGACTCTTCTGGTCTATTCTTATAACTGTTATCTAATTGTTATGGAACAGCCAACTTGCCTGCCCTTTGTCCTGCAGTTGTTATTGTTCTGGATTTTTGGTCATTGGTTGCTAGGATATAATTACATGTCATCTGATTTCTCTTAGTCTTTTGACTGGCTCATGGCCATGTTTGATTTGACATCACAATGTATATGATTGCACTCATTATGTGATCCGGGAATGTGCTGATTTACTCATTTTAATATATAGGCGAGCTAGATGAAGATGATGATGCTGAAGCTGGCTCAGCAAGCAAGAGAAGGCGTGGAGTAAAGAGTACTAAAGTGAGGAAATCGGCTGGGACAAAGTAAATTTTGTGTTTTGAAGAACTGTGCTTCTCAGTGGGTGTGATAGGCTGATAAGGATCTTCTAATGTTGTTCCTATTGGTATTGTTTAGGATTTCTGCTGCAGTGAACTCTATATTTCAGAAACTTTGCACCATTCTTGGTTTTCTCAAAGATCTGTTGTTGATAGAGCGCTTATCTGATAGTTCTATATTACAATTGTTGAAGACAAGTTACACAACATTCGTGGTGGAAAATATCCAGCTACTGCAATTGAAGGCAATGAATTTAATTTGTGGGGTATTGGCATCTGTCCCTTTTAAATTGTAGTTACGCAGAGTTTTAGGGCATTGCTTTCTTTTCTTTTGTGTGGAATTCTCCAATAGGTTTTTCCCTCCTTTTTTTGGCATACAGATTTTTACTTCATATGCGCATCATCGCACTTATGTGATAGACGAAACCCTTCAACTACTTTGGAAGTTACCATCCTCAAAACGAGCACTAAGAGCATATCACCTACCTGATGAAGAACAGCGACAAATTCAGATGATTACTGCTTTGCTTATTCAGTTGGTTCATTGTAGTGCAAGTCTCCCTGAAGGTTTGGAACAAATGCTGAATGAAAATCCCATTTTAGAAGTTTCAGTTGATGCAAATTATCCTACCAAATGTCATGAATCAGCTACAGAAACATGTTGTTTGTTCTGGAGTCGTGTTCTTGAGCGTTTTGCCACTGTGAAAGCTCAAGATGCATCTGAATTGAAAGTCTCGATGGAGAGTCTTGTTACAGATTTGCTGACAACCCTGAATTTACCTGAATATCCTGCTTCGGCTCCAATACTAGAGGTATTTAGCATGCACAATTGCAGATATTTTCCATTGTATGCATTTGTTTGTATGTTAATTTTAGGTTCTTGCAGGTGCTATGCGTTTTGCTGCTTCAGAATGCTGGACCGAAATCTAAAGACATTTCGGCACGTTCTATGGCCATTGATCTTCTTGGAACAATTGCGGCAAGGCTGAAGCGAGATGCTGTTCTGTGCTGCAGGGATAAGTTCTGGATAATAAGGGAGTTGGTTGACGAAGATGATGTGGATCATGGTCATCTGACAGATGCTTGTTCTATTTGTCTGGATGGAAGATCTGGGAAGCCGCTGTACCTATGTCAGAGTTGTCAACGGTTATTCCATGCAGATTGCATGGGAGTTCGTGAAAATGTTGCTCCAGCCCGTGGTTGGTATTGCCAGTTTTGCCTTTGCAGGAAGCAGCTTATAGTTTTAGAGTCTTACTGCAAGTCCCAATCTAATGATGACAAGGCTAAGACTCATGCTTTATCAGAAAAAAATTCAGATGCTACTTACTTGATTGCAAAGCTCGAAATTGTTCAACAGATGCTCCTAAATTACCTCCAAGACACTGGTGCTGCTGAGGATGTGCATCTGTTTGCTCGTTGGTTTGTATAGATATTTATCATTCCTCTCTTGGAAATTTGCTTCTGCATATGTCCTAAATCCAAATATAAACATCTATACATGCAGGTTTTATCTTTCTTTGTGGTATAAAGATGATCCAAAAGCCAAACAGAAGTTTACATTTTACCTTGCCCGACTTAAATCAAAAGCAATTGTACGAGATTCTGGAACTATTTCTTCCTTATTGACAAGGAACTCAGTCAAGAAAATTAGTTTAGCACTGGGTCAAAATAATTCTTTCTCTAGAGGATTTGATAAGATTCTTTACCTTCTTCTGGTATGCAATATTCGTCTTCTCTATCTTTTGATGTAGTTTAGTGAGGTTAGCTTTTTATTTACCATGTGTCTAATTTCAGGCAAGCTTAAGGGAAAACTCTCCTGTTATTAGAGCTAAGGCATTACGAGCGGTAAGTGAAAATTTTGCACTATTTAGCAAATAAACTAGGCATTGTTAGGATAAATAGTCTTCCCTAGATTTTACCCTCTTTTCCAATGTTGTAATTTGGGATAGGTTAGTATTATTGTGGAAGCCGATCCAGACGTTTTGCGTGAGAAACGTGTTCAATCAGCTGTAGAAGGAAGGTTCTGTGACTCTGCGATATCTGTTAGAGAAGCAGCTCTGGAACTTGTTGGTAGACATATTGCTTCACATCCTGATGTTGGTTTGCAGGTATGAGGTTTTGAATGTTTCAGTCTTCGACCTGCTGCTTTATTCACTTTCCTTTTTTGTTTGTAAATCTTGTGGACTTCCAAAGCTTTACTGGTTTTGTTTCTGGGTTCTTGTAATAGTACTTTCAGAAGGTTGCGGAGAGGATAAAGGATACAGGTGTTAGTGTTCGAAAAAGGGCAATCAAAATCATCCGTGACATGTGCATTTCAAATGCCAATTTCTCGGGGTTTACAAATGCTTGCACTGCCATTCTTTCTCGAGTCAGTGATGATGAAACGAGCATACAGGTAGTTCACTGAAATTAATTCTTTCATTGTGTTTTATATATTCCTTGTTATGTTGTCTCTTGATGGACCTCACCTTACCCATTGATGTGATGGTGCATCATGATTGTGCTGCATTTTTGTTGCATGCTTTACAATTTACCTCTGGACAAAATAATTGGAAGCTAAAAAGAAGAGCTTTTAGAAATATGAATTGAGAGATAAAAATGGGAAAGTGAAGTTATGAGTGGCTAACAGAAAGTTATTTGGTAGAATTTTCAAATCTGTTATACTATTGTGATTCATTTGAATATTCAGAAAACTAAATATTAAGTGAAAATTATGCCTAATAACCTTGTGATGGACTCCAAATACCTATTTGGTGTAATAGTGGAGTGGAGATTTACTGAGCTTGTTTAAATTAATAATACATTAGCTTATTCAAGTGAAATGATTGTGAAAAAGGAGAAAAGTGATTTGAAGTGACAAAAATGTTGTCACATCACATTAGATTGTTAGGAAACTTGGTCATTTTTGTAATTGTATAGAATTTGAGTTTTTTTCCACCCCATCAGAAAAGGGTCATGGTTATCATTTTTTTTCCTTGACGAATGTGAATTTCAATTCGCTTTGATACCGACATGAAGATATGCTCATGCTCTATGATGTTGTCTCAAACACATAATATTTGCATGACCTTATACTTGGTCTAGAATTTCTAACTGAAAGGCACTGCAGAAAAAGCACCTTTTTCTTTAGATCAGTGCGAAGGTTGCATCAAGTATTTCTTTTGGTTGATCCTTTCATGGAGGAGGGAAGATCCAAACCTCGCACTTCTTGGTTGGACGGCAAATCAAGTACTAGTAGGCTAAAAGGACTAGAGCTCAAGGGGATTCTTTTGTTGTCAAATGGGTGTCGGCATGATGAATGATTAGGCAGGTCTATCAATTGAAAAGGAAATAGTTGTTCACAGACTACAAAATATATAAGCCTTGTCAATGAAAGATCACTTTTAAACTTTTGGTGCTTGCGTGCTGTGTCTCATTCTTTAGACAGTGCGGATTTTAGATGCCGTTGGACATATTCCTATCATGATAGGCGGAGTCTCTAAGAGTGAGCATTTTAATTCATCCGTTTTTCTATTTTGGTATTTTTTTAACATGGTATTTGGTCTTTAAATGCGCTTTTGACTACATGTTTATTTTGATTTGCATGATGTTTTTTGTTTGAGAAATTATTGATAAGCTTTTTAGGATGTTGGTATTTTTGTTGTGTTCATGTAGCCTGTGCCATGTTGGAATCCAAGTCAAGCGGGTGCTTGACTATGTTCTTTTAATATGAATTTCCTGGCATTGCATTTCTTGTTTTTTAGCGGTTTATAATGATCAGAAAGTAAATGTGAAAGCAACAACTTGTGATGGTTAATAAACATTCTTACTATATAACATGTTATGGAATGAGGAGTAAAAGTCAAAAAGCATGGCTTTCTTTCTGCATAAATTAAGTTAAACATGTTAGTGTGTTGTGGTACATGAGCCATGAAATTTGGATGCCAATTTTCAGCTTGTTGTGCTATGTCACTGTGCTTGAGCACCGTTTTCATTTTTGCCATTTTCTAAAAAATTTCAGGATCTTGTTTGCAAGACCTTCTATGAGTTTTGGTTCGAGGAACCACCGGGTTCGCAAACACAGTTTTATGGAGATGGCAGTTCTGTTCCCTTGGAGCTGGCAAAGAAGACTGAGCAAATTGTGGAAGTCTTGGCTAGAATGCCAAATCATCAACTTCTTGTCGCTGTCATCAAGCGCAGCCTAGCACTGGATTTTTTTCCACAATCATCCAAGGCTGTTGGAATTAATCCTGTCTCCTTGGCATCTGTTCGTAAGCGGTGTGAGTTAATGTGCAAGTGCCTATTGGAAAAGATATTGCAGGTACTCATCTGGTTTTCAGACGTTGGGCCTATTGGTGGATGGAAGGTTTGACATCGTGTTTGATTCTTCTTTCTCAGGTGGAGGAAATGACTAGTGAGGAAGGAGAGGTTCCCGCACTTCCTTATGTGTCGGTTCTTCACGCCTTTTGTGTTGTTGATCCCACTCTCTGTGCACCATCTTCTGATCCTTCACAATTTGTGGTCACGCTTCAGCCATATCTGAAGACTCAGGTTACATTCAATATATCTTAGAGGGCACCTTTTTGCTTTGATAACGGGTCCAGATTTTACTGTTCTATCTAATTAGTTAAGCATTAACGTGAGTTTTTTAAGGACCTCCCATCACTGGACCCAATTAGATGAAGGGAGACCAAAAGAAAGAGGAAGGAGGATAATGCAACACCAATGTCCTTTTCATAAATTCTTCAGAAAATTAAATTTGTTAGCAACTGTTCTTCTAATTTTATTATTCTTTTGTTTTGGGGGGGGAGGGGTTGGATTTCTTCTAGGCTGATGGAAGCATTTAAGTTTGTATGAGTTGTATGGAGCTCAAAATCTTCAATCTGAATGCTGCTCCTCCATTTGTTTTCATGCTTTAATGTAATGGAAGAAAAGGACAATGACCAAGGGACATTTATTCTGAATTGTTACCTTTTGGATTGCAAGTATTTAGTTCAATTCTTGTGAAATAATTAAAATGAAAATTTTAATTCCTAAATAAGGTCCTTCTTGTAACAGACTCTTATTCGCAATCAGGTTGACAATCGTGCAGTTGCACAGCTTTTGGAGAGTATAATCTTTATAATTGATGCTGTTATGCCTCTACTTCGAAAGCTTCCTCAAAATGTTGTAGAAGAACTAGAACAAGACCTCAAGCAGATGATAGTTCGGCATTCTTTCCTGACAGTTGTTCATGCTTCTGTCAAGTATCTATCTTTCCATCTACCTCCTTAGCATTTCTTACTGTTTAAATAACTATGTGGCATTTTGGAGCATGAGAGTTGTTTGATCTTGCTTGCGTCGTTTGTGGTTCACTGATCTGTCCTGCCACCATGCATGATAACAATGAAATACTGGAACTTGGTGTTTAGATCGGAGAGTTTTAAGATAGATTTAATCATTTATTTGGTTCATTAAGGGGCTGCTTTAAATTGTTACCTTTCTGTTAAACAACGATTGCTTTGTTTAGATTATGCTTGATTCAATATATCAATGATGTTCATCTTTTGAGTTTTCTTGTGTACCAGGATGAAAAGTTCAGATTTAGTAACCAGTTTTTTGCCTTATGATATTATTGTTCATGAAGGCAAACAGCCGAGGTTTTGAAATTTCGGTCTCTTTCTTGTTTAGCTTTAGAGACTTATACCGGATATGCTTCCATCAAAGGGTTCAGATCAGCTATTGCTGTTGATGTGAACATCAGTGGCATAGCAAGGAATTATTCAGTGGGTTCAAATACTAATGTACAATTATATAACAGCAACAAATTGATCCTTAATCCCAAATTTTAGGGTCGATCGTCAGAGTCCAGTATAAGAGAAAGGAGAGGGGGGAGAGAAACTGCTAAAAATTCTGTTGAAATTTTCGCTAGTTAATTGTCATTAAATTAACAAAAAGTACTAAAAATTTTTAAAATTAAAACAAATATTGCATTTGATCTAGTAATTATGAGAAAATCATTGGTAAAACTCTGAAATCATCAAATCCATCTTTTAATTTACAACGCAATGTTAACAATTTGCATAATTTTGTGAAGTTTGGTGGAGTCATTTGATCCCATTTCCTCTGGCCTAGCGCTGCCCATGGTAAGTAAATAGATAAAAACTTCATTTGTGGAAATATATCAAAAATAAAAGTCCAAGTAACTAATTGAACCACAAAAAGAGTTTATATATCACATACCGGATAATTTCATGTATCAAATAGGCACTTAACATAATAGTGAAATTTTTTGGTAATGAAGGGCATCGAATAATTCCTTGACTTCTGTGGTTAATGTTATGAAGTGCTTGTGCTTTTGGCCGACTTTGAAGTCCTTTAAATAATTTTGTAGATGATGATTTTTGTGATTCTCTCTCTTTCAATATACAGAGGTAAACAGGCGTTTTTACCTCTGTGGAGGAAATTTTCATCGTTATCTTTATTGGTCAATCTTTTATAACCAGGAATATGACACAATTTAGGATATTTGTGTATCATTTTCCATATTAAAATGTGTGAAATAGCTATATGGTACAAAGATAATGGTAGATATCTTTTGAAAGAGGGTCATACATTTGGTTGTATAGATGTTTTTGTTGTGAGGTCAACTACCGTTCCTTTTGGATTGTCCCCTAGATTTCTCCCTTGTTTTAATAGGTGATAAGTGCAAAATACTCTCTCGTTACTCTATGATCTTTTTCCCCCCTAAAAAAAATTGAAGCCATTTGAGGTCTATGAGGTGTTTATAAGAATTTAGCATGTATATCATAAGTGGGGTTTATCTCTGCAGTTGCATACGGCTGTGTTTACCCTCTTCTCTGTGCAATGTTTGTTTCTTAGATCAATCCTGTTCATGCATTTGTGATTGTCTTATAGTATTTCACATGCTTACAGACCCGTGTATCACCTATTTGAGTCCTAATGGCTAGTGTTTCTCTTTGATATAAACTCCACCAATTATTTATTTAGAAATTGGAGCCTCAACTGGTATTCTAGCTTGACTCCAAATTGAAGCAAGTTTTTACATTTTTCATTTGCTCAATGTAGTTGTTTCAGGTGTTTATTTTTATGTATTTCACTTGATATTCTTGTGTAAAATTTTTATTTTTTTATCTTATTTTATTTTTTGAGGTTACTGTGTCTGAGTTTACACTTTGTGTAACACATACAGGTGCCTTTGTTCAGTAAGCAAAGTTGGGGGGAAAGGTACAATCGTAGTTGAATTACTTATTCAGGTTTTCTTCAAGCGTCTGGATGCAATGGGGATGGATAATAAGCAGGTTCGATAGTATGTTATTCAGATCGACATTTGTGGTGTCTTGATTTGTAATATAAAATTATTTCATTTTCAATTGAGCTTACTGCATTTAATTCAGCTTGATCCTATATTTTGTCTTTCATGCATACTTTCTGTGTATCATTTTTGTCTGAAGATATGATCCTTCTGGGCAGTAGTCATGGGAAGATATGTGGTTCTGATGCTATGCTATGAATAACTTCAGTATTTTGCATAGCAAATATGTGATTTAGCCCTATTGTAATTGTTTAATTTGGGTTTCTGTTGCTGGGATGTAGCATTATTTTATTGTGAAATACAGTTGAAATGTGAGAAGTGTCAGGCTCCCAAAAATTTGTGCCGGATTTATACTTGCCAATATTGTATATCAGTTGGCATATAACAATGGTGTTTGTACTTCGGGAGGCTGCAAGATTATGCTGCATGTGCAACTAAGGTGGTAGAGTTTCAAGAAACCTTTAAAGGACAGGAGAATACATGCTTTCATCCATCCTTTATGGTTATCTTCTAATATAGAACTGTAGATAATTGGTTGGTGGACTTTCAGACTACAACAAAAAAGATGTTGGAATATAAGGGGTGGTAAATGCGAGATCAGTAAAATTTGAATTTTTGGAATGTTTTTGCTTTGCAATTATGACCATAAAACTGGTCAGAAGTATGTGGTATGAAAAGCTGAAAAAATGAGACAATGTTGGAAAGAAGTGAGTTCTGTATGAGAACATATGGTGCAAGAGTTTTGAGTGGCCTAGAAAAATATGTTAAACCTTATACACAAACATTCCCTGTGAGTTTGCTTCTTTTTCCTGTTCACTTCGGTGACATGTTGTTGGCGTAGCCAAAAGCCTTATTTTCACATGAAGGAATTTGTTGCATGCTTTTTGTTAAGTATACTAGTTGATCGGGGGTTTGAGCGATAGCTTCCCCGTTAACATTGGGCTCTATCAAGGTTCGGCATGAAGTCTCCTCCTCTTTGCAATAGTGATAGACGAAGTCACAAAAAGCATCCAAGAGGAAATACCATGGTGTATGCTTTTTGCGGATATAGTGCTAGTTAATGAAACTAAGGAGAGTATTAATACTAAATTAGAGTTATGGAAAATCATACTGGAATTCAGAAGATTTAGATTGAGTAGATCGAAAACCGAAT
Source organism: Dillenia suffruticosa (assembly GCA_033439265.1). NCBI lineage: Eukaryota > Viridiplantae > Streptophyta > Magnoliopsida > Dilleniales > Dilleniaceae > Dillenia > Dillenia suffruticosa. Next base: position 4,107,346 of record JAVTVX010000029.1, on the reverse strand, counting down.
ATATAAGATGTAAGTTTAGCGAAAATTATTAGAATGACGAGGAAACGCTTAGGTTAGATGAACAAGATGTTTCCAAAAGTGAACGATTTAAATATCTAAATTCCATCCTTCAAAATGATGACAATATAGATGGAGATGTGAACCATAGGATTCAAGCGGGTTGGATGAAATGGAGGAGCATCCGGAGTTCTTTGCGATCGCCCGATGTCACTGCATTTGAAGGGAAAGTTCTATAGAATCGCGGTTAGACCTGTACTATTGTATGGTACTGAGTATTGGGATATTAAACAACAACAAAAACAAAAACAAAATATGACTGTAACAGAAATGAGGATACTTAGGTGGATATGTGGCAAAACTAGAGGAGATAGAATTAGAAACGAAAATATTTGTAATAAATTGAGAGTTAGTTCAATTGTGGATAAGATGTAAGAGTGTTGTTTGAGATGGTTCGGATATGTGCAAAGAAAATTCAAAGATGTACCGGTTAGGAAAATCAAGAATTTATATGTAGGAGATCTAGTAAAATGTAGAACTAGATCGCTGAAAACTTGGATACAAATTATCTATAAAGACACGATAATTGATGGTTTAAATGAGAATATGATCTTAAATAGGAATGAATGACGTAAAAGAATCCACACAAATTAAACCAACATATTTTAGATATTTATTTATTTATTTTAATTAATTTTTTTTTCTTTTCCTATCTTTTCCAAAATTGTCTCTCAATTGGCCGACCCCAAATATTAGGATTAAGACTCAGTTTGTCAGTTTGTTGTTGTTGTATACCAGTTGATCGGACATGTCATAGTCATGATTGAAAAACATGAGATGATAGAAGATAACTTCAAATGTATTGTGTATGTTGACATAATAACAAAAGCTTATTAATGGACAACACTTGGACATAAATATCAGCCAGAGTTAGATTTAACAAATACCAAATTGAATTGTCTTTGATCTTGTGAATAAGTTCAGGAGAACCCAAATACAGGCATCTGTAACCTATTGGTCTAGATTCCTTGTTGTTGCTACAAATGTTTCTGCTGTGTCTAATGCAAAAGTGGAAGTCTTGGTATTCAGAACTTGCTTGTGTAAAATGAAATGGAATTTCTGGTGTTACTGGTTCTAAAATTTTGCATTGTCACCTTGCAAAATTTGTTACTCATGTTGTACCTTTGTTTTTGAGGTATGTGATCTAAGTTTCTAATGGCTATTGATTGTGCCTGTAATACAGAAATTTAAGTTGTACTTTCATTGCCAAGAAAATGCTGGTATTATTACAATTCAAGCATGGATTTAGTATTTAAACTCATACCGTGGTGAATTTGTAAATGTCAGCAAGTAGGAAGATCTCTTTTCTGTCTTGGACTGCTCATTCGCTATGGTAGTTTCTTGCTAAGCACTTCTAACAGGAGGATTGATGTAGCCGGTAGCCTCAGTTTGTTTAAGAAGTATCTCCAAATGGAGGATTTTGTCATCAAAGTTAGAGCTTTGCAGGTACTTCCTACTGTTGGCCTTATTTTCACATAATCGTTTTCCCAATTATAGAGCTTTAATTGCAAGACATGAGTTTATGTTTTTAATCGCTAGATTATGTACTTTGCAGGCTTTAGGGTATGTTTTGATTGCTAGACCTGAATTTATGTTGGAAAAAGAAATTGGAAAAATAATGGAGGCAACACTTTCTTCTGGTTCTGATGCTCGTCTCAAGGTATTAAGTCATCCTAACTTTTGCATTCCATTCTACTCATGGGTCCAACCAACAGTTTGCCTTGTTCAGATGCAAGCCTTGCAAAACATGTATGAGTATCTTCTTGATGCGGAAAGTCAACTGGGTGCAGATAAAAACAGTAATCCTGTAGTTCGGTATCCCACAGAGAGTGGGAACCGTGTACCTGTTGCTGCTGGTGCTGGTGATACCAACATTTGTGGTGGAATAATACAATTGTATTGGAATAGCATCTTGAGCAGATGCTTGGATGTGAATGAACAAGTTCGTCAATCGGCCTTGAAGGTGACAAGCTTTATCCAATTTCCTTAGGAAGCAGTCATGTTTATTCTTTCAGATTTTTTTTTAATGAATTTGATGTGGTAATTTTATTGATATTAGAGAAGGTAAAACCCTCCTTGGATGTGAAATTTGAATCCTGTCTGATTGTACTGGAAAATAAGATTTACTTAAATTTTTTATTGCAGATGAAGTACTAATGTAGATAGTGACAGTTTTTAGCATTATTATTGGATGGCTGGTGTTATGTACTCTTTTCTTTTAAAATTTCTTATTATAATTCAGTGGTTCTGCAAATTTGGTCATTTTCAGGATAAATGTGTTGGATATATAATGATTTTGGTTATCAATGGGTCATATGCAACTTTAGTCCATTTCATTGTGTAATGATATGTGGAAAGCTCGTGTCTCTGTCCTTACATGTCCAATTTATCTCACACCTTAGTCTTGCTACGGTTTGGTGATTTCTTTCTCATTTGCTGATTCAGATTGTGGAAGTTGTTCTACGTCAAGGTCTTGTACATCCTATTACATGTGTTCCCTTCCTAATAGCTCTTGAGACGGATCCTCATGAAGTGAACACTAAGTTGGCACATCATTTGCTGATGAACATGAATGAGAAGTACTACCCTGAAATTGCTGTTCAATATTTTTCTACCAAGTAAAACCACATGCTAATGGATGGAGCATTTTTTCAGGTACCCTGCCTTTTTTGAAAGCCGTTTAGGTGATGGACTTCAAATGTCATTTCTTTTCATGGAGTCATTGACTACTCATGGATATTTGAATCCAAAAGTTCAATCCAAGGTTCCTGGACATATGAAAGGGAGGACAGATGGTGGCTCTTTTGCTTATTCCAAGCTTGGTGTCTCTCGAATTTACAAGCTCATTCGTGGTAATCGTGTTTCTAGGAACAAATTTATGTCCTCAGTTGTGCGGAAGTTTGATATGCCAAGCTGGAATGACTCAGCATTTCCTTTTCTGATGTGAGTTCTTTAACTGATGCATATCATAGATTTCTCCATGATAGCTGTTTGGATATTGACTTCTCATGTTTTTCCCCAGATATTGCACGGAAATCCTTGCATTGCTCCCATTTTCAATACCTGATGAGCCTCTCTATTTGATCTATACAATAAATAGAGTTATGCAGCTAAGAGCTGGAGTGCTTGAGGCAAATTTGAAGGCATTAATTGTGGTTTCCTCACAAAAGGATGCGCAGAGATCTCACGAGAATGGAAGAAATGAAAATGAGCTCGGTGAGGTCACTGGGCAGCATGTCCTCTATCCTACAATGTTATTTGATGCAAATGGTAGAAGTCAGTCGACACCAGATACTCAGTCTGCACCTGCTCACATTAAATTGTTGGGTGAAAATATTCATCCTGCCGACTCCGGTGATGGCCACATCATCTCATCAGAAGAATTGCCAAAAATTCAGGTACTCCAGAAAAACTAGTCATAACTCATAGTCAGTGCTCTTAAAGATTCTGATTTTTTTTTCCTGAAGTATGTTATGATTTGGATAACTTATTTTATCATTTGTTGGACTATATTTTGATAGATTAGAGTGTCTTGCTGGCTTCTTGGCCATTTCAAATGGTCAGCTTATGAATCTATTTTTGATCCATTGAGAACTTTGTGTGCTCGTACAGGCAGAATGTCTTTCTGCTACTGCACTGCAGCTCCTCCTGAAGCTAAAGAGGCATCTAAAAATTGTGTATGGTCTAGATGATGCTCGATGCCAGGTATGTTTGTTGATGGTAGTTTATACTTCTCTGACATAGAGTTAGTTTATGCTCGTACAAGATGCACCAATGATCCCAATTTGAGTTGATCACTGCATTTCTTTTTCAGGCCTTTTCTCCTACTGACCCTGTGAAATCGGGGGATGTACTCTTGAGACAGAACCTTCCCTTCAATATCACGAATATACGCACAAATTTGCCTGCTACTTATCAAGAATTGGTGCAAAGATATCAGGTAAAAAGCATTCCTTTTTGGTTGTTTTCTATGCGATAAAAACTTTTATCCAGGGAGTATTGCAAATTGTGGATTGAGATCAGTCATTGGCATTGGGGTTAATGTGCAGGATTACTTTAATTTATGACCTATAGAGGCAGTTGGCTTCAACTTCTTGCTTTTTGATGGTTCTTTCATTTCAGCGTCTTTTAAACTGCTTGTTCTAATTAGCTTTTTCAAATTATAAGAATTGCTGGTGAATATAACTAAGCTTTGGCTCACAAATTTTTTGTGACCAAATTATTGCCTTCGATTCAGCGACAGGTCCAGCAGTAACTCCCCCCTTTTTCGCTTTTAGTGGGTCCCCCAGGGGGTGGATTTACAGCACTTTAAGGGTTTTTTTTTTGGGGGGGTGAAAGTATGAATTTCAAAATGACAAGTAGAAAGTTTAGAACTTCTATGGATAATTTTCATTATTTTTGTAAGTCCCTCCCCCTCCCCCTCATCAAAAAAAAAAAGGGGGAACTGCCCCACTTTCAGTTATAGGAGAATATAATTGAGGCTAGATCTCATTTACTCTCCTCACTTGGAGCTTTTGGACATGACAATTTTTGTTGCTCACATATTGGTGGTCTCATTGCCTTATAGGAGTTCAAGAGTGCATTGAAGGAGGACACAGCTGATTATTCAACATACACATCTAGTATTAAGAGAAAACGCCCTTCCAGAAGAGGTGGGAGATATGGCCGATCAATGGGAAAGGATGATGAGGATCCAGATGATGAAGATGATGAAGATTTTAGAGGTTCAAACAGGAGACCTAGCAGTGGCAGGCAAGTTAATACTAGGAGCAGACATAGGTAGAAATCAGGTGGCAAATACAGGTAACTAACATGTACATTGCTTAGTTCAAAATAGGGATGGAAAATAGGAAGAAATAGAATGAAAGAATAGGAATTTGGAAATGGACAATAGAAGGCTAAAGAGCCATGGCATATCCTAGGCTCTGGCTGAGTCGAGAGCTTTCTTGGCTGATTCCATCTTGTATTTTTTTTTTTTTTTTTTTTTTTGCATTTAATCAATCGCTCACCCAATTTCTTAATGAAATTCAATATATTTTTTGACCACCTTCAGCATATTTTCACCTTTTGGCATTTAATCTGGTGAATTCTATCATGATGGTCCTTGGCCTCAAAATGTGGTTTTTTATCGGAAACAATTTTAATATGCTAGGGATTCAGCAGTGCTGTTTCTATAGTGTAACTTGCACAATATTCTCATATTGGAATTTGAGAAACTGTGTCGCTACCATGTCCATAACTGTGATGATGAGGGGCTGATAGTGTCAACGGTGCATGGTATGCATTTCCTTGGGTGGTCTTCTCATGTGTTGAGAAACACTCTTTCCCTTGTTCCTAGGGGAAGTGCCAAGCTGTTTGGGGACCAAATAATTGCCACTGCAGCTACTTCCGTGGCCATCAACAATTTCAGCCCACGTGGTGTCTAAGGTTAGAATATTTTTTTTGTGTTGATTTTTTTTTTGTACTTGATTAATTAATATTTAAAATCATATTTTGATTAATTTGGCTTGACGGATTCTCTATTGTGGAGAACTCTTCCAACGTAATTCTTTTCATTTCTAAGATTAGAATCGAGTTTTAGTTAAACAATCGACTGTCCTCGTATTAGGCCAATTGTCTATTGGTCTTTTGTGTTGATAATTAGTATTCATGTTTTCTGTTGATTCACCATATTTAAGGCAGCAGGCTGGAGGATTTTCCATTTAATTTTGGGAACCTAGGTTAAGCACCCGGCATCATGTGCCTGCCCAACCGAAGAAACCTAAATGCCACCGATCTAAATTCCTGTGGGGCTTCTAATTACCCAAGTGGCTTCATTTTTGAAATCAGATAATTGTTTGTCTCACTTATCCAAGGTTGGATCCATTTTTTCCATTGCGCCTGCAGGTTGCCATGTATTATGTTACTGCTAAAATACAAGAATTCGGCCCTGCTTGGACACAACCTTGACAGGTCTCTTGTCCAACAGAGATTGTATTTACTGTCAAAGTTCTATTAAATATAATGATCACTTCACACATAAGATATGCATGGTATGGTATGAGAGGAAAATGTTGAGGGGAAAAATTATATGGGTAATATTCCAAAAAGTAAATATTACTCCCATTATTTTTTTCTCTTTTCTCTTGTGTGATTGAATTAGTTAAACATTCTCTAATATTCTGATTCTGAGTTTTCTTTTACTAAAAAGAAAAAAGAAAATTAATTTTTTTCTCTAAAATTAAGCATATTAATTTTCACTCTATAAGATTAAATTATTAAAAATTTTATCTCGTTTTAAATTTTTTCTATCTAATAAAGCTTAATTTTTCTCTCTAGCTAAACTTATTAGTTCTCTCTTTAAAAGAAAATTTAGTTCATATTTTTTCTCTTTGCAATTGTTTTAACTTTTTTCCCTCTTGAAAAATCAAGTTTTTTTTTTTCTCTGAAATTATGTATATTAATTTCTCTTAAATAAAATAGGTTATTATAAATTTTCTCTTTCTAATCACATAATTTTTTATTTTCTCTTTTAAAAAAAAAAACTAAATGTAGTTTTTCTCAATTTAAAACTAACATTTTTATTTTTCTCTTTAAAAAATCAATTGAATTTATATTTTATTTGTCTAAACACATTATTTTAAAGTTCTCTCTTTTTAAAAAGCCAGATTATTTATTTTTTCTCCATAAAACTAAGGACGCTAATTTGCTCTCCATAAAAAACTAAGCATGCTAATTTTCTCTTTTAAAAAAATGAATCTAATGTACTTCTCTTTTCCCTAAACACATCGATTCTATGTTTCCTCAAAACATGGATTATATGTTTTTCCTCTCTAAAAAACTAAATTTATTTTTCATTTTAAAAATAATCGCATTAATTTTCTCCATCCGGTTTATATTTTCTCTATCCAAACGTATTGGTTTTGAGTCTCTCTTTTTAAAATCTAAATGCATTAATTTTATCTCTCTTAAATATTAATTTAATTTATATTTACTCCCTTTAAACACATTTATTTAAAAAAATTTTCTATCTAATAAATAATTTAATTCACATTTTCTCTTTCTAAAAATATTGACTTTTAAATTTTTCTCCCTCTAAAATTATATATATTAATTTTTTTCTAGAAAATCAATGTCTCTCTCTCTAAACACATTTAAGTCTAACTTTTTTTTCCCTAAAATTAAATATATTAATTCTCTCGAAAAGATTAAATCATTTTAAATATTATTCTCTAAATACATTAATTTTTAATTTTTTTCTCTAAAAAATAAATTGGGTTTATATTTTCAAGTTTTTTTTTTTTCTAAAAACATTTGTTTAAAATTTCTTCATTTTTTTCTAAATATAATTGTTTAAAATTCTTTATTTCCCCTTACATTATCCTTACCCTCACTAGGGCAACAATTACACCTACTTGGCATTTAATATTACCCCATGATAATTTAGGGGATAGAAGTGTGGATACCTCATATCTTTAAAGGGGAAAATTGTAAGGCCTAATTATTTTTACCCAAATTTTCCCTCCGACCACACATGAACCTTGAGAAATTTTTCTAATGTTTTCAAGATCTCAACATTTTAGCATAAAGAAATGCGCTTTAGTGAAAAAATGGTATAAAGTTGAATAGAATAATTTATTGCACAAAAATTATAAAAGGGAAAGTGAGAGGTGGTTCCAAAACACCCGACTCCAGGAAAGCTGAAAACAAAACTAAGATGCATTGGGGTTGTAACAGACCGCGGAAACAAAAACAGATGAATTATTAGATCTAAGGATACATGTGGAATTACTTCAAATGGAATTCCTTTGTCAAAGCTGAGAGCCCCGGATTGAACTTCTGTGCCACCAACTTCAGTTTTTGACATTTGTTCATGGTGCAATGACAAAAAGAGGCTGCAAGATAAAGGAGGCAATGATAAACGACACGGATCACATCACATCGGGAAAAATGGAAAACAGAAGAGAGGGGACAAAAGAAAGTGTTATTACCATATCCACACTAACAGATTTCCCATCCTCAACCAAGATCTCGACAATGGTTCCGGATTGATCAGCCTGTCAACAAAAAGGTCCATTTTCATGATCATGCCCTTTTATCTTTCATTAAGGCCAACACAATTATGAGAAAAGAAGATGAATTTGGAAAATTACTTCAATTTCATTCATCAACTTCATAGCCTCAATGATGCAAAGCACCTGTCCTTTCTGAACTTTATCTCCAACCTAAAAATTGATATGCAAATAGTAAGGGGACAATAATGATACACACACCCACAAGCATGAAGGAGTGACAGAAGGAACAACAGAAAACAAGTGAAAAGGAGAAAGCTTCAAATCGTGATAAGCCTTATGCTTGCCATTGCCATTGGCAACCTTGGATGTTTAGCCAATTGCAATGGCTTACCTTCACAAATGGTGGTTCCCCTGGTCCAGGAGAGCGATAAAATGTACCAGCCATGGGGCACTTTAGTGCGGGATGAGATGAACTACTTGTCTTTGTGGGGGCTGCAATAGCAGGAGATGAGGGAGCAGAAGTAGCAGGAGCAGGAGCAGGAGCAGCAGGGGCTGCAGACAGCGGTGGTTGAGCTGGAAGCACAGACTGGGGGAAGGGAGCTTGGTAGGTTACAACGGGAGCTGCAGATGGTGGGGGGACCAAAGCTTCCTTTTTCCTTATGGTAAGTTCACAATCCAGTTGCTTCAGCTGCAGCTCTGTAATATCTCTTGAATCCACAAGCCTAGTCACAAAAGGAAAATTAGTGAACTGTGAATTTATTAGCATCTAAGAATACAAGCATGCATCACAGACAAAACACATTTGCTCACTTGACAAGATCTGCTACTTGAGCCATGAATGCAGAAATTACTGAAGGATCTGCAGTTTCACTGGCCTCATTCTCCTCAGGTACAGCTTTAGCCTTGGACCTGTCCTCTGCCAATGGGACAGAATTTGACGATTTCTCAGAAGCAACCTGAGATCAGATAGTAGAAAATATAAATTCAAAGCACAACATCTCATATTGACCAAGAAGCTTATTACTTATCATAGGAAGCTTATTACTTATCATAGAAAGCTTACGTCATTTAGTTTTGCTTGCAACTTCCAAAAGGCAAATTGCTTCTGATCAGGCGACTGCAAAAGAATATGTATTGGTGACAAGAAAAAAGGAATAGAACCCAATATATCCACAGCATTGTTTTACATCTAATGAAATCAATCAAAGGTAGTCTTGAGCATGACAACCCATGTGAGTGATAGCAATGTTAAAATCATTAATGCCAGTAGAGATGAAGAATCAAAAGGAATTTCTTGATTTTTGACTTCCCCATGTGCTTCCATTTGTTTTGGGGAAATGGATAACCCTTGCACATGATTCCTCCTTTCTACATGCCTCAAGGGTCATGGGCTGTGAAATGCCCCTCACATGTTGTCCTTGATCAAAGTTTTTCACAATAATGTGCACATACAGACTGTGGATCATGCAATATCCTAGCTCATATTTAAGCATGTAAAGAACATAGAACTTAGCAACTGAGCTGTCCACTGCCATAGAATATACTTGCATTTGCAGTGATCTGACCACAAATTACCTTCACAATTAGGTTTCAATCAGCATTTACAAATTAAACACAAGTAACTCCATCAAGTGAGGGGCTCGATGGAAAAAAAAAAAAAAGGCTGTCAATGGGCACCTATTCAATGGGACCCATATAAGTAGCATCATTCAAGAGTTCAAAGGTGACAAAAGCACAATAACACTCCAAGTTCAAATATTATTCTCCGTCTGATGAATGCACACTACAATTTGTATCCACCAATTCCATGGTAATGTGAATGGTTACGCAGTGACCATATTATAGGATTTATCTCACTAGCTGAGCATGACCAAAACAAAAGATAAGACTTTTCAACTACTAATATCCATTTTATGCCCATGTGGAGAAGACTGCAAATAACTTAAGTCGGGTTGAGTCAGAGGATGTTCAAGTTGGCCTTTTCCTATATGGCCCAAGCAGAGCCTGGATTCAATCACGACAAGATTGAAAATCCAATTAAAACTAAGCTAATTAAACGAGTCGAGATCAAAATAAGCTGGAGTCACAAACTGTCACGAACGGCTAAGCTCGTTTACATTTCTATTAATGGGTCATGTTTTCCAACCATTAGAATGAACCAAACGACAGTTTAAGAAACAAAAGATCAGATTAACAGATAGTAATACCCAGACAAGCACTTAATAGAGCAGACAATTTACCAATTATAATTACGGAAAGAGCCTACAAATACTATTGGCTACAAAAATTACATCAGAAAATTCATAAGCAAGCAAAGATTCAACTCAACAGAAAACCCCAGAAAAGACATTGATCCATTATAGAAAATAAAGAAATATGAAAAGGGTATAGAGAAAACAGACCTGAAATTTCGCAGAAGCAAAAGAAACCCTGGAGAGCTGCAGATTCTTGGTAGAAGAATGAGAGAGAGAAGAGCTCTTAGGGCATGGAATTGAGAGAGATGACGAAGCCATTGATTTTAGCTTACAAATAATCAAAGGCAGGCTGCCTTATAGCCAAAAACTCCCACTCTTTCTCTCTTTTCTCTCCTTCCTCTCTCTCTCTTCTCTCTCTTGATAAAAAGGGGTGCCGAGGTGGGATGCGAGTGAAGTTGGCGATGAGATCGAAGGAGGGATCTTAGAAATTGAAGCCAACAAAACAACAAGAGAGAAAAATTGTGTGTGAGTGAAAATGAATCACCCCTTTTGATTGTACAGACTTTTCGCTGTCTTTTTTCTTTCGATAACTCCAATGGAAAACACGAGAGAGAGAGAGAGTTTTACGTTGTTCACAAATGCAGTGCGAATTAGGGTGAAATATATTTTACACTTGTTTCGTTCGAGAGCCGTCCGATTAAAGGAGATTGATGAGTTGCATATGAGTTTATGGTGGGATGTATGCGTAGGCGATTGTAGCTGTACCGGATAGAAAGAGGATCGGCTTTGGTGAACAAGGCCACAGTCCAATCCAAACCAGATTGAATAGCCAATCGGAATTGGAGGATACCCTATTCCCACACACGTGTTCCCCTGCTTTCTTGGAGGAAACAAAACGTCGTCGTTTTCTCGTTTTAGGAATTCATAAAACTGCTTCACAATTCATTAATTCCTTTGGAAACATATTATGTTCAATGTTCTATTGTTAGAAGGCCTGTTCCTAGACTTTTGATTTCGAATACCATAAACTATAATACTAATATGTATTGATCCGGTAATTAAATACTGATTCTGGTTAAATAAAATTTTATATTTAAATTTTATATATAAAAAAATAAATATCATAAGAGTTTTATTTTCTAAATACCAAATTTGAATTGAATCAAATTTAATCATATTTAATATAATTATCATAATTTATATATATATATACACACACGTGTGTGTGTGTGTGTGTAAAAAAGTTATAATATGATTTTCTCTGACCGGTGGAAAGTCAAACTCCGACAAACTTTTAAATGCGGGTGACAAAAATAAATACAAGAAAAAGAAAGAGCACTTAGATTACAGTATATGATGGTGATGAAGTATTTTGATCGGTGACTGATTGGTACGAGCTGTTACTAACTATGAGATTAACAATATTTGATGATGATTGATGTCAATTGTTGAAGGCGTCTCTCCTACATTTCACTGTGTGCTGCCCCTTTATGGATGTTGAGGAACCAGTCACAGGCCATCTTTTTTTTTTTTTTTTTTTAGATTTAAGGAGATGTAACCAAATAAGTTTAAATTGGGAAAAAGATGATGGAAATGAAAAACTCTACCACTTGAATTGTTCGTGAGGGACAATTAGTCATAGACCGAGTTCTCCAATTATCTTAGGGTTTTCGTATTTCCAGCATTTACCCCTTGATTGCAGAACAATGGATGGGCTCTCCAAGAGACTTAACTTTGGGCAACTTGGGTAAATTTTCAATGTTGCTTTTACCCCTCACCAAGCTCAAATAACAAGTTCTTGGTAGTTTACATTTAGGATAATTACGTTATTATTTCCTCTTTTAAGACCAACGCAGAGCATAAAAGAAAAAAGAATAATATAATTAAATAATTTTCATCAAAATAAATGCATATGGTATCTTTTCTTAACATAATATGCATAATTTTACGTTGAAATTGAGAAAATAATATTTTTAATAATTATCTAGATTATGAAACTTCATTCGAAGTCTTTTATGTTTTGCTTTAGAAATATTTGATGTGATGATATGCAATCGGACGGGCTCCGTTGGTGCAAAGTTTAGCCTTAATCAAGGTTAAAAATGCACTAAATTATATTTAGGTGTTATAGAATCTATTGAAATTTTTAATATCAAACCCTTTCTTTGTCTATCCTACTCTTTGAATCCCCGAGGCTAGAAGAAATTGTTATATGATGACCTTTTATGAAACAAAGATATTATAGTCTGACTAATCTGATTCAAACTACTGTCAGACTCTTTACAAGAAAAACTCTCTCTATACAGTTCTTTCCATTTTCAAAATTTAAATCTGAGTCTTCATTAAGAAATTTAGTATCTTTCACGTTAAACCAACTATCCCTTGTATTAGTATGGCTACTTTTGAAATGCAGCAGTGTTGGCATGAAATATAGGAAACTAAGAGGAGAAAGATTTAAGGTGGGGTTGAATATGGGGCAAGCGAGTGAGGCAGCAGATTGAAAGTTAGCTCATCTATATTGAAAGAGATGCGTAAGAAAAACCCTTTTTCATTTGGACAGCAGGCAGTTCAACCACTCCAACACAACCAATTTTTCCAGCTATAAAGATATTGCTCTTTCATATTTGAAATTATTTCCTATTTTTATGGTTGTTTAAACCTAGGATTTATATAATGAATATGCTTACACAAGTTTCTGAAAGAAGACCCTTTTCCACATTAAATTTGTATTTCCACTTGTTGTTTAACATATTGAGAGGGGCAGAGGGAGTAGGTGGGTAAGGGAGTTATTTGCCTCCTGAATTTAAAAAAAAAAAATTATAATTTCAAATATTATTTGTTCTAAAAAATATATTGTTCTGGCCCTCAAATTTTTAAATATATTATATTATAATTTATTTTCATAATATAAATTTCAGGCTTGGTATTAAAAATTTTGTTTTTTTTTTTTCCTTTTTTGCATGAGACAACAAAGACTTAATCACCAAGTTCTAGTTGGTCTAAACACTCGTACCCCTTAAATAAGATTTTAAATTTGATTTTTATGTATGAAAAAAAATGGACGTTGAGAGAGTTTTGCAATTATAAGAGTTTAATTTAATTCAAATCTAATTTAATCAAATTCAATATGATTATTGGATATCTTAGTGATTTATTAAAAAAAAAAAAAAGGCTTAACCTGAACCCGAAGATGTGTTGAGCTATGGGCTTAGCTCACCACCATTAATAAACAAACTTTTTTTTTTAAATTTTTTCGGTAAAGCCTAGCCTTTTTAGAAATTAAGCTGTGGTTTAGTTGTCAAGCAACACCCAAACTTCTATATAAAGGGCCCAAGCTCGTCCAATCCATTGGCCCAAACAATTATATAAAGCCCTAAATTTATACATTAAATTTATTGATCTTATTTTTTTTTATATTATACCGATCGATATCTGAAATTATATTCTAACTAATTCGATTCGAGACTTATAGTGATCTATTTAAGGAAAGTACCCTTCTAACGTAGGTTTTTTCCATACCTAAACTGCGAGTCGAATTTAGGAATTTAGTTAAAGAATCTAACGTCATGTCCTATTAAATCAACTGTTCGTTGCTAAATTTATTGATCTTAGTTGAAAGGCCGGGAAAGTTGTTTACATTAAATTTGTATTTCCAATTTCACTTTTTTTTTACCAACTAATATCAAAATTTTATCCAATTAATTTAATACGAGCACGGTGAGACTCATTAAAGATTTGTTTTTTCAAATCTCATTTTTTTATTTTCATGATTCAAAATTAAGACCTATGATTAAAGGTTGCAGCATCCTATCATTATTTGCTTTTAGGATATGTCATAGAAATGACTAAAGAATAATGAAACTCTCATTTAGAATTTTCTTTTCTAATTATAGATATAATCCAAATTTCTTTTAGAAATTCATGTTTAATTGGTGCACAAATTATTAAGCTCATAATGCTAGAAATGGGAAAAGATTTGATATTAATTCAGCTGTGATTAAATGTAAATTTTTAAAATAAAAAAATTATTAGGGTACAGTAATTTAAATATTTTTATTACAAAATTCAATATATTTTAAATTTTTTATTTTCATTAAAAAATTATATTTACAATAAACAAAACATGTCTGCATTTTTTAATTTTGTTTTATTTTTTGGTTTGGTAATAAAAGAATTACATACGCGTATATGTGTACAGGTTTTATGTCATGTATGGATGCATACTTGTATCATATAGCCATTACATATATTTTTCGGACCATTTTGCCCTACAAGGTTAAGAACATTAGGGCTTGAATCCAGGGCCAATGTGGGAATTCAGCACTGACCCGGCGCGCCTCGGCCATATAAAACCCTCTCTTACTAGAATGAAAACCCTAGCGATCGTATTGCTAACACTGCGAAGCTGCTAAAGGGGTTCATCGCTCTTTCTCTCTCTTAGCCGCAAGCAGCAATCTGCACTCGCAGTATGGAGGCCGCAAGGACAGTTAAGGACGTCTCTCCTCATGAGTTCGTCAAGGCCTATGCCGCTCACCTGAAGCGATCCGGCAAGGTACTCTTTCTCACTCTCAATTTTGATCTGTTTCTTGCACTGGTTATTGCAACGGTTTCTTTCTCGAGATTAGTGACGTTTGCGTCGTTTGTTCATATGTTATGCTGCATTTCTCGTGTTTGTAAATGGTGACTTTGACGTGGTTTTAATTCAGGTGCTGTAGATCTGGGTTTAGTGTTTAATTTACGTTAGTCAGTTATTTTTCGTGTTAAAAATTCCGGTTAAGTGATATTCCAATATTTAGGGCATGTTTCTTTTCACTAATTTGTGTTTAAATCTCATTGTCTATGAATTTGGGGAAATGGGTAATGTTGAGGTGAGCTACTACTGTTATTATTATTATTATTTTAAAGTTTTTGTTGTAAAATTACCAGTCTGAGTTGATTTTAAGAGAGCTCAGACGATGGTTACTTGAGGGAATCGAATAAGTTAATTTTGTGTCCTACGCTTGGTGTCTGTGTCATTGCTTTGTCGTTTGTTCTTGTATTGATTATTTGTTGAGGGCGTGATGCCACTGACACAATCTGTTCATTCTCTTCCACTAAGGAGAGGAGATAGTTTTGCTTTAAAGAGAATATCTTTCCGATTACTCCTTTCTGTCAATTACTTGTTACAAGAAACATATTCTCTTATTGGGGAGTTCGGATCCAATTATGCATTTTGGCTCTCTCCTTCAGTATAGCTATAATATCCCTTTTGGCTCTCGGGATTCATAGTCCTCTAAGGGACATCCATGCTGTGCTTTGTTTTCAGTGTGGGGGGATATTCTTCTTTTAACACTCCGATCCACTTACTTCACTTGCCCCCATTAAACAGGAGTCGAAAATTAACTCACTTAAGAAGAAAGTAACATCTAACTTCATACCAAGTTAGTTTCTTATCCTATTTAATACCTTAAAATTTGTAAAAGATTGAGTGTTTAGTGTTGTTACTATGTCATTTTGCATTAAAAGTTGAAATTTTGTCTTAATTTAATTTTTCTTTAACATTTTTGCATTGATTGCTATAGTTTCAACACGTTGCATATTTCAGTGCTCTAATCCTTCAATCTCAATGTGTTCCATTTTGCTGTAATTGTTTGATTTATTTTCCATGCGGGGATAATAAGTTCTTCATCACAAATTGTAATTCTTTGTGAACAGATCGAACTACCTCACTGGACTGATATTGTGAAGACTGCTACATTCAAGGAGCTTGCACCCTATGACCCTGATTGGTATTACATCAGAGCTGGTAAGTATTGTTTCTCTTAACCTTGCATTATTTGTCTATATGAAATTTAATGTTTGTTAGATATATCTCAGAGGTGAAATTTCTGTTCTAATTGCTTTTATATGCCTTTATATGTGCAATAATGTTGTGTAGCATCCATGGCAAGGAAGATTTATTTGAGAGGGGGACTTGGAGTTGGTTCTTTCCGCAGAATATATGGTGGGAGCAAGAGGAATGGAAGTCGTCCTCCACACTTTTGCAAGAGCAGTGGTGCTATTGCTCGTCACATCCTTCAGCAATTGCAGAACATGAACATCGTTGACATTGATCCAAAAGGGTGAGCTACTTAATCTGTTAAGCTTCTTTAACTTTGTGAATGAAATGGTTGTTCTGATTTTCTGCATGTGAAAATTGAATCCCTTCTGATTGGGATGTTGCATTGCGACCAATCATGACTGGTTACTTGCAAATTGCAATATTTGTTTTATTAATATAGATTGGAAAAAAGGGGAAAAAAAAAAGAAAACTTCCCTTAACCTTTGTTTTACCTGCTTCCCATGATATTATGAAGATGATATCTTCCATTGGTGTGCCCTTTTTATATATATTTAAAATTTTAGTTGCTAAGGCTAATTTGGTGGTTTATTTTATTTATTTATTTTTTGGCTGCTAACAGTGGAAGGAGAATCACACCAAGTGGCCAGCGGGATCTTGACCAAGTTGCGGGGCGGGTTGTGGTTGCCCCTTGAATAGTTTGCTGCTTTTTGGGACAACACCATAGTTCGATCTATTCTGTTTTAGTTTTGTGAAAACCTTGATGAAGGAAATTGGTAGAGCAATGTGATTTTTCTTGCGAAGTGTTTCCAAAATGACCAAGTTTTGATATTGTAATTTCACGACTTTGAAGTTTTGTTCACTAGATTTGCTCTATCCTGTTATTAATTATGAATGCTGTTAGAACTTTTATCCTAATGCAAACGGGTATCCTGAGTTTTTATCTTTTTACCATTTGTTTGCAAATTTATTTTAGATCCGGTGATGTTTCTTGGCCCAGGTTGGGGTTCTTGCATTGCTAGTACATCCCTGGTATAAATATTTTACTTGCATTGTTTACGTGGTTAAGACTAGGAATTTGTTTCCTAGTACACTTGTTTTATCTATATTTCAGCCTTGATGGCAGGTCTACCCTTGTTTCGTCCATATTCTATCCGTGTAGGTAGAATAGAAGTCCTACTACACTGTAACCACTGGACACAATGGCACTCAAGCATTGCGGTGAGCGGTTTCTCTGATTGCAGAACATGCTGTAGAAAACTAGAGAAAAATGGCAATTGCATTTCACATAAGTTGCCATTCTGCTGGATTGAGGCAAAACTGGCTGAAAGTGCAAAACTAGTGAGTAAAGGCATTTGCACCTTTCAGACTGCATAAGCTTACCACAGTGCCATTTTGCTGGGTTTGAGGCAAAACTGACCGATGATTAGGCTGCACGTGATTCAATTGCAAAATGACTTGAAACTTTTGATCAAAGGAGGCATAACAAAAGACAACCCGCGTGAAAATTGGGAATTTTGATGTCGGCATTTTGAGGGTAGATAATTTGGGTGGGCTCAGGTGCATAATCAAATTGAAATTTAAAACCATCATCTCCATGGATCTAAACATAGATGGGCATGTAAATTTGCATTACAGAATTCCTGAAATCACGATTAAATGAGCATATAAATTTGCAGTATCAGAATTCCTGAAATCACGATTAAAGAGAAGCATCTCAACACCAAGTCAGAGTTGTTCCCAACTATCATTAGCACTTGAATAAAACATACAATCCGGATGGCACTGAACAAAGCTGCGATCATTACAAAGCAAGCAACTCATCTCACTCAGTAGAATAAATCTCTCAACACTCTCAGGTTCCCTCACAAGCTCAAAGTCGTGTCAACAAGTAGGTTTTCAAAGAGCACTTTCATTTACATTATATGCTCGAGTTCAACCAGTAGTAATGACCCCGCGCAGTGACCACTTTTCCTTGAGAAGACCCCGCGCATTGACCACTTTTCCTTGAGAATCTTAAAAGCTCATGTGTATCAGAAATGGCAAGAGAGAAACACAACCAGTGTAGAACGTCGGTTGAAAATGGTAGTGTAAGGCAACACTAGTTGAACAATTGTCATATTGGTTTCCTCAAAATTGCAACAAAATGAATTGCTTGATTTACAAATCAGAAGAGGGTATGGTGGTAAAAACGATGGACGAAAGAATTCATATTATTTGTTGCAGCGATAAACAGAAAGAGTAACAATCTTTGAAGAGTGGATTTATTGCCTTTCATTGCCCTCCTGAGTCTGACTTTACTTCCTGCTAATACTGGTGAGGATAGTAGAATAGGTCATCCCAGAACAGGCATTTCAGTTTCTTGTGATGAGGTATGTGAAACTTCGGTTCCTTTGGAATGGTTGGCTGTTTTGACGATCTTCACAGAAGTACAACCAAAAACTCATCAGAATTCCATAACCATGTTCAGTCAATAATTTTTCTGTGACACTATTGCTAGGTTCTGATATTTATCCAGAACCAGCAGTCACACAAAATAGGGACAATAAGCTTAGTCCAATAATTGTGGTCAAGAGATGAACAGGACGATCTGATTTTACCTTCTTGGAATGAAAGGTCTATCGAAGTATGGCATTGGCTGAGCTTTTGGGATGAGCTCTTTTCTCAACCTTCTAATTTCTTCTTCCTCTGCTAACTACGAGCAAAAGAGCAACCAGCACAAGGGTCAAGTAAAGCCACAAAGAGTGAAGATAAACCATCATAATCATGCCACTTTTTGTTTATTTTGTTTTTGCATTATTTGTATTTCCTTCATGTACCTTCTCCTGTCTCTCTCTTTCCATCCGGTATTGCTCTATCAAAGTCATCTTCTCTGCTACCTACAGGGAAGATCATAAAGAGATATGAACAGATGCAATAATAACTGAGGTCTTCAACAAGATTCCATATAAAGCCAATAATCAGACAAGCAACCACGCAGAGAGCCACTCTTCTGGTTAAGTATGAAAAATTCAGGGAAGTTACAACTGTGAGAAATGGCATTTTTCTTGATTTAATTAGCAACACAAATATTATTATGTTTGCTGTATAAGCTGCAAATAATAAATTGGTATTCAAGTAGCTGCCAAGACAAGTGATAGACTCCTAGCCATTTCACGACTAAACTTTTCATGATTAAGTTCCAAACTATTGGTAGAAAAGTTTATGGAAGAGTCCTTAAGAATGGAACTTCCACAAACACATACACTTATATTCTCTATTGGGAAATGGTGGGTCTGGGGAGGCCTAGTTGCAATTTGGAGTAAGGGGTGTGGCTAGTGGGGATAGAAGAATTTGTTCAAGCTGTTGTACTTAATGGGTAAGCAACAATGGTATGCCCGCAGCCACAAATATGAAGTGATTGCTCATAGCCAGATATGAGTATATATTTACTACTTCATCAAGAGATACATGCATGGAGGGGGCCATTCCCTTAAACATTTGATTGACTACAGACACACAAATATATGCAGGTTCTCCTTTTATGGCACATTGTGGGGAAGCTGGGTGTGCTTTAGGGGTGGAATACTTGGAGCATAGAAGAAAAGAAAAGCTTTAAATTTGCACCAGTTGTAAATTGCTATCCTATGCAGCAAAAACAAGAGAGTACAGTGAAGAATCAACAACACAACTCTAGTTGCCATAAGAGCTGGAGTAGAATAACCAAAGAAAAAGTAATCAAAATATCAGAAAAGCAAGTGCAACATACTTGATGATCAAATTCAGTACGCTCAACAGCTCTCACATCACTGTGGAGCTTTATGTCTGCCGGAATTGTGCATTCTTTGACTGGAGGCTTCATCAAGCACTGAAACACCAGAAATACCATCACAGATGCATTAGAACAAGGCATGAATTCCCAGTCTCTATTATTAGAATCATCTCAAGATAACGAAAAGCTTGGACATGAGCTTTAAATTTCTGAGTCTTTATTAATCGAATACTCTCAGGAAAACTAGGGACATAGATATAAGCTTTAACCAATCAAGTGCTGTCCGAGGCAATTTCTGCAGGTCCAAATTTCTAGAACTCCCACAACTAAATTATAAACATTATACCAACTCAAGGAATTTTACACAATAAGGCAACATAATGAATTTAGCCTGTCAACATACAAAGTTCTCAACTCAAATCTTTGCAGTTTGAACAATTTTGTCAGATACAATGAGAATAAATTTTCATAAACGGTTGATCTTTGAGAGGCTAAGGCCAAATAAGACTTTGTTGATCTTATTGCTAAATAGTTGACTTGAGATGATTTTTGGCCTGTTCAGATTTTGGCTATAAATCCACTTTGACAAATCAATGTCCTGGACTAATTATTGTAGATATAAAAAAATATTATTCAGGATGGAATTTTAGGCATTAGGGAAACACAGACTGAACCTAGTATTGTGAATTTCTACGTGGCATTAAGATAACATAAAGATGTAGAATGTCAACATGAACAAAGTTCTCAGTTGAAACCTAAGGATTCCAACCAAACAATGGAACTGATTACAGGGAGCATCTTGTCCATCCTTTTGGAAAATAATCTCACCTCAGGTTCATCTGTTGTCCATGGAAGACCTTGTGCAATAGGTATGCGCAATTTCTCCTCCTCCACCCTCATTTCTTCCAACTTTTTGAGGAATTCTTCTTTCTTGAACATTCCCCTTTGCTGCAATACATTGTTG
Organism: Dillenia suffruticosa; assembly: GCA_033439265.1. Classification (NCBI taxonomy): domain Eukaryota; kingdom Viridiplantae; phylum Streptophyta; class Magnoliopsida; order Dilleniales; family Dilleniaceae; genus Dillenia; species Dillenia suffruticosa. The sequence goes on along the minus strand of JAVTVX010000029.1, from coordinate 4,086,567 downwards.
CCCACAGAACCAGGAACATAAGTGCTAATTAGGAAAGAAAGAATTGACATTTAAACAAAATTTTTAATGCCCCATCACGAGTCCAGACAGCAAGTACAATCCAACTTTATCATAAGTGTCAAGGCATTAGAGAAATGGTGTTTGCCTCGGTTCTCAGCTTAAATGGTTTCTGCGATGTTGGTTTGAGCTGTTTCTTTTTCCATCTCCTTCTCCCCATTGATCCAACTGATTCAGAGCTCTGAAATTTATCAAAATAACAATAACTATCACCCCAACAACACAGTACCCAAAACAGCATGGTTAAAAAGTAGACACAATTCTTACGCTTCTTCGACTTCTCCGTCCTCCGCCAGAAGTTCTGCTCGAGAAACTGCACCTTGGAGTAACACAAAAACAAACCTAAATCAAAATCCAAAACAAGCAAAAAAGAAGAAGAGGGAAAAATGGGCACAATCACTAACCTTCCTTGACTGCTCTCTAGTGAAGAAGAAACTGTTGAATCAGCAACAAATGAGAAAATCTCAGATGGGCAAAAGGAAGATGATGACGGCTCAGAAACCCTAGGTTGTAACTGCAATCCAGAAAATGGCCATTTCAAACTCTTCTTGATTTCATCTGTTCTTTTCTTTTCTTCATTTTTCTCTGCCGGCGTTTCCTCATTTTCATCATTACGATTCTTTGAATTTGGGATGGAAAGAAGCCTCTCAAAAGCCTGCACCAAATGCAACACTCTTCCAGATTCAGGCACACTGTTTCTTGCCTCTTCCAGGACTTTCTCTCTCCTCCTCTTTATCTTAGATGAGCCGATTTGCTTTGGAGACTGGGAAGAATTTTCTTGCTCTGGACTTACTTCTTCAGACCCATTTGAAATTTTAGATTTTGCATAAAGGGGGTTCTTCTCAATTTCTTCTTTATCCTCAACATCGGCTCTTTCATCGTTTTTATATGGATCTAATTCATGTGGGTCTTCCTCGATTTCTTTGGTTTCGGTCTTTGTCTTGAAGAATTCTTCTTGGGAGGCTCTCAATGTCTCGTAAGCAACACAGAGACATTTCTGAGCATTCTTGTCTTTACATTTGCTACAGATCTCTGTTGAAGATTTCTCTCTCTTCGAATTCTTCTTTACGACAACAAATCTTCTTCCGCGAATTCTGTTTCTTGGAGAAGAAATTTGTGGATTGGGGTTTCTGGGGGCTAATTTTTGGGCTTTAGAAGATTTGACTGCAGGGGAATTTTTGGGTTTCACTCCTGGACTCCGATTGGACACATTCGGATCACAATTCTCAGACAATTTTGATTGAAACCCTTTTGATTCCTTCACAGGAGTCGCTATTCCTGTGTTCTTGACAACGGGATCCATTAATTAGATGGCTTGAAAGAGAGTAATCGGATCTGAATTCAAAAGGGATTTGTGTGAGAGAGAGAGAGAGAGAGGGGGGGAGAGAGAGAGAGAGAAGGGAGGGAGGACTTGATGTGGTTTTGGGGAATGAATGCTTGTTGTTGGAAACTGGAGGAGAGAGATAGATGAAGAGGCGGAACAATGGACAGAGAGAGAAAAAGGAGCGTTGAGCTTTGGACGCTCTTGTAACGGCTAGTTGGCGTGGATATGTTCTTCATTTTAAAATTCCTTCTTCCTTTTGTGACCGTCAGATCAATTATGACCCCGTGGATCCTTGATTCGGATCAACGGCCGTTATGGCTGGTTTTGATTGCGTTTCTTTCTTTTGGTTTTTTTTTTTTTTTTTTTTTGGTGAGGTTTTGATTGCGTTTCTGAGAACCCGTTTTTAAAATTACGGACAGGGAACTTTTGGGCTGGGCTCTATTGAGTTAGCCCCAATAGACGCTACACGTTTGCTTCAAATTCAGAGCTTAGATTTTTTTTTTTTTTTTTTTTCATTTTTATCGACCGATGCGTAAACTTTATCTAATTAATCTTATAAGAATACCGTAAGACTCATTAAGGAGTTGACTCTTCCAAATCTCATTTTTCATTCCCAAATCCAATGTTCTTTTATTTAATAATAATTTTTCTTATAACTAAAATTTTTCATAAAAATTGAAAATGAATTATTTTATATATTTTATATCCAAAGATAACAAATATTAGTTGATTATATTTTTTGCATATTTACTTGATTTTTCTTAGAATTTACCATGTTTTGTTCTTCGAATAGAATTCTCGTTGTAATTCGCATGAATTTTAATACATTGGATGTTAATAAATATAACTTTTAAGACTTTCAATTCAAATTGTTTCTCCTTCAATGTGGTGTATTCCTTTTTTTTCCTTTCCAACTTTGGAATTAATTTGAATAACATAATTCAAAATGAGTTGAATTTATGGATGAAAATAACATTTATTACCAAAATATTTTTAAATTCCTCTCAATCTCGACCATCGATCAACTTACAACTTAAATTTAGAGATTTATAGACGAACATTTTCATTTCTTGAAACTTGAAATAGTTTTTAAATAATTGCCCTCTAAATTGATTTTAAACAAATCGCTTTAATTTTTTTTATTAATATGGAGAGAAAGAGAAATTTATGTTCATATTACTATTCAAGTAACATTAGTTAACCTAGTTGGCTTTTTTTATTTAATTCCAAAATTCGAAACAGTAAATTAAAAACCATATACCCATTTGCCATCAAGGGGTTTACGACGACCAAAATTAAATTTTCTATTTATATTGACAATCGTACTAAATAAGTATGAATCGGCTTATTTATATATAAAAAATTAATAATCAAATTTTACACATAAGCATAAGTTTTAATTAAAAAAATCTAGAGATTGTATGATCTAAAAAAAAGAGGGAGTAGTCTACTTTCAAATCATATCATATTTAACTCTCCAACGTAAGACTTAAGCACTCCTACTTCGTAGGTTACGAGGTAACGGGGCTCATGGTAATTTCAAACCATTTTCTTATTATTTTAATACATAAAGTTCTCTTTCCTTTGTGAAAATTTTGCACCCCTTTTTCATGCTCTAATTGTGAAGTTGTGATCATCATTGTTAGCATCATCATTAAGATCTGTAAGGTCAAGTTAGGTTTTGAAGCCTTTTCAGCTTTTTGTGGCTTCAACCACACTCAATGCCTACTAAAAGCTCATTCAACAAGCTTCTGATTCCTTGGTTTTGAAGGAATAGAGTAGAGAGAGTAATTAATTAGTGCCTATGTTTAATTAACCTCAAATTTGGTAAATATATACAGTTTTAAGGTAGCGTTTGAAATGATATGCAGAACACAAAAACTAATACGTAATAAAAGAATATCATATTTAGTTTTCGATGATTGAGACAGTATCAAAATTTGTATTGTTTTCCGAACAAAAATGATCCAAATCTATTTATCTCCTTTTTGATGGGATATGGGGAGAAGAAATTTTATAATAATTAGAAATCTTATAGTAGTAATGGGGAAGGTAAAAATGTTTGTCAATCTCCACTATGGTCTAGTGATTAATAATAATAATAATAATAATAACAATAAATAAATAAAAAACCTGAATCTCCCATGAAACTTGGTCCGCACACACCGCAGACACTCCGCTTCTCATTTTTTGGATACTATACCGATTAATATTTGGAATTATATTTTGATTAATTTAGTTTAAGATTTGTAATAATCTATTTAAATGACTATCCTTATTTTATATCTAAATCATAAGTTAAAATTAAGATTTTAATTAAATAATTTAATATCATATTTTATTAAATCAACAAAATATCGGTGCACTCCACTCACGTCACCTCAATGCTTCACTCCCGAAGGCACCTCAACGCTTTGTGATAAAGGTGAAATTGATTAATAATTTCGAAAGAGTTTTTTTTTTTTCTTTTTAATCATTTTACTTCGCTCTTGTTCCAAAAGTAACAAAGTGACCTCTAAAAATCTAGCTGGGAATCCCCTGTCTAGTTCTTAGAATTACTTATCGAATAAAAATGATAAAACGGCGTTAAAAAAAAAAAAATAACGTTAGGGTTGTTCCACTACCATAGTCTATTTTCTCGAACCCAAAATTCTTAGTTCATTAACATTTCAATTCTGAAACCAATTAAAAGGGAATTCAAATTCTTTGTTATAAGAACAAAAATTTCGAAACACGTGGAAAAGGAAACGGTTGGGATTACCATATTTTGGGATTTTTTTTTTGGTATCGTGACTAGGCCACCAATTTAGTATTCGGGGTTTCGTCCCGATTAATTTGGGTCGACCGCTTACAGGGCCCAATTGAGGGGGTAGGTCTTCCAGCACCGATTTTTTCGTTCCCATAGGAGATCGAACTCCCGACCATAATTAAAGAGTGTCAGTTCCCAAACCAATCGAGTCATCAAACGTTGATACATATTTTGAGATTTGAAATATCTAGCTGATTGTGATGGATAAAAGAATTTAGAGGGAGGCGTAATCACATCAAACCCTATTTATATATATATTTTTTAAATTTTTAATTTTACCATTTTTTTATTTTTCCTCGTAATGTTTAAACTCTTTAAATTAGATTTGAAAATATTATAACGATGATAAAAGAAAATAGACGGGACAAAGTGATTTCGAGCAAAACTATAGGGGGCAAATTGATTTTTTTTCTCTCTCTCTCTCTTTTTATTTTTAAATTACATAAAAATTATAAAAGTTATGAAAATATACGTATCAATGAATGTTCAAATATGAGATCTCAGAATAAATATTTGAGCAAAATCTTTTTACCATTCAGGTATCTCTATAAGGATAATTGAATTTTCCTCTTACAAAATAATAAGCATATTTTCCATTAATGAATTACATATATATATATATATATATATATATATGTTAATTTTAGTTAAAATTATAAAAATACCTTAAACTTGACTTATTTAAAGCTAAATTCTTAAATTAAATGAGATTAACTCTAATATGGTTCACTAATTAATGAATTAAGTTTGAACAAATTATTAATTAAATCTCAAGTACTTGCGACTTGAAGAATTATGTGATGAGATAGATACCTCATATTCCTTTTTTATTTATTTATAATAAAAATCATAGAAATTATTTATTTTATTTTACGTATGCATAGCTATTGATCGGTGTCAAATAAATCAAATAAATGAAAATTAAGGGAACGTTTGATTCGCATTCGAAAATCAAAGTCAAAAACAGATAAAAAAATCTTGATATAAATTTTATAAAATTCATATTTTTATTTGGATCGTATAGATCATTGTTTTGAGGATTTCATTCTCAAATTTTTATTTCTATTCTATTAATCTAAATAATTTATATAAATTTCAATTCGATTCTTGATTTTTATTCACTTAAATCAAATATTACCTAAATTTTTATGTAATAGTTTATATGAAAAAAAAAAAACAAGAACCTCAAAAATGGCTATTATTATAAGCTTTCGGAGAAATATCCACGTCGGGTGCTTTACAGAGTAGGCCAGGCCAGACCAGACCCATATTGCAAAAGTTGCGCTTGGAACCAACACACTGAAAACGCGTGGAGAAGAAGAAAGGCCTTAACCCCTTCCCCCGGTTCCCCGAAAAAAATGGTAAGCTTAACTCATTTGTAAATGAATTTACGCATTTGCCCTTTATCGTCGATTCAAAACAAATGTCGAAGACGAAAACGAAACTCGTTGACGTTGAGATTTCGTTGTCAAACGCCGACTCTTGGCGGTAAAAAACAGTAAATATCAAAAGCGAATAGGGGTAGATCTGGGAAACGAGCAAGTAAAACCGTGTATAAAACCACGACCCAGCTCTTCTTGCCCTGGCACCAGACAAAGGGGTCTCTCTCTCTCTCGATATTTTCTTGCACTCTCTCTCTCAAGATCTTCTCTTTCTGGCAGAAATCTTACCAGTCTAGTATTGTTTTCAGGTTCACGATCATTTCATACACTGCTTGCAATTATATTCATTTCAATTCTTTGTTGATGCGCGGTTTTGATTTTGCTTTTAGCTCGACTGTTCTGTTCATTCAATTTGGATTTGAATATGTGTGTCTATGGTGTGTAGATCTGTTGTCATTTCTTCAAATTAGGTCTAGATCTTTGGAGTTTCTGGACTTTGATTCCGGATTAGGCTTCGTAGAATCCTGAGTCTAGTTGATTCGTTGTTGCTGGATTTTGTAACCTGTGATCTATTGCTTGTTACCATTTTTGTGAGTCGAAATCGAGGTCTTGATGGCAGATCTGTTTAAGTTTAAGCTTGATTTGCATCATTTACTTCTCAAATTTGATCAAGTTTATTGCTTTTCTGCGATAGTTGAAGTTGATTCAATTGAAGCAATGACTGAAAGCATCATTGAAACTGTCGGCAGTTTTTTCAAAGTTTCAACTGATATAGATATAATGAACAAGTTGTCTTCATTAGGTTAGGCTTTTGGGAAATTGGGTGTTTCGCGCTGTTAAATTCTGCGGAACAAACTCTAAAATTGAGTGCTAGATATAAAGATTTTAAGAAAGAGGAATCCATAAATGAATTCCAAGCACATGGAATCTCAGAGTGGTGCTATCTATTTTGAAAATTCAACTACCAAATATACCAAATTTAATGTGTTCCGGATCTATTTGTCAAAGCACATGATTGTGCATTGCATAATGTTCGTCAATTCATAAATCAACCATCGGCTCCTTTTTCCTGCCCCTGCATCAAAGCGCTCAAGATTTTCTCAAGAGATTGCTGGTGGAGCTAGTACTTTGGGGATTAGTGGATATAGGAGATTACGTGGTTAACATCATTTAACTTCTCTTGCAACTTGAATTGGGAATCATCTAAGTAAATTTAAAGAGTATTGGGTATAATGGGTGGATCTGTTGGGATTTCTGAAAAAATTGATGGAAAATTGTTGGAAAAGCTAGCCAGTATGGCATTTTATGCTGAATTTTGAATATTTTATGGCCCAAATTTTACTTTACTTTTATTCGGGTTGGTTCTACCTTGGTAGATGTGATTTTGTGGCCCTTGATTATCTAACGGACGCTTCTTCTAATTCTTCAGCTTGTAGATTGAAAAGCAAAATGGTGAAGATTTGCTGCATTGGAGCTGGGTATGTTGGTGGGCCTACAATGGCAGTGATAGCACTTAAGTGCCCATCAATTGAAGTTGTTGTCGTCGATATCTCTGTATCTCGGATCACTGCATGGAACAGTGATCAGCTTCCCATCTATGAGCCTGGGCTTGATGGCGTGGTCAAGCAGTGCCGTGGAAAGAACCTCTTCTTCAGCACCGATGTGGAGAAGCATGTTGCAGAGGCTGATATTGTTTTTGTCTCTGTCAACACTCCAACAAAGACCCGGGGTCTTGGAGCAGGCAAGGCTGCAGATCTCACATACTGGGAGAGCGCTGCACGTATGATTGCTGATGTGTCAAAATCCAACAAAATTGTGGTAGAGAAATCTACTGTCCCAGTTAAGACAGCTGAGGCCATTGAAAAAATCTTGACCCACAACAGCAAGGGAATCGACTATCAAATTCTCTCAAACCCAGAGTTTCTTGCAGAGGGTACCGCGATCCAAGATCTCCTCAGCCCCGATCGTGTCCTAATTGGAGGAAGGGAAACCCCTGAAGGCCAAAAGGCAGTTCAAGTGCTGAAGGATGTTTATGCTCACTGGGTCCCCGAGGATCAAATCATAACCACCAACCTTTGGTCAGCTGAGCTTTCCAAGCTTGCTGCTAATGCCTTCTTGGCTCAGAGGATCTCATCTGTCAATGCCATGTCAGCTCTCTGTGAGGCTACAGGGGCAGATGTTACACAGGTGTCGTATGCTGTTGGCATGGATTCTAGAATTGGGCCCAAGTTTTTGAATGCTAGTGTCGGGTTTGGTGGGTCCTGCTTCCAAAAGGATATTTTGAACCTGGTTTACATCTGTGAGTGCAATGGCTTACCGGAGGTGGCAGAATACTGGAAGCAAGTCATCAAGGTGAATGATTATCAGAAGAACCGGTTTGTCAACCGGGTTGTATCCTCTATGTTCAACACTGTCTCAAACAAGAAGATTGCCATTCTAGGATTTGCCTTCAAGAAGGACACTGGTGATACAAGGGAAACCCCAGCTATTGATGTGTGCAAGGGGCTCTTGGGTGATAAGGCCCTGATCAGCATATATGATCCACAGGTCACTGAGGACCAGATCCAGAGAGACCTCACAATGAACAAATTTGACTGGGACCATCCCATTCACCTCCAGCCAATGAGTCCCACCACAGTGAAACAAGTGAGCGTTGTCTGGGATGCATATACAGCAACCAAAGACGCTCATGGTGTTTGCATCCTGACTGAGTGGGATGAGTTCAAGACGCTTGACTACCAGAGAATATATGACAACATGCAGAAGCCAGCCTTTATCTTCGATGGAAGGAATGTTGTGAATGTGGATAAGCTGAGGGAGATTGGATTCATTGTGTACTCTATTGGTAAGCCACTTGACCCCTGGGTCAAGGACCTGCCTGCAGTGGCATAAATGAGAAGCAGCGGCTATATGGCACTGATCTGGGGTCAGATTCAGACATCTATGAACTGAGGAGTCAGTTGATTCTTTAATATCTTTAAATTGGGTATCCCGTTTATTTCATGGTGTTACTTACAGTGTTCTCTAGTCATGTTACAATTTAAACCAGTGACCATTCTTGATATAATTTTGTGCATCATATTCTTACTTGTATTAGCATGAGGGAATAAAGGCTACATTTTTCTTTACACTAGTGTCTCCTAGAGAGTACCATTTCTAAACTGCATTTTTGCCATATTACCATTCCAATAATTCGGTCATGTCAGTGCCATGTGCTAAAGCCGACCATAAAAGTGTCTCTCCCCCCCCCCCTCTCTCTCTCTCTCTCTCTCTCTCTCTAAATGGATTTTTCTTACTATCAATCGGTATTTAGATTTTACTAAATTAATTCAGTTTGACTATTGTGGGATCCATTCAGGGATTGACTGTTCTAAATCCTATTTCTTTGTTTTCATGGTTTGAGATTTAGACTGTTAGTTAAGAGAGTGCAGCGCTCTTTCACTACACCCATGGGAGCTTGATGTATGTCTCGCTTAAATGTAAAGCTACATGGTGCATTGGTGCTGGCCGACTAACTAATATAATATTCATCAATCTTTCTCCTCTAACATGTCACATGCTTGATCATCCGAAGAGATTTTTAATTGATCCCAAGGTTGTATGTGCTATGAATAATCTCCTGATCCGAAGAACAAGACTAATGCCAACCTCACATGCATTTTGACATTTTCAAGCAGTTAAGAAATCTTAAAATGCAGAAAGGGATCGAACGTGATGTGATAACTTATTCAGATGGAACATTTCAACCCCCCTTTAAAATTGTTTGTTGTTCCCCATGTCCGAGTAATGAACCATTTTGCAGTTGAAACTCCAATTTTTTAAGGACCAATCATGTCTAGACTGACTTGCTTCTTATTATGGTAAAGGTAGTTCATTCTAATACATAAATTTTATTTTAGGAACTCAAGGCATCTCTGACAATATGCTGTAGAAGCCCCTATAGTCACCAGTTGGATTACTCTCCTCCAGGTAGCTTTTTCAGGCCATAGGCATGGGAGCCTCTAGCTTTGCTTCACTTGGTACTGAAGTATCTCCTAAAGAGGTTGCGGTTGGAAGCTTTGATGACTTTCTACCGGGTAGTTTCTTCGACGAATAAATGGTGGACACTACAAATTCGGACCTCAAACAATCAATAAAACTTAGTGAGAGAGATTTTGGATGAAACTAATACAAAAGTTTTGACAAAATAATACTGAGATATTAGGTTGTCATACAAGGAAATTAAAACTTGTACAACATGTTTTTCAATAACCACAAATTCATATCGCATTGAATTAGCAGTCTCTTTTTCTTGAAACATTAGTCTTTTTGATTTGTTCCCAGAAACACCCACATCTTGTTTCGAAAAGGATTTGAAAATGTATTGTACTATAAGGACTTAACCCCATTAGTTGTTTGAGAAAGAGATGTCAACGTGCTATTGACTGCTCATATTGGGTTGCTGGTCCACATGCTTAAAAGGGCATTGCTGGTTTTGATGCAGAAAAGTTGGCATCAAAGAAATCTTTCTTGACTGTTTTTATCTTTAATGATCATTGAGAGGACTGTAGTTGAAGGGGCACAGAATTTGGACCATTGTGTTCATATATTGTTCGAGTCAAATTCATTTGGAAGGACAGCCCACAAGGTACCTTTTGCTCATTTATATGCAAAGGTTTGTGAAAAAACATTATATTTGGAAACCACTTCCAATACAAGGTTTAATGATGATTTGAATTAGATTAAACGAAATATAATTTTAAATACCGATTAATATTTGCATGGATTTGTTACCTGGGCAATGTCCAAATTTCCATTTACTATGCTGCTGAGAAATCAGACAAAATTTTCAATATTTTTTTTTTTTTTCTAAAAGAGCACGCATTGGCTCTTATTATCGCCTTGGTTTTTCTATTTTGTTTTGTTCTCTCTCTTTTTATAAATGGTAACGTCCAGAATATCAACCAAGCTATCAGAGTATAAATTTATTAATCATAAGACTCTTATGTATATATAAATTTAAAATCTAACATCTTTCTAACATAATTATCAATAAAAAGTATAAAACAAAAATGGAGATAAAATGGTGGGCCTTTTAAGGTGATGTCTTCCAGCCTCTATAATTAAAAATTTTAACATTCTGTTTGAATCTTTTTTTTTTTAAAAAAATAAAAAATAAAAAATGTATTTTTTTTGAGAAAAATAAGGGGATAATTTTTTTTCTATATTTATAAGGTGCGACAAAAAGCCGATTAAGCGATACGAAGTATAATCATTAATATTTGAATTACCTAAATAATTTATGAACTTGGGGATGCACTTTAAGACAAACTTAGAACTTGCACAAAATATGTGTAGGGTAATTACTTAATATAACATTAAATCTAAAAATTAAAATGAAAAAGGAAGATATACATCCCCGATATGGCATTTTATTTTATTTTTTAATTGTATAAGTATTTGAATCTGAGATCACCAAATTAGATGAGAGAGATTTGTACCACTAAACTATCCCTGTGAGGACAGTATAACATTTCATCAAGCAAATATTAGCGTTTAGATCTCTTGATTACATACCAAAAAATTCAAAAAATATCTGAATTCTGGTTACGGATTAAGTTAAGAAATAATTCATATTTTATTTTTACATTTACTTTACTCGCCAGATTACTCTACATTGTAGGTATATACTCACCGATATGATTGTCATTGGATCCATTTTTCGTGGGGCTAAATTGTTGTGTTGCTAGATAATTGCTAAGTGTTTATGACTATCTCATTCCTTTTCTCCTCTCACCAAAGTGAGATTATTGATGCATGCACTCTAGATTGTGCTGTGAGAATCCAAATGGACTAGAGCAGTTGCATACGAGGCCTTAATGTTAAAGTTAGAGATTTAGTTCATGTATGGTACTAGGAAATCATGTAGTAATGACTTACTATATAAATTTCAGTTTAGTGTGATATGTAATGTGATATGTGTGGATGAATTATAATTTGATTGGTGCTATCTCACTTTCTCTTATAAAAGTCTCGACTTTGAGTCTTTTCATATATCAAAAAAATAAAATAAAAATGATATGTGGCTCGTTACATCATATTTACTAGCTTTGTAATATACATAAGCATTTCAAACCATATCCGGGTTGGCTTGCTCTGTGGCACCATAGTCTGGATTCCTAAGACTCCCTTCTGAAAGCCCGAAGTCCCCCAACACTCCACTTTCTCCGGTCTCTTCTCCAACAAAATAGGCTGTTTTAGCTGAGAAGTCTAATAGCAACTAATCCATTTTTGCTACCGACCGCAGAAGGATCTAATGAAGTCTTACCTCCATGTTGTGCACGAAAGCAAACCTCTTTCATGGTTGGAGCTAAACCAGTGGACAATTTACTGCCTACTCCATCGGTAGGGGGGGACGATTTTTTAAGCCTCTGAACCTTTTCTTTCTTAGTTCTGATCTTCAGACCCAATCCTTCATCTACACCATCAATTGCCACTTTTTAGAAGTTTTACTTACTTTTGCTTTCCTACCCTCCAATGATTAATAGCCTGATCTTGTCTCTTGATACATTTTTGGCTTGGATTGTCCATTAAGAATGGGTTCGAAGGCTAGACATTCCCCCAAAGACTCACCGGGTCACCAACACTCCTGCCAACCGCTTAAGTTGCTCCCTCTATGTGGCTTTTGCACTTTGCAACCGTCCATGCTTCCGTAGCAGGTTGAGTGAGTCTCCTCTGAGGCTAGGAAACTCATTCCCTCCCTTAGGACCCTTATGACCAAACTGACCACATTTACCACTAAAGGCACAAACTAGGAACAGACATCCACTTCAACACAAATTATAGCTGTTTTGGCTTGGGTAGCCATGGATGAGATGGTATCTGCCCTACTAACTTTCCCTATCAATGCTCGAACTCTTCATCAAAGAACTCAATGGTAGCTCTGGAAGGCGAATCCAAACGGAATTTAAAGCCTGAAATTCACCTTCTAACTCAAATACGATTCTACATAAAAAAATTATTTTTTATTTTTTTTCTATTTTTAAATTTAACAAAGATCTTTAATATCATCGTATTTAAATAATTATCTTATATGCATCTGAATTTAGAAGTTAAAATTCATTTTACTAGAAAAATGAAACCATTCATTCCCCAAATTTGGTATTTTATGGAACAAATATTTGTATTAAAATCTAAAGAACATGTGACAGAATTAACAAGCGGGCGTATGTCTGAACCGTTGCGTTCATTCATCACGTGCCAGCTGTCAAAATGATGATATTTCTGTAATTAACATCAAAACACAAGCCTCAAATCATATTTATAACCCTCGTTTGGCCATTGGCTTGTGTGTTTGGGGATTAATCGCAAAATCAAAATCCAATACCCAGACATGTTGTTCCCCCAAAATGTGTTTTATCAATTCATTTGATTCAAAAATTTGAACAAATTTATTCTTTCAATAATTGATTGTTTTTCGAATCCATTCTTTCTCCCCTACCGATCGATCCCAGATTTACCCTCACTCGCACCCTAATTTCGTGTCTAGGGTTAGGGTTTTTGTTTCGCGATTTGGATATTCATTGAAATTTTTATCAAATTCGTTGTCACCCAGGTCGAGAATATCGTTTTTCGTTCCTGTTATTTGTTGATTGATTACATCAATTTTGACCCTCAAAAAATTGATTTTCAATTCTTTGAATTGTTGATTATTTATTTGTCATTATTGATTCATTCGGCATCTTGGGCTCGAGATTGTTGAGGTAATGATTATTTATTTGTCATTATTGATTCATTCGGCATCTGTTCCTTTTGCTGTTTATGACTGAATTATGGATTTTTAAGTTTATTATTATTATTTTATCTTGGTATGTTTAAGTTTGTGATAAATGGTTCTTTGGTAGTGAAACCATTGTATAGATAGTGGAGTGTAGCTGCACGTTTCAGTTTAAATTTAGTTAGTCACTGTCCAAGTGATGTCTGCTGGTGTCTATTGTTGTCATTTTCAGTGCTGTCTGCTCTGTATGTTTGTCGCGGTATACCATACAAGTGAATTTCTCCTGTTGAGGCATGATTGATTGAGATTTTCGACAGGGAAATTGAATCCTTCTTTTGGTTTTATTGTCATATGATAGAATATATCACGCTCTATTCAAAATATCAGTTTCTTAATATAAGATGAAAAGGATTGATTGGTAGATGAAAGGTGGTTTGTAGGTGTCAAGAAGTGTTCCAAAGCTTGCTTGATAGATAGTTTTCAGTTATGTGCTAGGTATGCTCTTCACAACGTGGTATAGTAATTATAGTTGCTTCCGTTGATGATGTGTGGAAATTGAATTAGTTACTTGTTTTGTTAGGGTTATTATTTGTCAATTTGTTGTTCGATTAATGAGGAGCCAATTAAGAAAAAATTTATTAACTTGCAAGTCCGCTGCCATTTGGCAAAAATGAGTTGATTGGCTTGATTAATAAAGTGATTACCATAGTTGTCAAAATCGTAGGATTCAATAATGCGTATCTAAATGGATGTATCTACGTGTATTAATTGTCCAATTCGTAGCCAGTGCTTTGACTGCATGACACGTGGTATGTATCTTTTGATGAGTATGTGATATGTATTATATTGATATCTTGTGGCCTAAATTTGGAATTTTTAGGAATCATTTTATCATTTACATCAAATTATAGAGGTTTTGCAATAGTTTTTAGACTTTATAGTAACCTTTAGATCAGTTTTGTTGCTTGTTAGGCTGAAAATGGCCACACTTCTGGTACTCCTTTCTTTCAAAGTTCTAGGAGTAATAAACTATTGTTTTGGTGTTGGATCTTTTATGTTACGGTTTATGTAAGATAATGGATTAATATTCTTAAAAGGCTTTTTTTCTAGACAAGTATAATTAGCTCCAGGAATAAATGAAAATGGCACATGAGCAAAGAAAAGAGGAGAGTTTACGCTTTAAAAGTGGTTGCTTATCTTATTCCACTGTTGAAAGTTTCTTTGGTTATTTTAATCATATTTATATGTATTTTCGGGGACACATATTCTATAAATTAGTTTCTCACTATGTAAGAAAATACCTACAATATACAATACTATCCATAGAATAGAAGGAAATTGACACGTATAATGGTACATAATTAGGTATGTTTATTACATTAAAATGACCCTATGGGTTCTTATAGTTGAGGGAACTGAATTTGCTAATAGACTTGAAAGGTGTCCATAAGGGTTGTATTCATTAGCGAATTCTTATGGTCCTTTTGCCCTGTCATTAGAATATCCCACATGGAAAAGATAAATATCCTTGGGGATTCCTCTTGGAATGGAGGTGAGTGGGGACCAAAAATTTTCTTGTATTCATATCCAAGTATCCTTTTGTTTATATCATCTGATTTTCCTTGGTATGATTTTAATTTGATACAAGAAGTTTCTCGCACCTCTTACTGTCTTCTTTTTTTTTTTTGTATTTAGCAGCTTTGGTTCTAGGTCATGAACTTAAAATTTTAGATTCATGCTCTATGAATGGGCACATACAGATACATTACTGTGTGCTTCACTTGTTTTGGTGGGAATGTTTTAAGCATATTCAATTTTTTCAGTGACTTGCAATGTGGATGGTGCATAAACGGTCTTTTACCGATGAGGAGATTCATGAAGCGGCCCACAAGCACGCAAGACAAAATGAAAGTTCCAATCACTCTTCTTCAATTTGTGACATTGCCCCTTGTAATGAAGTTCGACAGAAATCTCAAATTTTAGGTACCATTAAAAACCATTTATGTTATTTATATGGTTTGCACTGATTGTGGGCATCTAGCATGTAACTGCATCTTATGTTGGATGGATTTGAGTGTACATAGGAGTTTTTCTGCTACCATTTCTTTAGGCACCATATATAAGACTTTGATATGACATACTAAAATCGACCAAATATTAGATTGTACATCTGCCCTCAATGTTGAAAAATCTTGTTGAGGATGCATTTTAGGTGCACTGATAATGATCAGTTGATATATATTTTTCAGTAAATGAAATGTTGTTTTAACTGTGGGCTGTATCTGTTGTTCTTTGTCCAACTTTATTATTATTGTTATTTTACAACTTTTCAGTTTTGGGAATGATTATAGTCCAACTTTAAGAATGTAAATTCCATTAAAAATACCTGGCAGAGGCACATTTTGGCCAAGTAAAACTAACCATGTCACTTGGCCCTTTTTCAAGTTGTCACGATGTGGTTTAAAAAGTCACAGTTATTACCTTGTAGTTTCCTCCGTTAGCATTTTGCCACCTTTCATCCAAAACCCTGAAGGAATTCTATGTACATTCAAAATTTTATGCATTGTTTGTCAGAAAATTGCCGTTACTGCTTATATCCATTTGAGAAACACTCTTTTTTTGATTCAATTGATCAAATAAGGAATAGGATTTTTGTGATTTAAAGTTTCATTAAAGGTTACAAATGGAAAAATTGGTTCAATTGATTAAATTGGGGGCAGATTGGGGGGGTTAATAGAGCAGTCATTGTACACATGGTATTTCCTCTAGGTTCTTGGACAGAGCGGGGCAAAATGCCAAAAGAGAAACCGTAGGGTTTCAACTTTTTGAACATATGGGGGTAATTTGAAAATGTGCCAAACCATTGGGTAGGTTTTTGTGGTTTGCCCTAATATTTTCAATGTTTTCTCCTGTTTCATCGTTTACATGGTACTGGCGTGCGGCCATGTGATAATATTTGAGAATTATGGCTATGATCATCTTTTAACTAAAGTGATTTCAACATGAAGATGGTGAAGGTGAAGACAGTTTTAGTAAATCTCATGATATAGGGAGATTTACATTTGACTCACTTACTGAAGCCTCGAATGGAGTAGACGAAGAGTTTGAAACCAGTGATCCTGACAGCATTTCCAGTTTTTACTGTCCAACAGGTGGCACCATGGAAAAGGATGGTGAGTTGGAGGAAGGATTCAATCTATCCTTTTTCCCATCATTATTTGAATGTGACCTTTATGGCAGGCCTTTGGTTGAATCTGATAAGCTTCACTCACCCATCAGTGATTCACATGATCGGAAATCGGTACCTGTTGGACCAGATCATCAGGCATTTGTTCCAGAATGGATTGGGGATTATGTTAAGAAATCATATTCCCCATCAGCTTACTTTGCATCTTTGCCATTTGGCATCACAGATGCTAATGAGTATGCGAGGAAGCGGATGGGCACTTGTATCCTTCCTTTGCCTGACTTGGAATCATCTATAGATTGCTGTTGCCCAAATAGAGTCAGAAATTGCTGTTGCTGCATTGACGTGGGCTCCATAAAATGTGTTAGACAACATATCATGGAAGCGAGGAAGAAATTGAGAGAAAGTCTTGGAGAGGATATATTCCAGGTGTTAGGGTTCTCTGACATGGGAGAGGAGGTTGCTAGGGAATGGTGTGAAGAGGAGAAGGAAATATTTCATGAGGTTGTTATGTCTTACCCAGCATCATTGGGTAAGAACTTTTGGGATCATCTCCCAATAATGTTCCCTTCCCAAACTAGGAAGGAACTTGTCAGCTATTATTTTAATGTCTATATGCTTCGAAAACGTGCCAAGCAGAATCGGGTTGAGCCACTAAACATCGACAGTGATGATGATGAGTGGCAGGGAAGTGAAACTGAAGAGGAAGATGAAAATTCTATTACGCCATGTCCCCATGATCAGGAAGTTCCAGCTTATATTCAGGAAAACCACAAAGAGGATGCCAGTGATGATATAGTTTATAATGCTAAGGAATACACTGATTCAAGAAAGTTAATCAGGGGAGCCGACGGGCGCTGCACTGATGATGTCACAGACTTTTCAAGTGGTAATTTTACTGTTGATTGGAGTCCTGAAGTGAACTTTGAACTTTCTGGTGATATTCCGAGCACTAAAAATGAAGTTGATAAACAGGAGAATGATGGTTGAGACAGTATTGGACAAGTCTTGCATGAGTGTCTGCGGCGGGACACTTGCAGCATGGCTCTTAAGTCAGGGACTAAATGATGAGAGCAATTTATGGCATTGTTTTGAAAGGAGCAATAATACAATTTGCACACTTGACTGGTTATTTACTCCACAGAAGTTATTTACAGTATCTGTGGTAGCTTTGGAAGACTGATGAAGGGTGGATGGGATATGTTGTCAGCTCTTTGTTGCTGAATGCCTTTCTGCAAGCTCAGGCGTATTATGAAATTGAGATTCCGTTGGTAGATAACAACTCTTTGGTTCAAGAGGGAAATGGAATCAAGCTTTCCTTATGACCTTCACTCAAGGTTGACCCATGGGAAACCTGCACATATGTAGTTTTCATGAGTATAATGGACGTGTATTGGTCAAATGGATTGGCAATAATAATCTACTTCAATTTGGCATGATTGTCAAACTTTATCATCTGTAAGTGAGGGAGGAGTCTGGGGTTCAATTTGAGTGACTCTGCATTTGCATCCGGTCAAATCTCTGTTAAAGAGGTTGTTAATGTTCCTTATTTTCCTCCCAAAATTTTTGTATTTGTTTTGATCCCAATAGAACATGATAATTTGTTCTCAGATGTCATATTGCCATCCATCAATGAAATAGCTGCAGTTTAACACACACACACACACACACACACACTCTCTCTCTCTCTCTCTCTCTCTCACTTGCTCTGGCATGACAAGCCATCTTTTAGTAATTTTTGTGAAGCTACAGAGATAGTTATCCTTAGAAAATCCTCCAATGTAGTCGACCATTCAAGAGATCTCTCAACAGCATCTCCTAAGAATTCTACTTGTCTGCAGGGATTTTTGGCACCAGTTTTATTTCTCATGAAAGTGCATCTCAGTGGAGGGCAGTTTGCATGTCATGACGATGGCCTCAAGTTAACTGGGGAGATACAAACTTCATTTCTTCCCACTGTACTGCCAAAGCATATACGATAGTTATTTGATGAAACCTAACTTATCCCATGGTTTGAATGGGGTGGGGAATGGGGTGGGGCGGGGGAGAGAGAGAGATAATGGGGAACCCCACCAAGAAGGGTTTTTGCCCTTTGAGTAGAAACTGAGCATTTGCAGATGGAAAGCGTGCTTTTTAATTTGTGCACCATTATCATTACTACTATGTTCTGCGAATTGACCGACTCATTTGGTTGATCTTTAACAAGGGCCTGCTCACTGTCGGATAACCAAAACAGTAGTTTGTGATTCCGTTCTCATTTCACTTTCTATCGGTCTCCAACACTTCTTTTTCTCTGTTTTACCGGTTGCTCTCCCTTTCGTACAGACTTTTCATTTTCTTGCTTGTTTGTAGAGAATTTGCTCGAGGTTTTTCGGTGTATAAAATTTTCTTGTGCAATTGATAACTCGAAGTGAAAAGAAAAAAGAGGTTCTCATGTGGGGTCTTTTTTTGTTGATGTGGTGATGCCAGAAGTCAACTTTTTTTCTCTTGTACGAAAAGCATTACTACCAAACTAATATAATAATGAAGAGGTCAGATGCTTTGATTTTCTTATCAACCTGTCTTCCGGTCATTTTGCAAAAGAAAGACCCACGACAATGAATTGCATACACAAATGGTCGTGCCAACATTTGTTGGTATAAGCAGGTAGAGTATCTTTATTTTTTAATCAGGTTAAGAATACAATTTTTTTTTTATACGAAAAAAATAATGTTATGAGATCTTCTCCTTAAATAAGACCCGATAATCAGGTCGATCCGGATTAGTCGTAGTGAAGTATTAAACACCGGACGGTGACCTAGTCATAGGATCGAAAAAAAAAATACACAAATGGTCATGATTTTAATAGGTGAGAGAGAATTTTTGTGTGGAGACTTATAACATGCAATCCGATCCATGTGTGATGCGGGGATCTTGCCTGAAATTAGGGAGGCCAGAGATTTAGGGTGGAACAAAGTGAAATGCCAGCAAGTGTTGCGGAGGTGCATAAGTGATTTAGATGGGCAACCTCTTCCATGTGAGGTCGCAAGTGGTCAAAGTTTGAGCATCATGGAGGTTGGTCTTCCCTCTCAAGTAAACTTTTCAGCAACAAATTATGACATTGATGTAGTTAAGTTTGTAGGATGGTCAGAGCAGTGACTGATATGGGAAGTTCTTCAACTGGTTAGAAATTGTCCTGGCCCGAGAGAGAGAGAGAGAGAGAGAGAGAGAGAGAGAGAGAGAGAAGGGGATTGTGAGCTACGGAGCAACTCTCTCTCTCTCTCTCTCTCTATATATATATATATATATTATATAAACAAATTTGTAGAATACATTTAAATTGTAATATTACCTGTTTTATATGCAAAGTATATTATTTATTGTTATTATTAATTTTCTTTGAGGTAAGAGGGAAAAAACCCGAATCTCTATTTTGTTTATTAGATTAGAAGAAGAATTAAATACGGCATGAAGTATCTCTTCCTCATTAAAAAACCGGGTTGGACCAGGTCGGTTCAATCCGGGAACCAGTCGAACCCGGTTTTCCCCGGTCCAATCCAGTTTTGACCGGTTTGGATCCTTTCTCAAAAACGGTTCTATAAAGAAACTCAGACCGGCTGCTAATCCGGTTCCCATGGGACCGGCCGATCCGATCAGGGTTTCAGATCACTCCTGTTAATAGCAAATCTTTATTAGTAAATAACATTATATTGCAATGCATAGAAACTGTACAGTAAACTCTCTCCCACTCAGTGCCTCGTGCTAGAATGATTTTTTTTTTTTTTTTTAATATCGATTCCACAAGGGTTCCTGGCGGACAACTCTTTTGATTTTTCCTTTTTTTTTTTATAAATAAAATATTATAAAAAAAGCTAGCAAATTAAGGATATATAGTATGATATGCACTCAATCAGAAACTCTACTACTACTGTTGCTTATAGAAATAAGAAAAAACACGCATGAGCTCATGATATCAAACAATCCCTAAAAAAACGCCCCTGCTTAATAAAAAGATGCCATGAGAAGCAGGGTACTGAGAGACCATACATGTATATGGGGGAGAGGGAGAGTACACTAAAATGTGCACGCGATAGAGTTGGTGAAAATTTCCAGGGTGCCTTTGCTTTCATGCCAGGATTTCTCATTTCCAGATACAGCATCAAACTTCATTACCAGAGAGAGAGACAGAGACAGAGACAGACTTCCTTCTGTTTTCTATTAGTACTACTATTGGAATTGGTTGCCTTACGCAGTCAGAGCAAAACCAAATTTCTTCTGTCCCATATTCGCAAACTCACAAAGAACTAGTACTACTGCGAAAACCGCACACAAAGAGAGAGAGAGCGAGAGAGTCCCGATTGAATTTCTTAGGGGTTTCGAAGCATCGGATCTTGTTCTTGATCATTTGATACTTAAATAGAATGAAATACAAGAGGGGTTCTAATCTGATTACGAGTAAGTCCAAGAACACCAGCGATCTCTCCAAACTCAGAATTCAGGTTTTTTTTTTTTTAAATTTACACTTTAATTCTCGTCATCTGGGACTCACTAATTTCTCTGTTTCTTTACCGGGGGTTCCATGTTTTTTCCCCCAAATGCATTGAAAATTCTAAGCATTTGCAAGGATATTTTGGTTTATTTTGATTCTTATGATATGGGTTTTCTTTCTTTTAACTTCTAAAACTATGTTTTTCATCATTTGGTTATTCACTAATTTCTCTGTTTCGTTAGCAGAATATGATTTTTCTTTCTACTTGCATTGATAATCTTTTGACATTTGCAGCGAAAATTTTGTGTTTTCTGATATGGGTTTTCTTTCTTTTGACTTGTTCAGCAAGAATTCATGGAAGAAAATCAAGAACACGACAACAATAACAACATATTCATGTGCAAAATCTGTGGAAAATCTCTTACCAATCGAAGATCGTTGGGAGGTCACATGAGAAGTCACATGACAACAAATAGAGATCTCCAAACCAAGAAAACGGGTATTGAAGGTAATGTACATGTGGGCTGTTATGGCTTAAGAGAAAACCCCAAAAAGTCGAGAAAATTTTCTGATTTGGATTCAAGTAGTTCCTCAAAGCATTCACAGCAAGGAAAGCATTGTCAAGAATGTGGTAAAATTTTCAAGTCTCCGAGGGCACTTTTTGGGCATATGAGATGTCACCCAAATAGAGAGAAGTTTAGTTCCAAATTTTCATGGAATAATTGTTCTCATTCAGAGCAAAAGATTGTGCTTGAGAGCATATCTGATACCAGTGATGTTGCTATTCCAAGAAAAAGGAAGAGATCAGAAAGGTCCAGGTACAAGGTTACTTCAATTCCTTTTGTTTCTGAAAGTGAGAATGAAGTGGAAGATGGTGCTTTGTGTTTAATGATGTTGTCTAGAGATGTTGGAGGTTGGGACAGGTTTAATTCAATTACTGAGTCTTCTGAAAATAATTCTCTGATTCCCGGTGGTGAAGATAAAGATGAGATGTGTTGTGATGGCAAAGATTTGGAATTGAAAAATTCCGAGGAACTAAAGTTGGATTCTTATGTGCCTGTTTCTGTCGACCTAGAGGAAGCATCAAAGTCTTGTGATTTTGGTTGTGCTTTCGCAGTCGATGGGAATGGGAAGGTGGAATTGGAGTGTTCTGTTGACGGGTTCCTCTGTGCTGATGAACTCAAGAAGTCTGAATTGGATACTGAAGTTGAGGAATTTTGTGAGATGGAAAAGAATACTGGTAAAGTGGAATTGAATGAAGCTTATTTGTCGCCCATGAAGTGTGGTTCAATCAAGAGAAATGACTCTAATGATCATGAAGTGGAAGCAGATTCTTGCAATGAACTAATTTGTACTCCCACTATTGATTCTGAAATTCTTGAGAGTAATCAGACGAAAGGTGTATATGAGTGCTATTCCTGCAAGAAGGCATTCCGTACCCACCAAGCACTTGGAGGTCACCGCGCAGGTCGTAAGAGAGTCAGAACCTGCTTGGTGTCCAAGTTCGAGGGCTGTGAAAAGGAAGTGCAGATTAATTTGTTCACTGACATTGAAGCTAATTGTAAGCTTGTCCCGCTCGACTACAGCAAGAGTCTGGATGGGCAACAAGTGTGTGGAAGGGCTGAGAGTACTTGCTATGATGCGAAGAAGAGTAAAATTCATGAGTGTCCCACTTGCTTAAAGGTTTTCTTAACAGGTCAGGCTTTAGGTGGTCATAAGAGAGCTCACTTTGTTCCGAGTTCTGACACCAAACCCAAAGAAACCACACCAACAAAGCTAGAATTTGATGACATTCATGACATTGCTACGATGAACCTTGTGGCACATGCACCACTTGCGGAAGGGACTAATGGTCACGTTGGGTTGAGTCCATGGTTGATCAGAAGTGACTCCATGCACGAGTCCCTTGTGGGTCTGATCCCAAACTGTACAGTCTGATACAAGCTGTGGAGTTAATGAGGCTACAGGAATGTAGATAACAAATAATGTGGGTGATCAAGATTACTGGTTTAAAGAGGATGATTCAAGTGAAGCTATATTTCTTCTACATTTTGGCTGCCTAGATATTTTGAATTGCAGCAGTCTTTAAGGTGGGTATTTTTTTTTTTCGGTCGATTGCCAATGTAAAGACTGCAAATAGATGTATAGGTTTTAGGTCTGGGATAGACTTTTATAGTTACAAATTTGAAGTTCCTTGGTCTATTTTCAAACAGCATAACATGTAATGGGATCTTTTTCTATTTTTCTTTTTGGTCAATTCTCACAAACCTATTACAGTGGCCTAATGGGCAAAGATTGCATTTAGGGCTGTTATGTGAATCGAATCGAGTACGAGCCGCTTGCAAATCTCTTTGTCAATGGCTCAACTGACTCGATTTTGACCAAACTCAAGTTGAGTTTAAGTAATAGAATTTTAAACTAAAAAATTTATCGAATAATTCAATAACATATATTAATACATATTATATATTTGTATATGATTATAATATATAAAATAAAATAAAATAAAATATATTAATATATTATATAATAGTCAAGTTTTTTAGTCGACTTCGAGTAGTTTCATTATACAATCAAGTCAAGTTCAAGTTTTATTATTTACTACTCGTCGAGTCGAGTTCGAGTTGAGCTAAAAAAAATCGAGTTCGAGTTCAAGAACGAAGATACTCGGGATCGACTCGACTCAAATACACTATTAATTGCCTTGTTCACTTTTTCAGTAAATACTTATTTTCTTTTAGTATTGGCTTCTCAGTAACGAGGATTACCTCTTTGGAGAACATTGTGGTTGTATTATGGTGATGAATTTCCATTTCAATCTATTGCGGAGACTTTGCACGAGATGAATTTATGCCTACGGTACTGGAGTTCACGTCTGAACGTGAGAGAGAAAAATGGGATTAAGCCTATTTGTTGATGTCCTCCGCTAAGTTTTAGGTCTTGAGAATCTTAGAAGGTCAACTCACAAATATAGCCCTCTCTCTCTCTCTCTCTCTCTCTCTCTCTCTCTTTCTCTATATATATATATATATGTATATATATGATATATGATGGAAGAGGTAGACTAGTAGTGCTGAAATTCTGTCCAAACATTAATCTTATCTAAGTAACCAGTGAATTGGATGAAGCTTGAGTCAGATCTACACTCTGGTGGAGCTGAACCTTGCAAAGATCAGTCAGTAGTACACCCCTAGTTGCAAGAACCTTGCAACAAAACCTATCACCCGTATTAATAAGCTAAGAAAAAGACTAAAAATATTATTAGGCACCGTTACCCCTAAATAGATCAAACGAGTGTGAAATTAAAAAAAAAAAAAAAAAGAATTTTATGTAGTAATTTAGTGTAATATATTTTAAATATTTTGATTAATTCAAAATTATTCAGTTTTAAAATTTTTAATTTTTTAAATAGATTATTACATAAATTTTAATATATTAAAATTTTGACATATTTTAAATGTAGTATCACTCCTATATTGTGTCGGGCTATTGGCTGCTCTGCATACAAAGAATCTTAAGACATGAAAACACGTTTTGATAATTATATTGAATTCGATTATATTTGAATATTAGATTTTTAAATGATAAAAGTTTTACGTCTCTATTTTCTTCGTATATAGAAGTGAAATAAGAGATATTGTTTAAAGGAAATTGTGGATCAAATGGGCATTGGTAGTAGCATTAGTGTTAGCAACAACCATTAACAACTCAAAAGGCTTTTTGGCATTTTGGGACAGCTTGGGTGTCACGGGTACCTCTCCGCACCAAGTGCTATGCGGAAGCCAATGGACTAGTTGTGTGTAATAAATTTTTATTTTTTAACTTTTTTATTTTTAATTATTTTATAAATATTTTAATATTTTCTTGGATCTGAAGAAGAAAGAGCTACCAAGCTATTTAGGGAACAATTTTGGTGATTTGTTAATTGAATTGATTCTCAATTTTTCGATTAATTTTTTAAAAACTCTCTCGGAAACAAATTATATTCACTCTTTTTAATTAATAAGTGCTATTGTTGTTTACAATCGAATATGGTTTATGTGATTAATTTTTTATTTTATTTTATTTTATTTTATTCATAATACAATTATTTAAAATAAATTTGAATAAATATGTATAAACTGACCATACACAAACAGTATAATTGGTTTCGCATCGCTTGGTGAGGTTACTCTTAATTGTTGTGTTCAAATGTGTAACAGAGAGGAAGAAAATTAAGCCCGTGAGACTGGACAAACAGTTTATAAAACTTACTCTATTTTTTAATATTTATAAAAATAAGATACATGCAAAATATTACACAAATTAAAAGGTTTTATATATAAAATATTCATTTTCTTTGCTTACCTATAAACAACTCTCTCTCTAACTCTCTCTCTCTCTCTCTCTCTCTCTCTCTCTCTCTCTCTCTCTCTCTCTCTCATTGAACTTTCATGGATTTCATAACTGAAATCCAAAAAACCATAACCTGTCAGTATACCAATCAATCTATACCTATTTCTATACTCCTATTTACACACATTCTCTTCAAACACTCAAAACTCTAACCCCTAATATATGAATTACCTCTCAACACTCTCACAGAACTCACCGTGACCATCGACCCTCATTGCACATTCTTGACTCAGGTCTTAACCCTCTTGGGGTTGATTCATATTCTCACAGTCTAAGCAGCCATGGAGGAATTTGTACTCATTATGATGTGAATTCTGGTTCTGTAGAAACTATGTCTTCTGGGGTATCCAAATGCATCTTCTGTGCAGATTCGGGCGGCAAAGGAGGATATTAGGCAATTTGGGCACAACCTATTACTGGATATGAACAGGTGATTGAATTTGCTCCTCATTTTTTCTCCCTGTTGTCAAATGGTTTTTTATTTTTGTGTCTTCTTGTTGAATTTGAGTTTTGATGGGTATTGTTGGAATTCTTTCTGTTTGGATTTTCTTGTTGATTTAAATGTGTGATTGATGAGCTTTTTGATTCCTTGCCTAGGCTATTTGAAGAGGAAGAATGATTTCAAGCTGAATACATTCCAAGTAGGTTGTGTTGACAAAACTTTGAGCAAGATTTTGAGGTTTTCAATAGAAAATTGAACCTTAAGAACCTCAAAAACCTTAAACATGGCCCTATATAGACCACTTTAGTTAGATGCATGCAAACCATAAATGTGTGAAATTGAAGCAATCGAAGATCTTTTGATGATTACTCATGTTAGCAATTGGAATATTGAACATTGGGAACTGCATGCCTAGAATTATTTCTTCACTCTCTTATTTCTTGGATATCTAGGTTGATGACAGTACCTGATCTTATGAATCAACATTGGTCGAAATCTTTTAGGATGATGTGTTCTCTGCATAGACCTAGATGTAGATGTCTGGTGTTGGTATGTGTCTGAGTGCTGGATTCACATCATGAGGTGATCAGCATATTCTGTCAGAACATACATGCAGAAACTGGGATGTAGATGTCTGGTGTTGGAGCTGATTTCAGGCTTGCATATTGCATGGTGAATTCCACTGCAAAAAGCAGAAAAGAAAAAGGAAAAGCGGGGTAGTTGAACATCACTGCATGGGTATGATAGTCTGTGTTGAGAGACAAGGAACTAATTTTCTGCTTCTTGTCGGCAAGCTGTTGTGCCTCTGGGTAGAGCAGTTGATCCTTGCAAACCAAGCTCCTGCACCCTAGGGGCAAACCCTGCGATTCAAACTCCTAAAAGGAACACCTAGCAGAAAGCTGCAAAGAAGACAAAAATTGTTCAGTCTCCTTGGTGCGAAGTTTGTAAGATTGATTGTAAGAGCAAGGAAGTCCTCTGGCAACATATATTGGAGAAGAAGCACAAGAAGAATATGGAGAAACTTACAGATGCATTGGCTCCTAGCGCAAGGGAACCAGTGGTACTAAAACTGATAATTGGGCCACACGAGAACCCTGAAAAGGGGAAAGCTGCCAATTCCAGCTGACCGAAATTAAGGAGGCCGCACAACCTGTAGAAGACTTTGAAACAAAGAGAAAGAAGGTTATTGATGGTGGGGCAGCAGCCAGGGCAGTCAGAACTTTGTGCAATTTGTAGCGCGGTGTGCAATAGTGAAACCGTCTTCAATTATCGTCTTGTTGGACAAAAGCATGCTGCGATGGTCAAGAAACATTTGGCTAGCATTGGCACTGTCACTGCTGCCTAATATTGGCAGAGTTCCTAATGCCGGGAACACTAGAAGTAGCTGCAATCATTTAAAATGCTTCCTTGGCTGTGTTGACAATGTATAGCTCTTCTTTTGCAGAAGATGCTGCCCATGGATTATATGTACAGTTCCTAGTGCACATAGCTAACTTCATTTCCCTCTATTCTCTGCTCTGTGTTGGCGTTTGTTGGATGCGCTTTTTGGTTGCTTGCACATTCTTGGCACCCTTCAGCTGGCAGGAAAGCATTATATTTCATCTAGAAATACTATGATCGTTAAATTACTCTCACCGTTTTTGTCTTTCTGATATTTTTCTCTGCAGCAGCTGGATCTTGTAGTTCGTTTTATTGCGAGGGTTCAGTGGAGGAAACCAGATCGCAAACTGAGAGCCAATAAAACAATCGATGCCCAGATGAAGAGATTTCCATTTGGATTGGACAACTGATCCTTCCCTATGCACAAATACATCCAACCTACAGCATAGATCGCATGTACCAGAACACTGTGATCGATGATGGCATAACCTGTAAATCCGTTCCATCCATGAATAATGGGTTTGAAGTAATGAGCTATCTTATCGACCTTAAACAGAAGCACATGCTTTATTTTATTTGGCAAGTGTAGTGCACATTAGTTTTCCAGTATTTTCCTTTTTAATACAACAGCTCTATACACGTCCTGAACTACACCAGGCGATTTATTTCTTATGCATTTCGATCATAGAGAGAGAGAGAGAGAGAGAGAGAGAGAGAGAGAGAGGCATGGAGTTTGATAAGCGAAGATAAGCCAGGCAATGTCCACCAAAACTGCACACCCTCCACTCCTCGTGTTGATTCATATGTACATCTGCATCATGGCAGTTCAACAGGATGTATATTCCATATGTCTTTGGCATACTCCTGGATAGTTCTATCACTGCTGAACTTGTATGAGCCTGCAGTATTCATGATTGACATTTTCGTCCATCTCTGTCACAACACCGGTTTCAAAATGTTAAGAATAGAATGATGCTGAAATTGAATAACAAATGCAAATAGAAAATAAGCTGTCCTTATTTACTATTCTTTAACAGTTGCAGACATGAACGTGATAGATCACTAGCTAGTAAGAGATGCTGTTTTTACTTGAAAACTTCCATCACTTACCTTTTGATCTTGATATGCCTCATCCACCTTCTCTTGGCATTCTATGTAACTGGGGAAGTCCTTTCCAACAAGAAAATAATCTGCACGTCCAAATCCTTCATTTCCTTCCAAAGATCCCATGAGTTCATCATAGTTGTAAGGCCCGAAAATACCGCTTCTGACAAATTTCTTGACCTCCTCAAAACATGGGTCCGGCACAAACTAAGAGAAGATATTAAACAAAATGAATTATGCGACAGCACCCGATAAGAGCCACATAATAAGAATTTCAGGAATTAAGACCAGCCTGAAGGATGAAGCTAAACTTATCTCATGAAATTTAAAGCATAGCATAGACGAGCAAATATACCAAAAGAAAAGAGAAAGCTTCATCCTTTGGTCATACCTTTCCCTCAGCTCTTTCTTTCCTCAGCCCTGCTATTTCATGGGCTTGAGCACCAAATAGGAAAAAGTTATCTTCTCCAACCTCTTCCCTTATTTCAACATTGGCCCCATCTAAGGTCCCAATCAGGATGCAACCATTCATTGCAAACTTCATGTTGCTGGTCCCACTAGCCTCCATCCCAGCAGTACTAGAGAGAGAGAGAGAGAGATGTCAAACTTTACCAGATTCTACTAATATTTGGATGAAACTTCGAGCAGAAACTCAAGGCATTCAAGTTTTCAATTAGATTAGTAACTTCCATTTTCTAGTCAATACTTCTGATCGCACTCCAGAATTTGATGTCAATATGAAACGACATATAAGATGTTTCTGCAGAACATTTTCTTCTTAACCCTAAAGCACTTAATCCAGATGATTTATAATGCAGTTGCCTTTTACTAATTACCACTTCTGCAAATGTTTTGGTTCTCAGTAAAGAAATTTTCTAGACAGTTGGGGCCAGCAACCATATAGCTTGAGCAGTAAATTAATGCCTTCTTTGGTGTCAGCAACCAGAAAGTTGTTGAACCTTCAACCAAGCCAGCTCTATATTCATACAAGGCCTCCTAAAGTCCGAATCCAATTAAGAGAGAAAAAAAAGGGAGACACAAAGTGCCTACCATCGATGAAATGATGCCTACCATCGATGAAATGATGCCCACCATTGATGAAATGATAAGTAATCTTCAATGCAACTATTATTTGTTTCCTGTCATCTCTTCTCAACAAATTTTTTCCTTTCTTATATCTTTTTTACTCCAGTGTTTTGTTGCACAGGAATTCCCACAGGCTCTC
Organism: Dillenia suffruticosa; assembly: GCA_033439265.1. Classification (NCBI taxonomy): domain Eukaryota; kingdom Viridiplantae; phylum Streptophyta; class Magnoliopsida; order Dilleniales; family Dilleniaceae; genus Dillenia; species Dillenia suffruticosa. The sequence continues at coordinate 4,057,038 of JAVTVX010000029.1, read as the reverse complement.
ACAACAGGAAGCATGATGGATCAATATATGTGGTTTAAAGATATTTTGTATAATGAAATATTGGATTAAGATTTATCAACTTATCAAATGAATTTCACGAGTTTAGGTTAAGTGAAAGTGGTGCAGAAAATCCAATGTTTATAATGATAGATATATAGCTCACTTAGGCGTAGGCTAGACCCCAGGCCCTTTAAGGACTTCCTAGTCTCCGATATTTTCAGCCATGTACCACAAGAACCAACAAATTTTAAAGGCCATATCTGATAATATATAATTGTCTCGTTCATGGACAACACACTCAAGACATTAGATTATTAAGATCAGGCTTAGTGTTGCTCCAGTTATACATCTACTCCCAACAAGCATAAAGAGATTATTTCATTTTGCTTCAAAAATGATTATGGCAAAATTTTGGAACCAATTCGAGTCAATTTTTCTTATACCGGATATAGCTGATAAACAAGGTCAGATGCATGACTTGAATATGAAACAATATGAACTGTCAAACATAAATACCTAATATGCTGTGAAAGCTCACTGGCAGGGATAAGCAGTTCGGCAACACTGACATTATAGTCAGGGAGAAAAACAACCTACAAAATGGTAAGATCAAAAAAGTGCTGGTAACTAATGTAAATAAAAATGCAAAGAAAATTTCATAAACAAAGTGATGCATGTGGTAACATTAGGGTTCTTCAAACACTGAATGACTAAAAGAGACTACAATATTATCCCATCAATAAGAAAACAAGAGATTTTAACTATTGATAACAATCAACTAAGCCAACAAAGATTAATGGCCATGTTAAGGCTCATGTCTTGACAACTGCTTCTGACAGAAGAACGCCTTGATCACTCCATTACATGGAAAAACTGATTGGATAAACTCCCAATGACATGCAGCAGCAGATCAGCACATGAGGAATTAAGTCAACCAGAATATAAGTTCAATTAAACCCTAAGAATATTTGCATCTCGAAGCTATGTAACTTAGCCTTTCAGGTAATTAGAATGCACATGTAGAACTCGTTCTTTTAAGTTGGAAGAAGGAATCAAGAATAGCAAACTTCTCTTCCCTCTTTATCCATGTGAAATTACACCTTCACATGGAAAATGGAACAACCTTGCTGCTTTTAGCAAGATATTTCTACTAAGGTGCATTTGAGATGGTCCATAGAGAGGCACTCATTATGTTAGTAATTAACTTCTTAGTATGATTAAACAGTTCCAAAATTTAAAAATCTCAATGATTCTCCATTAATGGTTTAAAGGAAGAGTACCAAAAATTTAACCACTACATTGACTTCCAACGCTGATAAAATCAAAAGTAAGAATTAAGGCACTGTGACAGGAAAGTGTTTTAGCTGCTTTCATGAAACCAGTAGGAAGGTTAAAAGTCCAGAAAGAGCCCCCCATCGAACCACAGTGTACCCAAAAAAGAAAATCAAATGAATAAACCAGTTGTATCCATCATGCTGAAAGATAAAACCAACAATATTGCTTCAAAGAAAACTGGGAGGAAATGAGGAAAAACCTGTTTTCAATAGCATATAGCAACAAATTCATACCTTCAATAAATCACCAATATCAGGATCATGATTTATAGTAGCCCCAACATCTGTGATGAACTTGACAATCCTCTTAGCCTGCACATACGTGGCAAATGCTTTTCCTCCAAAAATACAAACTCGTGGAACAAAACTTGCTTTTCTCTCCTTAGCAGTCATTTCTTTCATTTTCTTGTAACGATAAACAATTCCCAAGATATTTAACAGTTGACGCTTATACTCATGAATACGCTTTACCTGTAAATGGAAGACTACTTGAGTTAAAAAACCAGCTACCACATCTTATTCCAAATTTGCCACAAATAGAAAAGAACAGAGAAATTTTGAGGACTGGCTACAAATTCCATCATAATCCAGAAAACCGGTACATATAAGTACACAACAGCTTCCCATATAAAAAGCACACTGAGAACTACTCTCCAGTTCATACACCATTTGAGGGACATGCACTGTAAAGCAATTAATTGCAACAATAGTAGTTAAAAACTCCACTTCAAGTAGGGACTTGAAAGGAAAACAACCTGGATATCAAACATTGCGTCAGGGCTGACAGAATATCCTGTTTTTTCTTTTAGAAGTGACACAACCTTGATCTTGTTGCTTCTTTTGGCAGCCCTCCACTGAGCTTGGAGTTCCTCATTATCTGCAAACTAAATGATGAAGACTGATCTAATTAAGATAAATTATAAATGCTACACCGCATTATAAAAATCACTTAGAATATATAAGTGATAGTATAAAACACCAAGAAACAAATAAATTTGAAAGTCTTAAAATTCCACATTTCTCCAAAAATGAAGATGTGCTCAAAATACATAAACAGATGATGCTTTTCTAAAATAATATCAGCTACTCTTCTTTGTAAGTTGACCCATGTCTTAAGTGTGAAGCTTCATTAATTGCTAGAAGGAATCCATCCCACCAGTACTTCTAACTGCATGGAGTTTATAAGAGATTGGGTCTCTAGGTACATAAAGAGTTTTCAAGAGACGTAAAAATTGTGACAGATTGGACAAATAGTACCATTTCCAAAGTTTAGAAAATCACGGCAACAAAGGCATTGGGTTGACTAAATTGCTCAAAGATGAAGCAAAGCTCAATAGATATCTTTTTTTTTTTTGGGGGGGGGGGGGGTTGTTACTTTTACAAAGTTTTTGACTGATTCACATTCTGGGCTATGGCTTGCTCGCTAAAGTCATGACTTCGGAGTTTGACATAAATTGTTACACTCAAAATTTAGGCCCAGGCGTAGCAATTTTTTTAGTAAATATTGACCAGTGCATCCAAGAATGACAAAAAATGCATCCTATTGGTGATATACGGACAAAGGCAAGCAAGAAGCCCACTACTCCTTGAGAGGCAGAAGAACCTTGCACAGGCCACTACCCAAGGTAGTTGAGTTATTGAGAAGTCATCATTTGTATTACTGCAATTTTTTCCCCAAAAATGTTAAATGAGATGAATAACATAATAAGTTTTCTGTGGGAAATGTTTCAAAGACATGAAGCTCAGAATCAACGGAGATCTGGCAGCAGTCAGAATATGGGATTAAAATAGTACCATTTTCCTGGACATCATGATAGTAAATTTTTACATCACTAATTGTTAAATTTTACAAACGTTTTCAAAATCAAACTTCAAATAATAAATCCATATAATTCAAGTGTAACTACTATTTTTCTTTTGGGTGGGGTCCGGCTTGAAGAATGGATTTTACCTTAATTTATAAACACATTTCTAGGGCAATGAAGAATTGGAGATGGAATGTGGCATACTGACAGATGTTGTCATTGTATCAGGTGAATGACATAGTAGACACGGTATCAGAAATGCTACCAAAAACAAAAAAATGTAGCATGCATGAAACTCAAAGGTCAAGGGCAATTGAAGTTACAGGAGATTACAACATAAAAGTGAGGGAAGTGAACTGGAACTTTCTTCTTTTATTTTCTTTTTAGGATTTGAAACAAGAAAAGTACAGATTACAAGAAGTCAAGAATATGAAGCTACCAATGCAGAAACAGAAAGCAACTTTGAATAGCTGCTTCAATATCCTCTTTCAACTGTTTATATCAATTAACTAGATGCACCAAGCAAAAGGAAATGTGTTTGCACGTGTCGTTGTCTGTCTCAACATGTGGTCAATTTTTTATTGTTGCAAGTGCGACAACAGGTCTATTTGTAGTTCATGTGTGCATACTGCGACAGTGACATAGAAGAGATATTCTGACTGGGAAAGGCATTCACAAAATGAGAGAATAGTAATCATTGATTTTGAAGCAATACGGTACCTTACGCAGTTCAGCCAGCTTTTCCATATTTAAAACCCAGTCCTCTGCACCGGTCCACTTGGTTATTGTCCTACTAAGATCTGGATTGCAGAACTCAAGCCATCTTCTTGGGGTCACTCCATTCGTCTTATTTTGAAACTTGTTCGGCCATAACTGCCATGATGTTGAGAAACGGTGACATAAGAACTTTTCTATTAATACAATAAATGCATCGAGATCAAGCATGTACATCAAAAATTCAATCTCAGATAATCTGAGATACAAATAAGATTTACATTGTACATGTTCACCACACACCATTAGTGAAAGTTTTTAAAGAAATTTGTTGTGTGCATGATGCATGGAGCTCTGTTTAAATCAAATAAAGCATAGAACACGACAACCAAGTAAACTCTAAGATTATCTCAGCATGAGCATTGAGATGAACAAATTGGTTTGTGGGGTTCTCTCAAATATAAGACTAAAGAAAAACTCAAATTAAGCCACTTATCCATAAAATGAAGACACAAATCAGCCATTTATCGAGAGGAGGAGGGGAGGGCATCAAGGGAAAGGGATGGAGAGATGAGGTAACTGCCTGTTGTTTGGATTATCCAAATGACTGCTGGAGAAAGGAAAGGGATCTACCCCCTCCGGTTGTTTGAGGGTGAATGAGAAAAGGAGAGACTTATTTGTATCAACACATCCAAACATAATAAGCGGGTGAATAAACTCCCATCCCATCACTTCTCAATCCCCTCTGTCCAACCACCACATGAACAAGAAAAATGAACATGTAAGCATTATCCATCAGCAAAAGGTTCTTGATTACTTATAGATGTCTCACATTTACCTTATAAAATTCAATGAATACTTGCTCTTTAACTATTTCACTATGAATCTCAGCAACCCCATTCACAGCATGGCCACCCACCACACACAGATTAGCCATGCGAACCATCTTGGGAGGTTTTGGTGCTGGTGCAGAGGACACTTCTTTGGTTGTTTGAATGTCCTTTTCTTTGGATTCATCTTCCTCGGAGGATATTGAATTCTCTGTCTGAAGTTCTGTCCCTTTGGGTTCGTCTTCTTCATTAGTAGACTCAACTACTTTCTCAGATGGATCTTCTTCATTAGTAGACTCAACTTCTTTGTCAGATAGATCAAATTCTTCATCAATATCCTGAGCAAGGTTCTCTTCTGGTTTGATGAGTAAATCAGCTATGGATGCTGGTGGATCAAAATTTTCTAATATTCTCATCTCATTCAGTTTTTTCACCAATAGATCAGGATCTGCTGTACCATACTCTGAAATTATGGTGCTAACCAACTGTGTATTCCCACAGGAGAAATCATAAATAATACAGGAACATATATGAAAACAATAAAAATTCATTTCATGCTTCTAAGATATTACCTCCTCATCAATCTGTTCTATAATCTCAACATGCCGAGGAAGGAGCTTTTGCATAAGTTCCCAACTCCATTTCTCCAATGCCTCAGGTAAAACAGTGTGGTTTGTGTATGCTACAGTTCTAGCAGAAAGGCAGAAAATGAGATGATTAAGTTCCGGAATATGTGTTTCTATGTATCAATACAGACTCTAAAAGACAACCTCACGCAGTATGGTTGTTGGATGGAAGCACAGCCAGACAAACCAACCAGATGACTTGGAAACAAAATTGAAACAACAGAATAGATTAACAAGTAACTGCACATAAATATATCTTTTGGCTTGAAAACCATGAGCACAATGGATGCAAGTGCTAAATGTTGTAAATTAGAAAGATCAACATCTTTCATTAGAAATAGGTAAATAAGAGGATTTTAAGTTGTGAGTGCATAGGATATTAAAACTTGTAACAGTAAAATATTAGTTTATCTGATACAAGTTCAAGACAAATAATATTTATAAGATCCTTGATAATCTAAACATTCTCACACTTGCACCAAGGGCTAATATTGTTCAGTAATTACTAAGATATCCTCCAATGCTCCAGCTATGTACAGTCCAAGACAACATGGATACAAAAACATGAATACTTCAAAGTATTTATGAGATTGTGATATACAAAGTACCTTTGAGTAATATTCCAGGCTTCCTTCCAACTCAAGCCTTTTAAGTCTATCAATATTCTCATCAGCTCTGGAATGCATAATGTTGGATGTGTATCATTCATCTGGACTGCAACCTTTTCGGGGAATTCCTCCCATTTTATGTCCTTCCCAGATCTTCTCTCAAAGCGTGCAATTATATCTTGGAGAGAAGCTGAGCAAAGCGTATACTGCTGCTTCAAACGGAGGATCTTCCCCTCCACCGATTCATCCCCAGGGTACAAAATGTAGCAAATCTGCTACCAGGAAAGAGGATATAAGGACACTTTTATCACTTCCCTATTCAATTTTATTACTAGATTAACAAACTAAATAAATTCCCAAAAACAGAAATTTAAATGCTAGGAAGCATTTACAAAGTCCAATAGATTGCATGTGGTTTACCTATCATCTTTGGCCTTCTGTCTATTTAAGTAAAATAAAAGAAAGAACGTAGCACAAGGCCCACGTTCAATTTATCAACCAAACCAACAATAGATACGGCAGAAGAAAGCAAAATTGGCATATATAGTTTGTAATAATAGTCCCCAATGAAGTAGTCCACAAACCATGCCAGTTTTGAAACATGGAAAGACCTGTTAACATTCTGCAACTTATTTAGAGATGTAAAATAATACAGACCTTCTCAGCATTTGCTTGGGCCTCACATGCTTGAGTGTGCTCCCCAGCATTGAAAGCAGATAAATCAAAATCTCCAGAAGGAACTATGGTGGACCACAAACGGAGGTTGATTGTAGTTTTAGTCTTATATCCTGGTATTGGGACATCATATGCAACTGCACTGATATCCTCTCCTCCAATCCAGTGTCTCTTTCCATCTGATCCAGTAAGAACCTTCCCGTAAAATTTCACTGGATATGAGACATCATTTCTCACGATCTCCCAAGGGTTTCCCATCTACATGAAGTACAGTTAAATCAAAATCTGTCAATTTTCTTCTATAGAAGAAAACAATAAACATCTTGACATCTGGGATAATCATGAATCAACATCAAACCTCAAAGTTCAACCTTAAATATGAGGGTCCTGATATTTAATCAATTTTTAAAAGGACTTCTCATTTGACACTCCCCATTGGCAAAGCAGAAACTTATACTCAATCACAAAAGGAGAATAAGTGAAGTTGTGAGTCAAAAGATAATAGTTCATTATGCATTCTAAAGGATAATATATAGAGGGTCGCAATGATGATCAACAAACTAAAGAGGAAGTTGATGAGATTTAGATGCTCAGCTGGCACTCCACCTAAAATTGATCAAATTACTCAGTTGATCAAATTAGAAGCCAAAGAATGTGACAGTACAAGAACATCATTTACATCCATGAACATCAAGCTAGAATACCTCAAGCCAATCTTCAGCAACTTCCTCTTGACCATCTTTTGTTATTCTTTGCTTGAATAGACCAAATTTGTATCGCAGACCATATCCCCATGCTGGATAATTTAAAGTTGCCAAAGAGTCCAGAAAACAGGAAGCAAGACGTCCAAGACCCCCATTACCAAGTGCAGCATCTGGTTCCTGTTTTAATCAATCAAAGAAATCAACTAGTACCAACATATGCATGGAGAAACAGACTGGGAGAGAGAGACAAAAAAAAAAAAGATGCTCATGGTTTCTTTTTTATTACTTCCCCCAAAGTATACAAAGTCATCTATGTCGAACTCAGCATGTGACCATAGTGTCTACAAAAGGGCAGTATCAGAGATGCCATAGAAAACACTAAAACAAAGACTGTTGGATATTATTTAAATCCGTTCCATTCACAGTTTCAAATCCATAACTTTGTTCAATGCATAGACAGTATCACATTGAGGTAACTTTTCAGCAAGCAAAAGCATTTGTCTAATATTTTCGTAGGAAATCACTGTACTTTCACATTTATCCCTTCATCTATATGTTAACTGGGACAAGAAGCCAGAATTTTCAAGCTATAGTTTCAATATTAGAACACAAGAGGTAACATTTAACTTTATTCAAATAGCACAGTGAACTCTTATCCAATCGTAAGCATGTCAAAGGAGAAGTGAAACAAGAAATTTATCATTCAGCAACCCCACCAACATACAAATCACCATAAAAAGAGAACCTGCACCAAATCTTAATCAAGTAAACAAATGTACCTGCCTAGCGACATCTTCAAGACTGTGCCCTAGCTTCTTCAAAGCCTCTGCATAACCACCAGCAAGCTCCAAATTCCCAATTGCATTTAGTAATGCTCTACCCTGCAAAACAATAGCACGTCAAACTCACAGAATCATTAATGAGATCTTTCAACGCAAGTGACTGTCCACAAGTGCAATAAACGATAGTAAACCTGTAGAAATTCCATAGATAGATAGTATGCCTGCTTCACATTAATCTTTTCATAGTATTCGTAAGTCTCATTCCAATTTATAATGAGAGCATCACGAACACTTTGCGCAGTGGCAAAGTATGCCTTTGGGAGCTCAAACTTCTCAGGAGAAAACAACGGTGTGAACTCTGCATGGTACTTGATGCTTGATGCAATAGAAGAAGCATCTGGTGCAAATGAACTCAGAGCACTCGTAATCCCTGAAGCACATCAACAGATTCAATAATTATAAAATTAGTATCTCTCCCTCTCTCTCTCTCTCTCTCTCTCTCTCTCTCTCTCTCTATAAAAATTGTAGGCACTCTTCATAGATTCACGACCCATTTCCAACTGAGTAATGCTATTAAAAAATGGTCAACTACCAAATTTATCAAATCAAAGTTGACATAGTTAAATTGGGTGCAGGCACAGTGGACTTCAACACTAAAATCGAAGAGAATAAGTTCTCCAACCGAGCAGGAAACATACATGATACAACAAAATTTAAAGAAGAACAAAAGAGATTCTCTCTCGCAAAATTGAAGTCAGAACTCGTATTTTCGCAATTTAACATTGAAATCTAACGACTAAAAATCTAAGTTCAATGAATCAAAATTGCCGTTAAGTAAGCAAAAAAAAGTACATATGACAGCATAGTTCACTGGAGATCAGAGAACAATATCAAGAGATTAATAATGCCAAAGTCTCTCTCTCTCTCTCTTCATTTCGTAGTTACTTCAGAATGGAACATTGGAATCTGACAATTACTAGTTCAAAAATTGCAGCAATCAAAAAGCAGAATAACAGTAAGAGAAAAATCAAACCTTCTTCTATAATGGGATCCTCTAATTTGCTCTTCGGCTCGGAAGAAGACACATTCCTGACAGTAAAAGACCTCCTTAAACTCCGGAAATTCGAGGTCCTAATCAACACTTGCTTCAATTTGGTGCTTCTTCTAGTGTCGAACTCGAAATCTATGACTCGGGAGATCCAAGTACAACTACAACACGATGAAGTCGCCATTAACCTCTCCCTCTCTCCCCTCTCTCTCTCCCCTCTCTCTCTCTCTCTTATCTCACTCTAGTAACAAGTTCACGTATTTCCCACTTTTCTCTCTCAACTCTATCACTCTCTTACTTCTAGTAGCATTTTTATATAGGTTCTTGAAATTTGGAGCACGTGAGAGAGAGAAAGAGGTGATATTTTGGTTGATGTGTGACGGAATGCACTTGAATCGTACACATGGCATGTTCTTATTCGTCGTTGCCCAATTATTGGGTGGTGTGCCACTGTATCCGGAGCCATAAGCCAGACCATCAGTGGTTGGACTTCTTTTCATATGCGACGCACACTTGGCGCAATCATCTTTATGGGCCAGGGGTAATAATGGTAAGAAAAATCAAGTGACATGTCCTATTTTTTTTCCCTATTATGCTACTCATTCTTGGTAAACTAATCTTATTTTCTTAGGCTATTAGGCGTATAAAAGAAATAAAATTATTAATATTTCCTCTTGCACTCTAATTTGCCTCATTTAGGAGCTAAAAGGAAGAAACTATCCTTTGATTGAAATGTCGTTTGATCGTCACACAGCATCCTATCGGTGCTTTGTTTTTTTTACGAGAAGATACAGATAAATGGGATTAAATTAAGAAAGATAATGAAAATGAAAAATTTTTACCGCTTGATCTATCCCGAAGAACATAACATCCCATTAGATTATATAGTTTATTTACGTGTTTACTCATAATACTATTTATAATTTTAATCGAATCGTGTTCTTCGGATCAGACTTATTATACATATAAAAGAAATAAAATTATTATTATTTCTTTTTGAACTCTCTAATTTGCCTGATTTAGGAGCTAAAAAGGAAGAAACCATCCTTTGATTGAAATCAATTTGGCTGGGGGATATAGCATCCTATTAGATTATATGGCTTTTGTTTATGTGTTTAAGGAAATAATAATAATGTTATTAAGACCACCCTTACTTTGTCCAATATTTTGCCAAATTTAGACAAGCCTTGAGATTTGAATTAAGAAAAAACAAATCCTATATTCAAGTCTTCTTGGCTGGGCATCAAGTCCCCATTAATCTCGGGCTTATGCTCAAGCTCTCGACTTGGTTACGGGGGATGGCTTCTTGCTCGGTATGAATATATCCCCCTTACCATTATTTAAAAATTAATTTAAAATTTTCAATAACAGTAAACCTCATAAATAAAAATATTAGATCTTCTGATCAAATTTCAAATTCAAAATTTAAAAGTAAAAAAGATTATGATAAAAAAACTCTATCTAAATTGGATTTAATAATATTCGAATCAAATTAATTGAAATATGAATCTAAATATCAATTGATTATAAAAAGAATAATAATTTAAAATTTATGCTTTCACAAATAAATATAGCTATATTCAAAGGGACATTAAACTCATGTATACAGGGTGTTATTGTAAATGGATACAAATATAAAGTACCATGATATGAATGCAAAATCTTTTATTAGAATGTGTATGAAAATAACTTATTTAATATTTTAATTTCTTTAAAAAAATCCATTAAATGAGGCAGAATAAAACCCGATCATTTAAAAGATCAATCAACCTTCGATTACATACTTGCACCGTATCAGGAACAAATAAATAAATTAAGAAAGAAAATCAAAACCAAACTCCCTAATAAATATTTTTTTAGTTTTTATTACTGGTATCCTAGTTTTATCTAACTAATTCGATTCGAGTATTGTGAAATCCATTTTAAAAATTGACTCTCTCAAATTTTTTTTCGTTATTTTCAAAATTCAAATTTGAAATTTTTAATTAATAAAATTAATAGATAGTGTCTCCTATCATTACACAAGGAGCTTGATAACTCCCTAATAAATATTAACCAAACATAAACCGGACTCTGATTAACTAGATGAGGGAGCCCGGTTCAACTGGTCCAGATCAGGCCGGCAATCTGACGCACCCAATGAGCTGGAGCCGACACACGATGACATTGACCCACACTCAATGAGCTGGAGCTGACACACAACAACATTGACCCACCAAAGCAAACAAAGCACTTTTGCGCTTGCACTTTGCATCGCACGTAGGATCCATCAAAAAAGGGTCTAGGTGACTAAACTAGGTATTCCGGTTCAACCGGTCCGGTCCAGTCCAGGCCAACCCTCCATCCCACAGCCCTCGGGACCAGCCCCGATTGAAACCCTCAAAAACTCATACATAATACAGTCACCAATCCACTTCTCTAACATTCTTACGAAACCAGACAAACCCCATTTCTTACGTCAACCCCGAATGGCCTCCCACCACCACCACCACCATCACCAAACCAACCACCATTGCTGCTGCTGCTGTTGCAGCTGCTGCACAATCCCATCAGACCCACTAGTCCAAGCCATTGCAACCCAACTCATCCAAGCTCAGCTCTCTTATTCTCATCCTCAATCTCAACACCCACAACATCCAAATCTCTTCTCTCATCATTTTTTTCCTCAATATCTCAAACAATCACCACCGCAGAATCTCCACAACCCCCCTTTTCAACAACCAAAGCACAGATTTCACCAACAAAATCAACAGCAAGAAGGAGAGCAGAATCAGAGGACTAACTCTGTTATTTCTTCGCTGCTTCAACGAATAGATGCACTTGAATCTTCTTTCCAACATTTCTCTTCTTCTTCTTCTTATTTTTCGAATTCTTTGAGGGACCGGGCAGCTAGAACTATTCAGACACATTTTAGAGCCCATCTGGTTCGCAGATCAAGGACCCTGCGACAGCTAAAAGACCTTGCTTTTATCAAATCTCGCTTTATTTCTATCAAATCATCAATTTCTGACCAGACCCATTTCGATTTTGAAGACGCTTCTCAAAAAGCTACGGATTTGCTTCTCAAACTTGACTCTATCCAGGTAAAAGAAGGTTATTCCTTATTTTGGGAGATTATATATATACATACATACACACGTAATTTCGGATTTTTCTTTTTTTTTTTTCCCTCTCTTTCTTCTAGGGTTTTGATCCAATGATTCGAGATAATAAGAGGTCGATTAGCAGAGAATTGGTTCGGTTTTTGGAATTTATTGATGAGGTTTTAACCAGAAGAAGAGAGATTTCCAGAAAATGGAAGAAGAGCTTAGGATTCTCGAGAAACCGGAACAAATCTAGGGTTTTGTTCAACAGTGCTTTGAGTGGGGACAAGAGGAGTCCGGATGGAGAAATTGGGGGGTCTTCTAGGAATTTCGGAGACGTTGATGGGGATGTTGAAATTGACAATGAGGAAAACCCTAACCCTAGGTCTCGCTTTCCGCGTGGGGTTTTGGTAAAAAAGGATAAGCTTGAACCAAGGATGAAAAAAAGTGTTAGCTTTGCGGAGGACAGAAATGTGGTTAGAGCTTTTAGCCAACCTAATGATGCATGCTCAAATGGTCGAGCCGGAATCATATATGGTGACGATTCAATTGACGATGAAAGAGTGCCTGTGGAGAATTTAGGCAATGGGATAGAAGAAGTTGGGGCCTTTTCTTGGGTTAGTGATGACGATGAGGATGATGACAGTGATGAAGATATGGAGAATGGAGGATCTTCACAAATCAGTGCTGGGGAGCAGATCCCCAGAAGGAATTTGAGAATTTATGATGAAGTTAGTGAGCATCATCAAGGGCAGAATGGGAATATTGTTTTCTCTGCTCCAATGCCGGAGAAAATGGAGTCCAGAGCTGATTTGATCAAGAGAAAGAATGTCAAATATGAGTTAAGTGATGGGCCATGAATGGAGTCGTAGGTCTCTGTCCTGCAACTGTTTTGAGGTTGTATCTTTGATGATGATTGGTCTGTTTCACGATTTTAGTCAACTGCCATTCTTTTAGTTGATCCCTCCGCCCTACCCCCCCGCCCCCGGGGCCCCCCCAAAAAAAAACCGGTGTCACAGAGCTGTTCAAATGGGAGGTTTAGGAAGGTGCAGGTGGGCTTGTAATTGTTTCTCCCTATCTCGGCTTTGATTGTAGGTGAGACTCGTGTGTCTGTTAACTCTATTCTGTAGCATCATTGTGCTTCAACAAAACACTGAAGATTTGTCTCATACTCTCTAGACTTCTTGTGTCTGCATAAGCGCACATTATCTTTCTTGTGGCTTTGGTTTCATAAATTGATTCTTCGGCACAATCCCCTAGACCTCTGGTTATTTTCGACTGTTAACTTTCTTTCTTGGACATTTCTGGAATTATACCACAATTTGATGTCATCCCTAATGTAAGCAGTTCTTTCGCTGGTTTACCATGCAATGTGTCCTGCTGGTCTTGTCCAACTAGCTATCTCTGTTATTATTATTATCATTATTATTATTTTCTTTCTTTTGCGCTCATACGATTGGTAATCGATTTATTTAGGTCAACTAATCTGGATCGAATCTACCCACTAATATATTAGATATAGAATTCAGCCAAATGTGTATTTTTTTTTTTTAAACAATATGAGAAATCTAAACAAGGTTGAATACGGGAAACAGGAAGAACAGAAGTGTGGGAGATATCAGAATGCATTTCATCCAATGAAGTGTCTTCAAAATCTTCTGCTGCAGCGCCTCTACCTTTGTTGCATCGCCCGTTATTCTCAGTAGGATCTATATGTTGCATCCATGGAAATGCACCTCTGGCAGTAGCATTCCCTCCTAATGGCGATCTCTCAAAGCAAGACTTTAGAGCTCAAATGGAACTTTTGTTCAAAGACATAGCAAAACCACCTGAACGGTTCTCATTACATCCAAGTCATATACAAAGCTCTTGGTGTTAAGGTGCCTTTGGACCCAAAGAGAGCACTCCCCAAGGTGTTGTTTGAACATTGACCAAAAAAAAAACCTCAAACTGGTGTAATGCCAGGATCCAAAAGCAAAAAATAAGACTAATGCCTAATTAGTATGATTCTCTCCTGCAAGGAAACGGTTCTTGTCACACCAAGTATTGTACTCATTCTATTAATCCTTCAAGAGCACTTCAAAATCAAATTCAAAAACTTTTTATTAGTTAAAATATTAAGTAACGTGAGATCAAATGTGCAAGACCAAATATTAGTATTCATTGCCCTAACATTTGAGAAACTACAAATACCATCCCAAATGAGACAAATACTCACATTGAAGTGTCCGCAACACCTAATACTGCAAAGAATTTTCCTCAACTTTATTTTGAGCATACAAGAAGAATACACCGTTAAAGTTTGGACTGCTTATCATAAAAAAAAAAAAAAAGATTTTGACCGTCCTGCAAAAGACAAAATGACTGTATATAAATGACAATGTCAGGAATTCAAGTTCTGCGACCTCAATACTCAGAATAAATTCATACCTCTACTGGGCATTGACTTGAATCCTTCAACCATAACCATAAGCAATTTTGAATATCATGTCCTGCGCAGTTGCATTTGGCATAAATTGGTTTTCTGCTAGATGATTGGTCTGATACATAGTTTGCGGAATTGTTTTCTGCAGAAGATTCTCTAGTGACGGTTCTCTCAGGTTCAATCGGTGTTACCAAAATTGTTGCACTATCTACATGGCTCCCAGTTGCAAGATTCTCGTCCTGACAGCTTGTACCGGCCACCGTGTCCAATCTCTGGGTATTCATAACATTTCTCTTCGAAGAATTTATTTCTTGTGTCTCCCAATGCACGGAGTGCCACCTTAAAACTATGGTCAGATGCCACCCTTTCCTCTGCACATTTAATAGCTTCCTGATACAATCTTGTATTGCAGGTTCTTGCCCTTCTGGCAGTTACCTTGAATCTCCACACACGGTAGCACATCCTGCATGACCTCATCGTTCGCATTTCTTGGCCAATGCTTCAAAATATAATGTTGTGGAAGCAAAAATATGTTTGTTTCTTTGAACACTGCAAGCATTGTCTGCATGGTATCCCTTCAAATTGAAACATATTGCAACCACAGCTAGCTCTTTGTTCAGAAAGATTGAAGGCAACAAAGTAGAGACTATGATTGCTGCTTCATATATGCTCGTAGTTCCATCATTGCTGCTTAATTTCATGGCAAAAACAGAGTGATTCAAAAATCTCACCCTGGAAAATTGTAAAAATTTTTCTCGTGTATAATTCAGTTGCTTGTTCTTCTATAGGAAGTGGAGTCTTCAAAACTGGTTTGGCATAAAATGTTTCAATCTCTGCCCTTGCTTCTTTTCCAAAACAATCATCCAGTGCTTTTTCATATAGCTCAGCAAAATCCTGCAAAGTCGTCCTCGCATTTACATAGCCATCAAAGAGTGAGTTAACACTACCACTCCCTGGGTAGCACACATTCCTGCAAAAAAGGTGTCTGTTATGTATGTTGGCACCCACAACTTGTGATCCATATATAGTGATTGAAGCCATTCATTTGCTTTAAGATTGTACTATCGTGGAGGAATTCCCAGTATGATTCAAATTCCTCAGGTGTCTGGCTCTTATTGACACATTTGTCAAATTCCAATTGAAATGCTTTACAAAGTTCACCATATACATCTCCCATTTCCTTTGATATTTTGCTCATAATGTGCCCTTTGCAGTATCTATGGTATGCTAATGGCAGGACTTTCTCCACTGCTCTAGTTATTGATGTATCATAGTCCATTATAATCAAGCTAGGTTGCCACCCAGACATTGCTTCCAGCCAAGTTGTAAAAAGCCACAACAATGTAGATTCTGTCTCATCTGCAAGCAGTGCACAGCCAAACAGCACCGACTGTCTATAATGATTTATGCCAGTAAATGGTGCGAATGACATTTTGTCCTGATTCATTTGGTAAGTTGTGTCAAAGGAAACTACATCAGAGAAGCAATTATAAGCAATTCTAGACCTTGTGTCAACCCAAAAAACAGAGCTTGGCAATCTTCCTCGTCAACTTGTATAGCATAAAAAAAAAATGTAGGATCATTAGCCTGCATAATCTAGAAATAACCCAGAAGACTCTGGGAATCTATGCCAAGTGCACTTGGTCATCCTTTTCCAATACAGTTACCACAATCTAGTGATTGAAATACTATCTTGCACAAGTGATTATGGTCACGAACTAATACATGTGCATGAGTGCTGTCACTCAACTTTGTTGTTTGGATCATACTCGTGCTTATGAGATCTTAAAAAATGCCTCATTGCAGGAATGACCTGTTCGTGATTATGGCTCCTCTGATTTCGCTATATACCATTTCCCTGATTCCTGTTTCCTCACAGACATGAGAGCTTTGCAACCTTCTCTTGTGATAGGCCTTGCACGTCTCTTTTTTGTGTCCTCGCTTGCATCTATTGCTTTTGCATGCTTCTCTCTGCGAAACCCTTCTTTGGGACAACAAAATTCTTGTGATAAAATTGAATTATCTTTCTTTGAACGATGGTAAGAATTCACACAAATACTAAAATCCATTTGCTTTGCATAAGCATTGTAGAAGTTAGCAACTCTTCAGATATGAATTCCATATCCAAAGACACAACATCCTTCACCTTCGTCTTCTAAACCAACGTATGAGTCCATAAGCTCATTAGCTTCACAAGAGGGATAGTCTTCCAGACTACCTTCTCAATTCAATTGAACAACAATAGTGTACTCAACCAAATTCCCGAATACCTACATTACTTTTCATTAAACCAAACCAGATGGGGATAATTATACTGCTTTCAAATCTGAAAGATACTTAGAGAGAAAAAAAATAAAAAATAAAACCTTACTCGTAGGACCATAACACTGACTGTCAGTTGTAAATCAACTAAGAGCCTTCTATGAATTTTAAGATTGAAAAAGAAACTACCAATGATGTAAAGTTGTAAGTAGTAGAAATGTAGACTTAAGTTGCAATTTTGACCAACCATTTGATTCCATTTATAATGTGTTATAAAACATGCTTATACCCAAGATTTTGAAGACAACTTTTCGCATGATTAAGCCAAGGAGTGGTAATTTGTGAAGGCTTTTGAAATTCAATGAACCCCAGCATGACTAAACTATAGTGCTTCTCTGTAGAATCTCAAAACTCCAATATTCAAAATCAGAATTAAGTGACACCCATTTGAATATTTTCCATGAATACCCTATAAACAGAACAAAATTCAACCCAAACCAAACCCCCATCGGTTTTCCAATACCCAGATACTAGCACAGTACGAAAGTTTTCTTAACTACTATTTGGTTCGTTTGATATGAGAGAGAGAGAGAGAGAGAGAGATGGAAAGTTACCCGTTACAAGTCGAAGTTGCTTTTGGGTGGTTGATGAGGGGGGGGGGAGAGAGAGAGAGAGAGAGAGAGAGAGACGAGGACGCCGCCGCGGATGAGGTACTTATGACCGTCCGATTCTTAGTCCATAGAGATCTAACGGTTCAAGGGGCCTTCTATTCGTTTCTTTTCTCTTTTAATCGCTCGGGGGAATAATTCGATATATATCTAAAAATAAATTAGCGCCCCTTTGAAGGCTAAAGAAATTTCTCTCATTCAATTTGGCTTTCAAAATTTTTATTTTCATTGATTTAGTGATCGTTATCTCTTATTCGAATCTTATATATAAAAAAAATAAATATAAAATAATTTTATTCTTTAATATCAAATCCAATTCAAATCAAATTTAATTAAAATAAAAATTATTATTAAATATTTATATTTCAAATGAAAATCGATATTAAACCAATCTCGATCGCATGAATTAAAATTGTTAAAAAATGTAATTTCAAATCAAGATATTATGAAGATTAAATCTCAAAAAAAAGACACTAGAAAATATGTTTTAAACACCCAAATTGTCTCTAATGATTATAACTATTATATTAATCATATAAACTCATCAAAAGTATATTAAGATTTAAAATTCGACAATTAGAAAAATAAAATTTTTTTAATAATTAATAAAAATGTTTATTATAAAAATAAATTGAATCCTTAAATAATAGAAAAGGACATCGGACTTGGATGGGTGCACTTGGGCATGCCACGTTAGTCTTAAACAGGCTTAGTTTTGGTTAAAAAATATTTATAATAATTTATGGTTAATTCTATCATGAGTTAAATATTTAAACTATATATCTAAAAAAAGGAAAAAAATAAATTATAATATATTTAAACTATAATATGACACACTCTCTCTCTCTCTCTCTCTCTCTATCATCCCAAAGGCATTCTTTAGACAAATGACATTTGCTTGATACAAGCCGACCGTTATCCATCGGACCAAAAAAAATATTTGAATTAATGAATGGCACCTCAAAAGCTCTGTTTTCCAAGTCCAAACACCTTAAACCCGAAGCATCGCACTGCGAGTCGCTCCTACGACACTTTGCCTTCACTAAATCTTTTGCAAACACCGAACAACTCCACGCCTTCACCATCACCTCAGGCCTGTTCTCTAACTGTAACAACATCCTCTCAAATCTCACGGCTACATATGCACGCTGTGGGTCTGTCCAATACGCGTGTAGATTGTTTGATAAAATGCCTAAACGAAGTTTGTTCGCGTGGAACACCATGTTGAAAATGTACTCGCAAAAGGGCGTGCCAAATGAAGTGGTTGAAATGTTTATTGAAATGATGAGATGGGGTGATCATAGACCGGATAATTTCACATACCCATTTGTTATTAAGGCGTGTGGAGAGTTGTCGATGATTCAAATGGGGATTATGGTTCATGGGTTGACAGTGAAGAATGGCTTTGTTTTGAATATGCTCGTACAGAATTGTTTGTTGGCAATGTATATGAATTGTCGGGAGCAATTGGGTGCAAGGCAGGTTTTTGATGACATGGAAAAACGAAGTGTTGTCTCGTGGAATACTATGATTAATGGATACTTTCGCAATGGTTGTTTTGAGCAGGCTTTGAGGTTTTTTGAATGGATGATGGAATCTGGAGAGAAGCCTGATTGTGCTACCATTGTTTCAGTATTGCCTGTTTGTGGACATTTGGAAAATTTGGGGTTAGGAAGGCAAATTCATGCAATGGTAGAGGCAATGGGTTTTGGGAGCATAATGGAAATTAGGAATTGTTTGATTGATATGTATGCGAAATGCGGTACTATGGATGAGGCAAGATTTGTATTTGATATGATGGGTGTGAGGGATGTGGTCACATGGACTTCGATGATAAATGGCTTCATCTGGAATAGTGATGCACAAAAAGCACTAGCCCTTTGTCCGTTGATGCAGTTTGATAGGGTAAGACTGAATTCTGTTACTGTGGCTTCTCTTCTTGTAGCTTGTGCAAGTGTTTCTGATGTGAAGATTGGTAAATGCTTGCACGGGTGGGCCATACGTCGAAACTATGAAGGTGATGTTAATATTGAAACAGCACTGATCAATATGTACGCAAAGTGCAGCCATGTTGACTTTGGTTTCCGAGTTTTCATGAAAACATCACAAAATGGAACAGCCCTGTGGAGTACAATTCTCTCTGGGTACATCCATAATGGGATGACAAGAGAAGCAATAGAACTTTTCAAAGAAATGTTATTGAAAGACGTGGACCCAAACATTGTGACTATGAAGAGCCTCCTTCCTGCCTATGCCATTCTTGCAGATTTACAGCAAGCACAGAATGTACATGGTTACATAACCCAATCCGGATTTCTTTCAAGAACTGAAATTGCAACTGTTATGGTTGATATATATTCGAAGTGCGGGAATTTGGAGTCTGCACATAAAATTTTTAACAGCATTCCTGTTATGGAGAAGGACATTGTCTCATGGAGTGTGATAATTGCTGGTTATGGGATGCATGGGCATGGTCAAGCTGCTGTGACACTTTTTAATGAGATGATCCTGTCTGGGGTGAAACCTAATGATGTTACTTTTACTTCAGTTTTGAATGCATGCAGTCATGCTGGTTTGGTTGATGAGGGTTTAATTTTGTTAAGATTCATGCTTGACAAGAGTCAAACGTGTATGCGCATGGATCATTATACTTGTATGGTTGATCTTCTTGGACGTGCTGGTAGGCTTGATGAGGCCTATGAGCTGATCAGGACCATGCCTATCGAGCCTACTCATGCTGTTTGGGGTGCCCTGCTTGGTGCTTGTGTAATACATGAGAACGTTGAATACGGAAAGGTGGCTGCACAGCAGCTTTTTGAGCTTGAGCCACACAACACAGGAAATTACATCCTGATGGCTAAAATTTATGCAGCAGTTGGAAGGTGGCAACATGCAGAGAACATAAGAATTAAGATAAATAAAATAGGTTTACAGAAAAAACCAGCTCATAGTTCTGTTGAGGTTAAAAATAAGATTTGCAGGAACTTTGTCTTGGCTTCCCATGGATAAATACCTTGGCTTGGAAAGAAGTTTTCCTTGGAAGGACATAACGCAAGTAGTTCATGTTAAAGATATAAACTATCCAATCCCTATCCTAGCAAAGGAACTGCTTCCAGAAAAAGGCTCCAACACAGGCCAGAGATTGAGTGATTTTATTCAGACAAGGAAATAAGATAATCTTCACTATACAGAATGTGTATTGAAGCTCATGAAATCTTGGAATCATGGACATTGTCTCGGTAAGTACTGCATAAGCCATTTTTTCTATCTTCTGTTCTATTCTATTCTATTTTATTTTTTGTGTTCAGTGGATTGAAATGTATGCTAGGCTTTATCTATCTCTGATCGAACAAATTTGGATTCAATATTAGTCGACAAACAACACAAGCCTTTATTGCACATGAATACATTTTGCTGCAGATTGAGTAGTAGACATTACCTGCATTGTGGATGTCTGATCCCTTATTGGGTAATCCAGTTGATATCAGACATGTACAGCATAGGTCATTTAAGAGTTCCTTAGTTGCAAAGTCGACTCTTATGTTGTTGGTTGTTTGTAAGGTACCAATACTTAAATTGAATTTTATTTGTCAGTAGATTTATTGAAATTGGTTTAGTTGGTTGTGGCCTTTTTACATGTCATCTTCATGTGGTAAGGATGCAAGCTATGAACACTTGACTTTTATTTTTTGGTAAGTGCATGCAACGAACACTTACCATCCACTTAATGTACTTAATTTAGGTTGGCCAAGCACCTAACAGATTTACTTGATGAACATTGTTTAAAAGTAGGGACATCATGGAAGAGGGTAACCAGTAAAGGGATGGTAGAAATACAAAAAGAAAAGGCCATACTTCCTTGCCTCACCCTCTCCTCACCCCCCGCCCCCAAAAAAGGGGGGCTTAGCTTACTCATTAGTTTGACTTTCCTTCTATTGTTTATTGTCTTCCTCTTGTAAACATTGGTATTTGCCTCACGTGATCTTCTTTGTGTTATTTTTTTATTTGTTTTCTCAGTTATTTTCCCTTCTCAGTTATTCGGAGCTGGAGAGTGGTGGATGTGCAAGGTTGGTGGACCAGAAGTTATTATCTCCCTCGCACTTGTCACATTGATTACCTGCATCTTTTGGCGAGTAGAATACTTCCAACTACAAGCTCAAATTTGTCACTGCCATGCATTTGAAGTCGGCAGTTCACTTAGGTGACAAATAATTGACTCTTTATTTATGTTTCTGTGGTGAATAATTCGAATTAAGTGATCATAGTTATCACAACAAAATTAAGCACCCCCAGACCATGTATTTTTGCTGCAAATAGGTAGATCAGGTTGGAGTATAGTTCCTGCTTTCAATGCTTATACATGATATTGTTCTGGTTTTATATCAAACAGAGCTTAATGACCCCTGGTCTTAAGTACAAGAAAATAAAAGCTAGCATACTTTCCTGCTTTTGCTGCAGTTATAAGTTGTATGCGTCATTGATTTGCCAAAATTCAATACTTACACATTAAGTTGAATTGGTCCCAGTGGAGTCTTATTTTGGGCAACATTTTGGTCAATTGTCCTCTTGTTAGTTAAGTTGGTCCTAATTTTCATTTCGCGCATTTATTTTCCAAATTATTGAAATGGCACCTTCTTGATTAATTTAAGACTTTTTAACAGGTTTCCTTGGCTGCTCTCACCATGGACCTAGTGGCCAAATGGTACCTCCTCCAACGAGCAGACACTTTTGCTATTAGTTCTTTTGTGCCTAGTTTGGCACATATCATTTGCCAGATTTAATTAAAACATAAACTATATTTTTCTTCCTTGATAACGTTGACTCTGGAAGATTTACTATACTATTGTTTAGACATTTGGGTCCATCAACTTGATGTTCGGTTGGGTTGTTGAAACATAAAAAATTCTGTGGGAGGTTTCCTATAGGACATGATTAAAGTCTTAAGCTTTTAGCCAAATGTAGCATGTTCTGTCATTGCAGAGTAACAGGCCAGATGGAAATGGCTTGAGACAGAAACTTGGATATGTTAGGCGAGTTAAATAGCATTGTGCAATAAGCGGGATGACTTTTGTATAACTGTCTCTTGTTTGTCATGTCATGAGACTTTGGTGACTCATGCTTCAAGAATAAAGCACCCCAAGACTTTGGGACAGAAACTTGTATAACTGTCTCTTTAAACCCTTGTCTCCAGCTCATTGCTACATCCCATGTGCTCCATCTTGCTTTCTTTTTCCAATCTAGGTTATGCTCTTCGGAGGGTCCACTGATTGTGGGGAGGGAGAGAGATTCAATGGTGGAAAGGGTTGCATTTTTTCTAGCCTGTCTCCTTGAGAACAACTTATGAATCATATGTGCCGTGGTATATAGATTAGAGACCTGATTTCTAATAATTTTGGTCTGTTTTAAGGTTAATAAGCTCCATTACTGCCAAGTTCATTTTGAAAGTTTTGATTATTCATAATTTGTGTTATTTGTTAAATAGAATATTTATAGGACTTCAAATATAAAATAATAATATTTGAACAAACGCCTAAATTCTATGTGGATTCTATTTTTCGGAGGGCAAAACCTAAATTTTATGGGCAAGAATTTTTGGGGTATTTTGGGCCATTTGACCTTTTGAACCGTTAAAATGTGTTTGATAATTCAGTTCATAGTTTCTGAAACTCAAACGCATAATTCAAAAACTATCAAAAAGGTTGTCGGTACCCAAATTTGACTCTTCACAAGCTATTTTGAATATTTTTTCTATTATTTTACCCATTTTATATTAATAACAATAAATAAATTAAAATAGTTAAAAATTATATTATTGATCATATGTTTTCTAATTTTAATCATTTTTACTATCTATTTTTTTTTATAAGATAAGATTTAAATTATTATTATACTATGAATTTAGGGTTTGTTAGGTTTAATTAATGAAATTCAACTTATAGTTGAGAACTAATCACAGATGATTATTGTTAATTGATATAAATAATTGATTATTTGAGTGATATTTCAAATATTAATTAATCAAAATGATAAATTTATATTAATTAGATTTATTTTACTTTTTAAAATATTTCTTTTTCATATTATTACTATATATTGAAATATAAAATTTACAAATATAATATCAATAATTTTTTTTAAAAATAGTTAATTGAAATATATGTTATAAAAAAATGATACAATCATATAAATATCTATACATTGTAAGAAAAGACAATTTTTTCAACTATTTAAGAAAGATAATCAATTAATTTAAATATATATCCTAATAATAATTTAAATTTTTATCTCATAAAAATTAGAGAATAAAAATGCAAGATGGATAAAATAATTTTTAATTATTTAAATATGTTTGTTATCGTTAATACAAAAATGGAAAATTACTAAAAAAAAAAAATTTAAAAGTCAAAAACTATTTTGGGTTGTCCCCATCTGGTTGAGAGCAGTGGCTAGCAACAACCATAGACCTTTTTGTCATTTCATACGTTAATACTAATATCAATCAGCAACAATTATTAATTATTGACAATAAGTAACCAATTCATCGGTTATTAATCGTCAGCTATTGATCATAGACTATCAATTAAATTTTATTGATTAAACCAAATAAACCCTTGATCAAAAACCAAGTATAATACCAACGTGAATTTAATCAACTGGATGTAGGGTTAAATACTCTTAAACATGATCAGGGAGCATTGGCCTCTCAATTTGATTTTCTCCAAATTGATTAGTTTTTATTAATTATTGAAAACACGTCGGATCTTTAATTTTGCTCATTACGCTAATAATATCACACCAATACCACTTCACTTTTCTTTTTTCCTTCCAATTGGGGCAGTTAACTATTTAAATCATATGAGGGGTTTTTCCATTTTTACTTGGTCGTCCAAATTGGATGGCATATTTCAGTGCATTTAAAAAAAATAATAATTGTTGAACTTATTAAAAATGATGAATTACTAGGGAGCTTGGAAGTTGGAAGAGAGGCATCGAGCTGATATGTATGGCCTGCATTTTCTTATTGCTTCCATTGAACTTCCAACCACCACGGCAACTATCAATTTTCAGAGGCATACCATGTTTTGCCAAGGTTTTAGCTAGGAAAAAATACCTACACTTTGGGCAGCTGTACCATAATCAGATTTTTAGAATTTGGTCGAATCTAACCTCAAAATAGTCAATTTTCTGAAATTAATGTGTTTAATAGGTATACGAAAGGGTTTTATTTTGATCGTATAATTCTAAACTATGTGGTTCTTTTAAAAATAAAATATATATATATATATATATATATATATATATATATTTATAATTTGAGATTGATAGTGATGATTCTCGATTCAATTTAATCTGATGAGATATATATTCGGCTTAATAAATTTATAGATTTTTTTTAACAACGTAATCAAATTTAAGATCTCTGGAAGTTAATCTTCACAGATAAATTTATGAGTATTGGGTTTTTTTTATTATTATTAATATATAAGAGAGACTCGAATTTGATATTTTAAAGAAAAAGAAAGTACTAATTGAACATTGACCGGATTGAACTCTATCTTGTGAACCCCCTCGGATGCTTTTTTTTTTTTCCCCTTAATCATAATTTTTTTTACCTTTTTTTTTATTGTACAGCAAAAAAAAAAAAAACAAAAAAACAAAAATCTTAAGAGAAAGACGAGAAGGGTGTGGACCCATTTGAATTTTTGAAGAGGCACAGAAACTTTGAATTGATCAAATAATTGTTGCACCGAAGGCAGCTGGTTGTTTTCATTTTGCAACTTTCTTTTAGTTTGACTAATTCTCAAAATAAAATAAAATAAAATAAAAAATCAATTATGGGTTTTTTGTTTTTGGTTGTTAAAGGGTCAACCAGGGAATGCGTGTTCAAGGAGATTATTATCAATAATAACAAAAAAACAACTACGACACAATCACATTCGTTGACTTTTTGTTATCGACTAATCATGATTTCAAGTTCGGTGTGCACTTGCCCTGCCCTAAACTATTTTATGCCTCTCTTGTTTCGATTAGTTTTTCCGACTTTTTTTTTTTTTCACGATCGATATTTAGATTTTACTCAATTAATTCAGTTCGATTATTATAAAATCGATTTTTAGTGATTAACTCTTTCAAATTCTTTTTTATCATTTTCAAAATTCGAACTCGAGAGATTAAGGAGATAGAATGATTTTGACCACTTAATTCAAAAAAATTTGATTAATTTTTCTAACCTTTATTGAAACATGTCTATTAATTTTTATTTATTAAAAATTTCATCAACTTAAAATTATAGAATACAAATAATATTTCTCATATGATTATCGAATAAATTAAAATTATAAAATCAAATTTATTTCGATGAGGAAAATTATTAAATTATCAATGTTTTTTGAATTTAGTTACAAAACATTAAATTCATTTAATTAAAATCTTAATATGGTTTGGATACATACAATAAAAACTCAAAAATGCACTAATTAAAAAAAAACGAGATTTTAAGGGAAGAGATTTAATGAAATATTAGAGCAAACAAATAAAAATATTTGATATAAATTATCCATAAATATACGATTGTTTAAAGTTTAGTTGAAAAAATGAATTTAAGTAGAAATAAATGACATCGAAGAATCCGATTTAATTGAATTAATACAATTCTATTATTATTATTATTATTATTATAAGTTTTTATTAATAATTTATTTATAATTCTTTCTTTTCATTATTTATATCCTTTTAATTTTAATTTTACTGTTTTTGAATTTAAACTTTAATTTTATATTATGTTATTTTATTTCATTCTCTCTTTTTTTTGTTTTCACCATCAATATTCAGGTTTTATCCGATTAATCCAATTTGAGTACTATAAGACCCATTTTAGGGGTTAGCTCTCTCAAATTATTTTTCATCATTTTTAAGATTGGAATTCCAAATCTCTAATTAAAAGAATAGAATGACTGATCACTCAATTCAAAAAAATTTGATTCTCTAAACAAACTTCTCTATGAAATAACACAAACATACGTGATCCTTCGGTTGAACAAGAAAGAATTAACCTCATAAGGAGGCCTACATTCGTGACCTCTTAATAAATAATAATAATAACAACAACAATAATAAAAATAATACAAGATTTGTTTCTAAAATGTATTTTTTCCCATATCATATTAACTAAAATATTACATTAAACCTTTGATTAACAGAATCTTATCATTAATTTATAATTGAAATTCAGATATTCTTACGATTTTAAAATTTATTATTTTAAATAATTTTTAATCCAAATATGGTAAAGATATTTGTTAACACCCAAAACTGAATCAGTACTTATCACATCCACATGATCCTCATTTGCCTCCCCATGAACATAGGAGGAACCCTAAATTTAGAGTATTCAAAAATCATCCTCCATTGCTCTCCCTCCTCTCTTCCTCAACCACCCAGCAGCAATTCTCTCTCTCTCTCTCTCTCCAAGCACAACACGGTTACCCACTCCAAAGTTGTTTTTTTTTTGGTTATTTTTTTTTATTTGCTTAAATTTTCATAGTTAATTACTCTTTTTAAAAAATAATAATAAAAAAGGAGAAAATAGAAAGAGGAAAAAGCCCCATCAAATAGATCGGACCAATCAACCGATGAAAAAGCTCTTACAAACCGGGGACGGAGAGGAAGAAAAAACAAAAACAAAAATAAAAATAAAATTCTCTCTCTCTCTCTCTCACCTCTTCATGGATCAACAGCAATGGGAGGGGAAAAACAAAAACCAGCGATGATCCATTTCAATTAACTTCATTGATTGAAAAAGCCCCAACAAAAGTCCTCCAAAAATCCAATGCTTTCAGGTTCAAGAATCAGAAGAAAAACAGGTTTCAGAGACACAACGACAACCCTAGAACAGAAGAAACAAGCAAAAATTTCAAAATCGGGGAGTGAGGTTTGTGTGATTAGATCTGATGGTGGGATATGCCGATGGGTCTGATCAGAGGTTGGATTTCTTCAATTGTTGTTGTGAGATTTGGGTTATTGGGATAGGTGGTGGGTTGAGAGTGAAGAAGAAGTTGTATAGACGACGATGCAGCTTCACTTCTCGCCTAGCATGAGAAGCATCACAATATCAAGCAGCAACAATGGGTTTATTGACTTGATGAAGATCAAGGTCGCAGCTCGCCATATTTCGTATAGAACTCTCTTCCACACCATTCTTATCCTCGCTTTTCTGTTGCCTTTTGTTTTCATTCTTACCGCCGTTGTTACTCTTGAAGGTGTCAACAAATGCTCCTCTTTCGGTACTCTCTCTCTCTCTCTCTCTCTCCCCTCATTGGGGATTTTGATATATTGTTTAGTTATTGATCTTTGATCTCGGTTCTCTCCATATTGTGCAATTCAAATGTTATCCATCTCTATTGTAATTTTTGTATGTGGGTGTTTGTTATTTTATCTAGTTCTTTGATCTTTCATGTGGGTTTTCTCTTTTTTGAGCAGTTTTTGATTTGTTGTATCTATAAATCTTTGGCATCTCAGATATGTGGTTTTTTTTTTTAATATATTTATAAATCTTTGAATTTAAATCGGTGGGCTGTAGGTTTATGGTTAATCGTTTGGGCACTTATGGTGATTGAACCTGGGGATGAAAAATGGATTGTTGTTCATTGTTTTCGTTGTGTTTGATGGTCTGCATAGTTGTTTGTTGATCAGGTTGGACTGAGCTGTTTGTGGCAGCGGGGAAGGGAATTGATGGGTGATTTTAGGATGAAATCTAAATTCAAATCAATTATTGTTACGTCAATAGGCAGTTGATTATTGTGAAGGGGTTTTATTCAAACATTTATCTTTTGACGATTCTGATAGGTTTCAATTTGCTTGGTTTGCGGCAATGATATTAAGAGGAATGTGGTAACTAATATTTGTTGCTTGATCTGTACATAAGCAAGCTTCATTTTCGTGATTATGGTTAATGTACAATTCCTTTCACAAGGGGCCATTGTGGTTTCTCTTTGGTCATTTTTAGATTGGCATAATTAAGCGTATGGTGACTTCTTTTGAATATGCTCTTGATGTTTCTTTGATAATGTTGTGCCTGGCCTCTTTTTATCTGATTTTTATTTTGCTACACTATTTACTTTTGTAAGCATATATCTGCCACTGTATCTGTTGGATTCTTTCTTTGGATTTAAATATTAGTGGAGAGTAGAGAGAAATCATATTTCTCTCCTTATGTTGCTTGAATATGCATCAGAGTTCTATGGTTTTTATTCTTGGTTTACTTGTTTGCAGATTGTTTAGGCAGGCGATTGGGACCGAAGTTTCTTGGTAGGGCCGATGATTCAGGGGTAATAATACATGCTTCAACTCTTTTTCCATCTATAATATATTTGCCTATGGTAAAGTTTTCTTTTGAAGGGCAAACTACAAGACACCTATTCTGAGTTGGAATCTTATGGTTAATGTGATACAGAGACTGGTTAGAGATTTTTACAAGATTCTCAATCAGGTTAACACTGAGGATATCCCAGATGGCACAAAGCTACCTGAGTCCTTTAACCAACTTGTTTTGGAAATGAAGAACAAACACTATGATGCAAAGACCTTTGCAATCATGTTGAAAGGAATGGTACGTTGTATGCTATGGAATATATTTCCTCTTTGGATTTGAGAAGGAATGGATCATTAAAGAGTTCCTCTCTTACTAATGCTCTGTTATAAAAAGTATTAGTCTTATGGTCCCCAGGCCTTTTTATAAGTTTTATTGATGGTGCTGCCTAAATCAGTTTAACTTGAAGATATCATTTGACCTGTAACCCTGTGTGTTGGTTAGGTTTCTATCTGAATTGCCACTTGACGTTTGTATGCAAATATGCTCTTCACTGAGATCTAAGTACAGTAGATTTCTTTTGGTTTGGTTGTTCCCCTCTTTTAAGCATAATCTTTGGATATAGTAGCTCTTATTCCATGGCATTTGGAAATATATTGTCTAGATAATATAATTGAAGCTGTAATATTATGCAATTACTCATTATCACACGAGGCCTTCTTGAAAAGAACTGCAACATTTTTTTCCTAAATAACTTCTGAAGGATATTAATTTTCCTTTTCTACATGGTTTTAGTCCGAATATGGTGTTTTCATTCTACTTCTACCAATTTTTGAACGAAACAAAAAGCTCTTTTGATCAATGTTGTCACAGTATCGTCTTCTCTGTCCACAATGCAATTTGAAAAATGCCAGGCACGGGCAGAGGGCTTACAGGAGCTTAATGTTATTCGGTTGTGTATCTACCCAACTGCCACCAATGCTAAAGAAAAAAGGATTGGAAAATTTTTGTTTTCTCAGATCCTCTTTCTCCATAATCTGTATGGAACTATCTGATTAGATATAGATTTTTAAGGGGAAGGGTTAAAATAACGTGACGACATTGTTACTACCTTATATAACCACAACTATATTGTTTTTGGCTTTCATGTTCTCTGGTAATTTTCATTGTTGAAGGTGAGAAAAGTACTTGTATAGACATTTTCTTTACTATATATATTTGGATTAGATACATTTTCCTTAAAACTGGGAGATTAGTCATACAATGCCTTTCATACGAAGATATTAATTCAATTAGTTATTGATGTAAATGATGCAAAGGGCTTAGCCATGTTAAGGAGTGTAAGCCAGAAATCATAGAGCCCTCCACGACCCTTGGAAGAAAAGGCCTTCACCTCATTTGGGAACGATAGTGAGAAACAAGGAGAGCTTTTTCTGTTTGCCATTTTGAGAAAGTCCAATCAAGTTTGGGTCCTTAAGGTCTAGGGTATTTATATGAATTGGTGGCTCTTGTTGCTTTTATGATTTTTCATCCCATGTCTTTTTGCTCATTTGGGGATGAGTGGTTCAGTGGGGGAAAATCACCTTTTGATATGCGAAATCATAAATCTAGACTGAGGCTTCGTATTATCAATATCTTTTCTATCATGTATGATTATACAATCACGTGTAAGAGAGTGGCCAAAGCCTTGGCTTTTTAATGAATTTGAGTGTCTCACCTACTCTTATCTCGAGAGTATAGGTAATGGGGAAATTTTTCTCACTGCACATTGTAGCGTATTTTCCATTAGGGAATAATCATAAGAGTTTTTCATGGATGGCCGTTAATAGTAGTTGTTTGAAAGATGAGTTACACAATATATGCTGTATAAAATGTACGTTTGTTTGAGCTGCTATTAGCCATAGAAATTTGTTGAAATATGGGATTGTGGCTTCTTTAGGAAGTAAAAGGTGGTGTTTCTGGGGCTTACATGGTATAATATGGATTCTTGAACCTTTCAACATATGTGCGCTTTGAAAGCTTGCACATTGTTTTAAGGCCGTAAATAATGTTAATTTTCTAATAGCCACTAGGGAGAGAAATTCATAAAATAAAAGACAGTTTAATGCACGAGAATGATGCCAAATAAGTGGCTTCTTGTTCATTTCCCACAGCATGGGCATTTTGGAGGAGAGCAACATAGACTCTTTTGATTGCCATTGCAAGAGTCTCACCAGTTTGACTACTTTGTGACTTATGGTTGTATGCCTGTGCATCTTTGGGTGTAAGCTAGAAGGTATGTTGGATAGATAATTAAAAAATTGCGCATTGAGTATCATTTCAAGGACTTTCCATTTTCCTTTCTTTCTAATATGCCCATTGAACAAAGAGTAGAATAGTTCTTTGTAACGGTGTGGTCTCTGTTAATATGGAAACACAAGTTCTCATTAAAATGACTGTAGAGCAAATTAAGCAAATAAAAATATCACAATTGAGCCAGCAAGAAAATATAAGAAGAGCAACAAAGATGAATCCCGAACACAGCTCTTCTATCAGAGAATAGTTTTAAAGAAGGTATTTATTTTTTCTGGTTTGACCATCTAAAGTCCTATATCATAAGAGGTGTTGACCACATACTGAATTGCTTAAACTTGCCTACTCAAGCAGAAATGAGCTTTTCCCGAGTCGAAGCCTTAGTTGCTTGTGTAATTTAGACATAATAAATTAGTGTCGCAATGCTCAATCTTGGCTTTTTTAACAGTTGGTATCAAGTTTGATATTTACTTGATACTTGCCATATCAAGGGCTCATCCGGTGCACAAAGTGCTCCTTGTTTAGTGCGGAGGTAGGGGGAGTCGACGTATATATACATAAGCTTCATGGTTATATTTGACACCAAAATTGATACTTGCCATATTTAAGTAAGATATTAAATTCCATATCTAATTTCTTATTATTTATTGATCTCCATACCCCGGGTTTGAAAATTACATAACCCTTGCACATATGTCTGATAGGATAAAATAAATTTTGATTGGAATATATTTGTTTAGATCTTAAAACCAATATTTCACTAGTATTCACTTTTTAATTTGGTACCTGGCTTATTGCTAGTTTAGAAATATTCATTGGTAAGAGTATTAATCAAATAACAAGTTATTAGTATGTGCATAAAAGAAGATTTTCCTAATACAACATATTAGCTGTGTCTTATTCTGTCATACGGAATTTTCAAATCCCCCATGTTTGTCCCAACTCCTGTTTTATGCTCTATGTCTACATTTTCTACATAAGCTTCATGGTTATATTTGACATCAAAACTAAGTTTTCCTGTATTGTATTGAGGTTGCCTAAAATTTTCTATTTACAAAATTAAGAACCCTCTCCATTTGAGATTTCTGCTTAAAAATGTTAGCGAGATTTCTTTTTGCATACCTTGCATATATGTATTAGCTTTTCTGTGCTTCGAAAACAATTAGGACCATGTAAAATATGCTATTTAACTGTGCAATATTCTGTAGTTCATAAGAGCCAATCTAAGTTTAGATCCCAGATAAGCAATGACTATAGAATGGTCGGTGAGTGCTCTCTGATTTATTAGGTTGTACAAAACAAAAGGTCTGTGGACTTATCTGCATAAATTTTGTCAAGTGGTCTCAAGCAAACTGATCAAAGCTTACAAATTTCATAAAATGACAGTTCAATAAGACTATCCATGTGAACTATTATTTTTTTTTTGGGGGGGGGGGGACAATGCTCACTAAGGACCCCATCACTCTTGGTGTGTATGTATGATCTGCCAGTATCTCACTCTCCTATTTTTCCTGTGGGGGAACCAAAAGTGTGCTGGTGTCGTTTCTAGAAAGCATTTAAGATACGATAGAGGATGCGGCTTTGCCAGCTGGATGAGAAAGGTGGATGGATTGGAGAATTGTATGGTCAAATTCTAGGATTCATTGTAGTTTTACAAGGTGAGGGAGAGCTGTTGTCTTCTTGATAAGTGTCCTTGTATTTAAGACTGTGTTGGGATAACACAGAGTATGCATCCATATGTATAATATGGTGGAGTGAGGGTCTTGTGCTGATGCCTAATGTGGAAGGGAAACCTTCTATTAAAAAAACAAAAGGTGGTAGGGAGACTATATCTTGTTACTGGTTTTAGGAATCTAGTCATTCTCCTTTCTGAATGCTTTTTTGTTCATAATCCATGATGTCCATGATAAAATGGTAAATGAGATGCTTCTTTTGGTCAATTCCATTATAGAGCAGTAATGAATACTTGGTCGATTCCACTATCTGGTCATTTTCACTTTTGTTGAAGCAATGTAATGAATACTTGAGGTGAGTTTACTTAATTGAGCAGTTAATAGTTTACCATAGCTGAATAAGAAATTCCTAGCATTATTAAAGCCTCGAGGTAAGCGATGCCCAGATGATTTTTGTTTATTTATTGCACTAGCAATGTTTGTCTTTGTTTAACTATTAACCGGTGTGCATTTTTGCTTAGACCTTAGTAGCATAAAAGATGCTGCTTTTCTATGGTTTCTAGACATATTTAGATTTATAAGAGTTCTCTCTCTCTCTCTCTCTCCCTCCCTTTTCCATTTCTTCTGCTGTGACCTTATTATGCTGCATTTCTAAGGAAATCTCATTTTGCACAGATGGAGAAACTAGAAAAAGAAATAAGAGAATCGAGGTTTGCAGAGCTGACAAACAAACATTTTGCTGCAAGCTCCATTCCAAAAGGCCTCCATTGTCTTTCTTTGCGGTTGACTGATGAATATTCTTCCAATGCTCATGCACGCCAGCAATTGCCTTCTCCTGAATTACTGCCTCTATTGTCTGACAATTCTTATCACCACATTGTCCTGTCTACAGATAACATTCTGGCTGCTTCAGTGGTCGTAACATCTGCTGTACAAACATCTCTGAACCCTGAGAAAATGGTCTTCCATATCATAACTGATAAGAAAACCTATGCGGGAATGCATTCCTGGTTTGCTTTAAACCCAGCCTCCCTAGCAATTGTTGAAGTAAAAGGTGTTCACCAGTTTGACTGGTTAACAAGGGAAAATGTTCCTGTGCTTGAGGCTGTGGAAAATCATAATGCAATCCGAACATACTACCATGGGAATCATGTTGCTGGGGCCAATCTCAGTGAGATAACTCCAAGGAGATTTGCTTCAAGATTGCAAGCTAGAAGTCCAAAGTACATCTCATTGCTCAATCATCTTCGCATATATTTACCAGAGGTAATCAGATGGGACATGACGCATTTTCATTCTTTTATTTTGTGCTGAAATCAACAATCAGTTACAATGTTTAAAGTTGAAAATTATAGATGATAATTATGCCTGGGCCTCTTTCCCAATCTTGAAAATCTGGTTGGATTGAAAAGAAGAAAACAGAGCCTTCTTTAGTTAAGCATGTATGGACTAACTACATTGGAACACTTTCTTACGCAACACCTAAGTGATGTCAATTTCCTGTTGTAAGTATCACTTATCTATATAAAAATTTACCTGTTCTACTTCTATATTGGCCCTGCATGGTCTTAGCACCTTATTGTATGCAAAATAAGGTGCTGTCCAAGATGTGTGCCTACTGATAATTAAACAAATCTGTCAAGATCATTAAAGCAAAGGTAAGGGACTTATGTTTATGTTTGAAGATCTCTAGTTGAAATCATCTCGAGCAGAATTGCTAATTTAAAGGATATTTATATGCCAACCGATAACAAATATATTATGTAAATAATAATAAGAAAGGAAAGGTGGGAAATACTTGAAGTGGATTGTGAAGTAGGAGTTTTTGTGCGGCACATCATGGTGAACTGTGAATGAGAAAAGGAAGATTTATAATTTGTACATGTTGGTTTCATGGTGACTGAAATTTAAGCTTTGCATTCTTACTGAAGTTATTAGAAAATATTTTGCTTTCTCTCGGACAGGATCCTTGGTGGGTTGGGGGAACGTGGATCCTGGTAATAAATTATGGTAACAACGAATCTCTTATTAGATTCGCTAAATAAGTGTGTCTTGTCTTTAGTACTTGTCTCTAATAATCATTTGAGACACGGAATGATGATATCGAATTGTTCCTAATTTTATTTTTCCTTGTTTATCCTCTAACGTGTTCTGTGTATATCGTGCAGCTGTTTCCAAATCTTGAAAAGGTGATCTTCTTAGATGATGATGTTGTAATTCAGCGTGATTTGTCTCCTCTCTGGGATATTGACCTTGGGAGAAAGGTCAATGGAGCTGTTGAGACATGCAGAGGTGAAGATGAATGGGTGATGTCTAAGAGATTCAAGAACTATTTCAATTTTTCACACCCCCTCATTGCAAAGCACTTGAATCCTAATGAGTGTGCATGGGCTTATGGAATGAACATCTTTGATCTACGAGCTTGGAGAAAAACGGATATCAGAAACACTTATCATTCTTGGCTGAGAGAGGTACCTTTCAAACAATTAGGAATTTCTTGCAGACTAATATGATTTTCCCTCTTTATCTTTTTTTTATTGCTTCAGTTGAAACACAGTGATGATTGAACTGAACACGTTAAACTTGGGCCCATTGACAAATGCTAGACTAGTCTTAAGAGTCTGGCCTTCTTGGCTTTCTCCAGGGCTTATCATTTCTTTGATTTTCATTAACACCGATAGGTGAGAGATCAGGGATTGGATGGCTATAAAAGCTTCATTGATTCTCACTGGTGGTCATGGGCTTGTGGCCTATATCTAGTCTCATAGTTATTTGTTTTTACATTGGAACCATGGTGAGGAGATCCATCTGTTTGTGTCATTATTTTTACTCTTAGCTATTACGCTATTCTGGAATCATTTGAATTCCTCTATTGCTTAGCCACTTGATCCAAACTCAAATTTCTGTTGCAGAATCTGAGGTCAAACTTGACAATGTGGAAGCTTGGAACTCTGCCCCCTGCTTTAATTTCTTTTAGAGGTCATGTTCATCCAATCGACCCATCATGGCACATGCTTGGCTTGGGGTACCAGAATAACACCAACATAGAAAATGTGAAGAAGGCTGCAGTTATCCACTACAATGGGCAGTCAAAACCATGGCTGGAGATTGGATTTGATCATCTGAGACCATACTGGTCGAAGTATGTCAATTACTCGAATGACTTTATAAGCAGCTGTCACATTCTGGAGTCGTAGTTTTACAGTTGGTAGACCTAAAACAAGAAAGATGGTATAGGAAGGGACAAATGATTATGAGATCCCATGACTTGGTTTCAGTGAAAAAGTTTTCAGGGTCCTATTGACAAGAGATAGAAATTGGCCGAAAAGGGTTTGCTTGATTATGTCACTCTTTGCTCTCCCTGCAGTATGCAGAAGGGAACCCGCATTGATGAGCACAGGCATATGATATTTATTCATTCAATCTGTAACATAGCAATCCATCATTGATTTTTTGTTGGTGACGATACTTGTTAGGTCATCCTCGGGGGATCTTGCCTGATTTGTTTGTGCAAAGAATTAAATAATAGTAGAAAACTGTGTTATGCCTGCATTGAGTGCCAGCAGCAATACCCGGTTCTTACTGGAGGAGGAAGGCTGGAGCAGCGTCTTTCTGAGATTCCCCGTTAGCAGCAGAAATCTCTTCTTCCTTGGCATTTTTTTTAGAGTTGTTTTCAACATTTTAGTACCTTTCTCCCTTTACCATATTTTTTACTTCTACATTGCCATTGCCATTCTTAGACTAGAAGTTCATGGAGATTGCTCTGTTACAGGTCCCATTTCGCTGGGAAACTGTGTTTAGGTTAAATTTTCCGTATTTGTTATGTACCATTCATGAGAAACATTTATAATGTGCAGAAAATTCTTTTTCCACTTCTTTTGCCCGTCTGTATTTCCCATTTATTAATGGTGATGCTTGTGTTTTTAAGTCTCTGGGACCAATCTTTGGCCTACACCCCAGAGATTATTAATTGGATTTAGGGCGCATTAAGGATGCGCTACGTGATCTCCGTAGGGAGACAGCGTGATTTCTGAGGCAAGCATGTCCTGCAGTTTTGGCACAATGGACATGGAAAAGTTTCCATTGGCTTTTCTTTCGTGGAATGTCCATAAATGCACTCTCATAGCTTTATCTTTAGATTGCATGACCTTTCTGTTTTCTTTTAAATGATTTTGTAAAAGGGTAAGATAAGAAGGGTAATTATCGCCACTATAGGTGTTCTATGTTCTTCTCTGCGAACTATTTTGCAGGGGGAGTGGGTCTAATTTCCTTCATGTTAGTACTTGGAATTTGATCAGCAATAATATTTTCCAAAAAGATTCTTGTGATAGTATTTTCTTAGTAGATGATGACAAGAAACCCATTAAGAGTGGTCCTAATCATTTGCCACCCAAAAGTTGAAGGGGGTGGGTTTACTAATTCAGATTCTGTAAGGTTTGGGTTCCTCATGCCCTCAATACATAATTAAATCATTAAACTTTTCTAATGTCTTTCAATGGCTTTTTCTGCGGGATTTCATGGAAGAATTGACTCATTAAGTTCTAAGCTCATGTATTTTGGTATCCGAAATTATATTTTAATAAATTCAATTTGAATATCGTAGGGTCCTATTTAGAGACCGACTTTTCAATTGTAATTTTTTTTATTTTTAAATTTGGATTAACACCCATCCTACTTAACTACTGTCCGTGATACTATGTCGTTGATATCCCATCACTTGCGATCAAGTACACTTGGGGTGGCCTTGTTTCTTGAATTCGATTGACAGTTCAATAACGTAACCGTGATTCAAAAATGGGAAGCTGTCCCCAGATTTTTTTTCCTTTGGACCCTCAAATTGGTAATTTCAACATTGATAAACAACAATTGAGAATAAAGATAATGAAGAAACCAACCAGGCATTATCCTTAGGAATCTCTGTGTTTCAAGGAGGGCCTAGTACTTGTACTTCTCACCATCTTAAGAACATTTTTTTTTTCTTTCTCCGCTTATAATTTTATAATTTAATTTTTTAGAAATAAAATATATTTAAAAATGCACTTGGCCTGCTTCTTTGGAAACAATTCTCGTGAGAATAAATGACTGTACACGCCTACCTTCACATATAATTAAGGAATCAACGGCTGTAGATTTGGAGTAATTAATGATGGGTCATCTGTACACGCCTACCTTCACCCTCATTAGACCTTGTTTCTTTCCCAAAAAATGATTTTTCAAAAACGTTTTTTTCTTTTTTTTTTTTAATAATTATTAAAAGGAAAAGATATATATAGAGTTTGAAAACCAAAACAAAAATTTTCAAATATTTTCTCTTTTACAATGTTTAAGTATTTTTTGTAACCACGCAAAAGCTAAAATGTTTTGTAAAGAAAAACAATATTTTGAACACTTCCCCAAGAAACAGTTTAGGACAATTTAATGGTCACAATCTTTTCAATAACATGATAATCCTAGATTTGAATACTTACGTAAAAAAAAAAAAAAAAACTATATCTTGAACATGTCCAAATCTTGACATAAGATTGTGAAAATACGGTATATATGTATAATATAATCGTATATTTTTGTATAAATAATGTTTTCAAGAGAGTGATTGGATCGGAGAATTTTGTACGGATATAATTTTATTTTTTAAAAAAAATTTAAAACAATATCGTTCAAAAAATATTTTTAAATCTAACACTCATATGTCGTGACTTGAATTCACGATATGTACAATTTATTATGGTCTCATATTGTGATTTCAAGTTACGAAATGATACTGTATATCTTGTGATTTCACATATGTTAGATTTGTAAATAATTTTTAAATGGTATTACTTTAATTTTTTTTTTATCGAGGTTATTTCGATCAAAGCTCTGGATTGGAAGTTTGCAAATAAGACTCTAAGGAAGGTAAAATTGAAAAGAACGCATCAATTTCCATAGATCGGAAGTAGAGGGACAAAAGGGAAAAAGGGCATGGGGTGTTTATTGATTTCATTTGATTGGCTATAGATTTGGAAGACTTTGAAATTTCCGCATCTGCCTCCCCCATGCTGCAGAATTGTTATTGATCTCTTCTTCTGACTTTCCGACATCTAAAACAAAAAATTTCCAAACCCTATCAGTTTCTTTCTGCTGTAGTCTTTAATTGGATTTGAGTTCTTGGAAGAAAGGGAAAAATTAAGAGATATCCAGATCAGTTTTTGAGGCAAGTAAGAGATACCATGAATAATTTGTTGAACTTCTTTGGTTCTGTTGATTTTCTGGTTGATTTGGGTTAGACCCAGTTGAGATTCTGAGGCCAGTGAGACATACTCAGATATAATTAGTTGAATTCTTTACATTTGTTGTGCTGTCTTTTGATTGATTTGGATTAGACCCATTTTTGGATTTTGTGTAGATTCTTCTGTTTCTTGAGCAATCAAGTGATTCTTTCATGGGGTTTCGATTTGCTAAGATTCGTTGTCTGAGATGAATATCCGTGTGTTCAAAGTCTGTTGGTGTTTGTTTGTTTTTCTTTCCTTGTTCAGAATAGATTTTTGGACAGACCCGTATTGGGGCTTTTGTTTCCTAATTGTTCTTGGTTGATGTCCCAATTTGGATATGTTTTTCTCTTGCAAGGTGTTTCTTTAGACTTCCAAATCAAGATTAATTGCTCTTTTTTATTATTAATTTTGGTTATATGTTTAATTTCTTAAGATTCATATTTGCAGAATTGCCCAAGTGAGGATCTCGATAATTCTAAATATTAGAAGGCGGAAATTCATTTATTTCAGTTGGGTTTGGATGGCTATTAGTAGACCCAATTGAAGTATTGTTTTGGAAGAGACCCAAGAAGAGCTTGGGTGGTCAGAGTGAAAAGCTTGTGAGGTTATTGAAGATGTCAGGAGTTCAAGACCAGCTAGAGATCAAGTTTCGGTTGACCGATGGTTCAGATATTGGCCCCAAAAGCTTCCCTGTTGCCACTAGTGTTGCAACTTTAAAAGAGAGCATCCTTGCCCAATGGCCTAAAGGTTAGCCAAAACTGTCAATTGGATTGGATCTGCTTTCTTGTGAGTGTGCCAAGATTTGCAGTTTATTCAAGTTTTCTGTTGCTAAAATATTTGAGTGAAATTTTGGAATGGTTTCTGTTTTGTTGCTTTCATGATGGGGTTATATTGACCAGTTGCAATTTAGTCGTCTGTATTGGCTAGACCACAAAACTCACTCTAATTTGTAGAAGTACCAAATTTAGAATAGTTGTCAGATTTGATTATGCATTTGTAACTGTGGAATGCCTGAACCAAAATAGAACAATTTGTTTAGTCATGATATTAGACACATAATACTGGGTATGGTACTGGTTTGATGGACTTCTTGGCATGTTTATGATAGTTCTTTGCTTCTGGCCCTTGTATATGTCAGTTATATGCAATCCCTTTCTCTTATAAATCTTGATGTTGGTCTGAAGTTGTGGAACTTGCATGAAATTAATGAAGCACAACACACACATGGGGCACTAAGACGGCTTACATGGACAAGGCAATGTTTTTTTTTGTGGTATATATCAAATTTGTATAACATCCATAAGTTTTGCACAAAGTTATTGGAATCTTAGCAAATGAGTAACTTGCATGGTTCAATGTGTCTACTATTGAACTTGACTCTTGAATGAGAGATGGTCCTACATGTGTTCTGTCCAAGATCTGCCTTGGAGCAGGTGCTTAAAGAAATAATAAAATTTTGATACGCCATGTGATTGACATGTCAATGGACATGGGCACAACTTCCATTTTGAAGTGTCCATGCTTCCTAAATAAGCATATGCTGAAGTAGGAAAAATAAAGTTTTTCAGACTCCTGCAGCTAACATCTAGCTGATGCCAAGAATCCTAAAATCATTGATAACGTTTTACAAGAAAAGAAGGAATTGGAAACTTCCTAAGAAATTAAGCTTAATTTTGAGCCCTAGCTGCATATAGAGTACTGCTTGAACTTTCAACCTTGGGATCGTCTCAATTTCTTTCAAAAGATAGAACATATATATACATGCATGTGAGCTATGCTATGAAATACAAGTAATTTATAGTAATGTTACCTACTTGTATTACTTGTTTCTACTAGGCTAGAAGAGTGGCCTTTAAGATCTTTGTTTATATTTCAGATGATGTCCTCTTTGTTTATTGCTTCTTGCTTTTTATGGTGGCTGTGGTTTTTTTCATGTGCATTCATATGTGTAAATCTTCCTTTCGTTTGTTTCTTCAGACAAGGAGAATGGTCCCAGGACAATTAAAGATGTTAAGTTGATAAGTGCTGGAAGAATTTTGGAAAACAACCGGACAGTAGGAGAGTGCAGAAGCCCTCTCTGCGACGTCCCTGGTGGAGTAACCACCATGCACGTTGTTGTTCAGGCACCTCCTTCAGAGAAAGGTACAGGTATAGTCTCCCAATATTTCACCAAATATTGTTGTTGTATTGTTCACTTCAAGACACATACTATTCGCCTTTTGCATCTTTTGTTCAAATATACTTTGGGGGAAAATGTGGGATTCCAGTGCTGCTTTCTTTATGCAGTAAAGGATCACACATAACCCTGTTCTGTTTGTAGCATAGAAGAATGATTAATTGCTTTTCACAGATTTAGTTGATTTGTGATTTCCACCTTGTCTTGGTGGTCTTCTCCATTTACACACATGCACACACATTTATATACAGATAAACACATGTATTTTTGTATGTGTATGGATATTATCTTGTTTTAATTGGTCATACATGACCTGTGGTCAAAGTTGGCCTATAATCTAACTATTTCTGATGGCATGCGTTACCATTTTATGGTTGAGAAATGGAAATTCTAGTGTTTCTTTTTAGATCTTTGTGCTTAAGGGGTGAAGTGGGTGGCAGCTTCTGACTACGTATTAGGGTTGGCTTATCTAACTTGATTTAATCAATGACATACCATAATTTAAATATATAGAGCTTTTCAAATGGTAACGAATTGATTGCATAATACACTATAATACATGACCCTCTACCTACTTTCCTTCGGCCTTTTCCACTACACGTGAAGGTTCCATTTGGTGTAGAACTTATAATTTTTTCCCCCTTGAATTTGGATGTTTGTTTGTTGTTCTAACCTTAAAGGGCTATGAACCTTGATCATGGTATAGACAAGAAAGCAGCAAATCAACCAAAGCAGAATAAGTGTGGCTGTGTAATATTATAATTTGGAGTTCCAGTGCAGAAAGTACAGCAACTTGCAAATCGGTTAGTAGCTTTGAACTTCACTTAATCATGGAAAGTTTCCATTATAATTAGTTTTTGAACCATTTTCCTCTATAGGTCTCGTGTTTTTAAACTGGCAATTGAAGTTGGTGAAAAGCTGACTTAGGAGGTGTCTGGGGTGATGTTCATATATTGCATGCCGTTGTTCTGCTCCAGCCCTACGCCATCACCATTATTTTTGGCCACACATTTTACAGTAATTTAGCATATTCCCTCCCTCTCCTTTTTTACTTTGGAAAATTTATGTTTCAGATTTACCATTTAAACGGTAAATTCCGATATGAGAGATAGTTTAGCAGTTTGGTTTGCCACTTGAATTTCAGTAGTAGCATCATAATAGTTTGCCTGTAGAAGCAATGTATATCTGAACCCTGTGAATTGCGTTATCTGTTGGCTACTTCATCCCGCAGTGTAGCCATCGAACAGCCTTGTGGTTATGGTGAAAAAAATTTGTCTCAGTAGAGTCTCTCGTCTGCAAGATTTGATAGTTTACTTCTGTTGGACAAAATCCATATCTGAAAGTCTGGAAGATTGAGAATGATATTATTTGTCATTGCTAGGGATCATTTTGTCGAATCGACTACCTCAATAACTAAAATTGAAAGTAAAATCAGTATTAAAGTTATATTAAATTCAAATCCTTTCGTGAAGAGGGGATGTTAAGTTTCATGTCGACTAATTTAATATTTGATTGCAGTATATAAATATGAGAAAATTTCGTCTTTAGTTATTGTTTGATGAAGGAGCTTGTCATTATCATGGTATGTCAAGCTGTTAAGGTTTAAATGCCTATTTACGTTGTCACGAGTGAGTTAACTCATGGCCATAGCAAGATGAAATATCGATACGGACTCTTCGGGACAT
Organism: Dillenia suffruticosa; assembly: GCA_033439265.1. Classification (NCBI taxonomy): domain Eukaryota; kingdom Viridiplantae; phylum Streptophyta; class Magnoliopsida; order Dilleniales; family Dilleniaceae; genus Dillenia; species Dillenia suffruticosa. The sequence goes on along the minus strand of JAVTVX010000029.1, from coordinate 4,014,089 downwards.
CGGTCTGACTCTTGTTCTTTCTCAACCGAGTTACGGTAAAATAAAATATAATAAATTAATTCTTTTTATCTTATGAATGTATGTGGTTGAGTTGATCTCTTGGGACCTTGTTTGAATGACAGCCGAACATGAAATTGTCATATTGATTAACCTGAACCAGAAGAATTCGAGTTCATCAATCTACCATCTGGGAGAAGGGCAGTACAATCTGAGAATTTGAGTTCAATGCCAAGAAAAGAGATGAAAACTTAAGACTTTTTTTTTAATATTCGGAAAAACTTGAACTCAAAGCTTTTACAAAGAAAGGGGACAACGTTAGTTGAGATATAAGTCATCGACCAAACTCAAGACTTCAAATGATGAGACGAGCAATTGGTATGACCGGATCTGAATTTAAGCGTCCTAAGTTTTTTTTTTTTTTTTTTTTTTTTTACCATGTCTTGGATATCATTAGGTATTCGAGGTTTTGTCCCGATTAATCTAGATCGACTATTGCAGTGGTACCAACGGGGAATACTCCATACACATGAGAGTCCGATACTTCCGGCGGGAGTCAAACTTAAGTTATGCTTAAGGGAGTTTAACTTCATATCCAGTTAAGACAACCCATGTTGATATAAACACCCTAAGTTGAGTTCTGTTTTCGTGACTCGGTGACATGTTTTCATCCACAAAATGTAATAAAAATCTCAAAACGCAGGAAATGTTTTTTAAAAGAACATTAATGGGGAGGGAATATGTATGAATTCTCTGTATTTATTTATTTATTTTTGATTATATAAGAATCTGAATTTAAAATCATTAAGTTGAGGAAATGAGATTTATATTACTAGACTATTATATCACTGTCCCTTGGGGACATCCTCTGCGTTTATTTAATCTACCTTACAATGATTCTTATTGAATTGAATTAATTTTGTAGATTCGTGAAGAATGTGCCAAAAAGGATGTTATTTTATTGTTTCTATAAAATAATTAATATTTATAAAAAATTCTTATTTTTTTTTAATTTTTATAAAATATCGTATTTCATACTATTTTATATCCATTTTCATGCAATCCGGGATATATTTTCTGATATCACAAATGAATCATCTCCTTCGTTGGTTCTCGCCATTGATGAGAGAGAGATTAAAGTTACAATGAATATAGTTTTTAATCTAGTACATTTAAATGATTCTGCCTTTTCAAAAAAGGCATTTGAAGCCATCTCCTTTGCTAATTTAAACTTGAAAATTCTTAACTTCGTATAATGATAAAGTTCATCTCTTGATTATGAATAATCAAGATTAAGCTTATCTCTTGATTACCGATATGGTTTAAATTTATTTATGAATCAACGTTTCGGTCTTTTTAAAAAAGATTTTAAATTATTTTTTTATTTATACAGAGAGTATAAAAATTATAAAAATATATATTTTAATAAAAATTCAAATATTAGATCTCGATTTTGGAATGATATTTAAACAAAAACTCTTTATCATCTATCGTTTTGAAGTTATCGTCTTGCTGATTTAATATTTAATAATATTTTCTATTAAAATTTTAAATTATTATAATATTATTTTTACATTAAAATATATATAAATTTAATTTAATATAAAATTTCTAAATCCACTCATCTCACCTGTCACTGACTAGTGCGGACATGTCTAACATTTTAAACCAAATTAGAAGTATATAAAAAAAAATTTAATTTAATGAAAAAAAATCGACGATTTTAATTTTGGTTTTGGAATCGAACAATTTTGATTATATATTCCAAATGTATAATTAGGTGATTTTGATTGTGATTTAATTTTGATTTATTTTTTATTTGATTATAGATTTTAATTATTTTATATTATTTTTTATAATTATAAAAAATTAATAATTTGACCATTCATAGTGTAGAATAAAATATGAAAGTAATTTTTTTTTGTAGATTTTTTCAAACGGTGAAAAATTTTTATCGATTAAATTTAATATATATATTTTTATAATTTTATGATTATTATATAATTAAAAAAACATGCGGAAGTAATTTCATATTTGTATTTTGTTCCGATTCGAAGTCGAACCTGGATTGAAATTCGATCTCCCGGCAGACCAAGGAGTGGGTCCCACGCAAAGCCGCATGTGAATCCACCACGTGTCGCACATATGCAGCACAAGTAGACACATTCCGCAGTCTCTCTCCCTCTCTCTCTCTCATCTTCTTGAACACTCCACGCCTTTCGCACTCTCGTCGTCTTCTTTTCCTAAAATTCCCGTAGAACCTACCAGAACTCTCTTTTCTGCCTAGAAAGCGGAGTCACTTTGAATCTCTCACTTAAATTCCTTCCTCCAAGTTTAAGGAAAAGCGTTCTCGTCGGGAGCAAAACTAGTCCTTTTGTGTATAGTTTAGGTCATTGTTGATAGTGTTCCGTCGAATGGCTGCAACGACGTCTTTTCCGGTCTCACACCTCCAATGTTGCAACAAACCCACTTTGGTTTCTCGTTCTCAACTCTCTCTTCGCTTGTCTTCTTCGACAACCAGGAATCTCGTAAGCCTTAAATCCCTAAAATCGACGAAGAGCAATGCGTTGTTTACTAAGAGAGTCGATAGAATCAAAAGGAGTTCGAATTCGTTCATCGTCAGATGTGATTCTTCTCCTGGAAGGGTAATTTCTAATGTTTGCATTTAGGTTTTGGCCTTTTCAATTATGGGGCTGCTTTAGAATTTAGATTTCAATTTTTGAAATATATATATATATATATATATATATATATATATATATATTTTAATTGTGGGGTTTCTAATGCTATTGTTCGTTTGTGTATAATACATGGGTTTGATTATTGTTTATGTTGAATTATGATTTGGTTTTGGGAAAACATGTTTTTAGCATATTCAACAAGAGTTCTTTCACTTCGAAGGGTAACTTAGATTTTCTGAAATCGCATTCAATCTTTTTGATTATTATTATTATTATTTTTTGGTTTAACCTCTAGACTATTTCGGGAGTTTGTAATTTAGATGATCATGGCTTTGATTTATGTTTTTGGTAAATTGGATTAGCTTTTATATCTTTTATTTGTGGGACAGATTACCCAACAAGAGTTTACAGAAAATGCGTGGCAAGCGATAGTGTCATCACCCGAAGTGGCCAAAGAGAACAAGCATCAAATAGTGGAGACGGAGCATTTGATGAAAGCACTATTGGAACAGAAGAATGGACTTGCTCGTAGAATCTTCTCCAAGGCTGGTGTGGATAACACCAAGCTTTTGGAAGCCACTGATAATTTCATCAGACGCCAACCCAAGGTAAATTTTTGAATTATCCTAATTTAAAGATCTCCGGTGTTTTCATATGACAATGTGTATGCTTGAAAATCTGCACTATCTAATTCTCGTAATGTTCTTCAAATGGATGGGGGGATGGAGGATTCGCAGTAACACTTTCTCTGAAGCATGATAAGATTCTGAAAGTGACAAAGAATCCTAAGAGAGAGCTTTATCAGTTTGCAACATATAGACCAGTTGTTTGGGAAGTAAGAAGTTTAAGCAGCAATTAGGTTCGAAGAAAAAATGACTTGTTTTAGAAATATTAAAAGTAAGAGAGAAAAAATTTCAAATGACATGTATTGGTTAAAATAGGTTTAAAATGATTAAGGGTTTATGCACATGATGTGTTATATTATGGGATAGGAACAAAATATGGCTAAATAGATGCTTACGGTCGTGCAAGAGATTAGGGAAGGGTGTAGTGGTTTTCTTCGCATGGTGGGATTATGTAAACCTTGGTCTGAAAGTTCTGTTTCTTCTGGGGTTAGAATTGATCCGCGGACTAAATTTGAATATCAAACATTAGTGATGCTTTGGGTTACATATAAATCAAAGAATGTGATAACTCATCGATTGAAGTTTGGGAAATTGATCCTTTTTTTCCCTATTAAACACATTACTACTGACTAGAAACATTCATGATGAACCAAAAAGGGGGGCTCTTTTATCCATGTAGTGACCAAAAGAAGATATCCAATCATTGTGAAGGAGAAATCTTTAGCATGTTGAAGATGGGATACCTGAACTACCTGTGCTCTTCTCTTAACTTTCAAGCATTTTAATTAGTTTAAAACAAGCTGCAGATCTCATCATACCTTGGCATCAACTTTGATATTGTTACTTTAACCCAATGGTGCCAACGTGTTACTTTTATTGCTGTTCTCAGGTGATCAGTGAATCAGCTGGTTCAATGCTAGGGCGGGACTTGGAAGCATTAATTCAGAGATCCAGGGATATCAAGAAAGATTATGGAGATTCTTTTGTCTCAGTTGAACATTTGGTTCTTGGTTTTGTTGAAGATAAACGATTTGGAAAGCAGTTGTTTAAGGATTTTCATATTTCTTTGAAAATCTTAAAATCTGCAATAGAATCCATCAGGGGACGTCAAAAAGTTATTGACCAAGGTGATAATGATTTACAAGATCTCTCTCTCTCTCTCTCTCTCTCTCTCTCTCTCTCTCTCTCCCCCCCCCCCCCATCGATTAAATTATTATAACCAATCTGGGTTCAACTATGGGAGATGTATGGGGAAGGATCCTTCTCTGTAAGGACTAAGGAGCAGCCATTTGTTGTGAGATGCTCATTATTCCGTAACTATGGAATCTGGATTTCACTGCTATTCAGTCACATGGTTACTTTTTCATTTGTATGCAACTGTGTTGATTTTGGTTATGTGCAAGATCCAAGATTTTATCTTTCTGTTCTGGTGGTAACTTGTACCTTTTGATTTCTTTTTTTCCCTCCAAGTGCATTAGTAGCAGATTACAGTCTTGATTTTTACTGTTAGTTCTTTTGTTGGCTTGATCGGTTGATATCATATAGAAAATGTCCTCTTCTGATGCTACAGTTTCTCATGCAACCCCAGTATTCTGTGTGAAACAAGTCTTGTATTTTAAATTTGTTACAGATCCAGAGGGAAAGTACGAGGCACTTGATAAGTATGGAAAAGATTTGACAGCAATGGCTAAAGAAGGGAAACTTGACCCTGTGATTGGTAGAGATGACGAAATACGTAGGTGTATCCAGATTCTCTGTAGAAGAACTAAGAATAACCCTGTTCTAATTGGTGAACCTGGTGTGGGGAAAACTGCAATCTCCGAAGGGTAAGCCCCTAATTCCAGGGTAATAATGCTTTCCTGTATGAAGGTGCATAATAGACATATGAACTAGCCAAGAAGCTAGGAATGCCAGTATGGTCTGGCTTGATGAGCTCACGATATCGTGCATGATATCTCTTGATATGGGTTAGAGTTTAGTCTCTTGCAAGCCATTATTTTATTTGTTAGCCAGGGTAAGAGTTTAGTCTCTTGGTCAAAACAATATTCTTTGGTGTTGTTTGAGTTTTGAACTTTCACAACTCTCAAAATCTCCTCCATGGGTGGTGTTGGATACCTTTTATGTTTTATAGGGATGGCATCACGACAGGTATAATGGGTATGATATTGCAATTGCTTGTTTTAGCTATAATAGAAAAAAGGTTTGAATTAAAAATAAATTATTCTTTTGATTTTTTTTTGGGGGGGATTTGGTTGAATAAAAAAGTCAACACCCAAAATGAAACCTGCAACATTATCATGAATTAGTTTATGAATGTATATATATATTTATATATATTTTTGTTTTGAGACTGTAAAAATGTTGAAATTGCATCATTTGTACTTTGCATTGTCCTTACTAGGCTTTCTGTACAGGCTTGCACAGAGAATTGTTGAGGGAGATGTGCCTCAAGCTTTGATGAACCGAAGGGTGCGTCTTCTATCTTGAAGTTTGCAATTAAATTTCTCACATGGATTACACTGTTAATTCTTCATTTCTTTTCTTTCAGTGCGCTTCTGCATTACATTTCATTTGTCTCTATATACTTTCAGGAGGGTGGATGGTTACTTACCAGAATTTAAGTTATTTGATAACTCATTTGATCTGATTTCTTTCTGCAGCTAATATCTCTTGATATGGGTGCTCTCATTGCTGGTGCAAAATATCGTGGGGAATTTGAGGATAGGTTAAAAGCCGTACTTAAGGAAGTAACTGAATCAGATGGGCAGATAATCCTTTTCATTGATGAGATCCATACAGTTGTTGGGGCTGGTATTTCTTCCATTTCATTCTATTCTCCCTTTCGTTCATGTGTCCCGCTTTTCTTGTTTGAGGGTTTTGGAACTTCATTAGTATGAGATTCTAAGTTCTAACCTTCTCAATCAACAGAGCTTATGTAAGTAGGTTTTCTGTCACAGGGTTTTTCCGTGGCAGTTTACAATTCTTGGACTTTGAGTTGCAATATTTATCATTTTTAAGAGATTACAAAACTCTTTTAGGGACACAGCCAACCTAGTTGATGTAGTTGTGATTGACAAAGTGTATGAATAAACTGATAAAGGTTTTGAAAAGACAAAGTGAAATCTAATACCGAGATAGAATTAGTTAATGGAAAGTGCAGATCCATGTGCACATTTCTGGTTCTACATAAGGAACTGGACGCTATTCATGTTGCATGTGATTTAATGACAGATAAAACAAGAGATAAAAGTACTCCAGATGCTTATGGCAAAATGGCATCTTAACGATCCAAGTTATTGATCATAAAGGGTGAATATTTTCAGTTGATAGTGTCATTCCACAAAATGTTCTCTGATTTATTATAATTATTTTTGGAAATTAAGTTCCATATTTATTACATATAATGCCTTGATAAGTGAACTTCTAAATGATGGTACTGAACAAGAAAGATTGGTGTGTTAATTAATGAAAGTCTGCTGATCAAATGAATGCTCTTGTTTTACTTTAAGAACAATTCTTTAGCCAATTAAGTTTTATTATTTGAACAAACTTCACACAAAGTTGGCTGGGGTTCTGCATTTCAGGTGCCACCAATGGTGCAATGGATGCAGGCAATCTTTTGAAGCCTATGCTTGGACGTGGAGAGCTCAGATGTATTGGTGCAACCACACTAGATGAGTATCGGAAATACATAGAGAAAGATCCTGCATTGGAACGTCGATTCCAGCAAGTTTATGTTGATCAACCTACTGTTGAAAATGCAATATCTATACTTCGTGGGCTGCGTGAAAGATATGAGCTGCATCATGGTGTCCGCATTTCTGACAGTGCCCTTGTGGAAGCTGCAATCCTTTCAGATCGTTACATCAGCGGGCGTTTCTTACCTGACAAAGGTACCATATATCCCACCTTGATAGTGAAGTTGTGACTAGGAACAGGGAGGGTGACTTCTCATCACCGCAGACTATGACAGCTTACTGACCTGCTTTAATGCTTAGCTGGGGGGGCTTGTGTCATATTCATATACAGCAACAAGTGCCATTGCTATTGCATGTTTGACACCTATTAGCTAAGTGTTGAGTCACTTATTAGATTAGTAAAGGGCTTTAGGTTACCTTAAAGCCGGGTGTGGAATATTTCATGACTAACACTCCTAGAAACTGAAACTCATTAAACAGAGCAAGGATATTTAGGTGGTTTGAACTGGGTTGATCCTTCATACCTTTTGGCACTGTAACTTCATGGTGACTAGAACCCATGGCATCTTGCTTGTTAGATTTAGATCTTATTATTGCTTGTGTTCAGCAATAATAAAATTATACTTATTTTGACAGCTGTTGATGCTGTTCAGGAGTAGTTGTTGCTAATAATTGTAAGGGTGAGCACTAATTTCTTTTTTTCAAATTGCAGCTATTGATCTAGTGGATGAGGCTGCAGCTAAACTGAAAATGGAAATTACTTCGAAGCCAACTGCCTTGGATGAGGTTAACCGTCTAATATTAAAGTTGGAAATGGAGAGACTTTCTCTTACAAATGATACAGATAAAGCTTCAAAAGATAGATTGAGCCGCCTTGAAGCTGAGCTCTCTCTCCTGAAGGAGAAACAAGCAGAGTTGTCAGAGCAGTGGGAGCACGAGAAATCGGTCATGACTCGGATCCAGTCAATCAAGGAAGAGGTATTGATATATCTTTCCTGTAATTGCAAATAGGGAAATTTTCTTGCTTTCACTAGTTCTAACTTGGATTCATATCCACAGTCTAGCTTGTGCTCTCTTCCTAGCTATACAATTTTGGGAAGTTTAGGAGTATATCTGAATTATTTAGAACTCGGTTATTTTCTGACTGCTTATTCCTTTGTACAGATTGACAGGGTAAATCTAGAGATTCAGCAAGCTGAACGTGAATACGATCTTAATCGTGCTGCAGAACTTAAATATGGAAGCCTGAACTCTCTTCAGAAACAACTTGTAGAAGCAGAGAAAGAGTTGGATGAATACATGAAGTCTGGTAAGTCAATGCTAAGAGAGGAAGTTACTGGTGATGATATAGCAGAAATCGTCAGCAAATGGACAGGTATCCCTGTCTCAAAGCTCAAACAGTCAGAGAGGGAAAAGTTATTACATCTGGAAGAAGAGTTGCACAAACGGGTTGTGGGTCAAGACCCAGCTGTGAAGGCAGTGGCTGAAGCTATCCAGCGCTCTCGAGCAGGTCTCTCAGACCCACACCGTCCAATTGCTAGTTTCATGTTCATGGGCCCAACAGGTGTTGGCAAGACAGAGCTTGCGAAGGCTCTTGCTTCCTACATGTTTAATACAGAAGAAGCCCTTGTGCGAATTGATATGAGTGAGTACATGGAAAAGCATGCAGTCTCAAGATTGATTGGTGCCCCGCCTGGGTATGTAGGGTATGAGGAAGGAGGCCAATTAACAGAGACAGTTCGTAGAAGACCATATGCAGTTATTCTGTTTGATGAGATAGAGAAGGCTCATTCTGACGTGTTCAATGTGTTCCTCCAGATTCTGGATGATGGTAGGGTAACAGACTCGCAAGGCCGTACCGTGAGCTTTACGAACACTGTCATAATTATGACTTCAAATGTTGGCTCTCAATACATCCTTAATGTAGACGATGACACGGTACCTAAGGAGTTAGCTTATGAAACAATTAAGCAAAGGGTTATGGATGCTGCAAGATCAATCTTTCGTCCTGAGTTCATGAATAGGGTTGATGAGTACATTGTCTTCCAGCCTCTCAATCGTGATCAGATTAACAGTATTGTTAGGTTACAGGTTAGTACTCTTCTACAATGCCTTGTTTGCTTGACTTCAATTTGTGCCACAAAAGGATTATCTCTTGTTTTTTTGTCTGTCAGTGTTAGGGAAAACTACTTCTACCATAAATACCATCCATGCATGGTGGAAATAAATCAAGCACAAATATGTATAATACGTTGATCGGAAAACATGCCTGCATCCTACATCCACATTCATTACCCGCTATAATTACCACTAGCCATTACTGCAAATCTATCAATCATCCTTTCTGTCACTCACCTTTACCGTTCTTGTAACCAAGTTACATTCAAGCTTATACTAACCCCACACATCAGCCCTTGATGACCTCTGAACTCCGGCCATTTACCAATGACCAACCTTCTCACCGTCACATATCATGTAAAATCATTTTTACACTATCCATTATTTTGGTTGTTTTTTGGGGCAAACATCTTCCTTCTCGTAAGCCAACACCAGGCTATGCTGTTGATAAAAAAGTCACAAATCTTTCTCTATCTCAAAAACATGTCGACTGCGAAAGTTAACCATTTGATCAAGTCTTCAAAACCTCCTACACCACCATCATTGCACCAATTTGCGAAATCCTCATGCTTCCATGCAACAACTCCACCAGGAGAGATATCCATAATACCCAAATTGAAACAATGGTGTTTCATTACGAGTTTGATTTAGACAATTGCTCTTGCCATATTATGTATGTGTAGAAGAAATAGATCAAACAAAAATGCAATAGTTTACATGGTTTGCTCAATATGCCTAGAGCCACAATTATCATCCACCATCATTGCCATTACATTTCATTCGATCCAGTTGTTACAACCAGATAATCAATAAACCATCCTCACAGTTATTCACCACTGCAATTCTCACTACGTGATTACATCCTCTCTCAAACCAGTACTAACCCTCCAATCACGGTACACAAATGTTAACCCTTGATAATCTCCGGGCGATTACTTGTGGCTGAACCCCCCATTCTCACAGATCATGTAGAATCCCCTTTACACTATCCATCCTTAGTAATTTCTCGCGCACATCCTGACCTTGGTAAAGCCCCTACCAAGGGCACCATGTATTTGGTAAAACCAATGAGCTACGCTCTGCGCTAACAAAATCTCCTATATTTATAGGAGTGACAAATGTGCACTACACAACTTTCCAAACTTCTTACACATGAAATGTTCCCTTCCCCCTCTTGCTATTTATTTTCTTCTATATAAAGGCTTGGTTGTTGTTGTTGTTGTTGTTGTTGTATAACTTTTTTTTCACCAAAACTGTTTTATAATTTATGTATTTGAGTTGGATCAAAACGTAAAAGTCAGAAAAGTTGACCATCAGTTGACTGATATTCAATTATTTAATCTCCCCAAGAAGTAAAAGTTTAAAAGACCTGATTTGGTTTCCGTTTTCATGGTTCAAATGGTCTTACTAAAGAGGACTTAAATGCAGCATGTTCCTGTCTGGTGGATACGAAGATTTTTTCATGTAATATCGTTCTGTATGATTATTATTATTTTATTACTAGACAGAGACCTGTTTTCTGTTTTTCATGCACAAGCTCTGTATCTAGTTGATGCTTTCCTATCGGCTATCAAGTTTGTTGAAGCAATGGGGAACACAAAAGGTAACCATAGGCAGTTTACAAGCTATGGCCTAGATATTTGCTCAACTTTCTTTGGACTTGGTCCGAGTATGTGTGATTTATCAGGCATTTTCTTTCCAAATGGCAAATACAAGTAGGTTCTGAACGTAAGAGTTTGATTTGTTCTGATATTTGCTTATTTAATATGTTCTGTAAGAATGTTAAGTTGTTCTGCTAACTTCTAGTCGGTAGTCCCTAGTGACTGGCTTAGAAATTGTGGTTGACTGGGTGATCCGAGTGTGTCCTCAAGGGATGCACTGCAATGGACTCATTCCATTTATTTTGTTTTACATGTGCTTGTTATAATTATGTAAGTCTGATGCAAGCATCTATTCAAGAAAACCTTTTTCAAAGGTTTTCCTATACAGTTGTTTCACTCATAGTTATCTTTTGATTATGAAATTGACCTTGTGCATGTTGATACAGTTGGGACGAGTGCAGCAAAGAATTTCAGATAGGAAGATTATACTAAAGGTGAGTGATGCAGCTATTGAGCTTCTCGGAAGCCTCGGCTACGACCCTAATTATGGTGCTCGGCCAGTCAAGCGTGTCATCCAACAATATGTCGAAAATGAACTTGCCAAAGGTATCTTGAGAGGCGAGTTCAAAGATGACGACACTGTTTTAGTAGATACAGAGGTCACGGCATTTTCAAATGGCCAACTTCCCCAGCAGAAGCTAGTCTTCAGAAAATTGGATTCTAGTTCAGATAATGCAACTGCAGAAAGTGAAGAGGCCTTTTCACCGACCTTGTAAGATATTGTAAGTAGAAAAATTTTTACCCAGAAAAAAAAAAAAAAAAAACTGTGACAAAGATACAAAGTTTATACAGGCGATCACCCTTTTTTTAAATGTTGGTTACCCTTCTGAAATTCTATGCATGAGGCTTTGTCATATTTGTGTATTACGAATAAGTTTTGTAGCAATATGAAGACTGCGGGGACCATAGCCTTTGAAAATTGTAAGGAGTAGTTTGTAGTTTAATAATTTTAGGATTACATCCAGAGGTTGTACTCCTCCTTAAGTTGTTGAATTATTTTTGTTTAATGACTTTTCTGTGCGTTCCAAATAACATTTAATTATAATATGAACAAAAAATAAGAAAAAAAAAGGATGAAATTTTAAATCGATACGAAATAAAATGGGTAAAAATGTGAAAAATTTTATGTAAATAATTACTTTATAAAATTAATAGAATAGTCATTTTTTATAATAAGAATTATGAAATATATAATTATTAATTATAAGTGAAATAATATAAAAATTATAATTATAATTAAATAAGTAAATAATTAATAAATATAAAAAATATAATGATTTTTATATAAATATTAATTAATTTAATGTGTCAAGGTATTTTAAAAATAGAAAAATATTAGTGGGGGAGGAAACAAGAAGCTTAATGTTTAGAAAACAGAAAAATTAGTGCATGTAGGGTAAGAGAGCAATGATATGAAGGGTAAAACTTATTTTCATAATAATTGCACTCAAAAAGTATTTTGATACAAATAATTCTTTCTTCTTGTATCATTAAATTTAGAGTAATTATTTCTCTTAATTACTCCTACCCTCTCATTTTAATTATCGCTTAGAAAAGATTTACCATTTCAAATGTTATTTTAGTAAATTTAGCAAAAATTAATTCTTCTTTTTCAATTTGAATATTATTTATTGTTATCTCTATTAAATATTTATCATTATAAGATAAGACTTGTCATGGTCAGTTAATACTATTTGTGTTTAGAAGTGTGGTTCTTCAATTGTTTCCTATTGTTGGGTAATAATTAAAAGAATTAATATTTTCATATTTAATGTAATCTATTTATTTATTTTTCCTCCTTTTATGCTATCCTCTATTACATTTACCTCGGCTTTGGATGGTGACACGCACCTTCCATTGGTGATTGCATATGTCAATGGTCTATGTCTCAATTATTTATGTGTATTCATACAGATTATTAATCTTAATCCTAGCATTAGTTTCCATATGTTTCTTTTACGGGGAAGACTCGAACTCGAGACCTTTGAGGGGAAGGAGGACGATGCCAGTTAATCTATAACTTATCGGCCAATCTGCCAATCTGTTTCTTTTCTGCAGCCAATGGAAGGAATTACAAATTGCAAGATCTTGTCAACATTCGGGATCCTAGATTATGTTTTTCTACTTCTTTTTTGTTTTGCACTTCTTAATTTTCTTAACTAGAAAACTGTTCTTAGTCCTTTTTCCTTGGGTACCAAGTCTTTTTCAAAGTTGGATCCAGTGATCACAGTGTCATCTTACGATTAAATCTGTACCAGCCCATCTGAGGATTCCAAACAAGATCCTAATCTTTACAATTTTGGTATGGAATGTGTATGATTCTAAGAAAACGGCAAGACATATCATTCAACAAAGATCAATATAAGTTTTGAAACCATAATCGGTAAGTATAACTTCCAAACTAGCAGTTTCCAACATGTGAGCAACAGCAGCCCTACCATCATCTTCTCCGAGGAGAATATGTAAAGAAATTTGGACCGGAGAATATGGATCCAAAACTATATAGCAGAAATGTAGCTCATCCGCTCCATATAAAGTCAGAAGAAACAGATGAAACTAGGGTCAGCAAACCAAGCAAGCCTGTTTTGTATTAAGGCTATCTCCCTCGGAAGCACTTATGTTCTGTTTTTGAGAGCAAAACCTTTGTGGAGTTATTCTGCTTCAGCCTAATTACTATACTTAAAACTATAGCATCTCATAGTTAACATGCAAGTGTTACGGAAGCCAAGTATTTCCTAGTGTTTCTTCCTGATAAATAGATTCATGCTTTAATAGACTGAACAGAGAGAGAAACAGCTTAGAGGAAAATTTTCCGAGATCAATTGTGTAGCATAGACATGACTGCGAGTGAATTTGTAAAGATCAAATAATGATCTATTTTACTTCTTTGCCATGGTTATTTTTGAGTTGAGCATCTGGAAATCTAATGCTATCACTAGAACGCAAAAAACAACAGATAAAGAAAATCCTGTACATGTATTCATATTCAATTATCTATGACATGCAGATAAGCAAAGTACATTCCAGCAGATTCAACTCATATATTAATACCAAAACCAGCGATTTACACAGTAAATTGAAAATCTATCCTACGTTTGTCTTCTATTCAGTATTCTTTTAATCCCTAATGTTTGTCAGTCAGAGTACCAAGCAGACTTACTTGCCATGTTTTCTAGGGTGAAAAATCCACCTCTTCCTTGGAGAAGTATCATTGCTCAAGTATTGAAGCATCAAAACTCTTGTTTTACCATCAGGTTCAAGACCATATTTGCGCATTTTTTTGTAAACCAGTTTTGCTGATTCAACCCTACCTCTTAGACACATTTCATGTAAGGATTATAAATTGATGCATATGGTGATACCTGCTGCAGGAGAAAGCTGTGAGTTAGTAATCAGCAACAATCAATATATACTAGCACATATATTTCACGATGTAAAATTTAACAATTAAAAGAACATTGGTCATAGACTTTCAATGACTTGGTTCGGTATATTCTTTCCTGGATAGCCGTTTCTTTCTCTCGCAAATTTCCATGCCATATCTCTGATCATTCAACAGCATATTCAACTTGGTTCCATAAAATTAAGTCTATGTTAGTCATTATGCAACTTATAGCATGATAGGGAATTCAAATGAAACGACAACCTATCAACCACATGGCACAAACTAAACAAAAGGTTATTAGCTATTGATGCCTGAAATGCTCACAGCTCATTTTCTCTTATTGACAGGGTTGTCTGGAGGGGCCACTCAAGCCTATTTAAAAATACAATAATCCAGTTTTCAATTCCCGTAAAGCAATATGAAGTAGCTGCAATATGAAGGGAGAGTGAAATTTCATGCATACTCATTCATGACAAGCTCAAAGTTATGAAAGGTGAAAGAAGTGCTTACATCAAGGATTTCCTCCACTTTATTCCAGAACGATCCCCAAATACAAGCTCTTATTAGTGACAAATGTGTGAATGTATCTGCTGGTCGATTCTGATGGATCATGTGCTCGTAAATCTGTAAAGCAATTTTTGGCTTCCTTGCTACCTCACAAGCTCCAATGACAAGGTTATAAGACTAGGTTGAAACTAATTGTCCGGAAGCTTCCATCTGCCACAAAAGCTGCAGAGCCTTGTCCCACAATCCAAGCTTCTGGCATGACATCAAAGCAGTGTCATACAAATGAAAACTAACTGTAGATCTCTCCTGCACTTTAATGTTCTCAAAGAGCCGAAGAGCGTTGGCACATCAATTAGCTCTGTATAGAGCACCTACCAGTGCATTCCATGTGTATGCATCAGGTTTGTGACCCTACGATCTCATCAGTTTATAAATCTCAAATGCTAATTTGACCTTCCCAGCTTTCCCAAGTGAATTAACCACTGAATTGAAGGCAATTTGATTTGGCTTAAGCCCACTTTTCAACATATCCTGCAAGATGTGCATCGCCAGATCCCACTTCCCCTCCCTTGTGCAGGCACTTATAACAGCTTGCATCGTGTCATCACCTAGCTTTAATCCATTTTGTGTCATCTCATAGTATGCATCAAGGGCTAAATCATTTTGACTACAACGAACAAAAACGCTTACTAATAAGCTGTCAGTGACTTCGTTCCAGCATGGTTACTTTCCTTGAAACACCTCCACAATCTGTCGGCCAACCCAATTATTCACTTTGCAACAAACTGATGTCATTGTGTTGTAGACATCAACATCAAAATCCTTATTCAGCTTACAATCTTCTTCCAATTCAAAGAACAATTTAAGAGCTGATTTGCAATCCTGACCATCAGCAATTGCTTTAAGCATCAAGCTATAACTGTGTGCAGTAACAACATCATTTTTCCTCATTGACTCAAAAAACTTTCAAGGCATCGTCAAGTAATTGTTTCCGCAAGAAGCATGAGAGAAGAGAATCACAAGCGTGTACATTAGGTTTAATACCAAACAATTCCATGGACCTGTACAATCCCAATGCACTTCCGACTTTGTTAGATATTCTAAGGGTCAACAACCTTTTAGACAGCATCTCTTCATCCATTTCCCTCAACCACACTCTATTATCAAGCATAGTGCTCAACTCCTTCGATGCTGTTTGAAATTGGGTGGAATCTTCTTCCAATTTCAGAACCGGGACCTGCTCAAATGTAATATTTCCCCAAGGAGGCACCATTGATTCTTCTCTTATTCCCTTAGTCGATGTTGACTTTTCTGTGCCTTCAGAAACTAATGAAGATTCAATAATGTAACTGAATTCTTCACCAAGAAATCCTTCCTCGGCAAACCATATAGCAAATTTACTCTTGCCCTTCTCCTTTTCATAAATTTAGACCAAGTATAACCCCCCAACAAAAGCAGAAACCATATTCAACTCATCCAAAGCAGAATGAGTAGGCCTCTTTCCCTTTGCTTTTACCAAGCATGCTCTAATTTTTCCACCATTTGGTCTACAGAATTAAACGCCACTTGCAAGTGAATTTCCCAATATCTCAAACATATTGGAAGCTTAAGCCAGTTGTGAGAAGAATAAACCTCAAGAGCAAGATCCAATTGCAAGAAAGTGGTTCAAGATATAGAAATTACTTGTTTCATCCAACTCCGGAAAAAAACCCTTCAATCTTAAATTTTTTTTGACTTCTTAACGACAAGTTTCTATTTTAACATCAAATGATAAAATGTAAACTCAAAAAATATTTTTATTATGGGACATAATTATAATTGTTTTTATGTTTAGAATTTAATAAGAAAATATTTTTTAATACTAAAACAAAAAATAAGTATATGTTTATAATCAAGAGAGAGATTTAAAAGGTGAAAAATTGAGAGAGAAAATTTGATTTATCAAAAATTCAGATCGCAATCGACTTCACAAAATTTAGTGGTCGGAAGAAGATTGGCAGAGGTTTTTTTTTTCTTTTTGTTTTTTTTTCAAAATACCTCATTTTATAATTATCAGTTTCGTTGAAAAGTCAAGGGTTGATATTTATTTAGATATGATGAAGCTGTTGGGTTAATTCTTGAAGCTTTATTCAACGATTCGTAGAAGGCAAAGGTAATATTATACATATAATAAATATAAATATGCATACGATTATTTATATTTTAGATATATAATTTTAAAAATATGGAGGGGGCCATCGGAGGAGCGACAAATCGTTTAAAGTGCCCTTTGTCAAGTATTTGCTTTCCTCCCACGCTGTCCCCGTCTCTCTCTCTCCCTCTCTCTCTCTCTCCAAGACGTCCCTTTATATTAGTTTAACCCTTTCTCTACTCAAAATCATAAGATTTGCAGAAGGATAACCAAATGGGTAAAGTGAAATTTTCTTAAAATTCTATTAATTAGCATTTCCTGTAATATGGGTTGGAGCAAAATTCCTTGATTATGTGTAATTTCGAGGAAAAAAAGACAAATGTTTCAACATTTGTTGTTTGCAGAGTTTGAAGAAGAGAAGGAAGAAAGAGGAAAGAAGACTATGGAAGGAGTGGCTTCAATAGCACTGTTGCCTTGTGGATCCATTTCAGGTCACTTCATCCAGCTTCCCAATTCCATTTGCTATGGCCTTCATGGCACTGGTATGTTCATTTTATCTTCTATTGAAGTGTGTACATGTGTATGTCTTGATTTGGGTATGTGTTGGTTGGTGGGGGTTGTATGCGTTTGAATAAATATCTCAGTGCATTTGTGCGTTTCTTGAGAGCTTTTTTTTTTTTTTTTTTTTGGGCATTTCTTTGTACTTCTAGAAATGATTGTTGATTTGGGTTTTCTCATGTTTCAGATTTCTTTTGTGTGTTTTTGGAAGTAGTGTTTTGCTATCACTTCACTTTAAGTTTGTTGAAGTGGGAAAAATGTATGAAACTTAGGTGCCTTTTGGTAGCATTTCTTGATTTTGGTTTTCTGTTTTTTAAAAACCAAAAATTGTTTCTGTTTATTTTATATTATTATTATTTTTTAAACCTGTTAAAGACCAACTACACGAGATACTGTTATTTCAAAGATGTTAAATTGTGGACACTGCTGTAGACTATATGCAGATATGCAATATAGTTCAAAAAATTGAAGAAAATTATATATCTATTCTTCTTTTTGATATTGAGAAAGGTGAAGAAATCCAGCAACCCTTCTGTAGTATCCAACTGTTTCTTTGAAAAACAAAAGGAAGATTGATGGACAAAACATTGTCTTTCGAGTTCTTGGGCTACAATTTCAATTTATTTTACATATTGTTTCCATGTGCTCATGCAAACAACCTAAATGAAATCCATGCAGGGGGGCAGAGCCAAAATTCTAGTCTTGGAGGGGCTAAAATAAAAAAATATATAATTTATAATAAAAAAATATTAAACATATATTAAGAAAAAAAATTAAATTTTTTTTTAAATGGAACTTTAATGCTAAAATTATCCAAGCAGCACCGTTCAAATCCCTCTTCACAGCAGCCTCCATGTCACTGCTATCTCTGTCACGCCTTTCATGCATAAGAATCAAAGTAATCCCAATATACAAATGCAAACCAAAGCCAGTAACCATCAATCATAACACATCAACATTAATGGACTTCAAGATTTTCAACTGCTCAAGTTTTATGGATTCACAATTCATATCAATGGCCACTAGAAATGGCATATCGCATAATCAGGAACATACACAGTGCCAGAAAAATCGCACTCCTCCAACTTTGGTGGAGCCTTTTCAACCTGAAATTCGTCAACAGAGTCTGGTGAATCATCAACATGATGAGACTCAAGCTCATTCTCTATTCCTTCACCTCTACATTCCACCATAGCCGAAGACCTACCAGTCCTAACCGATCCACGAGAATTGTACACTAAGATTGAGCTGCTCCTCAAAGAATTGATTTGCTTCCAAGAAAGAAGAGAAGGAAATTCATAGACTATGTCACAATTGTGGCCCAGGAGGAGGAGAAGGAACTGATTAGCCACTGCGGGGGGCCCCGCGGGGGGGGGGGGGGTAAGAGGAGGCATTTAGCATTAAAAAAAATAAAAAATAAAAATAAAAACCCAAAACCACTTTTTAGCATTTATAAAAACAAGCATGTTCTTTTTTAATGCTACATAAAATGGAAAATACTACTCCCAACTAAATACGTTCGTCGTCAATTTTCTATTAAAAGAAAAATGAAAAAACCAAAAACCACAATGATACCAAACACCACCTTAGTAGTTCTGTGCTGGTTCTGGTTTGTATCTGGATATTTACCCAAGTAGTGATTGCCAGAAGTACTTATGGTGCTTTCTAAGCCAATTTCATTTGTTTCAGTGTGTGTGTGTCCATGTATGCGTGTGTATATGTGTAATGTGGTTGTATGTATACGTTGGGGTGCATGTATGAAGCTTAGAGAACATTTTTCTTACAGTAACTTATGTATGAATGATGTTGTAACCCAGTGGGCTGGATGCTATTTTATACAAACACATATATTGCTTAGCGGTAGCTTTCAAGTAGTTCTTTCAAAGGTCTTCCGTAGGTTTCCTGAATCATCGCCTACTTTATTTGTATGATACATAGAATTATGTGTTGCAATTTGTCTTACAAAATTTTGTTCAATACTTGCAGAGATATCTTGTGAAAGGGAGTGCAGCAGAGGTGAGGATTACCGCCTCATCAAGCTTAAAATCATAGACTTCCATGTAAATGTCATTACTTTGCTCCATTTCCATGTTCATTCTTGTTCTTTTCTGTCTATTGCATTTTTTAAGTTGGAAATTTTGTTGCACAGATTTTATATTTGTATTATCCCACTCATTCCATTTAACCCACTGCATTTTAACTTGTATTATTTCATGTAATGTTTAGATACACAGTCAGATGCACGTCTTTTCCTGTTTCCATTTTCTTCCTCCAAATGTTACAGAATTTTTTTATGACAGACCAATGCGGAACAAGCTGTTGTTGTGGAGTGTAAAGGGCATGATGCTGCTCGATTCCATAACATTGAACATGCTCATGGGTAAGGTTCTTCATTCCCCTTGGTTGTTGATCATCTCATTGTTGTTTTGGATCTTGTTACACAGAATCAAAATTCTTTTTCTAGTATCCTAACTGTATCAACTTAAATAGCATCTTAAAAGACTGGTCACTTCCTGCACAAAATCACTGACAGATCAGATAACATGCTTATGAAGGTGATGTTAACGTTTCGTTTGAGCACTAGTAATTATACTGATATGTGTGCTAATGTGCCACAGCGTTATGGATAATCATTTCATATTCATACTTCCTTTTCTTACTGAGATTTGTTTGGCGGGGGGATTGAAAGTTGGGTATTGTGTAGCAGCAGAAAACTTACAGGGTAATAAATTACATGGGTGCTGCAAAAAAAGGGTTATTGATTACCTGATTCTGCTTTTCCTTCCCCCCCCCCCCAATTTTCTCCAGCAATAATGTATGGCATACAGGGATACAAGTTGTCTCCATCTTGATGGTATATAACTTGTGTGACAGCTGGGAGGAAGATGTTGTGGGGATGGTTGAACAAAGGGGCAAGGAAAAAAGGATTTTAGTTTCTTTTGAATGTGAGACTCTGAAAGCTGACAAAGCAGCAGAAGATCATATCAAGAAGTACATGCCCAAATTGGCAGGATTGGATGCTATCAGTAAGTGATCCTCCCCCTAAAAATGATTTGAAAAGAAAACAAAACGTGGTGCAAATTTGACAGTAAAATATTGTGCAGGTGAAGAAACCATTTCAAGCTCCACTTGTGTACTAAACTCAAAAGCTTGGCTACTATATCAGACTTTGCAGTTCATTGTTTATTTCTATTCTATATGATATCACAGTCATGCATTTTTTCTAAGTACTGCAGTCCAAATCCGACAAACCAAGCTGCAAGTTACTAATACTCAATCATTCCTATCCACTTTTTATTAACCAATTATTGAATATTCCAATTTTTACTTAAAATGGAGCACTGAAACCACATATCAATGCACGAAGTTCCCTAGAGAAAAAGAATCTGAATAACTATATGAAACCAGAAGAATACCACTGCAATTCCTAGCATTCTGCATGAGTTATAGAAGAAGAAAAAGAAAAGACTGCTGCAATGGCCAACTACCAAAACTGTTTCTTATAGCCCCATCTTGTCCCTAGTTTCAGAATTGTTGTCATCAGTGATGGGGGTCCTCTTTTCATTATCTCCAACTTAAGCAAGAGACAGAGCATGAACATTGTTCCATTGCTATTCTTTGGGCACGGTAGTGTTTGTTCTTCAATGCATATCTACCCTAATGGCTGCACAAGACTATGCATAATGTTTTCGGATTGCCTTAATATGACTCCTAACAGAAAGACTTTTAATTTGCAGTTAACATTGGCAGGATGACCATTGAAGGGTTGGACTTCGAAGCTGAAGAAACTGGAGATAGTGAGCATAAATGACATGATGAAAGCATTTACATCGCTTGTACAGGATACCTTGATATGGCTTTCATACAAACTAAAATCAATGCTCAAGTGTATTCCCCTTATCGATTTTCAGGTGACTATACCTGCTCTCTGGTTCTCTTGTTGGCCTTAAGACCATTACATTCAGTCCAACACCGTCATTTCACTTATAGGACGGCGTCAGCTTGGTCTTTTGTTGATAACTGAAGTACCATTCTTTCTTGCTAAAACCTTCAAAAGAGCAAGGTTGCAAGATCAGATCAATTATCAATAAAGAGCAGTCCAGCTTATGACTTGAATGTGCATCCCTCTATACTATGATTGTGAATAAATGCTTAAAAGCGGTTTTCAACTTGACCGACCCAAAGAACCTACCATATCCTATTTACAATTGGGGGTATGAGGATTCAAACTCTGACCATTTCTAAGGCCAAGAAACCCCTAGTAGCACTAGGCTAAATGGACGTGGTAAAGGACCTACGTTCATTTAGCCTTTTAGAAATGTCAATCTGGATAAAGAATGATCAAATCTGACCAGATGCATGTAAAGCATTGTTTGTTATCACCGTAATTATTCATCCGGTCCGGTCCGGTCCATGTGAAGGATTAGTTTCACTCTCGTGTGCACGCTTACAATCACATCTGAAAAACTTGATATAGCTACGGTAATTAATATATATATATTTTTGATAGATTTATATTTGCAGTAATATTTCGATTAATTCAGTTCGAGACTTACAATGATCCATTTAAGAGGGTTATCCTCCCAACGTAATTTTTTCCATGCCTAAATCACGAGTCAAACTTGAGAACTTAGTTGAAACATTTAATATCATATTTCACTAGTCCAACTGTCCATTAGTACGGTATTAATATATAGCTAACACAGGTGCTCTCTTTAGCCCACCCCCAAAAAGGGTAGGCTTCTGAAAACCGAGGGAACCGAAGACAGGTACAATCATGAACAAGAACAAGCAAAGTAGAGGACTGTTTGGTCATCAGGATCATCTATGTGAAAGAAGACACTGAAAATTCAACTTCATCAAGTATGGCAAAATAAAGAGACACTGAAAGGGTGAATCGCTTGATTAATGCTGAAAGCGTCTGCGTCTGCCTCTGTGCTTATTACACATCACGTATCTATCCGCAGTACAAAGTAAAAAATATGTACACAGGACTATTTTTCACAGAAACGGTAGGAAAAGGAGCATTAGAAACGATGGTTAGAGACGGCTCTTAAATGTGAATAAAGATACTTTTTCAATGATAGGTCCGCAAGCTGCATGGCCATGAGCTTGGCTGAAGGGGTAAGTTGAATTCGGGTTTGCTGAATAAAGAAGACTAAAAAAGCCCAATTCTGACCGATTGTTCATGAGGGCCTCAGCAATACAGACAAATCTGTGCCCAAAACCTGTTTTACAAAGGAGAAATCCATGTTGGACAAGAATAATGAAAGTAATAGCAAAAGACCAACTAATCAATGCAGGAAATACAGTTAAAACAGGCAAAGTCTAATTCCAGGACTACAGAAAGCATAGATGACTGATGATAGAATTCACCAACGGCTGCTTTTTCGCTTATGTCACATGGTTGAAGGGTACAAATGTTTCCATCAAATTTGGGCCACCTTCAAGTGTGATAATATTTCACATGCAAAGCAAAGTTTGCATCTTCTAAGTCCAATGACTAAGTAAGCGTTTGGGCCCTGCTCACATAACAAAAGACCATGCCCTGCTGCATTGGTACCACCATTAGTATTGACCACACCTTATAGGATACTTCCAAACTTGTTCATGTATCTTTTCGAAATTTCTTAATTGATCAAAAACATTTATGGCTCCAACGAAACACAATATATCGTTAATGACCATATAACATACACGTTTCTTTTTTCTTTTTGGCAATGCACCCATTACGTGACAAAAACAACAAGCCAGATGCATGTAATGTTCATTACCGAGACAACAACTTCCCAAATGAGATGAATTGCAAACAAATTGCAGCAATGTGAAATCACATTTATACATGCCCTAAATTCAAACCCAAATTCATAGATCACCATATATGAAAACATGAGCGCATAGACCATATAGAAGTAGGATTCAAAGTTTTTAGAGTCCAATATAGACCTTAAGTGCCCTCCCTAAATCAATTTAAAAGACTTTTTAAGGGGTGAAAAGGGAGAAAAAAAAAAAAAAGAAATCCGTGATAACTTAAAGTCTTAGGTTTGATCCGTCAAGCATACCTGGAAGATAGCATCCAGCTTCTCACTCAAACTCTGATGTAGCCTCTTCTGAATCGGACAACGGCAAGAGAGTGCAAATGCCAAGCACATGCCCATTTAGGCAGACATAGTACTCAATGCAATCTTCATAAGCACCTAATCTGCAGCTTGCACTTTGTGGTATCATCTTGGCTTGCAGCATATTCCATAGCTTGGCTTTGCAATAAGGACAGACTTCAGTAGGATGAAGTGGAGCCCGTCGGCTGATCAACATCTTCCGGACTTTGGAAACAGAAAATGACTTGAAAACTCCACGGAAGAACCCTATGTCACCATCGTCTCCCTGGTCAAGATGTTCACAAGGATCAGAGACATACAAGACATCCGTTCTGCACTGGGGTAAAAGGAAGCTTTTTCCTGATGTCCTTGAAAATCGGGTTCTATAAACAAAGTGTCCCGGAATTTGAATGCTATTAAATAGGCCACCCAGGGTACATCCTGAGCAGTAAATAAGCAGCTTCCCAAGAGCTCTCCAGTTCCCATCAACGATATGACTTCCACTAGACTGTAAATCAAGCATCATCTTCGGGGCCCTTGTGTGACAGAATTCCTTCCAAAGCACCCTCTTGGCAAGATCATCAAACCATTTGCACACACAAGACAAGACAGCAATCATTTTGGGGTTCCAGTTCAAATGTTGAAAAACTAGGAAGATGACATCTTCACTTAGATGTCCTTTTGTGCATGCACAGCTTGAAGAGTGTGTGCAACGATACTGCTTGGTCAGAATCATAGTCTCCACCAAGAAAGCTCAAATGCGATTACAATTTGAAATCTTCCGAGAGAATCAAATTAATACTGGCTCACAAAGAAGAAGCTGCAAAAAGCAAAAGAGAAAATGGAATAGTTTAGTCAAGACCAATATCAAAAATAATTGAACAGAGCCTTCCTGTAGCCTCATAACAGCTTGATCTTAAATGCATAATTTGGCTTCAATTTGCTCAGTATACGACACATAACATAGGAAAGGAATGACGCTACAACCAAAGTATTGAATGCAAACTTCGGCATAGTTTTGTGGAGCATATCAGTCAAATACCCCCACAATCACCATAGTCGACCAATTAATACAAGTAACTCTTGACTCCCATATTGTAATTTAAGATCTTCCGAGCTTCAATATCTGATTGATTAAAACAAGTAAACCTCATATAAACTATGATGCATGCAGTAAAATATTTCCTCAAATATTCTTTAACTAAGAGGTTCCAACAAAAGACATACATTACAAAAGAAGAAAATAAAAGTTCTGCCATCAATTTGTCATTCATGTCTGCGATATATCATTAAGGAAGAAGATAAAGAAAAACCACCTCAGTTATTAAAAAAAAAAAATGTCCCATGGATTCACTCATAAATTAGGTCAAACCAGTTTGAGAAAGAAATCTAATCTTCCCCAGCTTGATAGGACGCTTTATTCATTCTCATGGCCACAGTTGAAAGGAACAAGCAACCAATTTTGCAAGACGCTTCCTGAAGTTCACCCATATTGGATTCTTACCCCAAAAAATAAAAAATAAAAAATAAAAATAAAAATAAAACCTCCTTCCTAAACTTATCAATCTAATTCCTGTGTACTATTCCTTTATCTCATCTCAAAATTCAGATGTACAAACTCAGACACACTGAAAATCAGAGAGAAATTTGGTTTGATTACTCGATGCTTGTCATTGACCCCAAAAACCTCAGATCCACAAGATTCACCAACAATATTTTTCAACTTTATTTGGGGAATTAACACAAAACCCAACAAAAACCAGGCAACCCATTTGCTGAAAGATGAGTAAAAATCTAAACATGCACTTAAATTATTCAAATAACTATAACAATCATCCAAACCCTAATATATGCCAAACAGATTCAACACACCGGAACTCTAAAAAAAGAAACTCTAGAACTCAACAAGATCAAAAGTAACAAAGAAAATTAAAAAAGACCCAATTCGACAGTTTCACACCTCGCTTCAGAAATTTCTCTCTGTGAAAAACCCTAGAAATCTTGATCCCGCAGAAAACCGGAAGACAGAGAAGAAAGAAGCCAGATTTTCTAATTTTCAAGGGAAGAGTAATCTAATGACAGAAATGAAGAGATTTACAGGTTTTACAGGCAAGGAAAGGATGAGATATCTGGGACACAGTAAGGGTAGTTTTGTCCAGAAAAAATGTGATGATGGTTTCGGCATCAGAAATATCAATTGCAGAGCAGTGAGATCAACACTGCAGACAATAAAGGTATGGCTTTTTGCACAACATTGCTTTGCTTTGCATATTAACCAAAAATAAATTATATAATAAAACAATTTAATTAAATAATTTAACAAATTATAAATTAAATAAGTTAAATAATTTATTTTCTTTTAATCATATAATAATTAAGTGATTTTGAAAGAAATCAAACGAAAAAAAAATCTCTCGCTCTTTATAATTATATAGCAATTATTTTAAATTATTTAAAAATAATAAATCAAATGAATTTAAAGTTAAATAAACAAATTTTGTATAGCAGTCCGTATCAACAAATTGGGCAAATATAGATTAAATAAATTTCGAGTAATTTTAAATTTATTAAACATTTTTTAATCAATTAAGTCGAAAATTATTAGTAATATTTTTTTTTAACTTATTTAATGTTTTCAATATTAGTAAGAATTTAAGTTGAAATTGTAGTATTTCATGGCAAGTATCTCAATGAGGGATATTCTCTTTCAATTGAGGTAGCCCCCCAAGAGTAGAATCCAAGACGAGGGTAAGACTCCCAGATATGATTTCAGAAAGTTGAGTTGGTAGGAAAGATATTGATAGAGAAATGTTGGACAAATTTGACAAGATATGGTTGACCATCCTGGGATTTTTTTATCTTGATAGAAGATTGTCACATAATATATATATATATATTATTATTTTTATATATGATTGATGAATATTTAAAATTATATTTTAATTAATTTAATTTAAATTATTTATTTAAAAAGTGTTGTTCCAATATAAATTTTTTCCTCCTCTTCGAGATTTAAACTTTGTTGCCAACTGTCCATCATTGCGTGTGTATGTACTCTTTAGCTTTTCCGTCGATGCGTGTAGCTTCTTGGCCTTTGGTGCCTTGTGACTTTCGAGTTGTAAAGTCAATTTCACAACGGGGATGAGGACTTTTGTGGGCTGAATTGAAAGACAAAACCTAGCAAATGGGTACATCAACCAATGAGAGCATCTGTATGGATCTAGTTGACACTAGAGACATAAAGAGTACCTCTCAAAGTAAAGATAGTCTCTTCAAACTAAGGACCATTCTCTCTCTCTCTCTAAAAATCATGCTCTCTACCGAAGTTGAAATATGGCTGTCAAGGTACAAGACTTGATCAATTTCTGCACGCACTCATGCCAGATGAAATTACAGTGCTGATGTTGCAAGAAGAACAGGCAATGACAGTTTATCTAAGTTACTCTTCCAAAGCAATCTAATAGCTATTTTTAAGTAGGAGGTGGCATTGACTTTATTTGATTATCCTTGGACTTGGAGGCCTAGCATTATAGCATACCAAAGCTACACCAAAAGGGTCAAAGAGATCTTCTTTTGTACATATACATATAATTGCGTCCACTGTCATTCGACTAAACTCTGGCAATTTTTAAAAATCACGAGAAGGTAATACCAATTGTGGCAAGATGACTTGGGGTGGCACCTGATCTGTCAATAAGTTTCGGAAGGAGGCCAATCTAATAAACCATTATATAATTTTACAAACATTTGGTAAACCAAATGAAATGCATGAGTTACAGATACACAATAGAACAGAAGAAACCATGTTCTTATAGCCTGAATCTGACAGGAATACTAGCTCTTCCTACTTGCTTAACATTATGCCACTTGCACATAGAAGAGAGGAAAAACCATTAGATAAGTGAGAGACAGATAAAAAGAGGAGAAACACTAGAGCTTACAACTCCTTTATACCGGAAAACTTTGGAATATAACAGCTACAATTTAAATCACTAACATCATTTGGTACCTGGCGCCACCAAAACATGGGCTGGGAATTTCAGACTCCCATTCTGCTAATTGTGCACTGGATTTTCTTAGGAGCCCCACAAAAGAAAAGGAAAATGATACAAGTGTGGACAAGCATCGGGATGGCACTGACAGGTTATCCTAAAGAATCTATAGAAGGATTGCAAATTAGTGGCCTGGTTTCCAAGCCAGTCACTTTTGCAACATCAGAAAAAAGAAACACTAGCAAGCCAGCTGATAGTGGTTTATCTTCGCATGACCCCAAAGAAAGAATTTAAAGAATCGCATATCTTGTATGGCCAAAAAAACAGGTAGAATGTCCAAGAAAACGATAAGTGGTTATGTTCAAAGAAATGAAGATTGGAAAATCAACAAATTCAGTCAAATTCTTACGAGACATTCTAGAAAACAACCCAGATGGTCAAAACATTATTTGGATTCTATTCCTCTCTTCTCTCTCCATGTCCAATGTACATAAGGACCTAAAAAGCACAACCATCATTTATAAGATGCCATTCAGATAAGTCAGAAACTTGAACAGAAATCAAGAATACGCATACCCTTCACCAAACAGATGCCACAAGTCAAAATCAGTGCACACAACATCCCCACTCAACTCTATAATCCACGCTATCTGGGGGTGGATGAAACACTACGCTTCTAAAAACTTCATGGGCTTATGAACTTCACTATGATTCGCTTAATAGCTTAGGTTATTTTTGTATAGTCCTTTACAACCTAGCACATCTTTTGATTCAAGGCTCAATCTTCAGTATTTGCAGAAGGCTTACTTTCTTGAAGGGAGATGACAGTTTCAAAAGCACCAACCAATGCCTTGACCTTACTCTTTCTGGTTTCAACAAGCTTGCTTGCAGTTTCTTCGATTACGTTATTAAACAGGCCCTGAGCGTCCTTCTTCCCTTGCATGTCTTGATGTCTCAAAACAACTTTTTCAGAAAAATCCTCCTCATCTTTTGCATCAAGCCCCTCTGTCTTCCTAAAAGTTTTCCTAGTATCCCCATTGCCATTTGGGTTCTCACCCAACACTCTCCCTCGTCTAAATCTTAATCTTCTTGGACGATTATTCTCAGACTGAAGATCAACAACCTTCCCTCTCCTGAAATTCAACTTTACTGCTGCAGAATCATTACTCTGAGAATGAGCAATTCCAGCCTTTCTGTGCCCATTTTCCTGATTGACTTCCAATGTTTCTCCATCATCCATACCATCCGTTTCATCGTCCTCTGAGATGGAACCACATGAATCGGTGATATCATGGTCACTTTCCTCCTGATCTTCTTGTTCATCACCATCAACACCATCTTCTTTTACTTCTTCTTTGTATTCATTGGATTGGGATGAAAAAGATGGTGTGTTTGGATGCGATGAAGATTCAGGTGATGCTTCAGATGGAATTAGGACCGAAGGAAAAGAAAATTTGAATTCATCTTGAGCAGATTCCAAGTTATTTGTCCCAGTTTCCATCTCGATTATATGCAATGTCTTTTCCTCAACCTCAACATCCTCAGCTAGCGAACGCCGCTCAGCTTGCTCAGCTTGCTCAGCTTGCTCAGCTTCAGCCTTCACAAGGCTGTCATTATTTGTTGCAGTTGATGCAAATCTTTTTCCCTCAACCTCATCACTGTCCGATTTCTTGGGCTTGACCTTCATTACCCTGTTATGATTCCTAACAGTTGACACAACTTTCACACTCCTGTGTTTTCTAGCATTCAGACTTGCCCCTCTAGTGAGGGTTGTTTTGGGGGACAATGAAGCTCTTGGAGTTCCCAGTACCTTTTTAATGGGCTGCACAATTGCAGCTTTTCTGATTGTTTTGCTTTCACTGCTTATTCTGCTCTCACCGCTCTTGCTATTTGAAGGGCCTGCAGATGATGACAGCTTCGGAGTTGCAGGTTTTGGCTTCAAAGGATTATCAAGTTTTGCTGGGAAACTCAGTCTCCTATTCTTTGGCAATGTTTCGCTTCCAGAGGATTCAGCCATTCTTGGAGCAGCTACCTGCTTGATTGCTTTGACAGTATTCTGTTCCAGTAACCTGACATTGTGATTAGCGGAAGGCTTGGCTTTAGCCACTGTTGACCTCTGTCTCTCCGGTAGCACAATTTTCTCAATTGAATTTTGAGAATCAGTCATTGTGGTTGGAACTCTTTTTGGCACTGGATTCCTAGACTTTGCTTCGAATTCATGTTTTCTACCATACTTGCAGAAATCATGGCAGGAACCGGTAGAAGCTCTGAGATCTTGATGTGAGGCATGCTCTCCACTGCTTAAACGAGTTGGATTACCAATAGAATTTCTTCTTGAATTACCTCCATATGTCTTCCTTCTTTCAGGTGTACCCGGAGAACTGGTCCTTGCCTCAGACATGGCCATATCTCTGAGAAACAATTGAAACAGTAGATAAAGATTGATTAGAAAAAGAAAATAACTTGAAAAAGTACTTAGATATAAGATAGCAATGAATGTGACAAAGCTTAAAAAGACACTTTGGATTTGATCTATTTTATGGTGGAAATCTTACAAAATCTGAATCGAATGATATCCTCTTTCTGAATTTGTATATTTCCACACCCATGTGACAAAAGCAAAGTAACATGTCAAACTTTATAAAAGTTTGCAGTGAATGGGACAGAGCCTAAAGAGACGCTTTGGATTTCACGTGTCTAACTTAATATCTTTAGCTTTCATAACAACATAAAACTTTTCGACATTGTACTTATTATTCCACATATCTGCAAATTAGGAGAGAATTAGCAAATTGAGCTTCAATAGTTGCATGATTCAATATCAGGGGTATCAAGTGCAATAGCAATATTCACTAGGAATGTAAAGTTCAGCTTCATAGGAAAGTTCCTCCACATGAGTACATTGTTGAAGCACTTAGAATGGCAACTTTGTGATTCTCTTTCACTTCAAAATCAGATAAACTCATTGCATCCCACTTATAGAACCAGAAAAATGGGAAAACGAGGCAAGAGCTAAGGTGCGGAAATTTTTTATATCACTATGTAAGTATCAATAACCTAAATATTCACAATCATAAAACAAGATTTCAGATACATTATATATATACATCAATCAGACCAGAATACAAACCAGATCAACTAATTTTCTATCAAGTTCTTTAATTTAAGTTGCTTAGCAATAGATGAGCAAATATAGAGCTACCAGAAAGCATTAGAAGCAATGAACCTGCAGTCCAGTGAAAATTATGGACAAAGATAAAATACTAAAGGAATTATAAAAATCAAAATCAAAAAATATATGAATAAAAAAATCCATCTGATATGCCTTCATTAAGAGCCTTCATTAGTTTGCACAAGCCCAAATCAAACACAGGACCAATGATTTACAAAATAAATGAATGGTAAAGCATAGAAGGACAGACAGAACATACTGGATCAAAATTCCAAACTTACAAATGAGAAGAAAAATTACCAAACGCCCTAAAAGAAATCTATGAATGCATGCAAAGCACAAAACACCAAAAGCATTTGTTTGATAATAATACAGAAGCTTCTTGACCTCTAATTGACAATTACTAGATGCCAACAAAAATACTTCCAAATTACGCCACTATATAACCTAACCACTCCAATGCAAATCTGATCAAAACACAGCGCAGTTACACGAGACAACTAAAATCACAAAAATCAAATCAGAAAGTACCTTTTTCAGCAACCCAAATCATCAAAGACCAATAAAACACAGAAATAACTTCAATTAGACCATAATCAAGAAACACTACACGCCACACGACAAATCAGACTCAAACCAATTGCTCCTCACGCCCAGATCAAATTTTTCTTCAGACCCATTTCAATTTGGAACGAAATATCAAAAACCCACATCACAAATTTGAAGGAAATTGGTTTCAGAGGCGTATATAATCAACGGGAAAAGAAACACAGAGAGAGAGAGAGAGAGAGTTGAGGAGAGAAGGTACCTTTTGTTTATTGGTTACACTTTTTCTCTCTACAACTTCCTTCTACTTAACCGGAAAGCGAAGAAAAAGGATAAACGGAAGTCTGATAGAGATAAAGAAAGTTGGGGAGAGAGAGAGGGGACGGTCAGTTGTGTTGTGTAATATTTGCTTAGAGAGATCGTGCAAGCAACGTTCAATGCCTTCGGGGTCCAGTATCTTCTCTTTCCCCGTTTGTAATTGCGCGTTAGTTGTTGCCTCCCCCTGCAGCTGATCGCAGAGAGAGAGAGAGAGAGAGAGAGAGAGATGCCTATCACAATGTTCGGATTTAACACATAATACGCATCATATATGGTAAATGTGGTGATACAAATCTAGGGGGCATAAATGCTAATTATTTTTCCTTATTAATAAAATACTAATTATAAGTTATCATAGATGCAATATTTGAATTTCAAAATTAGAAATTTATTTCATATTTAATGTTATATAGCTAAAAAAGATTTATACGATTTGAATACAATAATTCATACAAACTCATGTTCTATTGTCAATTAATTGAGGAGTAAGATATCAGAAGGTTTTCTTTGATTCTCAATATTCTATGGGAATAGTCACTGTTTGATCCTAAAATCCCATAGATATCAATGCCAACGAGAATTATAGACAACCCCATGTATTAGATGTATTTTATTTAATAAAGAAATGTATAATTAGCATAAATCTAACATATGCCATCAAATTTTCTTGTTTATGAAAGAATGCATGTGTTGATAAATTGTTGAGTATTTTTTTTTTATTATTGGTATCTGATTAATCCGATTTAGACATTATAGGATCTATTTTTAAAGATTGACCCTCTTAAATTATTTTTTATTATTTATATAATTCGAACTTAAAATTTTTTTGTTAATGGGGTAAAATGTACTTGATTACTCGATATAAAAAAGTTTGGTGATAAATTGTTGAGTATTAATTACTTTAACTTGGAAAAAGAAATAATAATAACCCCTTTTTTTTAGCTCAACGGAAGAACAAAAGCTAAAAGAAATATATGAATCATCGGCAAAATAAACTCATTTTGAGTATTAACACTCGTTTAATTCAGTGATTAAATATTAATATTTTTTATTTAAAATTTTGGATTTAAGTACAATAACAAGTATCAGAGAATTTTGATATTTAAAGATTTAATTCAATTAGAATCGAATCTAATTGTATTTAACGTGATTATCGAATACATATAATTTAATTTTTTTTTAAATTCTATTTTTGAGTTAAAGATATGCATTATTTTACATTTTACAGTGAAAATCCCCTAAAAGAATAAAATCAATTTTTAAAATAGGAGGAAATTGTAAATACAATTTTTTTTTCTTTAGGATTTAGAAAAGAATGTAAGATCCATGTTAAATACATATTACCCGAGATTTTGCTCAAAAGATTGCTTAAAAGATTTACACTTTTATCACAGTTTTTGGTTCGAATTATATCCCTTGCTTTATTTTCAAATAAAAAATAAATAAAAATTCTAACAAGTGGGAACTATTGTTTTCTCCTTTGTTGTCAATTTAAAATAAGTATATAAATAATGTTACAATTCAAAATTATATTAAAATTTGAGTAAAATATTCTTCTTAGAAATCAAAACATTTGAAATTTTAAGAAATTATTTTGTAAATATTGTCAAAATGATTTAAGATTATCTTCCAATTTTCAAACTTGTGTCATATTGCCATATTTTTCAAGAGGTGAGCAACAACTCACAACCATTGTCAAAGAGAAGACTCAATGTATCTTAGGGACTATTCAAGTAGTAGAACGTTTCCACCTACAATTTTTTTTTTCTCTTTTTGGATCCGTTTAATTATATCTCTTTATAAAAAAAAAAAAAAAAAAAAAAAAGAGTCAATAAAAGTAATGAAGGCGATGGTCAGCCTCTCTCCCTCTCTATGATTAATTTTGTTCTCAATGAATAATTAATTTTTATTTTAAAAATAAATCTATTATTAGTGTCTAGATATTAAGCAATAAAAGATTCTAGTTCAATTTCTCACGCAATAAATGTTCACCTTTTGGAGGAAAAATCAAGAGAAAGAAAATTCTTTTGAGGCTTTGGATTCTATGAAATTTGAGGGAGGCTGAGCTTTAGTGCACGAATGTGAAAAGTTAGGAGGATGAATCAACTGGCATTTCCGAGAAAAAGCCACGGAGTACTTTGCATTTTCCTCTGCGGGTGGGAAAATTCATGCATGTTAACAAGGATGTGGAGTTAAAGCCAAATACTTTTACACCGCTACTGACCAAAAATAGTGGAAAGGAAGAATGAAAATTATGTGGTTTTCTCTGGAGATATAAAATCGGTTTAGTGAAATAGAGTGTTAAATATTTTAATTAAATCTTAAATTCAAAACGTCGGAATAAAAAAAATTATGTCGAAAGAGTTATTCCTTAAATAAGGTTTCATAAATTAAAAAAAATGATTAATTAGAGTATGATTACGGAAATCGATTTTAAAAAAAAAAATCCAAATGATTTCCCAAATTAAAGAATAAGAACAATGCCTAGGATTCTCTCTCTCCCCCCCCCCCCCCCCAACGTCACGTCTTCGGATCAAGCATGCTCTTCCTAATAATTTAACAAAAAGCAAATCCTGTCCAACAGTGCTGGACCACTAGGGCAATAAGATCTCTCTCTCTCTCTCTCTCTCCCTCCCTCCTTGGTTGGTAGAAGAGATTAGTCAATGAGGGAGACCACCCAACCAAAAAGTCTACTATTGATGGAAGATCAACGTTCTCATTACGATGGATGATATTTATCCCAAGAAAACAAGGTTTAATTTCAATAAACCAGTATAAATCTAAGGGTCTGAGATCTTCCTGGCTCAAGACAAAATCCTCCAGTCATTGCAAGGAATTGAAATCCATGACCAGCTCAGCACTGGCTTACACAGCATCACCTAATTTTCAAACGTTCAAACGTGTATAATGAGAGGAAGGAATTTTAGCTAATACATGTCAATGCTATGGGCTTTTGCTGTTTTGTGGGGGGAACATGACATTGCACTTTCTCAGGATGGGCATGACAGGGTACATGAGCTGTCTAGCATTTGTATTGCAAAATAATTTTTTTTTTCTAATTAAGATATGAAAAATAAAAAACTGAAAAAATCCCAAAAGAAAAAAAAAGGGAAAAATAATGAACGCGAAGCCATAGGTCTCCAACTTGAAAGACTCAACTTAGGCTAATGTTCTTGAAGGGACAGTCTAGTGGTCACAACCCTTCTCTCATAATCTATTGATTTTAGGTTCGAATTTCTGTGTTAAAAAAAAAAAAAAAAAAAAAAAACTTAGGCTGACCCATCATTTGGTGCTTTTCCAGTTTTTGGCGTCCTTGGACTTATCTATCACCCGGTGCTTAAAGCTTCATCCTAAATAATCCTAGTCAACTTGACTGAGGTCCCTATTAAGGACAAAGATCTCCCAACTTAGTCGGCATCATTTTCAATCCAAGAATTGGACTGTTATATCAGTGTCTGTTGTATTTAAGGCCCATACATACATAAGCTTGGTAGGCCCAGACAACATTCAGCCTAAAAGCTGATTATATATCTATATATTCCCACTACCATCATCCAAACCAAAAATATATTCAAATTAATATGATTCAAGTATTTACAAAGATTCTATTTAAAAAACAGTTCTTTTAGCATATATTTTTTTTCATATTTAAATTTTAAATCTAAAATTTAATTAAAAAACTTAATATTTTATCCCACTAAATAAATCGTCCGTCGGTAGAGAGCTTACTATATTGGAATGCAAGTCATCCTCTCTTTCCAAGGATGGACAGTCCCGCCAGTAATATACCCGGTGTTCCCGTTACTCAGTGACATGCACTCCAACACTATTTGGTGGGATCAAAACTAAACAATGTTTTCATTTTCAAAGTACGAGACAGAAGGAAGACAGGTATGCTGTCACACATGTACAGACTATGGTAGCATCTTAGACAAATATGGCTTCATGAAAACCTTAAGACTTCTACCGTGGATCCTTGTTTTCGGCCTGAGACAGTTTTCTTCACAGCATAGAGACTAAAAACTCGTCAAGAGACGATAAGGTTTTCATGTCATCCGGAGGGAAGTAACTAGCAGCCTTTCCCATAAGTAGAGTTGTAACCGGGCCGGGGCTGGTCTTGTTTAAGGGTGGTTCCCGGAACCGTGGGTTAGGCTGGCACGGTTCCTAGGCCAGTCTGGTCTGGGCCAGGCCGGTTTCAAATTTTTTAGTTGAACTAGCCCGATCCGCTGAACCGGAACTGGCGGGCCGGTTCACACCGAGCCGGACCCGGTTCAGCCTGAAATTTTTTTTCCTCTATTGCTTTTTTTTTGTAACTCTATTTTTTAATTTTATTTTATTTTTGAAACTCTATTTTTTTTAACTTTATTGTTGTTTTTTTTACTCTCTTGTAATGATTTATTTCTTCATTTTATTTTATTTTTAATTCACTTTTTATAAAACAATAAATTAAGAATTAGAGACACAAAATTTTTAGACTGATTCTTTCGAATTCGGTGTACGTCCACTACCAAACTCATAACTTGAATTTTAAAATCCACTAATTTTTTTTATTACATTATTTTGATTTTTACGTCAGTTTATTTTGCTTTTTCTATTTACAATGATTTTTATTAAAAAAAAAACTTATTATTATTATTATTATTCTATTTCTTGTTCATCATCTTCCGAGATTTTGATGATTTCTTGCATTTTTTCTGCATTCTTCTAATTTTTAATGCAAATTAATAATTGTAAAGTGTTGTCCGCTAAATTTGTATATTTTTTTGTTAACACTCGATCACCTGCACTAAAAACACTTTCCGATGGTATTATGGATACCGAAAGGGTTAGCACATATTTAGCCATTTGGGCTAAAATCGGATAATACAATATATTATTTTTCCACCAACCTAATATATCATATAAATTTGTATTATCAAAATTTTCTAATATAAGTGTTTGTTTATATAAAAATAATTTATTAAATGATGATAATGAAATTTCTTGTTTTTTTTTCTAATATGTGTAAGGGATTAAATGAAAATGAAAATAATTAAGTGTTATTACTGCTATTACTACCTACATTATTAGTATTTAAATTATTATTTTTCTTTTGATATAGTTCAAATATTGATTGTAAAATATAAAATATTTGTTATTTTAAAAAATGTGAGTTAATAGACATTTCTGATTGAAAAGTTTGTGCAAAACAATCTATTAACATTTCAACACTTTCAACCTTAACACATGGATTTAATATACTTGTAACTAAATATAAAATTAGAATTTTTTCATAATATTTAAAAATTTTTGTTTTCATATAAAAAACAATTTTACCAAATATTTCTTCATTTTCAAATTTATTAAATACATAAATAATTTTACAAATTCAATTAAAATATTTTGAAAAGAAAATACATTTTATAACATGTCATATGTTGAATTCCACCTAATATCACATTCCATTTTAAATTTTTTATATTTTTGATTATATAATATACATAATTGTCTCATTTTTTGGGTTTTTACAAAAAAATTTCTTATTTGATAAATTAAATCACGAATAGATTTTAAAAATAGTTTTCTC
Organism: Dillenia suffruticosa; assembly: GCA_033439265.1. NCBI lineage: Eukaryota > Viridiplantae > Streptophyta > Magnoliopsida > Dilleniales > Dilleniaceae > Dillenia > Dillenia suffruticosa. Next base: position 3,977,035 of record JAVTVX010000029.1, on the reverse strand, counting down.
ATAACTAAACCATTCTTAACACATAAATTAATTATATAACATGCACATCTAATATGAAAAAAGTTCCATTTAAAATATTTTTAAAGAATTTTTTAAACTATTAATCGCAATAATATTAATCGAAATATTATCAAATGAAATAGTAAAAATTTTATTACTTGTTCCATAGTCATAAACAACATTTTAAATTATTTTAGCTATATGTTCACCGGAATGTAAAAATTCCCAACGTTGAAAAGTTAAAATTTTTTTTTCTAAAAACCATGAATTATTTATCCAATAACATGTTACTATAATATAATATTCTTTTTTATACTCATTTTTTCAACTATCCAAAATTAATGAAAATTTACATTGACTAGTCATAAATTGTGTAATTATACTATTTTTTAATTTTTGATATCTATCTAATGATCTACTCACACCGGATTTTCTACTACTTTTTTTATAATCTGGTTGTAAATATTTTTGTATATATTTTTCAAATACGGGATATGCAATTATACTAAGTGGTAATTCTTTTCTTGTTAGCCATTTTATTTATCTAATTTTTTTTATCCGAATTATATTTAAATGTACCAGTTATTATGACAAATTTTACAAATTGATTTTTATTCATCATTTTTTAGCCATTCCAACTATGACAAATTTTACAAATTGATTTTTGTACCAATTAATTATGACAAATTTTACAAATTGATTTTTGTTCATCATTTTTTTTAATAAAATATCCATATATTAATATCATATTTTTTAGTTCGTATTGTGTTAGATTCTATGTTATTAAGTTCAGTTTTTTCTAAAAAAATTTCAATATCTATATTATCAAAATTTTCATTTTCAAAAAAATAGAGGAAGAGGAGATTGTAGAAAAAATTGAGAAGAGTGTGTTCTTATCATTTTATTAAAAAATTAAAAATAAATTTTTAAAATAAAATATACGATTAAATTTTTAAAAGGAAATTTAAGATTAAAATTTTAAAAGATTAATTTTTTTTATAAAAAAGTAATGTAAATGTAATGTAAATGCAAAAAAATAATGATACAAAAAAATTAAATGTATTGAATTGACAGATATCGTAATTATTTTTCGTAAAATCTTGAATTTGAGTTCACAATTTTGAAAGGATGATCACGAGAAAAACCTCGAAAGAATGGTTTGAGAGAGAGGGAAGGATGATCACGAGGATAGGCAGCAATCGACATTAAAATGGCAGTCCATTGGAAGGGCCAATATGTCGTAGTTGGATTTCAACCTGATGCAAAACAGAAAAAGCAGCCTGCAGGTAACTGGATCCATTACACAACCAAAACTAGACAAATTTCTAACTTCATAAAATACAAAAAGTAAAATATCTGTCCAATGATTGATTATCGCGCAACATATGAATAGTAACAAAGAGGGTACATGCAATTCAACATAAACAGGATCGCTAATGGCATATACCCTTAATTAAGGACCATCAAACTCCTCAGACAGAAAATAAGTCTTGAAAAGAAAACCATATCCCAATAAATAATAACAGGACGGGATAATGCAAAACAGAAAAAGCAGCCTGCAGGTAACTGGATCCATTACACAACCAAAACTAGACAAATTTCTAACTTCATAAAATACAAAAAGTAAAATATCTGTCCAATGATTGATTATCGCGCAACATATGAATAGTAACAAAGAGGGTACATGCAATTCAACATAAACAGGATCGCTAATGGCATATACCCTTAATTAAGGACCATCAAACTCCTCAGACAGAAAATAAGTCTTGAAAAGAAAACCATATCCCAATAAATAATAACAGGACGGGATAAACATCATTAAAACCTTACAAACATAAACTGAAGTTTCCAAGAAACCAAACTCTACTACTGTTTCTCATGTCTTCTTACAAGAAAAATATGCTTTATACAGAAAGCAACTAAAACCAATGATGACAACAAGAGTACATATTCCCTTGTTTCTCACCGCAACCGCTAGTCTGTATGCTATTATCATAGCCATCACACCAATCATTTACAGTAGAGCTGAACCACCTCCTAGGCCGACTGTTGGAGATTTAAGGCCACAAAACACAATGGCATTTCACTAGGGCAACCTAAGGTAAGGGAAAGTCGTCGAATTACACCATGGATGGAGCTCAACGGAGAAAATGCCAATTGTAGGCTACAAACCTAGCGGCCAAGGCCATATCAAGTGATGATTTCTCTCACCAGCCAATCAAGACTAGGGTATGCGAAGTACAAGATAAGAAACGAAGGGAGAGCAAAGAGAAGGGTGACAAGAATGTACAGGGCCAAAATGGCTGCGCTGGCGGGAATAGCATATAAGACAATAAGAAGAAATATGATCACCAGTGGGAACTTGGCCGTCAAATGAACAAAGAGAACCAGAGACTTTCTCAGTGAAGAATGTAGCCTTTCCACATTGAGGTAGTTATTTGGCTGGCTAGGCTCATTGTTTGATGCAGAGGAGTCAGGAGGATGAATATACTGACCCCTTCTGAGGTTGCAGCGGCAAACATTGGCTGAATTGCTATGTGATGGCCAGGATGGTTGAAGATCCTTACAACAGGTGGAATTGGACTTCACCCTATCCCCATTCATGCTCTCAACCATCCACAGGAGAGAGAAGTTTTTACGAGGGAACAGGAGATTCCCCCTGTAAACAAAGCGGAATGACAGGAAATTGCACCATGGGCAGGAAATGAAGAGAGGTAACTGGATTGGCAGAGTGGGGCACTTTACAACAGCCCATTGCAGACCCAGGACGCAATTTTTGCACAGGGTATGTCCGCACCATAAGACGTAGGGTACATTTTCAACAATGTTGAAGGATTCCCAACATATTGGGCAATCTAGTCCTTCCTCTCTGCTGGAATTAGAAGAAACCTCATCATCAGAGCAGTCAGCAGTAGTGTGAGTTGCGTTCATCAAGTCACCATTTTTTGGGCCAATGCTTCCAGCCATGCACTTTGACGCAAAATTCCACATCTTGGTGATAGAAGGTCAATGTTTCAATTAGACAAACATAAGAACCTCACGTTGTGTGAATTGAAGTTCCACAGAAGGGGCATCGATCATCCACGGCTTCAAGGAGTCAACTAACGCAAATATCACTGGCTACAGCAGTCCATCCTAAGAATCATACCTGTAACAGAATGCAGAAAGTAAGCAATCACTAACACTATAACTCACCAGTCAGCCACACCAAATCTCCCCCTTCCCCCAAGGAAAAAAAGAATATTAAAACAAACAATGCAAAATAAAAGGGAAAAAAAATAAAAATCCAACAAAACGATATTAGCGCAGAAAGAACAAAACATCAACAAATGTCAGAGAAGTTTATTCTTAGGCCTAAATTAACAACAAACTAGTATTTAAGATGGAAAGCCATAATGAATATGGATGTTTTACCATGTTCAGAGAAACTGGTTCCAATAACCAAAAAAAATCGTAATGTCTGCCTTGACCAAGGAACTTATATGAGCTGAAGAGAGGTTCCAGAATTTTTTAAGAAAAATAATAATAATAAAGAAGACACCTGGCAGAAAGCAATTTTTGCTAAGTATTCTAAACATTTCTTTTTTGGCTCCAAGTATCCCTAGAGATTTTTTTTTTTTTTTTTTTTTAAATCAACTCAAAATTCAAATAACTAAAAATAGCACTCCAACTTGAACCTGCCATGATGAGCAAAAGTAAGATGAATACACAAGAAATGAACACCAGTGTATTTTTTATGTTTTTAATTTTTGGCTGGTCTTCATACATCCTATGCACTGAAGAAAGTACCATCTCCCACCCCCCCCAGGGGGAATAATATTACCCTGAAGAGCAATGAGAGGTGCAACTCATGTATGTCGAAGGCACCAGGAAAAAGCACCTAAAGATTAACACTCGATACAAATCTAGAGTCACAGATACTATCATAACTGCAAAACCATCCAAAATTTAACAATAATATTCCAAAAATCTAGGAAAGAATCTATATGCTTCTCCTTCCCCTCAAAACAACAAAATCCCTCTCTGTTAAGGAGTAAGGGGGATTAAATGAATGTCCCTACCCATAGTTGCACACTTGATGAGACCCCCCACCAAGCCCTACAACCCATTAGATTTAAAACCTCACCACCTGTCAAATTAGGACTAAGCAAATCAGATTCCACAGTCCCCTACTCGATGGACAATGAAAAAAAGAAAGATATGATCAAGGAATTCATTGAAGCACTCATAAGGGTTCTCCCACTAATTAGAATAATACTGCAATACATAGATTATCTTTGTTGAGGATTTTCCCTAAGATTCCCTCCAAGACAAAAAGGTGAACCCAACCCTTTCAAATTTCTTCCCCAGAGAACCCAATGCCTGTCCACATTCCCATCCTCCTCAACACACTTGCAGTAACATCTGAAGTCCAATGTCATACCTCAGTTGGCATTCCAAATTAAGCTATTTGGACTTTGACATCAGCATCCACAATGCTAGAAAATCAAAGAATTCCTATGCATGTCAAGATCTCAGTCGGAAGCTAAGCATACGTCACAATGCCAGTCAACACACCCTCCACCTGCTTCAAACGAGCTGAAAGAAGAGAGTTTACAACCTGTCCTGAGCAATTAGAATAGATCTAGAAAAAACATCCTCAAGAGCCTTTGTCAGCCCCAAGATCCACATGCCTAAGAAAGCTTGTGTACACAATAGGTAACCCTGGCTCTTACAAGCTGGACCCCAACCAACAATTTTTTGACACAAGAAGCAGATGGAATCAAGGAATACAGAATGCAATATCAAAAACCCCCCCAAACATATTTCAGAGAGAGAGAGAGAGAGAGAGAGAGAGATTCTGTCAGACAAAAATTTTGGACATAGCTGCCAACCTACCATTTATAAAGATGGTTATGGAACTCCAATTTTTCAAACCAAAACACCTAAATACAAATGCAAACACATCAACAAGAAATACAAAAAAAAAGGGTTGAAAAGCTCTATTTCACCATTTTCCCTTTGCTTAATCTGCGGTATAGAGATTCTGTACTACTTCAATCCTCTTTGTTTTCAGAGTCATTTTGTAATATGTCCTCCAATAAGCTTTAATTTTTGTATTACTTTGATAGCTAATACTTCAGAAAGAGAAAGGAAATACATTCTTTTTAACCTCCGTCACTGTACATTATTCACTCAAAACATCCTATGTTTTTGAACCCTTTTATCTAGTCACATCAGTCATTCTACCCTCTGCCCCAACACTTATTTAGGAATACTTTCGACTACCAAACTTGGTCATGTTCATTAAACAGACAATCAAATGGGCCCTCCTTCACCTTGAATCAAAATATAACCAAAACCAAATAGAGCATTTCTGTCATGATATACTTAATACAAGTCCACTAGACAACAACAACAACAATAATTTGAGACAATGTATGTATTTCAGCATATAAGGGAAATATCTTTCGAAAGTAAGAAGACTACAACAACAATAACAACCAATCCTTTATCCCACTAAGTGGGGTCAGCTATATGAATCCTTCTACGCCACTGTACTGCGTTTCATATCTATTCAAGCTTCTGAACTGCGCAGACTACAATTTTTTGAATAATTGGAGTTTGTAATTGTGCTTAATATGTTGAGATAAAAGATTAGTACTCTTTTGCACATGCACTCATACTTCTCCAAGTGAGACGTGTATGTCCAGCCCCTTTTGGACAGGATATAAATAACAATTTGAGACATGCATTCAACATGTCTTAGACATGTCCATGTTTCTGTATTCAATTTTCAACGAGACACTTGCCCAACACTTAAACCACTTGATGGTCATAATAATTCACATATTTGGTGAGAATAAAACATAAAATAATGTTCCTGAATGCACAAGGAAGGTTATAGAGATAGCCGTAAGGTCAAAATATCCAATATTATGTTTTTTTCCCTTTAATTTATTGGATCATGGCAGTTGAGTTTTAATATTCATAGACAAGCAGCATCTTCTTAGCTATGTGCATATTTTTAACATGTATGTCTACATCATGTCCAATTATTTTTAACTTTGCTGAGTCAATGTGCTTGTGATGTGTCATGTCTGATGTCCTGTGTGTATCCATGCTTCATAGCATGCTCGGATTATGCCATGAATTCTTAGGAAGTTCAGTGTACACTACAAAAGGCACAGATTATGCCATGAATTTAGATGAACAAGTGAAATGAAATTATAGTCACAACTCACAAATGATCATCTTTTGATAAAATCTGACAACAAACAACAAGAGAAACACATAAATATTTTGCTACAGATAAACTATACTTGTAAATGTCAAAATCCTTGACTACCTTACTTCAACGATACAGTTGATTCTAAGAAGTTTCGTGTCACACAAATTTCCAGCCGCCTCAAATGTTTCACAAACCTAAACTGTGTAATTAACCTGCTTGGTTCACAAAAATCTTGAAGATCATCTCAAAATCGAAGTGCTTCAAGCACTTGATCCATCCATAAAAACCTTAAGTAGACCTATAAAGTGAGGTACCTTTTGGGGAGACTAAACATACTAAAAACTTAACCTCTAAAGAGAAATGAGCTTTCATTTCTCCAATTATATGGTTTACAAGACAATCCATTCCCATAAATATGGAGCAAGACCAATTCAAGTGATGCCTAATCAAGTGCTTTGAACTAACCCATTTCTATCAGGGCAGTCTCACTAAGTGTCAGACTAACTGAAACCGCAGGGACTTTAGATGCACAGATTTTGAATACGCACAAACCCTAACAAACCTATTATCTCTGTTCAATTTTCTCTCGAGATTAAATAAACACAGATATGACAGCATTAATCAATCAAACAACAGGATCTAAAGCAGCAAAAGCAAACATCAAAATTTTCAATCAACATCAATTAAGTCAGAGACCCAAACAAAACCCTAGACGTCGAACACTTGCGCAACCGAAACACTGCAGCTTTTCAAAAGAAGACTAGCGGAGGCGATCTTACCAGTCGATTGTCGCGATTTGGCTAGAGCTTGAAGAAACTGATCGAGGCTAGAGAGAGAGAGAGAAGAGAAGCGAGAAAAGAAGTCTACACTCTCTCTCTCTCTCTCTCTTGAAATCCCTCTGACTCTCTCTCTCTTTCTGTCTCTCTATATACACGTCCGTGTCACTCTCTCTCTCTCTCTCTCAATCCCTCTGACTCTCTCTCTCTCTCTCTTCCCTCTTGAAGAGTTAGAGCGCCGATTAAGTGAAGTGATGACGTGCCCATTTTAGTTTTCGTGCGTTCGATCGTTCCACAATTGGTGTGATTTTATGAACCAAATCTGAATCCTGAAGAAAGTTGTCCTACATTCTAAACGATGTCGTTTTATTCCTTCTGCGCTCCCTTCACCCCGAAGCCGACTCCCTTTTTAGGTTCTCCCTTGTTGAAAAATAAATAAATAAATAAATAAACAAAAATTAGGGAAATGATTTAAACGCCAAAATTTATTTTAGTGTGGAATTGTTTTATTTGATAATACAAATTTTAAAATTCCATTATATATTTTTCACATTCATAAGAGTGTGCCTATATTTCTAATTTACAAAAATATAATTTTTTTCAAAATTTTTTAATATTTTTATTACTATTTTAACATTTATCACTTCAAAGTTAAAGTATTATGTAATTATATTAATTATACTAACGCCCTGAATAGTAGTACCACTTAAACAAAATTTTGGATTCTAATTTTATATATGAAAAAAATAAACGTCGAGAGAGTTCTGTTTTTAAAAAATTAAATCGACTTGAATCAAATTTAATCGAATTTAATATGATTATCAGATATCAAAAATTTACAAAAAAAAAAATAATTATATTTAGTATTAAAGCCACCACCAATGGACTTGATTGCACCTTCATGTCCCCATCTCTTAATATTAAGTTTCACCTTCGTTTATCATTAAGATCATATGTTTTCAATGAGGCTATTAAAGCATAGTGATGTGATGCATTGCCTTTGCCCTTTGCCCCACATGTTACCAGAGATGAATTGCATCATTAGTTAATTAAGTTTCGACTCGAATAATTATCTAAATGATTCGTAATTTTTGATTTTGATAAAAATTGTTTCTTTTTAAATCTTATCTTATCTCTCTCAAGGAAAAATAATATAATTAATATTTGTATCGTACGATTTATATTGAATTTGATATCTATACTTGCGATTTATGATTTCATTTAAGTCAGAAAAAACGACAAATGTAAGTAATATTTCTGCATGTCATATTGTATTGTCCTTGTGCAGGAGCCATTTTGTTGGAAAACTAGTAAAGACCAAATGACGAAGCAATGGGGTAGAAGATCAAGAAAAAATAAAAATAAATCCACCCACACAAAATTAACCAATGAAAAGATGATCTCCAGCTTATTTCATGAAATTGGCTTTTGTGCCCAAGGTCTCATTGGTACTAAACCTTTTTTAATTAAATTTTTATATTCGAATCTTGAGAATGAATAAAATAGATACCGTAAGAGTTCGTCTCTTAATGAGCTCGACAATTATCACAAGTCAGAGAATCAATAAATTAAAGTTTATAAAAGAAAAAAAAAATCAGCCAGATTTGGGATTTGGTGCGTGGATGGGCCATAAATTTTGTAACTCTTTCTATTGACTATGGGCCTCAGAATCTAGATTTGTCCACAATAGGCCCAAGAAGGTAACCCAACTTTCAGATTAAAAAAATCAGCCAGATGTGAGCAAGCAAGCCAACGTAGTAATATCAGGGTTAACCATAGTAGGTAAAAACTACCGAGAGACGGTTAGTTTAGTGAAAATGGATATTATATTTTTTAATAAAATCTTAAATTTAAAATTTGAAAATAAAAAAAAAAAACTACACCGTGATTACCATCCTCTTAATAAGGCCCAACAAACGTTTGGACGTTTGAACTGGATTAGGGTTTTATGGTATATAAATAGACATAGAATGTTGATAATTTCGGGACTTATATATCTTTCACCGTGGAAATTTTTTTTTAAAAATGTAAAATTAATTACATAACAATTAGTAATTCGTTATAACGAAATCATCTTTTATCTTTTTTAAATAGAACAAATAGTATCTTCTAAATTTGAAACTTAACTTTTGAGAATTTGTGGTATAATTTCTTGTGCTTATGTTCATCTATGGTGCTTAGATTTTATTCTAGCAAAATTATTTGTGATCAAAGTTCCTCTGCATGGCATTCTATCCTCTCTCTCTCTCCTTCCTATTTAAAACCTTTAAAATGGAGGGATGTCCTAAATTTTGGACCCACCTTACCTCCTCATGGAACATTCAGGGGGTCGGGACCTGACAGATTGACCATCAACTTGCCCATGCACGCCATGTCAAAACAGCTCGACATGAAAGAGACATTCCGGTGAGGACTAAACCCAAAAACCTACATTCTCGCCCACCTTATCTAACCTTGATTGGTATCCTAATAATGATCCACTTAGGCCATCCTTGATCTCCAATGAGTTTGTAACTTGTTTCTTACATAAGGTATATCCCATCAGTGGACCAAATTTCGGCAGGTCGGGCACTGTACCCCCTAATCATAGATCTCGATCTCAAATTATAAAAATAGAGAAATAAAATTTGAGAGAACCAATCATTTAATAGACCTAATAGTATTCAATCGGATTAATCGAAAAAAATCCAGATAAAAAAAAATCCCATAGGTGACAACCTCTTTCTCTCTCTCCCCCCTCTTTCTCTCTCTCCAATATATGATCCAGACCGATGAAATTATGACACAAAAATTTGTATCCTTTGTTGTTGGATTATTTGATCAATTCATGAGTTCAATTCAACAAAAGAAATACAATAACCCTTTTTTTTTTTTCTTTTTCTACTTGACAATGAGAACATATAAAATTAGAATTTTATCAAAAGTTATAAAATTTTGAGGTAATCAATCATACCAAAACTCTTAATCAGAAAAGGGAGGGGTATTATTTTCAGGTATTCTGAATTTATTCTATTTTGATATAACTTCGCGTAATAAGTCATTTTCAGGTTTCCTTAATTCAAATGCCTAATTATTTTTCTTTGGAATTGGAAGAACCTTTGTATTTTGTGATTGAAAGGAAAGATATTAGTTCTTGCTTTTAATCAGGACCAAAAATATGCCATGTGACAAAGATGGGATGAGAGATCAATGGGTGGACATTAAGGTGTGCACTTTGCTTGAAACTCTTCCCCATTAGATTTCATATGGGCCTGTCAGATTTTTGTTTTTATTTACAAAACAATGGTATTTGAAATTTAATAAATAAATAAATAAATTATTTAATGATAAAATCTATTTTGTAGGGCATCTCATGGATACATAAAGTTCAAAAGTTTCATAGTTAGGATTGCTTTTAAATTATTTTCGACAAATGGGTTTGCTTAGTTACATCGATATCGAGTAAATATCATATCAACATACGTTTAACTCGGGGGTTTGACCATTTCACATGATACTAATGTTATCCGTATTAAAAAGCAATAGGTTTAATAAATAAATATATTAGATTTTTTAATTAAATCTCAGATTTAAAATTTAAAAATAAAAAAAAAATTATTGGGTGAAATTCCCTCTAAATTAAAATCAATAACGTTTGAATCAAATTAATCAGAGTATTTCAAATATCGATCGGTTATAAAAAAATCGTTATCAAATAAACCTCAATAATTTAGTATTAATTTATTAGAAATACTATACCTCACAGATTTAAAATATATTAAATTTTGCCAAACTGATTGTGCTTGGAATTAGTTCTGTTCGATATACTTATCCTAATCTGGATGAAATGATTAGATTTGATTGATGGGTCACCTCGTTTCGCCAACAAAAAACAAATATCTTTGATCAGAAAATATGCAATCCAGCCTAAGTCCCTACCAAAACAAAATATTTTTCCAAATGTTGTTAATAATTTCAGAACATGACAAGTGATTTAATAGCAAAATTCCATAGCAATAGCATGGTTTGAATATCAAGTGGTGGTAAAAAAAATCTGTACACTTTTCTAAGAAAAAAAATCCCAATTCTAAAATTAAAAAAAAAAAGTTAATTAATCTGTATTTTGAGATAATTCATAAATTATTTTTGATTGGGTTTTTTTTGTGGTACCATGACTAGGCCACCAACCCTGTATCTGGGGATTCGTCCCGACTAATTTGGATCGACCGCTTGCAAGGTCCAATTGAGGGGGTAGATCTCCTAGCACTGATTTTTTCGTTCCCATGGGGGATCGAACTCCCGACTATAGTTAAGGGACGTCAGTTTCTGAACCAACTAAGCCATCAAACGTTAATATTTTTTATTGGGTTTGATTAATCATACCTTGAGTTAAGAGATAAACTCGTTTGTTGAAAATAATTTTAAAATAAAAAGTTATTTATATTTTAAATTTTATAATTAAAACTTTACGGTGTTATATATTTTACGTGTTCTGGTTACAAAGATATATAGGAAAATTTTGAAAGATAACAAGAAATTACCCCAATATTTCTAACTTTTGGGGTTGTTTTAAAACCGGTAGCCCATCCATATGTTATTTGTAGCAAATTCAAATATCAATGTAATACTTAAATTTTTAGATTATCAAATATATTTCAAAATACTAAATTTATATGGGTGTAGTAGTCGGATATTGTACTAATTTAACTATAAGTCTTAGATTCGAGTTAAGGGAATAGAGAAATAGGATTTCGGAGAGTCAACACTTCTACATAGGGTCCTGTAGTACTCAAACAAAATTAGTCAGACGAACGCCGAATGCTAAATACCAATTGTTGATAAATAATCTACTTACAAAAAAAAATAATTCAAAACGTGTTTTTAAATAAATTGTTCAATTCCAAACTTTCTAGTGGGTGAAACCAAACTAAATCAACCATTGTAAAATGTAGTTACACTAAGAAAATGGTGCTAATCCAGACAAACCACCATGATTCATAGGTGGAAAAATGCTAAGTCATCAAAAGAAAAGAGTACGAGAGGGAAAAGATGAAGATGGGAGGAAGTTGATGAATTGGGAAGAAGACAAGACAGTCTGAGATGTGAATGCAAAGGTAGATTCCTTTTTGTTCTTTTTACTTTCCTAGTCCGGAAAGACGCCATGGTTTGTAGGTACCTTGTATGGCCAATGTTTGATAAATATTTTTGTTTCGTAAGATATTTCTATTTTCAAAAACCCTCTTAACAATTATTCCAAAGTCTTTATTCAATCAAAATTATTTTCCAGAATTCCAAAATTTTAATTAAAATTCATAAATTATGGAATTTAATATACTGCAGGAAGGATTTTGAAAAACTCCACGATTGTTAACATGAGAACTTTTTTTTTTTTTTTTTTTAAAAAAAGGGTGAGAGAGTTAAAAAAAAAAAAATCAAACCTTATATTGAATTGAAGCATGCTTTTCAAGAAATATTATTATTATTTTTGGTTGGATAGCTATTGCGAAAATGATGAAATATACACATTCATAAAAATTTAAATATTAAATCTTGATATCAGGGAATATATTTGAGTAAGAGATTTTTATTATTTAGGTGTCCCTTGCGATCTATGATTTTGGTGCTCTTTTAAGTGAAGTATATCATTGTCTTCTTTATTATATTTGTAAATTAGACTTATTAAGAGATTAGCCATCATGTTTCAAACGAACAGTATAATGATATAAATCTTTTTTTCTATTTCTATGATTTCATATTTAAATTTTTATTTATAAAAAAAAAAGATCAGCCATCCCATCAACTGTAGCAAAATAAAAAAAAAAAGGAAAGGAAAAGTTTTTAATCATAATGACAAGAAAGAACGTAACCTAAATATCGTACAAAATCATGTTGTTTTGTTTGAGTACCAGGAACATCCACGTTATCCTCTCATGCGAGATTAGGCAGTGTCGCCTTTAATGACAATTGTTTCTTGGTAGTAATGTTTGTAGCTTTTTGTTCATTGATAATTTTCCCTACTTTCTTTATTTGCTGTCAGGTTCTATGGTCTGCTCTTTTGAAGAAAGTTGGGGGCTTCCATTTTGTCCGTTTTAAATGAATATAAAGACTAAGACCAAGAAAATGAATATAAGGACAACAGTACCCCCTCTCTCTTGAGTAAAATAATAATATGAAAACTTAATACTTAATTATCTTAATAAATTATTATAAAAAATCGAGTTAATATAAAAAATCCATTATAATAAATATAGAAATAGTTATAAATATGAAAATATGAAAAATCAAATATATAACAAAATTAAATCAATTATCGATTTAATTTTGTTATATAATATATTTTTTAATATTCTCTCTCAAACTCGATATGATATAATGAAAATTATTTGAATTTAAAAATAGAGAATCTAAAATCATTGGGGGTGCTTTTGTAATTCTTGCATTGGCTCTGGTTCTAGCTTTACCTTTGGGTTTGGATCTGACTCCAACTTTGGCTCCGGGTTCTGGGTCTTAGCCACAGGTTCTGGCAAGCTCGGGATCTGGTTCTTAACCTCATCTCTTAACTCTGGTGTTGGCATTAGCTTTAACTCTGGGTAATTTGATTTTAGCATTGGTTCTGATTATTGGATGGTGTATGGATAATCTCTTTTTATAAAAAAGTGTTCTGATACTATATAAAAATATAAAATAATATAAAAATAATATAAATAATAGAGATAGATAAATATAGTTGTGGTACCTTATTAGAGATAGAGTGTAATATAATAATATGAAATATAATATTCAATTATTTCAATAAATTATTACAATAAATTAGATTTACGAAAAAAACATATTATAATAAATATAGAAACAGTTATAAATATAGAAATATATTCTCTAATCAATATTGATTTGATCTAATTTTAATATATAATATATTCTCTAACAATATCATTAAAATGTTTAAGCCAAAGATGCATTAAAAATTTTGATATTTCTTTTATCTCAAAATATAATTGAATGATACAAATTTATATTATTAATTAAGAAGTCGTAAACAAAAAATAATTAATTCTGTCACAATCTGATTTAAAAATTAATAATTTTATTACAAAAAATATATGTGAGAACCCTACTACTACTTATCCCAACCCATTTTAAAGACAAATCATTATTGGGTTTTTCCGGACCGAATATTTACGTCACACAAATAAAGTTGGGTCCGAATTCTGATGGGAAAGCGAAAGCTGGAGAACAGAATAGACAATGAGCTGTACGGAAAATGAAAATGGCCATTCGCGCGGATGAAACCCATGGGATCCACAAAGAAAGAAGCCATTTCTGTCTTCTTCAATAATTTAAGGACTTCATATCATGTTGCGATGACTCATTTTTTTTCTCCGTTATATGTTATTCCTTTATTCGATTAATTTAATTTAAATATCATATAACTTTATTTAAAAATTAATTTTTTTTAATATTTATCTTTTTATTTTAAAAAATCAAATTAAAGATAAAAAAATTTAATACCGTATCAATAGATCCATAGAATATTGATGTCATATCGACTCATCTCTCTCTCACGTAATAGGGTTTATATAAAAATTTTTGTTTTAAAACTTTTAAAGTATATTTCCGTCATGGTAGGTAGTAATATTTTTTTTAACATAACGTTAATATCGCAGATAGTTTGTAATAATTTTTTTTGTCAAAGTATATTTTTGTCATGGTAGGAAGTAATTGGACCTTTGATTATTTGGAGATAGAGAATACCTTTGTAACATAGAGAAGAGCCTACTATTAGGTTCGATAATTGGATGAGAGCCAATTTTTAAATTGGGTAATATAATTATTTGATTTAAATTAATTAGATTTTTAGATATTAATAATCAAGTAAAAAATATAAAAGCCTACCATTATTGAAAAGGGATTGGATTTTAGGAGTCCTAGATTTGTTGGCTTGCAAATCGTGTGGTATGGGGAAGTCATATGCCCCGGAAGAGTCCTAGAGGGGTCCATGCAAATGCCCTCGTTTTGAGTATTTGTAAGTGAAAGCATAAGCGTAAAGCTGGCTGATCGTATACGATGACCCGAATTTCTAGAGGGCCTTCAGTGATACAACTCCCTAAGGCCAAGGGTCACTAATGGAAAAATATCCCCTAGGGTTTGTGGGTGTCGATTCGTGAATATTCGTTTTCTTTATAATTGTAAAAGTGACCTTGGCGTCGTCCTCGCTCTCATTTTCCCGACTTCTTGTCTTTAATTTCTTTTTCTATTTACAAATGTTCCAAAAAGAACGTGTCCTTTTTAAAATACAAAATTTGAAATGTTAAAAAAATATATGAAGTCTCGAGAAATAAAATTTTATAATATTTTAAAATTAAATTAATCGGATAAAACTCGAATACCGATAATGATAACAAAAAAATATATATATCCTTATGCAAAGGGGGAAGGAAGACTCAAACTTTCCCAAACTTTGACGAGGAAGCAGATCGGATGGTAAACTTACGAAAATTGAACAGATATGAACCGATTCGTTCGTAATTAAATTGCTTGGAAGTGGGATTAAAACATTATTTGACATCTCAAAAGTGATAAGGAAATGTCTCAATCAAATTTATTTGAAAAAACAATGGAATAATGCACATTGGGAACATGAAAAAAATCTACAATTCAGCACAATGCATCTTACTTGCATATCCTTCAAAAGATGCTTCCTTTCCTCTCCAAAGTTGTCTTACAAAATCTTTGGCCGTAAGCAAAATAGGGAATGTTTTTTGTTCATCTTCAAGTAGCGAGGACTCTTTTTTTTTTTTGTCTATGATTTATTTTCAATATGGCGATTCTTTTTAAGCAAACACATGAAATCATAGTCATTAAATGTGATTCGAACTATCTGGGTTTATCCTCGACCTATACATTTCACGGATCAATTCATAAATTGGATCGTTTATACATTCGACTCATATAAATCCAAGGATCAATAGCAGATCAACCCTTAATCCATGTGATCCACAGATTTTTATATTTTAAAATAATAAAAAAGAGTTTATCCCGTACATAAAATACTTCCTAGTTTAGTGCGGAGTAGGGAAAATGTGACATATATATACGCAGTTTTTGTCTTGAATTTTTATAAAGAAACTATTTTCACGCCTTAAATCTGTCATCTCAAGGTCACCAAAAAAACAACTCAACCGTTGCATCAAGATTTGCCCTCTTATATTTTAAAATAATAAAAAATATTATTATGTATTATATATTTTATATTTTAAAAATATTTTTTATACTTTTAAATAATAAAAAAATTCAATTGTTGAATTAATGATCTAGTTCAAATGACTAAACCATAAATTTCAAAACATACATATCAATGTGATGGCCGATTTTAATGACTACATTTTTTTTTATCAATCGGTATTTGAATTTTACCTAACTAATTCAATTCGAGTAGTGTAGAGTTCATTAAGATGTTGGTTTTCTAAATCTTATTTTTCTATTCTCACGACTTAAACTAAGAACGTATAATTAAGAAAGTATAATATTTTACTTGCCTAAGAAGTTTGGTATTTAGTGACTATGCATGAAATCAATCAATCAAATTTTAAAAAACTGAAAGTAATTTACGGTGAAATTGCTGAGGGCAATTATGGTGAAGGGAACATTTAATCTAAAAATTGAAAGTAATCTATGGTTTTGCAATGTGTTATTATATCACATGGATGAAATACATTATAGTGTATTTTAATATTTTTTTAAGATGATTAAATTTTAATTATTAGATTGAATTTAATTTTGAAAAAATTGAAACTTAAATTAATCTTTTTAGATATAAATAATTCAATATATCCAATCTATATTTTTAAATATCAGATCTGTTGAATACTATTCTATGTGGATATAGATTCAGATCGTAAAGTTCAATATCCAAAATATTTGGATAGAGTTTCGTGCAACTAAACTTAATTAGACCAATGACTGTTATTTTTTTAGTTTAATACCCATAATTCGGGAAAATTTTCTGCTATATCTGAAATAACAGTTGAATCTAATTTTAGAATCAGTAATTATTTTTTAGAAAAAAAGGGAAACGAATTTTATTTTTCTTTACATTGAAAAGAGATTCGAATTTAAAAATTAAAAAAAAAATAATATCAATTAAAATATAATTCATTAAAAAAAATAACTTTGTGGTTGATCGTGCATCATAGATCAACCGACTCTCTTAATTTATATTTTCTTATAATTACTTGGTTGTCATTATAATTATGAAATCTCATATATATATATATATATATATATATATATATATATATATGAAGGAAATCCCAATGAAAACTGATTTGAGCAAGAAACCCATTGGGAGTTGCAAAGAGGAAGCGGAAGCGGGGCAGCTAAACACCCCCCCCCCCGCCCCAAAAAAAAAACTTTATAAAAAATTTTATGTATACATTTTTAGTGGGTATTTTAAAAAATAGGAAAAAAAATTTAGAAATATTACTTAAAAATCATAATTTGTTGATAAAAGTTTTTGAAATATTATTAAATTTTTTCATAAATTCTTTTTTTTTTTTAATTATAAGGTCAGCTCTCATTAGCCCTTGACATGCTACCTACTAAAATAATCCTTTTGGCTGTTCCTACTATTCTATATGGTTCTTAACTTCTAGTTTCGGTCCCCCCCCCACCCCAAATTGAAGTGAATAAGCACCACTCCTTTTCGTTCAATCTAAGATTTTTTATTTCAAACTAAAAAATTTCATGAGGCTCCCGCTCTCTCGTGTTGGTCTCCCCCTCCCTCCATTGTCACTATGATTAGATATGAACAACACGTGGCTTTGGTGATAATACACAACATTCCATCATAAAATTTTCAGATTCAAATCTTAAATATAAAAAAAAATATATTGTAAGAACTTGTTCTTAAATTAATTTTTATAATATTCAAATCGAATTAATCAAAATCTTAATACATGTGATCAAATTAACAAAAAAAAATCATCGTCGTGAAATGCCAATCCCCCCCCCCCCACCAAAAAAAATGCTCCTTAAATCAGATGGTCTTTAATGTAGCAAACATTCTTGTTATATAACCGTGAATATACTATTTTTTTTATACCATGATTTGATCACTATTCAATATTTAAAATTTTATCTTTACTAATCTGGATCGACCGTTACAAATCCATTTTATAGCGACAGATCTCTTAATATTATTTTTTTTATACCCAAGAGAAATTGAACTCTTGAAAACAAAAATATTCATTTTATTTATGTCAATAAATATCGGTTGAATATACTATTTATTAAGAAAGATCAAATCTAATCTCATTTGTTTTAAGTTTTTTTTTTTTTTCCTTATGACAATCACTAATTGTAATTGACCAATCATTTAAATGAAAAGAAAATTTTATTTTTTTCTATATAAACTAGAGAGTAATTCACAAGTTAGGAATACCAAACAAGCAAAATAAATAAAATTTATATGTAACTCAAAACCTCTCCGATATACAAGGACTACAAATCTCTTGAGTGAGTTGGGGTATGTATGTATGAGTTTGCTTAGGTGTAGCATAAATAGGGTAAATTTACCACTTCCTAAATTTACTTATGAAATATGAATTTAGGACTGTAGATGAAATTTGAGAGTGGGGTAGAAAGGAGCTTATAATTGAGTTGATGAAGGGAAAGTCCCGGGAATAATTGTACTGTGGGAACCGCACATGAGTCCAGCATCAAATTACTCTGCAAAGGGACACTTCCTTCCGGAAACGGTTACTCTGCTCTTCGTCGTTACACTCTTTCCATCCACCTTCATGTGCTACCTGACAGAAGAATACTTCGCATATCATCTCTCTCTCTTTCTCTCTCTCTCCCTCTCCACACAACCTTTACATCTCATTTACACACCCTCTCTCGTTACCCCATTATTCATCTCATTCTCTCTCTCTCTCTCTCTCTCTCTCTCTCTCTCTCTCTCTCTCTCTCTCTCTCTCTCTCTCTCTCTCCCTCTCTCTCTCCCTCCTCCCCCATCATTCTCTCTTCGACTTTCTCACTCTGTCTCTCTCTCCTTTTTCCCCCTCTCCTTTCTCTCCCATGGTTCCACTCTTCCCAACATGCCCTCCTCTCCGGACTTCCACTTCTCCGGCCTCCCAAGGTAATTCTCTCTCTCTCTCCCCCTAGCTCTCTCCCTCTATAATTGAATTCAACAATCAAATACTGTACAACTAAAATTTTAACACTGCTCTTGTGCCCCTCTAAACTTTTTTCATATTCATATTCGTTCTTCGGAGAATTCGATACTATTATCAAATTCGTAACATTTTTTATTTTTGGTGATTTAATTTAACATTAATGAAAAAAAAAGCAGGTGGACTAAGATACTCCGGCGACAGAAAACACATGTGCACGACACGTTCGATGAGGACAACAACCTTGGCCCGGTCGAATGTTACGCATGTACGCAAGTTGGTGTTCCTGTTTTCCACTCGACCAGTTGCGACCAAGCCCACCAGCCAGAGTGGGAAGCTTGTGCCGGTTCATCCCTAATCCCACTCAAAAGCCGGACCGGTTCGGGAACAAATCTCAAAATCTCAACCGGTTCGACTTCTTTCAATCATTCTAAGAAACCAGACAGCCGCTCCAAGGGAAAATACGGCAGGGTTGTTGACCCGCGAAGCAAGCGGGTGCAGAGATTGAACCGGGCTTTTCTATTGGCACGTGGCATGGCCCTGGCCATTGATCCTCTATTCTTTTATGCTCTATCGATCGGTCGAGGTGGTTCCCCGTGTCTTTACATGGATGGCGGGTTGGCGGCAATCGTGACCATTCTACGCACGTTTGTAGATGCGGTGCACCTGTGCCATCTGTGGTTGCAATTTAGGTTGGCGTACGTGTCGAGGGAGTCTCTTGTGGTGGGGTGTGGGAAACTCGTGTGGGACGCACGTGCCATTGCTGCTCACTATGTCAGATCTTTCAAAGGGTTCTGGTTCGATGCCTTTGTGATTCTGCCTGTACCTCAGGTAAGCGCTGCCCCATAATTTTAAGCTCTCCTTACAGATATCCAAAACACATCGTTTCATTACTATTTGCCGTACCAAACTCCGGCGAGGATAACAATAAGACACACACTGTACTCTTTTAATTATATATCGGGTTTGAGTCATAGAAATAAAAAAATAAAATTTGAGAAACTTAACTTTTTAATAAACTCAACAGTATTCATACCTAATTAATCAGATAAAATTCAAATAATAGTCAATAAAAAAAAATTAATATTTGTCATGTAGATTAGTATGAGCTTTTGATAATGATACACTTAATTTGTTCATTATTTTTTGTAAGCACCATCGAAATTGCTTTCGAGGAGAAAAATGTATAAAAATAATTTTAAAAAAATAGTAACAGCTAATTAAGTTTTTTTTCCCCCAAAAAAATAATATAAAAGACTGTTTTCATTTTAAAGAACAGCGATTCCCTTACTTTTGATACAAAATCGAATTCCATTTCTTTATTTTATTTGGTCGCAAGGAAAGAGAACAATAATCAAATTTAGGACTTTAACGACCAAAGTATAAAGTTATTTGAATGATTATTTAAATTAATATCGGTTATCAAATCGTAATTTAAAATAATTTGAAAGGAGAAAAGATCTTTTTGTAATAGTTCTCAAACTTTATAACGTATTTATTATGCAAAACTATATTTATATCAGGGTTAAGCAAATTATATGCGGATAGATATAAATTTGTTGAAAAAATAAAAAGAAATTAAATACTTCAAGCCCATATAGAATATTTTTTGCATGCATATTTATTCTCTGTAATTTTCAAATTTTAAAAAATACGTAATGTGAAAATAATGATTTAATAATTTTATTTGAATAAATCATACAAATCTAAGTGGCAAAAGGGGGAATGCCCTAAAATCTTTCTATTTTTATTATTATTTTTTCTCTATAGTATAGAGCTCTCCATCTTTCTTAATTTTTTTTTTTTAAAAAAATAAATGCATGGTGTTGGAGGGTACCCGTGTGCTTCCCGCGGATTGCATGATTTGAGTGGTGGCGGCGAAGCGGCATACGAAACTTGGATAGGACTGTGGAGAGAGAAAAGGATCCCCATGAATGGGTCCCCCAACTCTAACTTAAGTGATTGATTTGGATGAACATTAGGTGTCACATGATCATCATTAGGGCTTCTCTCCCTCCCTTCTCTCAACCAAGTGATTATGATTTGTCGAGAAGAAAAAGCATTAACAATGAGTCTGTAAGGTATTAAATATTTTAATAAAGTTTTAAATTTTAAATTTAAAAAAAAATTATATTAAGAGAGTTTTTTTTTAAAAATAAAATTGATAATATTTAAATTAAATTAATTAAAATATAATATTAGAAATCGGTTGATTTTAAAATATATATACATATATACAAGTATACACCAAATAGAAGTTGCATGGTGGGGCTGTTTGTGGGTTTGGCTGAGGTTCTGATTTGGGCAAGCCAATTGACGGGTCCTACTTTTGGGGGAATGTTCTTGAATTATTATAGAAAGAAGCCATGGGTCGACAACTACTACTCCATGCGAGCATTAAATTCTGCACCCCACACGCCGCATCATTTTAAAGAATTGCAATGTAAGCGGACAAGTGTCTTCGCTAGCGTTTGATCTGAATTGCATAGCACAAGGGATGAGAAAGTAAAAAAGAGATAAAATAAAAATTTTTAAAAATTTATGACAATAAAATTTTAAAAAAAAAATTGTTAAATCTTTTTTCTCAAAATAGATACAGAAATTTGATTAGGGTAAAATTTATATAAGGGTGATATGAATTACTCATAATATTTTTTCATTTTTTATTGTATTTATTATATAATAAGGCCATAAAATTATAGTGAAATAATAAAGTTTATGAGCAATTAAAAATATTATTCTTTCACTTATTAATCTTTTTTACACAAATATTATAATTTTTTTTATCAATTATAGAATATATCTAGTAGGCTAATTTATTGTAAAGAAATGATTTAGCACCAAAAATAAAAAATAAAAAGTTAAAATGAAATGGAGGATCACTGAGGAAGAACAAAAGTATGATATTCATATGATTTCAATTTAAATGCAACCAAGTAAAGTAGTCTAGTCCCAAATGCTATCCAATCTGTTTCAACCCATTTTGATTTTTGTGTTTTCCTTGGTTCATAATTTATTTTCTTTGATTTTTTTTTTTGGGCAGGCTGTATTTTGGCTAGTAGTGCCAAGATTGATAAGAGAAGAGCAAATCAAGTTTATAATGACCATTCTCCTTCTAATCTTCCTCTTCCAGTTCCTTCCTAAGGTCTACCACTGCATCTCTCTTATGAGAAGAATGCAAAAGGTCACCGGCTACATCTTTGGCACAATTTGGTGGGGTTTTGGTCTCAATCTCATTGCCTACTTCATTGCCTCTCATGTAAGCATACAAAGTCCTCTGACATTTCCTAATAAGATCAATCATTTTCCTTACCAGTGATGCTCAAAGGGTAACAAACTTGTCAATGCAGGTTGCAGGAGGGTGTTGGTATGTGCTAGCGATTCAGCGAGTGGCATCGTGTCTGAGGCAACAGTGTGGCAGGAATGGGAAATGCAATCTCTCATTGGCTTGCAAAGACGAAGTCTGTTACCAATTCTTAGTACCCACAGACAACATTGATAATCCCTGTAATGGCAATTCCACAATGCAAGTTAGGATGCCTCTTTGTCTAGACGTCAATGGACCCTTTAGATATGGCATATACCAGTCGGCATTACCGGTCATTTCTAGCAATTCCTTGACTGTCAAGATCCTTTATCCGATTTTTTGGGGCCTGATGACCCTTAGGTACTATATTCATTCACTACATGCTTTTGAGAGAGAGAGAGAGAGAGAGAACACTAAAAAGAGTTATATTTTTTTGGTGCAGCACGTTTGGCAATGATCTTGAGCCAACAAGCAATTGGCTAGAAGTGATCTTCAGTATAATCATGGTCCTAAGTGGTCTGATGCTCTTCACTCTACTAATTGGTAATATTCAGGTACGTATCTAATCTATATAGATTCCATCTCTATTATACCCACCTAGTATTTAGGATTAAGATTTTAAATTGGTCTGCCTAAAAGGTCTTGTGGATGTTGGTTCAAAGGTCTTCTTGCATGCCGTAATGGCAAGGAAGAGGAAGATGCAGCTGAGATGTAGGGACATGGAATGGTGGATGAAGCGGCGCCAGTTGCCTTCTCAACTTAGGCAAAGAGTTCGTCATTATGAACGGCAGAGATGGGCCGCCATGGGTGGCGAAGATGAGATGGAAATGATCAAAGATTTACCCGAAGGACTTAGAAGAGACATCAAACGACACCTGTGTCTAGACCTCATAAAGAAGGTGCTTGCTCTATATAACACAAAAGCTTTGGAAACCCTTCATTACTAGTGGTGGACCAACATGGCCAAACCCAAAAAGTGGTTCAACTGGGGCCTAAATTGGAAGTCTCCATGTTTGATCCTAACGCCCCAACCTTTACCAAAACGTTGGTTTCCATGACATGCTAATCTTAGATTGACCCGATGGACCAAATCCTGGTCTGCATCTGCATATTTTAACCGATTTTTAATTACAAATTTATTTGAATTTATTAAAATATGCTGATAATTTGATTAATAATTGATTAACATATATAAATACAAACTATCACATAAAATTCAATCCATTAATTCATCGTTTATTTTTTTTTATCTAATATTAAGATATTTGTTGTGCATCGATAAAAAGAAAATAACCACATGATACACAATTTGTTCAGTATGCTAATTGTGAGTGCCACTTTCTCTTTCAGATACCTCTGTTTCACAACTTGGATGACCTTATACTAGACAACATATGTGACAGGGTCAAGCCCTATGTCTTCACCAAAGATGAAAAGGTAAAAAGAAAGCTACCCTAGAATTTCAAATTTCATTCATAGAAATCCATAACTCTTGAAACATTTTTATGTCATTTTTGAGCTTAGATCATAAGGGAAGGTGACCCAGTACAGCGGATGATGTTCATAGTCCACGGATGCATAAAAAGCAGCCAACGCCTAAGCAAGGGCAACGTGGCCACAAGCATGCTTGAGCCAGGAAGCTTTTTTGGGGACGAGCTCCTCTCATGGTGCCTCCGTCGCCCCTTCATAGAGCGCTTGCCAGCCTCATCCTCCACATTTGTATGCATGGAATCCACCGAGGCTTTTGGTCTTGCTGCAGATCATCTCAGGTACATAACCGAACATTTTCGGTACAAATTTGCCAATGAAAGCCTCAAGAGAACTGCTAGGTACTACTCTTCCAACTGGAGGACTTGGGCTTCTGTGAATATACAATTCGCTTGGAGAAGGTATAGGATGAGGACTAGAAGAGATCTTATGGTTCCTGCAGAGGAAAATGGAGCAACTGAAAATAGACTAAGGCAATATGCCGCCATGTTCATGGCATTCAGACCACATGACCATTTGGAATAAAGGGAAATTGTGGTAATCTTTCTATTCTTGGATTTTGTCTTTGCAATGTCTTAAAAAGGTCAAATGCTTGCTCAAAATTCCTTGAATGAGCATATTGTAGGTGAGTTTCTTTCGTTTTCTATTTCTTCATTGTAATGTTTCTTTTGTAATATTTGAATCAAGGATTAATAAAAATTCTTTGTGTGTTTTATCTATGTTGTCTACAAGGTTGCTTTAGAGATACTAAATCAAAATCAACATGGTTAAATGGAAATTATGAAATGGGTTTGTTTTTTCTTAATCAGAATCCCCAAAAAAAGATCTGTATAGACCTATATAGATGGTTATTCTCACCTGCTAAACTGTGATCAAATCGAATTCTATGACCCTTTTCTTCTTTAAAGGTTTGTGACACTTTTGCTGTTCTTTTCTAGAAGGTTATAACGTTTTCAAGAAAGTTAAGAAAAGAAAGCACTTGGGAGATCCAAACAAGGAAAATGAAGCTGGAGGATGGGTATTGAATCTTTGACTTTCACTCCAAACTCAATTGCCAACCCCAACAATGGCATGAGTTCTTCCACCCGGAACTGAGATGGAGATCGGAGACCTTCCTACTCATGGCCGTACATAAGTTCCATGAAAATGGGATACATTTTACTTTCTATTTGTCCAAGGAGAAAATCACTTTACTCCTATTCTCTAATTATAAATTAGTTGAAATTTATAAAAATATTTAGTATAGGTTGTGGACAAAACGCCGGGGAAGAATTTAGGAGCATAGTTGGCCCTGAAGTTTTAAAAAATCAAATTATATTTATGATTAAAAATGTTATTTATCCACGTTGAAATTTGTAAATCTCACTTAAGTTTAACCCAAACCGTTCTAAGAGCACCAGGAAAGGTTTTTGAAAAGATGTGGAGTTTGTCTATTCTCGTTTAAAAATTTCTTTCCTTGAACAAGTATTTGTCATTAGAGAGAACTTTCTTAAACATACTATACCCTTGTATACTAGAGAATGAATTTTACAAAAGTTTAGAATATAAATTTAAATATGAATAAAGAGAGATAAAAATGTAATTGAATAAAAAAAGAGAAAGACGAGAAAGATTTATCAAGAAAGCAAAATTGAAGAATTGAGAGAATTTTTTCTATTGAATGAGAAAGAGAGATTACAAAGAGAGAGAAGAAAAATTTTGAAATAAAGATTATCTTCCAAATTGTGTTTACAAGAGTAAAAAATATCCCTATTTATAGAAAATGGAAAAAATAAATAAATAAAAAATAAAATGAATGACCCCATGGCTATAAATATAGCCATTGGGCATTTAGCCGATGGGCCCAACGGCTACCGATGCAGCCGTTGGGCATTATGCCCCTAGTGGGCTATTTTCAACACCCCCCAAGTTTGACGAATAGATGTCGATGGAGTCTAATTTGCTGATAATATTATTCATATGACTAACCATAGTTCTCTTAGTGAAAATATCAGCAAGTTGGTCGATACTCTTTACGTGAGGGGTGATTAAGATGGTTATTCAATCTTTCGCCGTACAAAATGATAATCTACCTTAATATGTTTGGTTCGCTCATGAAACACTAGATTTGATGCAATGTGAATAGCCAATTGGTTATCACAAAAAAACTGAATTGGTATTGTGACCTTAAACTCCAAGTCTCTAACTAGAGTTTTAAGCCACATAATCTCACTTGTTGATGCTGCCATAACTCTATATTCCACTTCCGCACTAAATTTTGAAACTCCTGACTATTTCTTGCTTCTTAGGACACTAAGTTATCTCCCACGAACATGTAAAAGCCTGTTGTAGACTTTCTATTTTGAGAGTCTCCTGCTTAATTTGCATCACAATATCTAATAATTTCAAAACTTTGATTGCACTTTATTAATATTCCACGCCCAAGAGAGCCCTTTAGGTACCTCAAAATCCTTTCAGCTGTTTTTCAATGTCCCATTTTTGGATTGTGCATATGCTGGTTGATTCGGCCAACCGCATATGTAATATCTGGTCTAGTGATCGTCAAGTAAATGCGTTTCTCAACGAGTCTCTGATATCTCAAAATATCGGTGAAATATTGATTGTTATCCTTTCTTTCTTCATAGGTTGAGACTGGACTATAAGCTAGTTTACCTTCCATTTTACCTGTTTCTTGCAAAAGGTCAAATGTGTACTTTCTTTGGGATAGAACAAGCTCCTTAGAGGAGTAGGCAAATTCTATACCTAGAAAATATCTTAATTTTCTTAAATCTTTAATTTCAAATTTAGATTTAAAAAAATTTTTAAATTGATCTATTTATTTTATATCTTCTCCGTTATGATTATGTCATCGATATAGATAAGTACAATCGTGACATTTTCATTAAAAAATTTTGTAAATAAAGAGGAGTCATTGTTGTATTTAGAAAAATCATAACTGAGAAGAGCGGTGCTAAGTTTAGCATACGAGGCTCAGGGAGATTGCTTCAAACCGTAGATGGCCTTATTGAGTTTGCTTACTTGTTCATCTTTGGCTTCAAGCCCTTGAGGAAATCGCATATAAATTTTCTCCTCCAATTCTCCTTGCAAAAATGTATTTTTTACATCCATTTGAAATATCGATCAATTCCAGTTTGTTGCAAAGAATAATAAAATTCGGATTGTGGTCATTTTGGCGATCGGAGCAAAAGTTTCAGTGTAATCTTCTCCATATGTCTGGGTGAAACCTTTGGCTACAAGTCTTACTTTGAAGCGGTCAATTATTCCATCACTCTTATATTTGACCTTGTAAACTCACTTGTACTCTACGGCTTTCTTTTCTTTAGGAAGTGTGGTGATCTCCCAATTTTGATTCTTGGTAAGAGTGTCAAATTCTTTCTTCATAGCCTTCCTCCATCCTTGATAAGTATTAAGTTCTTCATAACTCAAAGGTTCATACACTTGATAAATGTCATTCAAGAACTCTTGATAACTATAAGAAACATTCTTAGTTGTACAAAAATTAAAATATAGGATGAGATGTAACCTTTGAGTTATAATAAACTTCATTATTTAACCATTCCAAAGGATATCTTATCTATCCTAGTTGATCTTCTAAGTGGAAGAGGTGATGACGATGGTTCCATTAGGATTTCCTCATTTTTTTCATTAACTTGTTCTCCTCTTTGCTTATTTGTCTCCTATTTTTCTAAAATATTTTCTTCTCTCCCTTGTTCTATATTTTGTTCTGGCATTATTTCTTGGAGAGATTTATTTTCAACTCTTGGAGATTCCCAAAAAATGATTTATAAATATCTTTTTATGAAATCTTTGTCTTTGCTATATTTTTTAAAATAGAATTTATCTTCCAAAAATATTATATTCTTAAATGTATAGACTTTACTAGTTTTGGGATCATAGCATAAATATTCATTTTGAAAAAATACATAGCCTATATAAACACAATGTCTTCCATTCATTTCTAATTTATCTCTTATTCGAGAAAGAATATGAGCATAGCATGTGTAATAAAATATTTTAAGATGAGATAAATATGGTTTTTCTTTTTTAAATATCTCTAAAGGGGATTTTCCTTTGAGAATTTTTATGGAAAGTCGATTAATTACATGTGTAGCTATACTAATTGCGTCACTCCAAAATATTTTAGACATATTTGCAAAAAATATCATTGTTCTCTACTTAATTTTGTTGTGGAATATAAGGACATGATATTTGATGAATAGTTTCTTTATTTTCTAGATATATTTTGAATTCATTACTCATGTATTTACCCCATTATCAGTTCTAAGTGTTTTAATATGAGTGTCATATTGTTTTAAGATAAAGTTGTTAAAATTTTTAAATGCATCGAAAGCTCGTGCCTTAGTGTGAAGTATATATATTTGCGTGTATCTAGATTTATGATCTATAAAATATATAAAATATTTAAACCCCCTTTTAGATTCAATAGGGGATCTCCATATATCTGAATGTACAAAATCAAAAACATTTTTATAAATAGTTTCCAAAATTGGATAAAATACTCGTTTTTGTTTCCCAAAAATACATGCTTCACAATAATCATTTTTACAAAATTTTTGTTGGAAAAAGTATTTTTAATGTTTGGTCATTTGGATGACCTAATTTAGCATGCCATAGTTGATTATTTTGGTTGTCTTGATCCAAAAATATAAATTGTTCCGTCTAGATCTCCTACCAATCAATTTGTTCGACTTGAGATCCTGAAAAACAATAGAATTAGGATCAAAAATAGCCTTACAAGTTTGATCCTTAGTTATCTTACTAATTGACATAAAATTAGAGATAAATTTAGGAACATATAAGGCATCTGAGTTTTTTTTTTTCCAAAAAATTCAACTTCTCCAAGTTTTTTATCTTTCAAATTTTGTCCATTAGTTACTTTGACTATTTTATGATTGAGGATGGGTTTAAAACGTTTTATCTTTTCTTTACCCTTAACCAAATGATAGTCACATCCCTAATCGATTAACTAATTTTCAAAATGATAAGTGGAGTTTGAGAAGTTACCAGAATTATTGACGATTTTTTTAAGTAGTTTGGTGATGTCTCCAAGAGCCATTTCCAATGCCACATTCTGTGCCACATGTGTGAAGTTTTAGTATCTCCGATTCATTCCATAGATTTTTATACTCTTCAAATAGTTGGGATAGAATTTTCTCCTTCTTCTAAATGTTAATCTTTCGCTTAATTTCAAAAATTCTTCCCACATTAGATTTTTGTCCATATATATCGTACATTTGATCCCATAGAGATTTAGAGTTTGAATAAGATGACACCATATTTTTATGAGTTTGATCCATGGTATTAGAGATGAGAATGAACACTAGATCATTTCTTTCTTTTCATTCTTCATATGTAAGTTCGGTAATATTAAGAGTTTCACTCGTTATAAATTTCAAGAGTTTTAAAGTATTGAGTGCTTTTTTGATGTGCTTACTTATTGCAAATAATTTTTGGAGGTGAGAATTATGGAAGAAAAAAATTGGGTTTGAAATGAAGTAAACGCGGGCGGAGGATTTGCCATAATGGAGATCTTCTCTGATACCATGTAGAAATTTATAAATTTCATTTAAGTTCAACCCACACCGTTCTATAACAGAAAGTACCAGAAAAGTTCCCACGAAAGAGGTGGACCTCATTTGTTCTTGCTTAAGAAACTCTTTCCTTGGACAAGTATTTGTCACTAGATAAAACTTTCCTAAATATACTATACAATAGCATATTAAAGAATGAGTTTTATAAAAGTTTAGAATACAAATTTAAATATAGACAAAAAGAGATAAAAATATAACGAATAAAAAAGAAGAAAGATGAGAAAGATTTATCAAAGAAATAAAATTGAAGAATGGAGAGAACTTCTTCTATTGAATGGGAAAGAGAGTTTACAAAGAGAGAAAATAAATTTTGGAAGAGGGATTTTCTTTTAAATTGTGTTTACAAGAGAATAAAATGTCCCTATTTATAGAAGATGGGAAAAGAAGAAACAAATAAATAATAAATAAATAATAAAATGAATGACCCAACGGCTATAGATATAGCCATCGAGCATTATGCCCCTAGTGGGGTATTTTCAATAATCCAAAAAATGTATCTCTCATTCTTTCAAAATTAAAATATCAAATATATGTTATATTTAATCTCATAATAAAAGTTTTCGATTTTTCCCTTGGTGTAATTTATTTGGATAGCCATTGAAGTGATGATGAGTAAATAATTAATAAGAAAAAAATACTCATTTTATTTGTAAATTTTTATTTTTCAATACAAAGTAGGTAGGGCCAAAAATAACTCTGAAATATTATTCGTGACACTAACTGGGCCACCTGGTAGAGCGTAGAGCCTCCCTCGAGAACTCAATGGTGGTTCGAGTGAATTTTTGTAGAAGGCATCCGTAGTAGCTACGCTAACAAATGAATAACACCGAATAACTATAAATCTAAATTTTTATGACTTTAATTTATTTATTAATCAAGAATTTTGTTTAGTACTTGACCGACCGATATCGGAATCTATATTTTAATTAATTCGGTTGAATCTATTATCAGACTCTCTATACGAAGAATTCTCCCAACGTAATTCTTTTCATTTCTAAAATTTGAACGTAAATCATGACTATTCAATTTTGAGTCCTTCCCTTTAAGCCAATTATCCATTGGTATGAAAGAAAAATTATTAATATTATAGAAATCTCAAAATTACAAGCTCGGGATGTATCAAAAAAGAATAGACAGACAGCTCTCCGGTCATCAAAATAATACAATTGTAAGCCTTTGCCACTCACCAGAGGTCCGGGATATTGTGGCTGAACCCCAAAAGTTAGGTTTTCACATGATGTTGGGAGGGTCATGTGAAGGAGTTAGACACGAGAATGAAATGGTAACCAGTCATTCATGTGAAAAGGTACACGAACCAAATTTGATAAGGAGGAGAGGACAGCAGACTGGTCCTCCTTGCTTGTGCTGATTGTCACTTTCAATTTTTAAACTCAAGCGGAAAAAAAAAAATTGTGTTGCAATTCCCCCCCCCCCCCACCCACACACACGCACACGCGCACGCACACACATATTGATCGGTTATTGTATCTTCTTAATTAAAGATTTAAAATTCAAATATTGAAAATCAAAAAAAATGATTTGAAGAAGTCAACTCTATAATGGGTCCTATAGTATTCGAGGTAGATTAACGGCGCAATCTGGATACTGGCACGTGAAAACCTTAAAAAAAAAAAAAAATCCCGCACGCATCTGGTGAGAGTAGGGAGTGCTTTCATACGGGCCCAAATGACCGAAAAAGGTCTTGCGCATGGGGCCTGTTTGGGCATTCTCAGTTTACCTTAATTTTATTATAAAATATATTTTAATTTCTTAATTAAATTCAAAAATATAGAACAAGTAAAAGTTAATATATTTCATAAAAAATAGAATATTAAAAATCTTAAATAATCTCAAATTTTAAGTTCCACTTTGATTCTTTTTTATATATAAAATAAGATATGGGAATAATTATATTATGATATTTTGAAAGTTGTTGAAATGATGAGATACTTTCATCTGTTTTTCAATGGTTTAGGGTCAAAGCCGCCACGAGGGACAAAGAGAATGGGTCGCCACCGAGTTTATGGGGTAATTGGGCATGTAAAAGTAGTACAAAAATGTATCTGTATCAGATTTTTTAAAATTAAATAATTGAATACTTTATTTTTTTAATTAAAGATTTTAAATTTAAATTTTGAGAATAAAAAAAAATTTAAAAATCTAACCTCTTAAGAGTCACATAATACTCGAATCGGATTATTTAGATAAAACTCGAACAATGAATGAAAAAAAAAACACACTAAAGAGTGCAAAAGAAAAAGGGTAAAAGCGCCTTCGTGCTCGTAATCTTAAAAAATTTCAGTCTCAACCCTACGCCGCAAAATTTCATTCTCTATTTTTTTTAGATTTTTGTGACAGCATTTACCCGAGAACATCTGGTGTTTTTATTTTAAACTCGAACATCACTATCCGAAAACCGATAAATATGATTCGGTTGATTAATTATGAAATCTAATTTAAAATTTTACTTTCCCGATATTTATTTTTTGATTCTTGAAACTTAAATTTGAAATTTTAGTTAAAAGAGTTAAATATTCTATTATTAAATTCACAAGTCAACATGAAGTGTTTTAACAGAACTGTACGAGATCTTTTATTTTTTCTAATTTCTTTATTTTTCATAAATTGCTTTCTTTTTTTTTTATTGTTATGGTTATCAGAGTATAAAACATCTTTATATATTATTATCATTAAAATTTGGGGGTTTTTTTTCTGAGTTCTATTATGTTAGGATTTATAGTTTTGGAGATCGAACCGGTCTAACCAATTCTACATCTTCATTGTGCAATTTAGACGACCTTTTCATCTTAATTGTGCAATTAGAGAAGTTTTGATTGAAATCAAAACACTGGGAAAAGCCGATCAAATTTAGGAATGGGCTTAAATTTATATTTATTATGAAAAATTCTATTTCTTTTAGAGCCCTTGAATCCATAGTTTGAACTTGGATGATAATGTTCAGAGTTCCCCCGCCGCCCCTGGGGGCTGTTTTTGGGAGGGGGGGGGGAGGTTCTCAAGGCCCATTTCCATTTTTAATATTTTTTTTTAATATCGATTAGAAAGCTACCAGTGTAGCTTCAAACCCGATTTCCATTTCTATCGGATTTTTTAAAATTAAATAATTAAACATTCTATTTTTTTTAATAAAAAATTTCGAATTCAAATCCTGAAAAAAAAAAAAGTCAATTCAAAAAATAATCTCATAATACTCAAATCAGATTAATAAGATAAATTTTGAATATCAATGATAAAAAAAAAAATCAATTTTTATTTTCATGGAAACCATTTTGTTATTTTTATAAAATCAATAAAAATCATAATATTTAAATAAATTGGATTTTTGATTCGAAAATAACCCTTCCATATACTGTATCTCTCTAATCTTATCTTCAACCACAGAATCCCGAGAAGATCTTATCCGAATCGATCATCATATAAAATATATTTACTAAAATTCAAAATTATTATATATATAATTATCAAACTGTATTTATTATAATTAACAAAACAACTCTTCCGATTTTCCTCTTTACTTATTATTATTAACCAGGAGGGTTTTGGTCACACATGGTGCAGCCTTGGCCCGGTTCTTTTTTTTTGTTTTTTTTATGGGTACTTTATAATTATTGAAAAAAAATGTGAAGAACGGAAAAAAAAGAAGTAATAAAAAAGAGTTGAAAAAAAGGGAATAGTAGGAAATGAGAAACGGGGGAACCAAAAAAAAGTGAAAAAAAAAAAAGAAGAGTGAATTGTGAAAAAAAAGTTTTAAAAAAAAGAAAAAGACATCCAAAAAAAGTAAAAAAAAAAAAGGAATATCGAATGGTGAAAAAAACAAGTAAAAAAAAGGCAAAAAAAAGAAAAAAACCAAAAGGTAAAGAATGAAAAAAAAAAAGAAGAAGAAATCCAAAAAAAGGAACAGTAACAAACTGTTTCTATCCATGGTGGCAATTCCCCTCACCTCCCCCTCCCCATTTGTTTTTTTAAAAAAGTCTTCAATGGTATGTACCTGTACGTGCACACAGTTTTTTTATTGAAAAGTGTTTTAGTAAATTATACAATCAAAAAGAGCCCAAAAAAGGAAATGACTCAAAAAAAAACAAATTGCACCAAGAGGCTTCAAGAGGAGGAGAGATTTCAAAAAGTGTTGCGAAAACAGTGAAATCTAAAAAAAAGAAGTGTAAAAAAGCGAAGAGAGAAGAAAATATAGATTAATAAGGTAAAAAGGATGAATGAAGAAAAAAAGAAGTAAAAAAGAAAAGAAGAAGAATAAGAAGAGATAAAAAAAAAAACAGAGGGTGAAGGGTAGGGGAAAAAAAGAAAAAAAAAAGAAATAGTAACAAACCAGTAATAGTGAAATAAAAAAAAGTGAAAAAAAATGAAAAAAAAGAAAAGAAAAGTGAAGGGTGAAAAAAAATAAATAAAAAAAAGGGAAGAAAAAACCTCAAATAAAAGAAAGAGAAAAGGAAACAATAACAAATTATTCCCATCCGAAATGACAATCCTTCCCGCCCGCTCCCAACTTGTTTCTTTTTATGTTGTTAAGAAAGATTAAAATTAAAATAAAATTAAAATAAAATTAAAATTATAGAAAGAAACCTCAAAAAAAGTAAAGAGGAAAAAAAAAGATGGAACAATTATCTACTGTTCCTATCTAAGGTGCTACTCCTTCCCCCTCATCCTCCCCTACTTGTTATCTAAGAAGAAGAAAGAAAAAAAGGCCAAAAAAAGAGACGGAACATTGTGCTACTGCTCCCATCCGATGTGGCACGCCCTCCCACACCCCCACTGATGCTTTCTATAATAGTAATAATAATAATAATAATATTATTATTATTATTACTAATTAAGAAGATTAAAAAATTAAAATTAAGATATATATAAATATATATATATATATATATATATATAGTGAAGGTTGAAAAAAAAAGTAAAGAAGAAATAAAGAAATAAAAAAAGAAGTAAAAAAAAACATAATAGCAAATCGGTAACAGTGGATTCAAAAAAACAAGAATGGGAAAAAGGAAGTTTGAAGGGTGAAAAAAAAAGAAAAAACCCAAAAAAGGTAAACAAAAAAACAAAAAAAAAACCCTCTCCCACGAGTGAAGGGTGAGAAAAAAAAGTAAAAAAGATAAGAAACCTAAAAAAATAAGTAAAAAAAAAAAGAACAGTAGTAAACCGATAACATAAAACTAAAAAAAAATAGAGTGAAAAAAAAGAAGGGTGATGGATGAAAAAAAAGTAAAAAAAAAAAAGAAAAAAGTGTAAATGAGTGAAAAAAAATTAGGAACAGTAGCAAATCCGTAATAGTGGAATAAAAAAATGGTGAAGAGTAAAGAAAAAGAAAGAAGAAACTTAAAAAAAAAAAAAAAAAAAAGAGAAGGGTGAAGAGTAAAAAAACAAGTAAAAAATTACAAAAAAAGATAAAATAAAAAAAAAAATGAGTGAAAAAATAGTAGGGTGAATGGTAAAAAATGGAAGTAAAAAAGGGAAGAAGAAGAAATCTAAAAAAGGTAAAATAAAAAAAAGAAGAGAAAAAAAAGTAAAAACAAAAACCCAAAAAAGGTGAAAAAAAAAAGGATGAACAGTAGCGAACTGTTCACTACCTGGGTGGGTGGCAGGTCGAGGGAGAGAGAGGGAGAGGGAGAGACGGAGAGAGAGAAGGTAATGGAGAGAGAGAGAGAGAGAGAGGCGGGGGAGAGTAATATATATATAAGAGATAAAGAAATAAAAATAATTAAATATTTTTTTAGTATTAAATATATATAATTAAAATGATAAAAATATTTATATAATATTAATATTTGTGTAAAAATGTCGAAATAGAGAGATGGGATAGGTGGGTGGTTGGTGGTTGGTGGTGGGAGGTGGGAGAGAGAGGGATGGTAATGGAGAGAGAGAGAGAGAGAGGGAGAGTAATAAATGAAGAGACAGAGTTAGAGGGTAATAAACGGAGAGAGAGAGAGAGAGAGGGAGAGAGAAAAAGAGAGAGAGGAAGAAAGGGGTTGAGGGAGAATAATAAATGGAGAGAGAGGGAATGGGTGAAAAAGAAAAGGAAAAAAAATCAAAAAAAAAAAAAGGAAACAGTAATATACTGTTTCCATCCGACGTGGCACGTACTCTGCACCCACTTGCCAACTTATTTGCTTAGATTATTACTTTTTTTTTAGCTTGATTTGATGTTCAGACACGACACGTGCCTTTCGGCTTTTCATTTGACGGCAGGACTGACAATTTCCGGAAGTCCAGGCTTTCTTGGTTGACAACAAATTCCCCTTCTACTTGGCTCATTCGTTTTCCTCCTCTGGAATACTTTTATGATATGAATCATGAATTTAAAATTATATAATAAAAATAAATTTTTTTATATTTTTTAAAGAACTTTAATCAAATATTCATTTATTAAATTATATGCCAATAAAATATAATTTAACAAATACAATTTTGTTTCTATTAACAGATTTCAAATTTAAATTTTCTTTTTTTTTTTTAAATAAAAAATTCGATTAAATTATACCTATTTATGTGCTATTTATGTGCCGGTGAGAAATAAATTACAATTTTCTACCAATTTTTGCATGTAGCGTGTGCAACTCGAAGTCATTGAGCATAGTGGGTAGTCTAATTCATCTTACAAATTTTTTATTTCTTTTAGATACGTAGAAATTTAAATTTGGGATTACAAAATTAAGGAAAGAGTTATGACCATTAGTCTGTTTTTTTGAAAACATCTTACGGTCTTTTTATAAGCATGATAATCAATTATTCTTTCTCTAAATGAACTGATTAAGGTTTAAATTGTTATTATCGTTGATAATCAATTACTTCAGTGAATTTATGAGATTTTCTTTTTTTTTGGTGTGAGGTGGCAAACTCAATAATAATTATGTATTTTTAAGCTATAAAAAAAATATAAAAAAAAATACCATATATATATATACAAATATATATATATATATATATATACAAATATATATATATATATATATATATACAAATATATATATATATATATACAAATATATATATATATATATATATACAAATATATATATATATATATATATATATATACATTCAATCTCTTATTACACTAAATTAGAAAGTATTTCATGCATCGGAACAGTTATTTTGATAAAATTTTGATTTTAATTTGACTCTTTCTTCCTTGGAAAGGTACCCTTCCACGTGATGTTGGAAGCGTCATGAAGAAGACACGTAGGAATGTCACACGAATCATTTTAAGAATATAAAAAAGGAGGACAAATAGTTTGGTCCACTCAAACCAACGAATGTGGTCCTTCAAATGAGATAGACGTGATGTTCATTTTCAATGGTGAAAACCTAATGACATGGACTCGACATGGGAATAACATGCCTCGTGCTCTTAATAAAATTGAGAATAATATGAATTGGCCGATAATATAATGCCTAAGTGTATTAAAATTTTAAATCAATATTAAAATTTAAAATTTAAAAATAAAAAATTACGTTGAGAGAATTTTTCTTAAATTATACTCGATAATATTCGGATCAGATTAATTAAAATATAATTTAAAATAATGACGGGTTAAATAATAATAATAATATCGGGAGAAAGAAAGATTTCGAGGAAAGCAAAAGGAGGATCCCATACGATACGGAAAAAAGAATTCAAATTTCAAATTGTGTTCGAAGATCCATCCAACAACAAAGGTGATAATAATTGTTGATTTTGATTTGACTAAAATCATATTAAAAAGAGATTCTTGGTACCATAAAGAAAAATTCAACATTGTACCAAAATTTAAGACAGAGATTCTTGTTTTGGTTGGTTTCGAAAAATTAAAATAAAAATTGTTAATGTAATAATAATTTTTGTTTATTTTATAAAAATTTAACTTTTATTCGTAAAATTATATGTATTTTAAATTTTTTACTAATATTAAAAAATATTATAAATAAGATCAAATAATATAGAAATAAATTGAAGTTTTTTAAAATCATGGAAGACATTTATCGGATGACTTTAAAAATTAACTCACAACTAAGCATATTTTATATTATCTCTTCCGTCTTCCCTCTCTCTCTCGCTCTTATTTTTCTTCCTCCACCAATTTCTCTTTCTCTCTTCTCTCTCCTCCTTTGCTAATTTTCTCTCTCCTTCCTCCGCCACAAAACTCAAAACTTGCCATTTTTAAATTCTATAACTTCAAAATTCTTAAGAAGGCTTTTTTTTTCTTCTCAAAGATTTAAAATTCTGAATAATAAAAAGTCATTTGTATATCAAATATGTGGTCTTATCCAAATACAAAAATATTAAAAATTCAAAAATTTTCAAATATTAAATAATATTTTATTTTAATTCAAATCCTAAACCATTTCCCTTGGGATGCCCTAAAATCAAAAAGGAAAAGTGGGTGGTGGAGGAATGGGGCAACCACAACCGGTGTTTTAAAAATCAGATCAGACAAGTTGGTTCACCGAAAATGATTCTATAGTCTAATTTGATTTTTACTGTTAAATTAAATAAAATTAAATCTGATTTGAACCGTTTAAATAAGATAAAAACGATAAAATCGATGAATAATTTAAATTGATAAATAATATTAATTTTATTTTATTTTAAAATATATATCATATAAATTATATATACGATATTATCGTGATATTATCTGATTCGTAAAATAATTCGATAAATGCGATCAATGAATTAATAAACAAATAAGTTGATCTACATCGATTCGATTTAAAAAATAATGACCCCAACCAATCAATTTCAAAACAACCAAAGAACAACCCTTAGGCAAAAAATTAAATATCATGAGTGGGACCAGGCAACTTGAGGAGGGGGAGGAATCTGTAAGGCCATGCCCTCACGGTATCTCATCATCGGAGCCCATGGTGGAAAAGATTCCCTTTTCATTCCCCACAGGACTCACGTGTCTTTGTAAGCCCTCGGCTCCTACCCTACGTTGTCACCTTTCATGGGTATCACTTTTGGGACACTTGGCTGGCTCACCTTGCATCCACCTCCTCACCACGGCTTTTCTAGTTACGGACTATCATAAATTTTAATTTATTTAATAATTGTATTAAAATAATTATTTTTATAATATAATTTTAGATTTATAGGACTCTTATTAAATAAAAAAGAAATTAGTATAATTATTATAATTTTATGAATAACTCATGAAATTTATAAATATTAGATTCCATTAGATAATCTCAATTCGATTCGATATCTATACATTTTTAAATTTTAATATTTATAATAACTTTTTCTATATATATGATAACGGATTTTCTATATAAATCTAATTTATTATAATAATTTAATAAGATAATCAAATATTAGATTTCATATTATTATATTATTTTGTATTTTTAATATGATTCTACAAAAATATTTATTTATCCGTTTCTATTATTTTTATTATTTTTATATTATTATTTTATATTTTCTATAGATAGAAAAAATAATGATGGGTGAATAAGAAATTAAATGGTTGTAAAATATATAATATTAATATTTATGAAAATAATAAAAAAATCTTAAAATTTACACCACTTGAGTAGGATGACCCTCTGATCCTCTCAAAAGGGGCAAAGGAGGAACGCTCAGATAAATTATTTTTTATTTTTTTCTAAAATTAAATTTTAATTAAAATACTTTTGATTTTAAAAAATTTTGAAGAGAATTATTAAGAAATTTTATTTACAAGGAAAATCAAGCATTTCCATAAAAATCGATTGATAAATGGATATTTAGCCGAGGGGGAAATTTCCCAAGCGTGAAACGACACGGGTTAGCCATGCCCAGCACGCGCCCTCCAAACCCTAAGTATAAATTTCTCCTTTTCCCTTTCGTTTCTGCCCAACCATTTTCGGCTGCAGCGGTCTTTCTCTCATTCT
Source organism: Dillenia suffruticosa (assembly GCA_033439265.1). Taxonomy (NCBI): domain Eukaryota; kingdom Viridiplantae; phylum Streptophyta; class Magnoliopsida; order Dilleniales; family Dilleniaceae; genus Dillenia; species Dillenia suffruticosa. The sequence goes on along the minus strand of JAVTVX010000029.1, from coordinate 3,937,598 downwards.
CTCTCACTTCTCTCTCTCTCTTCTCTACGCTTTCTCTCTCCTCTGTTTCTTTCTGATCACATTAAGAGGATCAGCTTCTTACAATCCCAAATCCAAAAAAATCTAGCCTTAAGTTTTTCTAGAGAGAGAAGCTAGGCACTTAGGTTCCAAGTGCAAGTGAAAAGTTTGCTCATTTTAATGGCGTCTATTTCTTCATGTTCCTCGCCAAATCTGTCAATCCCCAAACCCCATGGAGGTTCTTTTCTTTATTCACAAAATCATTCAAGGCTTTCGTTGATTGTATCTAGGCGATGCGCTTTTAGTAATTTTACGTTGAAATATTAATTGGGTCTTTTTTTACATGAGTTTTTAGCATTTTTAATGATTGATTTTTGTCAATTTTCAGAGATTTGCTCTGCAAAAAAGTTGTCTTTCTCTTTGAATCAACAGGTAAAATGCGTGCCTTCGTTTGTTTGTGTGCTTGCGCCTGCCCAATTTTTTTTAGTGTTTTAAGAATTTCACTCATGACATTTTCCATTATTTCTTAGAGTAAAATTGCTGACAAGCAGATTTTTTTGTGCAACCATTTGCTTTAACCTGAATCTTGAAAATGACATGAGGGGATTTTCTTTTCTTTTTTTTTTAAACATTTTTAGAACAAAATTCTTTGAAATCAAAAGGTGTGCATGTGTGTTTCGAATGGGGTAATTTTGTGTGATTTGTGTTTTGTCTGATTTTCATTCAGTTGGGGGCAAAAGCAAGTGAGATGAATGGACATGCTATTGTCCATAAGAGTAGAACCATCTCGCAGTCCTCGGGCAACCGCGGTATTCACCACCCAACAATCCTTTTTCTTCTCTCTCTTAACTTCTTTCCACTGTTTTTGTCTTATTTGGTTGTACTAAATTAATAATTTTATTTTGACAATAAAAGTGCAAAGTGACAAAATCTTCGTTAATTCAAAGGAGGGGTGTCCACAAAATGGAAACCCCTTTAGCGGGTCCACGATATTTTTTATTAAAAGGTAAAAAAAAATAATAATAACGAAATAAAAGGTGAAAGAATAATTTGCTGTGCATGAAGAAATCTTATGTTACACAATTTCATTATTGCAATAGTTTTGATTATTTTATTAGTAAAAAAGCCGTGTCCTGTTATATTTTATCACTTCTATCATTGATTTTTCTTTTTGAATAACTAATAGAAAGTTGCACAAAATATGAATTCTAGCCATATTCATAAATGGGTATTTCTTGAAATTTCATGTGAGCGTGAAAAATGAGTAATTTGTCATGACTTGGTCTCTTCATCCCACTCCTGAGGATCTAATTAGCCAAATCTTGTCTAATAATTCGATCCACTTTTTGGCATTTGAGTAGACAAATGATGTGGTGCTGTTTGATTGGATGTTGTATGTTATTTCTGTCACACTAATATTGATCGACTTGAGTTGACCCCTTTAATTCTAAGATTAATATAATGAGGTAGGTCAATTCGTGTTGTTTGCCAGAGTATACAGAATGTTGGTTCCGACATTATACTTTTTTGTCACTTTTTAAAAGGCACGATGTGTTGTATAGTCTACGTTATTTATGCGACGAGCCATCGGTTATTGAATCATAGATAGGACAGTGACATTTGTTTTGTCCGATTTGCTAAATTAATAGTTTAATAAAAGTTGGAAGAGTTCAAGGTTTTTAAGTAGCATATTCGTTGCCCTAGAGCCTAGGTTCTTTAAGGTTCTCTCCTGAGCTCACTATTTATGTCCTGAAGCTTGTTCATCTCCCATTGAACGCAGCTATTAAAGCAGTTTTGGCAACTGAAAGAGAGACCGATGTTGTTGCTTCTATGAATGGTAAAGGGTTGCGTGGAAAACTGAACAAAGTTGTTCTAGCTTACAGTGGTGGCTTGGATACCTCAGTGATAGTACCATGGTTGAGGTATATTTTTTCTTCAGGTCCTATTGTTTGACATATATTGGAAATGCATATGTTTCTTGACTTAGAGAAGTGAATTACTGTATGAGAGATTCTGTATTTAATTTGATAAAAAGTTATGCCTTCTTTCTTCTTGGTGTTCTTGTTAAGTTTGAAAGTGCCTTTTTACGAGTACTGGGGAGTGTCACTGCGATATCATGTTGGATGGTTGGACCTGATTTTTCAGAATTAGTAGATGAGGAACTCGGACAATTACTAGTCCTCGTGAAAACATATTCTGTCTACTGATGGAGTGAGCTCTCCCTTTTATGTGCCACAAGTAGTTATACTGTCAGTATAGCTGCAATCTGGAACCTTCTTTTTTTTTGGGGCTTTTCCTCTTTCCTCGCTTGCCTCGCAAATTTTTATTCTCTGAAATTTTTCTGTGTTCTCATTTTTTTACTGCCATGTGTTTTCGTCTGCTTATTCTTATGTCAATTTGCAATCCTCAGGGAAAACTATGGATGTGATGTAGTTTGTTTTACTGCTGATGTTGGTCAGGTATGTTTTTTCTTTTGTAGCGTGGAATCCTTCAGTTTGTGATGAGAACATATTCCTTGTCTGGAACTGAGTTTGTTTTGTTTCCATGTATTTTCTCATTTGCTCAATTAATTACAAAGTTAAGAACCTTTCTTCTTTATTTGCTTGTCTGGCTAATACCACATGTTTATGCTATAGGGTGAAATGGAATTGGAAGGTCTGGAAGAGAAGGCCAAGGCAAGTGGGGCCTGCCAGTTAGTGGTGAAGGATTTGAAAGAGGAATTTGTTAGTGATTTCATTTTCCCTTGCTTGCGAGCTGGGGCAGTCTATGAAAGGAAGTATCTTCTCGGGACCTCAATGGCACGTCCTGTTATTGCCAAGGTGAGTCCTGCATAATTAGTTCAAACGTGAGATGGAGTCAGTGACCATTTGCTCATGCCTAGTGTAGACTTTTCCAACCATTTGCTCATGCCTAATGTAGTTCATGCAGTAGTTGAGGCAAGTGGCTTAAAAATTTTCTTCTGAAAGCAGTGTTCTGTAGCATGAATTCATGTTGGAGTGTTGATTTCTGAATTGAAATGTATGAACCATATCAAACGGATGGTGTAGATCCTTAATATTTTAGAAAACATAGTGTAACTTTTTTAGCTCTTGGGGTCGTGTGCTCACTTTTTGAATGGAAGACCAATTTTCTTCTATATATTGTCAATTCATGGTGTTTCTCTGGTAATGGTTATTACATCCAAACTTCATAACCTTGCATAAAATTGTGATGATAGGCCATGGTTGATGTTGCTAAAGAAGTTGGCGCTGATGCTGTTTGTCATGGATGTACCGGAAAGGGAAATGATCAGGTAAATATTATGAATCTTTCTTTGTTTGTTAACCATTCCCCTGGATGACAGGCATGTTTCATTACCCTTTCTTTTTCTCTAGCAACATTTGAGTTTTATATTACTAATGAATCTAGGTCCGCTTTGAGCTTACTTTCTTTGCTCTGAACCCTGAACTCAATGTTGTGGCACCTTGGAGGGAATGGGATATCAGAGGAAGAGAAGATGCTATTGAGTATGCCAAGAAACATAATGTTCCAGTCCCTGTGACAAAGAAATCCATTTACAGCAGAGACAGGAACTTGTGGCACCTCAGCCATGAGGTAAATTTAGCTTCTGCTTAGCCTTCAGGCACCAGCTCAGTGAGATCCTAAGTTTACTATTTTCTAGTTACAGAGTAATATTACTATTTCATTGTATTCCACTTTAGCTATGGTTTCCTAGAGCTTTCAGAATCTGACTTGCATTGAAATGAATGTGAGAAAATAAATGATGACCTTTTGCAGAATTTTAGGGTAAAAAGTAGATGGATGATATTCTAAAACTTGTTCATTCCCAGGTACATATGCCATGAGTTTTTTAATTTATAAGGAAAAATTTTCTGTTTTGGCATTATCTTGTTGTACAAGGACATGAAGGAACTGGTAAAATAAACTCAAATATCTCGTAACCTGTCTCATCCTCTGTTTCTTCTAACTTGGTGTGTAATCCTGTGTTATGTTTGATTGCGTTGCTTCTTTCCTTTTCTCACTCCAAAGGATAAATCTTCACAGTTCTCACTCTTTTCCACATGCAACGATGCTTTAAAAAGTACCATAGTAGAGTTTTTGACTTGTCGGGATTATATTGGCTGATCCTGTCATGCATCTACATATGTTCGGGTTTCCAATGCTTATTACCTCTTGAGTTTTCTCAACTGCTAGGTATTCATTACAGTATCACGTTGAATTTATCTATTTATTTTGCATTGTATGGATACTTTACTCAATGAACCCAGACAATTCTCCATAGTCTTTCCCTAGGATCACAATCAATCTTGTACTCAATTACAAGGTTTTTGTTGCTCCTGCCCCTTTTCATGTTACAATAACGGATTTGACTTATGTACTGACTTTTGGATAATGCAATTGTGTGACAAGCGCCAATGCCTGCCTGTCATCTTTTGCTCGTTCTTGCTAATCCCTTGTTCATTTTAGCTTTCAATTTTGAATTATAATCCAGCAATTTAGATGCTACAGTATTCTGGTTCTGTACCACAGCAGTGCAACTTAACCTAGCAGGATTGCATGAAACTGTGTCACAAATTGCATCATCTCTTTGCTCAGCCAAACTTGATGTTCAAAGAGTCTAGACTTGTAGTGGTTGATTTAATACAATCAAAGATGGATGATACTTGGTTATTTTGATAATCAAAAGTTTTTTGATTACCCTTGCATTGATTAAATTGATCTTGTCTGCCTTCACAATTTTGCTCTCTTCTTAAGCCGTGTCACAGTCTTTGGCTTCTAGGGGATTATGAACTCCTTGGGAGATTTGCTAATACTATTTAAGGGAGCATGAAAATATAATGATCTGGTTGGATTTTTAACACTGATCAGTGGCCATGCCAAAGTTTCCTAATTTAATCCATTTTTCTTTGCTGAGTTGAATAAAATTTGCTTCCCCAAAATTTTGGCTCACACGTAGTGTTTGGTCTTTGGCTTTGGGTTTTTGCCATTCTTATATCTTTTATTCAATGAATTATAGTCTGTGATCTTAACAGGGGGACATTTTGGAAGATCCCGCAAAGGAGCCAAAGAAGGATATGTACATGATGTCTGTTGACCCACAAGATGCCCCTGATCAGCCTGAGTAAGTGCTGCTATTTAACCTACTAATCCATTTAACCACTATGATAGAATTGGTTGTTCTTATCTCCAAAGTTCACCATTTAAGTCAACATTCACTTACCTCCAAGAACCTCTCGTTTGTTGCAGATATGTAGAGATTGGGATTGTTTCGGGATTGCCTTATTCAGTCAATGGAAAAAAACTCTCCCCTGCGTCACTTCTTGCGGAACTGAATCAAATTGGTGGTAAGCATGGCATTGGGCGAATCGACATGGTTGAAAACCGGCTTGTTGGAATGAAGAGCCGTGGAGTATATGAGACTCCCGGAGGAACCATCCTTTTCACAGCTGTCCGTGAACTCGAGAGCCTTACACTTGACCGGGAAACAATCCAGGTCAAGGATTCCCTTGCACTAAAATATGCAGAACTGGTATATGCAGGAAGGTGGTATGATCCACTCCGTGAGTCCTTGGATGCATTCATGGAGAAGATTACTAGTACCACAACTGGGTCAGTGACTCTCAAACTTTACAAAGGTTCTGTCAACGTGACAAGTCGATCAAGCCCTTACAGCTTGTATAGGGAGGATATTTCATCATTTGAGAATGGTGACATCTACAATCAGGCTGATGCTGCTGGATTCATTAGGCTATATGGTCTTCCTATGAGGGTTAGAGCAATGAATGAAAAAGGCATCTAGTAACCTTACGGTCGAGATGGCATCCAATAAATTTGTGATTGAAGAGGGCTTCCAATAACCTTATGGTTCCTTACATTTACCGGGTTATTCTTACATTAACCGGGTTGTTGTTAGTGGGTTAGTTCATTTCCTTGTTTGGATAACCCTGTTGTCATTTTCCTCAATAATGATAATAATCATTTTTGTAATTTTTGAGCCTTGCCATGTTTTAATTCGTTTTTTTTTTTTTAATGATTTTTATTCTTATTTTGTTTAGAGATCTGTGACTGGCCTTTCTAGTGTTGTTTGCTGCTAAGCTGCGTTTTGCAGTGATGTGCTTAAAAGGTGTTCTCCATGTTGGGTTTGAGTAGAAATGGTCAGAGATGGCGAAATACAGCCACAATGCACCATGTAATGCTCCCACTTATATTTAGAGATTGAGAATTTTGCTCTTTATTTTGTTTAGAGATGGACACTGGGATAGCTTAGCTCTCTCTCTCTCTCAAATGGCGGAGTTGAGCCATAGCATCAATCCATAACCACCAGGGTGCAGTGGGCTCAATTGCATTCACCACCGAAGCATAGCAGTTCCTGACCCTATGCATGTGTGACTGGACCAGAGTTGAATCTATGTAACAACTATTAACTGTAGAGTTAATAGTTAATCATGATTAACAAGAATAATTAGTGATAGTTATTAATTGTTAATATATTAATTTATAATTAAAGATTCATTAATAATTAGTAAAAGTTGTTAAATAATTAATAAAAATAATATAAATAGTAATATCAATATATATATCGAATATTAAATGGAATTACATTGAAATTTCTCTTTCTCCCGCTTTGTATTCTCTCTTCTCCCTATCTTCTTCTCTCTAGTCTTTCTTTCTCTCTCTCTCTCTCTATCTCTCTTTCTATCTTTCTCTCTCCAATTTCTCTCTCTCTATCCTTTTAACACACTCTAGAGTTGAATTGTAATAAATTGATATTAGAGTTTACATTTCTTGATAAATCCTTGCCATCAAAAAACAAATGCAAGAATTGACCATAGAAATCTAAGAAGGTCGGTTGGTACAAAAAATGGATGAAATTATCCATAGAATTGATCGAAAATTGGATGCTTTAATGATAAGTTTTGATGACAAATTCAATACTCTTGTGAAAATGATGAATAAAGACAAGCATGAAGAACAAAGTATTGAAATTTTTTGAGTCTTCAATTATGTCTGCTCCTAAAGAAGGGTTTTAAATGATTAAGAAAGAATCTATTAATGGTGACTTTTTGTCAAACTTTTCAAAAATTGAAATTTTGGGATTCATTCAAAAAAAATTTTCATTAGAGGGAAAGATTTCAATTGTCCAAGAAAGAAACTATTGATGGTGGATTTTTATTAAACTCTTCAAAAATTGAACTTCCATTGTTTAATATGTAAAATCTTTCACAAAAAAAAAAAAAAAAAAAAATTAAGAAAAGTTTTTTTCAAAATTCTCATCTCAACTTTTCTCCCACTGTTCTTCTTGTAATTTAAGTTACATCCATTATTCATTTTTATTATCTTATCTCTCCACACAAATACAAGTCTTAATTCAAGATTCAAAAATTTTATAAAATTTTAAATTTCAATTTTCTTCCCATCCTCGAGGACAAAGATATCAAAGGGAGGGAGGATATTATAACAACTATTAGCTATAGGGTTAGTAGTTTATCATAATTAATAAAAATAGTTAATAGTTAATTATGATTGTTAAAAGTTAACAAATTAGTAGTTAATTATGGCCGTTACCATAGATTAAGGTAGCTGTCATTTAGGTCGGGATCTATGTCAGTGGTCATGTGGCCGCCGGCAGATCTATGCCAATGGTCATCTGATTGCTAGCATAGCACTTTTATTAGCATGAATATAGCTGGTGAAAATTTTGATCATCGGAAAAGACCCTTTAACCTTTGCCGGTGACTTTTAGGGTCTTGATCGACGGTTTTTGATTGCTGGTAAAGGTGATTGTGTTTTTTTTTAATTAATTAATTATTTTTTTAGTGTTCATTTAGGCTCCCAAACCCGATGCCAAAAATGGCCCAACTCTCTAAAAGGTAGAACCTAAATTTAACTTTTCAACCATTTATCATTTTACTTTTTGTACAAATGGGATCCACTGTTTCTCAAATTCTGTCTCTCAGGATTTCATCTTTGTTAAGAATAACATAAGAGTGACGAAATGAGTTGCAATGTAGATATATTTTGTCCACTACACACTATTAATTGATTTTATTTTAATTTTGTGATCTGTAAAAATATATTTCTATGGATTGTTACTTAGACATCTGGTATATTTGATTCGAAATTCATTTGATTCATCAAATATTAAACTTTCATATATAAATATTTTTCAACCAAAATAATTTTTCAAATAGAATATGAAGTTTTGTAAATATTTTTTTTTCTAAAAATGATTAAAATTTATTATTTTTTATATTTAAAATTTTACTTAAATTCAGTTGAATCTAACCGTAATTTTTTCGTATGAATCCTTCGCAAAGTTTCTTATGTTTGTTGCAATTAAAATCTAAAGAAAATTATTTTTTTCCACGCCTTAAATCACAGGCATTTCCTTTCATAAGATGTAAATTACTAGGTTCTCTCTCTTTCTCTTTTACATGTGATAAATAAATTTAGATTCTTAAATTGGATATCACCTAACCCTACGACTACAAAACAAGATTTTAGGCCAATGGAAGAACAATATACATAGAGATTTAAATTTTGTCCCTATCATGTATTTGTTCAATGGATTAGCTTATTTCAATTTGATTAGGAGGATAAGCTCCCACAATTTAATTTACCGATAATATTCGGTTTGTATTCATTCGAACACTCTTTATTATATAGTAAATTCATCCCCCTCTATCTAATTTTTTATCCCGACTTGGGTTTTTTGAGATAAATTTACACGTAATTTTCTTTCTTCTATTTATTTATGTTCTAACGAATAAATTGTCGTTCATAATAAAAAACTCAGGGAATCAAATTCGATTATTAATTGGGTCTAAAATTGGAACCCAAATTCATTGACGATCTTATAAATTCGGTTCATTATTTATCGAAAGATCCCACTAAGAACCCAAAGGCCTTGTCCTAGGTCATGATTTAAATCTTGAACTTTATTTTGATATTTGTATCCGGTCTAGGGTCGAGGAGGAGGGAAGTGGTATTGTTATGCCAACAAAATTTTGATGGAATATTTAGTAAGATTTGGGAATACAACGTAAATCTAAAAATATAAAGATTTTGTGTATATTCTCTTGTGACATAGTGCATGAGAAATATTTATATATATGGCAATTATTTGGCTATCTTACTTTGCCAAATTTATCTTCAAATCTATTATACTTGTAATTTAGTCTGATTTCTCATGCCCATTTTGATCATTTGGGTTGGCAATTGTGGCAACATTAATGCATTCTCTCTCTCTCTCACTCTCTCTCTCTCTCTCTCTCTCTCTCTCTCTCTCTCTACTTCTAGAAAAACAAAAACAAAAGCCAAGAACATATATTTATATGATTTTCATTTTCACATTTTAAAGATTGAATTAATTATTCTTAACTTTTCACCAAAAATTCATAAAGTAATTTTCAAATATTTTTCTAGAATCTAATAAAATAAACTCAAATAAATTATAATTCTTATAACAAAAAGCTCTTCTAATCAGATCAGATCGTTTATTTTGGCGATAGAGATGGGGAGGAGAGATAAGTTTGAACAGTTTCAAATACCATAATTAATATATTCTTTTTATTTTTAACTTATATAGATTTCGGGATCAATACAAAATTTCTTAATACACAAATTAATGCATCATTGTATTTATTACAGTTGAGTACATGATATTGTCTTATAGTTAAAATTAATCACCGACCGTAATTTTCCTTTAGCGGCACATTCAACGGTTTAAATAATATTGCTTAAGTGTGTTCTCTCTCCCTCAAATTCATGAACTTCATCGTCCCCCACACATGCTCAACACACACCAAACTTGATTCCTAGTTCGCCATTTTTTCTTGGTTGCTCCGAAATATAGTCAACCACCACGTTCACCGCCATGGGTTCCGCCACCAAGTCAAGGGAATGTGAGGCTTGCTTAAAACCGGGCCTGCCGGCTTTCCACTCCACAACATGCGATCGGTCGTCCAAACCGGAGTGGGAATCCCAAGCTGGTTCGTTTCTAATCCCTTATGGATCCCGGTTCAACCTGCTACTCGACTCGAGTCCACCCATGAGTTCGTGCGGGCCGGTTCTGGACCCTCGGACCAAGAAAGTGATGATGATGAGCCGGGTCTTCGTGATAGCCAGGTTTTTTGCAATGTTCGTCGACTCGCTCTTTTTCTATTCGGCCGCGGTTTGCGGCAGCGACAACCCGTGTCTGTTCATGGACATACCGATGGCCCGCGCCGCAACTATTATTCGCACTTGCGTGGACTTGGTGCACGTGTGGGAAATTTGGGTTCGTTTCAGGATGCCATACGTGTCCGAGGACTCGCGGGCGGTTGGTTGGGGGAAGCTCGTGTGGGACCCACGGGCTGTGATGCAAAACTACCTTCGGTCGTTTCATGGATTTTGGCTCGACGTTTTTGTGATTCTTCCGATTCCTCAGGTGAAAGCATACGTTATTTATTTTGTTTTGGCAAGTGTTGCGTTTTTGTCATTCTCTCTTTTTTTTTTTTTTTTTTTTTGATACTATATATCGATTGGTATCCCGATTCAAAATTTATAAGGGCTTTTCAAGCGTACTATCCTCTCAATATAATCTGTTCCATGTCAAATATTGGGTTTTTTTTTTTTTTGGTCAATCTCTTCAATTCATCACTGTTTCGTCTCTTTATCATCCTTTTGATTTTTCATTTTAAAAAAAGTTATTGTCACTATGAATTGCTGCATTTCATGCATTTTGTTTAATATGTCACTGTGAAGTTTTTTTAACTTCTCACAATTATTTACGATTATTTTAACATCCCACAATTATTATACACAAAATTGAAAATTGTTGAATGATAATTTAATAATTAATAATTATTTATTATGAGACAGAAATAGTAAAATACTATGAATCTTCGGATACATCCCATTATTACTAATATTATAAATATTATTAATCTCGAGAAATAGTGAAAATTTCCTTAATAGAATACTAAAACATCTGTCTTAAGGAAACAACGGCTCAAATTTGTGATTTGTTTTGTCTGTTTTTGTCTGGTTTTCTGACGTACACGGTTTCATTCAAGTCTGCTATGGAAAACATTGCAGAATTATATACATTTGAAATACAATTGATTCGAGGAAATTTTATACCATATTAGCTGAATTGGTTGATTCTTCTTCATATATATGTTATATTTCGAATAGATCTATGAATAAAATAAAATTACTAAATTTGACATTTATAAAACATGGTTTTATAGGGGAAAAAATGTTAGATTACCAGATAAACAGAGGGAGGAAAATAAATTTAGAATTGAGGAATTAAAATATTTTATTAATCTGATCATCTGTGTTATGATTTTGTGCTCTTAAAGGATCTCTTTTTTATTTTACTGACCAATTGGGTTTTCATTCTCAGGTCATAGTTTGGACGGTTGTGCCTCGTTTGGTGGAGACAGGCCAATATAACCTGCTACTGGGTGTCCAACTTCTGACTTTCGTAGTCCAGTTTTTCCCCAAGTGCTACCACAACCTGCGCCAAATAGCAAGACTAAAGCAGGTCAATGGCTACATCTTTGGCACGCTTGGCTGGAATCTTCTCTTCAATCTTTTTGCTTACTACATTGCCTCCTATGTAAGTTCAAACCTCTTTTCTCACTATATATATATTAATTGGTATTCAATGTCATACTTCTATTAATTCAGTTCGAGTACTTATCGGGCTCATTTTAAGTACAGCTTTCCCAACGTAATGTTTTCTATTATCAAGTTTCGAATCCAAAACTTGATTTGAAGATTTAACACCTTTACTCCTTACATTGATTATCTGTTTTTCTCTTTTCGTGATTTGCATATTTTATACTATTATATTATAAAAACTCGTGTGTTTGTCTTATAGTCATTCGGAGGAGTCTGGTATCTTTTATCAGTACAGCGCATAATGGAGTGTGTTCAACAAAATTGTGCGAGCAACCAATCTTGTAATTTCACTTGCTCAGAGGCGGTTTGTTCTATATTTGAAGGAGATCCTCCCGTTTGCTTGGACAGCGATACACTATTCCCTTTCGGGCTAGCAAAGCCTGCCATTCCGGTCATTACCAGTAACTCTTTTTGGACCAGGATACTTTATCCTATGTATTGGGGTTTTCTCAATCTAAGGTAAAATAAGAGCACTTCATCAGCTCATTAGGATTAGAAACTATTCAGTGCTTTCTACTAGCCCCAAGTTTTCCAAAATCCAACAACTGACACATTTGGAATGCTAATTTTCTTGCAAACAATTGGATTTCAGCTCTTGGGCTAATGAGCTTGAGCCATCAAGTGATACTAAAGATCTGATCTTGAGCTTACTTGTCGCGCTTTGTGGTCTGACCTTCTTCACTTTATTGCTCGGGAACATTGAGGTGACTCGTTTTATGTCTTTATATAATGTTTATGATACGACAAAATATTTGTATTTCCACAACATCTAATGTATTTTTTACTTATTTTTGAAAATTTTTCATGAAAAGCTAATGTTGGGTGTGGTGACGGCGAGGGAGAGAGATTTTCAGTTGAGAAATCACGATAATGAGTGGTGGATGAAGCGCAGAAGACTACCTTCTAGCCTGAGAAAAAGAGTTCAACGTTTTGAACTCCAAAAATGGGAAGCAGTAGGGGATGATGAGATGGATTTTGTCAAGGACTTGCCTGTAGGACTTCGGCTTGACATTAAGCGATATCTATGCCTAGACCTCATCAAGAAGGTAACATAGATACAATAAGTTTGCTAAACACATTTTCTGTCCCAGGCTTTTTTTTTGTATAATGTTTTCTCGGTGTCCATAATTTTTTTAACCTTGAATCTTTTAGGTTCCGTTTTTTCACAATGTAGACGATGTCATCCTTGATGACATTTGTGATCGCGCTAAACCTCTTGTTTTCTCCAGAGGCGAAAAGGTACTGCATTCTACTCCAAACATAAAATTTTCCCTAATACCTTGTAAACTCACTCTTCTACAACACTAGCCTTGCTTTCTTACATGAAACAGATCATAAAAGAGGGTGATCCTGTGAGACAAATGGTGTTCATTGTTAGAGGACATGTAAAGAGTAGCCAAGGCCTTGGCAAGGCGGCCTTCGCTACTAATTTCCTTGAGCAAGGAGACTTCTTAGGCGATGAGCTTCTCACTTGGTGCCTTCGCCGTCCATTCATAGAGCGCCTCCCATCCTCATCCTCAACGTTTGCTTGCCTTGATCTAGTGGAGGCATATGGGATTGATGCAAATGATCTTAGGTATATAACTAATCATTATCGCCCCGAGTTCATGGATAGGATGCTCAAGCAAAAGGCTAGGTACCACTCTTCCAATTGGCGGACATGGGCAGCTATAACCATCCAATGTGCTTGGCGACGGTATAGGAAAAAAACTAAAGGTTTAGTGGCTCCTTTGGTGGAAGAAAACAAACATCGTGAGAGTCAATTAAGGCGCTATGCTGCAATTCTATTGTCTGAAAGGCCTCGTGACCACCTTCACTAGTGCTCTCTTTCTCCTTTCTCCTTTCTCCTTCACTAGTGACATCAGTCAAATTCTGTTTCATAAATAAATGGTGTAGTAATACTCTTTTGTGTCGAAAAACATGCGCATTTACTATTGAAATGGTCCCAAAGTGGCTTGGCTAAGTTGTAGTGTGGGCTTGGGTTTTTTTTTTTTTTTTTTTTTTTTTTTTTTTAACTGGTCAAAAACTTATCCTAAATAGAGTTCATTTATGAAAACAGTCTGATTGAATATTATATCACTGTTTATGGCAATTAGATTAAGCAAATTATAGTTGAGTTTGACTTTAATTTCACAAAGTAAAAACCTCTCATACTTGATAAGTGTAAGCAATAAATTTATAAATTTATTTGTTTCAAAAATTTAAATTAAATATCAATTATTTTATTAGAATGAAATAGAGTAAATTTTTATCTATAATTTATATTATCATCTGTGGGGAAATTATATGTAAAGTATTTGAATTTTAAACCAAAATCGAATCATTTTGGCTAATTTTGCTATGATTAAATTTTTGAATTTCAAAATACGGCCTCGGGTGCTTTGCCTAACGTGGTTAAGAATCTGGTTATCATATGCTAACATGGAGTGCAGACTTGCCGACTCGTCAGTAAAATGAGCATGTGTTGCTGAATGGTAGACATGTAACCGGGCCGGGCCCGGACCGGTTCAAGGGCGGTTCCAGGAACCGCGGGCCGGGCTGGCTGCGGTTCCTAGGTCAGTCCGGGCCGGGCCGGTTCCAAAATTTTTTTGCTTGAACCGGCCCGGCCCGCTGAACCAGAACTGGCGGGCCGGTTCACACCGGGCCGGGCCGGTTTGGCCAAACAAGGAGGGGGAAAATTTTTAAAAAAATTCAAAAAAAAAAAGGGTCAAAGAGCTGTTGGAACCGGCCTGGCCGGGCCGGTTCCATATCCGGGCCGGTTCACGGTTCCAAAAACCCTTGAACCGGCCCGGCCCCGCTACAGTCCCCCCTTCGGTCCGGTTCGGGTTACTGTAGCACCGGGCCGGTTCACGGACCGAGCTTTTTCCTGGCCGGCCTGGCCGGTTTTCGGGCCCAAACCGGCCCGGGCTCTTCTCTACTGAATGGCATATGACGTGCAAGCAAATGCATTCTCCCCATTTTACGTTAGTTCTACGGGGAGAAAGAGTGTAAGAGAAGTTTTGGAGAGGGAAAACACTTTCTCCACATCACTACACTCCCACTCCCCACTTCTCCCTTCCCCATCCACATCACCACTTGTCTTCTCTCCTCCACCACAATCTCCACCATCCTTGTCACCCCCACAGGTCCTAGTACCCTGTGCACTGCCACCGATAATTCCATTACCACCCCACCATCGAAATCTCCACCCCCATTATCTCCTCCACCGCCCTCACCACCTCCCACGTCTCCACCACCGCCACGCCATCCTTGGTACCATCACCACCTATCATCATATTCCCACCGCTATAACTGGTCTTTCTCCACCACCACCACCGGAGAATCCAACCGCCAGTTCTTCCGTTGCTCACCCCTCCAGACTCAACCACGGACACCCCTTCATCATTTCCTTTTCTCTTTCCAACCTTAACGTAAAACCATTTATTTAATTAAATAACGAAACTAAATATTGTACTAACTCAAAAAAGTTATCAAAAAATTATGATCATATACTAGTAGTTTTCATGTGCAAGAAAGAGAGAAAGAGAGAGAGAGAGAGAGAGGTGGAGTTTGTGTTGAAGTGGCAATTAGAGAAAATAGGAGAGGGGGTGGAGTCTGTTTGCTGAAGCGACAAAGTAACACCCGTCCATATCATTGACAAGTTAGCAATTTGTACTAAAATTTCAAGAATTTTAATGTTACAAATTATAATTTAGGGAACTGAAATTGAAATTGAGGCTATAATTTAGGAACCGCACGTGAAATCCTGATTTTAGACCCACAAACGCGCGCTTTTTGAGTCCCACTTCAAACTAATCCAAAACACGTTCGTTTCCGGTCGGCCAAAACCGAATTCGTTTCAGACTCTCTCTCTCTCTCTCTCTCTCTCTCTCTCTCTCTCCTGCCCCAAAATACAATTTCCACAAATTTTGCCAAACTAAGGGCTGAGAATGTACCTAAAACCCTACCCAAATTTAGACAATGTTGAATCCTTGTGTTCAATCAAACATAATTCTTTCTCTGTCTCAACCGAGAAAAAGATGGGCTCTATCCTCATTACTCCCGCCCATCCTGACATTAATCCCCCTCTCTCTTCTTTTTTCGCTTGCGAACTCCGCCTCAAATTTCTTGGGTTGGCAAGCGATTTCTAGTTTTTTCCCAAAATCCCCCCAATTTTCATTTTTTGGGGGTGTTGAAAGATTGACAAACCCCAGAACTTAAATTTCAAGAAATTTTGATTTCTTGGGGCTTTCCCCATTTTTAAAAAGATATTTGATTTTGGGTGTTGAAAGACCGAAGGATAAAAAAAAAAAAAAGTCTCCAATTCAAAAAGCTTTTGTGTTCTAGGGTTTTGGGTTGGAGCTTGCGTCCAACGAGAATTTAAGCTTGAAGAGCTTCATGATCAGCTTCAACGGTATGCCACTTTCTCTGTATTTTGTTCTAGTATCATTTTTTTGTGGTGATATTAGTTTTTGGGGGATTTTGAGATAGTTTTTGAATTGATGGATCGTATTATCAAGTGGTTTATCTGGACTATCTTCGTGTGCCTTTGAATGGAAATGCAAATGTGGTTGTTAAGGATATCTCGCATATAATCTACTATGTGGTTGTTAAGGAATTCTCACACATAATCTAGTATTCATTGCTTCTCTTGTTTTGTCTCCACTATCATAGATAGGTGTGGAATATATTGCCATATTGTTCAAAGTTCAAATTGGGATTTAACAAAAAGACTAGAATATGAGGTACTGGGTCGTCAGATACTTCATTTATGCACTTGGATTGAACGGAAATGCTGTTTTCGTAACGTAAACAACATTAGATGAAAATTTGCATGTCTGAAGGTGAGCACTATGCTAAGCAGGCTGAGAGAAGTGTGTAGTCTTGTGATGCCGATTCCTGGGGTGGGGGGAGTATAGGATTTGAAACAATGCATATTGTTCGCTGCAAGCAGTTTGGTTTACGACCAACCTTGGAAGTAAACCTGCTAAACCATTAAGAAATATATTCTGAGGCTCCGATCCACAAAAAAAGAAAAAGTAAAAGAAAAAGAAAAATCTAAAGAAAAATGCTTGGCCCTTTTTCAGTACCGCTCAAACCCTTTTTTGGGACCTAATGATTGCTGACACTTTTGGTATCTCGTTAAGTTTGACGATGGCTCAAGCTTATGTGGACTTTTATGCGGATATTAAATGTGTATTCTTTTAATGAAGCTTACATGGATACTAAACGTGTATGTGGCATTTTCATGTCATGAAGTAATTTAATATTTAGGTAACTTTTTATTATAAAAAGAATTTAAACTAACTTCTAAGTCAAGTAAAATAATTATTTTATCAAGAAATAAATTGAGAAGTATTTATTTATATTTTATTAAGAAATAAAAGATGTTTCTTGGCTAATTATTGTCGCATAGATAATTAAGAAATAATTATTCCATAATTTAGTAAAAAATTTCAAATCCTCTAATTAAAAAAAATTACTTTTTAAAATTTCTATTAAGATTTATTTGTTGGTTAAATAAGTGAGAAATAATTATTTTAAGTATTTGATTAAGAAATAATTGTTTTGCTTGCATAAATTATTTTTAAAAATAGAAGTTAACAAATTCTATTTTTATTTTTTTAACTTCTTAATGACATTGATAGCCATGTTATCATTTTTCTTACGTAGAATAGCTTGTGCACTTTGAATTTAACATTATGTAGATTATCAAACTAATGGAGATACCAAAAGTATCACTTTATGCAAAGGATAAGGGCATTAAGAGATTTTTTTTTTTTTTTAAAGGTTAGGGCCTATAGTGATTTTGGACCATAATTTGGGGGCCAAATAGGGGTGGATGTGAGCTGAGTTGAGTTTCATACTCCACTCACTTAAATTTTGTTCAACTCATAGCTTAACTCAATTTTTAGTTAACTATTTTAAGAGCTCATATTCGGCTCACAATTGAGTTCACGAGTGGATCGACTCGACCCATAGTTCACATACATCAATCTAATAAAAATTTATAAACGAGATAGGTTCAAATTAAGGAATTGATAAAAATTTAAATATAATTACAAAATTCATAATATAAAATAATATCAAAGTAATCATTCGGTATCGAAAAACAAGCATATCAGACAAAATCTATAAATTGTTTGATATCATTGGAAAAACTTCTAAAATAAAATGAAACTAAACTTATTAATGAGTTTTAGTCCTTGGGTTCGTTTTTGTTTTCCTTTGTATGTGTTATACGTCATAAATTTTAAAATAAACCTAATTAATTTTAATACATATTAAATATAAATTAATATATATATATATATATACACACACGTTTATGTAATGCAACACGCATATTGAGCCGGCTCATGAACTAAACGAGTGTAACACCCTTGTTTGGCTCATATTTTATGTGAGTTGAAAAGTGTGGCTCATGCATCATTCATTTGGTTCATGAGTTTGGCTCATTGAGCCAATTATTGAATGGTGAGCTCCTCATGAGTTAACTCAACACAGTTTCACCCCTAGTGCAAAAGGGATTTAGGCCTAAAAGAATATAAAAAAAAATTACTTAATAGGATAACATACTCTAGAAGATGCTAGAATTTTGTGTTTGCAAATAAATTTTAAAATATATTGGTGCATCCCACCGTTTTCTTTTGCAGCTATATTTCCATCAGCACCCGTCGTATCAAGATGGGGTTGAGATCGTCAAAACAAGGGCAGCTAAAGGTTGCTGAAGTCAGTTCATTCCATCATCATCTGATCAATTATTTGACCAAAAATCACATCCGAACACTGGTTTCAAAGAAAAGGAGACGACTGCTTCTTGATGGCTATGATCTTGATATGTCATATATTACAGATCATGTGCTGGCAATGTCATTTCCTGCAGAACATATGCGAGCAATGTACAGGAATCCTCTCTGGCAGGTCAAGTCTGTGCTAGACATGAAACATTACGGGCATTATAAGGTGCTTTCCTGAATTGAATCAAAGCAGATCAACTCTATACTTTTCACCTCTGTAATTTGTTCTCTTGCTTCGAGTAGCTGCAACCAGCATGACTTTGTGTATAGTTTCTCGAGTTGCTCAAGCTATTGCACCATCTTAATCCGTTTCAACGGTTTCCCTGGATATTACATGCTCACTTCATCCTGCTCTGCTTAAATCAAATATACTGGGTTAAGGGTTCCTCCGCTTTTGCTTTTTAATGGGGTGTGATCGTTTCACATTCTTCCTGGTTTGAAGCGAACTCACAGGTTTCATTTATTAGTCAACTTATTGCCAGTTACTGTTCCTGGATTTGTGAAAGTTATCATTTGTAAAATGCAAACAAATATTGGTATTTGAACAACACGACATCAGATGGTCAAGCAAAATGTGTCTTTTACTGTCTAATTATCTATTGGATTTGATACTACCTGTAACACAACTTAAATGGCTGTTGAAATCTGACTCTGACTCAGGCAGTTGTTTTTCTGTTTAAATTAACCGCACAATCTAGCATGCTCTCTCTCTCTCTCTCCACACAGCACACAGAAGAAGTGAATCCTCAGAACAGGGAACAGGTTCATAATGGTATCTAATCTTTCTCCTCTTTTCTGGTTTTTATACAGGTTTACAACTTGTGCATAGAAGAAAGTTATGATGCATCACATTTTCATGGTCGTGTTGAGAATTTTCCATTTGATGACAACCATGTCCCGCCTCTCCAAATGATCAAGCTGTTTTGTGAAAGTGTACATGCATGGCTAGCAAGCGACCCGCAAAATATTGCTGTTGTACACTGCATGGTACGAATAGCCTTTTTTCAGAAGAAAAAAAAATTCTTAATCATATTTTAGGTTATTTTTCTTATTGCCAGTACTTTATTAACATCTAAAAGTATCCCAACAATGCCTGCCGCCTTCAATCATTTTTTTTCATCTAATGGCTACAAATTCTTCTTTTTCTTCTATTATTCTATCCTTTTTTTTTATTTGAGATTTAAACCTTTTTAAAAAAAAAAAATGCATGCCTCTCCCTCTTTTTTTCATTGTAACAGGATTTTCATGCCTCCTATGATTCTGTTAGAACAGGCATCTGTATATAATGTCTTTATGCTTAGATTTTCGTTAACCGAATGTAAGTCTTTCTGGGAGTGCAAGAGCCAGAATCTTTAAACTGAAAATGAATTAAAAAATGATCTGAAATCTGTTGGATGGCACCATCAATTATTTCTAGAAGCTAAACATGAAAAAGTTGGTGGTCCTCAAGTTTTCGAAGTGTCGACTATGCATGTCAACTTTTGGCATTGGTTTGAGCTTTCTGACTCCATTATGCAGGCTGGCAAAGGAAGGACAGGCCTAATGGTTTGTGCCTACCTTGTTTACTCTGGAATGTTAGCAGAGGAAGCTCTTCAATTATATGCACAACGCCGAACAACCAATAATGAAGGGGTATGTCATATTAGCTACCATTAGTTCCTTCTAATGTTAAAGATATACGAACAAGTGACCTGTTTGGGAAGAATCCCCTGAACTTCTTTCCTTTTAATGTTGTTAAGGATTGCAATATGAACAATATCTGTGGTGGTTATCCTAATTGCCCCACCACGGATGGGGAAGTTATTCACAGTGTTGACTGGGCAAGGGAGCCAGTATTGGGGTACAACCAAAAGCAAAGTCTTGGGAGCAGGGTATGAATAATTTTAGTTACCCCTGCTGCACCAGCGCTACCTCCTATCTAATGATATTATTCTTTTAGCCCGCTCTTAATCTTTTAAAGTCATCATTAATTTTCTTTCTTTATTTGGAATGCTCTGAGTCTTAAGAGATCAAGCATTCTATCTTGTCTTCCTCTTTTGTTTGAAACACTTGAAAACCGTAGGGCCTAATTCAATTAGTAAGATAGCGTTGTTTCAGATCTAAGCTTTAAGATAGAATATCTTCTTTTAGTGGCTCTCTTTCATATACCTTCCCTTTGCACCACATGAATCTCCATGATCTTGTGATTCTACACATCTGAAGTAGGAATCTGCCAGACAAAAAAATAGCTACTTCCTCCTTTGCTCATGTGGGAACTGGAATTTGGTGTCTTCCTAATGCTTGATCTCAAAGGCTGCGCCCTAATTCAAGAATGTTTGCAGAGAGAATTTTGAAGCGATGCAACATCATGGTATTTGGCTTCAAAGCAAAGTTTTGAAAGAAGCAACTGGCAGAACATATGCCTTTGATTAGTGAACATGCCACTTTCAAATGTTTACTTGCTGAAACATTTAATAAAAAGAATTTTTGAGTGGAAATAGCATCCAGGGAAGGATGGAGAGTAGTTGGGGATCACGGTTCCCCATTGCAGTGGGGAGAGGCCAACATGGTTTGCCCTGCCCGGGAATGGGCGGGGACAGGGACACTCACAATTGTTCAGGGTTGGGGGCAACTTTTTGTTTGGGGATAAAATTGGTTAGTCTCATCATGATGCATGTGTGCGTGTGCGTGTGCGTGTGTGCGTGAGAGAGAGAGAGAGAGAGAGAGAGAGAGAGAGAGACGTGCATATATTTTATTTCTGCTGTCACATGGGCAGTGGATGATGATGAACCTTTTTGTCCGATATGTCCTCTTTTATAGGCTTGTATAAATGAGCAAGTTTCTTGCCTGTGCTAGCCAGGTCTCTATTCCAAGTCAAAGACGTTATGTAGGGTATTGGGAAGGTTCACTTTCTTCTTCAGTGCAGAATGGTACTGGACCTTGTACCTTGAACTTGCAGGCATGTAGCAGAGAGTTACGGCGAATCCGACTTTATGACACAATAAACATTGATTCGGTCTTCTTTGTGGTCTCAGAATTGCAAACGGTAAGTCAAAATCTTTCCAAGTTTATGAGTTTCCACATGTAAACTGGAGGTTGAGGAACCTGAAATAAGTGGAAAAGTTACAACACAATGAACACTTCACACATGAAAAGGATAGTAGCCCCATCTTTGTTACTTTTTTGGGCTATTTATATAATTCCCTCCAAGAAAGAAAATGGATCAAATATAGAAATGCCATTTCTTATGTCCACTTCCTCAATAAAATTTGCTCGAGTAAGCTGAATCTGTTGTGATTGTGGTCTTTCGTATTGCTGATTTTATTTTTTGAGAACGACAGGTACTAAATTATATGTTTGGTGGGAGAGGGCATGGCCTACATTCTATTTTCAACATCAATTTTTTTTTTCATGATTTGTATTTTTTGGATCAGAAGTGAGTCACTTTTTGCAAGTTCAGAAATTATATTTTGCTTCCCTTAGTGACTGGTGCTGACTGATATGGAAGATGCTGGGATAGTGTTTTGCAATATTTTTGTTTAACTTCAGGATGGAATATGTAGACAACCATTTGTCTTCTTTTGTTAAGAAGGGGTTGCTTCTAAAAAGTTAACCCAAGTACTTTAGTGAATATGTAAACATATTTGCCTTCAAAAAAATGCTTGCACATAGCATTTTAAGTTGATGTCTTTGGTTTAATTCATGGAACCAGAATCTTCTTAACAAAATGAGGTAAGGCTGTCTGCATAGACCCCCATGCTTAAGTGGGATGCTTTAAGCATGAGTTGAATTTTCATTTAAATTAATTTTCTCTGCATGCTGAAATTTAAAATTGCATCTTTTTGCTGAAAATCCTGTACTGTAAGAATTTTCTGCTTTCTGTCAATTAGGTCCCAGGCCAAATGTACAGTCCACCGGTAGAAGTTGCCAAGGGTTGCTGTAGACAAATTAAGAAAGGGTATCAGAGGGCTAACAGCCCACGTTATTTCCTCTCTTTCATCGAAAGTGATAAAGCAGAAGAGGATACAGGAAAAGAAGAACCTCGTGTTGTAGTGCAAATGGACACGGAGAGTCCTGCACTCTACCAGAAGACCTGTCTTGACTATTATTTTGAAAATCCTTTACAAGTAAGTCCAGTCTAATATCTAACATTCAAATGTTGTTCCCTATCGACAACTAAACATCACTATTATTAGATTATTATTATATTATTAATTTATGTTATCCTAACCAGGTCAAGAACCATGGCTTGTTGTGGTTAAAATTTGCAGAAGTGGTTGTGAAACTAGGAAGATCAATATAACAACACAAGATGCAAAATTTTGTCTAACTTTTTATTTTAAGATAATGCATCAGTAATTATGATGATTCTTTTACATCTAGTGAAGGGTGTTAAGTGCTCAGAATTTAATTTTCAATATGCTATTGTCTTTGAATAAATAAATGATGATGGCAGTTTTTCTTTCCCCCCCCCCTTTTTTTACATGCATGAATCCATTATATTCTGTGACTATTATTTTTTGGACCAAAATACCTTGAAACTTAATTTGTTGAGATTTATCTTAAAATTTATTAGGAGCAAAAATATGTTATAAAACAGATGATTGGAAAATCTGAATAAGGAGGTATAATAATAAGTAATTCAGTTCTACATATTCCTGATTTTCTCCTAAAATTCTATCCAGACTCTCCTTTTAGTCGCACAGGTAGTATGCTTCTAAACACTGGTTTGTCACCCGAATATGCTTGTGTTAGGTTACCGGAGATGTACGGGTAATTTTCTATGCAAAGATGATTGGAGGCCGTCTCTTTTATGCTTGCTTTAACACAGCTTTCATCAAGAACAGCTTGTTACAGGTACATTCATGGTTAATTAGTTCACCACTTAGGTTTTACAAAAGATTATCGTCGGCCCATGCTTCTTAAATGACCTTTCCTTTCCTTGAATATATGCAGTTTTCTGTTCGAGATTTGGATAAGGTTGGGTTAAAAGGTAGATCCATCTGTGGCCCTGCATTCTGCGTGGAGTTACTATTTGGTCCTGCCAACGCCAAGTATCCGTCCGAGCCTTCATTTCATGCAGATGATGACGACAACTTTTAATGCCTGAAAATAGAATTAGATTTGTTTATAGAGATTAATTTTGCAAATATAATTCAAACTCCACCCCTTCATGTAAATTACAAGCAGCTTGTCCATGATATGGACTTACCCTAGTAGTTCTACAGAAACAATTGAGAGAGTTCTCTCATTTTTTCCCCTGTTTATTAGGGTTACAGAATTGAAGCAAGTCTTGTGTAGATTTTGAAAGCATTTGACAATAAATACAACCATTTTTTTTTCTCTCCTTAGTTTCCTGCTATTTCAATATTTTGACTCAAATGAACTTATGCATTGTATTAGCTTTTTCTGCCAGATGACTACTTTCTTTTTGGGTCTTGTTTGGGAAAATTGAAGTCAAGCTCAATTATATTAATTTAAAAAAAAATTATTAATATAATAAACATTTTTCATTTTGTGAGAAAATTTGATTTTTATTTTTAAAATTATATATTATTTTATATTTTATATTAAACATCTTAGTTGAAAAATAAAGTAAGTAAAGCTTTCTTTGTATCTTATATTTTCAAATTTTTTAATTTGCAAAAAAAAGGAAATCCCAATACAAACACCATGGAAGGAGGTGAAGCCAACCAGGGTATCCATGCACCCTTCTTATTCAATCATACTTCAAACAATGACTTTGGAGGAGTACTTTAAATCACATGGAGCCTCTGATTTTGTGAGTGAAAAGTTTGGATGTTGCAATGAATTAAAGAATCTTGGATAATGCTATTTACTTACTCTTATTTTTTTATTTTTTTAATCCTAAAACTAAAAGAATAACTTGATCGACAAGTATTTATTTTTAATATTTTTTAAATAAAATCAAAATAATTAATACTTTTCTGTTTATACCGAGTTACGAGTAATTTTATTATTTAAAATATGATGAAAAGAATAGTTTATAAAATTTATTTATGTCAATTTTCATAATCAAACAAATTTCTATACCATATCTAAATTATATCTATCATTTTTCTTTATTATTTAAAATTTCTTTTAATATATTTTCTAATAGATATTGCAATCACGTAATCATATCATCGTATGTAATCTATTTTGTTCAATAAATACGTATGTTCTTTTTAAAATAGAACGGATGAATCATGAATTAAATAGATTAAATTTTATATAATAATCTGTATTAAAATATTTTAATCGATTTTTAATTAATTATTCATGAATCGATAATAATATTTTAATAATTATCTAAATCAGTCAAAATATATTAATAATTTAATCAAATATTAGTCGATAAATATTAATATGAATTGTCGTGTTTGGTCTATTTTATCGATATCATCTCTGTCTTTTCTGCCTCACCTCAATGTTCCTTTTAGCTTCTTCTTCAATAGTACTTTCGTGATGGGTGGTGGGGATTTGGCAAAAATGATAGTTAAGATGTGTTGAAGTGATTTAGGGCTTCTGGTTCTTCAAGTAGTTGTTCTACATGGGTGAGCTTTCATGGATGATTTCCGATTCCTTATTTTGTAATTTGTGATAATATCCTAATCATATCAATTACCAATTTTAATTGCACACATGAAACTCGGATTGAGGTTGAGGGCTTATCACATCACGACGTTCATGGAATTTTGAATTTTAAAAATTATAAAATAAAATTTAAAATTTTATTGAAAATTGTTGATATACCCCAGACTTTAACGGTAAAAACTTCTATTTTTAATATCTAAAAACTTAATTTATTGCCATTTCGGATTTTGTGTAGTTTAAATACTCGTAATTTCCTAAATTACAATTCTCTCTCTCTCTCTCTCTCTCTCTCTCTCTCTCTCATCAAAATTCCAAAGTTGGTTTTTTTTTTTTTTTTTTTTTTTTGTGGGTAACGCAAACTCCAAAGTCTTCGAAAACCCTCTTTCTGCATTTTCCTAAAATCACCTGGACAAGTATCTATTCTCTCCCTCTCTCCCTCTCTCTCTCTCTCTCTCAATAGATTTAGATTTTGCGTATAAATAAGACAGAGTCTTAGTCTTTCTTGAATTAATTAATCATCTATGGCGACGCAAAAGATTCAAAGGAGTCCACAGGAGATCGAGGACATAATCCTCCGGAAAATCTTCTTGGTTTCTCTATCCGATTCATCGGAAACGACGGCAGATTCTAGAATCGTCTATTTGGAGATGACTGCAGCTGAAATTCTCAGCGAGGGCAAACCCTTGATGCTTTCTCGCGACATTATCGAGAGGGTTATGATCGATCGTCTTTCCGGTGATTTCTCAGGCGCTGAATCGCCTTTTCCTTATCTAATCGGATGCTATAAAAGAGCGCATGATGAAGGGAAGAAGATTGGGTCTATGAAAGACAAGAATGTGAGGTCTGAGATGGAATTGGTTGTCAAACAAGCGAAGAAATTGGTCGTTTCTTATTGTAGGATCCACTTAGGTAATCCAGACATGTTTGGTAGCGGGGAATCCTCGAATAAGTCATTGGTTTCGCCCTTGTTGCCGATGATTTTCTCCGAGGTTTCAACTTCTGTTGATGCGTTTGGTGGAACCAGTAGTAGTGGTGGCATTGTGTGTCCACCTGGGTTTTTGGAGGAGTTTTTGAAGGATTCTGATTTTGATAGTTTGGACCCAATATTGAAAGGGTTGTACGAGGATTTGAGAGGGAGTGTCCTTAAGGTGTCTGCACTTGGGAATTTTCAGCAGCCTTTAAGGGCTTTGTTATTTTTAGTTAGTTTTCCTGTTGGGGCTAAGAGTTTGGTAAATCATCCTTGGTGGATTCCAAAAGGCGCGTACTTGAACGGGAGGGTGATTGAGATGACAAGCATACTGGGTCCCTTTTTTCATGTTAGTGCCCTTCCTGATCATGCCATTTTCCAGAGCCAGCCTAATGTTGGGTAAGTTAAATTCTTAGCTTCCTTGCTTACCCTTTTCACCACTTCCCTTTTTGTATGTTAACAAGGTACTATTTCTTGTGGGCATTGTGTGTGATTAGTGCAAGTTGTCGATGCTCCATGTTGTACGAATTTACTTAATTGTAGTTTAGGATTGGAGTGCAAGAGTCAGAGTTTGAGTTTTCTTTCTAGTGTCATAGGGAGCTATTTGATGGAGATAAGGTCGTCTTAATTCACTATGTTGGAGTTGGTACTTTTTAACTATGTTGTATCATAAGATGGCGCTATTGTTGGGCAATGCTAAGAGGGCGTTAAAATGATGCCCATTGTAATAAAAGTAAATTTTTATGTGTGGCTTTGAGATATATTCAGCTATACGAATTCTGGACTTCTAGCGTTCAGCCACTTTGAGTTAGATCAAGTTACATCTCAGAACCAACAAGTCCATTTAGTTGAGAAGAGAACCAGTCAAAAACTGTCCATTTTATGCAGCACCCTCATTTCATGTATTCATATTTGTGTTGCAGATGATATTGCCATACTTGTGGTAGGCAGCTTAACATATATGCAGTATTCCCATGGACTATGGGGTTACTTTGTAATGGAAGTTGGCAAGTGAAAGGGACTTTATTTTTATGTTCTTTCTTGCTTAGAATGACCGGGACTGCATCTTTCTGTGGGTGGTGATTAACTTAAAATTATCATTGATGCCTTCTGATTCTTCACTTTTTTACTAATCAAAACATACTTGTTGTCAACGATCAACTTACTCCCCTTAAAGTTGTTGAACTTTCTTGGTTGTTGATTTTTTCCCGGCTGCCCCCTTAAAGCTTTAACGTGATGCAGTCACTAGTTAAGAGTAGCTCTTGCTTATGGGTAACCTTGTTACACTTCATTACTTATCAAAAGGTTTTTCTTTTCTGTCATGTTCAAGCCTTTTGTGAAATGTTAGCTTTATTTTGTGCTTTTCAATACAGGCAGCAATGCTTCTCTGATGCATCAAATCGCCGTCCAGGGGACCTGTTATCTTCATTTACAACAATCAAGACCATCATGAACAACCTATACGATGGCCTAGGAGAAGTTCTTCTTACTCTTCTTAAGAATACAGAAACCCGTGAGAATGTGCTTGAGTACCTTGCAGAGGTGATAAATAAGAACTCATCAAGGGCTCATATACAGGTATTTTTTGCTTGATCATTCTATTGTTTGAGTTGTTGAGAAACTAATGCTTGGCTAAATTTATTCTTGGACCAAAAATAATAATGCCATTGTCCTACCAAAAAATATTATTTGTTGGGTGTGTGGAAAGAGCATTGATATGAGCCCTAGTACATATGAGCCCTAGTACAGGATCTAGGAATTCCCCTCTTCCCTTGTTAGAGTTTTTCCTCTCTTAGACTCTGGGTTTAACGGTTGGGAACTCGTTCCTTAACAAGTTTCCTACCACATTTCTTTTATGAAAATTAAACTTATCTTTTTATTGATCACACCCTCTTTAAATTGAGTAAAGGGGAGTTTACAATAAAATAAAATTTTTACTAAAAACAAATCTCTAAAATCATTTCTAATATGCAGGATTTCCAAAATTAACGTAATTACTAATTTTAAAAGGATTGCTATCAACTAAAATAAGAAAATAACTATTTTTCCTAAAATTCTTTTGTCTTGCTAATTTCTAAATATTTTTCTAAAATATTTGTTTCCAATGATATGCATTGTGCATATCATTACTCCCCTTCCGGACAAAGAGATTGTCCTCAAGCTCGAATTCATGATGGCCCTTCTCAAGTCTTTAAGAACTCCCAAGAAGCCTCCTCTCTCATCCTCTTCTTTGGACTTCCCTGAATTTTCTTTTCCTGTAGATTTAGAGTCATCATGACATATTTTCGTAACAAGATACTGCACTTGTGGACAGGCAGTCACTTGGATGGAAAGATCATCAACCAGTTTCCTGAAGATATCCCTACGAGAGACAAAATTTGTCTCACAGCTGTAATGAATGTATGAGCCAATTCTTCCTTCAGCTGTAGCCTTGCTTTCTTTCCTTTTTGCACTTGCTAGGCCTTTCTTTGAATTGCTTCCGATCTTTAAATTCAGAAACTACAACTTCTTCGATTACCATGTTTTGATCCCCAGTGGTACAACTAGAAAACGGATTCTTTCTATGTGCAGTACTGGCCACATGGACCTTCTCCAAAGAAAGATCAGTATCTCCAAGATTTGTGACTCTCTCTCTTTCCCACATTCTTAGATATTTCCTCCACAGAAAACCTTTGACCATCTGCAATTGAAAGCTGAAGATCCTGGCTGAACTTATTATATTCATAGCTATTAAAGTTAGGGTACTTTCTAGGAATGGTAGTCCCTCCTTCCAGCAGATTACTCCTTTCCTCCCCTTGGTCTGCAAGGGTGTAGCTGCTGCTCCTTGCCTCTTGGACCTTGCTGCGCCCCTGTAGTTCTCACAGAAGCCCTTCCATCTGCGAGCTCAACGCTGTCTCCTGTTGCTGTAGCAATTTCGCATTGGACTGATGGAGTTCCTCCACCCTTGCCAGTGGCTGCTCCATTCGCTAGAATTCCCTCATAAATCCCTCCATCCTGCTAAACCATTCTGCAGAGTTTTCCATGATGGCCGACTCTGATACTAAATTGATATGATTTCTAATACAAAATCTCATCAATGGATGCTCTGTAAGGAATTCCTTGTTTCCCTTGCTAGATTTTTCCCTCTCTTAGACCCTAGGTTTGATAGTTGGGAACTCGTTCCCTAACAAGTTTCTTACCACATTTCTTTTATGAGAATTAGACCTGTCTCTTTATTGATTTCACCCTCTTTAAATAGAAGAAATTAGAGTTTAGAATAAAATAGAATTCTTACTAAAAACAAATCTCTAAAATCATTTCTAATAGATGGATTCTCAAAACTAAGATAACTACTAATTTTAAAATGATTGCTATTAACTAAAATAAGAAAACTACTATTTTTTTCTAAAATCCTTTCGTCTTACTAATTCTTAAAGGTTTTCCTAGAATATTTGTTTTCAATGATATGGATTGTGCATGTTAGGCATTAACTGATGTTGCATTCTCTCCAATTGATTGTAGGTTGACCCAATATCTTGTGCGAGTTCTGGGATGTTTGTCAATCTTAGTGCTGTCATGCTTCGGCGTTGTGAGCCTTTTCTAGATGCAAATTTGACAAAAAGGGACAAAATTGATCCTAAATATGTTTTCTATGGTAGTCGTTTGGATTTGAGGTGAGCCTTCTAGTTGATGGTGTTTCTCAAGATTTCTCCACCTTTGTTTCCATTGATAGTTTCTCTAACTGATTTGAGTCCATATCAGGGGATTGACTGCTTTACATGCATCATCAGAAGAAGTGACTGAATGGATCAACAGACAAGACCCTGACCAAATGGATTCTTCAGGATCTAATTCTCACGGAAATAGTTTGCTGAATTCTCAAGGAGCAACTTGTTCCAGCAGTAATATTTTTGGTTCATCTCCTGCCAACAATACAAAGCCAAATAGAGAGAAGTCCAAATTCACGTTCATTTGTGAATGCTTCTTTATGACTGCCAGGGTCCTCAATCTGGGTTTGTTGAAGGCATTTTCTGACTTTAAGCATCTGGTTCAGGTACCTTACATCTTGGTTCCCGCAAGGAGGAGAAAGGGTTTGGTTTATTTATCAACTTATGGCTAGCTACATACTAGTTGTCTAATTTAAATTCCTATTTAGGACATCTCACGCTGTGAAGATACGCTCTCTACATTTAAAGCCATGCAAGGGCATGCACCTTCTTCGCAGTTGGAGCTGGATATAGCTCGCCTTGAGAAAGAAATTGATCTGTATACACAAGAGAAGTTATGTTATGAAGCTCAGATACTTAGGGTAACTCTCTTTTCATCCTTATGTTTTTTGAGCTATTTCTTGCTGTTTTGGCTTGTTGTTTGCCGCTTAGTATCATAATAGTTCTATCCAATTTCTTTCATTTATTGGTCAACATTCTAAAGTAAACATAAGATTTGCTCTTTTCCTTTTTGGGTTGTGTATTTGCCTTCAATTAATTTGGTATGCTTAATGGTTCTTTTAAGTCTGATGTTTGTGGTATATTGAGAGACACTTGGAAACCAATGATTACTCAACTAGCACAAGATTGCAGTGATATTACTCAACTGGCACTATCATGGCATCTAAAATTTTTGTTTGACACGATTCTTTGACATGCATCAAACATGCTGAGAGATATTAGGCCATTGTTGGTTTCTTGGTTTTGACTTCTTTCTTCTTTTCTTTTGGGGGTGGGGGCGGTTTTCAGGGACTGGTTGATAGATTGACAACAAGTTATGAGAGGGAAGGGAGTACAGGAAAAACAGTGTCTCCACATATGGTATATCAGTTGTCCATATGTGTGGTTTGTGAAAGTTTTTATGTTGATAACAGAAAACAATAAATGAAAAAATAGCACAATAAGTGAGTAACTGCCCCCAAGTTCAAATACTTGCTTCTTGAGTCCATAGGAATAAGGCAAGGAGTCTAAAAGTCAAGAGAACTCCTTTCTGGTTCCCAACAGTTTGGAAGAAATTTTGTTATGGTGCTGGTCCAAGATATTGGAATAAAATTGCTAGTGGATTATGAGATGTTCGATGATATTTTAGTGAGTCTATTCTGAATCAACAACATGAAGCTGCTAAGGTATATGACTTAATTGAGTCACGCAGGGGTTGATTGAAATTTAATTCAATTTTATGTTATACCGACTCTTCTAGAAATGATGATGGTCGAGTATGGACACATGGAGATGGTTCTTACATATGACATGATACAACACTTATTGCTTTCATTAAATATTGTTCCTTACTACTATTCAGTTGCTATTTATAAAAACGCTTCATAGCTTATACTGTGATGTGAATGATATTTGTATCTGCATGAATCCTTTCTAAAATTGATTAAAATATCAGATGGGACCTTTCTATATTATTTATATCTACCTTAGAAGTTTGTTTGTAGATATTAATTCGAATGGAGCTTTTCATGCTAAAGTTCTTGGTTTTTGACTGGCATTTTTGCTGGTGATAAAGAAACACTATGCTTTTGACAGTCAAATAAGTTTCAACTCAATGACCAATTGTCTTTAAGAGTGACATTATAATGTTGTTCTCGATTCTTTTGCCAAGGATGGAACACTTCTTCAGCATGCGCTATCATTTTACCGGCTAATGGTGGTTTGGTTAGTTGGCCTGGTGGGTGGTTTTAAAATGCCTCTTCCTTCAAGTTGCCCTATGGAATTTGCTTGTATGCCTGAGCACTTTGTGGAAGATGCCATGGAATTGCTTATATTTGCTTCCAGAATACCTAGAGCTTTGGATGGGGTCTTGCTGGTAACCTTGAATCAGAGCTGTTTTCCTAACAAAAGTAGGCCTGTGTAGCTGAATTTTTCTCTAAAAGGTGGTGGTTTGTTGCTATTCTACTTGACAGGATGATTTTATGAATTTCATTATCATGTTCATGGCAAGTCCTAACTTTATCAGAAATCCCTACTTAAGAGCAAAGATGGTCGAGGTCCTGAACTGCTGGATGCCCCGTAGAAGGTCTCTCTCTCTCTCTCTCTCACACACACACACACACACACAAAAAAAAAACTTGTGCATGCTATCTTTGTTTTAATATCTGGTCATTAACTGAATGTATTGCATATGCAGTGGTTCATCAATTACAACCACTCTATTTGAAGGGCATCAATTGTCTCTTGAATATCTTGTCAGAAATCTTCTCAAGCTTTATGTCGACATTGAGTTCACTGGTTCTCATACTCAGGTTATTGGATGAGGCTGCAAGCTTCTTTTTTGGGAAAGTTATGCATCTTTTATTTTGTTACTTTTAATTATATTTCTGCTTGTAGAAGGGTGGTTATATCCTTAAAGGATTGTTAGACACTTGAATTGGTTGAAGAGTGCTGCAGTTTTGGAATTTATCCTCTTAAGCATCTATGGCATCTTTTAGTTAGTTTGCACTGTCCTTGGCAGCCATCTCTTATAATTGGTTGAAACAACATTGTTCCTTCATTTCCTAGTTCACTTTTGGTTGTCAAGACTAGTTTGTGTGAAATAAGAAACAAGAAATGAAGGCATACTTGCTCTGAGTTGCCCTAGCTGTATGCTTTGTAAAAAGCTTGTACAGTTTGGGAAGGGGTTTTGATTGATCAAAAAGAACACTTACTTCAACTGATGCACCTCTTAAAATAACAGGGCCTATTCTGTTTCTTTGCCTAAATCATGACAAATTCCTGTCCCATGCATAACATGTTCTCAGTTTGGGATATACAACCTACTGAAATAGTTGTTCTTGTCAGGTGCTATATTGTGATTATTGGGATATCTTTTTGCAAGCATACCCTCTTGTGTTTCATCCTTCCATATTACTGGAGACGTAACCTTTTGCATGCGAGGAGTTCTAGCCTGTGCTTCCTGATCAACCTTTGCTGATTGTTTTATGCAGTTTTATGACAAGTTCAACATTCGCCATAACATTGCTGAACTCCTGGAATACCTGTGGCAAGTTCCTAGTCATCGCAATGCCTGGAGACAGGTATGGTGTACCTCATGGACAATGATGTGGATTTTTCTTGTTATTTTGTTGGTTGGCTTGAGGGGAGCCCAAAGACCAGAAACTTTGATTTCTTGGCTTTTGGCTGCCATCTGGATAAGATGCTCTTGTTAATACTGGTGCCAGCTTGCCTATCGGTGTCATCTTTTCCTCTCTCTTTCTCATTTGTGTGATACGCCAACCACTACTCCATTTTGCGCTTTGCTCATCTGTTAATGCTATTCCAGATTGCCAAGGAAGAGGAAAAGGGGGTCTACCTGAATTTCCTGAACTTTCTTATTAACGATAGCATCTATCTTCTTGATGAGAGTCTCAACAAGATTCTTGAACTCAAAGGGCTGGAAGCGGAGATGTCTAACACTGCAGAGTGGGAGCGAAGGCCAGCACAAGAGAGACAAGAGAGAACCCGGCTGTTCCATTCCCAAGAAAATGTTCATTGCATCCATTTTCTCTTTCCTTTTTTTCCCCTCCCCTCAGGGGGGGGGTTGATGTACCGTATTTCAATCTACTGAATGTATGTGTTCTCTGCAGATTATCAGGATTGATATGAAGTTGGCAAATGAGGATGTAAGTATGCTAGCATTTACTTCAGAGCAGATTACTGCTCCATTTCTATTGCCAGAGATGGTAAGACCCCTCCCCTAGTTCCTCTTTGCTCCTGTTTGAGTTGTCAAATCAATTTTGCTTTGCAAATTCCACTTAGATTTTGAGTGATAGTTTTTGACCATGATTTCTGCTTCCTTTTTAGGTTGAAAGAGTGGCCAGCATGCTGAATTACTTTCTGCTTCAACTTGTAGGCCCCCAAAGAAAATCTCTTAGCTTAAAAGACCCTGAAAAATATGAGTTCCGTCCAAAACAGCTACTGAAGCAGGTCTGTTACTTTCCCACCTTCTTTTCTTTTGAGTTGTTGAAAGCCCCTTCTAAGTAAATTTTTTCATTGGAAACTCAAATGATGGTTTGCTTACGATGGACTAATGTATTAAAATGCTCTCAACTTGCCCAGAGTAAAGCTGATCTTGGTTGCTGTCACAATTAACTAAATATATATGAGAAGGGGCAGATTCCAGATCATGCTGCAGTAAAATACTGCACCTGACCTTGAAGCTAAAACTCTGTCTAACATACAGAACTAGAAATTTTTTCTGTTGGTTGTCTAGATCAGCTTTTGATGTGAGAAGCTACCCATGGTATCTTATGGATGGTTATCGTGCTTTCAAAGAAAGGTGCTACTAATTGTTCATATGACTATTTGAAAATACACAATAATGCACAACTGCAGATATGCGGTAGAGACCATGCGTTGGCTTTTGATGATTATATTATGGTTTACGATCCAAAAACATTAGGGCTGTCAATTTCCATGACCATGCTCCATTTCTCCAGAAATTTAATTGCTCTATTTGCATATGAAAGGGAGACACATGAATTGACTTTTCCCAGATAATGTGTAGATTGTCAACATTTATGTTCACCTTGCAAAGGGTGATAAAGAAAATATTTTTCCAGCTGCCATATCAAAGGATGGCAGGTCGTACAATGAGCAGGTATTATTATTTCTTTCTTTCTTTATTCATAGTTTCCTCTTTTTGTGTGTTTATATCATGAATGAGGTTATAAACTCCTATGTGGTTGATGGAGTTTTACATGTTTTTGGTTTTGTTCAGCTGTTTAGTGCTGCAGCAGATGTCCTGAGGAGAATTGGTGAAGATGGTTGGGTTATACAGGAGTTTGTCGAGCTTGGTTCAAAAGCCAAAGTTGCTGCTTCTGAGGCTATGGATACTGAAGAAGCACTAGGGGAGATACCTGATGAATTCCTTGATCCAATCCAAGTACGTTTTTCTTCTGTTTGTAATTTCAGTTATCTCTGTATTTGCTCTGGTTGGATATTAGGAGATACTATGCTAGTCTGTGTGCAATATATCCAAATTTTGTTTAAGGTTTAATTTGACAGTTTCAATTTGCCACATTTTTGGCATCAACATGATTGGAAATGTTGATAATTTGTTCTATTGCAGTACACCTTAATGAAAGATCCAGTCATTTTACCTTCTTCAAGAATCACCATCGACCGGCCTGTCATCCAAAGACATCTTCTTAGTGACAGTGTAAGTGGACTTTCTCTCGACTAATATAGTAGGAAAAGAACCTAGTATTTTTTTTTTTCATGTATGCTAATGTGCAACGCAAGTGCAGTCGGACCCCTTCAACCGTTCTCACCTCACTCAAGATATGCTGATTCCCAACCATGAACTGAAGGCTAGAATCGATGAATTTGTGAGGTCTCAAGAATTGAAAAGGTGTGGAGATGGAGTAGGCATTCAAATTAGTAAAGGAACAACACAGACAACTGCTGCAGAAATGACCTTAATAGATTAGCATTTTACCCACAAATGTCTTTCTTTTTTTGTCCATAATTTTTACTTTTATTTATGGAAATTTGTTTGTTCAGGGTTCCATAGTCCATGTTCAGTGGGAGAAGATCCCCCCCAAGTCATGATGCCGAAGTGTTAACATATTCAATTAAACGGTGACCTTAAGTGGGGTATTTTCTTAAAGCTTATACAGTTTAATGGACTTTGAAATTGTGTGTGTATTCAAATGAGGTAAAAAACACGATCCCCCTAAGTGTATTATGCTAAACGATTCTTGTTGTGCTTTTACCGTGGATCATTGCGAAATTGTTTACTCAATGCTGTTATTGATTTCATTGAGCCAAAATAAATTAGCTGCTCATTAGGAATAACAGAAACAAGTGCTGGCAACCCTTGCAAGTCTGACTAGGATTAAGCTTTAGAAACCTCTTCTGCTAGTTGACTAAAGACCTAATCTTAGAGAAATGAATGGACAGGTTTCGATTGATGTGGGTTTTGCTTATACTACGCTCACCTCAAATGGTCACTTAAATGACTTTTCAAGTGCTGGTTTATTAAAGGTTTTGAATTTTGTGAAGCACGCTACCTGGGTCTTTAACAACTAGAAATAAGGTTCTGGCTGTGAGATGAATTCTGCATTCTCCTTTTAGTAACATAATCACAATTATAAATCCAAATATGTTCTCTGATAAACATGACACCTGCCATTCACACGGACATTGAGAAACACAAAATTGGAACTTACGTTAACACTGATATATATATAGAAGCCCAAAAAAAAAAAAAAAAAAAAAAAGAAGTGGATTGTCCCAATCATCGCATTTCACCTTCTGCGGCAGTGATTTGCCCAACCATGCTGCTTCACAATTCATAACCTCTAGGGGGGAACGCAATGGAGGATACTCCAAGCAACTGTAAAGACTAGACATGAAAATTTTAATCAATGTGCAATAATATAAGTCTTAGTCACTAGTCACTATATGTTTAAAGCCATCATGGTCAAATATACATGCCCTTTATATGAACTTATGACATCTTAAACATTAGCGGGGAAGTCAGAACTTGATACCAAAATGAATTTTCCTCCCCCCCCGCCTTCATTTTCTTAATCTCTCATGGTACAACTTAAGTCCTGTACATAATTTTAGTTCATATCCCAATTAACAGGTTTTGTTGTGTCATACATGCATACACCAGATGGTGACATAGGGCATACGAATCTCATTGTGCAAAAATTGGGGATGGTTTAACCTCTCAGTCTTATCCGGACAGAGTTACATTCATTATTAAAATCTGTGGCCCCTAAGTTACACTAGAATGACCTCCTCATCATCCCAGGGCCAGCCATACTTGTACAAAGAACAAAGGAAATATTGTATAACCTACTCAAACAAGAAACCAAATTCCATATTGCAAACAAACAATGAATCCACAGGTTGAAAACCTCATAATCAATGATTTTCAATTCTTTACAACAGTCTAAATTATAAAGTAAAAGCACTATCAGAGCTCTGATAAGTTGGCAAAAATCATAGAGGTGAAGCTAACCGGGCTGATAGATGCGCATTTTAAGCAATAAAGTGGACAAAATTGAACGGCTAAATTACTGAACCAAGAAAAGAAAATAATGGCATACAACCATACCTATTAAGATGGTTTGAAGTCGCAATATGATAATTTTCTATAAGAACCATAAATCTGGGATTGGTCTCTCCGTCAAAGCTTTGACAAAGGAGAATCAGTCTTCCGCTTTGCATATTCATGAGCAATGCTAATGGCACTTCTGCTGTGACGGAGAGAGAACTCTGCAAGTAAAATTTGGCTTTCTTCTGGTGTAAGATCACCATGGGAGCCCTGTTTTAAAGGATTACGTTTGATTAACTGTAATTTGAATATATATGAAACACTTGCTGGTTGCTCATATTGCAACCATTAAAAGTCAAAAGTACTGGGGAACTCTCTATCTGCAAATAATTGACGCATTTTAAGTCTCAAGGTCCTGAATTCCTAGCCATATGGCCACTTCAAAATTTAACCCAAATCTCAATTCGGGCCTAAAATAAAGGTCCTTTCTACAAGTCTACTCGCTACTATAATTGAAACCACTATATTGAGTAATGAAAATATTAGATAACCCACACAACTCCTCAAAAGACCGTTTCTTGCTATAATCTACAAATCAAACCGGATGACAAAGAATTCATTGGGAAAGAAAGGTAAAGGAAAAAAGGAAAAAAAAAAAAAAAAGCATGCTGGTAGTAATGAGGGTCCATACATCAAAATTTCGTAAGTCTCAATTTTTCTTTGTATACGGTAGCAAAATTTATGGACATTTCTTTTTCTAGGTATAAGCTGAAAGAAACATGATGCTAAAAGCATCTGCTACTACAATTAAGATAGCATAAAGCGCAATTTAGTGTGCTTCATCCACTTACCATACGGGAAGTTCTATCACAAACAGCATGATGCATAAGGATTCCTGCAGCAACTGACACATTGAAGGAGTCCACCATTCCTTTCATTGGAATGCTGCAATGCAAATCTGACAGCTCCAAGGCCTCCTGGCTTATCCCCCTGCAATCAGTGCTTAGTAAGGATTTTACTAGCAATACAAATATAAGAAGATATAATTTCAATACCCCAAATTTGCAGACTGGAACTGGAGTTTCGGTAGAAACAGTAACAAGCATGATTAATAAAAGGACACAACACTGAAGCCGGACATAAAGAAGGTGACCCAGTTTATAGAAGGTTTGACTATCCAACTCTGCCACAAGATGCAGCTCTGATCAACACTGAGCTGATATGACCATCTCCAAGAGAATCGGATGTTGATTGGCAACATAAACAAAGGTCGGGAGGTTAACAAAGTGAATGACTTAAAACAAGCAATTTTATTTAAAAAAAAAAAAAACCTGAGAAACACGACCAATCCATGTCATAAATGAAGAGGTGATAAACTCAACTTTGCAAGAATAAGGGTGGAGAAATTACCTATTTTCATTTCCAACAACAATTGCAGTAGGGCTTGACCAATCCATGTCATAAATGGAAACCTAAGCATGGGCGATTGTCAGTATCACTAGTTATAAAATCAAAGATTCCATCAACACTCAAGTTTTTAAACCTACCAAACAACAATAACACCAAACATAGGTACCAAATCCAAATCAGAAAATTTCTTCAACTTTCAAAGGTTGCACAGATATGTTAATTTCGATATCAAAGATGAATATAAGAACTTATTCAGGTCTATGTTAGGATAGTGACAAAAAATTGAAAAGGGAATTGAAAATTTACTGCTTCCACTCCAATATGAGTTGTGGTGATGCGATACCCACGAGATTTTAAAACCTTGAAGCATTCTTGAATGGAGTCCCATAGCTCAATATCCAACCATTTCTCTGCTCCCATACTGACATGACGATTCTCTCTGTACCTGCAACCAGCAATGCATGATGAAATGGACAAGTCACTGACATGTACTTCCAAGTACATAGACAATTTCACCTAACTGTAACAAATGTAAGATCCAAATTCCAGGAAAACCCTAAAGCCATAAAAGCTCTAAAATCCTTCTTACCGCATACTTAAGAAACATTTTAGATTAAAGAGATACCATAGAGATTGCTATTTTCCGTTCTCTTCTGAATTTCCCTATGACAAAGGTCAATCCTCGATTCCTGAATGAATAAGCTAGATGCATTGCTAAACAAAAGGAGCAAGGCAGACATTATAGTGATGCATGCTTCTACCCAACTACTGAATCTTGCCTTGCTCCTATTTTTTTCATCCCATCGACTGAGACAAAAAGAAGCGGTTTGGAACCATTCTTGAGAATACATAGCATCTAAAATTCAGATTCTTGATCTCATTGACTTGGGGCCTATTTAGTGTCGGAAATGAATCCAAACCAAAATTTGAATGTAAATAAATGATTTCAAGATAAAAATATATCCAGCAAGGGGCAACGATAGCTGATTTCTCAAAGGGGGCTATTCCTCCTTATATGAGTAATGCCTCATGCTCCTCCCTACATGGTTAAATCAGATCTAGATACCTTGAACCCAAATGGTTTCATTTTGTAAGAGCAATGATTTCATTTGAGCGTTCATAAATTCAAATGACATTGCCTTAAAATTAACAGGGCAGAATCATTCATAGGTTGAGACATATTAAAAAGAAAGAATGAAAAATCCCATGTCAGCAAGTCTACCACATATAATTTTTCAGACTTGGGTTCCTAAGTTCACACATTCATTCCATTCCTTAAGCAACTGAACGATGAAACTCACCCTCCAATCATCATTCACAACATCGTAGTTCCAACAGCAAATAAATCATTTCATAAACAATTCAAAACCAAACAAGTTTGCATTAAACAAACCTCAAATGAAGGTTTTCCACCTTTTGGAGCTATCACAAGAGACAACATGAACGGACTGAACCCCGAGAGCATCCGCCGATCGAAACGCCGCTGAAACATTGCCGAAATCGTTCAATCCTTCCACCACCAAACAGACCGAGTAACTCCGATTCCTCACCGCATTCCTAAACTTCTCTTTCCTCAAATCCAATATGTACGGATCAAGTGCTTCCAGAATCTCAGAACTATTCAAGTATTCATGTCCACACTTGAATTTGTTGAGATACGGAAACCACTTGTTCTCCGAGTTAGAGAAATTGGATCTTCGCTCCATTTTCATGAGCTTAGTGACGTCGTCCTTGTTGTTGGTGAGGAGTTCTTCCACGTTGTCCTTTCCGGAGAAAGAGTCGTCGATGGCTTCTAGAGAGAGAGCAGTCTGAGAGGAAGCAAAGGATCGAGAAGGGAAGGTTTTGCGGTGAGAAGAGAGAGTTAGAGGAGAAAGGGTTGAATTGGAGGGAGAAAGGTTGGTGTGAAGTGAGAGGGAGGAGAGAGTTGTGCGGAGAGTGGGATGTAGGGAACACAGAGATAAGTGAGCTAGGGTTTTGCAGGAAGCCATTGAAGAGAGAGAGAGAGAGAGAGAGAGAGAGTCGCGCCCAGACGACGGGTTTGGGCTGTGTCATGTGGATGGGGTTTGGGGTTTAGCACGTTGAAGACCTATGAACCCTAAACGACATCGTTTCTCAACCTCTTGCAAACCCTTTTATTCTCTAGTCGCCCAAGGCAAACTGCAATGGCCTAGGTCTAAAAATTTGCCTAAATTTTTCCATAGATCCGAGTTTTAGATCTCATTTATTTTTGGGTCTCAAAGATCAACCTGTTTTATTAATTTAATTATAATTATATAAAATTAAAATATTAAAATCAAATAAAACCCACTACAAAAATATCATTTATCTCCTAGTAAGCTATCTTTCTAAAAGAGTGGTTTTGGTACCCTCTCCTCACTCTCTTGATCATTTCACCAACGAGTCCTTCCTGTTGTCAAATGTCCACATTAGCTTGAGGTAGCTCAATGCTCACCTTCTAGCTTCTTCCATCCTCTTTTAGGTACAACCAACTAGGAAATTAATTGGAATAAATAATGCATGGTGTCAATGTAGGAAAAAAATAAATTAGATGTCATGTTGTAGATCAGGTATACAATATTAATCAAATCATTAAAATAATATAACAATGTGTTCATGATCGCATTTACAGGCAACAGACCTTCACAACTGTTGGTCTTTAACTCACCTGCCACCCCATTCAATTTTCTACTTACCATTCATGCATCTCCATCTCTTTCTCTGCAACAAAAGTTCACAACCCAGATTCTGCTTCCCCTTGCCACATTTCCTCCTGCTTTCAACATGACAAACCAAACTCATATAGCACTCTTGCCTGGTGCTGGCATGGGTCACCTCACTCCATTTCTCAGGTTTGCTGCTAAGCTGGCTTCTTCGCATGACTGCACCGTTACTCTCGTCATTGCCAAGCCCACGGTCTCTACTGCAGAGTCTGATCACATCTCACACTTCCTCTCCGCTTACCCAGGTGTCAAACTTCTTGAATTTCAACTTCTTCCCTTGGACTCCACCGATCCCACAACCAGTGATCCCCTCTTTCTTCAGTTCAGCGCCATTAGTCGCTCAATGAATCCCGTCGTTCAGCCTCTACTGTCTTCCCTATCTCCAGCTCTGTCTGCTGTTTTCTGTGACTTTGGCTTAGCTGCCAGTTTTTCACCAGTTGCTGCAGACCTTGACATTCCCTACTATGTACTTGTCACCACCTCTGCTAGATTTTTCTGTGTTATGGCCTACCTTCCTGTCATGTTATCCGGATCATCAGCACTTGGTGGTGCTTCTGATGAAGTTGAGATTCCAGGCCTGGTCCCGTTGCCCAAATCGAGTATTCCTCCACCATTCTTCAATCCAAATCATTTCTTCACAAAGACGACAGTTTCCCATGCTAAATCTCTCCAAAATGCCACAGGAGTCTTGATAAATACATTTGATAGGTTGGAGCCTGAAACACTTGCTGCAGTCAATGCAGGCCAAGTTCTGACCACTCTGTCTCCTGTGATCCCGGTTGGACCTTTAGAATTTTACAGTTCTGAAAAAAGTCAGCTTCTTCTGCCATGGCTAGAAAGGCAGCCAGAAAAATCTGTCCTATACATTAGCTTTGGAAGTAGAACTGCAATGTCCAAAGAGCAAATAAGAGAATTAGGAGATGGTTTGGAGCAAAGTGGGTGTAGATTTTTGTGGGTGCTTAGGACTAGGAAGGTTGACAAAGATGATCAAGAGGAGCTGAAGGAAGTGCTAGATGATGAATTTTTGGAAAGAAACAAGAGCAAAGGGAAGATAGTGAAAGGGTGGGTGAACCAAGAGGAGGTTTTGGCACACCCGGCAATAGGAGGATTTGTCAACCACTGTGGATGGAACTCAGTTGTTGAAGCTGCTTGGCATGGCGTGCCCATTTTGGCATGGCCACTACATGGGGACCAGCGGGTGAATGCAGAGGTCTTGGAGAAGGCAGGATTAGGGACATGGGAGAGAGGGTGGGGATGGATTGGAGAAATGTTAGTGATGGCAGTGGAGATTGGAGAGAAAATTAAGGTAATGATGAGTGATAAGAACCTAAGAGAGCGGGCAAGAAAAATTGGAGAAGAGGTCAGAAAAGCTGTTGAAATTGGTGGGACCTCTGAGAAGGCCTTAACCGGACTCATTGAAGTTCTCAAGAAAAAGAACTAGTTCAACTTTGGGTCACTTTACGGGTACAATATGTCACGGTCCAAAAACTGTGACCAAATGTTGGGTCAAGCTAAGCACCGTCACCAACTGATAGTTTCAGACAGCATGTCAATAAGTTTGTGCTTTCAGACAGCTTGTCAATAAGTTCTCAAACATAATGGAAGTACATCATGCTTCTAGTTTATCGTAGTCGGTGTCTTTTGCCTGTGAATCAAGACCTGGGCCAACATAGGGAACCTACTTCACCGATTAAAAAAGCCAAGAGCTCACGTATGAAAAGAATGTTTGCGTCAAAAGGGGCCTTTCTTTATCTAGAAAAGCAAGTCTACAACAAGACCAGAGGTGTGGACATTTTGAATCAATTGATATTATTTTCTTATATAGAAAATTGTATAGATGTTTACAAATCATAGAGATTGAATAAAAAATTATATATACAGATTTTTAGGGGGACTAATTGTGGATTCTAACCTTATTTATATTATATATTTTATCGACCTAAATATCAGTGTTTATGATAATTGTTTTTATGGTATCAGAGCCGAACAAGGTTCTAAAAACCTTTGCAATCCAAGCCCAAAAATTCATCCTAAAATTCTAATTCGTAAACCACAAAATCCATTTTGGCA
This sequence comes from Dillenia suffruticosa, assembly GCA_033439265.1. Lineage (NCBI taxonomy): Eukaryota > Viridiplantae > Streptophyta > Magnoliopsida > Dilleniales > Dilleniaceae > Dillenia > Dillenia suffruticosa. Next base: position 3,894,444 of record JAVTVX010000029.1, on the reverse strand, counting down.
TAGACACATCACATTTCCCTTTAAATTTCCTTTTGAAGTTCTAAGGGTTCAAACCCATCATCACCCATTGAAAGTTTTTTTTTTTTTTTTTTAGGAATCAGAACAATTGAAACTCAGAAACTGTTAAATCAAAATCTCTTCTTTCCAAATTAAAATAGAGTCTTAAAATTCTAAAACTCATACACAAAAAAAAGAAGGGGGAGAAAGGAGGGGAGAATGAGAGAATGCATTGAATCATCCGGAATCAAATCTGTTCCAATCTTTGTTCAGACTGAGGTGCCTTTAATGTCGGCATTCAACTTACTAAAACAAATTTCAATGTGTGGTCTCAATTGATGGAGATGCATATTGCTGAACGAGAAAAACTCTCCTACATTATGGGCAAAGCCGATTCGCCTGTTGTGTTAGATAAAGGATATGAAAAATGGTATGCTAAAGATCAAAAAGTGAAATGTTGACTCCTTATGTCCAAGATTCCTGACATCATGAAGCACTATCTTTGTATACCCATTGCTCGTGAGATCTGGAGTGCTCTATCCAAAGCCTTTTATGATGGTAATGATGAGATGCATGTCTACTCTTTGCATCAGAAAGCCTTCTCAGCTAAACAAGGAGTCAAATCACTCTCAGTATACTATAGGGAGTTAATAGAAATATTTCAAGAACTCGATCATCAAGATAAAGCGGTCATGAAGGATCCTGATGATGTTACAGTATACCAACAGTCCATTGAGAGAACAGGAGTACACATATTTCTTGCTGGATTTGATAAAAGTTTTGATCAATTTCGACGAGAAATATTACGTCGTGAGCCACTCTTAAGTCTGGAAGAGTGTTATTCCCTAGTCCGTCATGAGACCATACGAGCTACTACTTGGAATGAGGATATTAAAAAACCTGAAACTTCTGCTATGGTTTCCCATCATTGACCCAGTTAGGTGTCCCAAGACCGACCTAAAGCCACAAATCTGAAGAATTCCAACAGTTTAGACAAACCTACATATAAATGCACTCACTGCAATCAAACAGATCATTCAAAAAGTCGTTGCTTTGAACTTATTGGATATCCAGATTGGTGGGACCTAGCACGACATCGAAATTTCAAGCGACCCTCCACTATTGCAGTTGCTCAAATGAAGGAAGACGATACCCCTTCTACATCATCAGCATTGCTAACCACTATAAACACTGAGGGTAAGGCCTTCACTACTTTTGTACTTGTTTTGAATAGTGCATGGATAATTGATTCTGGTGCTACTGATCATATGATATTTAATATTAGATAAGTCACAAACCTTAACCTATCCTATCAAAATTGTGCCTCCACTGCCAACGGTAAAATCATCTCGGTTGTTGGGGAAGGGTCATCACACCTTACTAATACGTTACATTTTGGTTCTGTGTTAGTCGTTCCCTCCTTAAATTATAACCTTTTGTCAATCTCTCGATCACTACTACCTTATCTTGTGTTGTTATTTTTTGGTCTGATCATTGTGTGTTTAAGGATTTAGACACGACAAACGATTGGTTATGGTGTTAAGAGAGGGAAGCTATATTACTTGGACTTGGAGTCAGAAACTTCCAGCAGATTACAATAGGCTTTAGTAGTAGAAAGCACTTGTTCACCAAAGAAGATAGTTGAAATCAGGTTTTGACATCGACATTTAGGACATGCCTTATTTGGTTATTTAAAAAGGTTGTTTCCAATTTTGTTTACGCATTTAAATATTTCTATTTTCAAATGTGATGTGTGAACTTGCAAAAAACCATCGTACCTCATTTTTTTTGATTTTGAATAAAAGTCCAATTCCTTTTATGGTTATTCACTCAAATGTTTGGGGACCATCCAAAGTTCCCACGTTGGGAGGGTCACATTGGTTTGTTACCTTTATAAATGATTGTACTCGGATGACTTGGTTGTGTTTGATGAAATCCAAATCAGAAGTTAACTTGTTGTTTTATAAGTTTTATAATACCATTCGTACACAGTATAATACCTGAATACAAGTGTTACGTAGTGACAATGGCGGAGAATATCATAGTTCTGAACTCACTACAAAAAAACACGTTATCAGTAATGAAAAATTACTGATGGAAAAAATCCATCGGTAAGAACGATGGATTAACGTCGGATTAAATTAGCGATGGAAATTAACAACGGAAATATTTCATCGCTAATGTGGTAAACAGTAAAAAAAAAAATTCGTACAGCAATAAGCAACGGATTGCTGATAGAAATTTTATCGACGAAAATTTTACCAACGGATTTTTTATTTTTTATTTTTTTATTTAAAAATTCTTTTTCTTTTTCTTGTTATTTTATTTTGTAGGAGAATAATATAATTTTTTTTAAAAATTATTATTTTATTTTAAGCTAATTATTTATTAATTTATAATAAATTATAATTTTATATAATTTTATTATTATTAAAAAAATTGTGATAACAAATAAAAAAAAAAACAATATGAGCATATGTGTAGGTGTGGTCTGATGGTTGTAACATTGTTGAGCTTTTTCCCAGGCATAGGTTTGAAGCGATGGAGCAAGAATTTTCACAAGTTAAAGGAGGCAGCACACGGGCGGGTAGGTCAGCGTGCGGGCCGGTGCAAGCGTGGAGCCGCATGCATTCTCCTTATAACTCAAAAATCAACAATAGATTAAAATCCATCGCTAGTTTTTTTTAATCAACGATAGATTTTAGTCCGTCGCTAATTTTAGCGATGGATAGTATTCCGTTACTGATAATTAGCGGAGTGACTTTTAGCGACGGATTTTTTACTTTTAGCGACGGATTTTTTCATCGCCGAAAACATGTTTTCTAATAGTGACTTTAGCAATTTTTGGACCCTCATGACTCAATCCATCAAACTAGTTGCTCAGATACATTTCAACAAAATGATGTAGTCGAACGCAAAAATAGACACTTATTGTAGGTTGTTCGCACTTCCCTTATCTAGGCTCACATGCCCTTATGTTACTAGGGTGAAGCTCTTCTCATTGCAACATATCTCATCAATCGTATTCTATCTCGTTCTATTGACTTCAAGACATCCTTCCAGGCACTAGTAGAAGCTGTTGTTGCTCCAATAGTCCCAAATCTCCCTCTTATGTCTTCGGCGGTGTTGTCTACGTATATCTCCCCAAACACCAACGTAGTAAGTTAATACTTAGTGCCTTAAAGTGTGTTTTTGTTGGCTATGCTATGCATCAAAAAGGATACAGGTGCTATCATCCCCCTACTAAACGCATGTTTATCACTATGGATGTTGTCTTTTATGAATATACTATGTATTTCTCCAAGTTTGACTTTTAGGGGGAGTGTTTTGAGAAAATTCAGACTCTTGTATACAACCTTCAGGAAGATGTTACGGAAGTGTCTAATCAAAATATAAGTGATTTGGATCCTAGTGGTCAAAACTTGAATGAAAGTGGTGATGCCCTACACAATGACGCATGTATAGAAGTGGATGAGTTGGAGTCTAGTGGTCAAATCTGGAATCAAAATAAAAATGAGCACCCAGAAAGCCAAGAAACCTTTGAAACTGAGTCCGAGTCTCTCCCGGTTGATACACCAAACCAATCACTATATGAGGATATCCCTTATATAGTACCTGAGTCATTTAGGAGACAGTTGCCACAACGCCTCATCAGAGGTATTCCAAAACCTACATATGAACCTCAGTTGTCTAGTAAAGTAAGATGTTCCCCGAACCATTATATGTCTACACATCACTTGTCACAAATGAATAAGTCATTTGTCAATCAATTATCTACTGTATCTATACCTAGCAGTGTGTAGGAAGTCTTAAACGATCCAAGATGGAAATATGTGATAAATGAAGAGATGGCCTCCTTGGCTATTCCCTAAGGCAACCAATTCGACTATATTGTGACAACAAAGCAACATGTGATAATAGCCTACAATCCAGTTCAACATGACCGTACAAAGCATGTCAAGGTAGATAGATTCTTTATTAAGGAGAAACCGGATGAAAAAGTTATGGAATTACCAAAGATTCGATCAGAAGATCAGTTAGTTGATATCCTTACCAAAGTGGTATTTAATCGGGTGTTCTCAAAGTTCTTAGACAAGTTGGGCATGTGTGATATTTATGCACCAACTTGAGGGGGAGTGCGGAGATTGTCAACCAATTGATATTATTTCTTTATATAGAAGATTGTATAGGTGTATACAAATCATAGAGATTGAATAGGAGATTATATAGACATATTTCTATTGGACTAATTGGGGATTATAACCGTATTTATACTCTGTATTTCATTAGCCTAAATATCAATTTTTATCATATTTGTCTTTATGGGGTTATGTTGGTGACAGAACGGCCAATTCTGCAATTAGGCAACAATGTGGATGAGTTTGCAGGAGAGCAAACTACCCGGGAGACCATTCACTGATACGCAGAAATCATAAGGCTGGTTTATCATATATATCCAGAGAAAGAAATCATGGGGTTTACTCCCAACTTTGCCTACTTTGATGACAAAGTTGATGCTTGTGTTTTGTATATGCACCTATCCCAAAATTTCTTGCAGTCTTCTGTGAAAAGTTAAACAAACTTGATGTCTTTGCCTGCTTCAAATAAATACCAATGGCAAGTTCTATGGATGTACACACGATTTTTACCGTTGGCATGGGTCATCTGGCTCCCCTTCTCAGGCTCGCAGCAATGATGATCCGGATAACATGACAGGAAGGTAGGGTGTGCCAATTTTGAATGCAGACGACTTGGAGAAGGCAGGATTGTAGATATGGCGATGCTTTGGAAATCTTGGTGAATTATGAAAAGACTGGAGGGAAAATTAGGACATAATGAGCTATGAGAAAGGGTTAGGGAACTTAGAGAAGAGGCTAGGAAAGTTGTCACGGTTGATTGATTTGCTTCACACAAGGAACTAGTTCAACTTTCCTCAATTGGGATGATAATTGTGTCAACTGCAATGGTATTTTAGCTTTCACAAAAAAGGAAAATCACTCTCTTAAAGTTTGTATATACCATTTTCATGTCACAATTATCAGAAGAATGGCATGCATGCAACACTGCAATTGCTGTGGGGTCATGATTTGAATGAATAAATGCAGAGATGCTTTTGTATTAAATGCATACATACTTCTAAAAAAGCAGAGGGAGGAAGTGGATACCAAGGGTAAAAGATAACCCCCCCGCCCACCCTAGATTACAAAAACATTTTGAGGCTTGCAAACATAAAACTCAGTCGTGACATAGTTGATATTTTTCTAAGGTGAACACCTCAATCCTTCCTTGTACCAAACATGCACCAAGTAGTTGGGTATTATTATACCAGATCAACTTGATGCTTTATATAGATCTAGTGGTATCTTCCAACATTGTTTATGTTTTGTCCTCAAATCATGCAGTTATTATACTGTTCAAGTAGCTTATTCTGGTTCATCCAGATTCTGAAAGGATTACAAAGGTGGTGCTAATTGCTTAGAGGTTACATACCAGAGTTTGCAGCAGATAGACTGGCTATTGCCTCAGCACTCCCAATGTAATGTGACCTACAATTTATGAATCTTGTGGTAGTTTATTTGATTTTAGTATTATCGGAATCAATTTAGAGAAAATTTTTCTGACGTAATTTTTTTTATTTTAAAATTTTAAAATCAAGATTTAATTAAATAATTTATTACTTTACTTTTTAGGTGAACTGTCCCTTGATTTTGTAAAACATCTTTTCCAACACGTAGGGTCACATGTCAATAAAAGTTGAAAGATGGTTGTAGTTATTCCTCTTGGACAACCCATACGACAGCTTTTGCTCCATCCACATGCTCAACCAACCTCCATGAAATTTGTCCTTCGTACTCGTAAGTGCAATTACATGGTGTGGACCTCTCTGTCCCACATATATCTCTGATGCACACGATTGCAAGACTCTTCTCTTGTTGTTTAGGTATGGGGTTTGGTATGACGTGGAAGGGGTCTAAAATACCTCATTTCTCATTTTTGGTATGCAAAAGTCAATTTGAGTATAATATGGAGGAGCTAATAGGATTCTCAAATATGGGATTTAAAAGCATCCCTATATTTACCCAAGAAAAAAACATTATCTAAATCCAAAATGAAATGACTAAGGTGCTTAGTTGGTTTTCTTTTCTTTTTTTTTTTAGGGAGAAAAAAACTCAAAACAAATAAATTTGAGAGATTTAAAAAAAAAATTGACTTTTTTAGAGAAAGAAAATAAATGGTTTCGTTTAAGAGAGAAAAATTAAAATAGGTAAAAATAATTTTTTTTTAGGGAAAAAATTAAGATACTTGATTTTAAAGAGAAAAAAAAACTAAATTTGGTTTTCTTATAGGAAGAAAACTTAAGACTTATACCTTTTGGGAGAAAAAAATATGAATTAAATTGATTTTTTAGAAAAACGAAATTATTGTGTTAAATTTTAGATAGAGTAAATTAAAAACAGTATCTAAAGAGATAAATTTTAAAATAATTTATTTATTTAAAATAAAAAAATTATAAATTATGTGCTTAGTTTTAAATCGAGAAAACTAAATTTTGATTCTTTTATTGAGAGAAAACTCAAGAAAATGTATTCAGAGAGAAACGTAAACTAAATTGAATTTTACGATAGAAAAAACTGATATGTTTAGTTAAAAAACTACATTCCATTTTTTTTTTTAGTGAAAACTCAAACCAATACATTTAGAAGAGAAAAAACCAATGTATTGAGTTTTAAAAAGAGAGAAATTAAATTTGCCTTATTTTTATTGCAAGAAAACTTAAATTGGATATGTTTAGAGAGAGAAAATTTAAAATAAGTTAATATTTTTTTTTTATACAGAGAGCTAATTTATAAATTTAGAAAGTCAAATATATTTAGAGAAAAAACAAATTTAATTTTTATAAGAGAAATTTAATATATTTAGGTTTAAAAAGAAAAATATAATTTTTAAAAGTATAGAGGAGTATGGTTTGCCCTATTTAATACCAAATATACAGATGGAAGAAGAAAATTCCCGGTTTATCTTTTCCCTCTTCCGTTTTCCTTTTTAACATTATGCTCCGTCCCAAATGCTATGTTACCTTAATCAAGTACAATTCAAAGAGCACTACCGACATCAAAGGGCATCGGCATAAACAGCGGCAAAGGGTTAAAAATAAGACATTTATTCTTCTCTTTATTTAACAACATTTTGGGTTTAGAACCAAAAAAATTACGTGGAGAGAGTTCTAAAAATAAAACCGAATTAAATGGAGTATGACTCCAGATTATACCCAAAAAAATTCTAATGTTTATTTTTATTATTGAAGCATTGAACATGGTTTGTTTCACACCAGAAACAAATGGTAATGTTCCTCAGGGAGGGATTCAATTTGGAAGCTCAAGAATGTTAGCTAGAAGTCAATAAATAGGACTTTCAGACAGAAATCTAAGTTCCCCCTACCTTCCCCACTAAACTTGGTGCTTTCCCGCAGAAGAGAAACCTCTCATCTCCTAACATGTCGAATCTCAGTCTATCGCAGATAACCACTCCACATATTGCACTCTTTCCCACGGCGGGCATTGGTCATCTGATTCCTTATCTCAGGCTCGCAGAAATACTAGCTTTAGAAAAGTGTATTGTCACTATAATCACAATCAAGCCTACTGTCTCCATTGCAGAGTCTAACCTTATCTCACACTTTCTTTCCACTCATCCGGATATTAAACAACTCGAGTTTCAAATTCTTTCCTCTACTCAATCCAACTCCACCACCGATGATCCATTCTTTCTCCAATTTGATGCCATTAACCGGTCGACTCACCTTCTTGGTCCTTTACTGTCTTCTGTATCTCCACCTCTCTCAGCTATAGTCTCTGACTGGTTTGTTTCTACTAGCCTTGTTTCCATTGTTGCTGATCTCAACCTCCCCAACTATATACTAGCAACTAGCTCTGCCAGATTTCTTTCCCTCATGGTTTACCTTCCTACGCTTTTGGCAGAACCAACCCCTAAATTTGGTGTAGACTCTGACACAGTCACAGTGCCAGGTCTGGCTCCAATACCCGTATCAAGCATTCCTCCACCATTTGCCATTCCAAATCACCTCTTCACAGAGCTAATAGTTTCAAATTCCAGAATGATTCCACAAGCCAAAGGAGTGCTGGTGAACACATTTGATTTGTTCGAGCCAGAAACACTATCTGCACTTAACTCTGGCAGTGTTCTAAGCAGTCTCCCACCATTTATCCCAATTGGGCCACTAGTACCACATGAGTCTGAAAATAGTCAGAGTTTAACATGGCTAGATGAGCAACCAGAAGGATCTGTAGTATATGTGGCTTTTGGAAGTAGGACAACAATGTCAAAAGATCAAATACGAGAACTAGGAGAAGGGTTGGAGCGAAGCGGGTATAGATTTTTCTGGGTAATAAAGGGAAGCATAGTTGACAAGGATGACAAAGAAGACATAGGAGAAGTGCTAGGAAAATCGTATGTAGAAAGAAACAAGAATAAAGCGATGATGATCAAGGAGTGGGTAAATCAAGATAAGGTTCTTGCCCATCCAGCTATTGGAGGTTTTGTCAGCCACTGTGGATGGAATTCAGTGACAGAAGCAGCACTGCATGGGATACCTATGTTGGCTTGGCCACTACATGGGGACCAAAGAGTGAATGCAGAGGTAGTAGAGAAGGCAGGATTAGGAGTATGGGAGGGAGGTTGGGGATGGACTGGAGAGAAATTAGTTGAGGCAGAGGAGATTGGGGAGAAAATCAAGGAGATAATGAGCAATGTGAAGGTAAGGGAGAGAGCAAGGATTGTTGGAGAAGAGGCAAGGAAAGCTATTGGTGTTGGAGGTAGCTCTAACAAGGCTCTAAAGGGGGTCATTGGCACGCTCATGCAAAAGCCGGGGAACCACCACAAGTAGGACAAGTTTGTTTGGTGTTGCTGAGCTCGTGATTAACAGCATGACACCAAATTCTCATACTCTTAGTTTGCGGTCGCTAGTTTACTCCTTTTATGCTCTTTATCTATGTTATGACACATTTTTGCCTGTGCGGCACCCCCTGCATGCATGTTACTGCTTTTTCTAGTTTCCTATCAAAGTATTCAGTGGAATAGAGTGTTTTCATGAAATCAAAATGTCTTGGTTCTCTAGCATATGCAGTAATGTTAAATTCTGCATTAACTGACTCAAGATTCAAAGCATCGGATATAAACATGAGAATCCTCCACCTTAACAGCTGATTTTTAAAGGAGTTAAGATCTCTCCTAATAAGTGGAAATCTTGCAGCAAAGAAAACAAATGTAGCGATAACTTATGCAATCCAATATGAGACTTTATAAGTCTTCTGGTGCTTGCTGGACTCGAAGAAGAGTGACTATATAGGCATAGAAATCCCATGTAAGTGGCTTCCAGTCTGAATTGTATGCAATGCATATGCAAATGTTTGTGTATTGGCTTTGCACAAATAAATTTACCAAAATCAAAATGTGCTTTTATGTTTGTGATGATACACTAATTGGAGTAAGGAAGACACCGAGGTGTGAATAGATACGGAATGGCAGCCTGGACATTTTTCTTTTCTCTTCTCACATATTGTTGGTGTACCAACATTGGATCCACAACAATTAGATTACTTTAGCACATTAGCATAAAGGCATTTTGCAGTCTCACTTCCATATGACACACCGTCTCCGAAGAAACCACCTGGACAAGCATTAAACCGTTCACTCAGTGTGAAGGTTACTTAGAATTTTTCTTCCTATGAGACCATTTTTATATGCTTCTTATGTTATGAAGTCTTGATAAAATCCTATAAGTTGCTGAGTTTGCGTCTTATGTGCAATGAGAGAAAAGGAAAATGCTATTGACATCATTTTCATGATGTTGCAATAAACAATTCTGAAGACACAGAACAAGAAGTGTACAGCAAAGGGATAGGCAGAGTCGAAATTCGTCTTCTTTTTTCCCCTCAAATTTCAACATTAGGCAAATATTTTAATGTTTACCATGGTGGTAAACTATATGCAGGACGATGAACGATTGAAATAATTACAAACGAAACCTTCTGGAAATATTTCCATCTGCAGTTCTTACGTTCTGCAGTCAAAACTTCACCTACCATCCCTACCAAACTGGTGCTCACTATTCAGTATATACATGTTTTCAACTGTTGTTCATGTCCAACTCACACAATCATCTTTAAAAAGCTACGTAAGACTTGGTATCTGCTCCTATTTGGGAACAGTTAACTTCCACGTCCTGAAGCTATGTGCACAATTACTCCCCCTCATGTTGCACTTTTCCCCAGTGGGGGAATGGGCCATCTGATCCCATTTCTCAGGAATGCTGCCATGCTTGCCTCTCACAATTGTGGTATCACCCTAATCAAAGTCAAACCAGCCATCTCTATTCGACAGTCTTATCACATCTCGTGCTTTCTCTCCATGCATCCTAATATTAAATCACTCAAGTTTTGTAATCTGCAGTTCAGTCAATCCAATACCACCACTATACATCCTTTTATTCTACAATTTGATGTCATTTGTCGATCTCTCACCTACTTCACCTCTACTCTCATCTATTTCTCCGCCTCTCTGCAATTTTCGCTGAATTTTTTTGTGGAAATCGGTGTTGCACCTGTTGCTGCTGAGCTCAACATTCCCAACTATGCAGTCATTACCTCCTCAGCCAGATTTTTTTCCTTCTTGGCCTACCTTCCTACACTGACATCTGAACCTTCAACTCACTTTAGTGGTGGCTCTGACAATGTAAAAATCCCAGGTCTGACCCCATTTTCCAAATCAAGCATCTTGCCACCATTCAGCGACCCAAGCGATCTTTGCACAGAGATGGCAGTTTCAAATGCCGGAACTATATCAACAGCCAAAGGGGTCCTGGCCAATACATTTGATTGGCTCGAAGCAGAAACACTAGTTTCACTGAACTCTGGGAAGGTCGTAAACAATCTTCCACCAGTTATCCGAATTGGCCCATTGGTACCTTGTGAGTTTGAAAACTGTAAAACTGTAAAATGGCTGGACTAGCAACCAGCCATATCAGTTGTCTATGTTGCCTTTGGAAGTAGGACAACAATGTAAGAGGATCAAATAAGAGAACAACGAGAAGGATTGGAGCAAAGCGGGCACAGATTTTTGTGGGTTCTAAATAGTAGTATAGTCAACGAGGATGATCAAGAAGACTTGAAACAATTGGTAGGAAATCTCTGTACAGAAATAAACAAGAAAAAAAGCAATGGTGATTAAAGGGCAGGTAAATCAAGAAAAAATTCTAGCACATCCTTCTATTGGAGGTTTTGTCAGCCACTGCGGATGGCATTCAGTGACAGAAGCAGTGACGCACGGGATACCTATATTGGCTTGGCTGGTAGATGGGGGGGGGACCGAGGATGAATGCTGAAGTGTTGGAAGAAGCAGGCTTAGGAATATGGGAGAGAGGCTGTGGAAGTAGGGAGAAACTAGTGTAGGCAGAGGATATTAAGGAGATAATTAAGGAGATAATGAGCAAGGCAAAGGTCAGGGAGAGTGCAGGGCTTGCCAGGGAAGAGGCTAGGAAAGCTATGGGGGTTGGAGGTAGCTCTAAAGAGGCTTTAAAGGGAGTCATTAGCATGCTCACACAAAATCCAAGTAACTAAATTTATTAGGATAAATTTGCTTGATTTTTCAGAGTTCATGACATCTTATGCCCATACTCGCAATTAGGAAAGTTTGCATGCTGATGTGGAAGTGCTACCAGCCTACACGAATTGGTCTACAAGAGGTTCACACACAGCCCTTAGAAGCAGAAGAGCACACAACCTTAAGAAGTAGCCATTTTTCCATTTTTCTTTTGTTTCTGATCGACAGTTTTCTTTTTGTCTTGTGTGGTGGTTGTTTCTAGTTGTAGGTGGAGGTAGTGCCCATGTTTAATGTTTCATAAAATGTAGGACATGAATGAAATGGGATAGGTGAAATTTTCTAAAGCTCGGAGTATTCTAAGCTCAAGAGGCTCTCGGTTTCTTCTAATGAGTCTAAAGGTTTGCAACCATAGGTAGAAAGAGCAATCATTTTATCTGCCCTGTTGATTCACCAGACCACCCCAAAATTCCCAGTCACAGACCCACAACAAGATCCATTACGAGGGACATTACAGGAAGGATCATTGTCCACCATTAAAATGTACCAAAAGGATGAGCTCCTCTCTCAACAGAATAACTGGAAGTGTTTTGTTCTGACAAAAAGTTTTCAGTGTGGAGATGTATAAGTCCAAAATTTGTCATTGTCTAACTTGCAAACCCAAATGGGGCCTTTTTCTACAACCTGAAGTACATTCTCCAATAGACTAGTCCTGATGCTGTGGCTTTGGAGCATCACCATGACCTAAATTAGTATCAGGCATGCCAAAAGTACACACCCAGGGCATCTAAGAAGCTTGACTCTCATTTTCTATTCTATGCACTGCAGGCCATGTGAATCAAAAACTTCCCCCCCCCCCCCTAAAATCTTACCATTTTCCAAGTGAAGCTCCCTCAGTTAGCATTGACTGCCCTGAAAACCAGATCCTCATTAAAGTATGCTGCTTTGTCAGATTATGCGGCATGGTACTCATCAAAATTTGTAAGTTAGTCTAGAAAGCATCTTTAGCAATTAAAGTAGTGGACAATGATAAGCAATTAGATGGTCATGCTATGGTACAGGCACATGATATAAAGTAGGGCACATGGTATAAAGTAGGGCACATGGGTACAGACATGGATATCGGAAAATGATAATCATACCTGTCCCTGACACGTATCCATTTAACATTTGCATCCAAGTCCATCCAGCACAAATTGGCACGAGAGATGGTCAAATGGTCTTGAAGCTAATAATTTAGGACAAAGATCACATATCTTATGAATGCAAAACATGGACACCAAAAAAAATCTTATGGGTGCCAAAAAAAAAGTATAATATTATAATGATACCATAAATTTTAAGCAGAGTACCATAGGAAACCTCACTATTAAAGGCATGTAAGAAGGCTGTAATGAATAATGATCAATGTGTTTAATATTATAATGATATCATAAATTTTACGCTGAGTACCATAGGAAACCTCACTATTAAAGACATGTAAGAAGGCTGTAATGAATAATGATCAATGTGATTGAACACAAACAACCATGGCCCGTCAGTCCCACCATATCCTTTTCCTTTTTCCTTGCCAAACTTTCAACTGGAGGGACCCTATGTAAGGATGCCAGACCAGAATACTAATGGAATTGAAGAAGAAGATTATTAACTAACGGGAAAACCCATTAAAAAGCATAAGGCTGATGAAGACACACGTAGTAATGTTAAAAGGCATGTTACGAGTCAAAATCAACATAGTAATTTGAGTTGTAAAGCAGGAGATACGATGAGGTAAGATAATGGGTCGTGGAAGATTAGGAAATTCATAAGATATAACTAACAAGAAGATCAAAGCTTATAGCAAATACCCATGTTCCGCACATTGGGTTGCATTTAAAGGGTTTCCTGCAAGTAATTCCAAATTTTTTTTCCCTTTCTTTCCAAACCCACAAACCCTTTTGCCTGCCGCTTTGAAATGATCTGCTTGATTATGTCTTGGAGCCCAAAGTAAAATTACCCAAAGTAAAATATACCCAAAATTATAATTAAATGTACAAAATATATAAATATTATATAAATATTAATTAATTTAGTGTACAAAAATATATATGAAATATTTTGAAAATAAAGAAATGTTAATATTGAGATGTTTCCGTGCATCATAAATGTCTTTGATGACATCAATTATGTTAACATTTTATTTTTGTAATGTTCACAAATATAAAAATATTATTTTAATCAGAAAATTGAAAAGATTAATTAATATAACAAAGATTTTTTTTTTAAAAAAAAAGAAAAGTACTTGCAGTGAAAAAAAAATTAATAACCACTGATAGTTTATTTGTTCATATTTTTTTCTTAAATACATCTTTTCAAGTGATATCAAATATATTCATAATTTTTTTTTTTAATTTTCTCAATTATAAAAGTATTGTGTTTATCAGAAAACCCAAAAAAGGAAGTGAATGTAATGCATAACCCAAAAAAAAAAAAAAAAAAAAAATTGGCAATGAAAAAAATTAAATCTAGAACCGCTTATAGTTCTTTTTTTTTTTTCTATATTTTTCTCTTAAATACACCTTTTGAAATGTCCTTTTTGTTCTTTTCTCTCCTGCTGTTCATATCAAATTTATCTCGCGTCTTTACTTGCATAGCAAGCATAAGACCCTATATTTTTTTCATATCAAATTAAAATTTTTCATAAAATATTTTAAAATTATTATAATGGTTTTTTAATTTGAAACGCTTTACTACCTATAAACTCTTTCACGTCAGAAACTCTTTTTTTTTTTTTTTTAATATCGATATCTAAGTTTTACTTTACTAATCTGGTTCGAATACTATAGAATCCATTTTAGGGAAAACTCTCTTAACGTAACTTTTTTCATTCATAAATTTGATTCTAAGATTTAGTTAATAAAGCTAACATTTTTACCCACTAAACCAAGGTAAACAATTGTCTTTCTCAATCATTCAAAACGTGCTCTTAACTATGCCACTCAGCGGTGCAAATGCCTTGGAGTACAAGAAATTCTGAGTCATTCAAAAGTCCACACACAAACGGGTCATGCTGTTTTTTCAACCCTGATACAAGCAAATGCCAAATTGACAACCACGTGTAAATTGAATGCAACTTTATTTTATTATTAAATTTTTAATTAAAATAAGATTTCCTTCCACACAGTTTGGTGAAAAGCAGGAACTGCAACAGTTTGATAGTCTATAAATCTGCATATGTTTCCCATCTCCAATCCCTAAACCGAAGAACAGAAGAGAAACTCTTTCTTCACTAAACTACTTTTCCCAAAACATGTCTGAGTTCACTGAGCTGAAATCTGCTCCTCATGTGGCTCTCCTCCCAGGCTCTGGTATGGGTCATCTGAACCCATTTCTTCGCCTTGCCGTTTCACTCACAACCCAGAGAGTTAAAGTCAGTTTCATTACTACCCACCCAATAGTCTCAAAAGCAGAGTCAGAGGCTTTAGCCTGCCTATTTTCTGCCCACCCCAATATAACTTACAAAGAGTTTCATCTGGCGCCGTTCGATAAATCTTCTGCGGATTCGGAGGACCCTTTCTATCTTCAATGTGAAGTCATACGTCGCTCTTCTCACCTTCTGTCTCCACTTCTTTCTTCATTTTCGCCCCCACTGTCTGCTTTGATTACCGACATGAATTTAGCCTCCACCGTCATTCCTGTCACTGAAGCTCTTCTTCTCCCAAACTACATTCTCTTCACCTCATCTGCTCAAATGTTGTCACTTTTTGTCTCCTTCCCTGTCATGGTTAGCTCAAAAGCCGGTAGTGATTCCGACATAGAAGGGGATGCTCTTACCATTCCAGGTCTGGGTCTGGAAGAGATACCGAAGACCTGGATTCCGCCATTCCTCCTAAACATGAATAATTTCTTCAGGAACCATTTCATAGAGAATGGCAAGAAAACCTTACAATCAAAGGGAATTCTTGTCAACACATTTGCTAGTCTAGAGCCAGAGACGCTAGAAGCACTGAATGATGGCAAAGTCGTGTGCAATCTGCCACCAGTATTTGCCATTGGGCCATTCATGCCGTACCACAGTAGCCCAACATTGGCATGGCTTGATGATCAACCCTCAAAGTCAGTGATGTATGTCTGTTTTGGGAGTAGGTCTGCTATGTCCAGAGAGCAAATTAAAGAATTGGCAAATGGTTTGACAAGGAGCCAATGCAGGTTTCTGTGGGTTGTGGATGACAAAAAGGTTAATCAGGAAAGCTCTGAGAACTTGGATGATGTGCTTGACCACGAATTCCTGGAGAAGGTGAAGGACAAGGGCTTAGTGGTTAGAGATTGGATGAGCCAAGAGGAAATATTGGGTCATCCTGCAATAGGTTGGTTTTTAAGTCATTGCGGATGGAACTCAATTCTTGAGGCTGTATGGCATGGTATACCAATACTGGCGTGGCCCCAGATGAGCGATCAGAAGATGAATGCAGATGTGGTGGCAAGATCTGGAATAGGAATGTGGGAAAAAAGTTGGGGTTGGGGAGACAAGAAGACATTAGTGAACACACAGGAAATTGAGGAGGCGCTCGGGAAGATGATGAGAAATGAGTTGATAAGGGAGCAAGCAATGCAAATGAGAGAAGAAGCTAGAAGAGCGGTGGCAGGTGGTGGCAGCTCCAAGAATGGGATATTGGAACTTGTCGAGATATGGAATAAGCTTTAAGAGTAAAATGAACCCCACTACCCTGGGTATGATCTCCTCAAGCGAGTCTATGAATAAAACACAGTTTCCAGAATGACGACTGCCTCATGTTTCTGAGGTGGTCATAAGATACAAAGGAAGTAGATAAAGGAAACTATTTTCCCTGACTATGACATAACTTTGAAACAAATCTTATTCCAGGAATCTTAATTGCATAAAGTGGGCAAATCAAACTTGCGAAATCCTTGCCACATACGAGGAACAAGACCACGTAGTGAACCAAGAAAACCCACATTTCAACATGTCATTCTACTATTTTCTTTTTTTATTCTTCTCTAACACCGTGGAAGAAAAAGGTATGAAACAAACCACTAACTACAAGAACGACTCGATCCCCGTACATTATCTTGGTAACAGTCGCCTCTTAGTATCCTGTAAAATTCGGACTATAGTGATTAGGCAGAAAGAGAACACTTTGAGATGACGTCAAAAGATATTCCATTCTCTTGGAGTCGTTGTTGGAGATCTTAGGACCAAAGACAATTCCCCAGTTATAAACACCTCCTTTTGTCAGGTCCTTACGTTGGCTCGGCACAATAAGAGCTCACTGAAGTAAAATTATTGGGGTAGTCAAATATCCAATTTCAGGTCCGATGACCCAAGTAATTATTTCCTTATCTGGCTTCTTCGTTCGCTGAGAAGCAAGACTATTGTCACTGCACCTGTCGAACAAAATACATCTTAAAGCAAGCATTTCTATCCTCATCCTCGGAAGGGCCCTTCTTGAACCATCCAAAGCTGAAAACAGATGGAAATTTCAGAAGAAGCCATCTCCCAAAAGAATTCATTCCTAGAAGCCCAATGAGCATGCCGACTATAGTGAATCGAAAGACACTCAACAGAGATTTTGAGGCTATCTTCACCTCAAAATGAGCAGGTTTCACCGTAGACCAGAAGCTTTCCCTCTTCTCAATGTGTTCTGGACTTTCATCGACTCCAAGAAGACAACGTGGGTTTTCAGTCAAAATAGCAAGAGTTCTGCGCACAACAGCAGAATCTGCCAAAGGTAGTTTGACAGCCCAAAGGCCCATCTTCTTCTGATGATCCATATGGTTGGTCCTTTAGGAGGCAGACCAGGAATCTGCAACACAATGGATCAACATTCATGTACGGATATTGGTAGTACATCAGTACAAGAAGCGAACTCAATTCACAAATTAAATCTGCACACAGGAAGAAATATGGGAAACTTGATTGCTGGTATTACAGAAGTATCTCCAATAACAACTTATATGAGGACAACAGTGGAGGAGTTAGGATTTGACTTACGGGATAAAGTATATATGTGGGTTTATAAATATATGAATTCATGGCAAATATATATTAGGCAAAACAATTTAACGGAATGATAGCAGATGACCATCAATCTAAAAAGAGATTTGTGAGAAGAGAAAATGGATAAATGATAAGAGTTTTAATAATTTAAAATTGTGTATAAACATAAAAAGTAGATTCAATCATTAGATAAAGTAAACAATTATGTATGTTTTATTAAGATTTGACTTGAAACCTTTGCTTAAAAAGATAAAAACAACGAAAGTTAGAAATTATAACTGTTTAGGAGAGGAAGGAGGCGCAAAATTGATATTATCTCTATTCAGGGATGGTAATATTAAGAAATTAAGTGGGTTTATGAATTTTTTACAAAACCTTCTTTGGTTATAAAACATATCCAAACATTATTTCACATGCTTGTAAAAACAGAGACAGCATACAGTCTTTGTCTAAGGTGATTCAATAGCAATAAAAGATCTCTGTTATGTCTCAGTTCCCTCCATATTTGATCAATTACTAATACAAAAACTTCACACACAACAGTAATCACAGATTAAATCAATTTCTCTGTGTTGGTTCAGACCTATGTAGCACAGAGACAGAAAACAACACAACATGGAGTACAAATTAAAGCTAAAATGTGGTATGCCATGACTATTTAAAAGAAGTCCCTGACTTGGACATGGAACGAAAATGCTCATACTAGAAAAGCTCATGCAACATAGGTTCAAAAAGTACAAAATAACTTGTACAAATCCTGTATATTTTCGGTGTCAGGACGAAGAAAACAACTAAATCCAAAATCCTAAAATGTGCTCTCCCTCGGTACATCAGAATTTGAGTAAAGAATTGCCCCCGTTTAAATTTATATATGCGGTGACAAGAAATCTCTATCAAATCATATAGTGATAATAGTAACTAATCAACTAAATCCTAAATCCTAAAATATACTCTCCCACAGTACATCAGAATGTGAATGAAGAAATGCCCCCGTTGAAATTTATATATACCGTGACAAGAAATCTCTATCAAATCACATATTAATAATAGTAACTAAGTGTAATAAACAAGTCAACCTAATTGCCACAGCAAAAATCATATTATAGCATAAATAAAACATTGAATTCAAACAACAAGCATATAATGTCTCACCACCGGCCGGGGTCTTCTAGGGCAAGACTTCATCAACTTCTGCAAGACATGAGCGTTAGACACACCCAAAACCGCAGATTCATAAGTGGCGAAATTGCCCACAATCCTCTTTTCTGACTCCAAACTCAAATAAGCCTCAACCTTAATAGGCACAGAAGGCTCAATCCACTGCCTAGAATTGAACATCCACCCTAATTCAAATTGGAATAGAATCAAACCCACATGCAGAAACAACCAATCTCCCCTTCTCCACAGCCTTGTCATGATAATCCACCTCCACTCTCTCCATAAACTCAAGCTCACCGCATACCCGAATCGACACAGGCGTTAACAACCGGCTCACCGTAGAGGCAAAACCGGCCGACGCAGTTGAGGGTGAGCTTGGTGGAGCTGCGAGGGACTTTGGGTTGATGGGTCTTTGACATCGGCTGTGGTAATGGGAATTTGAGGTGGGGTTGATGGATATGTAGCCCATTGTAGGATTTGAGAGAGCAAGGGCAAGGGTTTTGAGTGGGGAATTTGGGGTGTTGAGGAATTTAAGAGCTTCTCGTCCTACTTACTTGCCTATGAAACCTGAAGCTCCTAGGATTGTTAGATCATACTGGGATTGATTTTCTTCCATTTGGGGGTTTTTTATTTCTGGGTGTTTAGGGTTTATGGGTTGTAAAATCCGAAATATTGATTTGATATTGAGTTGTGTGCCGTTTGGTTTTGGATTTGGTTTCCGTTAGAAGAGTGTTGGGAATTGAATTGGGTGGGCAAAACAAGAGGCGCGGCGGGTGCGGGTGCGGGTGCGGGTGCGGGTGCGGGTTCGTCTACGTCTGCGTCTGTCGCCATCCACCCCATGCTTTCTTCCTCTTTTTCCTTAGCAAATTCTCACGTATTTCACTGAGCACAACTTTAATATTCACAACTTCCTCGAAATAAATTATAAAGTTTGAAATTTGAAATTCATTTGTATTTTAGGTAATGAACACAGGTTAAAATAGAAAATATAAGAGATTTAGTAAAATATAAAGATAAACAATTGAAAATTTGAATACAAATTATTCGTGAAAATATGATATTTAAGAATTTAGACGAAAAAATAAACTTATATAGGAATAAGTGGTATAAAAAAATACACATAAATTAAATTAATATATTTTAGATATATATACATATATATATATATATATTTATATTTATATGTATTTATTTATTTATTTATTTTTCTGTTTTAATCATTTTCAAATTTATTTTTTAAATGATCGACTCCGAATTAAAATTCAGTTTGTTATTATTATTATTTGTATCGTAGGTGATGTTAAAGTTTTAATGTCATAATTGAATTAAAATATTTTATTGTATTAAAATTTATATAATTTATTTGAATTAATAAAATAAGAATAAAATTTATGAATGAAAATTTTAAATTATAAAAATATTTAAAATTTAAGTGAAAATATGAATTTTTAAAATTTTTATTTCAAATTCAGTTTCGATTTTGAAAGCCATCTTCTAAAAACTCACTCGCCAATTTAAAAGGATTTCAAAGCAGAGAGATTTAAATTTGAATTAAAAATTAAAAAAAAATAAATATACTAAATTTTATTTACCCTTTCTTCCTAGTTCTAAGATTTTAACATTCAAACAAATGACGAGAATGTTTTATCCTCTCCCTCTCCTTTTCCTTCAAAACTATCAATTAATGCATTAGGGTAATTAGATATCATTGATAGTACCAATTCTAATTTATATCTTGCTTGATTGGAAATCAAATTTTAAATTTTGTTGAGTTCAATTTTCATTTTTAATATTTTTTTAATATAATTCGAGTAATATATTAAGATTACTAAAAGATAGCGCAAGTATCGCAGAGATAAAAAATAATAATAATTATTGATGATTAAATTGATCAATAAACTATTCTTTTTGGCAATATATTACTTTCAATTATGAATTAAATCAAAATCAGTCCTTATGTTCAACAATCATTAGATCTTTTTGCTAATGTATAAACATGCTGAGGCATGAGGAGGGAAAAAGGAAAGAAGAACACCCATGAAGATACTACCTTACTCAAGATTGAATAACCCTCTATTGGCATAAGAAATCAGTTTTTCCAAACCCTCTCTTTCGAGTGGCAAAAGAAAATTACTTTCGTGGATTTTTTTTACTTGACCATCGATATTCGAAAAATCTGACTAATCTAATTTGAATAATCATGGTGTCTAATTTAGAATCTCGTTATTTCAAGATTTATTTTTTTATTTTTTAAATTCAAAATTTTAATTAAAAGAATTTAATATCCTATCATTAGATGACTTTGGTGGCAATGTCGATATGGTAATAACCAGCAAAACTGAAAACTCATCTCAAAGAGCAAAATCACCAAAATAGGTTAAAACTGAAAGCACTTCCATCTGGTTATCCAAATTCCAATATTCCCCTCAAAAGATTCTTCTTTTACTCTCAGAAAGAAAAACCCAAAACTCAAGAAAACCTCATTTTAACAGATATCCAGAAGCAAGGCACGCCACCGTGAAAGAAGTAGGAAGAGGGAGAGAAAGAAGGGACATATATATATATATATATATATATATATATATATATATATATATATATATATATTTATATATATTTCTACTTTCGCATTTGCCTTATACTAAATTGTAAACTAGGTCAAACGAAAGGATCAATTTTTTGGGCATTGTGAAATAATAATAATAAGTTCAGAGATAAATTTGATGTCAGGTCAAAGTTCAAGTGATAATTTTACATTTTCCTTGGAAAAAATGCAAAAATTTATTAGGCACTCCAAAGGTATATTGTGCAACTCAGTGGAACTCGGAAAGGTTATAACTTTATATTTGACATAAATAATCTTAAATTCAGCCTATGAAGGTTGCATTTCTTCTCGAGCAATTTACATAAATGTGTAAACAATAGGTATTGCACAAGCCTGCTAAGTTCACAAATACACATATGAAAAATTGTGCGAATGCTCTCATTCGTATGTTCTTATACAAAGTCCCTTCAATGCTGTTTGCCCAATCGAAGGCATAGCATTGTTATTGCCACATCTTACAAATTGAATCGTCCAACTCGGTCAGTCCATTCATATCCAGGAGTAGTCCTCAGTCCTCATTCCGTTGGCATAGCTCTTTCCCTTGCCAGTTGACTCCTTTTCATCTTCTCCATATAAATCAAAAACCAAAGCATAAATACTTGGACTTTGAGGTTCTAATTGCAGTAGTCGCCTTCCCACGGCCACCACCATCTCTATATTTTCATGTTTTCTACAAGCTACAAGCAAAGCACAAAGTGCTGAAATCCTGCTTTTAGGCCGCAGATGTCTCACAAGATCAAATGCTTCTTCAAGCCTTCCTGCTTTGCTTAATAAATCTATCATACAATTGTAATGCTCTTCACTAGGAACGATAGCATACTCTTCTCTCATGGACTTAAGTACAAGTAGACCCTCCTCTACCAAGCCTGACTGAATACAGGCAGAGAGAACCGATGTGCAGGTTACACCATCAATTTTAATATTTTCCCTCTTCATTTGGTCAAATAATTTTAGAACCTCTGAACAATCTCCATGCATCCCATATGCAGCCATCATTGTATTCCACAGAGTTGGGCAATGCACTTCTTCCATTTGCCCAAAAAGACTTTGCGCCAAATCCAACTTTCCGACATCTGCATATGTGGTGATCAAGGCATTGATGATAACCATGTCTTTCTCCAAAAATTGCCGGTACATGTAATTATGAACTTCTTGTGCCAGACGGAGCATTCCCAACTGAGCAAACGCTTCAAGCAAACTCACTAGAGAAATAGAGTCAGGCACCATCTTTTCCCTTAGCATCATTTGGAACATGACCACAGCTTCATCAGCATGCCCTGAGCGCACATACCCTTTCATAATAGATGCCCAGAAAACAACATCTTTGCACTCTATTCTGTTAAAGACAACCCTAGCATCTTCAATGCAACCACAGTTGGCATACATGTATGCAAGTCGATTGGCAATTTCGATATGAGATTTGCACAAGTGTTTCATTACAAAGCCGTGGATTCTCCTACATTGTTTTATATCTTTTGCTTCAGAAACTGCAGACACTACTGTCAGGATAGAAGCTAAGTTTGGTCTTATACCTTCACCAATCATTTCATAAAACGTTTCAATGGCTTCACAGGCAAATCCATTTTGCAGATAAGCCACCATCATCACATTAAACATAACCACATCTTTATAGTCCGATCCATTAAACAATCCCTTGGCACAGTCTAAGTCATTGCATTGGGAATACATGTCAATTAAAGCAGTCATGGCAACCATATCAAGTTTAACACCATTTCGAATAATATAACCATGAACACTCTTTCCCTCAAGCAAGCACTTTAAATCAGCACAACTAAACAAACTGCTTGCTAACGTAATCAAATCAGGCAAGACATTCCCTCTCACCATGACACGGAAAAGATGCAAAGCTTCCAAGCACTGTCCAACTTGCATTAGACCAGCAATGGCTGCATTCCAAGAAGCAACAGTTCTAGTCCTCATCTCACCAAAAACATCAGAACCCATTTTCAAAGCTCCACATTTGATATACATGTCCATCAAACTAGTCCCAAGAACCTCATCAGAACAACATAATCCCCTTTTAAGAGCATAACCATGAATGGATAGTCCCTCTTCTAGCGCTCCCAACTGCGCTGCAGCCTGAAGTAAGCTCAATAAGGTGACCCGATTCGGGTCAATTTGACTCCTCTGCATTATCCGAGCTAGCTTAAAAGCTCGATAAGCACGACGATCCACAATTTGAGAAAACCCTGTGATCATCGATGTGTAGACAACAACATCTCTTTCAGTTATTTCATCAAACGCTTTCGAAGCATCCTCTACTTCACCATAGTGAAAATAAATACCAATCAATGCAGAACCCACAAATTGATCAGCATTCAATCCAAACTTGAATGCATCAGCATGAATTCCCCTACAATAATCAATTGTGTGAAATTCAACACAACTTTTTATACCGAATGTAATTGCTGAACTATCAAGACCAATCCCATTACACTTTAAATCAGAATAAAGTCTTAAAACTTCATCGAAGTGACCAGTTCTGAAATACCCAACAATCATTGAATTCCAGAGAGAGAGATTATTGTTTATGATTTTACCGAATACCCATTTAGATTCTTTCAAACAGTCAAACTTTGCATAGCAATTGAAAAGCTTAGAGCCCAGAAAAATATGGTTTTCAAGCCCGTAAGTGAATATTAAAGCATGGAGTTTTCTTAAAGAAACTACGCCTGAACAGTTCTCCAAAAACGAAGCAATTTTTTCAGTTAGGAGCGTTGATTGAGAGTATGACTCCGAAACACACGAATTACAAAGTAATCGAGAACGAGGTTGAAAGAATGGTAGTGGGTTAATGTTCCCGACCGATGAGCGAACCCCAGATTTGAAGGCATTCATGCTTTGTTCGGATTGATGTAACAGAAGGAAAAAACCAAGTGGTTCTTGAATTTTGGTTATAAGGCATTACCGGCATTTTCAAATTTCATAGAAGAGGAAATCTCCCTCTCTCTCTCTCTCTCTCTCTCTCTCTCTCTCTGAAGCAGAGACGCAGATGCAGCCGATTGGTAACCTCTGGTGGACAGTCCCTCTCTTCTCCGAGCATCAAGAGAAATTTGACTCCATAAATATTCAAAACATGACGCTATTTCAGTTTCTTCAGCGTCCACCGTCTCTCCCGCCCAAGAAACACTGTCTGCAAGGAGCGGTAACCGGGTCGGCCCACCCAAGAAAAATAATATATAGAATATAAGTTAAATCCAATTTTTACTTCACAATTTAAATCAAAATATAAAATTTAATCTATTTAATTTTTAATTCATATAATATATTTATAGTCTTACTATTTTTATTAAAAAATTTATAAATTTAAAATAATATAATAAGAGTTAATCTTTTTCATACAATTATGTACTAAACTACCATCATTAAAATTTAAATATACTTAAAATAATTAACCCTCGTAGACTATACTTACTCCTAATCTAGCATTATTCTTTCAACACTGTACTTACTCCTAATCTCGGAGACTAACTTAAAAGTTGAAGTCACCTCTCAGTCCGATCAGATCTAAATTTTCAACTTAAAAGATACCCTAATGAAAGTAAAGTCTTCCCAACCCAGCCCACGGATTGGAACTTAATGGGGAACACTGGAATCACTCATCTCCGCCCATGTTGGGCCTTTTTTTTTTTTTTTTTTTTTAAATTGATTTTTTCCATACAACTAATGTCCAGATTTCATTCGATTAATTTGATTTGAATATTATGAAATCTATTAAGGGGTTAATTCTCTTAAATCTTATTTTTTTATTCATATTACTCGAATCTAAAACTTATGATCAAGGGAGTATAGTTTTTTATCGTTATATTTATGAAAATTTGGTATTATGCCGATTAATTGCACACATGAGTTTTTTATTTGAATTTTAATATTTTAAAAATTAATTAATTTAATTCTAATGAATAGATATGTAATTTAATATAAGGGTTGATTTTCATGATGTCATTTTTTTTATTTTTAAGATTTTAGTTGATAAGATTGGATCAATATTTTTATTGATTTAATTGCACGCATGATGGGATGAGGTTTTGATGCCCAGAACCATGTTGGCTTTATTGGCCGCCAAACTTTCAAAAAGAACAGGCATGGTTGATTGGATTGAGTAGACAGCCCTATGGTTTCGGCCGCCTCACCTAATTATAATTGACATTGCTCTACCATTATGCCTTTCTCGCTCTCGCAGGTGCTCGAGTTCCCCTTGGTTATCTTAATTGTCTTAACTTATTTCAAGTTATATTTATTTTATTATATTTTTTAATTAAAATAAAATTTAAAAATTCATATAATCTTTAACTGAATCACCTCAAACCTTTCCCAGTAGGCCAACAGACAAACTAGCTGTCTCTCTCTCTCTCTCTCTCTCTCTCTCTCTCTCTCTCTATTGCTCTTCAGTCAAACACAATTTATGTGACTGCTGACTTTTTCTCATGTATTTGATGTGGACTTGCTTTTTGCGTAAATGTTGGTCAAGCTGCCCTGCAAGTTCCCTGGCTAAGCCCAGTAGCCTTCTACCATACGAAACATCGCGAGATTGCTTGGATAGATATAATGCTGCTATGTTTGAGATTAGAGACATCTGAACGAATTCCCATTGTGGTCGACACTTTGGACAAATAGTTCGGACCACACAATCGATGGTATATAATAGTATGATAAAATGAAATATTAAATTTTTTAATCAAATCTTAAATTTAAAATTAAAAAAAAAATATTAAATTAAAAAAATTATCATTTAAATAGAATTTTATATACGTTTAAATCGAATTAGTTAAAATATAATTTTGATTATTGATAATTAAAAAAAAAGATCATGGTACAGAGTGCTACCTGATCTAAATGCAGTCACATTCAACCGTAAACGTGGTAATCAAATAAAAAGACGGTGTTAAAACCATAGTCACAAGATTCTGAGACAAACCTTGTACTAAGGTCTCCAGTGGATCCCACTTGTACAAATGGCATCTTTCCCAGGTTGCCACATCATTGACTGAACGTGATCAATGCCCATCAAGGATCACAGAGCAAAAGGCATTAAAGCGAATGCGGGGGCAGCAGACTAATTGTAAGCAGAAAAGCTAACGGAGATATTAAATTTAAACTGAGAGTGCTCTAAATTTCTAAGACCACCTCTTTCCATCTATATTACACCGTGAGCTGATCACACACTGTCTAATCTCTCAAAGACGGGATGGAAGTCACAACATTTTTTCCATGATCAAATTATACAGCATAAAATTGCATGTCTAGGAGAAACTGACCAACAAAGCCACAATTAATACCAACGCCATATCCCTCCACAAAAACGCACAAAACAAGAGCCCGACTAGCTCTCCTGTTATTTTAATGGAGTAAGAAGATTACCATTTGAACATCTTTGCCGTGGTAGTCGCCTTGTCCTCTTCCCCCACCCGGTTAGGCTTTTCTCCTCGAGTGGTAACTCTCTAGGGACTTGTTGCTGTATTGGTACAGCACAAACTGCAGGTATTGCAGGAGAGGGATTAGAAGCATTCAAACGTCTTCTTCCTCTTCCACCCTCATTCTTAGCAGCTTTTCTGAGTGTCATACTGGACTGCCAAGAGTATCCACTATTGCACATCAGCCCTTCAAACATCAAAAGATCCTCAGTCACATCATGCCTTGATAAGGTAATAATACCAGGTAATATGTCTCTTTGGAAATCTTTCCGCATCCTTCCCCTCCTAGCCTGACCCTTCCGAGGCCTTCGAGTAGGTACACTTTCCTCAGCTACATTGTTCTCCAGAACCTCCGAATTGTAACAGCACTCTACAACTTTTGTTTCTTTCAATCTGAGTGTCATGAACTCAAAGTAATCAAACTCTTCAATAATGAATTCTTCAAGATTACAACCATCATCCTTATCCTCACCCGTTAAGCCTGTTCTACCAGGACTCACAAAGTCATCCCCAGAAGAACAAAGAACATCAGCGAACCAATGGAGGGTATCAATGTCACCGTCTGGAGCTCCTAAAGCATCATATGGTAGGTGATTTGAAAGATCATGCAAATGCAATGCTGAGATGGCAACTATAGCTTCAGCTGCAGCCCTGGCTTGACCTTCATTTGGCTCTTCCAGTTTAGATTGTGACAAAGCTCTCTCAAGTTGGCTTCCTATAAATTTGTCATCAGTTTCAAGAACCACCGGAGCCTCCAAATCTATAGAGGGTTGAACCTTAAAGATATCCCTCGGAGAAGATGGTTTCGGAGGAGCCTCTTCTTCCATTATACATGCATTCAGATCAAAATAATCCACTCTCTTCTCTACCCGTGGAGCATCCGCTTTAGTTTTCACTTCAGATTCCAATGATTGGTGGTCATGACCTGATTCAGCCTTGAGATACCCAACAGTTCCAGAGGCACAAGAATGAGAATGAACCATGGTGTTAGATAGAATCAAGCCCTTGGAAAGATGAGACTCGTCAAAAATGGGAAACCCAAGAATTTTCATATTTCTTGGGCCATCACTCAGCTGAGTAATCATGCGTTCATCACCATCCAAAGACTTTGCTGCTTTAGTATCCTGAAAGCTCTGAGAGGAACTGTTTCCTTTTTCAGTCTTTTTAGGAAATTGATGAGAAGGGTCCAAGTTCAAATGATCAGGATATTGTGCATTACAAGGAATCTTCGCTCTGAGCCAAGGAAGACCTCCCTCTTGTATTGCTTCGGAATTCATATTCTTTGCAGACTGGACATTATCGCAGTCCAAACCCTTCGAGCATTTCATAGGACTATGTTGTCCAAATTGTTCAGAAGTCAACACTTGTTCACAGAAGCCATTTACATATCCATTTGATTGCCTCTCCCTCGATCCAGATTTGAAGCCACAGCATATGCCACTTTGGGATGATACATCAGCTTGGAAATTTGGCTTGCCATTTATGAGTTCTACAGTGAATTCAGTGTTTTTTGTTATTGTGACTGAACCCTTATTTGATGAAGCTTCAGTGTCTAAACAAATATTGGCCTTAACCGGTGATAAGTCCTGCATTGAGCTACTCAGCCGTTCTCTCCAACAAGAAACAGATGATAACTCTCCATTGGCGGCATCATTTTGAGCAACACCAGACTGCAGAGAGGACACATGGGACACCATAAGGGGTTGATCACAACCTTTTTCAGAAATTTCTACACCAAAAAGTTTCCTTTTCCTTTGTGGCTCAGACTTCATCTGTTCAGGTAATACAAATGGCAATGGCTTGTGCTCGCTCTTTGGATCAACCTGTAATGATCTAGACAGGGTGTATGGATCTTCTCGAGAGCTACCTCTCAGCAAAGATCTGCCATTGCTTCCAGTTGACGCTGAAAAGGAAGTCAGCAAAATATACCATTAGTCTAGAACAAAGATTCCTCTACGCTACATGCCAATGGTCACATCTCTATTCTCTTAAATCGAAAGACAGGACCTCACATCACAGCCCTAAGCAGGAAAAGTACAAAGGGTGAAAAATAAGAAGGATTAACAGAAAAAGTGTAGATGAAGATGAGAAATATGTGGCGCTTCAATATACAGTAGACAATTCATAAACGTCTCTTTCTTTCATCACTGCATTCATAATTGATATCTACTAAACATGGTTTGGGATCATCAAAGCACAATGCATAAACAGATGGTGGAATGAAGGACAGCAACTTCAAGTTAGTGTGAAGGTACAAAAGCTGGTGATGTCAAAAAACATGCAGCAGATAACATATGCAGCAGATAACATGCATAATCAAGCACCGAGGATAAACATTTCAATAACGTGAGTTTGCTATAAACGTAATACAAAAATAAAAACTTAAAACAATTATTTCAAAAAACTCACCAGATTCAAAGCCAGAATATATCCTCTCTTTCTTTTTTCTTTCTTTCTCCAAAATATGGTAGTTAGGGAAGGCCCTTCCATTATCTCCTTTTAGGAAATTCTGTGAGAATCCTTTTTCCAAACATTGGAAGCCTGAACTTGAATTTACAGATAGCTCCTGTCCCAGTACATCTTCGGAAGATGTATTATTGCCTATGATTTCGACAGAGTCAGAAGCAGACGCTTCATCAACCTCAACAGGCTTGTTTAGGTCACCCAAACAATTGCCAGTCCTTGAACGTAAACTAGACTTCAAAGCACCATCTTGACAAGAAAGATTAACAACATTTGAAGATGTAAGCTTGCAGTTTTTATTAAGGGGATGACTTTCAACTCCCGAGGCTCCTGAAACTCTTTCGAGCATTTCCTCTGCATGATTGATGTATTTTTCAGCTGGAAGTTCAAGGTCAAACAATCTTCTCTTTAATTTATTGCATTTGAACTCGAAAGACTCATGGTCTTTTAAACTTATTCCATTTGGAGTAGAAATGGGAGTAGATTGTATACTCTTCCCTTTTATATAACTTAGAGGAGAAAGAGTGTTTTCAGTCCCTGAGGGAGAGGGTCTGCTTGGGCCCGTGTTTATAAGTGGCCACTCTGACGAGTGGCACATGTTTCTGGTATGTTCGGATGGAATGCAAGATGAAAAGAGACTGGGTGATGGATCTGCTGGTGTTCGATGGCTTTGTAGCTCTTTCAACCTTATTTCATACATCAAATCCCTCTGTCTCTTATATAGGCGATGAAGTTCATGAAGCTGCATTGTCATAATAAAAATCCATTAGATTTCTTCAGCATTACAAAGGCAGAAAATGGCACGAGAAAAGGCAAGCTCACTACATTATAGCTTGCATATGAAAACTAGGTAACCTGCTGCTTAAAGATTTCGACTTTAACATGTGGGGTCCAAGAAGCACAACAAGAAAACAACCTTACTTTCATTTAATGCAAGATAAATATAGAAGACAATATAACAGGGGAATCGAAACCTTAAGTACCTGGTGTCTGAATATTGACTCATGTTTCAAAATGGTTTGCCTTAGTTGCACCTTATTATCTCCTAAATAACTGTCAACAGTGGGCCTTTGAAACAACATATCATAGTACTCTCCATTCCCCAAAGCTCTCTCTTCATAGTACAATGGCCACCTAGTATTTCCTTTTTCTTCATTTAGGTCCTGTGTTGAATAATATCCCGGTAAGTATGCCTTACACTGTACTTCAGTCACCATTTCCGCTATTAAGTATTAACTGCAAAAGACACCACCAACTTGATTTAGAGAAAGATGAAAGTTAATAATAAGCAAATAATTTTCATTCCGTGAGAGATTACAATGCTCAGAAAATCATCGCTACAAATTTTGACTA
This sequence comes from Dillenia suffruticosa, assembly GCA_033439265.1. Classification (NCBI taxonomy): domain Eukaryota; kingdom Viridiplantae; phylum Streptophyta; class Magnoliopsida; order Dilleniales; family Dilleniaceae; genus Dillenia; species Dillenia suffruticosa. The sequence goes on along the minus strand of JAVTVX010000029.1, from coordinate 3,863,819 downwards.
TCAAAATACAACAAAACACTCCCTCACACACAAACAAACAGTAATACAGGCATGTCATGGACACAGAAATGCATGTAGCTTCAAATGTGCTAGACCAAAGACATACAGCAACTATTTTCACACAAAGGGAACCTGGACCATTAACTCGACAATTAATACATTTTCATATTGGTTGAAGCCACTTCTCAAAATCTTCAACATTGAATAATAAACATGGATTTTCCAATTAGGATCACTTCTGATCATGAAAGAAGAAATCACAACATCAAATGGAGTGGTGCAGGGCGGGGTGTTGTGGTGAGCATAATGGTGCAGTGACAAAAAAATACTACGACCAGGCAATCAAAATGCCTAAAGAATCAGCCTCATGATACGACAGTAAATGGTACAGCATTGAGATACATGCTACTTAATATAGTGCAGCACACAATGCCTTTGCTATAGCAAGGAAAAGAATGCCACATCACGATCAACTTATGCAGCCTTGCGAAGGGTATAAGTAGCAAGAGCAAGGAAACACATGAGCACATTTCCTCATCTAATAGAAAATATTCTTAAAGTAACTATGCATCCTTCCTCCATAACTTCACCTTGAATTGGTCATCCATAATTCTACGAGACTTCAGATGACCCCCCCCCCTAAATTTATGCTTCTCTAGCTTGCTAATCTGTCATTCTAATATGGATCATTCAATTCTTTTGCTCAAAGTGTAACAGTAAGAACAAGAAGCACATTGTATCAAAACCATCCTATGTGACCGCAAGAGAGCAAAGTCGGTGGTACAAGAAACAGCTTACTGGGGGTAGCTCCTCATAAACTAATTATCCGAAGCCCAAATTACCAATCCCGGTATCCTGGTATGTACATTTTAGAATATGTTTAAAACAAACCTGTCTGTACAAAGCCATTCTCAAGTCCACAAGCACTTTCCCCAGCAAAGGTATGAAACCTCAAAGAAAGAATATTACAGATGAATGAACAAATTCATTTAGACTACAAAATTAACATAAAGACGAGGTGACACAAGAGTCTTAATCTCTCCAACAATAAGAATTGGAACTTAAAATTTATGCGATTATGAAATTTATAGATCTCAATTGCCTTTCCGGGAGTAACTAGACCCGAACCAACTAACCCCCCCCCCTAAAAATAAGACCCTAGAGAGTAATGACTAATGAGTCCAAAAATTACGTATACCCAAAAGATAATTAGAAAAAATTTTACCCAAATTAAACACTGATAATTTTCTCAGAGAGCAAATTTCAGTAAAAGAGATAAGGAGGAAGGGAGAGGAATGAAATTTAATCTACCAAGTAATATAAGTACAAAACAATCAAACCCCAAATACTAAAAATACACAAAAAGATATATTACCTAAAGTATCATGAATTTAACCCTTCTCAAAGCTCCTCCGACAATTCATCAAAAACTCCGAAGAAGAAGAAGAAGAACAAAAGCAGAACAAAAACCCAAGAATCTCCATTGGAATTTAAAGTCTTTGGCTTGACTTTGGAGTACATGAGAAGTAAACAAGAAAAAAACCCACCTAGAAGAGCCCAAAAAACCAAGTGGGCATGTCTGTACAGCCATTGAAGGAGGATGCGGAGTGTTTAGATCATCATCATCACCATCACATAAAAGAATAATTTTACAAATAGGGATCTACTGGGCCAGTATCTGAAACAAAAATGGAGAGAGAAAAACCAGAAAGAGAGATAGAGAGAGAGAGATCCCAAATCATAGGATAAGAGATCTCTACACAAAACAAATGACCTCTCAACAACAATAGCGACTTGTTATTTGTCAACATCCAAGTCACTCATAAATATTCTATGCTCCGTTTCAATCACACACCTCTCTCTCTCTCTCTCTCTCTCTCTGAAATCTCTTATATAATTTTTTATTTTTAAGAATGCTAAAATTATTCCCTCATACACAAAAAAATAATACATTAAATTTTTTAATATAAATTTTATATTTTTGATTGATTTTTTTATAAAATTTTTCTCTAGATTCTCTCTAACCTTCTTTCCGTGCTTTGGGGTGTACAGTCGACGCGTACACAATGTTCCCTTTTTTTATTTTATTTTTTTTTTTTTGAGGTTAGAAAAGTCTTTCTCAGGTTTTATCAAAAATTTTTCAGAATATGTAGACACCTGGCTTACTTGCAGCATCAACCCAGCAGTTTCCAAAAGGAGACTAGATCCTTTGTGGTTGTTATAATCCACGTTCTCATCAAGCGCGTTTACTGATTCCGACTTTTGTGGTTCTGTTTACTGCCTTCTTGTTGGAGGGTGTGTGGCACGCTCCTTCGATGAGATGGAGATATGATGATGGGCGAACTGCTGCAGGGCGACACCCGGAAACGCTGTTCAATTACTTTAATGCCCTTGAGGAATTAGTGAAATGACAAGTGTGGGGGTGTTGTCGTCTTGGTCTTAAGTTGGTGAATTGTTGCTTTGTGTTTGGATGTTTCTTCCCAAAAAAGAAAGGATTTAAGTTTGGGAAGGAGCTTGAGTCAGGGTTGTGCTCCCATGGTCCAATCATATCACCCAAAATTTATATTCCCATTAAACTTTTTTTTAATAAAATTAACGGTGAATTTAATAGATAAAAATATTAAAATTTTTAATTAAATCTCGATTTTAAAATTTAAAAATATAAAAGATTACATTAGAAGAATTTTTTTTAAATTAAATCCAACAATACTCGAATTAAATTAATCGAAATATAACTCTAAATATTGATTCGTATACATATAAAAAAAAAAAAAAAACCTTTTCCCTTAAATTGCCCTTTGCATAATTTGGAGTATGCATGAGTAATGAAAGCATCCAAGTTGGGCTTCCAACAAAGTTTGTGATTTCTATTATTTATTGTTTTTTGAGATTTGAGAAAATGTTGTTCAACACTATCAATTTGACACCAAGATCTAGCATGAAATGTTTGTCTGATTTCCATCATGATCCGAGAGATATAGATTTCAGCTCGATCCACCTCTCTTTTTATTAAAAAATGATTATGACTTTTTACTTTGTAAAATTTAAATGTGTATCTCATTATAACAGTTACTTTTATTTATTTATAAACACTCAATTATAATGTCGAAGAAATTCGATTTAAAGATTTTTAATAATTGTTCAGAAGTCTTTATTGGATGAACTAACCAATATTTATTATATCTTTTTTGTTATACTGGAATTTGAATCCGAGATCATGGGGTTGGGAGAGAGGTTGTGATCACTAAACTATATCTTTGGGGAGAACTAATATTTATTATATTGATTTCAAGTTATCAAGAAATTTCCTTTTTCTATTTTCATTATATAAAAAATTCTTAAGTTGCAAGGATTTAGGTTACATGGAAACAAAAATGGGAAAGGAAATAAATACGAAATGATATTGAAAAATAGTATTTTATAAAAATATAGGAAATAAAAGTGCATGCAAATTGTACATCTAAAAATAAAAATTTTGATATAAATATTAATTATTTTATAAAAATAGTAAAATGACTATATTTTACAATAAAAATATAAAATAATCAAATATGTAATTAGAAATCATAAGATAAATAATATAAAAATAAAATTATAAATAAATAATTTATTAAATATGAAAAAATATATAAATATAAAAATATAAAAATTTTTATACAAATATTAATTATTTTAGCATATAAAAACGTTTCCAAAATAGAAAATCATTAATATCGAGAAGTTTTCATACATCATTAATAAGGATATTATGTATCACGAGTTTAGAAGACAAAAAAGCTGGTTAAGATTTCTATGTCTATATTTAAAATTTTTGGACAATGCAATAAAAAAATTAAATATTTTATTCATATTATTTGTGCTCTTAGAGGGGTTTTTTTTTTCTTTTTTGAAAATTATGATTTTTAGATACTATGAATTTCACTTTTGCAACTTTGAAATGCATTTACCCACTTTAAATTCTAAGGAAGAAAATGAAATCTTGAATATCTTTTTCTTTTTTGACATTAGTTTCTCTCCTACTCCCATTTATGACATTAATGTGATAGATTTGATAAATTGTGCAATTTTTTTTTTTAAATATCTAATTAAAATAGTCTTTTTTTTCTTTCCTCCTTTTTCCTTTCATTTTGCTAAGTTATGAGCTCATAATGCAAAATCATTACATTCTCTTAAAAAGAGCACTTGATTATGTCTCATAAGATTTGAATTCATGGGAACACATCACATAACCTAATGGAAATCTCATAATTATAAGACCACCCAACATGTCACTTTTAAAGTTTGCTCCAAATTTAAATCTCAAAAAAAAAAAAAAAAACTCTCAAAAGGGCAAGAAGAAAAGAAATATATAAAAAGAAACTAAACTAAATCATCACCTAGAGTAAAGTGACACTCATTCAAACCCTTTTGGGCCACAACCCACTAAAGTGGATCCAGTGGGGTTCAAGAGGTTTTTCTCCTTTTTTTTTTTCCCCCTAAAAATTAATATTAAATTTATCAACAAATAATTTATAAATTTAATGATCAGATATTAAATTTTCTTAATTAACTTCTTATAAAATAATCAAATTCTAATTATTTAAATGATATGATTGTATTAATTAAAATGTGATAATACATATTGTTATAACTAAATTCATTTTACATCAAAGTTTGATATTTCTTTCTGGTCATTAATTTTTTGAAGAGATATATCATTTTCTAATCTATGATTTGAAAACGGGGTTAGCCAAATTGTAATATCGTGTACTTTAAGAAAAAATGTCCTCATTGGTACATAGTTATGAGCATTAATTAATTGGGCCCAATGGCAATGACGCTTTTGACTTTTATTTGATAGTTTAATCGATATTTAAAATTATATTTTGATTAATTTAGTTTAAAATTATAATAACTCATTTAAAAAAATTATTCTCCTAACATAATTTACTTCATACTCAAATCGTGAGTTAAATTTAGAATCTGATTAAATAATCTAATATCACATCTCACTATACCTAAGCATCGGACCTTTTGCTTTGCTTATGGTTGGCAATAATTAAAATTAGAGTGTCTTTCGAGGACAACTCAAATGGTAGAGTCTCTCCATTTCTATCATCTTTTTCTCGATTCGAACCTGTTTGATAACATTTCATTATTAAAAAAAAAAAAAAAATCAGAGTTGGGTTTTTAGAAGTCTTTACTAGCATTGATGGTCTAGGATCTGATTTGGTAGATATGTACTGAACTTGCACTAGAATAGCAATCTTTGTTTCATGTCCATGATCAGTTTGAATTCATCAATTTTGCTAAAAAAAAAAAAAACAAAAGATTCCAATTGTAATCTACTTGGTTCATAAATGTGGCAATGTTGTAAGATGTAATTAGGCCTTAAACTCATAAATTTTAAGTTAAAATAATAATTTTTTTTTTAATTCAATGCAAAATCCGTAAACTTAATACAAATGTTTTTAAAAGCAGACCGAATCGACCGATTCGATCGAAAACCATTCTACAATTCAATTTGATTTTTACTGTTAAAGCAGATGAAGTTAAACTCAATCAAAACCATTTAAAATCGGTTAAAATTAATAAAATTGGTGAACCGTTCAAATCGATCCAACTGATTTTTCATTTTAGTCGGTATTTTTCATGTATTGTTGATAAAACAAATTTTTTTAATGAAAATATATAAATTTTATTTTATTTTAAAATATATAATATACAAAAAAAAATTATATATATATATATATATATATGATATTATAGTGATATCATTCGATCCGTAAAATGGTCCAATCGGTTCTATCAATGAGATAGTAAGTTGGTCGAGTTATTTACTGATTCAGTTTTAAAAATATTATTTACAGTTACACAATAAGGATAATTTATATAACTATTGAATAAATCAAAATTGCTATTATAATTCAAATATGTGAAATAAAAAAAAAAAAAAGGATATGAGATGCATTAATCGTCAACTATACATATAGGTGCATGTACTATCTAATCCCGGTAAAACAGTAAAATTATTTCACTTGTGACATACAATGAATAATTACAAAGTAAAACAATCAAAGTTATATTAGTTATTTTCTAACGTAAGATTTCATGGGATGAATTTTTGGAATTCTAGGATTAAAATTTGAACCTTAAAAATTTATTTTATGTTCTTAGATTTTGATGCATGTGTCCTTGGTAAGGACCTAGGAGGAGTGGAATTACATGTTTTAATTGCACATGCTACATTAGTTAAAAGATCAAATGTAACTGTGATGGTAATAATTATAGGAGTAATGTTATTTCCATAAGGAAAAAAGGGTTGAGGACTAAACATTACAGGATTCTTATTGCCAACTTTCTATGAGAAGGTATCATTACCATACTAAATTCAATTATTCTCCTATCTTCTCCTGGTTTCTTTCTCAATGGCATTTGTTACTTTGTTTCGAAACAACAATAATAAATTGAATTTTAATTCTAAATTTTGAATTCCGCTTACATCCGATCTTAAAATATAAATATCTTTTTAATACAGCCGATCCCAAATTCAGATCAAGAGGAGGGGAGGGTTATGATAGATTGACAACTAGCATAATTTTTTTTTACAAATTAATATCCGAGTTTTACCTAACTAATCTGGTTCAAATATTATGGAGCCATTAAGAGATTGATTCTCTTAAATCCTATTTCTTCATTCTTATGACTCGAATTCAAATCAGTGTAAAAATTTTATCGACTCATAACAAAATATATACACGGATATGTATATTTTTTTTAAATGAGTTGTAAGGTACTTAATTTTCTTGTGGCATGAATTAAAATTAAACTTTATTTGAATGCAAGAGCATGTGGGTTCTCAATTGTTTTTGAATCAATTTTGTACATTGAAATCAACATTAATCTCTCTCATCTGCAAACTTAAAAGTGCCTCATTCTCATTTTAAACCCTGAAAAGGAAGAAAGGATGGTTTTAGAGTAATAAAATAAAGCAACCCAACTATCGTATCACTTTACAAATAGTAACCTTGGAATTAATGGAGAGAGCTCATCTAGCTTTTATTCTAGAATTTAGCAGAAGCCTTATATGTATAATTTTATTTTTAGAGCTCAACGTCTTCTTCCCTTTTTCCATGAGCATGGCAAAGCCGAGGGAGATACATTTAAAAAAAAAAAAAAGAATTTAATGACATATTTTTAATAGTTTTTTAGCAAATGCCGTTAAAAATCTATGAAAAATAGAAAATTTTATGAACTTTCAAAAGTTTATATTAATTAAAAGAAATGATTTTAATTATTTTATATTTTAACACTTCTTTTATGTACCGATTAATTTATTCAATTAAATAAAATTTTTAAATTAAGTGAAGAGAAATCTGATATAATTTGAAATCAAAATATCACGCTTTGATACTGTCTTATTTTTGTATAATTATTATTTTTTTAAAATTTTAAATTAATAGAAAGATGTGTTAGATTGACCTTTTTTTTTTATATATATTTATATTTAAAATTTATATGAAGATCGATTTCTTGTGTTCTTCATCGAATAAAATCCCCCAAGAGACAAGAGTTAGAAATAAAGGAAATGTGTCCGAAAGCACTTTTGTTGTGTGGCCATACATAAAACAAATCAACACTGATGATCATTGGGTAATAGTATTAGACTTTTTTAACTAATATTTCGATAGAAAAATAAGTGTTTGAGAGTTAACTTTTAAATTAAATTTTTTATTAAATCCAATTAATCAGATTTTCAAATAACGATATTGATTTTTCGTTTATTTAAACAACTATTTCAAAAATTTGTCTGATTTATTTAATTTAACAAAGTAGAGTATAAATTCAATTTTGAACCGTTCTATTAAATAAGTCAAAAAATATATAGAAAACTCAAAATCATTTTTTAAAATAATTTTGTAAGAATCCCTTGTAATCTTGTATCTAAGATATAAAGCTCAACTGGTATCTCAAAAACCTTCACTTCGAGCCTCTCTGTGTAATTTATATATAAAGCCCATAATTGATATAAATCGAATAATATCATAATGCCATGTTTTAATTCATTGTCAACCAGGATGGTTCAAATGTTTCATGTTGGATTTTTTTCAAATTAGTTTTCCCATTCAACTGAAAATGAGTATTTAGAAGAGGGAAGAAAATTTGGGTGAATGATTGTAGTCTTGAAAGTCTTTAAACTTTAAAAGGGTTATAATTTGTGATGAATTTTCGTGTGATCATGCAAGAAGTCATGATTTCCATTGGATCAAAGGAATGATGATCCATAAAAATGCAAGGACTATGAGCACTTTATGAGTGTGAGCAGATTTTATGCTTATAAAAGTCAGAAACACAACATTCATTTCCTTGTATTAGTGCTGAATTGGGAGCTTTTGATGCTTAATTAAAGCCAAAACGAGTCTGTAAACTATCATAATTTACATTTAGGCACTTGATTTTTTTTTTTGTACAAACATTTAGGCACTTGATTAAGTACATTCTTCGGTCACGATAGTTCTTTACACAATTGCCCATATATCTGTTTCCAATCATACTCCAAAAGACCAACGGACAATTGGGCCAATGCATAAGAGTTTTAAATCAGTTAACCGATTCTTGAGTTTGAAATTCGAGAATAAAAAAAAATTATATTGGGAGAGATTCCTTACAAATTGGGCCCAACAATACTCAATTTGGATTATTCATGTCAACATGATTCTTATCAAAAAAAAAAAAAAATCATACCCCTGAAGAGTCTTTTTTTTTTTAATACCATAGCTTGATCATAATCTAGTATCTGGAGTTTTGTTTTGACTAATTTGAATCAATCACTACAGGATCCACTTGTGGAGACGGGTTTCCCAATATTCTTTTTTTCTTGTCCAGTGGGAGTCGAACTTCCGACCTGATTAATAAATAAATGTATTTATCTCATCTACGTCAATAAGTATCGATACCCCCGAAGTGTCTTTACAAGACATTTTCTTCTCCCGTACAAAAATAAATAAATAAGACATTTTCTTCCATTTGGGCACGCACCCAAACATACCCTAAAAAATGGTAGGTCTCCCTCAACCTTCTCTGACCACTCACCAAAGCATTTTAGGACCCATATGCCCAAGAACCTCTTCCCAAAGCCCAACGCTAGTAAGTCCGACAACACTTGGGCTGCAAGCAGCAACAGTCCAATAACCAAACCTAATCTCATCCCTCAATTGCTCCTTTTCGCACAAGAACCTAAAGTCCCCAATCTCAACCTGTCTCTCTTGATCATTTCAGCTGCACAATCAACACCCTCCTTAGTCCCACGGTACTAGCCCTTCATTACCTCTTTAAAGACACCACTCATACCAACACCTCATCACTCGAACCCAAAGCGTTCACCAAGAATAGCCTAGGGTCCCCCAAAAAATAAAGGCCTATCCGAAAATGCACCTGCCACGTCTAGAGCCGTTGATCTTGTCTCCTTGATTGACACAAGGGATGAGTGCCCGTTAGGCAGGACTTTTTTTCAATTTATCTTCTCATTTTAAGGATAATTAAAAATTAATTCTTTTTAAAAAAAGTTAAAATTTATTTGGTTTTTTTTGACTTTTGAAATAAAGTTAAAAATTAAAAATTAATTCTATTACAAGGGATGGTCAACTGAGTACTCGTTTGGCAGAGTTTTTTTTCAACTTATCTTCTCTTTTTAAGGATAAGTAACAATTAATTCTTTTTAAAAAAGTTAAAATTTATTTGATTTTTTTATTTTTAAAATAAAGTTAAAAATTAAAAATTAATAAACATATTTAAAATTTTATATCATTTAAATGAAAACATTAATAGAATAAAAATAATTATATAAGAATATAAATAAAATAAAAAATCTTATATTTCCCGAAAAATTGGAGCATTAAAAAAAATAGAAAAAACTCATTCCAGTTTCTTAAAAATTACTTTTTAAAATTTTCTTCATAAAAAAAATCTCTTTTTTTTTTAATTTTAAAATAATATTGTTTGATAGGATTTATCAAGAAGAGAATTAAAAATAAAAATTCCTGTCAAACGTGCATCGAGAATGATCCCCTTGGGCCCCACCGGCCCTGTTGATAGGAAGAAGGATCACTGTCCGTTAAAAAATGTGGACCCCATCAAGCTTCTCCGTGGCGATCAACAGTCAACCCTTTTCCGGTTCGTGGATCCTGTGGGCCCATTTGTCCCCAACTGTGATTTGTGGAGGAGGATCCACCGCTTTATCCGGATGAGCTGCAGAAGAAGGCCCCGGATGAGCTGCAGAGGAAGGCTCATCTGGCCTTGATGCTCTATCTCCAGCTACTAATCTAGCTCTAAATGATTTCCAATCAGTGTCAACCAATGGCCTGTTAGCATCTTCCGAGGACGACGATGACTCTAGCCAGCAACCTATCATCGGACAAAACAAAAATGAAAATTTTCATAAGGCGATTCTGATTAAAAAGAAAAAAACCCAAGTGTTTTTGCATGAGATAAAACACTTACATGTTGCTGTAGGAGATGAAGACCCAACTTTTCTGGCATGAAACTGATTGGAATTCCTTCTGGGGTAGGCGCATAATCTAGCTTTGATCGAAGGAACAAATTCAATGGTCTTAGTGAATGAATTTGAGGTAAGAAAACAAGTATCCATTATCTCTCTATAATTTGTCTCCTTCTTCTTCACTGAACTTGTCTGTGATGGGAAGAAGATGGGAGAAAATGTTTAGAAGTATATATGTTTGAATAGCGACCGAATGTGCACCACGGGATGTTCACAATTCCATCCCATCCAAGTGGGATTATATATATCATTGAACTTTCCATATAAAAGATCAGCATATATGACTTTCCACGTGGCAAATACCAAAAAGAAAGGAGTAGCCATCCACGTGGATCTTTGTGCCGGCATTGGTTGGTTGAAGTCTCTAAACTTTTGTGGGTGACCTGTCAAAAGCCTCCTGGCCAGTTCTCTGAATAAGAAAGTGAGAAACCAATTCATAGTGAGTACCCTTCCCTTGCTTGCAACAGTTGGAACATCTCGTCATCTGCTTCAATATTTTTTCCTGACCATTGCTCAAAGACTAAACTTGTTGTTCTGGGTGTTGTACCCATAGATCATCTACCATTAGCACCTGCTTTGATACCAAAATGATAGGATCTACTCGGGAATGGCCTCGGCCTTGACTTCTATTGGATCGAGCTATGATGATTAAGCTACAGAAGCTCGAGTACGCAGTAGGTACAAGCACAAGCTGAATTTTCAAAAGAAAATGTCTGTTTTTCCATTCAAGGATTAGCTAGAATAAATATAGAAGCCAATTCGATTTTTTGGGGAATCTCTTCTTTTTCTTCCCGTAACCGAATTGATTGTAATCAATTCAACTACAACTTAATGAAATGGAGCATTTGAAACAAAAATAAGAAAAGATAAAAATACCCTAAGAGATAATACCCTCCCATTCTAACAAACCCCTCCTAGCCGGTTCAAATAAGAAAGCGAGAAACCAATTGATAATGAATATAATAGGATGAAATGCTAGATTTTTTAATTAAATTTTATATTTAAAATTTTAAAATAAAAAAAATTATATTGATAGAAATATCCGTAAATAGAATTTTCATATATACACGAACCAATTGATTGGAATACGATATTCCAAATATCTGGAACAAAGAGAGAGAAAGAGCGCGCCCGCAGTGAATGAGCGAGCGAGCCAGAAATTGAGTAATAATTTAGTTTAGTAGAGTCTACAAAAGGGACTCCACTCATAAAAGGATAAGAGAATCTAAGTTGTTTGGTTTTATGATGAGCCAAGGCATGTTGTCATAGGCTCCATGGTGCTGTTGGTAACAATATGAATCATCAATTACAGCCATTATTAGACCTTAGACACGTATCTAAAAATGCTACATTATCCGGTGAATAACAAAATTGTTAGGTCAAGGCACCGCTCGGAAATGAGCATAGACAACCTAAGCTCTCACAATTTTTTATTTTAATATTATAGTTTCTTAGTAAAATAATCACTTTTATACTCATTTATAGGAAAATTTTATAATTTTTTTTTAATAAACTCCTCGTCTCTTCTGTTTATATTTTTTTTCTTAATATCGTCGATGTCAATCTCAAATAAAAAAAGAGAGTTATGGTAAGTTGAGAGTTAGCGTAAAACTTTCGCCACAGCTACAAAAGACTCGTCTCTGCACTGCCAAGATTGCTGCAAGTATAATTAAGTCAATTGGGAGAGTAGACAGGGTGAAAGGCATCTAAAAGCGCCCTCTATTAAATAAAGTTGAGGGTAAGCACGGAAAGCAGGGAACCACCCCAAACTATTTATGGTTGTCTAAGTTGTGTTGTCAGGGTTCTGATATGTTGACCTAACCTGTGTGTGTCTGGCCATTGGTTTCTACAGGTTGGTAAGGCACGTGAAGTGAAGGTTAGATGAGAAAATCTATTACCAAGGAAAAGAAAATCCTGACGGTGCATATACAAAGTATAATTAAGACCAAATCTAAAGCAAAAAAGTCATGTTGAGAAGATAAAGTACCTAAAACTTTTGAGGTATGTGCCAGTGGTGCCATGGTTAGGAGGCGTGACCCTGCTTATCAACCTCAGGAAATCTCCCTCAAGATCCAAGCTCCAATCTTACTTCGCCCTGTTGCACCTTCTCACACATATGCAGCTGTTCCATATTCCATTCATACTCCTCGGTTTTCCTTCATCTGCAGTGGCCATTTGATATGAGTTTGACCCATCAGTCATGCTTAAAATGTTATATATGTCACTGCAGTTTAGCATCATCAATCCCATATAATGTTATATACTCTTGGTTTGAACGAAATCCAAATAAAATCTCAAAATTCATATTAAAATTTATATAATTTATTTACATTAATAAAATAAAAATGAATTTAAAAATGAAAATAAAAAATCGTATTAAAATTCATATAATTTATTTACATTAATAAAATAAAAATGAATTTAAAAATAAAATCTCAAAATTATGAAAATTTTAAAATTTAAATGAAAATATAAATTTCTGAAATTTATTTTTAAAATTTTTGATTTTAAATTCAATTCCTATTGAGTGAGAGCCAAGTGTCTGAGTTTTTTTTTATTCTTTTTTCTTTGAAGAACACAGAGACAACTGATGGGCCGTAAAGGATGAAAATTAGACAATAATACTCTTTTATTAGTATGTAGACACATTGAATACAGGGAGCCAATGCAAAGTTTTAAAAATTTACCGTAATAAAATTTTTTTTTCCAATGGCACAATCAAGAGATAATTGAAATAGAATCGAAGATATAGAAAATTTTAAAAATTTCGTTCCATTCCTAATATTTAGGAATAAAAAATTTTGAGTTAAGTTATTTTATCTTTTAAATTTTTTTTAAATTTTTAAAGTTTTATTTTTGAGAGTTTTTTCTTTCTTAAAATAAATAATAATATTCTATTAATCGAAAAAGGAATGAACTCCATTTTTTTATGGTTATATTTATATATATATAGAGAGGAATGTTACATAATTTTTATGGGGTCACTTTTGGAGAGGGGTGCAGCAGGGCTACAGCCGGCGGCTTTGGGAGGAGACTTTTCCTTGCTTCGGACTTCAAAAAGAGACACATAATACAGTGAAAGAGGTCGCAGCCGTGGGATATATTTTCTTCTTGCTTTTGCACGTTCTTTTTCGAGCACAATAAATCATTCTATGAGTATTTTTTTTAAGTGTTTTATTTTTAATTTATTTTTTTAATAAAAAATTTATTAAAATTTTGATTTTTAATGATTATAAAATTATTTTGGACATATTAATTCAACATATTATAAATATTTAAATAATTCTTGTATTTTATGGATCATGATTTTATAGGATTTATTGAATAATAACTCATATTTAATAGTTTTAAAATAATTTATAATCAATTAAAACGATAAATCCATAATTATTTACTAGTTTTAATAAAGTGATAAATGATTTCCACGTCATGGAGTTAAATAATCTAATCTCGACAATCCTATTGTATATTTGTCACTTAGAATTAAGTTTTTTTCGATTTTAATATTATCGAAACTTTAAATTTTAAGAGTTTTTCTAGAATTATATTTCGATTAAGAAAATAGTTAACGAGTTTTTTTTAATTATTGATGAAATAATGAGAGATTAATTGTTCAACATTCGTTGAGCGACTATAATCAATTTATCTATGGCTATTGAAATCTTTAGATAGATTGATGATCAATCACATGAAATCAAGGTAGAAATAATTTCTTCGATTAGATTTTCTTTTTATTGATATTTTCTCTTTTGATTGGTTTTATTTAATTTTTTTATTTTAGTTAATTTCATTGATTTATTTATTTTTGTTAGATTTAAATAATTTTCAATCTCACATTTTATTTTTATTTTTCTTAAAAAAAATAAATTTGTCACTTCCTATAGATACGACTTTACCCACCACTCATTTTTAGTGAAATAGATATTTTTATTTTTGGTTGAATTGACACTTACCGATAACTCTCTTTCGGTAAATATGCATTTGTTTTAGAAAAATAAATTAACAAAGTAGAAAATACTTATGCAAAATTTGAAAAAACTCAATTAAATTAACTTATTTTCAATTATTTTTATTTTATGTTATTCCCGAAACAATATCTTTTATTTAACAAAAATAAATACGTTGTTGTCACACAAGCTAGAGAGAGAGAGGAGGGGGACAAATTAGAGGAAGTGTGAACGGAGGCGGGCTAGGTTTTTCCGTACCCTTTACCTACCTACCAATTCCATCATCTACCCTCCTTCTCTCTCTCCTCCCACCCAATAAATTTTCCCTCTCCCTTCCTTTCTCTCTCCTACTTCTTCTTCTTCTCTCTCCCTCTCTCAAACAAGCATACATCAATGGAGGCCAAACTTTTGCAAGCAGACTCTTCGGCAATTGCAGGGCTCCTCCGTACTTCAAAATTGGCCAGACCAAAGTGCAGTTTCGACAACAAAATTTGGCAAAGTTCGAGTTTGAAGTTCCCCGACTCAAAATCACTGAAAACAACTACTGGGTCTCTTAAAGCTTCCACAATCTCTATTGGTGTTGGGTATATTTCAATTCTCTATTCTTCTTGTTTCTCTTACATTTGTTTATTAAATTTCTTGGCTTGCTTTTTAGTATCTTGTATAAGATTACTCTAGGTTGAAAATTTTGAAGGCCTATTTTGGTTCCTAGAAGTATATTACCTATTTTCTTATGTTCGTATGTTTGTAATTATGTTTCTCTAAATAAGAATTCGTGCTAATTCTGTGTTTTGCTTTGACGTGATGTTTGATGTTTCAAATTTCAATGCTGCACTCTCGCCATATAATCAGAATTTGAACTTTTGGGAGTTTTTGGTAATTAGGTTTCCTTTGATGTTAACGGTATAATTGACATCATGCTATGTGTTTTTTTCATTCTCCCAAAATGTTAAATAAATGCATGCATCAATATCACTGTTCTTGCAATGTACTTTTCATTCGTTCAATTACCGCTCAACGAGAATTAGTAACTCATTATCTTTGTTCAATCCATTTTCTCTTTCTTGCTCGGAGAAAGAGTCTGGTTAAGAATGATGGAATTTTCTTTTTCTCTCTCATTCTGAATGTATGCATTTCTTCTTGGTTCTTACAATGAACTATTCATTCATTATTACAAGTTAGGAACATTTTGTATGCACGTTAGTCAGTGGTGATGCGCCTCCGTAGTGGTTTTGATCTGTTATGTGTTACAATCCGTTTTCACTTTTTTGTCTAAGCATTTTTCATGCCTCCTTCCGTTTCTCTGAAATTCTTGAAAATCAAGTGCTCCATAGCTCCCCCCTCACCATTTCCCCCTCAAATTGCATGTTTTTATTTGTTTGTATATGTGGCTCAGCACTTTTGACATGTGCTTTGGAACTGCGCTTTTACTCCATTCACTTGCTTTTATGCTTTTTTGAGGAGCCTTTGCATGCATTGTCTACTAAGCTTGTGCATTTTGTCTCCACCCACGCTGTTCCTCTTCTTATCACCTCCTTGCATTTCTTCTTGGTTCTTCTAATGAAGTATTCATTCTGTAGCACAAGTTAGTAAAATTTTTTGCGTGGATTAGTTAGTGGCGGGGCATCTCTGTAATGGTTTGATTTGATATGTATTACATTCCCTATAATTTCACTTTTTTGTCTAAGCGTTTTCCATGCTTCCTTTGGTTTCTTTGAAATTCTTGAAAATCACACTCTTTGCGCCTCCTCTCTCACCCTTCTCCCCTCACTTTGCACGTGTTTGTTTGTATGTATATGTGGTCAAGCACTTTTGACATGCATTTTTTGAACCATCCTTTCACTCCATTCACTTGCTTTTATGCTTTGAGGAGCCTTTGCATGCATAATTACGTGTCTATTAAGCTCTCCCATTTTGTCTCTGCCTGCATCTTTCCTCTTCTCATCATCTCTTTGCAATTGTATCTATCTATAAGTGAAATCTTTTGTTCGTGTTTTTTTGTGCAGTTGTGTTCCACCTCTCTCTTCTTGGATGTGCGTTGTGGCCTTTTGCATGCATCTATATGTGTCTATATTCTATCTCTCACTTTTTGCCTGTTGTTGTGCGCATTAACATCTCTTCCTCTAGGTTACAATTTAGGGGAGAATCTTATAGCTTCATCTAACACTTGGAAAAGGAAAAGGAAATGTAAATTTCCATATGATATTTTCTATGTTGTTCTTTAACAAGGAATCCTTCATTTATCTGGAGTCTTTAGATTTTCACTTAGATGGGTAGTTTACCTGTTTAATTGGGTTTAGTCATTAGCTGCATTATTTATTTATTTATTCTTGTGAAATTTGCAATTCTCTTATTATATGAGGCTTAGAATTGAAATTTACAAAATTTCAGCATTTTAAGCCCAAGAAATGGCCTATTTCCTTTGGATTATAATTGGGTTGATTGGTAAATTTCATGTTTAGTATGTACAGTCTGATTTTGGGGATCAAGGTTAGTTTTAATTATTTACTTCTAGCTCCCTTTTCATGCAGTTTGCCAACAAAGAAGCGGGTAGATGAGAGTGAGAACTTGACCCTGGATGGAATAAGAAACTCTCTTATAATGCAGGAGGACAGCATTATATTTAGCCTTTTGGAGAGGGCACAGTATAGACTTAATCCAGATGCATATGACCCTGATGCTTTCCCTATGGATGGATTCCATGGTTCCCTCGTGGAGTATATGGTTAAGGAGACGGAGAGGCTTCATGCTAGGGTATTAATAAATGACATGCATGTATGTACGTATATGTATATTTGCCTTCTAATTCTTTTCAATTTTGCATCAGGTGGGACGATACACAAGCCCTGACGAGCACCCGTTTTTCCCTGAGGACTTGCCTGAGCCAATTCTGCCACCTCTACAGTACCCTCAGGTGATGCAATGGAACAATTTCATTGATTTCGTCCTAGGAAACTGTAGAACATCCACCATACCATCTTTGATGTTTTATTTTGCACTTAGAAATTTCAAAATGTGACATTTTCCATGTAAAAACTCTCTATTCAAGCTGAAAATTTGTTTGACATGCTACCTTCAACCTAAAATTTGATGTTTAAAATATTTTTTGTACATTTGGAAATTCATTGGTTACAAATCTGATTTTGAATTTTAAAAGAATTCAGCTGCCAAGAGCCATTATAAATCTTTTCTTTTTTTTTTTTTTTAAATGGTGTTTAAATCATTTATTCATATTTGGAAATGCATTGATTAAACATCTAATTTTGGATTTTAAAGGAATTTAGTTGCCAAGAGCTTTTTGTTTTTAATTGAAAGTTATCATTGCTCTGAAAATGTCATGCTTTTATTCTTCTGTGAGCATTTTTTTCCCTTTTAAGTACATGCACGCCCATGTGCTACAATGCCCAACAACCCCCTTTCTTGCTGATGTTCATCAATGAGTGCATTTATTTTTTAGTTCATGACATACATGTTATGAATATATACCATATGATTATGTCACGGAGTGGAAAAGCCTGATATTTTCTCCAGTTTGACCTTGCTTTCAATCTGCAAACAGGTTTTGCATCCCTGTGCCAATTCAATTAATATAAACAAGAAAGTTTGGGAGATGTATTTCCATGATCTTCTTCCAAGACTAGTTAAGGAGGGTGATGATGGGAATTGTGGGTCAACTTCAGTCTGCGATACTATTTGTCTGCAGGTATTCTTTTTGTAGAATCATCTGTCATCTGCATTTTTACTTATTGAGTGCTAGTGAATTTAGCCCAGTTGGAAAATGCTTGTCATGCAAGTCTTTTCTTGTTGATTCTGGTTTATGTCACATACTGTTCATTGTCCCTGCATCTGTGCAGTATCACAAGCAATACAGATTTGCTTTGTTTGTATTTGGATGGAGAATCATAATACACCTAAAACTACCATTAAAGGGAGTGAGAAGAGGGACTAAATTGCTTGGCATCATATGTATAATCTGATACTAGTTGACTTTTTTCCTGATTACAATCATTCATACAACCAGTATTGAATTTACGTTATGTAAAATAACATACACAAAAGATAGCTACGCACCGACCATGTTTCCGCTTTAAGACTCTGTATTGCTCCTACTTGTTCTGATTAGGAATATTATTTATTGGTAGGTAATGAAATGGCAAAAATTTGGAGACCAAAGTTGTTAAAGATGAAGCAACATGCTACTTCAGGAACTTGATTCATCCTTTAAGGTGGCTAATTATTTAAAAAAATAAAAAAATAAAAAGAAGTGTGGCTTATCAATTTGATGGTGTCTCTATTTAGCTGGAAGAGGTTTTGGTAATTTGCAGAGGAAATAATGAGGAAAACAAAGGACAAAATGCCAAAAAGAGCAGTGAAAAGATAAAATATTATTAAGACTGTGCATGGTTATGATTCAGAGCCTGGAAAAGACCAAAGATTGAGCAAGGGAAATGCTGGAGGAACTCAAAGGGTAGATTGATCTCATCTCTGGAAAAGATCAAATTTCTGTGTAATTTGTTACAGCTAAGATCATGTCCATCTCATTTTTAATCCTAACAAAGATTTGTGGCAGAATTTCAAGGCTTAAGGATACACATTTGATAGCTCATGTAACCATTTTTCTGAAAATATTACTCTCTCTTTTTTCTCTCTCTCTCCCCCATTCACATGCACAATGACATGCATGCTTAAGACCATAGACAAGGGAAACACTTGCTTCTTTGACATGCTTTGCATTATATTTCTCTGACTTGTCTGTTGTGGTGACAGGCTCTCTCAAGAAGAATACATTATGGTAAATTTGTTGCTGAGGCAAAATTTCGAGCCTCCCCTGATGAGTATGAAACTGCAATTAGAGCTCAAGTATGTAATTAACTTGATCAAATAAATCACATGCATCTTTTTTGGCAAATCTTTTCCATTTTCTTCCCCCTCACGTGATCCTTGGTGCAACAGTAGAGTTGTTCCTTTGGTGACCTCGAGATCACGGTTTCGAGATGTGGTAATAGCTTCTTTGCAAAAATACAGGGGGAATACTGCGTACATATATGCCCACCCTCCCCCTACTCCCGTACTAAGTTGGGGATCACTTTGTGCACCGAGTGAGCCCCCCTTTCTTCCCCCTCACATGTATCAACATCACGTGCATGTTGGAAATTATGATTTTGTGTCATGTATTTTTATATGCTCTGGTGGTGTTGGGACCTTGTGATTTTCCAGGATGGAGCTCAACTGATGGATATGCTGACATACGCAGCAGTGGAAGAGGTGGTGAAGAAGAGAGTAGAAACGAAAGCAAGAACTTACGGTCAAGAAGTGACGATTGACAAAGATGGAGATGCAGAAGATCCGGTGTGCAAGATCAAGCCAAGTCTGGTTGCCAATTTGTATGAAGAATGGATAATGCCGCTGACCAAGGAAGTCCAAGTTCAATACTTGCTAAGAAGGTTGGATTGAAGTGGGATTATACAAAGTTACTTGTCTCTGATGCTGTTTATGACAATTATGATGTGAGGGTCTATGGAAGCTGCTGATGCTAATGAACACTATATCAGGGTGAGTTGTAAAAATATACATTTTGAAATCAATGTAGCTGAATTTTGAATTCAGAGGTTCTGGTTTTCTGACTTTGGTGCGTTTTGAGTGGAAAGCAGGCATTTTTGCTCATTTTTTTTTCCCAAAAGAGAACATAATATTGATCTGAGACAGTATGGTTTTTAAATTTTCTAAAATATGATTGGAATTTTTTTTATTAAACAGGTAATATAAGTCTGACAAAGCTATTTGAACTAGATAAATGAGCCACACATGACTAATGTTTAATGAGATGTGTGCGGCGCGTGCTCGGCCCAGCTGTGCTGCCCGTGCACACTCCTGCCATTGCTTGGAATGCACCGTAATTGCACTGGGACAGGTAGGACTGGTAATTGGGCCGGGCTGGTGTCGGAGCTTGGCTCGTTTCAGGATCGGACGAAGCTCGGACCAATTATTTAGACCCGTTACGGGTTCAACTCATTTAAAATCATTTTTTATAAGATTTAAAATTAAATATTACGGTATTTAAATGGAAATTTTGATAATTTTAATATATTACTCTTGATATAATTAGTATTTGTTTTATATTTTATTTTGGATGATTAATGTGTTTTTATTTTATATTTATTATGTTATAAAATGTGTTAAAAAAATCACAACCAAAATATATATATAATGAAATTTATGTTTTAGGCCGAGTTTGATCCTAAATAAGCCCAAACCTCTTTTAATTTTTCATGTCGAGCTCAAACCTTGATTTTTAGAGTTTTCTCGAGTTGGGTTTGGGTTCAGATCTATAAAATTTTAAACAGATTGAGTTCGAATTTTACAAAATCCGACTCAGAAAACTCGATTACCATCCCTAGGCACAAGAACCATGGCGTGGGGTGCACAACTTGATACCTTGAATGATGATTGGGGGTGTATTTGATTCGAGTCGCTCTCGAGTATCTTTGTACTCGAACTCGATTTTTTTTACCTGACTCGAACTCGACGAGTAGTAAATAATAGGGTTTGAAATAGACTCAATTATATAACAAACTGCTCGAACTCAACTCAAAAACTCGATTATTTTATAATATATTAATATATTTTATTTTATTTTTATATTATAATAATATATAAATATATATAATATATATTAATATATGTAATTGAGTTATTTATCGAGTTTTTGAGTCTAAAGTTCTACTACTCAATCTCGACTCGATACATGATGAACTCAATTTGAACTCGACTTGAACTTAGTCAAATTCGAGTCAAGTTGAACAGTTAACCGAGCAGCTCGAACTCGATTCGGTCCATATAATAGCCCTTTTGATGATATAACCTCCTTTTGACTTGTACATTTGATGTTCAAGCCTTGCTTTCGGTTTGATTACGTAATTTTTTATTAACATGCTAATTGTCCGGTGTCCATTTTTTCAACTTGGGAAGAAGTCTGACCTTGAGTTCATTGTTACAATTACAAAAAACCCTAGCAAATGAAATCCAAAACACAAAAAATCCATTCCAAGAAACATATTTTATTAAATGAAAGTCCAAATGAAAGCATAACAAGGGTTTACAGAGCCTAAAACACCTAGACCAAAAAATATAGCTTAAGTAACTTTAGATAACCACTCAAAAATATAGGATCCTAAGTAGACTAAAATTCATCAAAATAACAAAAATAATAAATAATTCTCATGAAGCGTTGATGACAAGTACGCTAGTTTTCTTACCTCTTATTATATTTAGAGCGATAATATAATTAATTCAGTTTGAATATTTATATAGATTCTATTTAGAAAGTGACTTTTCTATTATAATTTTTTTTATTTTAATTTTAAAATTTAATTAAAAAATTTAACGTCTAGATATATCGATTACATTAACTATATCAGGAAATGAGAGTGGGGTGCAGCCATGCATGTGCACTCTTGTAATCGTCAGGAATGCGAGATAATTACATATCAAGTTCTTAAACTTTACTCCTAATTCACAAATTGGTTCATAAATTTCAAAACGTAACGGTTGAAATCTTAAACTTTAGAAACCGTAACAAGTTAGTCTTTCCATTAGTAACGATACCTAATTAGCTGTTAAGTACCAAGCTGGTTCGCTGTGACATATGATTTGGCTGCCTTGTGGTAGTAAGTGCCGACGCGTCATGGGACACTTACGCGTCGGTCATACCAAATTTTGCCACGTCAGCATCTCAAAACCTCACGCTACCACATAAGCAAATTAAGGGCATTTTAGTCTAAACACCTCTCCTCTCTCTCCCTTCCTCCCTCTCTCTCTCTACTTGC
This sequence comes from Dillenia suffruticosa, assembly GCA_033439265.1. Taxonomy (NCBI): domain Eukaryota; kingdom Viridiplantae; phylum Streptophyta; class Magnoliopsida; order Dilleniales; family Dilleniaceae; genus Dillenia; species Dillenia suffruticosa. Next base: position 3,841,509 of record JAVTVX010000029.1, on the reverse strand, counting down.
GTCTTCCACTTCGAGCTTTTCCTCTTGATCTTCAACTTTTTTCCACAAATCCGCTTCTCCTACTAGACTCAATCTCTACAGTTCCCCTTCACCTTCCTCTTCCCATTCTATTAAGAGCAAGATATGTCATAGTTATTTCTGACGTTACAACTCTCTCTTCTTTGGTAAATTTTGGTGATTTTGAGGCAAATTTCACAAATCCTTCTCGGTAGCTTCCTTTTGCTGTCGGAACATCGTTGTTGCTAGTCAGGTGGCAATGATGGTCGTCGGGCGCTGCTTGCCGACATCACTGTTGGCCGAGATTGTAGGGAAGAGCCACGGAAAACTTCCACAAAGCATAACTTGAATGGTCGAAGTGTTCAGAAGTCGAAGAGTTGCGAAAGATGAATCGATTCTCAGCATTGACGGTGGCAAGTTTGTGTTGATCTCTGTCATTAGTGCCGCATCACATCCAACCGCTGCTGGTTGCAAATCCATATTACAGACAATCGCGACGAAGATTCTCGAAAGGCAGCGAAGTGCGAGCGTTGAATCGGCTTCAATTGAGCTCGACGATCTGCAATCCTTGTGCCTTTGAATTGATTTTCCTTTGGTGAATCGTTCTTCACCACCGACGGCTGTCAATTTTTCGCATCGGCGGCAAATTTTGGAGGAAATCGAATTTGACCTTAACTTGGGTATTGGGGGCAAAAATTTCCAGTACGGTTGTTTCTTTGGTTGCTGGAACCGTCTTCTTCTCTCTTAGACCTCATCAATGCGGATTTAAAATTTGTTTGTAATTTGGTTTATTGGGACATTGGAGTGGAGAAGGACAGTGGGACCTTTGAATATTCATTCTTGCATGAAGTTTCATTTTTCTCACAGAATCTTTCCCATTCCATGTCTTCAAAGCCCAAAGCAGAATGAGAATCCATCCCACTAAAGTGACAAGCAACCCGTGCCTCAACCACATATCTTCATAGATGGATTTTGATGGGTTTTAGCAAGAGAAGAGGAGTGTTTTTTTAGAGAGAGAGAGAGAGAGATTGTGTATGTTTAATAAGAGAGGAGAGAAGAGAGAGAAAGGGGGAGAGAGAGAGAGAGAGAGAGAGAGAGGGACGAGTGTTTTTTTTTCAACCGGTAAAGAATTTTTCCGTTGACGTGTCATGTCACGTCATCATTGGTGCTGACGTGGTAATGTTGTAAGTGATAGTGATTACATGTCATGTGATATGTCAGCAATTCCTGTCACATGGCTTTCACATTATCTGTTATTTTGAGTCAACCCAGCACTTAACGGTCAACTAGGTATCGTTATTGACAAACTTGTTACAGTTTCTAAAGTTTAGATTCTCAGTCATCGGTTTTGAAATTTAAGAACCAATTTATAAATTAAGGATAATGTTTAGAGACTTGACATGTAATTATTTTCGAGGAATGTACCTACTCTACATTGGAGCAGGTGCAACGGCCTAGGATATCCGGATCTCTCTCCAAATCTTGTTTTTGATTTGATCATACCAGTTTTTGACTTCACACCACGGTTGTTCTCCATGAGAAATATTAGTATCATTATTTTTAAAAATTGAAACAAAACATTTTGTGTATAATTGAGGTTATACATAACAGAAATAGACAAATGATGAGAAATAGACAGATGATTAAATAAGTAAATAATTTATTAAATATAAAATTTTTATATAAATATTAATTAATTTAACATATATTGAGATGTCTTGAAAAATGAATAAAATATTTCAAAAATAAAAAATGTAAGTACTGTACATCAGAGTGAATAACCACACGTATTCAAAATTATAATCGCATAAAATCATTTAACACAATTTAAGATTTAATATCGTAGTTTGAGAATAAATTATGATTTAAGATTTTTCCCACATAGATACACATCATTAAATACCAAATACAATAGTCGTTAGACAAATGGTGAGTGTAGTGAATGTCAAACATACTTCCGCTTTGACACTACATTAATTTGTTAGAAAAGTTAATTAAATGACAATCAATTACTCAAAAAAAAATCTCATGATGATAAGATTGAAACTAAATTAATCGAAATGATTTCGAATATCAATCGATTATATTAAATAAAAGAGAAAAATTCAAAAACAAAAATTGATTACATTAGGATTAGTTGAAATTAGAGCTAAGTTGAGATTAATTCAATTAAAATTATATCTAATTTTTTCATTAGAATTTTAATTTAATAATTTAATTATTGTTATAAAGAAGTTTGATTTTTATTTGTGAATTTTTTATTTTAAATAAAAATACTATTTGTAGAGTATAATAAGATAAAAATAAGATGAAACAAGTTGAATTCGATATCTTTTTCTTATTATTATTATTATTTTTTATTTTTTATTTTTATTTTCCTGGATTTGGCTAATTGGGTTGCGGTTAAATAATTAATTAGCTCAATCGAAACTTCGAAAGCGATTACTATTTTTAAATAAATAAAGTTGAGAAGCTTCAAGATTAAAAAATTCCATATCTGTAGATCTACGTGGTGACCTCTGTTTCCTCTGCTCACATATAAAAAGGGGACCCGGGGAAAAACAGAAACTGATAAACGACTCTAGAGAGAGAGAGAGAGAGAGAGAGAGAGAGAGAGAGAGAGAGATGGAGACGGTGGGCAGATGCTCAATGTCAGTTCTTGTACTTGCAGTGACAATGTTGGTAGTGGGAGTCACTGATGTTGAGAGTGTGAGAATCATGGTTGGAGGAGCTCAAGGTTGGGTTACCAGCGTGAACTACACCACTTGGGCTCAAGACAAGCACTTCTACAATGGAGATTGGCTCTGTAAAAACCCCTTCTCCCTTTCTCTATTGATAATTTGTTTTGCATGTGCTAGATCTTGAGGTTGTCGACTTTTTCTGTTTGTTTGTTACTGTGGCTTAATATCTATTCCTGTTCTGGCTCTGTTGGTTGGACCATTAGTTTTTGTTGAGAATCGATTTTTGTGTTCTTTGTTGCTAATTAGGAATGTGTCTGAATTTGGATTCCGTTCAGTGCCTGTTTTACCTTGGATTTCCTGAGAATTAGTAGATTTCTTGTGTTATTTGTTCCGAATGAGAAATGGGGTTTTGAATTTTGATATGAAAAGGTGTTTTTTATTGAGTGAATTCATTAATTAAGGTGTTCTGAAAAGAACAGTGCTATTTTGGGGTTGGGGGTTTCAAATAGAATTAGATCTGAAGATTTTGCTTGCTTTACTTACTCATTCGTCTTTAATGTTTAGCTTTAGTTGAGCTCATTTGCTTGTTTTCACTTGGTATTGAAGCTTTTTGGTTTTTCTTGTTGCTTTCAAGATCCTTTTCCCAGTTTTTGCTTTTCATACTTTTGGTTCTGGTTCCCATTGGGGTAAAGTCCTGTTTAAAGACAGGGTTCGTAGTTTAATGCTATGATGTTTTCATGACTCCACTTTTCTAAGTAATTGGTCTCGCAAATTGAAGACAGATAAATCTGCAAGTGTTGTTTTTCAACCTTAAAAATGTAAAGGGGGGTTACCTTCTTTTGATACCAATGTAGGACTCATACGAATCATCTTTTCAACATTTAAGATTAGAGATTTTCCCCCCAACTTCAGCATAATCTGCTGAGATGTTCCATTTGCTGCATCATCAACTTTTCTTGTGGAAAATTAAAATGCTATGGGGACGGAATGGAAATAATCAATTTCTGTTTCAATCAAAATCCATCATTTGGACCTTCAGATCTTCAGTTTGATGGTCTCCCAACCAAGCCATCCCTGCCACAATATGCACCAGCCAGGAATTGCATCCGTGTCTATACCCTGGCGGGGTACTATTATACCACTAGATCATTGGTGCTTGTGATTTCAATGGGAAAATTTTACATCACAGCAATGCTGGATGTACCAAAAAACCTTTTCTTGGGTGAGAGGATTCATCACATGAAAATTCTGAGTATTAGTAATCTTCTTTGATGTGAAGACCTGAAAATTTGGAAAATTTTAGATTTGTATTCCTTTAATCTGATTTCAAATTGGGTAGGAGTAGGGTGTTTGAACTGGCTATGTTTGACCTGTTCCTTTGTGGTTGCATGTTTTACTCTCTAGGTGTGCCAGGTGCCTAGGAGTAGAATTTAGGCATAATGCCATCCAATGGCGGATAGTGCCTTGAATAACTTAGGGCAAGCTCTATAGAATGACAAAACCGGCAGACAAAATCTTGGCCAATTTTTTAGCTCAAAATGGGAAAAATAGGATGGTTTTGATGTCGATGAGGTGCTTTGAGTAGGACTAATTGAACTGTCTAATGTCAATATCACTATGATAATCTACGATGTGTGAAACATGGTGTTCCTTATGAATTATAAGTGATTCAGGACACTAGCTGTATGAAGTGGGACAACCTATGAAGGTTGGTGAGCAACCCAATACTCAGCACATGGAGACTCCTGTCATAGATTCAACCAAGTATATTTTATTGATCTTACCTGCTTGTTATGTTTTGAAGTTTTTGTTGTGTCCTGATTGGTCGTTGGTGGAAATTTAATGCTTTATTATATGATACATTATTTTAATAATTTGAACAGTTAGAAACTTTGAATACAAGAAAGTGTTAGAAGACTCATTGATGCAATCTCATTTGAAATTATTCTAGATTCTTGTGTTCCATGCTAAAACATCATACTTTAATTGCTATGAGGTGGTCTGAATCTGCCTTCTCTGTTTATTTATTTATTTTTCAAATTATTTTTGGGTGCAGACTTTGTGTATGATAGAAACCAACTGAATGTGCTTGAGGTTAACTCAACCGATTACGAGTCATGCAATTCAGACCATCCTCTCCACAACTGGACCACCGGTGCTGGCAGGGATGTGGTTCCCCTCAATGTTACCCGCAAATACTATTTCATTAGTGGGAAGGGATTTTGCTATGGTGGTGCCAAGCTTGCAGTTAATGTTGAAAATCCACCGCCCCCACCTGAGGCTGCCCCGGTAAAAGCAGACTCCACCAGACCTATTTTAAGGGGCCATTTTGTTGTACCTGCTGTTTTTGCCATAGCTGCAATGTGGGACTCACTTCTCTTTCGGCTTTGGTGATAGTTTGCGAGTTCAGCCAAATGGTAATTTAGTCCCTAGTGCCTCTGCTTTAACCAAATTGTGAAGAAAAAGAGTTGTGTTCCACATCCTTTTTTTAAATTTATTTGTTTGAAGGGTTTTATTTTCTTTTTTTTTTTTGTGTTGTTTCAATCTTTTATAGCTTGAGTTGGAATTTGAAGACGATGTTTATTAAACTTTGTTGGAAAGAAAGAACAGTTGAAAATGCTTTTTAGATGTGAATGAAGTATCTTGCGTGAATTGCGGAAACATACGTAAGAGTTTTGTTGCTTGTCTTGAGTTGTGTGATGGATTTCCGGGGCCCTTCCATGTGCGCTTGTCCTTATTTACACAAAAATGGACTTTGAATTTGGGGAGTAAAGCAAACAATAATTGCCCTTACGCGGCTGGTTCTGTGCCAGGCAATCTCACAAATCTTTCTGCTGTTCACAAATGAAATGTGGCACACGCAATATGCTAGAATGGATTTGCAAATGACCTTTCCTTGGGTGGGTTCGGGCCTGACCACCCCAACTCAAACAAAAGAAAAGGGGTTCGTTGACTCGAGCAGCATGAGCAACAAAGTTCAATTCCTGCCTTGAACTAACGAAAGTGCACTATCATTGATGTGAATCCTTTGGATATAGAAATTCGAGAACTCACGAACAAGTTAATATTATTAAAAAATCATTTTGATGAATGATCTTAAATTGGTGGAAATAAAGATCTTAATCCGTTACTCTAAAAGAGAAAGAATCTAAAATATAAGATTTTAAACTCATTTCTTACTAGAACAAAAATCTTGGTATAAAAATGAATCAAATGATGTCAAAATCTAGATTGACAAATCGAAAAACTAAACAAAACGTCTATCTTAAATAAATTTAAAGAGTTCTTAAAAGAACTAAACAATGTGAAGAAATTTTACAATATTATATTTTTTGTTTTCACAATCGGTTTTTTACTAAACTAATTCGGTTCGAGTACTGTAAGGTCTATTTTAGGAGTTGGTTCTCTCAAATCTTTTTTCACCATTCCCGAGACTCGAACTCGAAATCTCTAGTTAAAGGGATAGAGTGTCCAACCACTCAACACAAAAGAATTTGATAAATTTTACAATATTATTAATTCTCTCAAAAGTTCTGTTTTATATAATATATTATAGATTAGAAACAACTTTTAAAATGACAACCAAAATTTTAAGTAATTTTCTAAAATTAAAAAAGAAACTAAATAAAAATAAACTATTTTGATCAAATCTTTCCATCTTTTAACTAAAGTAAAAAAACATCATATTTTGACCAAATTTTTTTCTATATTTTGAATAATTTTTTGCTCATATTTTTCTTCATTCATGTCCTCCCTTAGTTTCGGATAGTTTTGAACTTTTTATTTTTCCAATTGGGATTGAATGACCCCCTTTGGTTCCTTATTCACTTGAATTCCAATTTCTTGTAGTAAAGCTATTCAGATTAAGTTATTCAACTTTTTCTTAAATCTTTTAGCTTGAACGCTCATCATCGGACCATTGAAACTTGAATTTGATCATTCGAATTCCTTATAGTCTTGATATCCTCATCATTCTCCCTTTCGAGAAGGATTTGTCCTCCAATCATCACTATTATGTTATTGATGTCTCGACAATCAACACACATCCTCCATGTCCTATCTTTCTTAGTCACCAAAATCAAAAGAAGTGTGCATGAACTCCTACTCTTTCTCACATATCCTTTTTCCATCAATTTTTCGACTTGCCTTTGAAACTCCTTTGACTCTTCTGAATTGCTCCTATATGTTGGACAATTTGGAATTGATGCATCAACCACAAAATCGATTTGATGTTCAACCACTCAGATAGGTCTGGAATAGTTATTCGGGAAACACATTCTAGAATTCCTACAAGAGAGAAACAACAACACTAGCCAAAGAGGGATTAAGTTGGTAAGTACTTAAAAAGGTCTCTTTATACATGAGTACAATCATTGGTTATTTTGAAAGCAATGCTCGTTTAACTTCACTTATTTTGGCATTGAAATTCCTTTGTTTTCTCACTGATTTTATCTCATTGGCTAAAATTTTATCTCTTTTCTCTTCTTCACCAAATTTGGCCTATCTCTCTTATTTTCTCTCTTTTTTTTGTTCTTTCAACTCATTTGATCTCTTAGTTTCTTTGGTTCCCTCAATTTTTGCAATTTCACTTGATTCTCATAGACCTATTTGGTGTTATCAGAATTAGAGCGATTTTTCTTTAATTGAATATAAACGAATATTTGTTGGTGAAACCGTTATGTTGTAGATGTTGATCAGATTGTCACAGCCTTCCTAGTAAAAGATACTCACCTTGCATTGGCACCACATCACACAATACCTTATCTTTATATTTATCAATCCAGAATGGCACAACAACCTACTTGGTAACCGTCACTTCTCCCAACCATTGTAACTTGTATGGTCAAAAATGTTTAGTAATTAGCAAGTTCAACTTTTCCACTAAAGCAGTACAAGCAACGTTAGTAAAATTGCCATCGTGAATAAGCAAAATACTTACCTTATCTTTCACATGGCAATAAGTGTGAAAGATATTCTCCCGATACACTTTTTCTTCCTTTCCTTTGACTTATAAGCTTAAGACTCAACGTACAACTAGTACTAATATTTCATCGTGCTTAGCCCCAAATTCCTCATCTCCCATGGGGTGGTCTTCCAATGGTGGCATGTAATCAAAATCAACTTCATTTTCAGACTCGATTGTACTCTCTTTCCGAATCACAATAACTCACTTGTTTGAACATTGACTAGCAATGTGTCCCCTTTCCTGACATTTGAAACATTTAATTTCACTAGAACGAGTTGAGGTGGTAATTGCCTTACCTTAAGAAAAGATTGTAGAGGCAACTGATTTGTGCTCAGTTTTAACCTTGAAGATGGATGAATTTTTTTCTTTCTTTGGGTAGATCGTTCTCCAAGATATTGTACTCAAAATCTGTGAGATTGGTTTTGCCCGTGTAGTGCCTTTCTTGAATTGCCTCTCAACCTTGATTGCCGTGTGTACTAAATTCTCTAATTCAATGTAATGATATATTTCGATCGTATTGGCAATCTTTCAGTTTAAACCATTCAAAAATCTGACCATCGTCGCCTTCCAATTTTCTTCCACATTGGCTCTAATCATAGCCATCTCCATCTCTTTATAATATTAGTCTATGTTTTGATTACCTTGGTGGAGACTTTGCAGCTTGAGGTATAGATCCCGGTAGTAGTGACTCGGCACAAATCTTTGTCTCATTACTTTCTTCATCTTATTTCAAGTTTCAATAGGACGTCCTCATTTTGCCTCCTATTGATGCACAACTCGTCCCATATATAATTGCATAATCAGTAAACTCAATTGCAGTAAATCTTACCTTTTTAATTCAAAATAGTTGTGACAATGAAAAGTCAACTCTATCTTCTTTTCCCTTTCAAGGTATGTTCGAAATCATTTTTGTTTTGAAATGATGGAATTGTCATTTTGATACTTCCCAATTTGTTGTCTACTAGATTCCTAACTTCTCTATTTTGACCAAATTTTTTATGACTATCCACTAATAATCTATCAAACTCCTCCTCTAATTTGTACCCTTCAAGCTCATCCACAACTTCAACTTCCCTTTGATGAGATCTATTCCTCCTTGGAGGTTTGAAGTAATTGGTGGCTGCTCTCTTTACGTCCCTTCTTTCACTCTATCCAATTTTTCATGTATAAGATATAACTCTCCCTTCATCATCCGTCGCATCTCCCTCATAAATGCTTGTAATTATAGATTCGGTCCAATGTGTGGTTGAATCTGCTCATTTGTGTTATCCTCTTGAATTTGACACATAATTCGAATCTGCAAGGTAAGATTAGAATAAAATAGAAAAAAATATCACCATACTCGCTCACACATTTCACTCAAAATAAAACGGTTCATTCAAATCCACTCGTGTTTTACTTAATTTAATTTAACTTTTATTTTTAATAAGTTCTCTCTTACCTTTTACCTCCTCACTTCACTTAGTCAAAGTTCTTTATTGAACTTGACATCTCAACTCAAAAGTAATTATTTTGTGAAATTCAATGACTTATATGAAAGAAAATATAACAAGGAGAACAAAGAAGGAAAAATTAGGAAAGAAAAGTGAGAAAATAAGAAAAGTAATAAATTTGGAAAATTTCAAATTATGAAAAAAACAAATAAGGAAGAGAATTAATAACAAAGGTGAACAAATAAAGAAATAGATAAACTAAAAAAGGTGAGCAAATAAGAAAAGTTTTAAATTTAGAAAAGTGCACTAAATTAGGAAAATATACAAATAAGGAAATATTTCAAATCCAATACCACAAAAATTTAGAAAGTTATAATCGGAAACTATCAAATTTAATAACAACAATTTAGGAAATTTGCCAAATTTGAATAACATCACAAAATGAACAATTATCAAATTTGAAAATAAGATGCAAAAAAATAAAAAAAAGGAAGCTGCTTTCTTTAATCATTTTTTTTCACGGTCTTTTTTTTTCATGGCCCCTTTTTCTTTTTTTTTTTTGTCATGGCCCTTCTTTTTTTTTTTTTTGAACTATGGTATCACAAAAAAAAAAAGAGTCAAGAATGAAAGATACCAAAGAAAATTAAACCCACGGATGAAGAATTCTGGTCTTCACGATAAATTGAAATTTGATTTAGAGTTTCAAGACCTGATTTATCAAAACACAAACAAAAACAAAAAAAGATGAAAGAAATATAGATAAATAAGAATAATTTGAAAGGTAACTTGAATTTGCTTTGATTTTAACTGATATGAATCCATTGGATATAAAAATCTGAGAACCCACGAACAAGTTAATGTAGTTCAAAAATCATCCCGACGAATGATTTCGAATAAGTGGAAATAAAGATCTCAATCTGTTACTCTAAGGAGAAAGAATCTAAGATATAAGATCTTAAATTCATTTCTCACTAAAACAAGAATCTTGATATAAAGATAGATTAAATGATGCGAGAACCTAGATAATTCAAAATCTAGATTGATAAGTCAAAAAATTAAACAAAACATCTATCTTAAATAAGTTTAAAAAGTTCTCAAAAAAAACAAAAAATTGTAAAGAAATCTCATAATATTATTAATTTTCTTAAAAATTCTATTTTATATAATGTGTAATGACCTATTTATAGAATAGAAGTAACTCAAAAATGACAAGTAGAATTTAAGTAATTTCCTAAAATTCATTAAAAAGGAAATTAAATAAAAATAAACTATTTTGATCAAATCTTTTCATATTTTTATCAAAACAATGAAACTGCTAAAAAATGTGTTAAAATATATTTTGACTAAATTTTTTTTCATATTTTGAATAATTGTTTGCTTCTATTTTTCTTCATTCATGTCTTTCTTTAGTTTTGGATAGTTTTGGACTTTTATTCTTTTAATTGGAGTTGAATGAGTATAATTAAGGCCACCTTTAGTTTTTCATGCACTTGTACTCTAAATTTTTTATGTAAACTCTTTAAATTAAATTATTTAGTATTTCTTTGAATCCTTAAACTCAAGCGCTCATCACTGAACCAACTAAAACTTGAATCGGATCATCTGAACTCTTTGCGGTCTCGATGTCCTCATTGATAATCAACCCTCCTGTCCAGCCAACCAAAGAAAATCCTACACCTAGCGGTGGAGGAACCCCCCCTCCCAAAAAGAAATTCTATATTTTCTAAGTTTTTAAAATTTATAGCCCTTAAATGAAATTCACTCCCTTAAAATTGTATTTTTGTTTCTCCAAAATTGAGATATATGACTTAAATAGAAAATTTTAAATATTATTTACGGCCATAATTTTTTTAAAAAGAAATATATGATTGTGTAAAAGCCGAAATCAATTATTTGGACATTTTAAATTTAACTATTAGGTTTTTGATTTAAATTACAAATTTATAATATATTATTAAAATAAGTTACTAAGTTTAGTAATTAAAATCTTAATTTTTATATTATGCGTACGGTATTTCTAGCTCAGTCCCTAGTTAAGCCTAGAGACTTAGTGTCAATATTATAACTTTAATATAGGTGCACAACCCGTCAAAATTAAGGATACAATATATTTTAATCGGATCTCAAATTTAAAAATTTTAAAAAAATTATATTAAGAGAATTTATCTTAAATTAAATTTAATAACATTTGAACCGAATTAATAATTTTGAAAATCGGTAAATATTAAAAAAAAAAAAATTACAAGGAGTAAAAGTTCAGTGCCTGACGAAAGGGCTTTGAAATCCTCCTAGAGCCTTCATTCTACCAGCAGAATCGCCAAATCACAAATGGAAAAAGAGTCACATCAACTCCCATAAGCAAACACCTTTTTCCACGGCGAATGTAAAATAAACATGCCCTGAGATGTGGGGATTAAACTCCTCCAACTTTGATATGGCCCCCAAGGAATACCCGCTTTCACTCACACTTTTGTCGGGATGGTGTAATTGAATCGGCCCTGGGGCCCAAAAGTAGCTTTAAAAAAAAAAAAAAAGAAAGAAATACATGATTGTGTAAACTCCTCTGTAGGCATGCGTTTCCTGGATACTTTTTCCGGCCAGAAAAAAGGGTGCCGGGCGGAGTCCATTTGGGGGTCTGTTTGCCAAATTGTTCCGGCTGAATGGATTCACAGATGGTGCCTAACTTTAGCTTTACCATTTTTTGCTCTAATTTGTTTTTTCATTTGCCACCAGTAAATTCCTACAAACATAATTGTTGAGTCCTCTCTTTTTTATTTACTTATTTTTCTCTTTTCTTGGTCTTCCCATTCAAGTTTAAACTCCAAATAGCTTCGAGGGAACACATGCTTTTATAGTTACGTTTGGACCCACCAATGTTTTATTCATTCCGTGATTGAGCATTAGTACCCTTTATGCAATGTCTAGTTTGTGTATAACGAAAACACATGTCGAAAGAGTTTTGTTCTTTAAAAATCTTATTCAATTCAAATCGGAATCAATTTAATTGATCATTAAAAAAAAAAAAAAAAAAGGCCCTGGGGCCATTTTTGGCTGGACACAAGAAGGTCCAATCAATTTCTAGCCTAAAAGATCTACTGGTTCTAGTACGTCGGGCCTGATCTGACCCAATATTTGTCCAAGCTCGAGCAAGCAGCCCGCTTTCTTTTTTTTCTTTGCATTTTCTCTTCCCATACCTTTCTTTGGTTGTTTGATCTTGAAGGTTTAAAAATGATGACTTCTGTATGATTACTTTTTTCTTTATCTTTTTCTTGAATGATATTATTGTATAAAACAAAAACTTTCAAAATGCCAATACCATAAAAGGACAAATTTTACGGAAATGAGGTGTCCCGGTGGCTTCATGGCCAATAGGATGTAATAACTAAAGATAAACAATAAAAATAAAAATAATGAATTCTCATTCCAACAATTTTATAATTTTGATGGGTCAAAATTATAAATTTATATTAAAAGAAATGAAATACAATATATATTTTGAATTGTAATTTCAAAGGGTGGGTTATAATTTTTAGTATGAGAAACAATATTTTTAATTATTTAGTTTTCAAAATTATATGCATAAATTTTTTAAATTTCAGGAGACTGCTTTTCCAACTTGACAATGCAACTGATCCATCCCAAGGGGACAGTTTATTGGTCACAACCCCCGTAATTCTCAAAATGTGGGACTACAAAATCTACATTAATAATAATAATAATAATAAGATGACAGAAAATAAGATCATGAGTTGCATAGCAAAAACATGAATACAATGAACAAAAGACTCAAATCAAGAGATGCATAACGTGGCCTAAGAAGAGAAGTTGCTGACACAAAATCAAAATCTGCAGGCCTTCTACAAAAGCCAGAATCCTTACAAGCTTTCTCTGCAATGAGTTTGTTTATGTGAGAACCCAAATGATATTTGTCCCAAAACATATGCAGCTTGGAGGATAAGCATGGGACACCATGCACAGTGCATAACCCCATACTGTTATTTGTTGTTGTTGTCGGACAACATGGAGCTCCGATCTCTCTTAGCCCTGCATTCCCATAAATATGTACAAATTTTGAGTTTGACATACATGTTTATGCTAACAAGGAACAAACGAAAAAAAAATGATCCTAAGTCTCTAACGATGCATGTTTATCCGTCTCGTCTCCCTCTATGTTAGAATTTTTTAATTAATAAGTCTCAGTTACGTTAGATCTGGTTATTTTGATTTTTGATTTTTTAATCAAGATATAGTATTGTCGACATGAAAAATACAAAAAATAGTGAATATAATTGTTTAGAAAAATAAAATAAAAGAAAGAAAAGAAGGTTAGAAGTGAGTTGAATTACCATATTTCAATGGATGTTGAACCAACTTAAATAGAAAGTCATAAATTTGGATGAGATAAAAGGTTGCATCTTGAAAGCGGAAGTTCAATAGAGTCACTGCGTCCCCAAGCTCGGTATTGAAATATTGCACCATTTCATTTATATCTTTTGCACACACACTTTCTGGCCTGACCATGTCTCTGACAAGTGGGTAGCATCCGAGGGGACCTACTTCAAACACAAAAAACTTTCTTCCTCCCAATGCATATAATTCCTGCAATGTTGAAAATGAACTACTTGACATGAAATAAAACTCTCCAAACTTGCAAAGTTAATAGTTTGTATCTCTCATGGAGTGACAATGTTGTATCATTTTGATGGGAAGGGATCTCTGTAAGAGAGAAAGAGAGAGAGACAGAGAGAGAGAGTTACCTCTAAAAATTGGGCCAATTTGGATGCAAGGACACGGGCAAACTTTTTAGGCTTGTAATGTTTAGTAGAATTTTGCAAAGGGTCAAGATAATTGAACACGTAGTCATTACTGCCTACAAGAACCACAAATAAGGATTCTGACAAGCTTTCGGAGAGCGCCGTGGGGCTGTGGTGGAAAGTTCTGTTTAAGTATTCTGTGATTGAATTTTTGAATAGTTCAATCTGGCCCTTCATGTTCACATTCCCACGCTGAAAAAAAAAATTGAAGAATTTATGAAGGCAGTGCTCTCATGTCAATGCCCAGATGGGATAGCCAACATAAGTAGCTCTCTCAAACCCTTTTTGTTTTGTCAAAAATAATAATATTAATCATCATCATCAATTGTAAGTTGAAAATAATATCTTTAAATACTTTTCTTGGATTGGGAAAAAGCAATCCTTACAATTGTGTTGCCTGTTTCATCAAGTATTCCGGCCGAGGCAAATGCGAAATTGTACCCATCTCTTTTATTCTCCTTAAACTTGATTTCCTCATGCACAAAAGGAGTAGATGCTTGTACATCAAGATAATATCCTGCCAAAAAATCATCATAAATCAATTAAAAATCACTTGCCTAACAAACACAACAAATGACGAACACAAATTTTTACCATTTATTCGATGTTCATAATTTTTGCATGTTTATTCTGTTCCATGAATTTCCTCGTATACACATGAAAGCAGAAATTAAAATTTTATCGTAATGAGAAAAGTAAAAACTCGATTTAATTATTCACCTATTTGATCAGTGATAAGATCACCATCAGAATATCTACCGGTTGGACCATAGGGAAAGTTTTTGCCATAGGGATCATGCGTGGACTCGTCCTTGCTATCGTGGATCATATTTTCATTTCCACAATCAGCTTGAGAGTCTCCAAATATATACAATGCTGGTACTTTTGTATAAGCTTCAGACCCTAAGAGAATTTGCTGAAGAATTATTAGAAACAATGGGATCATAGGAGTCTTCATCGACATTGTTGTTGTCTTCGAGGAGGATTTTCTTTGTTGATGAGATGCACATGTTTTTCTTTATTTTTGGTTTTTTTTTTCTGGGTTTGTTGCAATTTTAACGTTCTTTCTTGTGGGATATGAAAAGAGATGCGGAGGATATTAGGTGTCTGGACAACTAAGCAAATCAAAAGCTAGAAATACAAATAAAAGGGTGGATGAAGCTTGTAATTTATGAATATTTGAGTTGCACATTACCTAATTATGCGCAACTACCCATTTCAATATATTATTTTATTTAATTATCGGGTATTCGATAATTATAATGATTCTGAATTGGATTTAAGAAACAAAACTCTTTGAATACTTATTTTCTCGATAAATAAGATTCGAATCTAAAATGTTAATTAAGGAGAACCAGTGACGTTAATACCCAGAATGTATTCAATAATTTGTTTTAACGGAGTAGATTTAAATTTTAATACACAATGATTTATAGATGGTGAAAAATACAAAACTATTATTTTAAATATTTATTTAAATTTAATAATAATTGCGAGACTAAATAAGTAAAAAAAAAAATTGAGTCTCTAATAAGACAAAAATAAATAATTAGAATGAAAAAATTAGTCATAATTGTGTCTTTATGTAGGGATTATCATCTCAAAGGTCATAAAAAAATTACCATTATAGTTTACAACTAAGTTTAATTTTTTTTTTCATTTTTTTGATTTTATTATGGGAGGAAATTTAAATCATTAATTCTCTAAAGGGTGAGGGGAAAAAAAAGATGTAATCTCTTATAGTCGATTTTTATTTTTATTTTTTTCCTTTTTTATCATAATATAACTTTATTTTTTTAATTAAGAAAAAAACTTTATTTAAAAAAGAACTGGAGGGGGGAGAGAGAGAGAGAGAGAGAGAGAGAGCGAGGGGAGCTGGAATGGATTCATCGGAATCGGAAATATTAACGCTAGGATTGTTTCCGGAGGATTTGATCATCGAAATTCTGTCTTACGTTCCGGTGAAATCATTAAGTCGATTCAAATCCGTGTCCAGATCATGGTACAGTTTAATCCAAAAGCCAAATTTCATATCCAAGCACCTTCACAGGTCCACAAAACATCCCCAAAATCCAGGTCTCCTAATCCTCTCCCAAATCCAACACTTCCCTCTTGATCAACACCCAACTGAAAATCTCCTCACTCTGTTTCTCGGGAAGACCCTAGATTTTCCTTCCGAAGTCGAATTTCCCCCATCAATTGATAAAACTCTAGGCGATTTCACTCTTATCGGTCCCTGTAATGGCATTTTCTGCTTTTCGTCTAAGCAGGGTACTGGTTTGTGGAACCCATCAATTAAAGAATTCAGACGTCTCCCACAATCTTGTACTGTTGATGAGCTCAAGTATCCGGTTTCGCAAGTTGGGTTTGGCTTTGATTCCATAAACAATGACTACAAAGTGCTCGATATTAGGTCTAGGACAGTTTCATCGCAAACTCATTGTTTGGTTGAGATTTATTCATTGAGAGCTGATTCTTGGAAAAGGATTGATACCCATTTCCCAAATTCAGTTCTTAATGGTTGGTTTCCGAGTAGGGCATTTTCTAATGATGTGTTCTATTGGGTTGGTTCTGTTGATAGTGTGACTAATTCAATTACAGATCCCATCTATGCATTTGACATGGTTGATGAGAACTTTTGGGAGGTTCCAAAACCAGAGATTCTTCAGAATTCTTGGCATAGGATTTTGATTTTTCCTTTAGATGGTTCGGTTGCCTTGGTCGCTTTTAAGCCTAACCGCGTTAGGGAGGAGCAGTGTGATATATGGGTTATGGAAGGAAGTGGAAATGGTGCTGATGGTGATAAGGTTTGGACTAAATTGCGCACAGTTGGACCCTTTCCTGGAGTGGTATTGCCTTTGGGATTCAGTAGGAATAATGAGCTTCTTTTGTTTGATATGCATAGAGGTGTAATCATGTTTGATGACAAGGTAATGGAGTCGAGAGGTCCACTTGTTCATGGGAATTTTCCGCAAGTTCTTTATTATGAGGAGAGCATGGTTTCGGTTAATGGTGCAAGGAGAGAATGATTTGTCGGCCAATCTTTTTGCTGCTGCAAGGTTTCTGATCTTAACAACCTTTCTACTATCTACGGAATTGTGTGACACTGTAGCTATATGAATTGGGGCGCAAAGATGGATAATCCTTTTGTATGTAGGCAAGCTTTCTGTTTTGATTACTTAGGTTGCATAAACTTGCATCATGTTTGCTGCATTCTCTTGACCATTTTGCTTAAGCTTAAGGTTGATATAGCAAACAGTTTCATTTGCTGAACACGTTAATTAAGATTGATATAGGACTCTGAATTTTTTATGTGGTCGTGTACAGGTAGATTCCCAATAGGTTTAATTGTAGCCAAAATTAGCTTTCATCCGCATATCACAAAATTTCGGACACTTCAAGCTTCGAATTCCAATATTTCGGACAATTTGCCAAGCCCAAACTGGGGCAGCAGAATCTCCTTTCAATGTAATGCTGGATCCTCACGTGGATCTACGATATCCTCTTTCTGGCGTACTCGCAATTTTCATTGAACCAATTAAAGAAGAGTTTTATTTTAATTTAATTTTATAATATTTTTAGAGGAATATTATTCATGGTTTGGTATTACAAAAATCACCTTGTAGTAGATCATCTGGGAGTAATGATACTTGAATGTGTATGAAGCAACAAGTTGTTTTTTGTTTTTTCGTTTCCAAAAGAGTCCGAATGGATGGGGAGGGAATCTATCAATTAGAAGGGGATTTCCCCTCTTTCTATCTATTGATGAGATAACTTTCTATTCTTGATCCATCATAAAGAAATTGATATGTATTAAAGGAGTCCACATTATGCTTAGAGTGCCAAAGCATTTTTTAGGCAAGCCAAGTTCTCTGATTCATCGGTCCTATGCACTGGGCTCATCTCAAGGTGGGAAAGGCCAAACTATAGTTGTCCTGTTGTTTGCTTCCGTTTTGTCCCCTGTATCATCCCACACACAAAGAAAAAGAAAGAGCACAGAGCCCCGACCTGTCCCGTATGTAGGTCTGCTAACATGAACTAAGGAGTTTGAGCCGGTGTACCAAAGTCAATTTTGGAGCCATACTTCCTTCAGCCAACATGTGTCCAGTTTAGCATTCAAAGATTGGTTTTATTTTAGTACGAGTTTTTTCGTATAGTTGTACTAATTCAAAACAATCCATATTAACTTAAATTGCAAATGAGGGAAAGAACTCTGACCGAGAATTTCACAAGCCAAACCTTTCCCTGCTTTGCTATGGTGAACATCTTGCGTTGGAGCATTGTGATTGGTAGTAGTAGACCTGACCATGGCCCGCAATTGGCCCGCCTGTTCATTGTCAAAAGATATATGACCCTTACCCTTACAGTTCGTATGGTTCACGTTAAGGGTTATTGAACCAGCAGTTCGTATGGTTCAGTGAACTAATGGCCAGTTCAGTGACCTAATGGCCAGTTCAGTGACATTCATACCAATATCCGGTTCAGTGACTTTCAAACCGGCCAACTCTTGAGGATTGAGTTCGGGTTCTAAATCAGTTTGAGAAGTGCTAAAAGAAAAATAGTAATAATAATAAATCTTAGAAATAATATCTAGGAGGATTTAAAGCATGTTTTATAAAAGATAGAATTTGTTATTTTTCAATTTGGAAGGGTTTAAGAGTTGAACCAGTGGCTTAAGCCCTTGAACCTTCAGGGTTCATTTGAGTGTTTCAACCTTAGGGTTTGGATGATTTCGGGTCCAGCTTTAAAAAGGTTGAACCCTAACCTGAATCATGTCCGCATTGTTTATTTGAGTTGGCCCTGAACCGTCTGCACGAACAGGCAGGTTGAAAAATGCCCCGTGAGTTCGTAGCCTAAACTGGTCACTAGCTAGGTCTAGGTGGCAACAATAGTTGAATTTGACATAAAGGCCTTATGATCATGGCTAAGCTGGTATGCCCCCACCCTTCTGTGCACCTTTCCGGGAAGAAAAGAATCCCCGGACTAGTGGGACACGACGAATTGGTCTAATGAAATATGACGTTATATCCCTTAATCAAAGTCATGAATTCGACATGTGTCTTGAATATGAAAAAATTATGTTGGGAGAGTAGTCTCCTTAAATGAATTATTGTAAGTCTTGAACCGAATTAATCAAAATATAATTTTTGATACCGATTGATATAGTAAAAAGAAAAAAAAAATGGTCACAGAATCAACATATACACAAAAGGGAGTGTCATTTTCAAGCTAGCTAGTGCTGCACTTCAGGTGGTTTGACACGGTTTACCCTAAAAAATGGCAAAGAATTTTAACCTTAGGATAATTTAAAACCCATTAAAATCTCAGAACAAAGAAAACCCATAATCTACGCCTCAGGAGAAATTCAAACAACAAATGTCCTTGTGGAGGCCTCTGAATTAAAATTCTATAGTAACAATGACCGGAAGAAACACCACGAAGGAAGCAAGGGGACAACTAGAAGCAATGTATGAAGCTTTTTTTTTTTTTTTTATCATGGATAGACCATCAATCAGTATTTGGGGTTCGTCCTTATTAATTTAGATCAACTACTTGCAGGATCCAATTGAGGGGCATGTTTCCCAACATTGATTTTTCTGTTCTCATGGGGATCAAACTCCCGATCATAATTAAAGGACGTTAGTTCCCGAATTAACTGAAATATCAAACGTTGGTAATACAGTTTTGAGGCTGAACAACACGTGTCAAAGCCCACGAGACAACAGCAGTTTTTGTGGGATCTTGAACGCCATCATCGCAACAGCCACTTTCTCCAAACCCCTTCTCTGAACTTCTGTTGCAAACTCAGTATCCACAAATGAACTCTCTCACAGTGCCCAAATTTCTCTTCAAACAGATCAAGTCCACAGACCCAGTATTTAAGACACACAAAAAAAAAAAAAAAATTCCTGGATGACAAAGAAAATGCCTCTTGCATTATGATCTCTGCCCCCCCCCCCCCCGCCAAACTTGGATTTAAAAGACAAAATACATAAATCCCTTGCTAAAGGGCTTCGATGAAAAGACATTTTGTTAACTACTTTTGATCTTTTCTCACGATTCCTAAAATTTCCCAATCTACTGTACCAAAAAAAAAAAAATTCCCAATCTAGTGAATAAGATTCACAATATCTCTTGGGTTTCCTAATTGATCAAAGACATAGTTGCTTGCGTCAAAATTCCAAAAATTAGAAACAAACCCCGAAAGGATCCAAGGAAACACAAATTCAAAGGCCCTACTGTGTTCACTAATCAATGAATTAAAAAATAAAATAAAATAACCCAGTGACAAGCTTCTTCCATTCTGAAGACTGAGAAAGAAGAAAGTATCAGAGAGAGAGAGAGAGGGAGAGAGAGAGAGAAGAGAGAGATTAATATAAAGAAAACCAGCATTTTCTTTCCTTTCACCATTAATGAAAAACTTGAAAACAAAATGTAAAAAAGTACATTGACCCCTCATGTTCGGATCCAGAAATAAAGATATAATTTTAACCAGTAAGGGAGAATGATGAATGAGAAGAGAGAGAGAGAAAGAGAAAGAGATTCTGCTTGTAGTTTTCTCTTTATATTTCTTTCACATCAACACAGCAAAATTCAACATATTCTGAGAGCGAGAGGGAGAGAGAGAGAGAGAGAGAGGAAGGGAGGAGAGACAACTTCATACTTCATAAATTTTAAACCAACAAGCACAGGGAAAGCTGGTAACTTCATAAATCTTGAACCAGCAGAAGATTCACGCCTCAGACTATGAAATTTTTCCCATTTCTTTTGCTTTATTTCTATAATTAGCAGAAATTTAATACCTTAATTAAAAGGATTAAATTATGCCAAAATTTATTAATATTATAATAGTTTAACTTTTTACCCCCCCAAAAAAAAACATTGGCTTTTACTTATAAAATTCAATATTTTATTAAAACTTTTACCCTAATTTGAAAATATAAATAAAAAATAAATTAAATAAAAGAAATTTGAGATTTTCAAACACTCCCATCCTCTGTAATAAATTCGAAACCTGTAATTGTAAATTAAAATAGTCAACAACTTCAATACCTAATTATTATGGGTTGGATTGTTAATTATGTAAAAGTAAATTTATCTCTTACTTTTTAATTTATTTTAAATTATTTAGTTTACTTATAATCTGAACCAAATATGTCTTAGATTTTTACTTAGTGATTAAAAATAATTTTAATCAACCGAATATATCTCTGCCCTCATTTGAAAAATCTCTTATGATGTCTTCTTAATTCTTTTAATTTAATTTAATTTTGTTCTGCTTTTAAAATGGTGCTGTGGATGAAGGATTGCGGTCGGCAGGTAAATAGTGTCATAGACCGGCCCTCTCACTCTCTCTTAGGCGATTGGTATTGGAGATAAGAAGTCAAAAAACAGAGGAAGAGCCGAAAAAGGAAACACGAATGGCAACCATTTGTGCAATTTCGGTTCCGCCAATAACAAAACCCTTCTCCTATTTTCGTCTCTCTCCAGTTCTAACTCGTTTAATCTTTCCAATTTCTCACTTACATGCCCCAAAATTCAAGCTACATATTCGTCATCCCCAACCCTAATCGAATAACAAATAAGGATCCGAGACGAAGAATCAATGAGTATTGATAATCTTCGTCGCTTCATTGACCTCAATTTGGGCAATTGGAATGTTCTTTTCATGTGGGTTCGTCAAATTTCGCTTTAATTTCCCTTTTTTGGGGGGGGGGGGTGGGGATTATGTGTTTTCTGTGATAACTTTTAAAAGGGCGTTTGATTTTTGTCAGCAATTTGACCCAATTGGGAATTTGAAGCACAAAATCCGTACAGGGCTTGCAGTAAGCTCTTTCGGTGAAGATGAACTCGTCAGTCTAATTCAAACGTAAGTTTCATTCGATTATCCATTTTATGTACTTCGAAAGTGTTACTTCAGTTGCATTGCAATTGCAACGACGAGATTGGTTCGGGGATTTTTTTTTTTAAACAATTTAGTCTGAATTTAGCATATGAAACTGCTACCTTCTAAGTCTGCATTCCCATATGGTTGCTTCTAAATGCTGAAAAATAAGTGGACTTGTAAATTAATGAAATTAATACAAAAATGAACAGTTTGAGCTGTAGACCGCTCTTAAGATACCAAAGAATTAATAATCACCTCGTTCAGATTGAATCATCCCCGGTTCCTTTCCATTCCATTTAAATAAAAATACCCAACATGTGAGGGGGAGTGTTAAGATAAAAAAAGAATTAATATCACCTCTCTCCGCTAGCTTTAACTTTTGGATGGGATGTTAGTTATACAAAATATAAGAAACGCTGATCGGATATAATTCAATTCAATGTTCTAGGCTTCAGTATGCAAATTCTTTGCTCCACTCTTGATAGGATATGCTGCTGCTGGATATTGAGAAAATGGAGCTACGTCGCTTGAAATTTATGGCTTGTGGTCCCCTTTTTTTGGAATTTGTCATTTGGTAGGAAGAACATGGTAAAATCATGCTATAATAAGATGAGGTTTTTAGTAACGTTAATGGAGTTCAAACCATCAATTTCATTTGTTCTTGATATTGTAGGCTATACATTGAACAACCTCAATCAAGCACTTCAGTTTCGAGGTATGATGATAAGCTGGAATGGGCAGAGTACAAAATCAAAGAAACCAACATGTTTACAGTGGACAAATGTCAGCAGGTGATTTTCTTTGTTGAATTGTTAATATGGAGTATAGACTGGGGTGGTCTTTTGTTTTGAGTTGTGAGTGCCTTAGTTTTGTAATTGTGTTATTTATCTTTGAAAATCTATCATGATTAGTATGCAGATTGGCTTTTTTCCTAAAGAGAGGGCATTTGCTCTGTGGTATCAAACAGCTGGCATGATAGATTCTGTGTTAAGGCAAGGGGTGCTGGGGGGAGGATGACACTGGAGAAGAGTCTCCCAAGTGAGTGCTTATCTAATAACACTAATTTTCTTGTGACTATTTCTTCAAACTATGCTACCTTTTGATGTGAAATGTTGCAGCAATTGCTTGCCTTTTACCTTTTCTGTACAAAAGAAATTGAAATATCTGGATGGAAGTGTCTTTGTTTTATTTATGTGGGAACAGTGTTTGTAGCCAAGTTAGCTCTCTCGTGTATTGATGAGCTTATTCTGGGCATCATCTACCTCAAGGGCTCAATTGGTAAATTGAATGTGTGTGGGTGAAGGAGTTGTGTCTATGATATAGAATTTATTGGATGGAAAACTCCTGGGACCTTTTGAATAAAGGTGTTCAACACCATATTTTAATACTGAAGTAGGTGTGTCTTCTTTTTTTTTTTTTTTTTTTTTTTTTTAAGTTCTGGAGCACTTGTTTGACATATATGTGTGTGTGTGTATTATATTCACATTGACACAATTTTCATAGATCAATAAGAGTTTTCTCAAATGCATGCAAGACATGAATAAAAACATTATAGAAGTTGTAGAAGTTGTCCCATCTTAATTTTTTAAGTGGTGATACTGACTGCTGGATAGCTTATCCATAGATCTAGTCAGATACAAAGAAAACTTGTTAGTCCACTATGCAGAACAGCAAGAGACATAATAGGGAAAGAGTGAATATCATGCTAAGGTTTTGTTTGATGCATCACTTTATTGACAGGTGGCTATTGTGATGCCTTCCTAATTTAACAGGTTGCATGTTTCACTTAGTAGAAAAGCTGGAGTCTCAAGCTTGAACACAAATGAACATATGGACACACTTTCTTACTAGCCTTAGTCTTAAAATAGAAGTGCTGCAAATAAATGTGTCTGCTTTTTGGAAAGTGATATAAGAATTCATGTCCTTGAGAGTTGTTCATATCTAGTGCAATGAGACCATCATTTGTCCATGATTCCAGCACTTTATTCCTACTGAAAATTTCGTTTTATACACAGAAACCTAAAGCTCCCATCCAAGCGGATCATTGCCCCTTCTCTTGACAATTGAACTGTAAGTGGCATTGACCTAATCATCACCTAGAAGGAAATAGGATACTGCAGGGTCATTAATCCACTATCAGAATCTTTTGTATTTGTTGCAGGGCAACATGAACAGGTTACAGCCATTTCTTGGTCATTGGCAAGGTCATTATATTACAAAGCGCAGTGGTGTTTATGGTGCAACAATTACTGAAGCTGATACAGTTGCATTACTGGAATATGATAATAATGGTCAATTAGTCTAGGTGTGTCATTCTTGTGGTTCAACTCGATTAAATTGAGGGTCCTAGTTAAGTGGTTTGTCTTTTCTTGAGCTGAAACCAGAGATGATAAGAATTACTTGAGCAAGTGCCATTAACTCATCCCCGATGATGTTCTAATGCTGTGATGGTTGTTTACCATTTACATCTATGTTAAAATATCTAGAAATCCTTGTTTTACTTGTTGGTTGACCTAAATGTTCTTTCAAAAAATACTTACAGGACATCACTTCTACATCCAATGGAGGTGAAGTTACCACCAACGTGCACTGGACGCATAACTTATCCGACATTTTAGTTACATTTGATGGAGGTTTTCAGATAACATTATTACCTGGAGGCATATACATGGGATGCCCATGTAATGTGGCAAGGAGTGTGGCCGAATCCAAGTCATTCCATCTGGAGTTCTGCTGGGTCAGGTCACCTGGCACGAGACAAAGATTGGTCTGCACTTACGATGTAGAAGGATTGACCGTTTCTTCAACTTATTTTTTTGTATCTAAGGTCAAACACTTTCACTTAAGTCTTGTGAGTAGACGGAGGGTGTGCAAATGATATATCTCACCAGCCACATCCAATTTTGCCGTGCACACGTAAACAGCCCACCTATGCTTATGAAGGTAGTGTTCGGGATCGTGGGCAAAATATCTGTATTCACCACCTGATTTCTTATTGAATATAGTATTTAATTCAGAATAGAAGCAAGTTCCCATAATTTCTCTGCTGCTGTAAGATGATGTCTCATTTTTATTGCAATAGCATATGGATACAGGACCACCCTCATCTGACAACTTAGTCTGAGCCATTGTTTTTGTTTCCAGGAAAATGTTGCAACATGCTCCTAAACTAACTTTTTGATTGTTTAAGCTTAAATTCCCATTTACTTTAGGCGTGTGTGGGTGCACTACTGTCCAATGTCCAATGTCGTAGAAAAACTTGCCAAATATTCATTTTCCTTCTTGTTTTTCTTCTTATGCCTATTTCTGAACATAGCTTCGCAATTTGAAAAACTTCGCCTTTCAGACTACTCCAATTTACATGTACTCCTACATGATGCAAAATACATTCCTAGATCTAGATGTCCATATGCCTACAAGGTTTTGTCATTCATTTGTCATTGTTGGTTTTTTTTTTTTTTTTTTTTTTTTTGTTGGTAATGGGACAACTTGGGCGTTGATGACACTTAAATATTTATTTTAGAATTATTGGTTATGGTGGTCCAGAGGTCCCCTCACATATTTTCTTGTTCCAGTGCAATCTACTCGCATTCATGTGTCATATGCGCGTCCACATGTGGGGTTGGTGGTGCCATTAAGTTCTTAAGGGGGGGGGGGGGGGTGGGGGGCACGAATTATGCACGTTTTTAAAGAAGATGAAATGCTATCTCACTTAAATTTCCTACTTCTTGTGCTGCTTGTTTTTTTTGGTACTATTCTTGTGCTGCTTGTTTACCGTCACAAATTAGCAAGTATTCCTTTCCCTTCCTCCCTCCGGAACATATCAATTCAATTCAGGTCCAAGTTCTTGACCCCTTTTGAGTCCTTGCTGGAAACTAAAACATTGTGCATGTGAGTTGAATTTAGACATCCTAGTTGACAAGGTTGAATCAATTCTATGGGACCGGCCGGTTTTAGGCCTCAACTATGTTGTAATACCAAGGCCTTGATGCATGCGGCTTCTGGGCAAAGGAGCCCATAGGATTTTGAAGATTCTCTGTAATGCTTAAATGCAAAGTCGCAAGGATATAATGTTCGTGTGTTACATTCTCTTAATTATATATTTTAAATTTGGATTTTAAAAATAAAAAAATAGAATTTAAGAGAATCAATCCCACAACGAACCCCATAAAACTCGAGTCTGATTAATCGATACAATTCGAATACTAATCGATAAAAAAAATAATCTTTTGATATTCAAAAACTGTTCTACCATAGTGGGACAAGTGGGAACCCTTGTATTATTAGTCGAATAGAAACACAAATATCATCAGAGTATAGGTGTTTTTTAAATTCAATTTATTTTATTAATTTAATAAAGAAAGTCAAATCTTTTAAATGGCATTGAACTCACATTAAAGCTTTTTCATCTAATAAATGAGCCTAAAATTACACTCGATCTTAATCATCCTCTTTTTCTAGCAAGTTGACTATAGGGTTTAAACAAGAGTTGCAAGACAAGTAGTATTGGTTGGACCCCACTCGGCGTAGCCTTAATCTAATCAAACTATATAGTTTTCAAATTCAGCCCAACCCAAATAAGAAATAACGATCCTTTATGCTATACCCAATTACATTTGCACTTTAAATCCATTAAATCAGGACACAATGAGCTAACGTTATTACATTAATTATAATAGAATCAATGTCTCATAGGCTTAATAACATGGTACTGAATTCTCTTAATTAAAATCTCAAATTTAATTTCTAAGAATAAAAAAACGCATCGAAAGATTTAGTTCATAAATTAAACTCCACAATATTCAAAATAAATTCTAACTAATTAAAAAATTAGTAATTATAATAAATAAATTAAAATTTACTTGAATAAACTAAAATTTAGGATGTAGTTTATATTTAAAAATATTTTAAAATTAAGATTTAAAAATCAAACAAATAAACTTTTAAATTATATTAAAATATTCTGTAAAATATTAAAGAATAACCCATGCTCAACCAAGTTGCAAGCCCATTGATTTGTCTAGGAAATAATATCCTAATCTTGAACGGACACAAGGCCTCCGGCTCCCCCGGTGACACGTCTGGATGAGCCTTTACAAGAAAGGGAATCCCCACAGGCCCCCCCCACCCTCTCTTTCTCTCTCTCTGAGCAGCAAAATCACGTAATCGGGAGTGTGGTGGGCCCCTGAGACAAGGTAAGCTGAGCTATAAACCTTGCGAGCGACGTACACGGAAGCAAAAAACACTGGGATGGGCCCACCTTACACTCCTGTCTCTCCCCATTCGCTGTGTTTTACAAGTCATCTCTCCCACACTCTTATTATCCTCACCTTCACTTAACAAAGCGAGTATGTTCCCTTTTGCACACGCGAACGTGTTGGATTGGACAATCTTATCAAACCTTGTAATAAATTTTAGGGTTGCCATCTTAGCTAGAAGTGGGTTGGCCGAGTGCACAACTTGTCAAACTCGTGAATCGTGATGTTTGTTTATTCATATTTTTTCCCCTTCTTTTTCATTTCATTTTTGATTTACAGAAATAAATAATTAGATAACATTGATATTAATTATTTTAAAAATATTTTTAATAATATTTGCCTATCATATATTAGAGTAACACAATATTTATTTGTTTTGTAAAATTTTATTAAAATATTAAAATTAACAATATTTGGTTATGGGTATAGTAGAAAAACTAATTAAAGAATATTTTAAAAAATTAATTATTAAAATATTAAATACAAATTAACATGTTTTTAGGGGAATTTTCTTTTTTCTTTTTCCATGGGAAGGGCAAAGGAAGGTCAATGATTTTTTTTTTTTTTCTTTCTTAATGTTTGATTTTGAGGAAATAAAAGTAGAAAACGTCACTGTTGAGAGACCGGTGTGTGAGCAAGCCGGAAGTTGGTGTGAAAGGAGGATATATATATGAAGGCGTAAGGAGAAAAGAAAAATGGAAAAAGGAAAAAAAAACTGTAGGACGAGCGGTTTTCGTTTTGGTGTAACCGGAAGCAAATTTTCCCAAATCTAAAACTGGTTTTTTCATTTTCAGAAAACATTTTCCGAAAGCAAAATCAAATCCCGCAACAAAATCAATTCTCAGCAATCTTCTATTATCCCATTTCCATTCACACACAGAGATATATATATAGAGAGAGAGAGAGAGAGAGAGAGAGAGAGAGAGAGAGAGAGAGAGAGTGTGTGTGTGTGTGTGTGTGTGTGCTGGCAATTCCTATTTCAGCTAAAGTTTCCCGAAACCCTAACTATGGTGAAACTTACTTGAGAAGATTAGCGACGAAGAAAACACGGAAACAAAGAGACCAACCACGATGACGGAGAAGGAAGGAGGAGGAGGTTCTCAAGCGTCGGCACCGTCGCGACCAACAATCGCAGTGCCACCACGCGCCACCGTGGAGAGCTTCTTCTCCGGCGTCGGCTTGAGTCCTGGTCCTATGACGCTCGTTTCCAGCTTCTTCTCCGAGAACTACCCCGACTCCGACTGCCGTTCTTTCTCCCAGCTTCTCGCCGGAGCTATGGCTTCACCGGGCGCTAGACCGAGCATCGTCACGGACAATTCGACGGAGAATTCATCAAAGGAGGCGAGTTCTGGAGATGGTGCTGGTGATAAGGGTTCGTTAGGTTTAGGGTTTAAGCAGAGTCGGCCGTTGAGTTTGGTGGTTGCTAGGTCACCGGTGTTTATGATTCCTTCAGGATTGAGTCCTTCTGGTCTGCTTAATTCTCCGGGTTTCTTTTCGCCTCTTCAGGTAATTGAGTTTAATTCTTCATTAATTTGAGCCTTTTTATCTCCTGCTTGTGCTTTGTTTTTGGTATTTGTTTGCTGCTTGTTTGGCTTGCACTATGTAATTTTTGGGAAGAGAAAAAAAAAAACAAGTGGGAATCATAATTTAACTTATTGTTCGGCTGCTTAATAGTGGATAAAGTCGATACGTGGGTTTGAGAAATTTTGTTATATGACTACGTCAAAGAGGGAGTGGAGCAAATTCAGGGACAGCTCGAGCTCTAGATAAACTAGAGAGGATTGATTATGACAATAATGTTAAGTGGATCAAATCTTGCATGACAGTCCACATCAGCATTATGTTTACCAAGTCTTAATTAAATCATTTGATTGTTTTGACCAATTTTTAACCAAATCCTATGTGGACTGGGATATAGAATTTGGTCTGAATTCATTGATCCATCTGGCATTACTATTACAACAACAACAATAACAACTCGAGCCTTAATTCCAAACTTTTGGGTCAGCATTTGAAAGACAGATATAGGAGAGAGAAAGGAAAAAAATATAAAATTAAATTTTGAAAACAAAAATATAGATGATAACATTAAAAAAATAAAATAACAATAATGAAAAAAGGAAAATAAAAATAACCTATCCATAGAAACCATCTGGCATTACTGTTATGATGGTTTTAGTATTCACAAAGAAGACCTGTTATGGCTTTTGTGGAAAAAAAGATAGCGTACAGGTTGTGAAGAATTACAGGAAGACCTATGAAAACCGTAGGAGAGATATGAAACACTGTTTGTTATCGTTTAAGTTAACTCCTTACGTGGCTTTAAAGAGAGCTTTTTGCAAGGGAGAAAACCAGATTTTAATAGCTGAACCTAGCTAGTCTGCAATTAAAGGCGGAGTTGAATTGAGTTGAGTACCACATGAAAGAGGGTATTGATTTTGGTTTGAAGTGATAATGGGTTGCAATATTGTAAGATTATAACAGCAAAAACTGGAGTTCTTTCGACATTGATTATATTGGATTTGCATCCCTCTTGTACCTTCTTTTCCTTCCATTATAAAGTTTGATGTGGGCTCTAGACATATTATGCTCAACTTTTGCAAAGTTTTAACTAATTGCTTTCATATACTCATGCCATAAAAATATGAGTGTAAGAGTTTAGTTGAAAAAATAAATTTAGATAGGAATGAGTAGCGTAGGAGAATTCGAACCAGTTGAATTAATGCACTTTTATTATCGTTATTGTTATTTTTTTTAAGCTTCTATTCATGTTTTTCCCCCCTCTCCTATATTAGTCTCAAACGGCTAATCCCAAAATTTGAGATTAAGGGTCAGTTTTTTTTTGTTGTTATTGTTGTTGTTGTTGTTGCTTTCCTATGGTCATGCTGTTCTCGATTACTAGTATGTCATGTGCCTTTTGTCTGAGGCAACTATATTAAGCCAGTTGCCTATTTAGTGTGGTGCATGCAAAATATGGATGTCATCTCTCCCCTAGCCGATAAAATTAGTTAATTCTTGTCTAGGACTTGATCTTGGTATTTGTTGAACAGGCATTGTTTAGTTATATATATGTGGTATCTACCAACTCAATAGAAAGATATATGAGGGTCTAATCTTACTGCACACATTCAGATGACATTAGGCGCATTGTTCTTCTTTGTCAATCATTTACTCTTCATATGGTTGGTCACATGACAAATCCTATCTGATCATCACATGTTTTGTTGTTATGACATCATATATGTGATCTGACTTTCTATTGAATTGTATGTGATTGTGAATGTACTAAGCTTTGAGGAGTTATTTTGGGCAGGGATTGCAATTAATAAATACCTTTTTAGTACTGTTTTAGCTATTAGTGGTTACAAATTATATTGGAGCAGAGTTGTCCCAAATCCTTCTATGACTACTAAACACTAAGAGGTGGGATCTGGAGCATTTGCAACATATTCTAATGCTAATGTCTCTTATTCATGATGACTAGAAAACACTAAAATGTCCCTTTTCATATTTCTGTTTGTGATTTCATATATCCTGGAGTTCTTGGTCGATAGCTTTCTTAATAATGTTGATCTTAGTTTAACTTACTTGTACCTTTTTGTTAAAGCCTCTAAGAAAGAAACCTTAGGCTGAGTTTGTTTCATGGTTTGACTTCCTAGAAAAACATTTCCTTATTTTCATGGCCCACACAATGGTCAACACAAAATAATCTACTACCAAAGAAATATGTTAAGCAATATTTCCTCTCTGAATTTTGCAATATTTTATCTCTTTGAAGGAAAGTTAGATTTCCTGTTGGGAATCTGAACCTATTTCGGCTTCAGTAAACAACTAATGCTACTTTGTGAGGGTTAATTTCAGTTTAGTTCTTAATCTGCAGCCTAAAATGCGTGTCAGTCATGAACTTAAACTTGTTGGTCAAATCCTGTGTGGGCCGACCTACATATCCATAGGTTGGAAAAAAAACAGCCCTAGATTTAAGCAATTTTGGATTTTCTGGCATTCCAACATTCATATCCTAAGATTTTATCTTGTTAGAAAAATAGGAAGATTTTATTGCATTTATATTTGTTGTGATGCCTTGGTAATTATATTCACTTTATTTTACTCTCCCGCATATTTTGATTCTTTTTGTGATTTATAAGGTGATATTATTTTCCTAAATTAAATGTTGCTATGTATTGAGCAATATGCTTGGAAACTCTCTGTTGTTGTGGGTAACTGCATCTGATTATATTTCTGTGTGTGCAAACATCTTTGTGGCTTAGTTATTTGAATTGGAGGTGCGTTTGTTTATTAATAATTTTGCAAGTGAGTTGGTGGTTTTCTAGAATTCTCGACTGAAGGACAAAGTTTTAATATTGAATTTTATTTTTACTATTTCTTTTCATTTAAATGTGGAAGAGAACGTGAAGATTGGAATGATGCGTAATCACTTTAAATAAAAACATATAATGATTGAGATGTACACGTTGAAGGATTGAGATAACCGTATTCTAGTTTACAGGGTGATAGGAGATTGTATCTCTTGGTAATGCAAATGTTTGTCTTAAGTGCAAACAAAAATAGTGTTATATGCAAAGATGTGGATTTCAAAATGGAATTCATAAAACGATGGGCACTTAAAGGCAGGCATGTGGACAAAGATTGTGGAAATTGTTAGAATTTTGAAGTGGATAAGATAATGGAAAATGGAAATTTAGAGCTTTTGGTAGCTGTTACGTTGTTGTATTTGGAAAGGTGGAGCAAGCATTCTGTTAAAATTGAAGTGGTTGCATACGATGAGTTTTATTAGGTTCATGTGAGAAAGGATGCGATGCAAAGAAAGATATAATTAGTTCCAAACAAGTTAATGATCAAAAGATGATGACACAAACTGATACCGTACAAGGGGCAAATGATGGAAGAGAAGTTATAGAATTCATTTAAGTGAGTCATATCTTGTGGAATGACATAAAACCACCAATTACTAGCTAGGGGATAAAAGGCCAACATTGCAAAAACTTAGAAGTGAATAGCAGAAAATCTTAGCTTAAGGTTCCAAACTTTGTTTTGTTTCTTTATGTGCACAAGGTACTACAAAACTCTGGATTGATTTGTTGAGCATCTAATTATGAAAAATATTGTACAAGAGGCAGTTAGTTGAAATTAGTTCCTTAGTTGCATTTGTTTCCCTGAAATCTCGGAAAAGAAAATAGAAGTAGGGAAAACGAAATTGTCTTTTGCTTGTTTTTCTGGAAATCTCTTCAAATCAAGTAGAATATTTTCCAAAAGGGTATTGAAATATTGGAGAATAAAATTGGAGAAAATCTCCTACATGTCATATTTTGAGCATGAAAAGATTTTGGTAATGGTAAAAGAGTTTTTCTAGGAAAATTTGATCAACTCTTAACCTGTGAAAAATTCTGGGAGTTAAACGTTTTCCTATATACTTTTCATGTGGAGTATATTGTCAGTCAAATGAACCCAACCTTAATAAACTAATGTGAAGACATAAAGGGGAGAGAAGATTATTTTATCAACCTTAAAACAATTGTGATGCAGGGTCACTAGCACAAAAACAAATTGGATGAGGCCATATGAACTCTTTAAAGGTAAGAAGCAACATGGCACAAGATTAAAATAATATCAATATTAACTATTGCAAGGTACAAT
The DNA here is from genome assembly GCA_033439265.1 of Dillenia suffruticosa. Classification (NCBI taxonomy): domain Eukaryota; kingdom Viridiplantae; phylum Streptophyta; class Magnoliopsida; order Dilleniales; family Dilleniaceae; genus Dillenia; species Dillenia suffruticosa. Next base: position 3,808,817 of record JAVTVX010000029.1, on the reverse strand, counting down.
ATAGTGCATCTTTTTTTCTTTTGTTCCACTTTTTAATGTGCTCATTCGAACTAAATACTTTACAAAATAACATCAGCTTTTATAACACTATGATTTTCACAACCATTTTATCATTTGCATCAAAATCCACTTTTTTCTTCAACTTCATCTAGAAATTCTGAAAGTTATTCGGTTGTTCATGGCTGGAAGTATGATTAACAGAATATTCATCAGATTAGATCCTGAATACTTAGTATGTATGATCCTTCGTTCTGACAATTTAAACAAAATATGCGAAAAAAACTATGAAACTTTGGATGCTTTCAGAGAACATTGAGGAATTCATGAAATTAGCTTTAATGTGCATTGATTCATGTAAGAAATAGTGTCATCCTTTGTTAGTAATGCCATGAGAAAATCCTAGTAAAAATATGATCATGGGAGTGTGCATGATAGAAACAGGAGATTTATGAAGAGTAGACTGGTGATGTAAAATGGGGAACCTGTATAAATAACGAGTCTCACCATACAAGATCCTCTGCAAATTTTGGAAGAAAATAAGGATTCTGAGATGCTACTATTAGGGATTCAAGAAGATGTCTCTCTCATCTCTTTATCATCTAATGTGGGTGATATACTTGAGGGAACCTGTATAAATAACATTTGTCTCATATCCAAGATTTTCCTAGAATTTTAAACAGGAACCATTGGTTTGGTTAAAAAAAGGATGCTTCTGCGAAGTGAACTTCAAGGGACTCATGTGGGTAGCATTCTCATCTCTTTAGCATGCTATCCGTTGTTGTGAGTGCCGCACTTGCCCCTGACTGCTATGTGTCATGAGGAATGAAATTACGGATCATTTGACTATGGTTCTGCAAGTTTATTTTTTGAATATTTGAAATGCCCACACATTCTTTGTTGAGAATTTGAATTAGAAGAGGTGGAGTTCTCAGAAAGTACCATTAGAGAGGGAAAAAAAAAAAAAAGGTCCCAGTTATGTGTCACACTCACAAGTTGCATATTTATGTTCAGAATTTCGTTCTAAAGCAGTAAATCGTTAGGTCCAATTGTTAGAATGGTGGTGTCTTAAGTTGCTGAAAGATTGAATGAATTTTTTCTAGAAGGTGTTGCAATCCATTTTCCTTGAAGCTTGAACTTTCTCATCAAGATTCTCTCCATTTAGTCTGTGTGGTGTCATAATGAAAATGCTAATCTTTTGGTCTCTTATTAACTGACAAGATTATCACCAACTCTTTGACACCAATTCTGTAGCAGTAAGATTTGAAATGTACAGGATGCTTAATGGAGTATCTGTGAAACTTTTGTACTTGTTCAGGAGGTAAATTAGTCTCGCAATTTGTAAGTCGTATCTGTAAAGCCACTTATGGCTTTCAAAATGGATAAGCCGATTGCGAAAGGTAGCTTATAGTTGCAGAATGCATGCCTTTTATTTCATGTGGTGGACTTTTAAAGACATTGACAATTTGTAGAGGCATCAGTGGAAGCCTTTGCAGGGAGCACAGCTTCTCTATTGACGGAGCTTCTTCACCTATTAGAATTTAGAAGAGCTGGTAGATCTGTCCTTTTTTTTTTTTTTTTTCTATTCTAATTGATTGAAATATTTAGCTGGCACTGCCTCTTTAGCAACTAGTGCTCACTTCCACAACACTAATGATCACCACTTTACTGTTGAGAATTCTTGGTTGCTGCTTTGTCATCAATAGTAATCTATATATGGAATTTTCTTACACCAAGTAGTTAATATTGGCTTCATCACTCACACTGTGAGACATCTGTGGATCTTTGAGTGAGCAAGAAGTATTAAATAATAAGTTTATGTATGTTCCGAATCCATGCAGAGCCCCTTTCCAATGTCTCACCAGCAGGCTTTGGCACAAGTGACAGCTCAAGCTGCACTAAATCAATCACATAATATGCTTTTCCAAGGTGCATATCAACAACCTCCCGTAGCAGCTCATCCTGCAGAGGCACTGACACTTGATCCATCATCTACTTCCAATGGAGATGCAAACCCTCAACTGCCACCTGTGAACACAGACTCTAAAGGTCCCACAATGGACTCATCAGAAATCTCAAACTCTGATAGAAAATCATACACTTCTTCCATTGCCAGTGAGAAACCTGCTGATGATGGTTACAACTGGCGGAAATATGGGCAGAAGCAAGTGAAAGGTAGTGAACATCCACGAAGCTACTACAAATGTACACATCTGAATTGCCCTGTCAAGAAAAAGGTTGAATGTTCTCTTGATGGTCAAATTGCTGAGATCATTTATAAGGGGCAGCACAACCATGAACCTCCTCAAAATAATAAGCGTGCAAAAGAGAGTACTGACCAGAATGGAAACTCTCAAGTTAAGCATGAGGTTGCACAGACTCAAACAGGAAATTTGAACAGGTCAAATAGAACTGTGCCTGCACAGTTGGTGCCTAGGATGGATATGGAAACTGGCCAAGCACCTCCTGCACGGTTGATGGGATCAAGTGATGGTGACAGTGAGGAAGCGCGCTATGATGAGGGACAGGAAGATGGTGATGATAATGAGCCTAATCCCAAGAGAAGGCAAGTTGAAAAACATAGAATGCAGATTCTTGTAATAGATGCTTTGTCTGTTTTCTAGTGTACCTTACATAAGCTTATGAGTGCAGGAACACAGAAATCAGGACATCTGAACCAGCTTCATCACATAAGACAGTAATGGAGCCCAGGATTGTTGTACAGACCAGAAGTGAGGTCGATCTTTTGGACGATGGGTATAGATGGCGCAAGTATGGACAGAAGGTGGTCAAAGGGAATCCTTATCCCAGGTTCGAACTTTGTCTCTGTGCTTAATGATATGCAGTTTTATGTTACAATCAGCTGTGAGTATCAATTATTACTGTCATTATTATTAGTATTTTTTTTTTTTTTGGATAGGCAAGATACTAATTTATATTTTGATATGAGCCACAAGGGCAAAGAAACTTGTCTCAACATAACTTCCATCACATGGTCAAACCTCCTGGACTAGTCAAACTCCTTTACTAGGCTAAAAGATAAAATCACCTGAAGCAGCAGAAAACCAACAAGCAATCAAACTAGCACAGCCTACCTCTTTTAAACTCCTTGTTTTTAAAAGAAAGGAGACAATGCAGTAGTAGTGGAAGGAAACCAAGCTGGCAAATCACTACAAGGAGTGACATGGCAATCATTCATCTCTGTTCTACATCCCTTCACCCATTTTTGTTCTTTGTGATGGCATATAATTTAAGGGCTATCATACCACAGAGGTGCATAAATGTGGTCTTCACTTGTTTTTCCCTCACTTTACATTTATATTGGTGATGCATGCATACCTTAATGTGAGTGATATTTATCAACACCTTGCAAATTGCTCATTCATACTGCTTTATGCACACAGGAGCTATTATAAATGCACCACTGCTGGTTGTAATGTCCGGAAGCATGTAGAGAGAGCATCAGTGGATCCGAAGGCTGTCATTACAACCTATGAGGGAAAACACAATCACGATGTCCCTGCTTCTAGACATAGCACCAACAATGCAGCCAACAACAGTGCATCCCTGCCAAAATCACACAAGTCACTTCCTGCAAAGCATGCCCCACTGAATGAGATGGGTCAAAGGCCAGTAGCACTTCTGCAGCTGAAAGAGGAGGAAATCAGAGTATGAGATGCTTAGCCCATAATACAGCTTGTCCTTTCTTACAATTCAAACTTCATATCCCTTGCGGTGGTTAATGAACTCAGTACAGAAATGGTTCATTAAAAGGGCAGGAAATCACTGTGGCATGGTTGTTGCACCTTTGATGGTTCAATGGGGATGCTATTGCAGTTTCGATCAGTGTACATTTTGAAGTTACTTGTATGATTATTATGATATGTATGGGGGTTTTAGGAGATGCTTGATATGGACTCAAGACCAAGAGCTCCATGTTTCTTACTCTGATCTGTGGTTCCAGCTTACTCAAGCTGCTACCTTTTGTGCTGTTGGAGCTAAAAGGTGAGTCATTTATTCTAGTTAAGAGTGATGCTGAGCCTTAGCTTGGAGAACAGTGGTATTTTACGTGTGGAAAATTTTTGGAGTCCTCTTGGCAAAGCCTTCATTCAATAAATTTGTAGGTGTGCTTGTAATTCATTGCGGGTTCTTCTGAATGACCAATCTACCTCGGCAGTTATTTGAAGGCAGACCTGTGATGCAGATGCAGCAGGAGATGGCAAGGCACACCATTGGATACTAAGGTCTTACACTCTATCATCAGTCTTCATTGTTGTTGTACTAGTAGTAGGGATGTTAGACAAGATTGCTGATTCTGAATTCAGAAAATTCAGGTGGTATTAATTATTATGCATACTCTGTTGGTAATATCTACAGATGCTAGAAAGAGTCTAAAGACTCTAGAAACTCCTTTCCTGAATGTTGCAATTGGCAATGCATGTTATTTTTTCACAAAGGTATCATCAGATTTGTCTGACAAATCTAGAGAACATTTTTAGGGCAGGCAGCTATTAACCCCTAACTTTCCTGAATGTCTGAATGTCGGAAGTCATTTGAAAAGGTGGACATTATGCTTAGTTTCTTTCACTTTTTATTTAATAGTATAAGGATTTGAATCTGGGATCACCAGGTTGTGGGAGGGGGATTTGTATCATTAGACTATCCCCTTGGAATTTGGTTTCTTCCACTCTGACATTACCAGTGACATTACTAGTGGTCAGCATTACCCTTTCATTTGTTAAACAAACTATTGATGTCATTTTCACGACCCGAAAAACTACTGATATCATTAGTGTACCTTAATTGTGGAAAAAATAGTTGAAGACATTGGAAAGAAAATACGCAAGGATCGCTTGTAAAGATATGGTCTGTGTCAACAATTTTAGCTTAGTTGGTGAACCTTGAAATTTCATGGTACCACACGATGGACTAGTACACCAGAACCGAAGTGTTGTTCCATTGAGGCGAGGTCCATGCACTACCCTCTCTCCCTCTAGGTACATGGGTGCGCTAGTGACATCACCAAACATCAATGAGGGTGAGCAAAAACAACGGATAATTTTGGATAAGATATTAGTTTACTTTAACTAAATTTTGGAGATGAAATTTGGAAATTAAAATTATTATATTAAGAGAGTCGTCTTCTAATGGGATTCCTGCAAATACTTATATGATTAGTGAAAATATGATTCTAAATATGGATAATTAAATAAAAAAAACACACACAACGATGGTGAGCACAAAGTGGTCCATACCGGTCACTTGAAAATGTTGTTTGGAGGTTCAAACTGTACCTCATTCTGGATAGATGAAGATAGCAATCATCAATTTTAAGACCAATATAGTGCGGAGTGGAAGATTGGTACTCATGGCCAAGTTTATTTCCGAACACCAATGGGATCGATAATTGTGATTAAATGCTTTGAACAAATGATTTCATAAATGGACCATAAAATTTTGAAACATATTTCTATTTGTATGATGCATGGTGTGATTGGTGATCACAGATTTGCTACAACCGACGGTTGTAAAAGCTTCCAAACTTATGGTAGGGAATTAATTTTTCAATTACGTCAAAGATTTATTTTAAATTGTTTCAACTCAGACTAATCCAATAGGAAATTAACTTTCAGAATACTTCATTCTTAAAAATAACCCCAGCTGGAAAGATGCTTTTACTAAATCAAGACATGGCAAAACAGATGCTTGATAAAGATTTGGTGGGACTAATCATAAGTTAGGTGGCCTACTCAAGTGGTTTCGCATTCCTGGTTACATCTTTTCTCATGCTCTATCACAAATGGTGCAGTGCGGTTAAGAACTGGTGCAAATCAAGAAAGGTGAAACACAAAAAACAGAGAAGTAAGAGAAGGAAAAAGAGAGTGGGAAGAAAGAAAGGGGGATACATCATGATAAACTTAGGTTTAGAAAAAGTACACCCTATCCGCTTCATGTATTTTACAAGGTTTGAATGATTGAACTAAACCTAAGCATCATTGGATCAAGTTTCTAAGTCCCACTTGACATAACTTAATGACTGCCATCTTATTGAAAAAAATAAAAATGGGCATGATATATATATTTCTTGAATCACCGAAAAGAACAAAACAAATATGGAACTACATCAATACTACTTAAGTAGGCACCCATGATGATTAAGAGTACAGTGCGATATTAATAACTCGGATACCAAAATTTGAGAAATTTTTATTTTATGTTTTGTTGGACATGGAATTTGCGGTATGTTGTATTTAAAATCATATTTTGACTAATAATATTTGAATGTTGTATTTAAAATCATATTTTGACTAATAATATTTGAATGAGGTCCTATTAAAGGGCTCTTCCGATTTAATTTTTTTCATTCTCAAGTTTTGAATTCGAGATTTAAGAGATTTAATATTTTATCACAGTGGATCAATTGTCTATTGGTCAGAGTGTGGTATTTCATCCCAACAGTTATATATCAGAAACAAAATCAGGAACATTAATTTTGTTTAAGTTAAGGTAATATAATTCTTAAAAAAAAAAAAAAAAACATGAACTCGGTAAATGAAAATTAGTAATAAACTAATAATAGTCCAACACTCCATGCGCGTCATGGAGTTGTTGGATAGTTGGCCCACAAACTGACGACTCTCTCTGTGTATAATACGGTCCTTTGTCCTGCTTGTCCTGTATTTGGATTAATGCTGTCATACCAAGGCAACCAACGGATTAAATAACAGACCCGTCCCCCGCTCCTCCAACGGCTACATTTCACCTTTCTCTCTTTTTCTTCTTCCAAAGAACCCCTTCTCCTTTCGCTATGCGATGAAACAACAACTTTGGACCCTCGAATTTCTGTTCCTTGAATCTCGGGAAACTAGTTGGAAAATTTTCAAACCTGTCAAAGTTCTTTTACCATCCGCAGATCTCGCTTACCTCAGGGGCCAGAATTAAAAATCAGTACAAGCTCAACCAATTTTGTCCCTAATTAAAAAATAAATAAAACTTGAAAAAAAAATAACTTTTTGGTTTCTTAGGGTTTAAGCTGTTTTGGGGGGTTTCAAAAATTTTTGTTGTCCTAACCTTTATCGGGTATGCCTTAATTTAATGAGCCCTCCAATACCCTTGTTCCCTCAGGGACCGTCAGGGTGTTTTTCTTGATTTCTTTTTGAGATTTCATCATTGCAAATTCATGGGCTTTTCTGGTTAATGGGTTGTGTTTCATCGAAGCAGCAGGCGGGCACGCCCAAGAAACCTGCTTTCGATCAGTCTGAGATTGTGAGGAATTATGGATCAGGAATTGCAATTCCCAATTCTAAAAACAAAGATGGGAATGGGGATTTTGATAAAAATAAGGAAGACCAAGGCAACAATAACCACCACAAGACCTGTGGTGGTGGCAATGAGGTGAAAGAGGCTAAGAAAGGAGGGCCTAAGAGGTTTTCTTTGAGTGTTAGGGTTGGGAATTATCATGATGTGGAGGCTGATGAGGTGGCGGCAGGTTGGCCAGCTTGGCTTTGTGCGGTGGCTGGTGAAGCCATCAAAGGTTGGGTACCTCTCCGGCCTGATTCCTTCGAGAAGTTGGAGAAGGTAGACAAGATTTAAAGGGTACTCATTGTGTCTTTCTTTTAGTATTTATTGGGTGGTTAAAACAATGTTTGATTCTTAATTTGTGGTCATGGCCAATGTATGCATCTTATATCATACATGTCATTTGCCTTCTGTACATATTGATCCATTTTGTGATTTTGAAAGAGGAACACGAGATGGCAATGACGCAAGGAATATTTGCATTCCCAGTAAGCATTCTAATATCATCTGAATTATACATTTAATTGTCTAGGTATGTGATTTATCCAAGTTTTTCCACGGATATTGGCAAGGTGCACATACATGTGCTCCCCACTTTCTTTTCTTTCCTTTTTTCAGATTCAAGACATACTTCATAGCCATTTAAGAAATATTGGATTCTTGTACCTTAGAAACTTGTATTTGAAATATTTTCGTATCTGGAGCCATAGTGTATGTTATAAGTCCAGGAATCCAACATCTGCAGCACTTTAATGGATGAAAGTTAATGAAGAAGCTTGAACCATGGTGAAAAATATCTAGCTCCAAGTTGACCACGAGCCTTGATTCCAGTGGTCTGAATGACTCAAAACCCTTCCCCCCCCCCCCCCCCCCGCCCCCTGGGTTGTCAAACCAAAAAAGAAAAAAGGAAAAGCAACACTACCTGCAAGCTTCATCTAGCTGGCAATGCTCTAAATATTTTTTTTTGCAACTTCAAAGTATCTCTTCCCCCATGGTCCTTCATCCTTGCTTTCTTACACTAATTGAATATTCAGCATGCCTCTGATACATTGATAATCCTTTTCAAGTCAAGAAAATGCTCATATGGTCCATCACCAAAAGAGAGTTTTAATCTGGTAACTGATCTAATATTCCTGCCGAATGCTACATGCACGGACTCATTAGGCACATATACTCACAGTCATGCTTGTTTCAGTTATTTTAGTAGTTTTTGATTTCTGAACAGTACTCATCATGATATAGAGATCAACACCATTTTAATGTCCCTTAAATTGCAACTTATTTTTAACTGCTTGGATGTGTATTCTAAATCCATTGTTGTTTTGTTTGTGCCTTCTTATTCTGAAGTTGGATTTTGTTTGATAGGTTGTTATTTTAATAGTTTTTGATTTCTGAACAGTACTTATCATGATATAGAGATCTACACCATTTAATTTCACTTAAATTGATTGGTGGCTTCTTATTCTGAAGTTGGATTTTGTTTGATATAGGTTGGACAAGGTACTTATAGCAGTGTTTACCGAGCATGTGATCTTAAGAGTGGGAAGATAGTAGCTCTTAAGAAAGTTCGCTTCGACTACTTTGAACCTGAGAGTGTCAGGTTTATGTCACGAGAAATAACAATTCTAAGGCGGCTTGACCATCCAAATATTATGAAACTGGAGGGGATTATTACTTCCCGAGTATCAAGTAACATCTACCTTGTATTTGAGTACATGGAACATGACCTTTCTGGATTGCTGTCGGTCCCTGAAATCAAGTTTACTGAATCACAGGTTCTTTAATTTCTTTTTTTTTTCTTCTTTGAATTAAACTGGACCTTTAATGCAAGGGAAAAAAAAGGGAACACTGAACCTTCAAGAATCCTTGTTTGTTTAAAGGTGCTTGTTTTTCTGTTATTATGTTTCTTTTTCCGGAAGTCTAACACGCAACTGCACCATTTTTGGACAGGTTAAGTGCTATATGCAGCAGCTGTTAGCTGGAATTGAGCATTGCCATTCACGAGGTATTATGCATCGCGACATCAAATCATCCAATATTTTGTTAAATAATGAGGGAGTGTTAAAAATAGCAGACTTTGGGCTGGCAAATTATTTTAGTTCCAGAAACAAGCGACCCCTAACCAGCCGTGTGGTGACTCTTTGGTACCGCCCTCCTGAACTTCTACTGGGGTCTACAAACTATGGGGCGACTGTAGATCTCTGGAGTGTGGGATGTGTATTTGCAGAAATTCTCTTTGGGAAGCCTATCCTTAAGGGTAGAACTGAGGTGATTATGATTTTTTTCCCTATTATGCATCTGATCTTGAAATATAACCTGCTGATGTTGTCTTATATCTTATTGCTGGATGATTTTGGAAATCATAATTTTAACATACATAATGACAATTTTGCTCTATTAGCAGGTTGAACAATTGCACAAAATTTTCAAGCTCTGTGGCTCTCCATCTGAAGAGTATTGGAAATCATCTAAACTACCTCAGACCACTGTCTTTAAACCTCAGCATACTTATGAAAGTTCTCTTCGCGAGAGGTGTAAAGAACTTCCAAGAACTGCCATCAACTTAATAGAAACACTTCTTTCCATAGAACCTCACAAGCGTGGAACTGCCTCAGCTGCCCTGAAATCTGAGGTTTGTCTTCCTTTTTTCTCCCTTAAGTATGAAGTGGTCCTGGTGAGAATAGGAAATGGATGATTCATTCTTCAGACTAAAGGCTTCCATGGTAACAGTTTGAATCATCTTTTTCCTATAGTTGAATGCAATCCTTTGCAACATTGGAAGTTAATTTTTCCCGCCTATATTCAAGTATACTTGTCTCCGATCCAATTGTTCCCACTCTCTCTCTGCCCCATCTCTCATCATCATTGCTAATGAACTCTATGTAATGGTTTGACACCTCTGTGCTTTCTTATAGTTCTTCACCACAAGACCCTTTGCATGTGATCCATCAACCTTGCCAAAGTACCCACCAAACAAAGAAATTGATGCCAAAATTCGTGATGATGCACGGAGGTGAGAAAATTTTTGAATTTTCCCGTGTTCAGTATCCGATAAGTCAAAAAATGCAAATCAAACAATTCCAATGCCTGAGAACTCTTTTATGATTTTGCTGTGTATTGCTTGTGCAGCATAGTATTACCATTTCAGGCTGCAAATAAGTTTGGTAGACTGCTATTTAATCTTCGACTGCTATTTAATCTTCAACTCAGCTTAAAAAAGCTATTTTACAACCAAATATGAGATACAAAATGGGTCAAACAAGCAAGTAGCTTTTTTAGAATGATTACTTATACTGCTAGCACTGCATTCACCTTCAGGAAAAAGGCTGGCCTTAGGGGGAGAGAAGCCATGGTACCAAGAAGGCCAAGAAAATCCCGTAAAGCTTCACAAGAGCCGGGCAGTGTTAGTGAATTGGCACCAGTGGAGGTCTCCTCTCTCTCTCTCTCTCTCACAATCAATCAATCTATGTACTAACAAAATGAGCTTGTTCCCTTAATGTTGATGCAGCTACCTACTCAAATTCCCCAAAGAAATGGTAATAATCCAAGGGTAAATGGTGGTTCACTGTGTAGAGAGCCACTGAAGTCATTGTTTGATGATTCAGCATCAGAGGTTTCCCAGTTGTCAACTGTCTCCAAGTTGTCAATGGGCACCCACTTGTCAAATGCATCTCAAGCAGACTCTCTCTTTTCTGCTCCACTACAAGTCCCACCACCAAGCAACTTTTCATGGGCAAAGAAGAGGCTGGAAGATTCTGCCACCTACAGACCACACAGTAGGTTCAATCCAAGAGGTCAAACTGAGAACTCCTTGGACTTAAAAGGCCTTGAAAATGGAGACAATTTAAGCAGACTTCGCTATCAGTCAAGAGACTCTGACTCATATGAATCTGCCAAGCAAGCAGTGAGAAAACAACGAAATTATGGTAGGCCAGAGTCCTTTGATGCATCAGAAGTATACGGCTCAAAGGGAATATCACCACCACCACTATCTCCAAGACCTGATTTTGTAAGTCATTTGAACTTGGCAAGTCATCTTTAAGAAATTACCGTGTCAGTTTTGTTTTAATTTGTTTTATTTCTAAAAGGCTCATTGCTTACTCAAAATAAAACAGGACAGTAAGGATGAAGAAGACACCTCTGCTCTTTGAGGAAAGCCTTGCAGCATAAATTAATAAGCAATGATCAACTTTAACCAAGTGCAGAAGCCTTACCCTTCAAAATAGTTTGAATCTCTGGTCTCAAATTATTCCACTTTGATCAGACATGTAGGTATCTTTTCATGGGAAAACATCAATATGACAGATTTTCCATGAACAGGCTGTCTTACACATTTGGACTCTCAAGTTCAGGGTCTGCTCGATGATGACTTCTTGCTTGCTTGCTTCTACTGTACTGGCTCTCATTTCTTCTGCAATGACACACATCATGGACGTGAAGTAGGTTTATATTGAAAGATGAACGAGATAAGGGGAATGCACTGACCTGATACCTGCTGGTCTGCAAAACCTACCCAATCAATTTGTAATTCAACACTGACTCAACATTGTATAGATTCAGAAAGAAAATGGAAAAGGGTTCTGTAATTTTTTTCTTTTTTTTCTTTTCTTTTCTTTTCTTTTCTTTTTTTGGTTGCTTTGACAGATCTATAATACATATTTTTCTTCCTTTTCTTAGGGTCAAAATCAATGTCATTATCCCACTCATTTGAAACCCTTCCCCCAACACTTTCTTTTGTTCTTTACATGAAAACATGGGAAGGCATAAGCTCTGTCTCTTTGTTTGAATATTTGCGAACAACTCTATCCGAATAAGACATAAAAGGAATGGAAAACATAATCTTCAAACAAGCTCAAATAACAAAACCAGTCACTATCTTGTATCCTGCATGAACAAAATTAGAAATTTATATCGGATAGATAAAATACAATATGCATTTGTATTTATAATTTCAAAAGGCAAGATTATAATTTTTTGAGAGAGCAGACAAGGGTAATTCTTACATATAGAATTTTTTTTTCCTTTTAAAATTCAATCAGGTAACTACCTCAATCCCCCTCCTTTTGCCCCTGCTTTATAGTCACGTTTTAAGAGAGTAGTAATATTGATAGTGACCTAGTTTGCTTAGCCAAAAAAGCCTACCCATGTCGAGTTAATCCTTCAATGGAAACAAGGCTATGCTCAGTCTCTTTCCCAACATAGGACTGTGTTTAAGTCACTCGTTGCGTGTTGAGGCCATAACATCTTCAGACACCTCTTCCTCACAGATATCACATATCACTTTGATTACAGTTATGTTTCACCCAGAATAGCCGAAAGACTGAAACTGATAAGGGGTCTTTAAATTGTTGGTAAGATTTAAGTTCTTTTTGTTCTTAATGGCAAAAGAATAAATATTGCAGTTAAGTATATTGATTTTTAACCCAGTGCCATATCTTGATTTCTTTTCCGTTTCTTTTGGAATTGGAAATAATTTCCTTTTCCCTTATTTTTAATATATATATATATATATATCTTTGACATCAAGCTTACACAAAATTATTTACCAAGGTTATGAAGTTCTTAGTATGGCTATCTGAACATGGCCTTCTACACAAATCACCAAAATGGTAAATTAATGCTTCATTAAGTACACTAGTTAGTAGGGCATGTGATCATCATCAAACTGTCTGAATCAAAAAGATGAATTATTTCATTTCATAATAAGTCAAAAGAATTTCACAATAAGTAGAATTCTTTTCTTATTTAAAAAAAAAAAAGAACAAAAAGTTCCTTCCAGGCTACCACAAATAGGAAAATCATCAATTCTGAAGGGTAACTCCTTCAAGGGAAACAAGGCTTTCCTCATAGACTAAAACTTCTGTTTTGCGACCCCGAGGGTGTTTGAATCCTTTAATGAACCGTTGGATGTTGAGGTCATAGAAAATTACCACCTGAGCTTTCTCGTCACGAAAAACAAGCTTATCGTTTCTGCAAACTTGTGGAAATACTGTAGGTGAACAAGGCCCCACTCGATACGTTTTACTCCAAGACAACTCCTTCCTTTGGACACCAGGGCAGCACCAAGTTTTCAATGTCCATATGTCGAACCATTTCTCATGTATCCAAATTGAGATTTTGTTTACAACTAAAGCAACATTTGATTCGTCGAATGAGATTATGTTTGCCACAATTGAGTCCTCCTGTACATGGATATTTGGTGCCGGAATCTGGTGAAATGTCTTGTGAACAATGTCAAAGGCAGTGATTAATCTCTGCTGAAATGGATTGCAGAGCCAATAGAAGACTCCGTCAAATGTCCAACGCGTCCTCGGCAATGGCCAGTTTGGAAACCCAAAAGGGAACCGGCCATGCAACTTATTAAGCTTCCTCCAAGTATTGCTCTTCAAAGAGTAAAGGTCACCCTTATTGATGTTTTGGGGGCAACTCCTAGGAATGAAGACTTTGTAGTCTTTGGTTTTGGGATCAAAACCGAAACATAATCCGAGGTAGTTTTCCAATGAAACCAGCGGAAGATCCTTGACTTCTCTAGAGGATGGATTCCAGAGAATGATTTTAGAAGAACCATACAGGCGGTAAATCCCATTGCAAGGACCGATAATTTCTTCTGCAAAAGGACGTCCGCTCATTGAGCAATCTGAGGGCTCATAGATCTCCCACCCATCGAGTATTAGCTCGTCGGAGATCAATGGTACAATGTCACAAGGTGGGGTTGGAGAAATAAGGTCCTCCTCGAGACTCTGGAAACTCATGACGAGAAGACCCCGATTTTTTAGGCGATTTCTTGAGTTGTTTAAATGTCTGGTAATGAAGTATGTGCTATGAAAGAGATCGCGCCATGATTTGCAGACACATCTGAATCGAATCAATGATTTTACCGGAAGAAACAAGAGAATTTCAATCACCATATCCTCCGGAAGAAGATCTGCTTTTGATGCCATGAATGAATCCTTGGATACTACTACAATGCTTTCACGATGTTAACCAATGTCGCATACTTTTTATATGCATGTTTCCTATTTAGTATTGTACAAGGATTCTTAAAGTAAAAGGTAGGAACAGAATTAAAACTAAATTTACAACCTCATAACTCCGTTCTAAACAAGGTTAACATAAGAAAAAGAGGTTAATTATGATTCAAACTGTGTAACAACCAATAGAAGTATGAAAAGAAAATATTATATAATATAAAGTAATTAGCAAAAAAAGATAAAAGGATAAACTTGAATTCTATCACAGTTTCATTATATTTCAAATCGTTTTTGTACTTTTGATTTTTAAGTCAAATACATATAATGAAATTATGAAAAGAAAATTATATAAAAGTAAGGAAAATGGTAGGTGAAGAAAGCAGAGTAGTTTTTGTAAGAGATTAGAAAGTTATTGTGTGTCGTGCAATGCAATAGGAAATTATCATTGTATTATTAATTTTTTGTATTGAAAAATTTATCTAAATTAGGGTTTAAGAATAGAGGTAAGGATGAATTGAATTCGAATCATGGGGAAATAGTCCTACCAACGATCCTTTTGAATCTTTTTTTTTTACTTGACCAACCGATATTCAGAATTACACGGCTTAAGTTGCTGTTTAACCCTTTATAGGAGGTGTTCTGTCAACGTAATTATTTTCATTCTTAATATTTGAATTCAAATTTTGATTAAAAAATTTAACGTTTTTTCTATTAAACCAACGTTTCGTTGGTCCTTGTAAATCCATTTTGTGCTCTCTTTCCCCCTGCTTGGCTCATTTCCCTCCATGTTCTTTATGTATTGGACATGGGTTTGATCCGGGCATGGGTGGTCATGTGGGGCTCCACCACCACAACAAACTGGCAAAACCCTTTAATCAGGAGGTCAGCATGGGCCAAGGCCACCGCCACCCAGTTAGTTTTGACCCGTGTTTCGGAGCCTACAAACTTGACCCATTTGCTCTGCCGATCCGGATTTGTAATGGCACTTTTATTATCCTTATATTAAGTATAATTAACTCCATTTGACCATTAAAATAAAAAGAATTAGGTGGATTTAGTATTCACGTTAAATTTATGTTATGGACCTAAGAATTGTCATGCGAAATGTTAGGGATAGAGCAAGACGTATTGCAACAAGGCGACAATCCATAGGAGTCATTAAGCCAACTGCACGGGTCGTGACCCGAGGGGGACCTACAAAAGCACCACGGCTCAAAGATCTGCAACCGACCTGCCACACAGACCGGAAGTCATCCAAGAGAATCTTAGTGCGATCAGGATTGTTGAGAGTTCCTTCTCGGCTTAGACTCCTAAATGAACAAGAAGTCGGTAGTAAGGAGTTTTAATGCAAGCCCTACCCAAGCAAGGAGTTTTAGAGCAACAAGGAGTTCTATCCAAGTTAGGAGTCCTGGGTCAAAGCAAAATTCTAGTCGAGAAAGAGACTACCAAGATAAGAAGTCTTGATTCAATTTAAGTCTATCAAGAAGTTGAGAAGTGTGAGTTCAACAAGGAGACAGCTAAAACAGTTCAACAAGAAATCCTAGTAACTGAGTTCTAGTACAAATCTTCAGCAAAGTTATAGATCAAGACAACTTAAATTAGAAATCTTATCTTATCCATTATGGTTATCTAGATTAGTAGATTGGTTTTAGCGAGAGATAGGTTTAGATAAGATTGAATAGGTATGGTTATCAACGTGGGTTGACTCAAGTGGATGTGGGGTTGAGTTCTCTTAAATATGATCAAGATTCAACTCCCGCTAGAAGAATCAAACTCTCATGTGTATGGAGCGTTTTCCGTTAGGAGACCCGCCCTCCGAAAAGGAGTCACGACAACGATCCGTCCGGATTAGTCAGAGCGAATTTCCGGATACCAGGTGGTATCCAAGACATGGTACAAAAAAAAAAAAAGAATAGGAATGGTTTTAGATTTGATCAATAGAGTTTTAGTTAAAATGTCACTTCTAGAGATAAGATTGAACTCTATAAATACCTCATGGAGCCAAGTTGTCTAGCAAGTTATGTCTTGTGTCATTAATTTTTAACTATCAATAAAATTCAGTTCTTTGTTCCAAAATAAGAGCTAACTAGTGGGATGTGGTGTTAGATTTTTTAACCAAGTTCCTGAATTCGACTTGCGGCTTGAGCATGAAAAAAACTATATTGGGAGGATAACCATCTTAAATGGGCCACTATAAGTTTCGAACCGGATTAATTGGAGCATGACTCAGGATACCGATTGGTATAATACCAAAAATAAAATAAAATAAGAGCTAATTTAGCAGTATAAAGGAGTGATCATTTCTTGTATCACACCACTTTTCAAGAGATTCCTGCGGTGCAGAGATGTGAGAATCACACGCAAATCAAGTATGAGTGAGTAATCTACCACTATCTAACTTCCTAACCTTAACCTTAACCCTCGACATAAGCCACCATTTCTTGTGACATAGGTCCAGAGGGGTTTACACTCCATTCTACCATACTATCCACGTCTATCAGCTTGTGGCCCTAACAATTTGTTAGGATATGGCCATGATCAAACCTAGCACCATGGTGCCAATGAGTTTCGGCTTAAATGATACATTTCCCATTCCTAATATAATAGGTTCGGGTTCGAACTCCAGTATACACTAAAATAAATTCATAAACCTAGCACCATGGTGGCTTGAAGCACACTTGGGCTTCTTTTTTTGGGCTCAGGGCCTGCATTTAGCTCTCCCAATAGGGCCCAATCATAGTGAAACCTGACCCCACCCAATAGGTCCACAACCAATCAATCAAGTCCCCAGATCCGGCCCATCCCATTCTCGCCGCATGCTGACTTGCATGGCCCAACATTGGACATTCGACCCGCAACCCATAGTTATTATTATTTTTTTGTTACACTGAGATTTAACTCTAGATTCATCAGATTAGGGAATGAGGATTATGATTACTGAGCTGTCCTCTCGTGGACATAATTATTCGTGACTTGAGACTGAGGAATGATACTATTGCCTCACAAATTTGTTTTTTGCCGTGAAATTAACCCAAGAAATTTGAACCTTAGGAATTCAGCAGACCCTTTTCAAACAGATTGAAATTATCCCTTCATCCTCCGGTGGGTCAATATACCTGGTTTTTTGTATAATAACATAAAAATAATGTAAAATATGATTAAAAATTGTATTGTAATTTTAAAAAAATATATTTTTTTATAGTAAATTAATAAATTTTTTCTCGTTCACTCTAGTAACTCGAATTTACTTATATTTAATTTCATCTTTAATATTAATAACTTAACAAAACACGACTATATAATAATGCATCTAAATTGTGATATAAATGAAATTATCAAAGTCTAAATAATTATGAAAAGTTCAAACATTTTCTAATTTAAGTAAATTATATATTTAAATAATCGGTTTTTAATTAATAGTCAAAATTAAATTTTAACCATCGAAACTAAACCAGTTAGCTTATTTTTTATTTTTAAAAATCAAATCAAATTTACTATTTCAATTTAGTTAAATTATATTGCTAAGTTATAATTAAATATCACTCAATTTATTTTTTGATTAATTACAAGAAGAAAACAAATGAACAGTCAATTTAATATGTAAATATGATAGATTTCTTAATTAAATTTCATATGTGAAATTTGAGAATAAAAAAAAACTAAGTTGAAAGAATTCTTGAACCCGACAATACTTGAATCAAAATAATTGAAATATAATTTCAAATATCGAGATTTAAATCGAAAACAATTGACCAAAAATGCGAGGGATTGATCAATTGCTTTTTGTTCATAAAACTCGTAGAGATACTGTACACCAAAACTAGAGGGCTCACACCTTTATACGCCTGCAGATGGCTCTTCAAATTCAAGCATCTGCCGTAAAATATTTCAACATTTGCCATTAAAATATATAAAGGGATAAAGCATAGTGGTGTTGATAGGATTTAAAGCATCAAGAACAAATATAATATATTTGTATCCAATTTCTGGAAAGAAAACAATTTCCCGCTTTTTCTTTTCCTCTTTTCATTCATGTGAAGCTGGAAATGAAGTTAGCTTAAGTTACAGAACAGAGATTTGATCTTCTGGGAAGAGGGTGCTGACAGCTTGTGAATGCCATAGTTGGAATCTTTGCACCCAAAATCAATCATCATCCGATCTCATTAGCATGGGTATTTGCCCATGGTTAACAAAGTCAATCTTGTTTAATCTTACACAGCATAGCACTTGCTCCGGCAATTCTTCTTGTTTCTGAGCCTGTTTGCAGTCATACAAGAAACGGTTAACATCCGAGGAAAAAAAAAAGAAGGATGTCACTACGGAAGTCCCAGGTTGATGTACAAGGGAACGCATCATTACGGTAATTGTCATTATGAGATATTAGCTTTAAGATTAGATTGATATGTACCTGAATTGTCAAGCCAAGATCAAGAATTCCGTTCTTCAAGCGATCACGGAATGACTCAAGTCCCTTCCTTGATATGTAGCTAAAACGATGTATATCCAAGTCAATCTCAAAGTAGTTGGCACCCTGCAAAGATCAAAGGTGCACAAAAAAAAAAAAAAAAGCTCTTGTAAGGTTCTCTTAAGCAAGATCCCAATTTCCTTTGGTTGTGATAGTTATAGCTTGCAGAAGATTAAGATTGGTAAAAGTTCAAGTGGAAATGTTATATTACCTTATAGAAATTGTGTTGAGGACGGGAAAGTACTGGCTTCTCATTGTAAGCACTGATAAGCTTCCTCTCAGCAGAGCTCAAGCCGAGATCCTCAGGGTTAACCATCTTACCCATAATCTTTAGCCTTTCTCTAAATGGAACTGTTGTTTCTTTTGCAAATCCTTTCACCTTTTCCATGTCATCCTCGATCAATCTCTGTCCAATTAAATAGCCAACCAAAATATCACAAAAGAGTAAGGGAGAGAAACTCAGCAGCAGACAGTAATAGCTCAAATGCCTGACATAGTGGCTAAAACCTAGGCTGACTGCTAAACTAGCCACAATGTCACTCAAGGCATCAGTGTTAGAGAAGAAACGACACACCATTTAACTGCTTGATAATACCACAAGCAAGTAGTTACTACTTAGAATAGATTTGAGATACGAGAGGTGAATCAGACTTCAGAACAGAGGCAAATGGATTCCCGTGTCAATGAGACAATAAAAAGGTTTCATGTCAATGAAACAAGTTGTTAACATATCACAATTAATAATAAAGATCGCTGTGAGTAATGGACAATAACTCAGAAAACTTGAGACATGAAGTTACCTTGATACTATCCTGGAATTGGGCAGAGATATCCTGATCAAAAGTTTCAGATACTTTGAAGTATAACACAAGGCTCATTCCTTCCCCATCAAATTCACCTTGGAACATCGCAGTGGGATAAGTCGGAATCTGGACAAGGCACATGTGTCAACAAGGCATAACAAGATGTTAGAGCAACAGTAACTAAAAGAACAGGAGAAGCCATGTGAACCTGAATATTGACTATGAGAAGTGGAGGCATTTTTGAATCTGCCTTCACATTGGGAAGTTCTAGGTGCTGGGCAATGTGATCTATCTTTCTTGTGCATGCAAATAAATCAATGCCAATTGGAGTATAAGGACTGTAATTTGGAGCTGGTGATTTCCGCTTATCTCTGCATAGAAAATAATCTGAATGTTAGATCCTCACAAAAGCAGACAAATACACAAATGTTATAGAGGAATTACAAAACCAACTGATAATAAACAGACAAATGAAATTGAATACCTGAAGAAGTTCTCCCCACGTAGTTTAAAGGCAGAAGGCTCAATCTCAGACCAACATCCTGGAGTTGGCTTCTCTCCAGTACAGCATGGAATTATAAGTGCGGCTTTAGGACGGTACAAGAATCTTTTTGATTCACCTGCAAGTGCAGTAGGGTCAATGAGATTGTATATACAAAATAGGCATGCTTAAATTTGGTCAGAAAAATACACTTACAAAATTCAGAGCTCCCTTGACCCTCACAGGATAGCCTTTTAAAAGAAAGCCTAATAACTGCAGCCGTCTTACTCAGAGGGTGTGAACCTGGATTTGATGCGTTTAAAGTCTTTTCGTTAAAACTCACAGCTGGAACCAGCCGAGGCAAGTTACTCTTCTTCATGTCCTGAATTTTCGCTTCTGGCTCAAGCCCATCTTTTAAACTCTTGAAGCTCCCGTAGCACTGATCTAGCATTTTCTTCCTTTTCAAGCAAACATCTTCAGAGTTACCCATGTATGAGAGCTCATAACCTTGTGTACTTAAAAGTGAGAAGCGATCAGCTTCCTCTTTACTTAAAAACTTCTCAGTTTTACCTCCATTGATTTTCACATAAGTTTCATAGTATCCTTCATACTTGCAGCTTCCATCCACATAGCATGATGAAGTTCCATATTGAAGAACTTGGCCACTTGAGATGTTACCAATTGCATTTCCAACAGAAGGAAAGCCATCTGCAGTAGGAAAAAACACATGTAAGTACATTAGTGCTACTGTTTTAAAATTTTAATCTACTATCTGCTTTATTTCCTGCTTCTTTCTCCTCCTTTCTCATCCTTCTTAGTTCACTTTCAGATTTGTTAATTCCTCCCAGAAAAAAAAAGCAACAAAGTTTTGTCCACTCCAGATTAAAAGTGAAAGTTATCAACCACAACTTCACTAAAGTGGGACTACAAAGCATGCAGTATTGCACGGTTGCTTCTGGTGATTTTCTTAAGGTTAAAATCACACGCCATCCAATAGCTCTGAGTACAAAGATAAGCACTTTTGAAAAATTAATTGAGCAGGAAAAGAGGTTCATTACCTCCATGCACACTACAGAAGTCATCATCTGAATCAGACTCCATAATACTGACTGAATCAAACCATGCTTCCTCCTGGCAAATTACTGCAAACACAAAACCTTCCAAGTCAACTTTTGATAATCCAGCCATTTTTCAATTTAAGAAACTTTTTTTAATACATACATACATACATACATACATATATATTAAAAAAAAGGGCACTTATGTTTGAAGGAACTCGTCTAAATATGGTGTCAATGAAACGACCAAGAAAGGGAAGAAAAACAAATCCAACAATTGCCACTATAAGTGTAAATGCTTAAATTGTTCCGACCCCCTTTTACCTGGGGCATGGCAAAAAATGAATACAATTTTCATCATAAAAAATTACTCAAGTGCTTAGAGCCACCAACAGAAGATGTTCCCTGGAGCTAATAATAATTCAGGCCTCTAATAATATGTCAAAAACCTATACCTGGCCCCAGTACCGTAACTCAGATATCCAGCAAAGTAGGGTTCTCTTTCTGCTCGAAGCAACATTAAACATTCTAGAGATCAACTTGTGCAGGCATTCAAAAGATACAACGCCTATTGAACAACCATAATTTAGAAAATCTACTGCAAACACCTATAAAAATGTAAACATGATCTAACCCATTAATACGTGAAATCAGCTGTCCATCTTTTGCTACAACTATAATTGATATAGGGAACATGTGAACAATCATGTGCACATGGTGGGAGCAGACTGAACCAGGAAGTCAGCAATAACATTATCCTCTATAATAAACATTAAACATTCAATAAGAAGCTCAAAACCTAAAATTTCTGCATGGGAAATAGATAATTTCAAATTGCAGGAATAGCACATGTAGCCTCATTAAATTGGGTGACAAACAAAATTCAATTAGGGCAGGAGAAAGAAAATCTAAAGCTTAGATTCATATTTCTTCCCTAAAATGCAGAACAAAGTATGCATAGGTTGACTAGATTATAATCCAAAATATAGATATAAATACCATTGTTATCGATTTGACTATGATGCCATTGCAGCTGGGTGAGATGGAATGTGGAATTAGAGACTTCAGATCTTCTGCAAGTGGTTGTTCCACCCTTCCCAAAGTCCATATGCAGAAACTCACTCACAGCAAAATCTGTCAACTTGTTTCCTGACTCGCTGTTTCTCTTCTTTCCTCCATCAGGAATAGCAGCAACAACCTTATGGCATTTCCTGGATCGGTGCTTTCTCCGTACTTTGATAGGTTTGGAATTAGTGTGCTTTGCACTTGATAAACAACCACCCATTGTGACTCCCCTAGCTTAACTACATCAAAAGCAAGGTAACTACATCAAAACGGGGCGTACTTGACAAATAGGAAATTGATTGAAAACCATAACACAAGAAAATGCACAAAGTATATCATTCAGGTCTCTGCTCCTATATCAGAAATTAGAACTGAAAAAATAATACAGACCTGAAGTTGACTTGGCTTGCAGTCAATATCGAGAAATAGGAGCAAAAATTCTCTGCAAAGAGCAATGCAAGTTGCAACAAAAAAAGCTCCAAGCTTACATTTCCCTAAACCTGCAGACAAATAAACAAGAATAATCATCCTATGTACACAAATGACTAGATTCAATTCATAATACATATAAAAAATCCAAAAAAGAGAAAATGCAATATCCTTCATATTGAAACTCATGATCCCAAAAATCCGAATACTTCAAACTAACCAAAAAACATAGAAGTTCTTCAAATTTCAAAAATCCCATCAAATTCTTCAACTAAAACCAAGTCCCGCAAGGTGTATTAGAAGTGGGTGTATATATGTAAGTCAGGGAACAGTTTCAGAGAAATTTCAGTTTTCTCACTACAAAAAGGACTAGATCAACATAAGGGTGAGAAAAGAGGGAACACGGCAAAGTTTGTCCACATCGAAAAAGGACCAATTCTCAAAATGGGTTTGGATTTGAGAGAAAGAATATAATAAAAACAAAAGAACGAACAAACAGTCAACATCTCCAAAAGGAATATGACAAGTTAATGGGTAATATTAAATTAATTACATGTGAACTAGAAGATGCAAAATGGACCACTATCAAGCACATAATGGACAAAATTAAAGCATAAAAATCAAATGTAAAGTTCTGTGAAAATTGACACCCACCTTTTATAAAACAGAAAAAATCAGAACTTGGGTATCATCGAATTTTAATAATTGCAACCAAACAATTGACTGACTTGTATCAAATTGGCGTATGATCAAGAAACTTCGTTACAAATAATTGACATATACCTACGAAAAACGTCA
This sequence comes from Dillenia suffruticosa, assembly GCA_033439265.1. NCBI lineage: Eukaryota > Viridiplantae > Streptophyta > Magnoliopsida > Dilleniales > Dilleniaceae > Dillenia > Dillenia suffruticosa. The sequence goes on along the minus strand of JAVTVX010000029.1, from coordinate 3,785,451 downwards.
ATTTTTTAAGAAAAAGAAAAACCCCATTTGAGGTACTAAATTGGGAAATAAACAAAATAAGACCAAACATAGAAAAGCTTACCAACATTTTGCCAGAAAATTATTAGTAACAATCAAATGATTCACGAATAAAGATACCCGCATTTGTTAATTGCATAACAAGTACTACAGTGAGAGAGAGAGGTAGAGACCTGAGAAGAGAGGTGAGAGAGAGAGAGAGTGATCCAGCAACGATCTCCTCCCTCTCTCCGTAAGAAAACCGAAAGGCCTTGGGACCTGATCAGAACTCCCTCGATTCAGAGCGGCAAATTGCAATGAGAGAGAGAGAGAGAGAGAGAGAGAAGTGGGAAAGTTAGAGGATTCGTCCGACGATGTCGGATCCTAAAATTCAAAATTCTTTTTTATTGTTCGTTTTTAAACTAACTCAGTGTCGTAATCTCTGTGGCCGAAAGGCAAAGAATTTTGATTTTCAATTTTTTTCTAACAATGACGTTTGTTTATTTGTTACAAAGTTTCGATTTTCCCTCTCTCACACAAGATTTTTAGTTTTATTTCTGTTTTTCTTTTCGGCGTCCAAGATTTCGCTGGCAGAGAGAGAGAGAGAGAGAGAGAGAGAGAGAGAGATTGATTTTAATCTTATCCTTGCTGGTTAAAATTACATTAATTACCACAAACACCGATTACTTGTGAACCTTTCTGGATTTTTCCCCCCTTTCTGTATGCCCTTGCATTGATAAAAACTTGGAAAGTTTCATTAAGAACTTGTGATACTTTTTGTGCAATCATATTATAAGACAAAAGGGGAAAAAAAAAATGTTAAAGGGTTGTTTAGTTTTGGAGATTTTTTTTTTTATTCTTTCTTTTGTGCTGAAAACCAAAAATTATTTTCTTATTGAAACTATAGAGAATATTCAAATGTTTAGAGTACTGAAATATAGTTTTTATTTTTCAAAAAAAAAACTATTTAAATGAAAATTCTTTTTTATCAAATATTTAAAAGTAAACCCAGAAAATAAGACATGTTTCTATAATTAAACAACCCTTAAACTTTTAAAAGAAAAATGACTCCTCCACGAGAATTAATCTCCATAAATTTCTTCAATCACGTATATTCTCGAATCTCATCCAAAATTTTATTGACGAGAATTTAAATAATTATACAGAATTTGTTGTTCTTATATTGAACTATTTTATAATAAATTGTTACGATTAATGTTTAAAATTTAGTAATAATATTAAAAAAATAAGGATAATTTTTTTTTTAGTGACACCAAGTTATGAAATTAGAAGAAAAAACTATGTTTTCTGGTGATTTTTTCTACACAAAAATTTAAGAGGAATCTAACTATGTTGAATGCACCGACATTTGTCTTATTTCGAATCCATGACAAGCGAACCTGGTCATGGTCAAATTGAGAAAGGTAAGATCTGATTTGGTATACCAGCTAAACACTGATGTACGTTCTAATTTTGTTAATATCAACCATGACCCTTATTATATGGTTTTACCTACAAGATTCATGAACTTTTCTTCGGGTAACAAAAACCTAATACGAAAATTGCATGAATCAGTAGTTTGCTTGCTCATCTGTCATGAGATTATGGTTAGCAACGGATAATCGGTTTAGTAAATAAAGGTGTTAGATTTTTTAATCAAATATTGAATTCAAAATTTGATAATAAAAAATATTACGTTGTGAGAGTCTTCTAAATTGGATCCAACAATACATAAATTAAATTAATCGAAATATAATTTTGGATACCGGTTGAATATACAAAAAAAAACCCGACAATGGTTCGAATCAGATTAATCGAAATATGACTTCAAATAGTTATTGATTACAAAAAAAAAAAGAGATTATGACCGATACAAATTCAATTTCTTCGTAATTAATTTTATTATTCAGTATTAGATAGTTCTGTTAATAAACGATATTATAATAAAGTCAAGAGAATTTAGATTTATTTTTTTATTTAGATATTATGAAAATTATGTTGTTGTATAACTCAAATGTACTGTGTTAGAGAGGGAAAAAAAATGAGAAAAATAACTACAGAATAGGTATTCTAATGCCTACTTATATGTGCTAAATATTTGTACCAAAATATAAATGTCAAAGAGCATGGATGGAATGTAACTTAGATTTTTGTTCCTTAGGACATGTTTGGTTCTTCTTTTCCCATTTTTGTTTGAACAAAAGTAATATTTGACATGTGAAGGAAATTGTTAAAAAAAAATTATTAGCCGATAAAATTAATTTAATTCATATTTTCTCTCGAAATACATTAATAAAATCTTCTCTTTCTAAATAGCTTAATTTAATTCACATTATCTCTTTTTAAAAATTGATTTTAAGGTTCTCTTTTTCCTAATATCAAAATTAGTTTCTCTCTTACTAAAATTAAGCAAATTAATTTTAAAAATCTATTAATTTATATTTTCTCTTCAAACACATTAATTTTAGGTTTTCTATCTCTGCGAAAATCAAAATTAATTTTCTATCACCCAAAAATGTTGTCTCACTCCAAACACATTTATGCTAACTTTTTTATCTAAAAAATTAAATTTTATTTTTTCTCTTCCTAAAACGAAACATATTAGTTTTCTCTTTTTTAAAAAAACTAAATTTAGTTTTTATCTTTAAAATCAAATATATTAATTTTCTTTCCGTTAAAAATAAAATAAAATAAAAATGATTGATATTTTTTAAATATTTTGTCTCTAAAACCAACTACATTAATTTTTGGTCTCTAAAACAATTAAATTATTTTAAAATTTCTCTCTCTAAATTTAATACTTTTGAATTTTGTCCGTCCATAAGGTAAACTTAGTTGATATTTTTCGTTTCTTTAAATACATTTAAAAGAAAATTATTTCCTTTCCTTCTCCCACTAAGTTAACATTTATTCCCGTTTGCTAATGAGTTATATCTCAATTAATATCATTCTTTATCTTTTCTTTTTTTTTAATTTTGATTTCGAATCTCTGTGATATATTAAAAAAAGAAAAAAAAAACATTTATCCCCACCTTAGATCCACCTATGAAAAATTTAAAGTGTAAAAAAATTAGATACGAACACCCTTAAAAAAGAGAAATTAAATTTAAAATAAATAATTTTTCACTTTCTTTCCCCACTCTTATCGTATCGTTGACCTATTTTGCAAAGGGCTGTATCCTCCAAATGAAAAAGATAAAGTCCTTATCAATTACGAGGCAATTCTACCACCTTTTACTATTCAGAAAGCCTGATCTGCAGACGCACTTCACGTGTGAATCAAACAAGAGAAGTTTGATAAAAAAAATTTTAATGTACTTGCCTAGAAAGTGCCCTTATTCTCTTCTTTTTTAGGTCATTTCTATGACCTGTAAGCACTATGTATGGTCCTTGATGGACCCTCCTCCCTCCCTCTCTCCTCTCCTCCCCTGTATGGAACCTTTGTCTTCTTCATGCACAATCATGTACCACCTTTAATCATTTTCTGTGAGACATTCAAGCTGTTGTCAATCAGTGTGTCCCTGTATGAGTTGATCGTTTTTTTCTTTATAAAGTAATTGAAAAAAGAGGATACGACGGTGACGGTGGATAATTTCATTTAGGGTCGTAACAATTTGTTAGGATTGACGTAGTTTTTGTATACAAAATATTTTGAGTTTAATGTTTGAATAAAAAATTATTAACAAATATAATATTATAATGATTCTTAACTAAAGATTTACCTTAATTTCTTAATATATTTATAAAATCATGATAAAAGATAATACTTATGGTTCAAATCCAACATTTTACACGAAAAAAACTCTTATGATTACTATTATAGAAAGTAATAACATGGACGATCCTTTTAACTTCTCTTTGTTAAAAAAAAGATTAGTATTTTATTTTTTTTTACTTAATCACTGATATTCGGATTATTTGATTAATTTGATTCAAATATTATAGAGTATAATTTATGAGCGAGCTCTTTTAACGTCTATTTTTTTATTTTTAAAATTTGAATTTAAAATTTACTTAAAATAATTTAGTGTTCTGTCAGTAGACGTCAGAGAGACATAATTGACAGTGTGTCCCCAAGGAGATAGTCTAATAGTATAAACTCATTTCCCTTAATTTGATAATTTCATATTCAAATATTTATATAATAAAAAAAAAAACAAAACAAAAAGAAGCCGAAGGTGTCGAGTCTTGGCAGCTAGGCCTAATATTGGCCAGGTGGGTTCGGCCATTTGGACGGGCCTGTCCTAGTATTAAAGGTCCAAGGCTCGACTTAAGGAAGTTCAAAAGTTTTAGGGCTGGCCTATAGTGAAAATTTTAATTTCGGCTTATCTCAAAATTTTCTTTTTTTATATTTTTTATTACACAATGATTCGAATCCAAAATTATCAGATTGGAGAAAAGAGTTAAACTAATAAATGGGTTGAACACTCCAGGCTCACCTAATCACATCATCTTGTTATATACAAAATTTGTTCAAGTTTTCACAAAATTTTATAATTTTATAAATACTTTATCCTCAAAGTTAGTGTGATAAAATGTTCAATAGCTTTTTTATCCTTAAATTTTGACAATTTGATTATTTACCAAGTGCATTACACAAAATTAATATATTTTATATAATACGTGTATATATATCTCGGATAAGAAAAAAATTAAAGAAATTAATAATAATGACATATGGATCTAGTAACAGAATACTATACTATTTTAATAAAAGTTTTGAATCTGAATCTTAAGAACAAAAAAGCAGACCCTAGAAAAGTTAGTTCTTAAATTAGATTTTATAATTTTTTGAATCGGATTTATTGAATTTTTAGATATCGATAATCATGTATCATGATGAAAAAAGAAATTAATCTAAACTTGAGACTTAGAAAATGAATTGCTTTTTAAAATGTAAGAATTGGAACGAAGAGACAAGTAGATTTTGGAATGGGCTTTTGATAAGTATCAATGCTACGGTTGAGTGCGTGGGAACGTGGGGGAAATAAAAGCTATAGAAAGCAAATAAATAAATAAGTGAATTACAAAATTATATGTTGAAATATTATCATAAGTCATTTTCTTCGTTGAAGATTCAATTTTTTAATAAAAAACATTAATTTAATGTTAGTATATATTTTTGTAATTTTTAAGATTTTACTAACCGAAATTCAAAATAATAAAACACAAAAAATCAATTATAAAAATTAATTTCATAATTTAAAATACATTATATTTAGGTATAATTTAACTTTTTTAAATGTAAATTAAAAATTAATTTAATATTTTATTTTCAAATTCCGTTTTTGAACATCAAGAACTTACAATCATTTTTTAAAATAATTTCGGAATAGCTCCGAACATTATGGATGAAATGATTTTCTAGGCTCTTGCTACAATACAAATGGGTATTACCATTGAGGCTATTACTCCAACCTTTAATATTACATTCTACAATCCAAAAACTTAAGGATGATTTTTTTTTTTTTTTTATATTATATCGATCGGTATCTGAAATCATACTCTAATTAATCTGATTTGGGATTTGTAATGACCCATTTAAAGGGTTACTTTCTCAACGTAGTTTTTTTTTCATTCTTAAATCGTAAATTGAAGTTAAAAGTTTAGTTGAAAGATTTAACACTATATTCTATTAGATTAATTGTCCATCGATTAAGGATGATTTCTCGAAAACTCCTGATGTCATCACTCGAAAGTCTGATATTAAAGTTAGGCTTTCGAATAGTAATTTTAGACATTTAACTAACAATTAGTTTTTGAATGATCACATTAAACTCCCACATATGTATCATAAAACAAATTCATCATATGAGAACACAAAAAACAATAAGATGTAGCATAGATTTTCATCATACGAGCTTGGACATGAGAAGTGACTTCCTGCTTTCAAAGGTTTACCCTTTCTCCTTTTGTAAAAAGGGTCACAAAAATACATATTTTTACAAATGATTGAATATTAAATTTTGAATTTAGAAAATACATTTAAAGGAAAACTCTTTATCACTTTATATATATATATATATATATATAAAAGAGTACTCGAATTTGAAATATTTATAAAAGAAAAAAAATATCAACTAAATTATAATTGATCAATAAAATTTTTTTTTATTATTTAGATATTCCTACTACCGACAAGTTTACTGTTTATGATCATGCTTAAAAATGCCAAATTCAAGGTTTAAAAATTTTTCTCCCATCGTTTTTGTTGCAGAGTGGCTCATAAATGGTTTGGGGCCCAGAGGGGAGTAACTTGGCCGACGAGGCTGATGAGTCAAACGCATGACCGTACTTCTATTTGGTTAATTCAAAGCTGTATAATCATGAAATTGTCAGCAAGACAACACCATAGGCCCAAAACCGCGGAGTCATGTTCGGATATATACCCAAAAATATACAAATTTTTAAAATAATTCTCAACAAAAAATAAATTTATTTCTAACTTTTATAAGTTACAGATTCAATCCACAACCTTCTGTGTAGTGCCTTGAACCCGCGATATGGGTTCTCCAACAGCCTGGGTGGCTCTCTCTCTCTCCTGCCCCCGCATGCGACTCTCTCTCTCTATCTCCTCTGCCGCCATCCGTGACACTCCTCTCTCCCTCCCTCCCCCGCTTACGCCTCTCTCTTTCTCCCCCCACTACACGCGGATCTCTTCTCTCCCTCCCTCCCCCACCCCCGCGGTCCTCCCTCCCTCCTCTCGCGACAATCCTCCCTCTCTCCTCCCTACAGCTCTCTCTCTCCCTCCCGCTACTCTCTCTCTCTCCCCCTCGCGGCAGTCCTCCCTCCCTCCCCCTAGCAGCTCTCTCTCCCTCCCCCCGCGACTCTCTTCCCCCCGTGGCAATCCGCCCTCCCTCCCCCCTCGGCAGTCCTCCCTCTCTCTCTCTCCCTCACAGCTCTCTCTCTCCCCTCGCGACTCTCTCTCTCCCCCCCACGGTAGTCCTCCTCCTCTGCGGATCACAGTCCTCCTCCCTCCCTCCCTCCCCTCACGGTAGTCCTCCCTCTTTCCCCCGCGGCACTCATCTCTCTCTCCCCCCACGGCACTTCTCCCCTTCCACGACGGAGTGGCACGGGAGTGAGAGGAGCACTGCGGGGTAGGGGATGTTGCGTCTTGGAGACGCAAAATCCTGTGTCGCGTCTTGGAGACGTGACTCGCATTAGCCTCTGTCATGGCGACACGACACTATGTCGCGAGTTCTACCTATAATAAATGGGGTTACTTTCGGAATTATTTTGACTCGGAGGTTATTTAAATTTTTTTTTGGGTTTAAATCGGTACATGTATCCAAAACCGCGTGGAACCATTGGTTCTGGTTCATGGGCCCGATATATCTAAGCTGATCCCGATTTATGGGACAAGCAATCTGGGTGTCATGAATCTGCTTAAGAAAATGAAAGAAAGAGAGAGATTAGCGAGAGAAGATAGAGAAAGAGAGAGAGAGAGAGAGAGCTGGAGAGAGAGAGAGAATATGAGAGAGAAAAAGGATTTTTAATACAATTCTAATCAATATCTATTATATGTGTTGAAATTATTATTTATACTAATTTTATTAATTTTTACTTATCAATTTATTAACTACTATTGATCATATTATTAACTATTAATTAATCTACTAATTATAATTAATCATTAACTATTTTTATTAATCGTGATTAACAATTAATTCTATGATTAGTAGTTGTTACAGTGGGCTGGTCCCGATTCCAGCACTTGATTCGTAACAATCTAGTCTGGTTTCTGATTTTGGCTGTCCCGGTTTTGATCCAGTTCTCTTTGGCACGCGGTTCATATGACTGGCAGTTATAAAAAAATGAGAACATGGTCCACTAATGGGCGTAAATTCATGTTTGACATGCCAAAATATCTATGTACGTATTCATGTATGATATAAATAAAAAATTCTTATAAAATTCAAATTTTAAATCTTACTTTATTAAAATAATAAATGTTTTTTTTCTATTATTAGAGGTCATAAAAATTATAAAATATATGTACTTGTAAAAATTTAAATGCTAGAATATGTGGTAAACATTTTAATAACATTTTTTTATTATTTAAATATCACCCGCAACGACCGGATGATAAATGTTAAAAGTCTGTCTAGCCCACAATTTTCAAAATTAATCTCACAATTTATTAGTCGAACTCCACCCCTCTCTCTCTCTCTCTCTCTCTCTCAAAAACAAATACTTTCCAAAAGTCATCAAAACTTGATTTTATTTTCTTTCTTCTTTCCCAAAGTCAATTTATTAAATCTTTCCATTTATTAATCAAATTCTTCTTTATTAAAAATTAAAAAGCTATCGATTCCTTTTCAAAATTCATGAAAGGTACTTTCATTTTCTTTCTTCTATTCCTAAAAGTTTTGCCTAAAAAGAATCCGGTTCATTACCGGGCCAAACCGGAAGTTCACTATCGGGCCAGTTTGGGTCGGTGGTTCAGTGCTTGGAGGTCACACCCGAAAATGTTTTGATTCTATCCCAAAAATGATGTATTTTTGTTGGTCAATAAGGTGCTTGCAGAGACATTATGAATTATTAAATAATGTATTTAAAAAATTTATTTACAATTAAAAAAAAAAAAAAAACTAGGAAGGAAATCAATAAGTTGGTTCTCAAGTACGCAGTGGCCAGTGGGTGAGTGCAGCCTCATCAGCTTAATTAGCTCAAGGGGATTCCCTTTCCCATCTCCAAAAACATTGAACAAAGTTCAATCAATCTCCATGGACTTCATCCCAATGGACCCAAATAAGTATATATGTTTCAAACCTAATTTGGGGTATCCAAGAATTAATTAATGCGTTTAAGCAAAGAGTTTATAAGAATAATTATTAGGTTTCGTGCTCAGAATTTAGTGCTAACCGGTTTTTCGAGAAATTCAACTTCACACTCACATGGGTTCCTAGGAGCCATTAACCCATTGAAAGAGAAAAGGAATCGAACTAGTTTCAAAGCTCAACATGGCATTGCCAATCTTATAAGGTGCTGAATTTTCATCTTATTGGCTTGCTTGGAAGGCAAAGAAAATGCATCTCTTTCTCTACTAACACATTGTGATTCTCCAAATTTACTCAACGTATTGCATAAGAAATGACATTGTCACAGCCTTTATTGGTAATACCCTGTTTTATTTATTCCTATGTATTATCTGGGGTGATTCATTTTGATTTGATCCCCACCAATTTGGCTCTAGCAAGCTTAGCTTGAGAAACCTTAATGAGGGTAATACTAATGTATTTGAACCAGGAGTATGGCCTGCCTCTCTGTCACCATTATATTTGATATTCAAGCATTACCCTTTTTTTCTCTGAGTTTGTGTCTTTCTTGTAAGACCAAGTGTGGGATCATACACCATGAGAAGCCTAATAAAATGATTTCCCAAACAATTATTTTTCATTGTTTCCTCCGATTAGTTTGTCTATGCACGAAATCGATTGGGCTCGCTTCTTGTTACCACCAGCCTTTAATAACAAAAAAAATCCAAAATAGTCTAAAATGCGATGACCATGTTCAATGCATTATTTCTATTTTATTTGGGATAATAAAATGATAAATAATAGTATAGTTCTTGTAAGGACACTCGAGTAGTAAAATACTATTGTTCAAGTGTTTTTCTCGAATTTTCGTATTCGAATTCTCGTAAGTATATATATTTTTTCATAATTTTTAAAACTTCTATATAACAAATAAATAAATAAATAAATAATGCAATCCGCAATCCTCCTATCCCAAAAAAACAAAAAGAATCGTCCTGCAAGATTCATGTATTGTCAATAAGTCATGAATAGATAACAATAATGAAAGGAGATGGCAAATATTCTTATTGTTGCATATGCAGATGTCAAGTTTCCATTTAGTTGCATGAACCAAAAACATCAAGGGAAGTAGTTGGGTGGCATTAGTCTATCATTTTTTTTTTTTGACGAGGAATTAAACCAAATGAACACCATCATTTAAGAACATACCATATTTGTACAATTGCTTTTGCTTATACAAAATTGGGGAGAAAAAGACCCCATTGGCCATTACAAGTTACAGCTTTTCTTTACTGTATTCTTCATGATCTATACAACCCAAAAAAGATTTTCAACTGGGTATATAATTCTAGATTTAAAAGAAAACAAAACAAAAGAAAAAAAAATTCCTGCAAGCCCACCTTTTGTTTTGCCCTTTTCTGAGCAAGTTTTCTATTTTCAATTAAAAATAACACTAGTATAACTCTGTTCAGACCAAGACGAAATTGTCCATCTTCAAGGAATTTCTTCTACATTCCCTAAATCTGCACTCTCCATTTCTTGAGAATTTGGAACGTCTGATTTACAACTCTTGAGGAAGAAACAAGTTGCAATTGTGTCAAGAACAAGAAGGAGAGAATACAAGTAAGCAATAAAAATCCCTTCTAATGCCACAAGAAAGCTAGCCTTTGTGATACAGTGATAAACCCTCATGACCCGATAGCGAAACAAAGCTTCAATAGCAAAGAAACCAAGATTAAAAGGCAAAACCAACAGCAAAATAATTATATTCCTACCCTTTTTGATCAACCAAGCCTTTTGAATTGCTCGGAAGGCGAAGCACTTGTCCTCCATCCCTGCCTCAACCAAGGCTAAGTTGCAAACTATGAGGGTATTGGCCAGGAAGGAATAGAAAATAGTTTTGGCTACTATTGGGAAAAAGGGTTTGCTAGTTGAGAAGCCCAGTAGGACTAAATTGAACATGAGGGATAAGGTCGTTATGTTGACGACTGTGATGAGAAGTGAATTGCAAAGTTGGGTGAGGCAAAGAGGCTTGTATAGTGATAGGAATGAATAGAAAGGTGGTGGCAGAGATTGTTTGGGGTGTCGGATAGCTTGAATTACACATGCTTTTGCAACTATGATTGTGCATAGTGTGAGAGGGAGGCTAAAGAGAAAGGTGAAACTTGTTTGTGAAACCAAGTGATTGAGGAGAGAGACAGCAGGCGAAGTGGTAGCGAATCCAATTCGCAGAAAAAGGGCTTCGACGCATGGATAGATGATTGAAAAAAGTAGAGAAGAAGAGGGAGATGGAGATTGTAAGAGAAGAATTGAGGCCGAGTAAGGAAGCATGAGAAGAAGAGGTGTGGAGGTGAAGTAGTGATAGTTTTGAAGGAAGTAGTGGATTGATCTCCTAATGATCTTTGTTGCTCTCTCCATATCAACAAGTGGGGCGTCTTCCATGTTAGGCTAGATGAATAATCTTGTTAAAGATAACTGAGAGAGAGAGAGAGAGAGAGAGAGAGAGAGAGATAAGATGTTTGATGCTATCTTAAAGGTATTGTAATAGTTGGCAAAAAAAAAAGGTTAGGTTGATTTTTTTCCAGCATTTTCCAACCTCCAAGAACTAATACAACTGCCAAGACAGAGGTAATATTGAATTTTTATGTCTTAAGAGGACATCGGTGGAAAGATTGCAAGATTCTTTTTTTTATTTCAACCGCCGATGTCAATCACGTCAATTAATTTGGCTGGTGTGGGGTTGTTCTTTTAAATTATTTTTTTTCTATTTATAAGATTTGAATTTAAGATTTATTATTAAAGTGATAGAGTATCCGATCACTTAATTTAAAGGAGTGTGATAGATTGTGTGATGTTTAACTAGATTTTTGAAACCTAGCGCAGAGGCAATCCTTCCAAGGATGCTGCAAATGGGAGGCTATGTTTGGATGGCAATTAATCATGTCCATCATTTTCTCATGCCCACTAATCCATACTTCCTTTAGTGACCAACACATAGATGGCACGAAAACTTTGAATTTAATATTGAAGATCTTTATCATGTTCTTGCGTAGATGCCCATCTAAACTTTAAAAGGACGATGCCATGATATGAGTCAAGAGAGATGTACGCATGCTTTCAAGTCTCAAGTCTCAAGTTTCACATGAGTATGAAAGATACTTTAGTGAATATTTCGTTTAAAAAATAATTAAAAGTTCAGCTCTCTCTATTTTTTCTATATATTATATTTTATTTTTAATATAAATTTCTAATTTTGTCAGCAATTATAAAATGGAAAAATAAAACAATTTCATAGTAAGCTTAGTCAAATAAAAAATTTGTATATGCTAAAAATATTATTTCATTTTACACGTTACTAATTAGAAATGGGATGTTATTTAAATTTTTTAATTATTATGAACGTGACATTGGAGTGCGGTCGACCCAACAAAATATTTTTTTTATTTGCCTGTCAGATATTATATCACTGATACTTTTAAAGGTGTGCAAAGTTTGTGTGGCATAATAATGTTTTAAATTTGTATCTTCGTTTTCTTATACCCTCCTCCTCAAGATCATCAGCGCCATGGTGACATAGCAAGCAATTTCAAAAATTTGCCGAGAGGGGAAGAAATGACGCCCATCTGCTTGATACCTTAAAATGTTCTGAGTTTTAGTTTTATATATAATAAAAATAGATATCGAAAGGATTTTATCATTAAAAATATAATTTAAATATAACTGTATTTAATTAAATTTAATATGATTATTGAATACATATGATTTATAAAATATAGAAGTCCAACGAAAGGAAAAAAATCATATAAATCAACCAATTTCTTTTGAACCAATAGGATCAAGCGCAAGAGGACCGCCCCAAAAGAAAAGTAATAAGAAAAATCCAAAATCCGTACTTGTTTTGTTAGTGATTTTCTTTCTTTCTTTCTTTCTTTCTTTCTTTCTTTCTTTCTTTCTTTCTTTTTTTGTGTGAGAAAGTTTTGTTGTTGAGTTTTCTTTGCAAGAGAATAAGTTGCAATCAATGATAACAAAATCTTGATTAGGAAGATTCATTGATAGAGTCTTTTAGCATTTAGATAAAATTCAACGTTTTCACATGATTAATAATAATTTTATTTTAAATATTAAAAGAAAAAAAACAACTCAATTATCTCAAGATAAAAGAAGATTTTTTTGTGTATAATTTATTTAAAAAAGAATAATTTTTTAATTGGATATAATTTTATTCCAATTATCTAAATTTATTTTCCATATTAGATTTGTAGCAAGCTTGATTTATATATATATTTTTGGGTCGAGAGGAGGCAAACACACGTACAAAAAACCACAACCAAAGCAGCCTTGAATCAAACTTCTTTGGTTGGAGTAGTCAACCACTCTATTTTTTTAATCAAAAGTCTCGATTCTAGTCTTATGAATGATGAAAAAGGATTCGAGAGAATCAACCCCTAAAATGAGTTCCATAATATTTAAACCAGATTAATCAAGTAAAATCTGAATACAGATAATGAAAAAGAAAAAAAAAACCCAAAATAGCCTTGAGAAAGAAATCCCCAACTAGGTCTCTAATCAAGAGAATTGAGAGCAAAAAATGAGAACAAAGAAATAGATTGGTTTTGTATCAATCAATTTTTAATATCAAAAATAGTAATTAAAGGGTATTTATAATCTTATAACCTTTTCAAAACATTTCACCGATATTCGAAATCTTATATGTTCATATAATTTGTTTGGAATTCATTTTCTTAAATAGTTTATAAATTCTAAAAGTAAATTGTTTAAAATTTTAAAATTCTTATAAAAAAGAACTCGATCCAAATTGTTTTTATGAACTTATAAACCATTTTATTTTAATTATTAAACCGACTAAATTATTCTTATTAATATCTCTCGTTTAACATTTTTACATCAATAATAATTATTTGCATGATATTAGAAATATTTTATTTTTTAGTCATTATAATACTATAAAAGATTATAATAACGTATTATCAACAAAACAATTGTAATTTATGAGTTCATAGAATATTTTATATGCCGTTTTACCTTATTTATGTAAATAGTTTAACAATTTATTTTGAAAATAATATATAAGAATTCGTAAATTCTAAAACTATTTTATAAATTTTAGAAATTTATAAACATTTCAAAAAAAATTTAGAGTGTGTTTGGCTAAACTTTTTATAAGATACTTGAGATTTTATTAATTCTAAAATTTTTATAGTTTATAAACTAATTATTTTATTTTTAGATGTTTAAATTGTACTTATTAATATTTTATTATTTTATTTTCTATGTTAGTAGATAACTATTTACATGATATTAATAATATTTTATTATTTTTAATTATTTCTACACCAAAACAGTTTATAAGAGTTAATATACTTCAAATTTTAAAAATTTATAAACTAAATGAATTTAGGCAAACTGACTCCTTAAGTCTCATTTTTTTTTAAAAAAAAAAAATTTCCCTAACTCTGACGCAGGAAGAAAATTAATGTGGAGTGGGACCCTTTCGAGTTGGTAAAGTATAAAATGGTGACCTTATCTTTATTACCCACACATGGGGACCTTGGCACGCTTATTCTGACTATTCTACTCCAATACGCGGGCATCACTATTCCTCTGGCTGACTATTCTCCAATGATCAGCACTTCTTTCTAGCAACGACGACTCTTGAATTCTTCATCGGGTAAGTCAATTTTGTATCCTTGAACACCCTTTCAATTTCCATCAATTCCTTTGTATAAATAGGTGTTCTTGTCTAATCTGAATTGGGTTTTATTATTTCTAGTGATTTCCTTTCTGGGTTTTGTTTCCTCTGCAATTTCTTTCGGTTTCTAACTGGGTTTGAGATTTCATATATCTTAAGTTGTTGGGGTTTGATTAATAATTGCAAATAATTCTGGGTATTCCCTGATTTTTGTTTTCACTTACTATTTCTGAGCTTCGGGCTTTTCTGAAGTACTTTGATTAGAATTGGGAAATTTAAGGATTTGGAGTTTGTTGTGAATTGGGTTTTTGGAGAATTTTGATTGGAGTTCCGTTATTGAAAGTTTTTGGGTGTTCCGACGTTGGGGTTTGTTGTGAATTGGAACTTTTTTTTTGGGAACTAATTTGATAGGAATTGAAGGTATTGAAGGTTTTGGGCGTGTCTGATATCATTTTGGGAAGAAATTAAGAGTTGAGTGGTGATTGAAAATGGCGACAACGAGGCGCAATATCAGATACACTCCTCTTAACACCGATGATGATGACTATGATGGGAAGGAATACGATCGTAGATTCGATTATACGCCCAAGTCCTTTAATAAGATCCCATGGAAGTCCATTATCCTTGCGCTTTTCTTGCTGTGTCTTGGATCACTTCTTCTGTTTCTCGCTTTCTTCATCTTGACTGGACACATGGGAGGAGAGAAGTCTCAAGCATATGGCCTTTTGGGTCTTGGAGTCCTCACCTTCCTACCAGGTGTGTAGTGAATACTTTCCTTTTATCCGAGCTCCTCTCTTTCTGTTATTCCTTCGTTGATGTTGGGCTTATTAGTTACAAAGAATTTCTCGCTAATAATATATTCTTGCCCATATATATGGTTTCTTAATTGTTAAGATGAACGAAATATGTGTGCACCTTAAATTGGTCCACTGTTGCCAACACAGGCAGTATCTTTCACCTTTTAGTTAGCATATTTGCCTTATAGTTAACTAAACCACCAAAGAACTCAACCCATCATAAATCAGAGAACAAAATCATGCAGACAAGTTAATTCCTAGTTATGGGAATGCCTTGTTACTTTAGCACATTTAATGCATTATACTTTGCAAAATTGCTCTTTCCAATGGCTTTACATCCTTTCCACGATTGAACTACTTTTCCTTGGGGAACCATATAAGTATTACCTACACATGATGATTAAGATGTGGACTCATTTTCAGTATGGAAGGTATTGTCATGCATCTTTCTTTTCTGTTAAGGTCAATATGGCTTTTTGTTCCATCAGAAGTAATATTGGTAATCATCCAATTAATTTTTAAACAGTTACATGGGATTGAAACTCATATATTAAAGCCTAATGTGATATTGAAAATCATAGTGATCACAAGCTCAGCGAGTGTGGTATGCTAATTCAGTAATCTAGAAAAAAATAAAAAGGTTAGGTAAGTCTTTCAGACAACCACGCGACCATCCCAGCCAACCAGAGTTACCTAGGGACGATCCTCTTAGTTGCAATCATCCAAATTAGATCACTGCTGCCGTCACTCATGCTCTGGTCACATGGCCATGATTCATGCACCAGACCTTGGTTCCTGTCTCCTTAGTATTCAAGGACATAGAGGTACGAGCCTATAGAACAGATCCTGTTCAAGTAAGGTCGTGTCTTTGCAGCTTTTTCACTTCTTTTAAATTCATATCATTAGACTTCCAAACAACCAATGTGGGATTTCATGGTGACAATAACAAAGAGTCACTTCCTATGATCATTGATTACTCTATGGGCCATAAATGGTATATCTGTTTGTGGATGTTTAAAACATAATATATGTGCTACATATTGGGCCTTTTTTATCTGGCAGTGCTGCAAAAACCAATTGTTGTCTGGCAATTTAAGTTGTATGATTTGGTTACATATATTATATTTCCTAACGACATCTACCATAGTTTTGCAGTTTCATTTCTGGCTTTGGTTAGAAATGTGGTTTCCTTTGCAGTTAATATGATGTCATTTTCTAGAATGCAGTAAATTGTCTTTTTCTTGTTTCTTATAATATTTTCTCTATAATAACGAATTTTAGAGATTTTCTCTGAATTTGGGAACTTTGACAAAATGTGTAAAACATACATGTTTTCTCTATCTTTAAAAGTAAATGAAAAAGAAAAAAATGCATGTTTGCTTTGAATCGACACCCTACCATATAAATTGCAATCTTTGGCGAATGTGACATGATTAATTTTCTTCCAAACTTTTATACTCCCCGTTCCTAATTTACTTATTGTTTTTGCCTTGGTAAACGAAATGCATTTCAAGCACAAATGGATGTTGTTACATATGGCTAATTCTAAAGCAAAAAATTCTTGAAGCCAGAGGTCAAGATATTCTTAATTTTACTAGAAACTAGGGACAAAATGGTTTTTTCTTGCTTCTGTTGTATGGTTTCCAGGATTTTAAAGTGATATGTTCAACAATGATGGAGAGAGATTAGAGGCCTTCCTGTATTCTTGTTTTGTTTTACTCTTTCCTTTTCCCCTTGTATTTTGTAGTTTTATGCAATATCCTCATTTTCAAACTTCATTCTCTTTCCCAAAAGTGTTTTGGGAAAATATGAAATTTGGGTTATCCATATCAAAAATTAAATGCGATGCTCCACAGATAAAAAAAAAAAGGCATAGGGGAAAGAAATGCAGAAAGTTTCATTCCTTTTCAAAGTCCAACTTAATAGTTTGGAAGTTCTTTGCTGCCCTGAATTTATGTTGTCTTGGGAATTTAGGCCTGGCAATTTTTAATAGTAAAAGCACTATGTTTTGCAATTAAGTTTGGTAGTTTCCTTGTTGTAGGCTTTATGCATGTTTCATTAGACTTGATAGATAAAGAAAAACATCAGACTTTTATAGCACAAGAAAAAGTTGCAACACACCTTTTGTTTAAAAACTATTTCTTAGTTTATTGTATTTTGAGTAGGTGAATAGAAGAAGCCTTTAATAGTGATTGGTTTACCAAGTTAAATTTAAGTGATATAAGTCCTTGCTTGGCCATTTACCAAATAAGATTTACATGCACATGATCATATTTAAGAGATTTTAGATCCATTAGCTTGGTAGGGACTGTGTACAAGCTATTGTCGAGAGTCCTGGGAAGGTTAAAGGAGGTTATTGGGGGTGTAATGGGGAAGTTCCTGCATGCCTTTGTGCCAGGGAGGCAGATTCTTGTTGCGGCCTTAATTGCCAATGAATTTGTTGACATAAAACTGAGAGGAGGTGGGGGTACTATTTGCAAGTTGGACATGGAGAAGGCTTATTATCATATTTACTTGGATTTACTTCTTGATAATATGGAGCACTCTTTTTTTTTTAAATAGTAAATTAAGTGGTGGAGGGCATGGATTTAGAAATTTATTTCTTCACTACCCTTCACAATTGTAGTGAATGGCTCCTCTAAGAGATACTTTCTGAGTTCTTGAAATGTGAGAGAGAATCTCCTCTCCCCTTTCCTTTTTATCTTAGTGATGGATGTACTAAGCAGCATGCTCTCCAAAGCAGTGGAATTGGAGGGGACTATTTGTTTCCAGATTGATAGGAGGAGGAGGCTCTCTCAATCTCTCACCTCTTGTTTCCAGATGATACAACCATCTTTTATGACAAATGTGTTACACAAGTTCTCTTTCTCAAATATATTTTGTTGATCTTCAAAATGACATATAATTTGAAAGCGGATCATATAGCAAGTGAGGTTATTCCAGTGGGCAAAAGGTTTAGGTAGCTTGCTGGCTTCTATCCTTTGGTGTTGCAAGTCATCTTCTCTGATATCTGGGGATTCCTCTTGGAGCAAAGTACGAGGAGAAGGCTATGGAATGGAATTCTTGAGAAGTTTGAGAAAAAGCCGGCAAGCTTGAAAAGTGGGTAGCTCTCGGGAGGTGGGGGTTGGGGAGGACTTAATCTCATCAAAAACACCTTTTCCAATCTTATAGATTATTTTGTACCTCTTTTTACCATCCCTACTTTGGTGGCAAATTGATAAGAGGGTATCCAAAAAAGATGGTTTTGGGAAAGTAATGAAAATGGCATAGAGAAGTTTTGTCTAATTATGTGGGATACTGTAAAGCATCCTTCACAAAAGGTAGTCTTGGTGTTAAATTCTTGGTTGATTTTAATAGGGCATTGTTGAGGAAATGGCTTTGGAGATTTTTGGACAAAAACAACACCCTTTGGGAAGATGCTATTGTGGGATGTGGGGCTTCTCGTAATGTTTAGATTTCTAATGAGGTTGTTGGGACTGTTGGATGGCTATGTGGAAGTAGATTGGGAGAACAGTGAATTATAAACTGGTCAATGGGTTGAGAGTCTCTTTTTCGGCACGATGAGCGACGTGGCTCTGGTTTCCCAAAATGTCTTTAAAAAAAAAAAGCTCCAAAATGTCTTTAAAAAAAAAAAGCTTACATGACTTGGGTTACTTTATGCTTTGTGTATAGTGTGAGATTTGGCATATGGAGTGGTGGGTTTGTACAGCGATGAGAGTAAATTGTCAGGTTGCCTCCTATAACCATGTTTGGGTTGGTTTTGGAAGGAAGTGAATAGAAGAATCGTTGGCTTTTATGGATAGTTTCATGGAAAGCGTTCGTGGTTTTGATCCCACTTCAAATAGTAGACGATGATTTTGCAGATTCTCGTTTATTGTAGATCAACGAAAGAGCACTTCCTTGCTTCTTTTCCCAGTATTTGTGCTGCTTTCTTTTGTGAATAAAATTTTTTTTTTCCGATAAAAAAATGTAGTAGAGAGATGTGGTTGATTGATTTGTTTTAAAAAATACAAGGGTGGAAATGTTATTGATAATTGGGCAAAATACACTCTCATACTTGGATGTATGTGGAATGTGCATTTTTTATAGGCAGTAACTGTGTCCCTCTTTGTTTCTCTTCATTTCTTTCCGTGTTGTTCACCCACTTTATCCTTGACGATTAATGTTGTCTTTTATAGGGTGTTTTGAGAAAATAATTTTGGCTTGCTAGAGACAAGTGCAATAAATAATGTTAGAAAATTACATGATCAAAGCACCACAAACAAAGTGATGTGGAGGGAATATTGTTCTGTATCAGACTTATCAGTCATATTTGACATTTTTCAGGAAAGATAATTAGACGGGGACAAAGGCTTGAAAAGCACATTGCATATTCAAATTGGATTTTTTGTCTGCTGGTCAACTTCCATAAATATAGTATATTTATTATTGGAAATTTTGGTGACCGGGGAGACCCAAAACTGGTCTTGATGTGAGGTTGCCAGTCAAGTACCGTTTCTAACCTGGTAGAAAGACCTAATGATATCGATGGATGTCTGAGCAGTGAACACATGTTGTGAGATTGGATATCCTCTTTTTTTTTTCTTCTTTTTTTTTTCCTTTTTTTTTTTTCCATTTTCCCCCCTTTTTCCTTGACATAATAAACCGAGTGAGGGTTCATCTGTTGCTTTTTTACTATCTTTTCCTCGTACTGGGCCCATATTTCACTCTTAGAAATGCATCACTAATTTGTGGTGGATTCATATTAAGGAGTTACTTCATCATGTTTGTGATACTTCTAATATCTTTCTGGATCTGAAAGGAGTCTGATTTCAATAATTGTAGACAATATTATAGATTTTTTTTTTTTGGTTTTTCTTTTTTATTGTTTTATCCATCATATTTGGTCAGAATTCTAGTTTTTAGAGCATTCATTTGAGGGGGAGAATCTGTGTGTCATGGTTTGGTTGGGTTCTGGGCCATGAATCATTTTTATTCCTTGCTCATGTTTGATCGGTGAATGATTTTTCAAGCTTTTATGGTATCAGAAGGTTTCTGCTTCGTTTCATTTTATCTATTAGATGATTTTCCTTGCATTTGCTGGAATCTTTGGTTGCTTCCAGGGCAGGGGCAAAGGGAGGGGGTGGGCAGGAGGCAGCCACCCCCTGAAATTTTAAAAATATAAATTTTATGTTAATATTTTCAAAAATCATACATCGAAATGTTCTTTGCCCAACGGAAAATTTTGATCCCCCCCCCCAAAAAAAAATATAACCCCAAATGCATTTCATATTTCACCTCCATTTTGAATTTCTGGTTCTGCCTGTAAGAGTCTTGTTATACCATCCCTATATCATAGCCTACAGTATGCAGGGTAATGTGTGTTACTTTTCTCTTCACCTATTCAAATCCATTGGTGGTTATCATACACACACATTAATATGCTAATGCAAAATTATCCATGCATAGAGTAATTCAAATAACAGTGATCGTTCTATCATTTACTTATATGGGAATTGTTTTTCCCATTTGGCATCATGTCATTCTGTAAAACTGTTTCATTAAGGTTGATGATGTGCATAAAAGCTCCTGATAGTGTTTATACAGTCATAGTAAAGCATATATCATGATATGGAAACATGTTGATTTTGATCCTCACTTTGGCTGCAGGCTTCTATGAGACTCGCGTTGCATATTACTCTTGGCGTGGTGTTAAGGGCTATAACTTCTCTTCCATCCCTGGTTTTTAAGGCACTATGCATGACTGTCTACGAGAGAAGCCACTTGCAACCAAAGAGTTTGGCAAAACATAGTGTCTAGGAACTTGTTTAAAATTATATGCATTTGTATCTGAGCCAATTGGTCTTTTTTGTTCATGCTCTTTCCGGAGATGCGAGCAAAGGACATGATCAAGTTGCTTAAATAGGAACAGCTCGCACTTGGAAATTTTTCTTACTGGATTTCTAGCTTGATATGGTTGTTGGATCTAAATCCCATGTTTTCTTATTATAAAGCACATAACAAATTTAGAATTTTCCTGTTCATGAAATGAAGCAGAAATAGGAAAAACGATGTGACTTGGAATTCATCTTCATTCTCCCTAGTTGAGATGCTGAAGATGGAAAAATATAAGGTTCTCTTGTGTATTATATATGGTATAAATTCATCTTATTGTTGTTTCTCTTATATATATATAGACACACACACACACACACACACACACACACACACACACACACACACACACACACACACGCATGCACGCACGTATACACTTATAGAAGATAAAAAATATGAGTCCCATTGCTGCTTCTCTTTGTTCCAATCACAATGATGACGACCGAGGTACGCTGGTCTGTTCATCCCAAGATGAAAACGACAGGAAAACTCCTCTCTTTTCTCACTGGTGCGTCTTCCAAAGAGCATGGAATCACCGTTCAGAGAAATGAAAGAGAAGTTGTTAGGATCCTGCAATAGGAGTCTCTGTTTGGGGGGTAACTCTGAGAGTGTGGGAAGGGAAACTTGTTCCCAATGTCATCAACCCAGGTTCATGCAAACTCAGTTTGCTTTTCCCTTTATTGGATTGGTTTTGATTCCAAAACCAAGCTGACGAAGGCAATCAGTGAGTGACGCTAGGGATAGTGACCCGGAACTTGGACAAAACTATATGCATCTGTACCTAAGCAAGCTGTTCCTCTTTGTTCCTTTACTCATTTAAGATGTGATCCTTAGTGTACCTCTTTGATTTTTCATTACTTATGTCTAGTTCATGAGGATAAACTATTCGGACAATAGCAATTACGAAGAGGAAGAGCTTCCGTTGTCCTTTTTTCTATTTCTGCTCTCATGAAATGCCCTAGGCAAATAATATTTTGTTCCATGGAAGACTATATGTGTATCACGTGTATTATATGAGACATTTGATATCCAGGCAATTATTGCCCTTCTTTTTGAGTGGGCCTTTTGCCCTTATGCCCTTGCTTGTCTTTTGCAGACCCTCCATTTTCTTAACCTTTAAGCTGCCTTAGCTGGTCTCGGTTAGCATTTCATGTAGGCCTCTATGTTGTGGCACACTTTCAAGAATCCGACAAATATTTTGGAACTAAACACAATTCTTTAAGCAACTCGTCATCAGTCATGGAAATTGTTTTCACACATCTGACATCAAATTCTAAGTCACAATGATTAAGATTAAATGATCTGCATGCCACATATCTTGCTATCATAAGTGTTAACTTGAAACCTGTCTGCAGAGGCAGACAACCATCAGAGATTATTGAAGAGAGTTTGGGGACAGCTTTCTTCATTTTTCATTACATACTGATCCATATATAATTCAAGACCCTTAATTTGGTTCCATTAATGCCAGGGGTGTCCTAGATGTCAACACTCAAGATGCCATTAAAATGGAGACAAGGCCAAAGTTGAAACTTATATTTGTGGTTCAAGATTAAAGGAGAGACAAATATCAGCAGTTAATGTAAACAACATGACTTTTCTTGATGTGTTGGTGAATAAACTAAAGACATTTCACGCATTAGTTGACAAAGCAGATGGGAGGAAGATCTAAAGAGCTCCAAAGTGACAATTCACCATCATTGCTCAACAAAGATGATTCAAAGTCAATAGAATTTTCTGGGTTTTCTTCTTGTTCCCTGGTTATTCTCTCTGCATCACCATTTTTCCCTTTCTTTTCCTTCTGATTCTTGTTACACGCCACCTGAGAGTTGGTCAATTGGCTCGGCCTTCCTTGACTCTTTGTGGCCCCTGAACCAAGCTTTAGCCTTAGGCACTCAGATATCCCATTGAAGGCATAAAGAGAAGCTGAGAACTTGCGCTCATATTTCATTCTTTTCATGGGGGATGCCAGCATGGAAGGATCATCCGCATAGCTCTCCTGTTCGATAGGCTCCACAATCTCCTCAGCAATCTCAAAAGGAGAGTAGTAACAAGACGATCCCACATCATCAACAAAGTGGAAGTCAATGACACCCAAAGCAGTAACTTCTTCACTGTCTTCCTCAACTTCACCAACCGTGTAGCCATCTCCACTAGATGACTCGCACATCTCACTCCAATTGTTGTAGTTCACAACATGCTCTCCCTCCCCACAATCTTCCTTTTCAGTTAAGCACGTTTCAAAACTTGTCGCCGTGTAATCATTTGAAAGTGAACTCTCATTGTAAACAAGATTCTTGTCACTGCTAGAGCCCGTGTCTTCATAGTCATTGAGAAAATCAACAAATTGGTGGTCCATGATTTCTGTTACTTCTTTGAATTCTTCTTCCTGTTGATTCTCTTGCTGGTTAATAGGCATAGGAGAAGCTGAAACAAAAGAGTTGTTTCTCGCTTTGAGTCTCTGGAGAAGTAGATCAGTGATCTTTGAAGGCAGAGCAGGTGTGGTAGAAGACGAATCACAAGGCCAAAAGTTTGTCCGAGTGTTGGCACCACGAAGCAAGCAGGCAGCTTCATCATAGGCCCTAGCAGCCTCTTCGGCTGTGTCAAAGGTGCCTAACCACACCCTTATCTTCTGTATTGTGTCTTTGATCTCTGCAACCCATCTGCCCGATGGCCTTTGTCGAACCCCCACAAATCGCTTTCGTGCCCGTCTGGCTCCGCCTAATGCTGCTGCAGCAGCAACCTCCTTAACCATCTCATCCCAAGCCATGTTTCTTTCACTTGGGTTTTTCTCTTGTCCTTCCACTGCCTTTCGTTTCTTTGCCATCTTTGAGAGTTGTTTTTTTAGGTTGGGAGTTTTGGTTGATGATTGTTGAGTTGCTTCTGAAATAGGATAATTTGCTTGCTTTGCAGTCCCTTCTCTTGCATAAGTATTTATATAGACACATAGAAGATCCTGTCAAATGAAAGGAGAGCTGAACAGGTCTTCATATTATTGTTTACATCCTTTTGTTTTCTTTTATTTTCAGCTTCCGTAAGAAACCATATAGAGGTCTTCCTCTTTTTAGAGAGAGAGAGAGAGAGAGAGAAGATATTGCATTTATTTAACATGCCATATCATCATGAAAATAGCTTTGCCCAAACCAAAGGGGCACATTAATATAATAATGTCCCTATATTTAAATGGTACTCGAGCATGAATTGGACCTTGCTCTTCTAAATTCATGAGTGCCTCTTTGATATATTGCTGCATATGTAATATTTTATTTGCATTGATTGTGTAGGTTATGTATGTGTTAAATATTCTTACTACGGATATATTTTTAGGATTTCAGACAAAGACATTGTAGTCATCACTACAATGATAAGGACTGATTGTACCCATTTGACTGTATTTACATGGTAAATATAAAACATCCCCCCCCCCCAAAAAAAATTGACGGATTGGAAAGATGCTTAAAAAAAGACAGCGAACCAGTTATCTAAGGCACGTAAACCATGGGTAAGATCATTGCAGAAATCACTGAACTTGTAACAAGTCGAATGATGTTTCAGCTCCCTTCTTTGTATCCCTAACTATGGTTAATGTAATTGTCAATATACCCAATACCCAAATAACGATAAGAAGGATATCTTTTCGAATTTGTGGAACATTTGAACTACCTAGTGACTCACCCAGGCGGAATATCTTTGAAGTAAAGAAATAAAATCTCCTTTACCATTATTCCTAAAAAGTTCATAGTACAGAACAAATCGTACAAAGATGTTAACCATCATCATTGGCATCTGCAAAATCTAGAATGACCCATGAGTCCTCTTTTCTCCTTTCTGAAAGGGATTAATGTTGAAATCTTTATAAGACAATGTAGGGAAAAATCTGGAAAAGGTACTAGGAAGGCCTCCTGGTATTCTTTTGGCTCAACAAAAATAAAAGAAATTCTTTTCGTTAGCTGGGCAGACAAGAGAAGTCCCTGAAGATAATGTTGTTTTTGTCATTGTAGATGAAGGTCGTGACTAAGCGGTTTTCACAAGGTCTCCACCACAGCAGAGTACGACTGATCCAAAATTAAGACAATTACAAGAATATTATTCCACCGCATATAATATACTTACACAGCTATAGAAATCCCACAGAATACTCGACATTGTATTACAAATTTTTGTTGTTTAATAAATTTGTGTGCGCATGCTATAAGGGGATATTATGACATTCCTGGATTATACCCTTGTTTCTATCTTTTTTGAAGATATTGTAAATGGTTTTATGCTATCCAACAGAACCCTAAAACACTTTCCAATTCCAGGTCCTAAAGTTTCAGATCATCAAGCTACAATTTGTTTTTTGAACCTGTTTTAGGGCACTAATGTTCATCTCAAAACAATAAAGGTATTTTCCTTTTCTTACTAGAGGCAAATCTTAGGATACAAACATATGAACAATTCAAATTTACTCCTTCCCCTCCCCAAAAGGAAAGGAATAATTCTAGCTAGAGAAGAAATGAAAAGTAAACATAACCTTAATTAAAAAAAAAGGAAAATTAAACATTAAAAGAGGAACCATAAATAAACCCCTCAACAATCCTTGGATCTTTTCTGTATTATATCACTTCCCTATTTTGGACACGAGTTGAAAAAGATAGTCCCAAGTCCACTCCAAAGGGAACCTATTTATACTGAATGGTCTATTTCAGGCCTAACTAGCACATAGCCATGATAATAATATTCGCATAGCCGATATTAAAATGAGTCAAATCTAATGAATGTTACAATTTTCAGGCAACGGATGCTAGGTATGAGCAAGCTATAAAGTCCCTAGATGCTGACAAATTCCCACTTTGGGGTTGGGTGAAGTTGGCCTGATATTGTAATTAAAAAGAAAAAAAGGTCCCCATCAAAGAAAGAGAAGGCAAATGGACATTCTTTACACACAAAAATACTGACATTGATTTTGCTGAAAACTGGATTCTGCCAACTGCAACAAGTTTAGGGATTCTGAATAATTGATAACACTTTAATGAAACAAACAGTTGGAGATGAATAAGGTTCATCAGCGTGGGATGAGTCAGCTCTTTCATCCCAATATTTACCCTTTACTAGAAACTGATAAGACTTTAAGGATTAATATACTAGGATCTCATCAGAAAGGCTTTTAGTTGGTTTTGTCTTTGTTTTTTGTTTTTTTTTTGTTTTTTTGTTTTTGTTTTTCCTGCTTGTCAATTGGAGGAGGTAAGACTTGAATGGAGAATCTTTATCAGAGGCAAGAGTTCTATTTATTTGGAAGATTATTTGATCTAAAACTCTTGGTCAAGGTTTTTACTGGTTTAAACTATCACTTGACTTATTTGAGATATTCATCTCATCCCATGATTCACTAATCAACCCCCAGATAAAAATAGTACATCATGGCCTGTAACCTCTATAGAAACATGGGTAGTGCATGTCAAATGTTGATCAGCAAAGACTCAAGAAAATCGGTTTCCTTGACCTAATGTTTGAAAACAAACACGAGGTTCCTCTGTCCTCCACGTGCAATCCTGACATTAAGTTTGTATATTTAAGGAAAAGGTCTCCAATTGCACTCAGAGAAAACTACTTCTCCACAAAGGTTGCTTAGAAAAGGGGAAAGACTATTGACAGCATCCAACTTTCTCAACAATTGAGGAAGTCAATGGCCATTCTTGTTTCTCCATGTGGAGAGCCTACAATATTACTCATGTTACCCTAAATTAAATATAAAATTAGTAAGACATTGACAAGAAAGTAAAATAATCCTTTGCAATTAAATTTAGAGTCCACCAAATGTTATTTAACTGATGAATCCCAGAGCAATAAAAAAATAAAATAATTAAAGAAAAAAAGAACCAGCAGCCTAGTTCAGGAGGCAGCAGCCACTGTGGGGTCTGGGAAAGGGAAAGAATCAGATGTGAGAAGCTGTAGCCTTACCCCAGAAAGCAAGAGAGGTTTCTGTAACTTGAACCAGTCAAGGTAGAATTGTGTACTGACAGAAGAAAGTGGTAACTTCCACAAGCAAAAGAAATGTTTCAATGACTTGAACCTGTGATGTCTACATATGATCAAGAAAAATTTGGACCGACACCAAGGAACCTAAGCCTAGAGGGTAGAAACACAATACACCAGATAAAAAACACAGAATTTGGAGTCCAGTAAAGAGAGCTCATTCTGTGATGTAAAGAGAGCTCCTCAGAAAGTCTCCGGTAACAATATTTTACTGAAGCCAGTGTTATAAGCATAATCAATCATACCTAAATCCTAGCATGTGCTTCAGTTGTTCAACTTTCATAGATTAATGCTCTTTTTTTTTTCTTTCTTTTTTTTCCTTTTCTTTATGCGCCATGAGAATCTGATATGATCTTGGAGAGACCTTTTCCAGCAGTCTTTCTTTTGCGCCCTTCTGGCTGAGCATCAGGGGTACGAAAATTTTACATGTTCTACCATTCAAACTATTTAGTTCTCTGGAAATCTGTAATCACATCCAAAAATATGGGCCGCCTTTCTCTTTCTGAGGATACATAGATTTTTGTTTGCACCAATTGAATTCATGAAAAACAGTTTTCTGCTATGGTTACAGATAACAGGACAATGACAATCAAATCAGTCCTCAGACTATGACCAAAAATTTGCAAAAAATTACGTCAACTAAATAGAAGGCCTTTAAAAGTACATCGTGGCCAATTATGCTTTAGCATGATTTCCTAAGGAGTAAGGCCTGCAAAAGACATAATATGGGAATACGAACATCATAGAGATTAAGCCTTAGATTAAGCCTTTAATATCCATATAAGTTGAAAGATAAGAAGAGAGAAAGGCGCAGGCCATTTCATATTCTCCCCATCTGTCCAAGAATTTACCAACACCTTAATCAGAAAGGGATTTATCATTTGAAAAATATGCTGTCCATGAGCTATTAGTAGTAATATCATATTTATGACAAATTCATTGTATTTTTTATTTTTTATTTTTTGGCAAAACAGATCCGCATTTGCAGTTGGTAATAATTGGGACCAGTGGACAAGTGAAGGTAGGCCAGATCAGTCATCAACTATCAGATTATAAAGTGAAGACTTGATGTTTGTCAAGGGCTTTGCAAACACTGACATAATATATGATAATGGGATTGGAAGAGACTTTGCTCCCCAACAAAGGTATTGCTCTCCTGTGCCTGCAGATCAGCTAAGTTAGAGGCAGTATAGAGGCCAAATGAGGACCATTCTCATTGTACATCCTGCTGGATTAGACTGGAGTAGAGAGTAGAGCTCACAAGATAACTATTTGGATCCAAGCTCTCTTTATTTTGGTTGCGTTTGTACTCTTACAGTCCTCATGCATTAGATGGCTATTCATGGGCTCTTCTTTTTGTAGTTACATAGATTTAAGATAGCAAAGAGAGCTCAGAGACAAACAATCAACACAATAATACAACTGCACAAACAAAAGATGGCATGGTACACATTAGGACAAGATAGGAAAAAACAGATGATCAATAAACCAGTTATTTTATAGAAACATATAAATATGTACACAAACTTGTTATCAGCTATAAAACAAATAAGAACAAAATAGAAATTTTAAATAACCTAAGAATCAATCCATAGGGGGACAAGGTATCTCCTAAGTTCAGGATTCATCAGAGTGAAGAAGAGGGTTACTCTGACCATGAATACTCCCAAAATAACGAATTGGCATCAATGCTGGATCTCGATATGCAGTAACTAGTTTATCAAGGAAATCAGCCATACTGGGATCATTTTGGTCTTCTGTATCTTTCTTCACCAAGCACTGCAGTGCACACAAGTAGTTCAGGCCAATTGTAGTGAAGCATATCGATAGCCCAACAAATAACGCAATGAAAATAATGACCAGAGAAAGAGAAACAAACAGAAACAGCAGGAAGAATAGATAACAAAGTGTATAACTAAATGAAAATTATAAGGCATGCACTATAGTCCACTTCTTTCACCATTTTCCCACTATGTACTATATTCAGAGAGAGTTTGGCTGTTTCAATCGTTTGTCTTTGTTTTAACAGATGTGGAGGGAAGTGAGGAGAAAGGAAGTGACATGAGTTTCTCTTCCCCGCTCCAACCCCTTTCCCTTTCTTTCCTTTCCAGTTCCCAACAATCAGAACTAGCCTAAATCTCGACTTCATACTCAACAAACACCAACATAAATTTGTCAAAGGGAGACAAAAGAATGAGGCATGTGGGAGGGCTCCAAAAGAAAATTAAAATCGATACAAAACTTTTTCAAGATGTATTAATTCGGAAACATGATTGCATACGACATTATATGGATTTAAAAATGTTCCGGGGGGGGGGGGGAGGGGAGGAGATGGCATTAAAATACCAATGCTAACATGTTCTCAATAAGAAAATTTTAATACTTTCTTGATGGTTCTTTTTTCATAAGAAATTCTTACTCGAGGGGAAAAAAAAAGCCATTTATTTCTTTAGAAAGTGAGTTCAATTTGAGGTTCAAAGGTCATCAAAGATAGACAAAAATATGTGATATTTGTACTGTAGAAGTAAATAATGGTGAGGAATATATACTAGGGAACACAAAGAAACCATTTATTGGTGATCATTGTCGCAGATCAAGCTGTAATGGCTTTTCCTCTACTTTGCATTGATAAAATACTTGTGAATATCAGAAAAACATTGAAATGGAAAATAGATAAACTTTAAAGTTGAATTGTTTAGGATAGGATAACTTATTTTCTTTGTTTGGAGGTTCATATATTAACATGTCTATTACATATTGTTACTAAAATTGTCTCATTGGATGATTAGAAATAGGATACCATCCACTTCCTATAAGGTAAAGTTTTAAAGAAATATTGCAAGCTTCCTGCCCCCTTCCCCCTTGCCCCTCTCAGATACCAACTCAACCAAGAGCTTTTGGCAGCACCTAGTTTTTATAGCTGTCCTCCTAGTACTAGTTGTGTTATCATCCAGCATCACATAGAATGTAAGAAATTGCAGATTCTTATTGACAGAGTCCAAATACTGTGCTATACTTTCAATTTTAAGCAGAATAGTTTGGCTAAGCATCTGTGCAACATTTTCTACTTCAACAACCATTTGTACTGCCATATAAGTAGTGCCAATCAAATTGCCTTTGATCCTATATTTCATGACTCCACCAAGACATATTAGTTGATTTCATTATCACTATACCACTCACAAAAATATCACCCTTCTGCCGGGAATCAATGGTAACACCATCACGAAGTCTATGACATGCATTCACCATATATATGTATACATATATATATTTACCAGAGTTGATGTTGTCACCACATAAACTTTAAGGGTTGTTTGAAATTTGCAACATGAACCATGGGGCTATAGTATACCGCTTATTCTATCACACATTAGAATTGGCCGCATGTAATTCCATGTTACAAATGTAGTATCTTCATATAATTGAACAGCAGATGATGAGAAACACCACTAGAGCTACTTCACAAGATGCATTGCTTCAGAGTTTTTCTTGGTCTCATTTCTTTACCCTTTGGCTTGACTTGTAAATTTTGGAAATCAGGAGAGCAATCAGCTCACCTCTCAGGAAGGAGTCCACAACACTCAGGTTCAATCCAATCTCAAGACCTTGAAGATTTGGCCTGCCTCCTGTCCAGCATTGCACAACCTTCTCAAGGCCCAAAGTGAGGCCCAAAAGAACTCCAGAACAGCCCAGGAAAAGCCCAGAACACAGCCCAATCTGCCAAGAACAGACTTGGCAGATTTTCTAATGGCTAGTTTTTCTCTCTATTGGTTAGTTTTTTCTCTCTACTGGCTAGTTGTTCTGTCTACCAGCTAGTTTGTTGGTGTTCTCTATAAATAGGCCTCTCATTTCTCATTTGAAGCATTGAGAGAATTTGAGAGCTTTGTGTATGTATGGAGAAGAATTGAGAAGGAGAAAGATGGAGAAGGATCAAAGAGGTAGAGAACAATCTTCTCTCTGATTGGAATAGTCCTTTCCACTTCCCTCTCAATCTCTCAAGGGCATTGTCCCTCTTCTATCTCTATCACTTTTGTATAGGGCAATCGTCCCTCTTTACTTGGGCATCCAGCCCACTTCTTCTTTGTAACGTTTTCTTAATACAAAGAAAATTCTTTTGTTCTTCCGCTGCTATTGTTCCTAGACATCCAGAATATTTGTGGTGCTAGAGCAATTATCTCTAAGTTCCTTCATGATTTCAGAGCTTGCATATCCAAAGCCTTGTTTGAAAAAGGAATTGATAATCTCCCAGTTTTGGAGATTGAGTCATAACGGGTGCCCTGGACCAGAGCTTGGAGCAATCTTCTCCGGAACTCTTCCAGGCATCATACTAAAAATTTCTACAGTAAATGGCCAAACAATCTCTCATCTTGAATCCCAAAGGAAAAAGGAAAGGAAAACAACAAAGAACAAGGAACATGGGGGCGGGGGGGAGAAAAAGGACATACAGACACAACTATCAAATACAAATAACGCTATACATTGATATAAAAGGGAGAGACATTTTCCACAAACAAATAAACAAGTGTCAGATGGGAAACAATGGCCAAAAAATTCAGAGAGGACTTTAAACAAGCATAGAGGGCACTCTGAGTAGTCTAGCATTTGTAACATACCTCAGCAGGATAATTATGGAATGTTGGAAGAAAACGTTTCCGGCAATACGCATTGAACAGAAGAGTGAGTATCGGAAGAGGGATGGTTAAGTAGGAGGCCATAGGAAGTTTTTTTAGACCAAATATCCCTATGGCAATTATGTGCATCAGTAACAATGAAAAGATAGTCGAATTGTGAACCAAGGGCCAAAAGTTCCCACCAGTTCCATATCTGCTTGCATAAACATTCAACAGCTGCAAAGAAAAAAAAAGGAAGCAATTTATTGAATGTAAGTGCCATCTGATAGCTTTTTTTTTTCCTTCCCTGAACTGTAATATTCAGAGCATCCTTCACCACTAGATGCAGCAAACAACAAGGCATAAGAACTTCTCAACCTTAGGGGCTTAATAACATTGCATTAAACTTGTAATAACTCTGTAATTTGTCAGCGAGATAGGATACTAAAGAGAAGGCCTAGGTGTAAGAAAGAAATAACAAAAAATTTAAAATCAAGACAGCAGAATACTCAATTAAAGGTACCATCCCAAGTAGATTCAACCTTTCCATGATTTAACATTTCTTATAAAATTTGTAGGATTCTTCAACAAAATGCCTTTCCAATTTCTTTGCTGAAGGATCAGCACTGGTTGCAACAAATTAATAGCCATTAAAACGATGAAGAAATTCCAGACTTATAGCCTAACTAGAAATAAATGATAATCATGTTGTTCAAGTTTAAACAATTTCAGGAAGTAGAAAATGGGTGGAATCCAATGGAAGTGCTGTCAACAGATCTATTAAAATTTATTCAAGTTTTTAACACTGGCATTACTAGTTGGAAATTCAAAATAAAGCTCACATCATCCATGCTATAACTTGTTTGTGTTCACATAGTACTGCAAGCAACAGGAAGAAAGCTAAGCAACTTTATACTATAAAACCTTCCCATTTGACAGCATACATATGTCAGTTCCAAAATACAATGAATTTGTATTTGGTGGATTGGATAGTGTATCTAAGAAAGATCTCATTGGAAAAAGATCAAGTACATTTAACTTGCAGGCAGCCTCATATTAACAATGCATAATTCTATCTCAAAACAATATTTACTTACTGGAAAAATGAGAAACTAAAGATATCCAACTAACCTGGTTGCGATAGACAATGTATCCCAGACAATAGTAAACCAAGAGGAATGGCAAAATTAGTGGAGCAAGAAAGAAGTATACTACGCCCAGAAGTTCAAAAAATAGAATCCTGGGAATTTCACTGTGATAAGGGATCTCTGGAACTTTAAATGTTTCATCATCATCATTTGCTTGGAATAGTCTTTTTAATGAACTGCATATGAGAGGGATGAGACGAAAGAGTTCTGATGATACACTGGTCCATCCTGATGTCACAACGTACGCGATGAAGAAAGATGCCTGTAGCCAAACATAGCAACTTAGTTGCTATCTTTTCATAACTAAATCCCAATAGTTGAAAGGATCCAAAAAAAAATGAAAAAGAAGAAGCACACCATCATATTTGTTCAAAATGATAAGTTTAATTTATACAATTAGTTGAATCTTTTGGCTATGGTGATTGCAACCTGTCTCGGATCTATAACTGAAGATATCATGTAACTGCAATGATGTCATTTTATAAATTCATGTGCATGCAATCTAAATGGAGTAGAAAAGTCTGCCTCACCTGTGCTGGAACAGCTTCAGCAAGTAAGGTGGGTATCTTCTTGGGCTCAAGGAGTACGCTAAGCTGATAAAAAGCTGACCCTGAAAGCACATTTGCAAAGAAAATGTTCCATATGGTGAACCACAGCATCTTGGTACAGGCACTTAGTTCAATCTTGGTGAGAGAGATGTGCCCTTGTATTGAGGAAAGCATCCTCATGATGGGTGGCACTATAGATAAGAACATTTGAAGAATGAGACTTGGAAGATAGCCTGTAATCACTTGACTTACGAACGTTCTGTAAACAAAAGAATCAAAGATCATATCATCATGCTTTCAAATATGTACATCTGCTAGAATCCACAGTATGCATTATGGTAATCACTAAATTCTAGGCCCAATTTGAATAGTAAACCAATTCCCATTGGAGAAGCACACAATGAATATGCGTTACATTCATCAAAAGCAGTTGTTTTTTAAAATCAACTAGAAACACTTGTAATTTCTCTTATTATGATATTTGAAAATGAATTATTCTACAAGATCCACTCCAGTTGTAAAAATGTGAAAAACACACATTATACATCTCATACCTTAAAACAACAACAAACAACAAACTGAATCTTAATCCCAATATCTTGGGGTCGGTCATTTAAGAGACAATTATGAAAATAATTAAAATAAATAAATAAATAAATAAATAAAAACAAAGATAAATGAATAATAAATAAATAAAAATAAAATAAAAAAATAAAAAAATAAGAATAAAAATGAATAAATATATATAGCTAGAATATGATAGTTTAAGTTGTGCGGATTTTTCTACACTACTCGTTCCTATCCAAACTCATCTTTTTTTCTAAACCCTTAACTATCATGTCTTTACGAATAACTTGTATCCATGTGTTTAATGGTCTACCCCTACGTTTTACTAGATCTCCTATATTTAAGTTCTCGATTCTCCTAACCGGTGCGTCCATGGATCTTCTTTGCATATACCCAAACCACCTTAGACGACACTCTCGCATCTTATTCACAATTGAACTAATTCTCAACTTATTACGAATCTTTTCGTTTCTAATTCTATATCTTTTGGTTTTGGCACACATTCATCTAAATATTCTCGTTTCTGTTACGGCCATTTTTTGTTCTCATGCAAAATTACAGGTCCTGGCCCGCACACTGTTGCACTTTTGGCAGCATGACGGTACATATCTTCGTTTTGCTAGCATACATGTTAACAGCTTAAAATGTCTTCATGCGATCCTTAAAGGTCTAGAGAAGTGTCATAGGTGCGAGAAAACCTAGTTATATGCCCATAAAAGCCTAAGAATGCACGCAAACAGGAAGAAGTATCCTACCACTGTTTAAATTGTTACGGAATTACATTATCTCCACCAAACTGATGAATATACAGGATTACTGAAACAGTAAAAAAGAAGTGGACAGGTGATAACAAGTACAAATCTCAGGAATTAAGTGTTGGAATAATTTAGAATTTATTGTATGGAGAAAATAAAGAGTCTAAAGTCATATCAAGAGTCTAAAGTTATTATGGTAAATTTCAACAACAAATTGAGTTTTAATCCTAATATTTGAGATCAACCAATTATGATGAATTTCAAAAGTCTAAATTTATAGTGAGTGTCGAGTCATGAGTTTATTATGTCAAACAAATTTAGATTCTCAAAAAGACATGGTGTAATTCCTAGGTATCTCTTAATATGTCTAAATGGTACTATAAATAGTTAGTCATTCTATGTATTCATCGAAAAGAGTTGAGATTCACTCTACAATAGTGAGAAACTATTATGTAATACCATTATGAGTATCTTATGTAATTTCTCTCTTTCTAATATATTCTTGAGTATTCATATGATTAACATTTTTATTCTTACCATATGGTCTTAGTCTAAAAAAATATTGATATTCTCTAACATAGTTCAAGTCTAACAAAGTGCCAACATAGTGAGAGATATATAATAAAGTATAAACACTCTTTTCTTTAAAATTATCCTCTATTTTTCAAAACAAAATGGTTTCAGAGCAAAGGTGAAGCTCAACCTAACAAAGTGTTATCAAAGCCTGATCTTTTAGATATGGCAAACAATAGTGGAGTTCAAGTCTTTCAATTTCCTCACCTCACAAAACTCAATTATGATATGTGGTGTCTTCGTATGAAAATTATTCTTGGTTCACAGGATGTATGGGAGATTGTAAATAAGGGTTTTGAGCATCTAGAAAATGAAGAGGCTCTGCCTCAACACCAGAAGGATGCTTTGGCACGATTAAGGAAGAAAGATCAACAAGTTCTCACCCTCATCCATCAATGTTTGGATGATTCAATGTTTAAAAAAGTTGGTAATGCAGTCACTACAAAAAGCAAGTTTGGGAGATTTTGCATAATTCTTTTCAAGGAATTGATAAAGTAAAGAAGATACACCTCCAAACATTACAAGGTGAGTTCGAATATGTAAACATGAAGGAATCTGAGTCAATTTCGGATTATTACACAAGGGTGAAAGCTATTGTCAATCAACTAAGGAGATATGGAGAGCAAATTGAAGATGTTCGAGTGATAGAAAAGGTTCTTCGTTCTTTGACCCCACAATTTGATTATGTGGAATGTTCCATGCAAGAGTCTAAAGACCTAGACTCCATGACCCTTGAACAGCTGGAGGGGTTGTTGCTTGCCTATGAAGGGAAGATCAAAAGGAGGCAAGAAGAACCTCTAGATCAAGCTCTCAAGTTGAATATCTCTTTGAAAGAAGATAATGAAGAAAACAGCCAAAGAGGACGTGGATGAGGAGGAGGTCAGGCACGTGGTAGAGGTTGTTGAGGAAGAGGAAGAGGTGATCACTATGAATCAACAGGAGCAATCAATTTTATAGAGCTCGAGGAAGAGGCAGAGGAAGAGCGCGCCAGGTTCAAAGCTTGGTTGTTGAGAGCGCTAGGTTCAAAGCTTGGTTGTTGCAAGAGCTAGGCTTAGAGCTTGGTTGAGGTTGTGTCTAGATTGGTGTCTCCAAGGATTAAAAAAAAAAAACAAAAAAAGAAAAGTTGTTGACATGCCGGATTTTTAAAGAAAAACAGAGAATCCATTGAGAAATCTTCAGATTTGAAGAAAAGAGAATCTGTTGAGAAAGTGTGAATTATGAGAAGAACTATACAAAGGAAACTTTTGAAAAATGGAGATTGAAAGTCTACTATCATTGTGAATGTGCAATTTAAAACAATATTCAAGAAATTACTAGAAAAATTAAATTTACCTACAACAAAATACGTATGTACAAAGTTGGTCCAGATCATTTACCATATTTTCTTGCGAAGGTGATATTTAAAGACAAATATGGAAAGTATGAACAATATGGATTCAAGACATACACAAAGAAAGATACTGAAAATGAATCAGCTCTACGGACAATAAAGTACTTAAAATGTGTTTACAATATTGTCATTAGAGATATGAATGAAAGAGAGTTATATGAAGTCAAAACGACTTGGAAGGACTAAAAGAAGCCTATGAAAATCCAAAAAAATTTTTTGATGAACTCATGAACGAATCTGAAGAATCTAGCAGCAATGAAGATGCATTGAAAATCTATAATAAAAAATAATTTCTAAATTAAGGGGGTGAAATGTTGGAATAAGAGTTTAAAGTTATGTTAAGAGTTTAGAGTTATTACGGTGAATTTCAAAAGTCTAAATTTATAGTAAGTGTCAAGAGTCATGAGTTTATTATGTCAAACAAATTTAGAATCTCAAATAGACATGGCATGATTTTTAGGTATCTCTTAGTATGTTTAAGTGGTACTATAAATAGCGAGTCATTCTATGTATTCATTGAAAAGAGTTGAGATTCACTCTACAAGAGTGAGAAACTATTATGTAATGCCATTATGAATATCTTATGTGATTTCTCTCTTCCTAATATATTCTTGAGTATTCTTATGATTAACATTTTTATTCTTACCATACAGTTTTCATCTTAAAAAATATTGATATTCTCTGATCTAGTTCAAATCCAACAAAGTATCAACATAGTGAGAGATATATAATAAAGTATAAGCACTCTCTTTCTTAAAATTATCCTCTATTTTTCAAAACAAAGTGGTTTCAAAGTAAGAGTGAAACTCAACCCAACATTAAGCAGTGTACATATGTACCATACGTACATTTGAAAGCAGCTTCTAGTGTGAGGAGTTTAACTAAATTCATGTCTTAAAATACATACATCTGGAAGAAATCACTAATATGTAGAGTTTTCTGCAAAGTTTCATTTGAAAGAAATTGTGAGGAGAACTACTAATGAAAGGTAGCCAAACTTACAGACTCAGTATGCCTTTCAGAAATGGGAACCATGTCTCCAACTGTTCCAGGTGAGTAAGACCTTGCACTACTACAACTGGAATAAGAAATAAG
Organism: Dillenia suffruticosa; assembly: GCA_033439265.1. Classification (NCBI taxonomy): domain Eukaryota; kingdom Viridiplantae; phylum Streptophyta; class Magnoliopsida; order Dilleniales; family Dilleniaceae; genus Dillenia; species Dillenia suffruticosa. Next base: position 3,747,604 of record JAVTVX010000029.1, on the reverse strand, counting down.
ACTGTAAGAACAATATATGTGACATAAACCATCAGCTTGCGTATCCAGCTTTGAATAAATGAGGCAGAGAAGAATGGCCAGTAAACATCATGAGGCTCAGGAGCACGCTCAGTGACCCACTCTGTTGGATCAACTGACTGCTGGATGTGCAAAGCAACTGCAGCACCTAATCGTGAGTTGAAAGAGACAAAGGCCGCTGGAACTTCCTAGCAGATTGAAAGGCATAGTTCAATGACTTGCCATATCAGAAATCATGGCACATTTTCGTTAGGTATAAACTGCTAAAACAGTTTGACCGGTCATGTAGAAGAATTGAATGTGTTTCAAAAGCTAAGCATATACTTTTAATGCATCAAAAAGTCAGAATATTATAACCTCGTTTCATACATCTGATAATCATATTTTCCATATAATACATGCACTTAAACCTAGCAGATGTGAAAAGCTTCTGTTAATTGAACAAAAGGTTTATTGTCATATGGACTTTGATTATATTTTTATAAGGTTCTAATTTTTCCCATTACTTCATATTTTCAGTTCCATGATTCACAAGTTACCATGTTTCAATGCTTGCAAAATCATAGACTGACATGAACCGAAAGATCAGAAATTCAAGGATCAACATATTGGGCCAAAGGGTAGATTCAAGCCTCATTTTGGGAAGTCAAAGATGCTAGGGAATGGTTCAAGAAAGGCAGCACACTTGTCAGTTCAAAGATACTTAACAGTTGGGACACAACATTTCAATTGGGGCTGAAGATTGAGAAGGCACACAATAGGATGTACAGGAGATATGCCCATAATCAACGTGACTCAGAGATGCTTGGTTCCTTTTTCAATAAATAAGTATGGGGACAAGACCTACTGGGACATTGTTGACATGAAAGCAAGCAATCTATTGTTTGGGAGACCATGGCAATTCAAAGTAGATGCTTGGCATCGAGGATGGGTGAATACCTATCATTTTGTGAAGGATGGTGTCATCCTTATTCTGACACCTTTGAAGGCTGATTCACAAGACAAGGCTTCAAAATCTAAGGAGAAAAATGTTTTTACCCTCGTTAGCCATTGGGGGGGTTCTTCACAAGTGGGGAGACTGACATAGAACAGAAAGCTCACAAATTCAAGAATCAAAATATCTGGCCAAACAGTAGATTCAAGCCTCATTTGAGAAGCCAGTCACAAATGCAAGGGAATGGTTCAAGAAAGACAGCACACTTGTGCAGAAGATATCACACCTGTGCTGAAGCCTAGGAAACCCAGCTATCAGCATGCTTATGCTAAGAATAGCAACATTTGTCCCAACAAGGCCCATGCTAATCAAATCCATTTCTTTTTTAGTTTGTTTCATTCATTATTATTATTTTATTTTAGAATATTGTCTAGGGTTTTCTTATTTACTTCCTAAGGGGTCTCTTGGCTATTTAAGCTTCTTATTTCTTGTTGCAAGGCAAACTTTGATATATTATTTTAATAGAGAAATGTAGTTTCTTCTTTGTAGGCGAATTCCCATTGCAAAGTTTAAGGATTTGAGATTAAGAAACTCAACACCATACTTTCAATACTTCCATACACATTCAACATTTGAATGAAGTGTTTTATACTAGTATGCCATGAAATTATCTCTATAAGAACCATAATTATAGCAGATAAATCAAGCCATCCATTATACGTAGCACATCTATCTTCCTCCCAGAAAGTTATGATTTTTTAAATTATATGCTTGATGATTACATTTTCATTCTATGAACGCAATGAACCAGAATACTGAATCAGCATTTCTCCACTTCATCTATCGTCCACCTTCAAGCAAAATGATAAAAACGTTTTGATTACTTTCTGTATGTTAAATTTCATTAATGTGTCATGTACAAATTATCATCCCACTTTACAAGATTCTTCAATTGTTTCAGAATTACCTATTGACTTCCCTAGTTTCTAACATATAGTGTATTTTGTAGGAGATGTTTATTGAGGGCGATTTTAGACAAGTTTGTAAGAATTGGTGTGGCAGAATATGTTCCTCTTTCATGTTGATAAAACTAACAAAACTAGAAAAGTTTTTGGATTCCAAATTGGTTTAGCATTGAGAAGAAAATTGAAGAAGCATATGATTCATAACACACATATTTTAGTACCAATGGCAGGCTTAATAATGGTGCCTAAGCAATTGAAGTATTGCACATTAAGAAGAGCATGCAGAGTTTGAATTCTTGTACTTTCCCTTACTCTATGACCAACAGCTAACAACTTTCAGCAACATGTACCCATAAAAGAAATGACAAGGGACATACCTTTCCCGCCAATGCAGACCCCTCCAATCTCATGTTATCCTCTATATCTTCTAACTTTTTTTCATAATGTTCTTGAAGACTGACTTTGGCTCCAAATAATCCCAAGAATCCATGGCGCTGGACCTTATGTTGGTTATTCCCAGACTTTAAGTTAGCAAGCTTTGTGTACAGTTTCTCCGCATCATTCTATAACAAGATGAGAGTTGTCAAAATTATGAGCAACAAAGAGGAAATAGAATGTGAGTTCTTTTGAAAGAATTAAATATAGCAAAAGATTGTTGATTAAAATTGTGCTCTGAAAGAAATTTCATGCCTTTAAAATACAGTGTATATAAAATACAATGAATATAAGTAAGCAGGTGCTTGATTACTTTCCTTTCTCTGCTCGATTTTACCAAAAATAAGGGGTGCTTGCCTAAAATCCCGTCACCGTAAAACTGCTTTTTCCTGCCATAGCACCCATCAATACATCAACCCATGATTTCAGTTGCTGCCTACCAATGCCTAAATTTCCTTCACCGTGATTCTACCTCTGATCAATGTTACCAAAACTCGGAGAGTGATCTGCTTGAACTTCCCTTGCTGCGAGTCTGCCTCTTCATTTCTTTACTCTGCTACCATAATCTCACCGTCTGTAGGAAAGCTTTTAGCTCTTCCATCCAGCACAATTTCCCAGAGTTTCTAAAGTTGAACCTACGACCTGGTACCCATCACCACAAGACAGATAAACCTTGTCTTTATCTCTTCCACCAGAGTAGCAGGTGCCCTCAAGTAACAGACCATCAAGGTTGCTGCACCTAATAACCCAAATGATACGACTGTGCTCTCTGAATGCAGGCTCGAAACTGGGTAACCTAGTTACCTAAGATTTTATCCAACAGACCAACCAGCCACTGAGCCAAGCCTACAGAGATCAAAGTAAGGCATCTACCCCGTTATTCTACACCAAATGGAAAAAGTCATATGTTCTTCCTATTAAATGAACCTCAAACACCTTTGATTTAACTTTAAAAAAATGCATCACATCCCAATTAAATGCCCTTTTCTCTTTGATAATTAATACAACTAAAACACAAATTTCCCACAAAACAAAACATTCAACACTAGTTAAAGAAAATAATAAATTAACGTCTAGAGTTGTTCCACCACTTTGTCTACTAGCACTTATAAAACATTTAATGTTGAACTTCATCCTATTTTCTTTCTCTTCGGCAATTCACTGCAGCTCCATCTTCCATGCCAAGCCCCATATTGGTCAGCGAAAGCTTTTTTAAATTTTGGAGAAATTAAAGTCCTGCCTTTTCTTTTACTATCTTCTCTTCTTCCTTCTCCTCTCTTTCATGATATAAGTTTATTTTTAATTCTCTCCTCTCTTTGTTGACAGGTACACGTTTATATATTGAAACCCCCAAGTTGGCTCTCATTATTTCCTAAATTAAATAAAATCTCAAAACCCCTTTCTGAAAAAGTAAGAAAGGGGGAGGGAATCCCCCTAGCACAAAAAAAAAAAAAAAAAAAAAAAGAACTTATTCAGCAGATAACACTGCAGAGATTAGCCTCTGTGACTCACCACAATGCATGTGAAAACAGAAGTGCATTGACAGGAAAATTCATTCACTGATGAGGAAAAGCAATGGAAAAACCAATTTAACATAACATGAGACAAGCAATGTTGGGGAGGGTGATAACATGCAATTGTTACATTTATTTTAATATTATGGTATGATTTTTGAATTGGTATGTGTCCTAATTAATATTTTTATGACCTTTTTATTTTAGAAAATCAAAATTGGAGTTTGAATCAAAATGGGCTTAAGGAGGCATTTTTTTTGAGCTAAATAATTCAATATATCAATTGGGGCTACAAAGGAACGAGGAAGCATCTAAAATGGGAAACTTATTTGTAATAGAAATTTTACTTCAAGTAAAATTGTTTAAAAGAGTTATTTGTTTCCTTTTTTTTTTTTAAAGAGAGAATATTTGAAAATCTAGGTCAAAAAAAAAAAGAGGAGACTTCTAATTCACTTTGGAGCCTTATGCCTATAAATATGCCAAGAAGGGGATGCAGCACAATCTCTCATTCAATTCACATCTACTATTCACGGCAGCGGCTGTACAAGGCTGAAAGTCCATACAATTTGGCAGCACAATTCATTCCTTTAGGTTTTTTTTTTTTCTTTTCTTTTTCTTTGAAGAATATTTTTTTCCTTTGTTCTATTTTATTCAAGAACATGATTAATATCATGAGTGGCTAGTTTTCTTTTTCTGATTCAAGGGGAATTTCATTGATTGTATTCATTGTGAGGTTATGTGCTTTATTTAAATTCTTGCATTTTTAATTCAAATATTCGTCGATTCTTAGTTTATTTTTATGAAGGATTGGTATGGGTTAATCTGACAATTTAATTCAATATCAATTTTTCTACCACATTCAGAGTTTCAGTGATTCGTAATTGTCATGAATGAATGGTACGAGTAGCAAATAGGTTATTTATGTTTATGGGTCGTTACCAATATTCATTTTAATCTAAGGAATGGATGAAACAAAATCAAATAATTGTATGACTATCCTGATTATTTATATTTTGATTTAATTGTTTTTATAAAACTTAATACTGTCATTATGTCGATAGAAACGCTATTGTGCCCAGTCGATTAATGATAAGTTTTGATTGGATGCTGGATTTTATCAATTAATTTAGAAAAATACAAGATTTATTAAGACTATCCTAATAAATCTAAGGTTAAATGCTTGAATCGTAAGAATAATATTTTTTAATCGATAATCAGTGAAACAATCATATGTGTGAACCTTTGGATCAGATGTTTAGCATATTAAATTTTTTCTCCAATTTTTAGTATTTTTGCATATTTGATTTGTCTTTAAATTTTAGATATTTAATTTTTGATTTAGGATTTATTTTATAAACCCTCATTTTATTTTGACATTAACTAAGAGATTAAGTCACTATAGTTCCCGTGGGATTCGACCTGATACCGCTATTGCTACAAAATTGTTGTACTGGGAGATCAGTATTAATTTGAGGGTTTCAACAACCCGTCCAGAGGGGAACAATAAACAGATAAACAAAGTCAAGGACAAAATTGAAACATCTGCATCCATTCCTAGGAGGTACAGAAAGAGAAGAACAATGCAATCTTTAAGATATGGGCCATTGTGCAAAACTAGAGAATCAATTTAAAGGAGCTTACGATTAGAGCTCGAACTTTGCTTGTTCTACGAACAACACAATGTGAAAGATAAGTAGATGGATGGTACTCTTTGAAAAAACCTTCGACACTTTCATTGAAGCTGCTCCCCGATGAGGTAGGGATGCCACAAACTAATAGAGTGAATTGGTGGGGCTGAGGCTTGGACAGATAAAAGCACTGTATTCTTTTTGATAGAATATAGCCATATTCCTACCAAACAAAAAAAAAAAACATAAACAAAAAACAAAACCCAAAAAAAAAAACAAAAACATAAACAAAAAACAAAACCCACCTTTAAATGCTTTTACAAATTATGACTTCTGAAGATAGAATGACTCAATTGCAGAGTACATATTAACCAACACTTACAAAGTAAAGAAAAAGGCAGACGACTCCAGTGAAAAGATATACAGCACAAAAGTGAATCCATAACCTTCAGGAAAAACAAAGCATACTGATCAGAATGAGTCCATCACAACAAATTGTGGTCAGGAACTTTAGCTTGCAAGATTTCAATTGAAATATTTAACTTGAAAGCATATTGTCATAACAAAAAGCTTCCAACATAGTAAACAAAAAATGGGAGATTGAGAGCAGAAATGCTGTCTAAATATTATAACAAGATTGGGATTCAATCAAGGAAATATTTTTCATGCATACAAGTTGTTTGTCAAAGTAAAAATGTCAGAGCTCCAATAGAGCTGCAAGTATCAGTAACATAAAGAGTAAATTTGCAATCACATGCAATCAAAACAGGGTTGGGAATAATACGTTGTACATTTGTTGCAAATTTTCACCACAATGCTCCAACAGAAAAACTGCTTTTCTTCAGTTGCTCATGATTTCATGGTCGGAAAACTTTAACCTAAAAATGGGACCAAAACACAATCAAGTGACCAGAACAGAAGAGATGCAACAATCTTCGAAACAAATTCTTCACACTCCCAACTGCCATATCATGGTTTTGAGGGTGGGAGAGAACTTGGTCACCACAAAATTAAATAGAAGCATCAAAATCAGGAAAAAACCTCCAAAGAAAATTTGCCATGCAGTCCACACCTTACCTCTCGACTTGCAATTGCTAATGGCCACTTCTGGAATGAGACTTATCCACACTTATTAGCAACCCTCATTTTTTAGCACCAGCCATTTGCAAAAAAAGCCTAAATTAACACCAATCCATCAAGATCCTAGGATTAAGGACTCCCAAGGATTACTACATCGAACTTGGAAATAACTAATTCCAACAGCTTAAGAGCAAAGAACAGCAGCCAAATAGCGAGACCAGAACAAATTTATGGTTGTGAATGTATTCGATGCGTTAATTTGGACTCGAGTTTTGGCCGTCGCCTAAGTGCAACACCACCATTGCTGCCTTGGTTAAGCAGTCTACATTTTTTCAAAGCCCTTGTTGAGCCTCAAGCATTGCTGTTGTTGCTGCCCTAGTGAGCAGCTTGCTGTGTCGATCAAACCCATAGCTATTTTTTGTGTTCTTTTCCATGGCTGATGAACTAGATATGAAATCTAAGGTCTCGGTAATTATTCTTACAACAATAAAGATCATAGAACACAAACTCAATGGTTGAAACTATTTGGATTGGTGCAAAATTGTAAAATATCTTCGTGGCATTGATAAGGATGATCATCTTGATGGTAATCCACCTCTTCGTGGTGAGGCAAAGAAAACCTAGTTAAGAGAGGATGCTAGAATTTTTCTACAAATTTGAAATTCCATTTACAATGAGGTAATTGGTTTGGTTATTTATTGTGAATCTGTTAAAAAGCTTATGGATTATTTGGCTTTCTTGTATTCTGGGAATGGAAATTTATCTTACATAAATGATGCTTGTAAGGGGTTTTACCATCCAAAAAAAAAAAAGAAAGATGCCTTACAGAGTATTTCATGGATTTCAAACGAGAGCAGGTTGAGTTGAATTCCCTGTTGCCATTTAGTAAATATGTACGAAATCAACAGTCTCAAAGAGAGAACATGGCTGTTGTAAGTTTTCTTAAAGGTTTACTTTCTGAGTTTGATGTTGTACGTACACAAATTCTATCCAGTCAAGAGATTACCGGTCTCCATGACATATTTTCTCAGCTGCTACATGCAGAGGGCTCTTGACCTTCTTCGACGAGTGTTACTAGTACTCTTATGAGCTGAGGTTCCACGAATGGAACTAATTCAGGTAGTGGTAAAGGTGGACGGACAAGTCATAGTTCCAGAATGGGAGATCACAGCTCTGGTGGGAGTGATGACAAACTAATTTGTTTTTATTGTAGAGAGTCTGGGCATACCAAGCATACATGTTGGAAATTGCATGGTGATAGGCAATAAAATGATGTAATATTTACAATTGATTTTGTTTTATTTTTGGATAATTATTACACTAATTGTTATGTTTTATGATAATTGATATGCTAGAATTGATGGAGGATAGCTATAAAGGAAAGTGCAGAAAAAGAAGCCAATTTGGAGCATTTATGTAAGGAATGGAAAAATAGACAATAATGCTCTTTCGTTAACACGTGAGCACGCGGATCTCAGAAATGATTGCAAGATTTTCTTGAAGACCAAAGCTGCATATTTCCTTCTATTTGCATGTAGAATCAAGGAAAAGTGAAATCGAATTTGGAAGTATGGAAGATTTGTAAATATATTGATTTATTCCTCCAATTTTTGTAATCTTCTATTTTAATTAGTTTATTTAAGCAAGTAAAACTTTCTTTTTATTTATTTTGTAGTTGCCTAAGTCTAGAAAGGTTTTCTTTTTAGAAATAGGAAACCCATTCCTATAAAAGGGGGAACATTGTATGTTGCAAGAGCAGCCCAAAGGGGCAGCAGTAGGCAGCCGGCAGGGACACACATATTGTATTCCATCTTCCCAGCACATTTTTCCAGCAGGAGGTCACGTCCATGTAGTGCATTCTTCTCCGGCATATATTAATTCCAGCAGTCTTTTTATTTACTTTGTGAGTTTTTCCTTCTCATGTCTTCTTTCTAAATTAATTTTCTAGTTGAATAGTTATTGAAATCTTGATTTTTCATAATTGTGAGATCTAATTGAGCATATTTAATCAACATCTCATAGGTATTTTTTTAATTCCTACACTTCATGGATTATGATTTTCTAGGGGTTTATTGAATAGTGGCCAATATTTAATAGTGTTAGAATAAACTATAACCAATTAAAACGACAAATTTGTAATTATTTGTTTGCTTTAATATAGCGGTGCATGACATAAATTCATTATTTTGTTACTAGTCTAATTGATGTCATGGAATTATATAATCTAAATTAAATAAACTCGTTATATGTTTGTCAATTAGAATTGAGTTTCTCTAAATCTTAATGCTGTCGAAACTTTAAATCCTAAAATTTTTTGTAGGGTTGTCTTTCGATTACGGAAATAACTAACAAGTTTCTCTTAATTATCGACAAAATAAAGAGAAATTGATTGTTTAGCATTTGTTGAATGATTATAGCCAATTTATTTATGATTTGTTGAATCCATTAGGTAGATCGTTGATCAATCAACCGAATCAAGGTAAATATAATTTCTTTGGCTAGAAATTGATTTCCCATTAAATTTTATTCCTTTAGTTTCAAGTATTTATTTATTTTCTTGAATTTATTTATTAATTTAGTTAATTTTCAAACCCTATATTTTTATTTTATTAAAAGAAGTGAATCTATCATTCTCTGAGGAGACGATCTTACTCACTCTATACTAGTATTTAGTGAAGTAGGTTTTTTATTTTTGGTAATTTGATGATACACCACATAGCAAGCTTCAAGTTGCCAATGTTGCAACTCAGGACAATTCGACACTTACAGATTCTGACAAGGCTATACTCATTTATGCAGGTGAATATGCTAGGTTCCTTCAGTATCAATCATCATCTCAGTCCATGAATTCTTCCACTACGGAGCCAGGGAAACCCACTACATATCTTGTCTCATCATCTTCCAAATGAGTTATTGATTCCGAAACTTCAAATCATATAACAAGTAACAAAAATAGTCTCTCATCTTTTAAGTCCCACGATAACCTCATAGTGCTACTTTAGCCAATGGGTCAACTGCATTTGTTGTAAGTTCAGGGATAGCCATCCTTACACCCTCATTAACGTTATCATATGTTTACTACCTATCTAATTTTTTATTTAACCTGATGTCTATTAGTAAAATTACTAAAACTTTTCAGTGTTTTGTCTCATTTTTCCCTTATTACTATTTGCTTCAAGGAAGATGATTGGTAGAGGTATTGAGTTTGGAGGCCTATACGTTCTGGATACTAGTATTACCAAAGTCCCAACACCTATTGGTTGACCTAATATTTTGGCTCCAATTGAACTCGACCATTGTCTTGACCGTCCTTCTCTGTCCACTTTGAAGAAATTATTTTCCCAACTTCAACAGTTATCTTCATTAAATTGCGAGTCATGTCAATTTGTCAAATACCACCGAGTGTAATACCTCCCTAGCATCAATAAGTGGGCCACATCACCCTTTGAGTTAGTTTATTCAGATGTTCGGGGTTCATGTCCATTTACGTCACAGATTGGATTTAGATATTTTGTTATCTTCGTTGATGACTACTTGCTTGTCACTTGGTTATACCTAATGAAAAGTCGTTGAGAATTATTCTCCATATTCTATGCTTTCTGTGCTGAACTTAAAACCCAGTTTTGTTCACATTTTGCAGAGTGAAAATGCATGAGAATATTTTTCTCAGTCTTTTTCCTGCTATATGACACAAAATGGTATTCTCCATCAGTCATCATGTGTTGACACTCCATCACAAAATGTTATTGTAGAATGAAAAATGGACATTTATTAGAAGTTGCTAGAGCCCTTCCTTTTAAGATGAAGGTTACTTTTGAGCAGATACTGTTTCTGCAGCTTGTTTTTTAATCAATCGCTTAACCCCGCCTGTTCTTAATGGTGATATTCCACATTCTGTGTTATTTCCTTCACAGCTCCTATTTTCAATGGAATCTCATATTTTTTTTGTACCCGCTCTGTTCGTGATGTTAACTCTTAGGTGTCCAAATTAGATCACAAGTCTATAAAGTGTGTTTTCATTGGTTCTCCTAATCTTCAAAAAGGATATAGGTGTTATTCTCTTACTTTGGGTCATTACTTGATATATGAATGTGACATTTTTTGAAATAGCTTCATTCTTTTCTATCACTTCCACTTATGCCCATGAGGGTAGGAAAATGATATCTTGATATATACAGTGACCATCACCCAGTAACCTTTCCAACCAAGATTCTCTCCAGCTCTGATACCATGTTAATTGGGAAGAAAAACGATATTCTTATTTTTTCATAGATTAAGTGCACACACACGCACTCGCGCACACACACACACACACACACACACAAAAATTGCACTAATCTTGGATCTAGGTCAATGCTAACCATGCTTCTTCTATATTTATAGCCCATCCTAAGTCGATGCTTACCACACTTACATTTTCTATATTTCCAACACATCCCAAGTCAAAGCTTACCATACTTACTCTTTCTATATTTACAACACATGTAACTTAAAAAGTGTTTGTATCCAACTAAAAAACTTTCAACATATCTAGTACATAGTTCCTTTCATGACCTGAAGAATTAACAGAATGCAACTGAAATACAGGAAACTATCAACAAGATACAGAAGGGTAGCCTCTACAATATTACAGCATCTGACAATGTTAGAAAGTGGGATGGAGATGCAAGTTATACATCATCAATAGTGTTGTCTCAACATTGCCACAAAAATATAAATAAGCAGCAATAAGTTGCATTCAAGTGTAGCAGCACCAACAAGTGTGAAAACCTTTTAAAAGGCTTTCATCATCATATTAATACCAGCCTAGAATACATGCACAATTGTATGATACCAATCAAAAACAAAAAGGTAAGCTAGGAATCACCAGTTTGATCCATTGTTGACATTTGATATGCTGAATGAGTCCAATGACTTGTTCGGAAGATCAGAAAAGTCAAGATCAAGCTGATTTCCCAAATAATTCACCGGAAGAAGAATGAAGACCCCAACAAACCCAGCAAAAGCAAATACCTTTAGGCTGCAACAACATAACTTGAAAGATAAACTATCATAAAAAAAGAACAGAGATAAACTATTGTAAAACAAGAACAGAACAAAGATACAAAATATAGAGCGCTTGCATCAAAACAGTAGAAAATTTATCTGAAAGATGCGATGCCAAACCTTAAGTTCCCTCCATATGCAAATACAAAGTAAATCAAGCCATTGAAAAGTATAATTAAAAACCTAAGTAATGTAATAGTTCTTTTTTCCCAGAGTTATAGATGAAAAGATCACAAAATGTACCAAGAGATTACGAGGAAAACAAAGGTGAAATCTCATCACCAAAGAAAGAATCTATAGTGCTTGAAACGTTTTGAGAAGCATCTCAACAGGAGGATCAGAAAATTTAAGATAAAAGCATCAGTGATATATAATATTTAAAATATGATTATACATAATGATCCTCTTTGACCAAACAAAATATCGTACCTTCTTACTCCAGACAACTAAAAGAGCAACACAGCAAGATACATAATGCTTCTGCATTCTATACAACATACTACAAACTTCAACAGCTCCAACTTCTCATTGATTAATCCTTGAATTTCAAATAGCACAAGCCATGTCCCACAGCTTTTAAGTCTAACCCGAGTCCCCCCCCCTTTTTGGTGCAAAGTCGAGGAAATGATGTGTTACTAACCAACCCCCCCCCCCAAAAAAAAGATAATAATAAAAATAAACCAAACATGTTATAACAATTAAGGAAAGACATCTTGCTTTTAAGTTTAGTCACACCAGCATTATTTTCCAGTAAAGCCAGTTTCTTCTAATAAAACAGAAGGGAATTTTCTTTCATTATTTCAGTATGTTCTTTAGTGTTCCAAATTCTTTGGCATGTTGTCAAATATATCTACCTCTTATACCAAGTTACGCTAAGGAAATGACTGCTCCCTACAATCATATAACTTGAAGATCGTATGTGGATATATGCAAGCAACAAGAGATTGTTATCCAGAAACAGGCTCAAGAAGTAATAACTGTATTCCAATAGTGTCATGCTGTCAGAGAGCTCAGAGTACCATGGATCCAATAACATTTTATAAGCTAGCAACTCTTGAAACATATGTTACCTAAAAATGAAGATCCTCATAAATACCACAGCATCCAAACCAGATATGGACAAGAGTTCCTCTTCTGAAAGATTCCATGCGCTCCTTACCCAACTAGTCGAAGGCAGTAACCTCTCCAAATTGAAATGATCTATCTGTTGAGACTTCCCTTCAGCAACTAAGCGTGGTGCGTAGACATTTATGTTTCCTGGCTGCTTTCGGAGTATAGAATACAGAGTAAAAAATAGAAGGCAAAGACCAAAGTTGATCCCAACAGAGGTTAGAAGGGCAGAAAGAATCATCTCTTCGAACTAAATTCAAGCCGGTTGCTGGATCAGCCTACCAGCACCTCATGACTTAGTGCACAGCCAAAATAATCATGGGAGAGATGGAATGCCTTCCAAGTTCAATGTTTGTAGTATCTGACAAATCAGTTTGACAACAAGAAACTAGTAACCACTAATATTCATGTGGTTTAGCTCTCACCCAAAATCATAAAATGTTCACTAATGCAACTTTGTAAGAAATAGTTGCATCACTAGCAATCAATCCATGTTTAAGAGCTTTCTTTCTCCACCCTAACTGCTAATTTCAGATCCAGTACCAACAAAAATGAATGTTATCTGTGCTTGTTAAGTAGATAAGATTATAAATCCCCTTCGCCATTTTTCCCCAATTTTTCCCGAAATGTGATGGCTTCATAGTGCAATAATTGTCACATTCATGCAGTAGCATATAAACTCTCACATCTAAAAAAAGATAACAAAAACAAGTGGCACACCGACATCTAGAAGCTCAAATTATGGGTTAGAGGCTTTGAAACTATGCATATGTGGCCCAATTTCATAAGCTCCTGACAACTAAAATGTGTAAGGCAAGTTGTGGAAGGTGTGGCCTAGAAAGCAGACTCATCTCAACTTAACAAATCTTTATTCCAATTTAGTAGGATCGACTATATGAATCCATCCTTTTCATTCACCGTCATTCAAAGTGATGACAATCATAAAGTAATATATTTTATCACCTCTCCTAGAGTTCTCTTAGGTCTTCCTCTTATACTTTACACATTTTCATCTTCTATGCTGTCATGTCTTCTTACAGAAGCATTAAATAGTCTTCTTTCAGAAGCAATGCTCAAATCATCTTACTCTGCTTTCTCCCATCTCATTTATGATTGGCAATATTCCTAAGGCTACCTTGGTTCCTCCTCACGCATTCACAACAACGTAAGCCTTCTCATTTAAGTAGGTGTTAGGGATATCATAGCTTCCTAATTTACCCTTAAAAGACATAAATACCTTTCCACACAAAAAGACACGAATTAAGAAAAAAAACGATCGGCATATTTGGAAGCTTGGTCATGTGAATACAATTGATTGATAAAATCACTGTTGTTCATATTCTATTGCATGGTGGACCATATAGCAGGACCATACCTTTAAAAGATATAGAAAAATGATTATTCGAATACCACCCATCCAAACACCCCTCTACAAAATTTCTCTTCAAGATAAGTGCTTCCCCTGACCTATACTTGCATGAGACTTTTGACTCCTAGAAGTGCTTATAAAAAAAGCATCTAAGTTGGATCTAACAAGCTCTATCTCTTCCCATTACTCCACTGATCAACATTAACATACTCATTTCTACTATACTCATCTTCTGTGTATGTTAATTTTTAATTCCCCAGTACTCTGTACCTTCAATACTCCTTATATAAAACATTACTGCAATTCCATACATGTTTTCTTTTAATTTAAGTAACATGTTGTGGTCACATAATACTACTATCCAACTTCTCCATGTCATCCCCCCTGCTGTTATCATATGTGTGACATCCTTATCAATATTTCCATGTTTTTAGACAATAGATCCTAATTAATGAAAGCAATGTCTGTTAGGCACCTCCAGCCCTTCAATTTTTACTATGTTTTCGTCCATATCATCATTGTATTAAAGTTGCATTCCATGTACTGTATTCTTGTTCGAATAATTCTAATATGACCTTTGTTCAATTTTTCTAATTTTTAATCACACTTTATCTACTCTAATTGATCAATACAATGTCATCTAAAGATAACATTCACCATAATGTCATTCTCAATATCACAAGTGACATCATCCTCACTAATGCAAAAGAACGACTTGGTGCTGATACCGGCGGATGCCCATGTTGATTGAAAATTCTTTGGTTTGATCGTCATTTTTTTTCTAACACTTGTAACATATCCTTAGATTGATATGACTCATGAACACACTTTGCTTTCTAGAGTTCTCCATGTTAGAAAATCAGGGCAAGCATGAGTTGGAGAATTATGTAGCTCCATTAGGAAATTTTGGAATGAAAAGAAGTTGGCTCAGAGAAAAATGATAGATATTAACCCATGTGTTGATACAAGTAGAATCATTTTAGGATTCAAATACCGGTGACTCAAGGTAGCATTAAGGTCAGTCTCTTTGCACGTGGTGTAAGGTCACGTATACCTTACCGTCCACCATCCCTGCAACGGCAGGAGCCATGTTTCCCAGGCTACCCTTTTTCCTGTGTGAAATAAGAAAGCTAAACCCTATTGCAAGCGAATGAAGTATGGTTAGCTGGCAGGCTAGTTCGTTCACAATTTTAGCTTTAAATAGTTATCCATATTATCATGTATATAACACCAATAAACCAGTTATTTAACTAATTTTGAAACGAATGTTGTCTTAATATAAGGCGAGTAACTTATATATATCATATGATAAACAAAGAGATTATAAATGCACCTTTACACCTTTGTAAATGCACCAAAATAATAAATATAAAAATCCCTGCAAAATTCTTCATCTACACTTCTCATTTACTCGAACCAAAAAAAAAAATTATATATCAAATTTAAAAATTAAAAAAAAAATTACTTAGGAGCTTTCGGCTTTTGGGGGGTGGTCAGTCCAGCCTGAAACGTAAATTTAGGGTTGGAAAGCCCTAACCCCATTATTATTTTTGAGAAATATGTACTCTCAACAGGGTCACCAAATGCAGCCCCTAAACAAATGGCTATTAAATGTGATAACACAACCCCTCCCCCAATTCAATTTAATCAACCAGTACAGTGCCAAATAAGTTGGAACTCCAGATTAACATCTTTTTTTTTTTTAGCAAAATTCATAATTCAGAATATAATATGGTTTCGGTATATAAGGTCATACATGAACTCATATATACCAAAATCACTGAATAAAGAAAACCAAAACCCTCTTTTTATCATCCCCCAAGAACTCCAATTCATTTCACAGATTCGCAAACATGTCAAGAAACCAGCATAATAAAAAAAGAAAAGGGAACAATTATGGGCATTCGAGAGAGAGGGTAGTATAGAGAAGGAAAATGAGTTGAGATCGAACCTTGGAAGTTGGAAAAGATTAAGGAAAGCGAAAGAGAAAACCCAAGAGTGGAATTATGGAATTGTTGTCGCTCCGTCACCTGTGAATGAATCCGTTTTTGCTGTTCGAGTTCTGCTTTGATGTCCACTCCACTAACGTAACCAACTTTCCCTTACTTTCCAATTTTACCCTCCCTTTTATTTTCAATGCCTCCTGCTAACCAATCATATCCGCTATCTGGGTACGAGTCCAAACCGCAGAGAAAAAGGGGAAAATCCTTATTTCGAATAAAAACATATAATCGATTTTTTTTTAATTTAATGTTAATATTAATTATTTTCAGTGTAGGGTTTAATCAACTCAAGGTAATACCTTTTCTTTTTTTCATACGTTATGCTTAAAACTATTATTAAATGACTAAAATATTTATCTTATATTATTAATAAATTTTAATATGATTAGTCTGGTGCACAAATTAAAAATGATTTTATATTTTATTCTCGATTTATCAATACTCATATTTTTAATAAGATTTAAAATTAAATCTTTTAATAATTATGTTCTCAAAAATTAAATCCTAATTTGATAATTTTTAATATATACAAAATATATTAGATTGTTGATTTGGAATTCAATCGGGGAAAGATATGTTTTAATTACTGAATTAAGACAAATTAAAATTTTTAAAATTATTATGTGGTTTAAATATGATAATCTTTTTTATTATTTTGTTAGTTAAGTAAAGATCTCGATTATTTTCCAATAATATAATTTATATGATAATTAATTATTAAGTTTTAAATTTAGGTCAAATTACATGGAATTTAAACAATTACCAAAAAAAAAAAATCATCATTCTTAGTGTCAAACAGGGGCTTAAGTCCAAGAAGTCGGACCCGTTCCGGAATAGTCCTCGCTCCGGATCATGGGTTGGGCTCCACATGCTGCGCTGACAGCTGTCAATAATTGATACTGGTTTCACGTTCATAGTATCCTCGAGAGGTAAGCTTATCATCCAACCATTACTCTATTTCTGGTGGTGCTCAACACAGAACACTTCGGTCACAAAGGTGATAACCAAAAGCCTGTAGCCCAACCAAAAAGCCATCATTTTTTCGGATCGAGGATCACCGGCCACCGGAACCGGATTCTTCACCGGCCGTCTCTATCTTCGGCGGCGATTCTCTCAGATCACCTCAGGTTCTTCTCCAATTCTTCCTGTTTTCTTTCTCGATCAGATAATTCTAGGGTTTCATTAGATCAAAAATTGTTTAATTTTTTTTTTTGAATGGTTTAGTGTGTTGTTTGTTTTAGATTGCTGATTGGGAATAGATTTGAATAATCTTTTTGTGGAGAAGATGAGTCAGGTATTCGAAGGATACGAGCGTCAGTACTGCGAGCTTTCGGCAAATTTGTCTAGGAAATGCACTTCTGCTTCTATTCTCGATGGAGGTATAATCAAATTCGCTATTTAAAATTGTAGAATTTTAGGTGTTCTTTCGTTGATTAATCTCTTGATATTGATTTTACTTATAATTTTGGGGGGCACTTTGTGGATATGCTATAATTTGGTGTGTTCTAGTAATTCTATGTTAATCATGCACTTTTTTTTGTTGTCCGAAAAATTTTTATTTTAGCGTCCACATTTTTATGATGAGTCATTTGATGTGTGAATTTTATCCGAGAAAGATAGGGAATTAATGAATTTTATAACATCTAACTCAAAATTTGATGACCCAAAAAACCGAATCCAATGTGGCTTAAACCACATGTTATTAGTACAAATTTTCTCCTTTTTGTCAAAATGAAAGCATACCGAGTAAAATATAGGCAAAATTTCAGTTTGGTATTCAACCTTTTTAGTACATGTGAAATTACTCACAATTGAGTGGCACAAATGGGTGTGAATCTATTTCTTTTCTAGAAGGATATTTGTTTAATTATCTAACTGTTCCACAAAATGAATGTTGTCTGGTTTTTAGCTTTTGTTTGTATGAGCGGGTCCAGTTTCACTTATGAGCCTTATGCATTTTGGAAGCATGTAGCTAACATACTTGATCATGTTCGAGTATTCTTTGATTTCTGTCCAAGGATGTGTGTGTTACTTTCTTGGAGAACTTGTATTACTTGGATTCCAGATGCATGTGTTATGTGGTGGATTGATGGATGCCATGTCCTTAATTACTTTCTTGCATATCATTTCTGGCATTGATTTTTCCTTTGTATGTTCATTGAAAGGAAGTTTGGGCATGGATTGTTGATATTAGAATGTCTAAATGATTTGCAGAACAGAAGAAGCAAAAGGTTTCTGAGATCAAAGCCGGAATTGATGAAGCCGAATCTTTGGTAATTAATCTTTTTCTTCTTTCTTCTCTCTTTCTCGTCAGATCTGGACTAAGATTTGAAGTTGCCTGTCAACTTTGCCAGTTGCGGAAGATGGACCTTGAGGCAAGAAGTTTGCAGCCAAATGTGAGAGCTGTGCTTCTTGCCAAGTTGAGGGAGTATAAATCTGACCTTAACAACTTGAAAAGTGAAGTTAAGCGGATTACATCAGCTAATCCAAATCAGGCTGCACGAGATGAGTTGTTGGAATCAGGAATGATTGATACATTGACGGTATGCAATTTATCTCTCATTTTTTGTTTGGGGGAGGGGGTGGTGTGAGATGCATTAACATGTTCAGTATAAAGTTCTTATATAGAAAATGACGATTGCTGGTTAGTCTTGGTCTTTCTTTGCTAACTTTTTTTTAAAAAAAATTATCAGAAACATTTTCCTGCCAATTTAGTGATCACTAAATATTGAATTGACATTGAAAATTTGTCCAAGAGTTGTCCACCAACTGGAATGGTATGATACGAAGCTCTAAAGAAGGATTTTATTCTCCTCTTAAGGCATGTTAGTCACTCAGGTGGACTCTCTCATTCAGTGTCACTGATGTTTATGATTCTTTCCTCAATGCTTATATGTTCTCACAAATTGATGACATAAGATCAATTTAATAGATTTCTGCTGATCAAAGAACGAGGTTAATGATGTCAACAGAGAGATTGAACCAGTCCAGTGACAGAATTAAGGAAGGTAGAAGAACCATGCTTGAAACAGAAGAGCTTGGTGTTTCAATTCTTCAAGATTTACATCAGCAGCGACAGTCTCTCTTGCATGCTCATAACACGGTATTTTATTGCTTGGATTTACATTTGTATTTTCACGTCTGGTCTCTACCATGAATTGGTATCTATGCATGGCCTCCTGGCTTTAATAGATGAATTTTGATCTTTCAATTGAACAGTTTTGATGGTGATTGGTATTTCATGAATTTCACAGTATCAAACATTAAGGTGAAACTACAGGAATGGCCGGGGTTAGGGACACAAAAGCAACGTGTCCCAACAATAGAAAATGTTTAGAAATAATTGGACAGAAACATGCAGCATAGAAATACATATCATAATAGTTACATACATATGTACGTACAATGTACATGATTCATGCATACATACGTATACCGAAAGTTAATATCGAAGTATTATCTCAATTATGTCTAAGAATCCCATTATTTTGAGTTTTATACCAACTTATATTCATTATATCATTTTTTGGGGTCAGAGAACATCATAGGTCTATGGTTCTTTGCATCTGTTTCTTTTCGTCTGGGCTATGCTCGGAACAGAATGAACTCCACTAAGCTTTGTTGCTTGGAACCAACAAAGAAAAAGAAAATGTATACATAAAGTATGGATTTTCAAGCAGGAAGCATAGAGTTTGCAAATGAATTTCAGAAGAGTTTGTAGATCCAATTAAAATTACTTTTTTAGTTACCATATTATCCTAATTTGATAGGGAAGGAAAACCTAATTTATTTTACTGTATCTAAATTCTTTTGGAGGGAAAATGTCTGACTCTTACCTTTCCTAATAATTTTGTATATGAATCTCTTTCTCTTCAACTATACTCCATAATCACTTCCAACAGCCTCTGTCTTCTCCCATGGCAGTTTAGCATGCTTAAAAAAACATTAGATTAGGCTGTTAAATTTGTTTTCCCTTTTGGACGCGTGCTCTTCCCGTAGCCTTTCTCTTCACTTCCTACATTACTTTTGAATTCAATTAAATTCCACATTAAACTTTTTGGTTCTAAGCATAGGATCTAATTTTCAAATAAACTTCACAATTCAATTTATTCAAATGAAGTGAACTCCCTTTTCATTTGGTTTCAAGCATAGGGTTAGAGAAAGATCATTTCGCATTGGAATAGACATTTCCTTGAAAAAGGAATTCTTGGGTAGAAAGGAGCTCCCTTGGGCTCCCCTACCCCCAAAGATAAGAAGTGGGTGGTTGGAGAAAAATAGAACATGGAAGGCAGGATCCTCATGCAGATGGCGAAGGAATAACGCAAATATGAAATGGGTTACATTCCTGCCTCCTCTGGACCCTGGAGAGAAACCTGAGGCTATGATTGGATATAAAGGTCCATTGGTGGTGCTGTAGATATAGACTGTTTAATTCTGAATCACTTGGCATGATATTTACTTTATGATTTGTATAATTGACACGGTTGATTTCTGTAAATCCCTTCTCTTGTGCGAATTCTATTATAGTAAGACCAAGTAAAATTTTCTGTCATCTTAAGGTGGAACCTTTGTTTTTAGATATACTTTGAACATCAAATTAATGACTCATGATGTGTGTCATCATTTTCTCTCGATGTAGCTTCATGGAGTCGATGACAACATTGGCAGGAGTAAGAAGATCTTAACAAATATATCAAGACGGATGGACAGGAACAAGTGGATCATTGGCATCATAATTGCTGTTCTGGTCCTCGCTATCATCTTGATCTTATACTTCAAACTAAAATAGTTGGTACAATCTCTGCTGTCAAGTCTTTGGGGTGCCTGGAAGGCTAAGCCTTTTTCCTCCCTGAACTTTTTCCCTATTTCTGGTTTCTCATTTTGCTTGTTCCTTGCGGCTTTGCTATGGTGTGTAAACATTGAAATATTTATGAATCTCGAGCTTTCTACCTCATTTATCTATTATAAGCTTTGTCTGAACCGACTCCAGTTGTGTAAGCTTGTGGAATGGAATGTTCGGAGTGATCTGTTTTAAGTCAAGAATTATGAGTTCTCTATTGCTTTCCTTGGCTACAAAAAATACCATGGCAAAATGGTGGATAAATAGATATATGGATGCTCTTTTGTGCTGCTGCCCTTTTGCGTGGGAAACGTTTTCATTGACTGGTTGCTCCGGCACCCTTGTGTGTGTAAAGAGGGGAAGTGTCCCAACATGGTTTGAAGACTTCGCCTTCACCCGCTAGGTCTGAGGATTAACCACTGAAGCATCAAGTAGTTATACTCTTTTTTATCCCACGTTTCGATGTCTTGATTCCAAAATCCAAGGTGAAAAGAAATCTAGAAGAGATGAGTAAATATTTAATGAGAATTTTATTTTAAATGGAAGGTAAATGGTAAAATTTGAGAAATTTAGAACGGAATAAAAGGTTTCCAATCTAGTAAGAAAGGTGAGAGGGGGATATTTAATATCTTTATTTAAGAAATTTGAAATTATTAAGTTAGAAAAAGAACTTTTGGATAATTCTCAAAGGTCTCTCATGTAATCCTTCTAACCTATCATGTATCGATGTTATTTCTCAATATTAGCGGTTCTTCGTTTTGAAAATGATTTTGTTTATGAAATATTTCTAAAATATTTCAACATATTAAATTAATTATTATTTATATAAAAATTTTTATATTTTCTATATTTACATATTTTTTATATTTAATGAATTATTTATTTATTTATTTATAATTATAATTTTTTATATTATTTGTTTTATAATTAACAATTATATATTTTTATTATAAAATATAATTATTCTATTATTTTCATAAAATAATTAATATTTATATAAAAATTTTTATATTTTTTTAATTTAGTTCACGCTTTCGTTTTCATTTTTTATATTCTTACAAAGTTTCATTTTTCTATATTATTTTGTATCCGTTCTCGTTTCCGAGCGACATAGCCCGTAACTAAAGGAGATGAGACTTCAGTTGAGCCACCTCAACTTGCAGGGTCAGACCAGCAATGTGACTTCGTTAATTATTCATCGGTAATGCATGGTATCATTATTTATATTTCTAACACAATTGTAAGCGGAGAGTATTCCCAAAGAAGAAACTATTGCAAATTTTCTTACAAAATTGAGTACGACTTCTCAGAGGCCGCAGACTTGAGTTTGGATTCATAATCTCATTTGACATTTACATGCCAAGCCTCCAACTCGGTTTGTTTTGGACTCTATGTGCTATGAGGAGCCTTTTTTGGCAAGTGCTTCTCAATAAATTTGTACAGGATTTGCTAGGCTCCCTTAAATCTTATAGAGAATAGGAATCATGTAACTCAAACAGTAGAGCACTTGTTTTGCATGCGAGAGCCATGAAGCTTGATCCCCCATATCTCCAACTTTCCTATCCTTTTTCTTGACATTTTCTCTTTTTCTTAAAAGAAAAATATTCTACTTTTAATTTTAAGACAGAGATTTGATCTCCTGCATCATCAGTTTTCTTACACTTTTTCCATTGTCCATGACATTTTTATTCGAGGATATAGCTCAAATGATAAAGCATTCGCTTTGCATGCAAGAGGCACGGGTTCAATCCTCTGCATCTCCAATTTTCTTATTGTTTTTCTCTGATATCATTTAATTTTAAGATAAATGTTTAATCCCTCGCATCTCGGTTTTCTTATCCATTTTTCCATTTTCCATAACATTTTTGTTTGGGAACATAGCTCAAATGGTAAAGCATTTATGTTGCATGCAAGAGGCATGGGGTTCGATCCCATGCATATCTAATTTTCTTACCTGTTTTCCATTTTTTCATGACATTTTTGATCGGAAATGTAGCTCAAACAGTAAAGCACTCGCTTTGCATGCGAGAGGCACGGGGTTTGATCCCCTGCGTCTCCGGTTTTCTTACCATTTTTCCTTGATATTTTTGCATTTCCTTGAAAGAATTTTTCTGCTTTTGGTTTTGAAGTAGAGGTTTGATTCCTCACACCTTTAGGTTTCTTACACTTTGCCATTTTCCATGACATTTTTGCCATGTAACTCAAATGTAGAACGCCCACTCTACATGTGAGGGGCATGAGATTCGATCCCTGGCATCACGAATTTTCTTATCATTTTTCCTTTACAGTTTTGCTTTTTCTTTTAAAAAAAAAAAAATTCTACTTTTAATTTTAGGGCAAAGGTTCAACCCCCTACACCTTCGGTTTTCTTACCCTTTTTCCATTTTTTTCATGACAATTTTGCTCAGGGATATAGTTCAAACGGTAGAACACGCTTGCTTTGCATGTGCAAGGCATGGGTTTGATCCTCTGCATTTTTTATTTTTTACCATTTTTCCTTAAAAGAAAAATTTTTTGCTTTTAATTTTAATGTAGAGGTTTGATCCCGAATCTTCAATTTTCTTACTCTTTTTTCATTTTTTCATGATATTTTTGCTCGAGAATGTTGCTCAAATGATAGAGCACTCACTTTGCCACGAGAGGCTTGATTTTCGATGTCCTGCATCTCTGGTTTTTTAACCGTTTTTCTTTAACATTTTTGTTTTTTCTTAAAGGAAAATTTTTCTACTTTTAATTTTAAAGCAGAGGTTTGATCCTTCACATCTCTATTTTCTTATCAGCATGTGATACTTATATATTGTGAGAAAAGCATGTATGTAATATTTTAACAAAACAAAATTAAAATTTTTAATATTTTTACAAGGAACACGGGTGAGGCACGTGATGCTTGGAGAATGGATGAAAGAGTCTAACTTTCTATACATAGGGTATGTTTCCGTTTTTTTTTTTTTATATATAAACTTATGTGATTTTTTTTGTATTTTATTTATAGTTCAGTGACTATTTTTGTATTTTTTTTCTAATTTTAAATTATAAATAATAACGTTTAGACTTGAAACTGTATTCGAGGAACATTGTTTTAAATTACATTTTGTTCTTTATTCATACTAGAGAGAGATATCTTGGTTTTGGTGAGAGGTTTTAATTTTGGGGAATGAATTAAGATGGGGGTTTGAACTGGAATGGTCTTTGGAGCAAGAGGAGAGAGAGAGAGAGAGAGAGAGAGAGAGGAATGAGAGTCTTCCGGGGTATGTTTGGTTTTTGCACGTATCTGATGCAGATGAAGCGTCCGGCGAGAGGGGGCGGGGGATATTCTGAAGAAGTGAGAGAGAGGGTCTTGGGAAGAGAGGGAGAGGAAGAGAGCGAGTGTGTTTAACGAAGATAGAGAGATGTGAGATACATTTCAACCGCCGGATGAAGCACACGACAAACACAGAAGAAACCAAACGGTCGAATCACGACCAAAACCCCCATCCTCCGGTTACTCATCTATTCTAAGCAGGAGTACAAAGAAATTAAATTATTATTTAAAATAATAATTTTAAAACCATTGTTTCTAATAAATAACTTAAAAAATATCAATTATAAAAGTGAGGACAAGAGGACAAGAGGCGGTGACAAGTTAAAATTTTAAAATATTAACCTATCAATATTTTTTTATTAATCCGATTCAAATAATTCGAGATTTATTTTATGGAACTGACTTTTTTAATATTTATCTTTTTATTTTCAAAATTTGAATTTAAAATTTTGATTAAAAGAGTTTAATATGTTATCACTAAATTCATGTAATGTTGATAATTTCATAATAATTTTATTATAATTAAGGAGAATTGTTTTATTTTTAATATTATAATAAAGCAAAACAAAATAGAGATATGATATTTAGAGTTATTAAGAAGGAAGATGAATATAGGAATCATGTGTATTCCATGCGATCCACTCTGATGAAGGGAATTGGACGCAGTGGGGGCAACTCATCTTGGCCTGCAGGAATTTTGTCAGCCAAGGAGTTGGATTGGCCAGAATTTTGTCCATTATGACCTTTCTACCAACCTTAGACCTTAGATCTATTTGTTAATGTCATGGGTTTTAGAAATGAAAGGGAAGAGAGCATGTTTAAGCAAAACTGAGCATGGAGAGGGTTTGGACATGAAGATTGAAAATCAATATGGTGATAGAAGATACAGAGAATTGTAGATTGAAAGAAGGGTTGAGGGAGAAGAGAAAGAGAGAGTTATAGAGAGAAAAAGAAGTAGAGAGAGAGTGGGGTTTAGAGAGAGAGAAAGAGAGAAGAAAACAGGGAGAGGGAGTGAAAAATATCATTCAATTCCTTACTATTTAATCTCAATTTTGATTTTTCTTTTATATAAACTTTAAACCAACTGTCTAATAGTCTAACAACTTCAATTAATTCTAGTTATTACAAGATCAACTAACTACAGTGCATACTTTAATTTGAAAATGCCTTTTTCACTGTCACAATATCTCCCCCTCAAGAATTAAAATTTGGATGCCGGGTCTTAATAAAATTCATGTCCTTCACAGTTGTTCCTTCTTGCCTTTTGTTTGCTTCCAATTCCGGTCTTTCTTCGTCCTCTATAGCTAGAATTACATTGAGCTTTCTAAGTTTGCATTGATGATCAGGAGCATATTTCTCCTCACATTTAAAACAAAGATTGTTAGCTCTATAATACTGCATCTCATAATTTTCGAGTTTTGAAGTTGGTGTTGTGAGCTATTGTGTCTTTGATCTCTACTTCAACCTCCCTTGGATCCTAATTTTTATTCATGTCAATTCTTTTGTTCTTAATCAATTCTAAGGTTTGTTATTGAAGGGTTACAATCTTAAAAGCTTACAATAAAGTTATGGGTTTGAACATTTTAAGTATTAGCTTGATTTCCTCCTTCAGTTCACCCATGAAACTTGATATGAAATTTGCTTCCATTAGTGTAGGATTAATATGGGCATAAGGGAACATAGTTTCTTATATTTTTCTTGGTACTCCGTCATTGATCTTTGTTGGTATAGTTTATTAAATTCTTCAACTATATCTTTTGTTCCTTTGGTTTCAAAATGCTAACATAACATCATAAAAAATTCCTCCAAGTTCATATATTTTTTTTGACTAACTTCACCTCTTAAAATCAAATTTATCCTTATCATTCAAGTAAAAAATTCCTCCAAGTTCATATTTTTTTTTGACTAACTTCACCTCTTAAAATCAAATTTATCCTTATCCTTCAAGTATAATTTGACAGTATCTACCTAGTTGTCACTAGGTAATTGTAAAGAATTTTTGACATTTTCTTAGTCATATTCAAGAATCTTCTCCGGTGAATATGGGTAATTCAAATCTTGAAGGATTGGGAAGTTGTCTGCGTCCATTTGTATCTTTTTTGACCGGTTATGACCCAAGTTCATTTCTTACTCTTTCTTTTGTTGGAGTCGGAAGAATTGAGGATTTAGCCATTCGATCTATTTATTGATCATCAATCATATATTTGTTTAGCATTCTCATAATAGTGTTTAATTTACTGTCCATATTGGTTATGACAGTCTCAATTTTTGTTTCTAACTTTTGAGATTGTTTTTTTCATCTTTCGTTCAAGTTCTGACTATATTTTTTGTATATTTATTTCTTACTTCTTGAATTGTTCATCAATGGTCTCGAATTTGGTATCTTCTATCATAACTTTCTAACATTTTTCTAAATATCTTTTACTTTGATACCAATTTATCATAACTCTACCAACTCTTGAATACCAAAGACATTGGGTTTTAAAAGTGAAAGAAACTGGGCATATTTAAGCAAAATCGAGTATGGAGAGGGCTGGGACATGAAGGATAAAAATCAAAATGGTGATGGAAAAAATATTGTGGAGAATTGTTGATCGAAAGAAGAGTTGAGGGAGAAGAGAAAGAGAGAGTTACAAAGAGAAAAAAGTAGAGAGAGAGAGAGAGAGAGAAGAGATAAAGGGTGGGAGAGAAAAATATCATTTAATTTCTTGCTATTGTATCTCAATTTTTTTTTTTTATTTATAAAAAACTTAACCTAACTATCTAATTAATTTCAGTTACAAGATCAATCGGTTATGATGCATGCTTTAATAGTTGGATAGATGGTTGAGTCGGTCCTTACATTTGAAAATGCCTCCTTCACTCTTACAGTTAAGTTCTTCCAGGTTCGATTGTGACTAGAGAACAGTGTAGATGGACTAGACCCGACAACATGGGACCCATCTTATCGGCTTGGCTATTATTATGTTAAATGCGCTCTTCTCGCTCCAATCAATCAGATTCAACGGCTCAGATTAGTCCCACCTTACTCTTCATCCACAGTCCCAACTCCGCACTACGTTCTTTATCACCTATTGTCGGCACACTACGTGGCACCTTCGCCTTTTCTGAGCCCACAAAAATCCGATCTCATCCCTCCAAACGACGTCGTAATAATCCCAACGCTCGACTACTATAAAACCCTGTCTTCAGATCCAATCATCACTTGCCCTTCTTTAACGAATCAAATTAAGAGAGAGGACCGGAACGATGTCGTATTACAGGAAAGGAGAGGACCGGGATGCTGACGACTTCGATGAGTACGATCCGGATCCGTACAGCGGAGGCTACGACATAGCACTCACCTATGGTCGTCCTCTTCCTCCGTCAGAAGAAACTTGCTACTCGTTAACCGAGTCAACTTCCGGTGAAGATTTCGACTGCGATCGTCCTCAGTATTCTGACTATTCCGAACCCGCTGCTTATGCTGATGAAGCTCTCGAGACTGAGTATTCTTCCTATGCCAAGTACAAGCCCCGGCCCGGATCTGGTCCTCAATTCGGAGCTTCTCCTCCCCCGGATCTAGATCGACCGGGCTATGGTGGGTCCGAGTACGGATCGGGTTATGGACGGACGGACCAGGATGATTCCGGGTATGGTCGGCGGCCCAGTTATGGTGACTCGGAGTATGATGCGCCACCGCCACCTCCGCCAAGGAGGCAGAGTTACGGTGAGTCGGAGGAGTATGACGCGCCGCCACCGCCGAGGCCGAGCTACGGTCGGCCAAGTTACGGTGAGTCAGAGTATGACGCGCCTCCGCCTCCGAGGAGGCAGAATTATGGCGAGTCGGAGGAGTATGATGCACATCCGCCGCCGAGGCCAAGTTACAATGTAGACTCGGAGTATGGTGGTGGTGATTATCCGCCGCCGAGAAGACAGAGTTATGGTGAGTCAGAGGAATATGATGCGCCACCACCACGGCCGAGTTACGGTGAGTCGGAGGAGTATGATGCGCCACCGCCACCACCACCACGGCCGAGTTACGGTGAGTCGGAGGAGTATGATGCGCCACCACCACCGAGGCCGAGATACGGTGGTGAATCGGAGTATGGTGGTGGGGATTATCCGCCGCCAAGGAGACAGAGTTATGGGATAGAGGAAGGAGAGGAGTATCAGAGGCCCAGTTGTGAGAGATCTGAGGAACAGGAATACAGGCAATCCAGCTACGGTGGCGAAGAAGAAGAAGAAGGAAGCTATGGTCGCCGCAAGAAATATGTGAGTTCACTCTCTTTCGTTAGCTTCTTTGAATCTTAGCTTATCTTGCCCTGATTTCCGTAACGCTGTTTTATTCATTAGCCATGTCTGTGTCTCACAACATAGTTAATCTAGTTCTTGAGACCCTACTCTTGGTCGTAATTTCAGTATATATATATAAAGTGTCATGACTATGAACACTCTATTACCAGCAAACTATGAAGCGCCCACATAAAACATTCACGCTATTATACGTCACGGGATATGTATTGCGTCTTGTTTAATGATTGTTTCCACAAAACATGGTAATTTCGAGAGGTGCTGTCGCAACTTAAGTAGCTAACAAAGCGCGAGCTTTGTAACATAATGAGGAAAACAATAAAAATACATTATTGGGAGTCCTTATTATATTGGATAAGATGCTTTATAGATGGCATGTGCTTGCACTAGTACTTACCCGGTGCATCTGTTTTAAACATACATCTGTGGACATGAAATTATATGATATTTTATACCCTACGACTGTGTAAAGTACTTAATAATTTGGGTCATTGTGTTCATGGTACGTTCACAGGCTATGTAATTAATTTTGAAGTCAATTTGGGATAATAGTAATTGCAGGGTCCCTAGGTGTTGTGTGCCTGTGTAGCTGCCGAGGTGGAAGTTGAAATTCACATAGTTTTGGTTTTGAGGGTTTGGGGTGTGTGGGATTTATGAGAAAGTTAATATGTTAATGTCTTCATTTCCCTCCAAACGGTGCATGCTCATGGCACGTGAAGAGTTGAGGCAAGATGTTAAACATAGGTAGTATCTTTGATCGGTATAGGGCAACATACTGCCCAGATTCTGAATTGGAAAACTGTACTAGGCGAAATCATTTTCTGGAACTCTTTACATTGGATTTGTAATATAAGAGCCCTCTAAGAGTGCCATTGTATCTCAATCAATGTGTTTATGATTTCGGCCAAGTTTTGCACTTCCGGGCTACATTCATGACACTGTTGCTCCAGTTTGTCTAATTATCTTCCCCCTCAATTATCATCTCTACAATTGATAGAATATTATGTTATCCGTCATGTCAATACCATGGTGGGCATGGAATGGAAACGAATAATATATTGAAGTGGCTTGAAGAGGTCTAGGATTATGATCACAATTTTGTTTCGGCACTCTAGTGCAGTTATAACTTTATTGTAGCTCCCTCAAGCTTAATTATCAAAAATTAGGATGCAACTTGAGGTGCCATGGGTACCTGGTCTGAGTTCATGAAACGATGGGGGAAACATTAAAGTGCTTATGCTTTTTCAGTTGTGTACTCTGGAGAGCGTCCTACCCATATGATATATTCTATGCCTCATTATTTTTTAGATGCATGGTTGTTTATCCCATCCAGTTAATGGCTGTTTGTATTGGAATTCCTTTTTCTTAAATTATATGATTTCTATGGAGGTTTATTTAACCGGTGACTGCATTAAATGACAGAGGGATGATGACAACAGTGACGAAGAAGGTGAAAATAAGCATCACTTTTTCGGGCATCACCACCACCGCAAGAGTTATGATGATGAGTGAGCGCCACCTGGTTCCCTTTAAACATCATATGCATATTATGATTTCATCTTAAATAAAAATTGGGGGCATGAGCCTTCTTGAATGGTGGTGCTTCTGTTTGTTATCTGTCATGGTATATGCTTGATGGACCAAGTTGTGTGTGCAATGCTTGTGTTTTATTATAAAATCCCGAACTTTTGGGCTGGTGTGTTAGACATTTTTCCTTTTTCTGGTGATGTGATGGTTATCATGTTTTAAATCTTATCATTGTTTTTGCGTTATTATTGTGGTAAAATATTGGCTAAATAGATGAGGCAAATCTGAAGTTCGCTGTGATTTTGACATTGCCAAGAGATATCTGAAATCCCAAGAGGCATGAAACCCTCTGAGGGCTCGGACACGAAACACCACACAGATTTTGACATTGCATGATTATTATGATTTTGACATTGTACGAGTTTCATCCTAGACAACCCACCAGAATAAATTTTTAAGTTGCATTGTCACTTACCATGCTCAAAAAAATTTCAATTTTCTTTGTTCCGGTCCTAGAAAGGTTTCTTCCAACAAGTTACGTTAAACACATAGACAGTCTGATGCGTAATGGTAGGGATTTTAAACGGCCATTTTCAATTTGTGTTCCTCTTCTGTCTAACAAGGGCCAAGAGAGAAAAAGTGACTGCTACCATTCAGCCTCAACATACTAACAAAAAGGAATATTAGGCACAAAAAAGAGAATTAGAGAACAAAAAGAGATTTAACTTAACAGAAGTGGTGAGTGTCAAAATTAGAGCAGCTTCTTCCTTTCAAAGAATGCCTTCAGATGCCATAGCTGCAAACCCGCCACCGATACACATATCAGAAGAGAGAGGAAAGTGAACATGGCCATCTTGGAGTTGGTTGCTCTATTAAGCTGTTGCATTTCTTCCTCCCTAAAAACACCCAGCAAACACATGGGAAAATGCGTATTAATTTAGTTTCTCCATACGGAGTAAGGAATAAAACCTAATTTTTTCCATCCTCACCTCTCTCGAAGATAGAACATCTCATCGTGAATGGAGGTGACAGTGTCATACAGCTTCTTCATCTCAATTTCCAGGATCTGGAAACAAAAAAGATGCGGAAGTTGAGGGGAAAAAACATCAGGAATAAGACTATATCGTATTAACATTTTCTGGTATGTAAGACAGGATGGACTCCTAACATTCACCCGGAAGGCAGATAAGTCCTTTCTACTTAGTCTGCAATTTCTGACGTTAGGTAAGAATAAGTCCACCAATAAAGCCAAAATGTTCTTGCCAGCATGATGTTGCGAGAAGATATTCGGGAAGAAGAGAAGGGATTAAGAGAGAGTGTCTGTATTTCTTTCGTTTTGAAGTTTTATGTGGAGAGAAAAAAAAATAAATAAAATGATTTTTATTCCTAAAAAAGGTGAAAAATTTCTTCCCAAAAGTAGGAAGAAATGGAGGGAAGAGAAAAGTTAGTTTACTCTTAACTTTTTTATATACTGAATTTATCCTTAAAAAAGTTAGAGAAATGTTTAATTCTCGATGAGTACCACATCATTTGCAACTTGGTTTGTGACCACATGCTCGGCTGGCTTTTCCAACGGTTGATAAGGTAGCATTTTGCAGCTGCTTGGTCGGCTGTTTTTTCCAGCTGGTCCACTGGATAGCTTCTTTTATAGCTGCTTAGTCGACTGTTTCCTCAGCTGATCAACCGGACAGCTTCACACAGCTGCTCGGTTGGCAGTTTCATTTGTTTGATCTCTTTTTCTCTCTCTTGAGAAAATTCGAAGGTACCCACATTGTCCTCAAGTATCAAAGAGACTAATGTTTGTCAAAGAATCCACAAGAATTAATAAATAAAATAAGGGCTTATGGGCCTTGACTTCCAAGATCAATGCAAAAGAAAAAGATGATATTGTTGTGTGAGGGAGGTGGTCAGGTGCCTCTTTTTTGTCGTGAAGGAGACCTACCCAAAGAAAAAAGCTTCTTTTCTTCTTCAGGGGAGAGAGAGAGAGAGAGAGGGGGGGGGGGGGCTGATTTGTCCACACTAATTCTGATGTGCCAAGCAATTTAGGAGGGTAATTTTGTAAACATAGGTTATAAATGAAACTTTTTCCTCTATTTCTCCCGACTCTCAAACAAAAGAAAATCATTTTTTTTTCTTTTCCTTCCTAAAACTTTCAAACAAAATGAAAATAAATTCATCATTTCTCTTTTTTTCTTTCCTTTTTTTTTCTTTTCTCTCCTCTGGACTCCCAAACTAAGTCATAGAGAAAGAAAGAAAGAGTGAGAATTTTTATTGCGGTGTTCCACTAATTACTCTACTTTGGGAAGTTTGCTCTGGCCCAACCAGTTGCACCAAGGGAAAGGGCTCTGCATCCCTTAATTAATCACTTGGGTTCGAGTCTCTTTGAAAATTGAAAAGACTACTTTAGGAAACCTCTCCTCTATAAAAGACTTGACAGTCAGATCAATCCGAATTAGTTGAAACAAAACTCTTGACATCGGAGGAACAAGGACAAAAAAAAACCAGTTGCACTGAGCGAGTAGAGGCGATCTGCCTTTCTTTCAACTAGAGGCCCTTTTGCTTTTACAAGCCTATGCTTATCCCTTTTTTTACCGATACTTGTTAGCTTAGATGTGATAGACATATTCGTCCCTTAATTAGGTCGGGAGTTTGACTCCCCCTGAGTATGAAAAAAATAATATTCGAAAACCCACCCTATAAAGTAGGTCCTGTAATGATCGATCCAAATTAATTGGGACGAATCTCTGGATGATGGGTGGTCTTCAAGTCATGATATCAAAAAAAAAATTAAGTTGTTTTTATTTTCCAGAACAAACTCCATTCATATATAAAAATATGAATAATAGTGTCAATTAAGAGGTCTTTTGAAGTGGGAAAACACGTGGAGTTGAAAATAAAAATAATAAAAATTGAAAATATATATAGAATAGAACACTGTTTTGAAATATGCTCTCACTGACCAACGCTTCGTTGGTATAGTGGGAAGGATATTAGCATCCCATACCAAGAATTGAGATTCGAGTCTTGGTAGTAACAAAAAACGACGTTGGGAGAGTTTCATCCCGATTGGTCGGGACCTGACAACAGTTTGGCTGATATTAGTCGGAGTAAATCTCCTGATACTTGACGGTGGATCAAGTCCAAGGGATAAAAATATATATATATATATATATATATATATATATATATAGATATGCTCTTAAGAATGCATTATAACTCAATTGGTGCTAACCTCAACCCCAAGTTGCTATGTTACCCAAAAAACAAATGTTCTTGAGAATTTTTGAAGCCATTCATGTCAGGTGGTCTCACATTATTAGGACACCTTAAAATCTCTAAAGAATAATGACAGATTTAAGTTTCAGATGCAGGATAGTAATCTCTTCATAAGCAAGGGTTTATATATATATATATATATATATAAAGACCTATGCCATTTGGAACAGACGCCTAACCTTAAGCACAATAATTTCTGCAGCTTATATTTGATTGGCTTTCCAATTTTGTACACTACCATAACAATTTAGCTCAAGAGTTGAAGATAGAAAGAACAAAAGCACCAATTACAATATATATATATACATATATATGTTGGGATAATTACCTCTATCTGTCCTTTCTTGGCAACTTTAGACCAATCCTTAGCAGCAACCCCAGATTTCCAATCAAAATCAACAGTCACAGTCACTGCTGGTTTATGATCTGGAACCCAAAAGCATGCCATATAATTCCCAGCTTCGGCCGCTGTAAATGCAAAATTGCCCGACTCCACATGATCTCCGTGATGGTAATTATTTCCATGAGGTGAATTCACCTGTAACAAGAACCCTAAAATTTCTCAAAACACAAAAACATCACAGCAACACCAGCCTTTTGTTCATATTCAATTTTTATGAAATGAGTTTTTATCCAAACAGTGATCTTAAGTGAATCAACACCAAAAATAAAAACCCTAAAATTTCCCCAAAAAAAAAAATGTCCAGATTCGATTTTTCGAAATGGGTTTTTACCCGAACATTGATTCTATGGGAATCAGGGATTGGAAAACCCTCGTTAGGGTTAATCACAGTATACTTTCCAACTGTCATTGCACCATTCTTGATGTCTTCGGTGATGCATTTCGTTGAGCCCGAGTGGAAATCAAATCTCATTGATCGAGTGATCGGGATACTGAGAATAAGAACAGTGAAAATTAAGGTTAAGGATTCGTGCATTTTTGGGTGTTAGGTCTTATCGAATTTTTGAGAAAATTAAGGTGAGAATCTGTCTTATTTCTGAGCATTGTTGTGTGGAACGGTTCTTTGATTTCTGAAAAAGCCGGTGGATCCGTTGATTTTGGTATTGTTGCCAGTTGAATGAGTAGCCAATTAATTTTCCACACGTCAGCACAACAAAAATGGAAACTATT
Source organism: Dillenia suffruticosa (assembly GCA_033439265.1). Lineage (NCBI taxonomy): Eukaryota > Viridiplantae > Streptophyta > Magnoliopsida > Dilleniales > Dilleniaceae > Dillenia > Dillenia suffruticosa. Next base: position 3,713,133 of record JAVTVX010000029.1, on the reverse strand, counting down.
TTTCAGCAAAAAAAGGGGCAAAAAAACTTAATAATTTTATATATAATGCCTCTAGTGAATTAATCTGCAGCCAATTTATTTATTTACCTTTTATTTTTATTTTATTTTTAAAATCTTTCTCTCCTTACAAACCCTAGAGTCGGCCGCGCTGTTCGCATTATGATGTTAAGCAATGGAAGAAAATACAAAGGCATTAGAGTCAAGTTCCTTGCCCATGATAAGGTGAAGGAAAAGATTTATCAAAATTTAAGTCACGAAGAAAGACTTCGTAACAAAACATATTTTCTTTTTCAAGTTACTGATTAATTCGGTTCAAATATTATAAAATTTAATTTAGAAATAAATTTTTCAAAATTTTAATTAAAAGAGTTTAATTTTTTATCACTGCGCTCAAATGACTTTGGTTAATCAAACATATCATAAAACAAGGAAACTCGTTTGTCAGGAACGATGATATATAATTATCGATTATAATTTCATAAATTAATCTGCATTTAACATATCAAAGTTGAAGACATGGGATATTCCTCGGAAGTAGAATTAGTGATGCTTATAAAGTTCTCAAAGGAACAGTTTAGTGATCACAACCTCCTTTTTCTAATCCGATCATCTTAGATTTATATTTCCATGTAACCAAAAAAAAAGTAATGCTTACGAAGGTGATGGGTAAGCACTTCTCAAAATTTTTTGAATTATTCTAACTATTTTGGGTAAAAAAACCTTTGAAAAAAATTGAAAATTCAGTAATTCGAAGAATTCTATGCAATTATTTTAAAATATTCATCTATACAAAAAAAGGGAAATTTCTAAATTCTTCAAATATATAAATATATTTTATTCATAATATATAGTACATGTGGTACCCAAGTAAAGGAAACAAGCGCCTATTTGTTGTGGGCTGCAAGGCAGGTCTTGCAATTAGCATCTACTAGACATGCTCTTATGTTGTCCACTCAGAAGATGCCCCAACTATTTCATACCCTGCACCACCTTGACCTCTCAGTACATTTGCACTATGGACTCTCTCTCTCTCTCATATCCTGAGTTTTTCCAACTAAATTGGATGTCTATAGAAGGTAGAAAGTACCGCCACTGGGCCTTGGTCTCAATAGAGTTCACCCCACCGGCCAGAAATGAAAAAAATAATAAACCCTAATAAAATATTTTGAAAAAAGCAACGCCAGGACCGCGTCAATGTATATATGATACATAATATATATTATGCATGTATACACATGCTATGGGCAATACTTGTTTGTTCTCTGCCACAGATACTTTTCTTTGGGAAACTAACAAAGAAGCCATTAGATAACGTATAAAATTGTTCCCCTTCTTTGTACAGAACTTCCACGGACTACCCAATGTTGGTCACCAGCTACCATACTATATTACAGATGCACACAAAAGAATACAGACAAGCTGATCAGTAATATTAAAACGTTTCATTATTGCCTGTTCAAGACATTCGGATATGTCAATGACTAATATTATCACCAGAGAGAGAGAGAGAGAGAGAGAGAGAGAGAGAGAGAGAGAGAGAGAGAGAGAGAGAGAGAGGTGAATCTGCCCATACTGTCTCCTAAACCATATCTGCCCAAACCGTAAGATAACCTAAAATGGTTTAGGGAAATGGGCTACTGCAAATCCTGAACTGAATTAGTTGGAATATAGTTTTGAATACCGGTCAGTATAGTACAAAAAAAAAAAAAAAATCACGTCCCTTGTTAGCACAATGTAATATTCCCATTCTCTCAATTCCTACTTTCCCAGGAATATTTTGTTACCATGCAACAAATACCCCCGGCAATCCGAGGACTCAAGTGCATTAAACAGAGGCGCACAAAGAAATCCAACTAAGAGCGAAGACTTTTCGTACTTGCTAGACATGTAAGAGGAGAAACCTTTACTTCCCACTCTGAAAGTTGTCCTGAAAGAGGAAAGCCAGAGAATAGAAAACTGGCCAAGAACTTTTAAAAGCATTGAACCAAACTAAACCAAAACTAGGGTCTACATTAGGGGGGAACCTAATTTAGATTTCAAAACTGCTTATGCTTGATGGAGGAAATCTTTATTCTCTTTTCAAAAGCCTACGTGTTGGCAACTAGCTTTTCCAGCTTCAAATAAAAAGAGTTCTTTAAATACAAACCAGCTATTATTGCTTCATTCAAATGTGCAGTCAAAACCCCAAAACTAGATACATAATGTCCTACAATAAATGGAGGAGAAAAAGTGCCACCTTTACGGATGGCTGCCTCTTATTTCGACTTTGAAAAAGCCTTTTTCTGCACTCCCATGCCATCATCTTATAGCAGCCTCCACAGCAGTGGAAATACAGAGAAGCAAAACACGGTGGTCACTAAACAAAGAAAATCTACTTGCTCGAATGAGCGTCATCTTGATCTGCTGCATTGCTATTATCTATGGTGGCTGAAGAGTTAAATGAGTTTTCAGCTGTTACAGCTCCATTACTTTCAGCATCGTGACTCCCTAATAGTGATGCAAATGATAAAGGATTATATGTGGAACTAGCCTTTTTAAGACCATGTATTGCCCTCATTGCTGCTAGGGTACTCCTATATATATCAAGTGTCTCCTCCCCAAGTGATGATGAAGTCTCAGGTGGGATATTTGCTGCTTCATTTGCAGGTGCTTTTGCATCATTTTCCTGCACAGCATTTGATTCAACTACTTCTGCTTCCAGTGGGAAGAGAAGCTCAAGGTTTGCCTCACATTCACGGACTAACCTTGTCAAAGGCTCAGTTATGAAGAACGGCTGATGAAGGCAAATTTGTGCAAATGGCAACCGCAGTAATCCCCCAGTTCTCTTATCATATTTCTTCAAGATTTTTATTAGTCCTGTAGTTTTGAGAAACAAGAAAACATATATATTGAAAAAAAATTGTGGGAAAAAGAAAGGAGCTTACAAAGAATTTGTTGACAAAATTTACAGCACCTGCAAAATTTAAGGAGCTATAATTCTTAAGAAGCACCATCTCTCCATGAATGGTGACAAAATCTTTGCGGATGTCCATCATTTCTTCGCTGAATTCACTCTCCAATGTAAAAACTCTACCCCTGCTGCTCTTATCCTTCAGTTGCTCAATTCTGTTCTTCAACTCCTGTTTGCAATTACTGTCAAGCATACTGACAACACGAACTAGTGTAGCAGTTCACATATTTTATCAAAGAAGTTTCAATTAACAATAGCATCAAAAGCAATTAAAACTTATTTGATACAGTTGCTGGACAACCACTCAATACATCAGTGGAGAAAAGCAACAAATCTACCATTAGAGACTAGGCATCAAAGACGTGCACAACTAAAGATCAAGGAATTAACAAAAGCGAAGGTAAATTGTTGCATGAATTACGCATAATGTTTAGCAACAGTTGCAGCAATTCCACGCATAAAAATCATTCCATCGGATATGAAATCATTATGTTATAATTTTCTCCAAGTCTTCAATAGACTAACTAAAATCAGAAGATAAAATTGACCAATCCAAATCCATACTTCACCACATTCGGCTTAGACTTATACTCAAGAGTTTGCTAGAATTTGACAGCAATTCTAAATCATCATGTGATAAAAAAAGAAAAAAAAATCTCAACCATTCCAGGGTGTTATGTGAATCAAGTCCATCAAATCTGATAACTTAGTGGAAGAGGCCCAATAGTGTACCAGCTTAAATTTGTAAGCTGTAAGGTGGCAATATCCAATAAATATTTAACCATAAGGTATCACTCACATACCACCTGGGTAATTGCCCTAGTAGCGTCCCAAATACTTCACAACCTCAATATTGTGGGTTCAAGATATAAGTTGCGAAAGTCCACCTATAAGCTCCAAAAATTATGAAGTCCACCCCCGTTGCTTGACAATTCAATATGAGCTATGCAGACAAACTTGTCCTAAAACCGGTAACAATGATTCAAATGAGTAATGCAACATGGGCTAAATGGGTCACTAACCGAAATGAACCAAATCATTCCCGGCACTTCGTATAGACAAAAAATCAAGACCTTTCAAATTTAAATAATTTTAAATTGGTCAAAATATCTTTCAAATCAAATAAAAAATAAAAAAATAAAACATGCAGAGTTGGACTGTCACGTTTTTTAGAGCATGCTGAGTTGGACTCCCTCCTAGGATTCGATCCATTTGATATTTGATTCATTTGTTGCGCCATTGTTCACCCTCCTTACTTGCCAAAAAGGAAAGGAACAGTTATCACTCGTATTACCTTATTTCAAACTCAAACGTAGCTATCTTTTTTGGCCTACTCTCTTTATTTGGACTGTCACTATGGGCCAAAAATTTATGCAAAAAATTTCCTTCCAAATTTTAATTTTTTTATATGTTCTAAGAAAGCTACAGCTATACTTTCTCCGTACCAACCTATCAAAACATTTATTGATCAAACTAGTTGTGATATTGAAAACACATAAAAACAACTGGCATACCCAAGAATGAACGAATTCTTAACTGTCACAAAACTGTAATAATAAATTTCTGGAAACCTTAAATCGCAAATCCAAAATTAAGATCTTCTGTTACAATCTAAAACACATAGTAGCAAGATATATACCATACAAAAGATCAAACAGATTCTTAAATATGAAAAACTCTAAATTATTAATAGAAACCTTAAAAACATATCCAAGAACAAAATTTAAGATTAAAACTGGAAAACCCAGAAGTACCTGCAAGCGAATGACAAACTCTTCCTCTTTATCAACATAGAAGTCATTGAATTTGTCAAGTTCTTCGCTCAGGATTCTAACAAACCAATTTTGCAATTCCACCAAAGCCTTGTTATTCTCTTCATCAGAACCGCCGATCCGTGCGGCATCACGATTGACGACGGAATCGACGGCTGTGGCGGTGGTTGCAAAGTTTTTAAGGAGTTTTTTCAAAGGCTTGTAGCAGAGATACTTGTCTCTCCATTCCGGTAGAGTTTCCTCTAAGTGGGTCTGAAATTCTTTCCCGAATTTCATTGAAGGAATCAAGAAATTGTGAATTTGATTATGACTTGGGTGTTGTGACGGCTAGTTTTCAGGTTGGGTTTGTGAATTTTATGTTTGAGAGAGAGAGAGAGAGAGAGAGAGAGAGAGAGAGAGAGAGAGAGAGAGAACAAGGTGGGATAGAAAGGAATGGGAATGTGTTTTGGAATCTTGCAATCGGATAAGACATGACATCATACGACAACATCCATATCATGAATATTTATAAGATAAGTACCATGATATTGGCATTTCCTCCTCCACCTTCGTTCTCATGAAAGGGGTTTCTGGATTTCTCATCGTTCCCGTGGTCGTAGCGGTATCGATTGATATTCATTTCACATTTATAAATTATTTAAAATTTGATATTATAAGAAATAATAGTTATTCAATTATGAAAATCGATATTTGTGCCGAGGACGCCGGCGGATGGCCTGCCCTTTCGAATGCCTCATTTTCTGTCTCCTTAATTTTATTGGATAATAATATATTTTATCACAATAAATTATAAAAGTAATTCACACGAAAGCAAAAATTCAGGAAACTTTAGCAATCGGCATTCCATTAACTGATGTGTAATTGGTTTGGTGATGGAAAACTGATTCTTTTAAATGAAATCTTGAATTCAAACTCTTTTTATGAAAATAATATATGATAAGAGAATTTTGTCACTTAAAAAATCAATTTAAATAGAATCAGATTTAATAAAATTTAATATAATTATCCGATGGTAATAATTTATATAAAAAAAATCTATAAGATTATAAAAAATATTATAAATAAACTTTAACAAGTCCATGTATTTTAATTTAATTACGTTAAAGAGAAAAAAATCTCAAATTTTACATTTTAGTTTTACTTGTAAGATTTTACTTGAAAATGAACTTTATAATTCAATTTATTTCAAGTAAATAAAACTTATTTTTTTAATTTATTCCAATTATAAGGTTATAAATTATTACAACTTAAGTCAAATTATTCGAGAATTGTGCTATTTTTAAGTTTAATTTGTATGAAAATCAAATCCAAGAATATGCATTCTTTTTTTGGGGAAATTTGATCACGAGGAATAATTGAATATGAGTGCACATACATGTATACAACATTCATACAAAAGAAAGACCTCGTGTCTTATGAAAAAGCATTTTTAGTATATTCTCTTGGACCATCCTAATCTCATTTTTAGTTCCCAATAATTATAGAATTAGCCCAAAATCATAAAGGGGTTTTTTGTCTTGTCCCCAAATCAATTCCAAAGGTGTGGGTTGGGGGGGGGGTGGGGTTGTTGTTTAGGGTTAATTAAACAAGTTCTTTGGAATTATAAAATGTCCCAATTGATGACTCTTCTTCAACTTGTTACTTTTAAAAAAAGGGAAATCCTGCAAAGATCGATTCCCACCTTTTTCTTTGGTGGGCTCATCTTCCAATCCATCTTTATTTGTTGCCTTTTTTTTTTGGGGTAAACCTATTTGTTGCTTTTGGCAAGCCAGCAATGGCGGAGTCCCAGAGAGGGGGAGCCGAGGGAGGGGACTAGTAGAGTAGCTCCAAAAACATTTCTCTTACATCTTAAATTTAGAAATTAAATAGTTAAGAAAAAGTGAAAATGTTGAAAACAATTTTATAAATAAAAGCTCTCCAAACAATGGTTATTCTTTTGGCCCACAAGTCTCACACTGAACTACTCCACCTTGCCTTATTTTTTTTTTTCGCAATTAAAGGCCAAATACTGCTCTTAGATGATTACCTTCTTACGTTGCTGTTAGATAGGGGTGAAGGAAGCATGTGCAATGCAAAATCCTCCTCAAATTTCAAAGAAAAAAGATGTAATATATAGATATCCATTAATTATATTTTACCAAATGTTATTAAAAATTTTTAACATATCAATTAAAATCTTAAAATATCACTTTACTTCCTTAATATTATAACACATGCTACCTCTGCTCCTTTATATATTATATTTAACTCGTTAATATAAATTTATGTCATTGTTATGTTCATTTTTTTTATTACGTAGAGTTTATGAAAATTATAAAAATACACGTATTTATAAAAGTTCAAAAATCAATTGAGTATCACTGCAAAGACACCATTGCTACGTTCTTAGAGCAAGTGATCTCGGCCTTTTGCCTTTTTTTTTTTTTTCCTTCTTTTCTGACCAAACCAAAAGCGATGTACTAGGTCCACCACTGTCGATGCGAAACAGCTGACTTGGATAATTTACTATGTGCCGGAGTCAATCTTAATCTTTGCATAAAAGGAATGTACCTGGGTTGTAATCCTTTGTTCCGGCATGTCCTCAATCTGAGCATAAATTATTGCGCACTTGAAGAAGGGCATTCTTATGTTGAGATCTACTGAAACCAACCGAACCCAGAGGAGAACATCAAGGCGTTTAATTTAGCACCAAGTTCTCAAGTTCCAAAATTCAACAAACTATGGCCATCAATAGCATGAGGATGGGCTCCGGCAGAGTGACGGGACTTTTAACCCGTCTGATTATATTGGGCCTATCCCCCCTCCCCCAAGTTTTGAATCTGAGTCAAACGGCAATTACTTACCATCCCGCCCGGGGTGGAGTGACCGGACCCCCCCCCCCCCCCACCTCAATGGCCCCCAGACAAGACGGGGCGGATGGGATCCATAATGAAAAAATTTGCAAAAAAGATAAAAAAAAATCGCCAATTGTAAAACCTAAAAATTATTATACCTCATTTTACCTAGGTTTGAACCTAAAAGTAACTTTCCGAGAAATCTCCTCACTCACAACAAGCTATACTCGCTCTTATTGCCTACCATCGATAATCATTATGTGATTGCTTTTATTTATTTTATTTTGTTTATGATACAATTAGCTCAATTGTATCTCATGCTCCGCATAACATGATTGCACGCATTGCTTGGTTGCCTTACATCATCATAATATCCCAATGCATGAGGCAAATAACTTCAGAGAAAAGGGTAAGCGGATAGCACAGTGACACGGGCGGGTACAGGCAGGTATTAACAAAATACAATACCTCCCCAAACTCCAAGGCATACATATTAAAAACCATAACACGGATATTCACTAACCAGAACTGCCAAACCCGAACTATTAGGGGAAGGTCAGGCTGGGGCGTCAGCAAGTCTATGCAAAAAATGCAATCCCAAATACCTAGATTTCAATGGCAAACATTCAGTGGGGGCACAAAACTGGAAAAATTGCATGACATTAAAAGAACAAACACGCCAACAAAGAGTTATTCATAGGATCACTAAGACCATGATCCCTCATTCAGAAGCTGAATGGAAGGCTGCTAGCCTAAGACAATAGGAAACAACAAATGAACCGTAAAAAGAATGGTTGTTAGGTTGCTGTGCCCTATATGATCTCCAGCGCTTGAAGAATATCAGCCTTCAGGTCCTCAAAGTCTTCAACCCCAAAGCTGAACCGAACCAAATTGTCCTTAATCCCATACTTAAGCCTCCCTGATTGACCAAGATCCCTGTTTCAAAAGTATGAAAGATAAGGTCATCACTCTGACAAGGAACCGAAGAAGAAAGCCACAAACTGACAACATTTCACTTTCCTAATATTAAAAACAAAAACGACAACACATTGACCTAGGCAGCACCATAAGGATAAATATTGATCAATAATGATAATCATGACGTAAGGGCGTTGTATGGTCAAGGGTAATGGTCAAATTGAAGCACAAAATTATTGTTGTCAATTCTAGTTAGAAAGTTTATTAACAATATTAATTAATTGACCAATTTTAAGCCAAAATTTGCCCGAATTTTAAGAAGCCTTGTCTTGGCAAAATTCTATCAAACAAATTTGTTATGGGTGAAATACCATATATAGTATCTCATGATATAGAAACTCTTGCATACATATTTTTCGATCTAGGCATGTGCAAGCATATGGTGGGGGTGGGACGGAACTGCGTGCATGTTATGAGGTTTCAAGAGGGTTTTTTTTTTTTTTTTTTTTTTTGGTCAAAGGTTTCAAGAGGTTAGTGCGTAAATAGTTATCCACCACCTTCACTAACAAATAAACTACCAACAAGAAAATACATGAAACTTTTCGAGTTAATTCATGTAAATGTTTGCATGGAGACATACCAGTAAGACATAATTGCCGGCTGGTCCACAATGCTCTCAACACCTCCAAAGGACGGTGCAATATAAGGGATTTTCAGAGCATCGACAAAATCTGCAGTGGTTCGCAGGTCCCCATCAATCTGCATAACCACCAATCCATAAGCAGAAAACACAATTACAGGTGATCAAAATAAACCCAAAGGGCCCAGCACTCAAACATCACGTTTTATACGAACCTCAAAACTAACCACACCACCAAAGCCAGTCATTTGTTTCTTGGCAATAAGATGTTCAGGATGACTGAGCAAGCCTGGATAGTAGACGCGAGCCACCTGCAAATATCACCGTCTGAGTCTCCAGAAATATGGTACAAGGAAACTGGAAATTAAAATGAATCGTCTACATGTACGCATGTTGGCATGGGACTAGCAAGCAACGTGAATCATATTCATATTACAACGAGCTTTAGTAACAAAAGTGAAAATACAAGTAAATCACGGGTGTGAGAATGAAAAAAAACTGCATAAAAATTAGGATTCAAAATAAGCTGCCCAGACCCCAAGAAAGTGATACTAGATCCAAGGAAAGGTGAGTACCTTAGGATGGGCCTCTAAAATTTCAGCCATCCTCAATGCTGTTAAGTTTTGTTGCTGTACACGAAGATGCAGAGTCTTCATGCCTCGAATGATCAGATATGCGGCATTCTGATATAAAGAGAAAAACGGTTATGAATTTCCGGTGGGGATGAAAGAAAGCTACAATAATGATGCATCATTTGCAACAGGAAGAGTTCACAATTCAAGTAATCAAGAATTGAATGAATTGATGTAGTCATCTACTGCATGAGGAATCATCCACAAATCACATACTTGAAAATTACAGGTAAATACGGGCCAAGGTATATTCCACTGAAATTCGGGAGTATTATTGGGGGGTTTGGATGCACTTATGAGAAGTGCTTACCAACTACCTCTTTTGTATATTCTTAACTTCCAACAGAAACAGTTTCATCCCAACAATAATTCTAAAGCATTTTATTAAAAGATTTTTAATTTAGTATCAAAACAATATTTTTTCTGCATATATACACATATATTTGATTTAGTTCACAAATATTATTTTTGAAATAAGAAAAATAGCCCATAACTGCTTCTAAAAGGAGAAACCAAACTCTCCCTCAGTTATATCTGCATTTCTCAACTATGCTACTTAAATTTTACTTTGAGAGGTTACACAAACAATGCTCCTTCCAGGACAGAAAAAAAAAAAGACATCTAAAATGTAACAGGGACCTCAGACATAGTTAAATGTAATGGGGATCTGACAAATGTAATTTTTGGGATGCACTAATTCTTAAATATACAATCATCTATTCATAAAAAAAAATAAACAAATAAAAAAGAATAAAATCATAGGTTAAAGATCAAACGAAATTTATGGACAGTTGGAGGGGATTTTAGCATGTTAGGGGATTAGGGGGGAAGAGGCAGCTCAATATTTAAAAAATGGGCTAATTACACATGATAGGACAACCACAGCAATACCCTAATGACTAAAAAAACTCACCGGGTTGAGGGCACCACCCAGAATGAAATGCATAGTTCGGATGATTGAAATCAACTTTTCAGGACCACTAATGTAACCTGCAAGGACCTTTGGAACAGAAATAGTGTCACTTTAACCAAAAACTCCATCATATCCTATTGATTAACTGAAGGTACAGAAATGGGACAGTTGGCATACATCATTATGACCCGCTATGAATTTTGTCGCTGAGTGCAGAACAAGGTCAGCCCCCAGAGCAAGAGCCTTCTGGTTAAGAGGCGTTGCAAAAGTTCCATCTATGCAGACCAAAGCTCCCTTGCTGCGGCAAAGCTTTGAGACCAACTCAATATCAACACATCGGAACAAAGGATTAGTTGGGGATTCTGTAAAGAACATAGTAACCTGCAGAGAGATTTTAAAAACATTTTCATGATCAAGAGATTTCTAAACACTATATTATGAGCTCAACACAAACGATGTCCTTTTCTATACCACTTACATCATTCTGATCCAGTGCTGATTTTAGGGCTTCTATATCTGCAGGGTCAATGACAGTTGCCTGCATTATCGATGATTGAATGACAGCAGCAGCATCAGTCAAACAAACTTGTAAAGGTAGAGCCTTGTGTTATATGAAGGCAATAAACGTGAATTATGTAACTTTACTGACCAACATGGAAAAAGGAAACTGTTGGAATCTTAAAACAAACTAGAACTTTTTGCAAAGCACAATGTTCCTTATCCAGAGTGTACTCACTCATAAGCTACCAATGTCAATGAACAATATTCCAATAGGCTATTCTGCAGTTAGAGAAGATCATTGATTGATCCCACAACTTACATCCTGGATTGCATGTATTTGGCATTTACGACGTCTTAAGGAAACCTCGATTGATATTTTGCAAGACCGTGCATCTCAATGTTTGGCCATTGAGACCATTGCAACAGTAAGAACAAGGATAATACCACTATAATTTGGGCATCGGAGTTGGGAACAAAGATAATGTATGTTGAATGTTTGTTTTAGGGTGGAGGGGAAAAAAAGAAAGACAAAAAAGAAAGAGAACACCCTAGATACAAGAAAGAACAAGACAAAGCAGGAAGATCCAGTCTAACAGAAAGATTAGAGTCTTGAATATGTAAAGCAAAGCAACAGCCAAAGAATCAACACAATAGATAAAACTATACAAGTAACCCAGGAAACATCAAACCTTGACACCCATTTTGGGTAGCACAGTCTCAATAAAGACCCTAGTCTTCCTGTAGCAATCGGTGGTAATCACAATATGCCCACCAGCTGGAACCAATGCAAAAAACATGACCGTACTAGCACACATCCCAGAAGCCATAAGCAAGGTTGATTCAGCCCCCTCAAGTACACTGTCCAAATAAGGAGAAGCAGCATTCTGTAATCTAAATTATAGGAATACATAAAATCTAGATTTTCACATCTAGAGTTGGAACAGACCTCAGCTTCTCTTCAGCAACCATGGTGGTTGGATTTCCGTATCGTCCGTACTCGAAACTTTTGTGGCGTCCCTCCTATAACAGCATCAAAGAGCTAATGCTTATGGCTGGGGCAAGAAAAGATACCACCAGAAGAATACCATACAACTGGCAAAGATGACAATATTAATGACAACCAAGAAGAGAATAATGCTATACCACACCCAGTTTTTCCATGGGAAGTTCAAAATATGTATTCCAAAAGACTAATGAAGAAGTAGGTACATATAAATGAAAGCATCCGATAGAAGTATAAGATTCATACTTTGAAGTCAATAAGCTCGTCAGTTTTCTTGAAGAAGTAAGCAGAAGTATTAACTATTGGAGTAGTGATCGCATCGGTAACTATGCCTCGACCTAATCTTTCACCTATACAAACCAAAAAATGGAAAAACTCGGTTAGTTATCACCCAATATATCACCTCAAATAGAACAGCACCGAGAAGCATTCCAGTCTTTCAAATCTAATAGTATTGAATAATTACCATTAGGTAAATGATATGTACAATGCATATGATTGGACAGAATTATTCTAAAAAGTGCATATTATTAGAAAGAGATCTTTTAGGAGGATATTTAAAAACTAATAGTAAGAAAATATTTTAGAAAAATAGTTTTTTCCTTATTTTAGTTGATGACTATCTTTTTAAAATAGTAGTTACCTTAGTTTTAGAATTCTTCAAACTATGATTTTAGGAGTTTGATTTTATTAGAAAATCTATTATATAGTAAACCGGAGTTTCCCCAATTTAAAAGTAGCATGCTCAATAAAAAATTAAGTTTAATTCTCATAAAAGAAGTGTCATAGAAAACTTATTAGAGAACAGGTTCCCACCTGTCAAACCTAGGGTCTAAGAGTGGGAAAACTCTAGCAAGAGAGGAATTCTCTACAAAGTATCCATTGACTAAATCCTGTAATAGGACTCATATCAATTTGGTATTAGAGCCGGCCATCATGGAAAGTTTTGCAGAATGGTTTAGCCAGATGGAGAGATTCATGAGGGAATTCAGGCTGTGAATGGAGCAACAAATGGAGCAGCCATCGGCTAGGGTGGAGGAACTCCAGTAGTCCAATGAGAAATTGCTGTAGCAACAGCATAGCACTGATCCACTGCGCCTCTGTGGCTCTCACAAAATCCCTTCCATCTACGAGATCAATGCTATGTACTGTTGCAGCAGCAATTTTTCATTGGACTGTTGGAGTTCCTCCACCCTAGCCATGTGCTCCTAATTTTTTCAAGAATTTAACAAGTTGGTATCTTTTGCTTTACCCTTAAGTTGTTGAGAGAGAGAGAGAGAGAGAGAGATTATACTATCCACTGTTGTTTTCTCTATTTTTTTCCATCTTCAATTTAAGTTGTTTTCTCTATTAATGTACTTCAATCACCAAGGAAAGTGAAACTTGTTTGGTTTCCCAATACAAACAAACACGTGAATACGTAATTTCTGCTGCATAACTCGTTGTTCTAATCAAAACAACCATGCATTTGATAGTTTAATGCAGAACCAAAAATAATACTACAATAAAATAGCTAAAACAAGTTAAATTAACACTCAAAAATTCAAAATCCATCAAAGCCTTTTTAAATGTAAAACACACTTGAAATTTAGTATCTTAACTTTTAAATAACAAAAACAATTTTTAGTTGTAAACCTAGAGTCTAAGAGAGGGAAAACTCTAGAAAGGGAAGAGAGGAATTTCTTGCAGAGTATCCATAGATTGAATCCTGTATTAAGGCTTATATTAGTAAAATAAATGAATAACACTACTTTTTACGTTAATTACCACTAAAGGATAATAATGATTCAAATCCAATACTTCAAAAGAACTCAGGTAGCACTTAGAACCAATTTAAAAAAGAAAATGAATTGAATTCTTTAATATATTTCATTCGAAAATTTCCATTGTTTGCAACAAGAAAAACAATTTGCAGCTCAAATCCAAATTTGTTATTTGATAGTATTTTTTGAGCAAATATGTGGGACCCTGAAACTTCACTCTAGTTTATTAATAAATAGCCTATAGCGTCCCCAACGGGACAGCACAATGGTACAAACCCCCCTCTCCCAACGTGATCATAGATTCAAATTTTTGTACAACAAAAAAATAAATAAATAAATAAATAGTCTGTTGCCTTTCTTGTACAATTTACAAATCCACGCCATTTGCAGAATTAGAATTGAAACCATACTTTTTTTTATTAGCTCTAAGCAACAAAAAATCAAAATTGGAATTCAACTTCACAAATTTGGTGAAATTCATTTGGTTCCAAGCACAAATTGATTAATTCTTAAGTAAAACCATAAACCTTGAATAATACCATTTCGGATGACAAGATATATTTGTCTTGCACTATGAACTTAGATCATTTCAAATTCTTCTTAATTCTACACTTGTTTCTTGTAGCTCTCGACAAAATTTTTGGAGTGCTCATGAAGCTCTAGTTAGTAACTCTATTCAGTTTTTCTATATATAAAACAAAAATTTCAACAAAAAAAAGAAATATGAGAAAACTTTGCAAAAACCATCAAGATTTAAATCCGAATCGGGCAAGTACTACCAGAATATGCTGCAGGCTATTAAAAAAAGATCAACAAGTATCAAGATACTCCACTCTTAAATCCACCAAGAGCCAAAATAAAAGGCATACAAAACACATCAACACCAAGAGACAGATTATCAAAACAAGAATCAAACGAAATCGAAAAGAAAAGAATCTAGAAATCTGAAGAGAGAGAAAGGGAGACAGGGAGATCAATACCGGCATGAACTGTAAGACTCCCATCATAACGCAAAAAAGAGCGTTCCTTAAGATCAAACGAATCCGAAATCTGTACATCTGTACCATAACAACATCCACCATCCGCCGACACGTCGACGATGACGGACGCCTCAACCGGCGCAGCCGCTGAAGCGACGGCTGAGAAGGTGCCGGAAGACCGGGAGGGAGCGTTCTCGGACCAAGAAGCAGCGACGACCTGAGCGACGCCGATGTTGCTGCAGTTCCTCCTCGCTTTGGTGCTCAATTGGCGCACGAAGTTGGGAGGAAAACGAAAGATCAGAGAGGAGAGGCCGTAAGCCGACGAGCCAAAGCCACCGCCAAGTGCCGCGGACAAACTCGGATTCTTCCTCTCCGGCTTCGGAGCGCCAGAGTAGAAGTTGGGATCTGAACGGCACTCGAATGACGGAAATACTCTAGCACCGAAGCAGCTTGAAACAGCCATTCGAAACCGAAATGAAATTCTCTCCCCCTCTGTGACTCTCTCTCAAAGCACTTGTCTGCGCCATCGGCGAATTAAAAACGCTGAGAGGGCGTTTGTCGTTTTATGGACAAATCTAACGGCAACAAATGCGCTTTGCTGGGTGGATTTGGATCAGGCCGCGTGAATCGCATTTAATTTAAGAAGGATTGAGACATTTATAAGGGTTGGTGTTTTATCATCAAGAAGGATAAGGGGGCTTAACAAGTTTGGAATTTAAAAAAAAATAATAATTATTTTTGTTTTAGATTAAAAAAATAAATTAGGTAAGATCTATTAAAAAAAAAAAGGAAACCAATAATGTGCTATACAATTGTAGTGCTATTATATTCTCTATGATTAAAGACAGGTGTTATGCTGGAAAATCTTAATTTAATTTATTTTAATTTATTTAATATAGTTTTTAATTTGTTATAACAAATTAAAACTATTATTATATTAATCATTTTTGTATTAAAAGTTTTACTAAATTTAATTGAGTTTATTTTTTATTTTTCTAAATGACTCCTTAACCCTTTTACGGTGGTGTTTGGTTGTGACTTTTAATTTTGCTCTTGGATACAAAAAGGGCTTTCCTCCATCCATCATCCTCGTCCCTGCCCTCCCACACACGCACGCATCCAATGCACATTTCAAGGCGACTAAACCCTCTTCTTTTGGCCACTTGGAGAGTTCAGAGCTCACCAACCTCAGCTTGTGCCTTCCCTTTGTTTATAACAAAGCTGGCAATCCGATCCCCAGTGCCATCCCTGATTAAACCGCTAGTTTGACCTGAGTTTTGGGAGACTGCGCACCATCTGTGTTGAGCTTCATTCTTCCGGCCTAAGGAAGCAACCATTTGATCTTCTTCTCTTCTCTCTTCTTATTAACTGCTTTGTCCTCCCAAGCTAGCACAGCTTCTTTCGATTGTCTCTGTTGGTAAAAATACCCGCAAGAGGCTTTAACCATACGTAAATAATTTGAAATGGGTAGTTACTCGTGGTTAAAAAACCACAAACCCATTATCCCACAAAAAGGCACGTGAGTTGAATTCTCTAAGGTGCCTACGTGGGGTTTGAGAAATCTTCAAATAAAAATTTTTTCTCATTATTAGATTTATCGGATTTTGAGTTAACATGTTGTGGATCCGTGATGGTAGTTCGATCTCGTAATCATCATTCCGATCGAACGATTCATATGAGACGACTCGGTTGATTTTTGAAGGCTTATATATCTAGATATTTATCTAAAAAATTTAAACTTTTAATTTATATACTTTCGTATCTAACGGTCTCAAAGCTTTCAGCCAACTCTTAAAGGGACGGATAGATCCTTTGGAACATCTCATTATATCTCCCCCTTCCAAATGGTCCATACTGTATTCATAAACACGAAATTCGCCTAAAAATAATAAATCCTATTCTTCTGGAAAGTCTCTTCTTTCTCCAATCTTGGCCAAACTAGCTTCCAGGTCTAGGTGGCTTTCCTACAACATCTCATAGCATGTACAACCATGTCATCAGAGTTGTTACAAAGAGGACAACTGGCTTCTTCACAGAACCGTCTCTTCTTCCTCTCAGCATTAGTCATGAGCTTTTTAGAACACGCCAACCAGAGTAAAATTTTGACTCTTTCTAAACATTTAGCTCTCCGCATCTAATTCCAATCATTCGTATCATGCCTTAATTGCTGTAAGGAGGCCTTTTCCAACAATAACTTATAGGTAGAAGCAACTGAAAAGGATCCATAATTGGGTTCCTTCCAGATGATAGAGTCGGAAACACTCACATTTCTAGACATCAAAATGCCTTTTATCTCCTCAACCTTCTCTTTTAGGGAGTAACTCGTTAAATTCCTCCACCTTTACCTCCCTTTTGCAGTTATGAAGCTACTGACCCTATCATCTAGGGAGTTTAAATTATGAGGGTTAAGAGCATAGTCCACAAGACTCCTACTGTCTACCCTCCTATCTCTTCAGAACCTTATGTCCTTTCTCTACCCCAACCTCCAAGACACACCCCTTTTATGCACTCTCTACTCTTCAGCATCCCACTCCATAAGTTTGTACCTCCCGGTTTCTTCTTATACTGCAGGAACCTATTTCCCTTCAGGTACGTGCTCCTCATCCTCTCACACGAAAAGACATTGTCTACCCTCTCACGCTGCCACCTAACATTGCCAGCACGGCTATATTGTTTTTTTATATTTTCCTCAATCCCAACCCTCCTTTCTTCTTTGCCATGCATACTTTGTCCCAATTGACTAAGTGGAACTTTTTGCCTTCTTTTGAGCTACCCCAGAGGAACTTCCTATTCAGTCTATCAAGTGTACAACACAAATCCTTGGATATCTAGGAAGACTACATGGTGTAGATCGGAACAGCTGAAGTTATTCACTGGATGAGTGATCTTTTGCTACCATGCTCGATAGCTTGGCTTTCTTGTTGCTAAACTTCTTCTGCACTCTCTCCGATACGTGTTGATGAAAGTTCTTCCCCACTCTCTTATGGCTAATGTGCACACCAAGGTAAGTACCAACGTTGTTAGTCAAGGGAAATTTGCCAACCACGGCAAGGGAGTTCATAAGGGTCCAGGGCGTTCGTAAGGGTCTCATGAGCTCTGTCACAAACCCAAGTAGGATAAAAAAAGAATATGAGATAAAGAGAAATTAGGAAGAGAAGAGAAGAGAAAGAGAGAGTTAGAGAGAGAGAAAGAAAGAGAATACAAGAGAGAACGATAGAATTCTTTACAACTTTATTCTCTTCTCATTACATGTATTTGAGTACTATTTATACTAATATCACTAACTAATTTCACTAACTATTTAACCAATGCACTTAACTATATAATTAACTACTAACAATTTTTACTAATTATGATTAACTACTAACCTTATGGTTAGTAGTTGTTATAATATTTTCCTCTTTTGAAAACATCCTTGTTCTTAAGAATGGAAAATCAAAAATTGAGATTTGAATTCATAAATCTTGAATCAAGACTTACATTTGTGTTGAATGATAAGATGATGAAGATGAACAATAGATGTGATTTGAGTTGCAAGAAAAATAGTGGAAGAAAAATAGAAATGGAGAAACTTGAGAGAAATTTTTCTTGAACTTTTTTTTGATGTCGAAAATTCAATCTTTGATAGAATCGGCAAAAATTCACTATCAACAATCTTTTTCTTGAATATGCAAGACCTTTCTTTCTTGGACATGCAAGACCTTTTTTTCTTGGACATGCAAGACCTTTCTTTCTTGGACATACAAGTCCATTCTTTCTTGGACATCTAAGATCATTCTTTTTTGATCATGCAAAACCCTTCTTTCTTGGACAATTGAAATCTTGTTTCTAATGAAAAAATCTTTTCAATAAAACCAAAAATTTCAACTTTTGGAAGGTTTGACAAGAAATCACCATTAATGGGTTCTTTCTTAGTCATTTGTGACCCTTCTTCCGTCCTTAATATTTCTTCACTAAGAGTAGACCTCAACATTTCTTCACTAAAAGTAGATAGAATGGAAGACTAAAAAAATATATCAATACCTTGTTTTTCCATAGTTCTTGATTTCGTTTCATTTATCACTTGATTTGTTTCATTGTTTTCCAATTTTTTCATCTTTTTACTCATTTTCCACCAAAGTTTTGATATTTTCATCGATACCAAACATTTTCAATAAAATATCCAATTTGTTGTTAATCCTTGCTATGAGAATGTCCATCCTTTTATTCCATTCATTTTCCGCCATGATTATGATTATGCCGAGAAAGAAATGTTCTGATATCAATTTGTCATATGCTCTAGGGGAAATCCAAAGCCTTGACTTTGAGGGGTTTATGTATAGCCCACTTTCTACTTCAAACAAGCCAAAACCGCACTACAAATTCATGTACTTCGCTTCAGCAAACAAGATCAGGTCATTCACAAAGAAGAAATGGAAAAGTGCTATCGATATTTCATAAACATAAAAAACCAAGTTGGGTCTCATGGATGGCAATCGGCCTATTTTCTTTACTCAAAGTTCCGTTAAAAACCAAGTTGTTTCCTCTTACATTCTTGTGTATGTCCTCATCGCATAGCCTACGCCAATGTCTAGTTAGTCCAGTGATGTTGGTCCAATAGTTCGCATTGATACTATTTAAGTAAGATCTCACATTCAAATTTTGTATATGATAAAAACAGACGTTAAAAAAATTTTATCTCTTAAAAATCCAATTCGACTCAAATCAGATTTAGTCTTATCCAACGTGATTATCAGATATCGATAGTTTATTAAAAATAAAAAACATACCTTTCCTTTGCTAGGTTTTTTGTTTTTGTTGTTATTATTTTTGGATGTGCAGCAAAAGTGTTAATAAAGCTTTAAAGTGCTTAGATTTGATGTTTTTAGGATAGTGAAATATCATAGTTATAGTGTGCATGAATTAATTTACCAGGTATCTACATAATTAACAAACTACGTGTGCTAGTACCATCCAAGCACGGTAGGTAGATTTCAACTATGGTCTTGCCAGGTAAATGAATAGCTTCTTATAGTAAATTTCATGAACCATGGATAGCAAGATACATCCATCACCGTAAGAAGGTGATTCACATGTTTAAACCTAATTTGATTAACTATATATAAAGAGATTTTTCAATTATAGTTATTATTATATAGTTATAATTTAAATTATAGTTATTAATTATAATTTAGTGAAATCGTGGCCAGGAAAAAATATTAGAGAGATCAAATATAGTACACTTTTCATTTGATTCAAAATTATTTGAAAATGAAAGAGATTATATAATATCTGAAAATTATTTTAATTATTTTTAAATTATTCAATTTTGAAAGAGATGTCAAGCCACCTTTTTTTCGGACATAAAATGCTTGTGATGGTTTCGGCATTTCAAGCCTTAGGTTGATCTTTAGGTGGGCCTCAAAACTTATACAAGCCCGCTTCAAATAATGGGCCGGCCTACCAGGTTTGTAGTACATATAAATAATAAAATTCTAGGGTTTTCTGTTTCCCACTGTTCTTGCGGCGGCGGCGGCGACTAGCAAAAAGCCATAAATTTTCGAATCTATTATTTAATCGAACACTCTGTTGTGTTGCTCTGCAAAAAAACTAGGGTTTCTTCTCCGATAAAGGTAAAACAACTTTTTGGTCTTTGGACTTCGGGTTTAAGTGTGGTTTTGGATTGAGAGAGTAACTGATTTATATTTCATTGCACTGGTATTGGGGCGCCGCTGTGAAATTCAATCGGCGGTTTTGCCCAATCTTGAAATTTTGGTGCAATATAAATTGTTGGGATCCGCTTTGCAGCTTAGAAATCCGCATGTTTTTGCTGCCTGTAATGCCCTTACATGTTCAATGTTTCTATTGCACGATGCTAAATTTTAATGATGAATTTTTGGGATGTGGGTTTTTGTTGTTTTGTTTGTTGGATCATGAATTTGGTTATTTTGTTGAGTTATTTGAGATGGGTATTCAGCATTTAGTCGTGTATCTTTTCTGCCATGGTGCTCTAATCTCCTTTTCAAGTTCCTGTTCGTGCCTATTCTACGTGTTTGCTCTCTCTGTAGTGCTCTCACATGTTAAATTTGGATTGGGATAGTTATAACATTGTAGATTCTTGTGATGGTGATATTAATCTAATGTTAGATTGGTTGATGATACACTTTTGGGTGCAGTCGCATTGCTATTGTCTTGTTTTTTGGGCCGTGAACTTGGTGATTAGGTGAGTTTTGAGTTGGGGCTGGTTGTTGCTCTTGTATTGAGGCCTAATCTACCTTGTTATTTGAGATTGCTGTTCCTGTTCATGCCTAATCTAAATGTTTTTTGCTGCGTCTAGTTCCCTCACATGTTAAAATTTGGATAATGGTACATTAATCTGATGTTAAATTTGATGATGATTCACTTTCTCGGTGAAGTCACATTGTGAGTTTTTGTTATTTTGTCTGTTGAGCCGTGATTTCGGTGAGTTATTTGGGATGGGTGTTATTTGTTGCACATGTTCTGAGGCTTCATGACTCTTCTTTGTTGTTATGGTTGCCTAATCACATTGTGCAAAATGTAAATTTGGGGATCCGCTTTGCAGCAAAAATGTACATGATTTTGTTGCCTGTAATGCCCCTACATTACTTAACCTCTATTAATAGTCCCCCCTCAGATGTAGTTGCATGATTTTTCTTCACAATATTTACCCAAATTTTCATAAGAAATAAGCGTAAGCTTTGATTTTGCACCCTGCTTCAATGAGGAGTTTAGTAGGTTGGGGAGCTTATCCTCTTTTGTATTTCATCAGCTTCCGGTTGTTCTAGGCTGGGAGCTTAGTAGGTGTAGTTAGAAGCCTAGGGACTGCCTATGAGCACTAACATTTGTTATTAACGTGGCCCATGTTAGAACAAAATAAGCAAGCAAAGCTACCATAAGCATGTGTGGCTGAACTAAGCTATAATGCTTGCTCACATGGACCTAAAACCAAGAAATGACATAAATCAGACATAAATCAACTAAACAATGTCACAACATGGTATATAACGCGGACATTGTGCTGCAATAAAATATAAAATGCCTAACAGGAGATGACTGGACGTAGTTCATTTAGATATTGTATAAACAAAGTAGTTTTTATAGGCTATTATATGAAGATAAATTATTGAAGTAGCTACTTGTGCATATGTCAGTATCTTACCATCTTCGTTTTATGTATGAATCTGGTTTTTCTCTTGAGTTTTATACTAAATATACTAAGTACACTGAATTTGCGTATTTTGTGTATGTAAAGTGTCCTAGAAATAGCATGACGTGGTTGAGAAGTATTGAGAATGTCAAGACAGTTGTCTTGTGTCAGATAAGACTTGAATGAAAACCAGGCTTCTGCAAAAAATTGTCCAGGCAACATGGCGAATAGTATGTCTTAAACTAACTACCAGGGAATATGCATGGATCAAAATTGATTGCTTCAATGTAATTGCTGGTTTCTAAGCGTTTAATATCATTTATTAGTAGATTTTGTGTGGTTTCTCAGACCAGCATGAGTTGCTCTGCTACTTGAATCCGTGTCTAGAATTTAGGAGTGAATCATTTATCAAAGTGGTTTTCTTCTCCTTTTCAGGCCCACCATTCTGCGGTGTTCCAGTCAATTAAGTATCTTCTCAGAAAGGGAACTTCTAAGCTCCGTGAAGAGGAAAAATGAACGCTCCAGATCGGTATGAACGTTTTGTTGTCCCCGAGGGAACTAAGAAGGTCTCATGCGAGAGAGACACTAAGATTATGTGTGGAGCTTCGTTCACGATAGAGGGGGAAGACCACACAATTGGGAACATCGACCGCATGCAATTGCACACGGATGAAAATGTACTAGTTGTTGGCTACAATTCCCCACCCACTACAAAAAAAAAATATGGTTTTAATAACGAAATTTTGTGACAAAAAATTTGTTGTTATTTTACGATGACAAGGGTTTCATCTCTATTTAGCGACGAAATTTGTGATAAAAAAGTAATCATGGTTAAATTAGCGATGAATAATTTATTTATAGCTAAATTCGTCGTTGATTAGTTACGAAAATATTTTCGTTATAAAATTTATCGTTAATTAGTGACGAATAGAAATTTCGTAACTATATTTTGTCACGAATCGAGTTAGTGATGAATATAATTTTCGTCACTAAATTTAACGATGAATTCTTTTCGTCGTTAAATTTAACAACGAAAAAATTTCGTGATAAATTTCGTGGTCAAATTTAGTGACAAAAAAATTTCGTGGTAAATTTAGTTGTTAATTATCTATAAAAAATTTTTCGTTGTTAAATTTATCAATAATTAGTCACGAAAAAAAATGTCACAAAATTTAACAATGAATTTTAATATTCGTGACTAAATTCGTTATTAATTAGTTATAAAAAATATTTATGACTAAATTTATCGTTAATTTGCTGTAAAAAAATATTGATAACTAAATTCGTCACTAATTTATATAGGTATTTCAAAATTTGTGACTAATTTTGTGATTAAATTTTTTTTTTTGGTTACACAGAGATTTGAATCTAAAATCATCAAGTTGGGGGAATGAGTTGTGATTACTAGGCTATCCCCTTCGGGATATGACTAAATTCTTTCTAAATCTATTATGAAACATTTTTAATTGTCTATCTTTTTTACCCTTCCAAAATAATGGAATTAAGTTAAAAAATATAATGAATATTACATTGACAAGTTTAAATAATAAATAATTTAAACAATTTCTATCAAATAATTTTCATTAGCTGCTGTCGTCGAATTTACCCTTCATGTTCTTAGTCTTCTCTGCCTGTTCGTTTCTTTCATCAATAGTTTAATCGCTTTCGAAAGTTTAGCGGTTCATTTTTCATTGTTATGGTCATCAGTAAGTCAGATATTTGAGCATAACTCTGCACAAGATTGTTAGGAGATCAGACAGTACACGAAACATCAGCATCCGGTGATTCATTTTCCCTGGTAAGCAAACATACAGATAGTAGTTTTTGGGGATGGAGACAGTGAAACGGAGGACTACTGAGAGATGGCTGTCTATTTGTAAACTTTCCTAAGATTTCAAAAAAATAAAATAATAAAATAAAATAATAATAAAATAATAAAATAAAATATAAAATTTTAATTTTAAAAATAAAAGAAAAAAGATTAAACGATAGATTCTAGAATCTGTCGCTAATTTAGCGATAGAAATACAAATCCATCGTAAATGTAACGATGGAAGCACATATATGTCATTAAACTTAACGACGAAATACAAAGCCATCGCTAATGATGGAAGAACATATCTGTTGTTAAATTTAGTAACGGATTTATATTTTATCATTAAATTTAGCGACGGATATATATTTATATTGCTAAATGTGTCGCTAACTCACTGCACTAATTTTTTGTTAAAAAGAAATTCAATACTAATGATTAATTTTTATCATTAAACAATAATTTTAATTAAAAATAATTTTTACTATAATTCAAGATATAAATTATTTTTAATTTTCAAACTAAAATTAAGAATTTCCCTGCGAGTATTTAATTTTTTATTTTCCCTTTTTTATCTTTCTTTGTAATTATATAACATAACATCAATTTGTTTTCTTTTGTTTTTATTATTTTATTATTCATTTTATTAGGCAAATCAAGAAAAATAATTTATAATAAAATTAACAAATCATATTCATTTTATTGGATAAATTAAGAAAAATAATTTGTTATTCTATTTTAATTAATCAAATTTATCTTTTTGGGTAAAAAATATTTTATTTATTTATTTAGCACAAATTTAATCAAAGTCGAATTTAAACGGTAAGAAAAGTTCAACGAGAATAAAAAAAAATTACCCCAAAATAAAGAAAAAAAATATACATTAAGAAAAGTTCAATAAAAAAATGACCTCTAGGTGAAAAAGAAAAAAATAGAGATGAGAGTGAGATAAATATTAAAAAAAAAAGTAAGTATAAGATAATAATAAAAAAAAAGACTTCACAAAAGGTATGTGGTATAGTGGTTATCAAAACTCAAAACCACCTTGTATGCACGGGTTTGAATTCAGATGGAGACGATTTTCGCAAAAAAAAAGGAAGATGGGTGGGCGCTCATGCACGGGCGCACGGGTCAGGGCAGACATAGCTCGTTCGGGTGTGGGCATGCACGTTAGCGACGGAAGTCTCTTTTTCGTTGTTATTTTAGCGATGGAAAAATTATCCATTATTAAATTTAGTGACAGAAAAGAGAATCCATCACTAAATGTTACCACGAATTTTTAATTTTCGTCGCTAAATTTTTACGACGCATCATTAGCGAAAAAAAATTTTTCGTCGCATAATCTGTCTCCAGTGCCATATTTTTTTTAAGTGACCCTCTTAAGTACAAAATCATTGTGAGAATCCAGACAACCAGCCGGTCTTTACCAATGCAAGCCTACAACCAAGCTATCAATGATGTTGATAAAGAACTTGATTACTTGAAGAATCAATTTGAAATGGAGATGGCAAAGCAATTTGCTAACTATGCCTGTATGGTTTTCTCTGTCTGGTTATCCCAGAATGAGCTCTAAGCTTTAATCTTTTTGGTCTTTAGAAGGTATGAAGCTGCTAATTCTGTGCATCATAGAATTTGGATTTTAGATTGACACAGTCACAGATTTTGGCCGGCCTGTGAATTCTAGCACTTCGTGTTCTATAAATATTTTCCAAATTTGAAGAGCATCTTCTAGCTGTTACAGTTGTCGTATGATATACTCTGTATTCGGTTGTTAAATATTGTTCCATCAATTTATGGGTATGCTACTTAATTCACCATTGCTTTGTGGACCATGTCTTTATGACCTTGTGGTCCAAAACTTAAATGGCCGGTCTAAGTTGAAATTACCAAAGAAGCACCAAACTTTTCAACTTCTTCCTCTTCATTCATTTGATCATTCTTGGAGATAAACCTTCTCTAGCACTCTCATTTATTACATCTACTTCTTGCAAGGGAGGACGAAACACCATTGTGTGCAGGCGATCCATTTTGTGCAAGGTAAACTTGTGAAGGCTCCGCTGGTCTCCTAATTTTCGGTTCATTTTACCTACAGGGCCCATGCAAAAGCAGGAAAAAACCTCATTTATTGACAACTCCTTGGCCGCATGGTGCAAACAAGGTCCATGTGGGAGTTATTGTAAAATGCTTCGCTTGCTTATGCTTCGTGAGATCCGAAAGCTAAATGTGTTAAATTACTGAAATAAATGTTATGTACAAATTGAAAAAGAAGAGATTTCTGTGCCCTTCGGGAAGTAAAATGTGGCCAAAGCTGCACCTCTGGTCCTAAACTTCGATACAGCTTGGCTTTATAGATTAGTCATCTAATGAGGAACATCTAACACTTATGTTTTACTTTACTTCATACTTCTTGAACGTCTCTGTACCGTATTAGGTCTCCATGCTTCCACAATGAGCAATCTTGATTTAGCGATCTTCTATCATTTATAATATGAGCACGAGCTATTGATGAATAGACTTGAGTTTGGGTCGGGTATGAAATTATCTTTTCAGCAAATCAGTTATTTTTAGCTGGCTTGACATGGATGGAGCCTGAGCGAGCTCATGAGAGTTTCCCCAATGCTTACGTCCATTTAAGAACTTATGTGCTATTAAGATCTTTGCAGTGTGGAAGGATATGAAGTTGGCTGGCTCTCAATGTTGGTTTAACTTCAAATTGCCACAAACATATATACCCTGCAGTTGCTTAGGACCTCATCCAAAATGGATACATGAGGATTGTCAATTAAGTTTCATGATCTCCAAAAAGTGCTAGAGATCTCTTCTGTTTGTATTCAAAGACACTCCACGTGCGCAACATCAAGTACATACATTCATAGCATAGGTCAAAACAATCACGAAAATATTGATGTTTCTTGATAGCAATGGCAAGTTGATCTAATGTGTGAGGTGTTAGGTAGGTCCTCATAAACGCTAAAAATCGAATTAATCAGAATATAATTATGAATATCAAAGTAGAAACGTTAAAAATCGAATTAATCAGAGTATAATTATGAATATCAAAGTAGAAGCAGAAAAAAAAATTGATGTTCCTTCGTACATCCCATGGCCACACTGTATTTTGCCACTTGCTGATTCTGCAACAAGTTTTTCTGTTATAGTTACATAAATTGCCTGTGGCATTTGAAGTAGATTGCGCTCTGATTTTGATGTGATGCCTTATACTTCATTGTCATTATAGTAAGAGGTTCACCATAACCGAAAGTAATATGATCTAAATATATATTTTTTTGTTATACAAAAATTTAAATCTGAAATCATTATAATAAGAGAGGGGTTATAATCATTAGGCTGTTCCCTCGAAAACAATTATTCATTTTATGGTAGATGGGTTCTGAAAATTCAATTAGATACATTATTATAGAATTTTTATTAATGTGAAAGTGAGTGTTGTTCCGTGAGAAAGCCATTATCATCTTAAATTGCTCGGCCAAAAATAAATGATTGAATAATGAAAAGGAACAATACATGCATAGAATCATCACTTTTCAAACTTCAAAGAACACCGCAGACACACAGAATGATGTTTTTTATTTTTTTTCACTATCGGTGTTTAAATTTTATCCGATTAATCTGATTCGAGTATCGTAAGAAATATTTTTAGAGATAGATTCTCTCAAAATCATTTTTTATCATTTTTAGTACTCGAATTTGAAATTTTTTATTAAGAAAATAAAATATTTTTGATTATTTAATTTAAAAGAATTTAGTGAATGAACTCGATGATTCATTTCCGCAAGTAAATACAATTTCGTGAGTTGGTCGTCCGTCTACGGTCTACCCTAGTCGGCACGGTACGACCCGATTCGGACCTTACTTGTCTTGTTGGGAACTACCCATGAATTTCGTCCCAGACACATTCTTAATGAGGACTGAATTGTCGGGACTCTTCCATTTTAGTTTTGCTAGGTTCAATACGATTCCCTCTTTGACTAGGGTGGAGATTTGGACTTAGCATGTTCAAGAATTCAATTTTGTATTTTCTTCTCTCTTTCTAGATATTGTGTAACAAATGGATGAATTTTATCGACGGTTAATTAGTTTAGTAAGATATGACGTTAGATTTTTTAATCAAAATCTTAAATTTGACTTGTAATATGAATATGAAACAGATTACGTTAAGAGGGTAACTCTCTAAATATGTCAATACAAGTTTCAAACTAAATTAGTTGAAACATGATTTCAGATATCGATTAAAATAGTATCAAAACAAAATGATGAATTTTTTTTTCCTTGATTGACGGGCATCTAATAATTAATTTGTTAGTCTCGATTAATATGAATTAAGTTAACTATTGATGTGTTTAAGAGATAAGTTTTATTGATGTTTCTTTTTTTCATTTACAAGAATTGAATTCAAAAACTTAATTAAAAAAATTTAATACCTTTGACCATGGCATCGGGGGTTGGATTCGGATGCATAAAATTTACGTATTTTAGGGTTTGCCCTCCTCTTATTTACCTAAGCCATTATTGCTCCTAAACACAGCTAAAGCCGGCCCAGGGGTAAGACAAAATTTTGGACTTGACTAGGCTTGCCCGATGCTTAAGCCCTAGCAAGAAGCAAGGCCGTAAAAAGCTTGAGCTGAATTTTAATTATAAATATAGATTAGACATTTTATCTAAATTTATTTTTGGGCAGGGCTAGAATTTGTATCTTTCACAGTTGGTCATTGTGTGTTACCACCTCTGACCTATCCTACACATTTGATCAAGGTTGTTATTGTGGAACTATAGCAGAGTTGTACAGGGTATTATCTTCTAGCCATTGACCAGGGCAGAGCCAAGAGGAGGAGGGGCTGCCTGCTTCCTCTAAATTTATGAAAAAATAATTAAAATGTATATATTTGTAATGCCTTTTTTAAAAAAAAAAAAAAAAACTTAAAAATACTACTAAAAGTCAAAATTTGCTTGTAAAAGTTTTGAAAATTGAAGTAAAATTCTTTACTATGCATTTTACATTATCTTTCCTCTAAGATTTGTAAAGTTCTCTTCTTCTCTCTGTCCCTTACATTTTGTATATTCACATACTAGAAGAAATTCTAACAAAGCACCAGAAGCCACCAAGCCAACCTCCTAGATTGGCTCGAAATAAGCCCCCAAAACAAGGTTTGCCCTGGTTACTAAGAGAGCTACTATCAACATAGAGGGAGGAGCGGCACACCAAGTCACATACGGGGATTGTGATGGGGGTGGAAGCATTAGATTTGGAAAATGCCATTTCGCAAGTTTCTAAAAGCATGGGCTTCATAAGCCAAGTTTGCAGAAATACCACTAGAAAAATTTATCTAAGATCTACATAGAGACGATAGAACCTCAGCCAATCAAGACATCTCCACATTATTTGGAGAGAGAGAGAGAGAGAGAGAGAGAGAGAGAGTTGAATTGATATGATATCGTATGGGCAAAGGAGAGGATGTTCCATCATGTAGACATTGAATGGAGTCACTTCATCAACCACCTTAATCTAGAGTGGAAACTTGGATTGGAATCTTGAGGAGATGCTCCATCAGAGATTGCACAATAATGCTTTTGTTGATTCATTATTTTAAAACATCATGTCATCTCCACAGATTTTATGGCATATAGAAATCACACAAACCCCAAGAGATAAGGATAATAATCATTGGTTCTGCATATCTGAAATATCATGCACATACCAATGAGCCCCCCTCCTCAATTTTCATTCTTGACACTCGCAAATATACAATTTTTTTTTTTTTGAAATTCTTCTTACATAGTACCATAAATGGTGATTTTCTTAAAAAAAATTAATAAGATTTTTCTACCTTTTGATTTGCAAAATTGCTAATTAAATTTTTTAAAAATTAGGTAAACTAGAAGGTTAAAATTGAATTATAAGCCGATGGGTAGATGGGAATTTGAAGTGATAAAAGGAGAAAAAATATGAGTTTTAAAAATTGAGCAGTTGACTAATTAATAATAAAATTAATTAGATTAATAATAAAATGAATTAGGGGCCTTAATTTTTTTGAGTTTTTTTTTTAATTCTTTCTATAGTTATAAAAGTAAAAAAAAAAACTTAAAAGTTTGGGAGACCTAAAGTAAGAGTTTCACCTGCTTTTTGCCATAGCCAACCTTGTATTTCGACCAAAGGTGATTCCCTCCCTTCTTCCCCCCCCCCCCCCTCCATTTTTTTTAATTAAAAATTGTTAATTAATAAATGATGTATAATAATTATTTTTATGATCATTGAATTACAAAATAACCAATTTAATATATTTTTTATCACAAAATTTATGTTCTTTTTAAAAGAGTGATAAAAATATTGGTCGCCCCTTCCTTCTTATTTTTACTCGCAAAAGGAAAAAAAAAAAAAAAAATTGGGTTCGTTAAATTTCCATGGTGTTCCAATGTAGCTAGAAAGAATACTTTCCTCATGAGACCGACGCCATTGGAGCTAGAGCTCGATGATAAAATACAGATATTCAAGGATAGAAAAGAGATATCATTTTTTTTATGATCGTTGGATGAAAAATATTTTAAATTCGTCAAATCACATAAAGAGCTTTTCCACGGCTTATATGAATATTAATAACGTTGTTGAGTATTGAAATACAATCAAAAAGTCATTTAATTTCACAAAAATAAAAGTTATTAGGTGATGGTCAGAATGTTATCCATTTAAAATAATAATAATAATAATAATAATAATAATAATAATAATAAATTTATCAAAAAATCACATAATACTAATTTCATGCCATTCAAGAATCGAGAAGTATACCTGCCATGGAGAGTTACTTAATATAAAAATAATAGATTTCTTAATCAAAATTTAAAATTAATTTTAAAAAGGTAAAAAATTAAGTTTGAAGAATTCAATAAAAAAATTAAATCTTAATAAGAAATTTTTTACACCATACACGTGTAATTGATATAAGTCATACACATGACTCCGCAATCAAACGAGATAATAAAAAAATGGGAAAAAATAGTCAAGTCAACAGATCATAAGGGGGAGGAAGGGGAGGGGGTCAAAATCAAGATGGGGGACCATGATTACGATGTCATTGTCTGATACGCGATGCTCCTTCAGCTGCAGGGCAAAAATAAAAGCGACCTTTTTGCATTGCCCTAATAAAAAAATAATCCAGTTCTTATTTAATATGATGTTATCCAAACGTGCCCTTAGGGGCCTCACCATCACCAATCTCTCTAGGTGGGGTCAGCCTCAATCCTGACCCTTCATTTGACAAGCATAATTCCGATGCAACATTTGCATGTGGGGAGCAAGGCTCCTTTCCAGTTATAAAATGCATGACCCAACCCCATTACCCCATTAGATTTACAATTTATCTATTTGAGTATAAAAAAAAGGTTTATCTTATACACTAAATATTCTTCAATTTAATATGAGAATAAAAGAAGGATAAACATATATATATATATATATATACGTAATATTTTTCTTATATTTTTATAAAAAATCTATTTACACGCCTCAAACCTATATTTTTGAGGTCACCAAAAGAATAATTCTATTATTGCGCGAAGATCTATTAAAAAAATAATTTTCTTTTGTTTTATAGATACCAGATTATTTTATCTGTGTATAATAATGAAAAGATCTGTTTTAGATTAAATTGTTCTTCTTTTTACTTAAAGTAATTTTAAGAGATTTAATTTGAATTCAATCAGATGAAGCCTTAATTTTTTTTTTTGAATGAATGAATTTTAAATCTATGCGATGATTGAGAAAAGGGTAATTTATACATTTTATATACTAAAATTATATGATTTTAAAAGGATTGAAATTAGCTACATGTAAAGAATAATTCTTTTTTTTTTTTGAATCTTTGCTTCTTTTTTTTTTTCCCCTAAATTGTTGTTTTGCAATGAATATCAAACTTAAGAAAGGATCCTTTGCCATCACACAACCTTAGACTATTTTAAGCACTAATAAATTGTTTTTTGAGGGTTGGGTTGGTGGGGGTTCTCCTATCTTTTTAAGCTCCTTGGCATTCATTGTATATATGCTTTCATACTGTAAATAATTTCTAATAATCTAAAAGTATTCTCACTCTAATAATCATTTTGTAGGTTTTCTCTTTTTGATTATAGCATAATATATAAGTTTAGCCTCTTGAACCTTAAGAATTACCCACAAAAGAGATTCATTAATACTAGCTCATTCATTTCGTGTACTAAGCATTTTCCAAGATCATGCTTTCAGAAAATAAAATGTCAGAGTTTTCTATATAAATTATGTTTTTAACAACAATTATATATTGCCGATGCTTTCTCTCAGAGAGGATATATATTCTAAAGGAAAATATTATTATTTTTATTATATAATGGTCGTAAAAAATATAAAAATATATATATATTTATGAGATTTAAAAAAAAAAAATACTTGAGCGTTCACCGCTCTACTGTTCCTGCTGGAATGGAAAAATGCCACTCTTGGGATCATTACAGGTTTTGATGTAATTAATGCCCTTTTTTATTAATCATTTTTTTCTGATTAATTAATTAAGTGTCATTTCATCATCGAAGCCATTTCTGATACTTGTTTTCCATGATTTTCAGAGTAATTATTACAAGACGTAAAAATATATCTTTGAAGACAAACCCTTTATGAATGCACGTCATAATCTCTCCTTCAAACACTCTCCAACATTAGAACTACACCATTACAAGAAGCACATAACATAATTCTCTAAGTTATGCCAAATGATAAAAGGGAAATCCACTACCAAACCATGAAATTCCGTACAAACTTGACACCTCTCTCTCTCTCTCTCTCTCTTTTCTTTCTCTCTCTAGATGGCATTTAATAATATGAAAATGACAAACCCCTTTTTACATTATCAATATACACATCTTATTTGTCCACTAATATATGATCAATCGTGACTAATTAATACATCACTTACAAATGAATTAAATTGGATTTCTTTTTTCTCCATTGAAACACTTTGTCTTCCATATGCAATTTAAATTTGTATGCAGCCCAATGGAAACAGAAAACTTTGTTTTCTAGCCAAAAAGGCAGGAGTGCGACATGAAACCAACAGCAGTAAAGTCTATCATCAATACATCTCCAATTGGGACACCCCCTCACTTAATATCAAAGGAATATTTCAATACAAAGTGAAATAATTTATAGCAAAAATCATTCATTTCACACACACCCCCCCCCTATTTTGGTATTAAGTTTTCATCATATCCCACTCTTAATTACTAAGATCTTCACCACAACAAAATAGCAAAAAATTCAAATACAAGAAACTAAAATCAAGAAAGAGAGATATACATAATAGTAGAACTTTTGACTTGAGTCTTCACACTTCAACAAGGTTGGATTCCACTCTCCTAACAACCATAGATTTATAGAAAAGAGACTATTAACAATTCATGAGAGAGAGAGAGAGGGGGAAGAGAGATAGAGGGAGAGAGCTATAATGACTTAGCGTAGCAATGGGACAATTGTGGAAGCAATATATACTAATGATCGCTTAATGGAACACACTTGGTGTAACTTTCCCAACGTAGCTTGCACTTAGCAAAAAATACTTAGAACATCCGCGAATCCGGCGGCGAAGAATTCACCAGATTAAGAATACTATTCCAATAATTCTTGTTTTCTTCATAGTAATCACTTTCACCACCACTAGCACCGCCATTCTCCGAATCTCCACCCCCATTTTCCTCAGGTGTCGCGTTCCGATCTCCAAAGTTATTCAGCAAAAGCTCAGTGAATCCCTCAATGAAATTCCCGTTAACTCTGGTAGACTCCGGAGTCCATGCATTACTATTGTTGTTATGATTTTCCATCTCGTGCTCATTAAGTCCAGAAGTAAAACATATTCCATTGTTCTCAATCCCATGTTTGGAAAATTCCGGATTTGAATTCCCACTCCCGAACCCTTTCCAATCCTCTTCCCCTTCTTCCTTCACAAGTCCATTATTCTCACAACCCCCGGAATTCTCCACAAACTCAATCATACTAGTGGAGTTCATGTTGCTACTCTCGCCTATCCCTCCATTCACTGGAACCAAATTCTCGGAAAAGCTCAATGTCGAAGTGGGTGACTCGAGATCAACACCGGTCGCCCCACCACCACCACCAACGGGGTCGGTGGCCCTAGCACCACCACCCCAAACCCCCTGCCAGGCCTTGAGTATGTCAAGGCAAAGCGGAGGAGGCGGGGATTGAGTACTTTTGTTCACAACTTGAGAAGTTGATGTAGGAGAAGCAGACAAGCCCATGGTAGTAGCCGTAGAAGTACTAGTAATAGAGGTGGTGATGAGTGGAAGGCTGTGATGGAAAGTACCAGAAAGCAGTTTGGATTCTCTAACCAAACGAGCCTCGGCTTCGAGCCGAGCACTCTCCCACTGGGCCATGTGGCTCAAATTTGCTGCATTCTTGGATTTACCGTCGCTCAAAAGCAATGCATCATTGATAGGTTTGTGAGTGACCGGATCTATTCCCATTTTGGCTAACCTTTTCTTCAAGTGTGTATTCCAGTAATTCTTGATCTCATTGTCTGTTCTTTTTGGCAAGTGTGTTGCTATGGCCGACCACCTTTAAATAAAGAACATCAAAATGACATTTTTGTTACATGAAACAAAAACTATATGCTAATTTATTTTTTAGAAAAAGAAAAAGGAAACCAGACAGAACCTAGGAACTATCATGTAATGGTTTTAAATTTAATTTCTTGTTTCAACATAATCTGTTGGTGCTAAAGAAAGAGACGCTTCTTCATTTTCTTCCTCTTCTTTTCTTTCTTTTCTTTTTTTTTGGTTTGAAGATTCTTTGTGCTCATTAAAAGCTGAAGACCCCATTAATGCTGCAAACAGTGAAAATTTTAGTGTGGAAAAAGCGGTCAAATTTCCGTAGCAGTTGAGAGAGTGTTCATAAATAGCTACTTCAAAATTGGGTGCAATTTGAAGCTATCGTTTTTTGAAGCAGGAGAGGAAAAAAAAAAAACAAAAGGAGAGGGATTACAAAAATTAGAATATTACATATAAATGACACAGATAAAACTAGATTGCATTAAAAAAAAAAAGTTCTTTTTTTAAAGTTTTGATTAATGATGTTATGCTATTTTCTCCTGCGAGTCTACAAAAGCTGCTGTTATGTGAGAGAGAGAGAGAGAGAGAGAGAGAGAGAGAGAGAGAGAGGAAATCATTATATCAGAAGCTCCAGTAATAACGTCTTTAAGGAAAAGAAAAAACCCGGAAATGAATAAAAAAGTATAAAGAGACTCAGAGAAGGATTGTACTTAGATAACAGCACCTGTTGCCTAGGAGTGCATGAAGTTGAATGATGGTTTGTTCTTCTTGTAGACTGAATTTCCCTCTTTTAATATCAGGTCTCAGATAATTAGTCCATCTCAGTCTGCAACTCTTCCCGCATCTCTGTAGCCCTGCCCAAAAAAATGAAATAAAAAACCAAATCAATTCAAATAATTAAAAATAATTTCATCAGTTTTTACATAAAAAAAATTGCTGGAACTAAGTTGAAATCAAACTAAAAAAGTATATCGCCATCGCCAATTTCATGACTGTGCTTGATGCTAATTGTACCCCAAAAAAAAAAAAAAATTGGTGCACAAAAGATTTGTGGATACCAGCTTTGACAGGTAAAGCACGCCAACTTCCATGACCATGTTCTTCAATGTAAGCTAAGAGCTTTTGATCTTCTTCCGGCGTCCATGGCCCTTTCTTCAACCCCACTTTGTCACAACATGGTGATCGCCCCATTTCTTGAAAGAGAGAGAGAAAAAAAAAATTATCCTCTAAGTTCTTTGTCCCCCCACACCCTCCCTCTCTCTCTCTATATGTGGTAGTATCACAAGGAAATGAGAAAAGTGATATAGAGAAAGTAAGGACAGTAGTGCCCTAGATAAGTGGGGGAGAGAGAGAGAAGGTTGATAAATGAGAAGAAATGGGCACAAAATAAAGGTCAGCGACATATGTGGGATGAAGAAATAAATTTGTGATCAGAGTACAAATGTAATATTTCATCATTTGACAAAACTACCCCTTAAGGGTATCATTCTCATTTTTATTAGATTAGATAGTCCTGTTTTCTAACCTAATCAAAATTTTTATGTTATCGTGGCTTTCTTGTCCTTGAGATTTGGGATGGCAAACTAAAACTTCTCTTTTTTTAATGAAAAATCACTCTTTAAGAACAAAGATGCAATTTTATCGTAAAAAATCTTAAACTTTTAAATTTAAATGATTTTAAATTATTCAAAATATTGTTCAAATTAACTAAAAATTAAAAAGCATTGAGATGAATTGGGTGTTTTTGATTTTTAACTCATTTTATTTTTTCTATTGACCAAATAATATTTTCGGTATATCGAAAATCTTTTTCGGCACTCGAACACTAGAAAACTTTGAGAGGGAGAACCAACTGAAATGACAGTCAATCTAGTGAAATATAATATTAGATCTTTTAATCAAGTTTCAAATTCGAAATGAAAAAATTATACTGGGAGAACCGCTCTTAATAGGGTCCCGTAAACTCTCGAATTGAATTAGTTGTAATATGACTCTGGATAGATAAAAACAAGAGAGAGAGTTAAAAAAGTTACTTTCATTAAATTGAAATAAAGATTAGTTTGTTTAAATATCATGTCATATCATATCAATGGAAAAGACAACTTTGAAAGACCTCCCCCTCTATAGGAAATCCGACAGTCAGGTCGATCTAAATTAGTCGAAACAAAACTCCGGATACTCGGCGGTGGACCAAGTTAGGGGACCAAAAAAATAAATAAATAAATAAAAGAATTAAATGTAATTTGGTTGGCTACTGGATATGAGGATGAATATTTTTAAATATGATCGAGATTCGATTCCCGTCGGGAGTATTGATGGTTCTCATGTGTATGGAGCGTTCTCCGTTGGGAGACCCGTCCTCTGAAAGGAGTCATTGTAGCTATTGGTCTGAATTAATTAGAATAAAGTTTCGGATATCTAGCAGTGTCCAGGACATGGTGCAAAAAAAAAAACAAAAAAAAGAAGAACTTTTGGGCCGGCCTATCCGATATACTTAACCCAACCTATCACATATACGGGGCTGAGTGGGTTGGGCCAGTTTGAAACCCAAGTCATATGGTAGCCCAAAAGCACCATATGGAGGGGACACTTTTAATTTGAAATGTTATTCTTTTTTTTCTTAATTTTCACGTATTGATATTCGAATTTCATTCGATTAATCTGATCAAAATATTATAGGACCCATTAAAAGTTAACTCTTTTAAATCCTTTTTATTCATTTCTAATATTTGAATTCGAGACTTTTGATTAAAAAGATAAAATATTTGACCACTCAATCAAAAGAGTTTAAAATTTGAAATGTTATTCAATTATGCTAAGATGAGCTAACTCTTTTTTCATCTTAACAGGGTAGTAGGAGTCAACAAAAATTGCCTAATAAGTATTAAGGAGTTGGATAGCATAGGAGGGTAATGAGGTGTTTCTTTATGTGCATTCTCTCTCTCTCTCTCTCTCTCTCTCTCTCTCTCTCCACAATATTTAGGAAAATATTTTCGATGCTCAAAAATACCTTATATTATTAAAGTTTTATAATTTTTTGATGGGTCTCACCCTAAATATTTCCTTTCATTAACCAATTTTTCTTTTTAATTTTTTTTATATAGATAGAACTCGAATTCGAGACATCTAAAAAAAATGAATAATACCGTTTGATTTTTTTTTTAAAATTAATCCAAAGAAAGTTGCACTAAAGAATTTTATTGAATCTTCCCACTAAACAAGTTTAAGTGAAGTTTTCATACATGTCATTTGGAAATACCAAAGTTTTGCACCAAAACAAGTTGGTTTGGACTAATGCACCTTCATATATGTTATTGATCATGTTTTGTTTTTAAAAAATAGAGAGTCGCCCTTTGGAGAAAAAGCATTCGTCTTTTTTTTTTTTGGGGTAAATTAATTGGAATTGAACTTCTCTAAATTTTTTCCCAACTCAAAATTTCATTGAATTGAAATTTACAAATTCCATATTTTCATATATTTGATTTTCTATTTTATGTCCAATTTTTAAATAAATGTATTTAGTATTTGTAGAAAGTTTTTGAAACGAGAATAGAAAGAAACGTTGATCAATGAAATTAAAATTTGGAGGGGGATCTCATCATAAATAGTAAAATTTAAGTTATATAAGATACGAATGATAAAGTGCATTTATATTTTCTCCATCTTTATTTTTCTTTTTTAATTCTAATTTTACTTTTAAAATTACAAAATAAAAATAACCTTTCATATAAAATTACAAAATAAATTAAATGTATTAAAACTCTAATTTATTTCCTTAAAATATTAATTATTCTCAAAAAACTTTATCGTCCATCCTCTTAGACCATGCACATTAAACTTTATCTCAATCGATATAAATTGCTGACTTCGTACATAGGATATTTACACAAGAATAGTCTTTTGATATTAAGTTTTTTAATTAAATTTTAGATTTTAAATTTGAAAATAAAAAATACTATATTGAGAGAGTTATTTTTTAAATAGGGTCTTTATAAATATTCAAATTGAATTAATTAAACTATGATTTTAACGATAGACGGGGCATTTTGAGAAATTTTAAAATTTTGTGTGAATTTATATGGATCTGCAAAATTACGAAGGGGGACATCCTGTTGGGTTTGATATGTGAAAAGACAAAAGTGGGACCTCCTATCGTGAAGAGGAGTTAAGGCAGAGAGGGTAGAGAGTGCTAGTGATGGGCCAAAGCACAAGAGAGGGTTTTAAAGGCTCCATAGAATTTCATGGGGGTTTGAAAGGACGATGGGGTCGCTCACCTTAACTTCTCTTTGATCACTGCCACCTCCAGCCTATGATATGGTCCAACATTGCTTTTATTACATATTTAATGAACTTCTGTTTCACTTGTTCAACTCTCTACTTATCTAAGTGGCCTTCTTGTGGTAAAATAATATCCCATGATAAATTGAGATCGAGCTGCTAACTTTCTTTATTTTAAATTTATAATATTTATTTTTATATTTTTAATAATAAATTTTTTTATATAAATCTAATATATTATAATATTTTAATTAAAATAATAGAGTATTAGGGTTTAATATTTTTTTAATATTACTTCCTATTTTTATCATGATATTAGAGTGATATTTAGTTTTACATTTTATTATGATATCAGAACCATATTCAAATTTTCATAGTATAACCAATAAAATTAGATATTTTTTGAAATTTTGAATTAATTAGGTAAAATCTCACATTTTTATATTCAATAACTTTTTTAAAATAATAAATTTTAATTTTAATAATAATTTTTACATATCTTTAATGGTTCTATAAGGGGATTTTTTTTTTTATTGTATAACCCTAATTTTATAATTCTCATAATAAATCAAAAAAATAAAGTAAGAAATTCATAACCAGCCTGTTAGGATTGATCTAAATCAACCCATTATGTGTACAATATAAGATGTCAACTATTAAACATCTATTATTATAAATATAAAAATATAAAAAAATTAAATATTTTTAGGATTAAATGATTACTAATTTATGTTAAGACTCGACATATTCTAAGAGGCATTAAATATCGACATGAGCTGAATTTATCAGACTCGGCGGTAGACAGTGGGAGATGTAAATAAGTAAAGTCCATTGGAATTGCATACATCATTTCTGCATGGAGAGAGAGAGAGAGAGAGAGAGAGAGAGAGAGAGAGAGAGAGAGAGAGAGAGAGAGAGAGAGAGAGAGAGAGAGAGAGAGAGAGAGAGAGAGAGAGAGAGTGAGTGTGTGTGTGTTCTATGTCAAGCGTGTGGATATAGTGATCATACGTTAAACTTTTTAAATCAAAATTTTAAATTTAAATTTTAAAAATAAAAAAATAAACACGAGTTATCCCTAAATGAATCTGTTCAAATCAGATTAATTAGTTAAGTTGAATACATATTTATTTCATACATCGTAATATCTTGCATGTTACTCGTGATCTTGGTGGTAAACGAGAGAGAAGGAAATTGCCTCCGATGCTAAAATTATTTATTATTTTTTAAAATTATGTCCAATTATTACATATTTAAATTTAGAAGTGTCTCGCTTTGAGTTTTGTTTTAAATATTATAAAAATATGATTGTAAAACTATTATTTTCTTTAAGACCTTTTCTTTAAGAGATTTTTTCATGTCATCCAATTAAAACATAAAGTCATGCGAAACATAAAAAACCAAAACATATATATGGACTTACGTTTTAAAAAACAAATTATAAATAAAGCTTCAAAAATTATAATCTTAAATGTTCTTTTCATCTTGTCTTTCTCTTAGCCATTGTTATACAACTTCTCGTTGATGTTGTGGTTGTACATTAATAATTTTTTAAATTAAATTTTTATTTTTATATATAATAAAAATAATTATCGCGAGAATTTTGTTATTTAAATATTCAACCTGGATGTATTCGATCCTAACATAATTATCAAAGACCCAGGAACAGAGCCACCTACTGTCTCGGGAGCCATGGTCCCCCATGATTTTTGAATTTTTTAAGGTATAAAATTTTTACTTTTAAAATTTATGGCAAAAATGTTATGGCCCCCAAGAAGAATTTTCATTCTCTCAATGTCGAAGTGGGTGACTCGAGATCAACACCGGTCGCCCCACCACCACCACCAACGGGGATTTACCGTCGCTCAAAAGCAATGCATCATTGATAGGTTTGTGAGTCACCGGATAAAAATACTATTTGCAGATTAGTAATACTATTGGCAGCGCTTGAATTCGACGGATAAAAATTTTAAATTCAAATATTAATCTTAAGAATGAAAAGATATGTTTCAAAAAAATCAATTCTTTAATCAATTTTATAGTATTTGGTTGGATTAGATAAATCAAACTCAGGTATCAGTCGAGACAACTATCCACTTAAAAAAAAACACTAAACTTTTTTGATTTGAGTGGTCGGATACTCTATCTCGTTAATCAGATATTTAAGTTCACTAACGGTTAGTTAGTTTAATGGGTTGTGATGCTAGATCCTTTAACCAGGGTTATGAATTTGACTTGCAACTTAGGTATAGAGCAGATTACGTTAGAAGGGTAGTCTCCTTAAATGGACCACTATAAATTTTGAATCGAATTAGTCAGAATATGATTTTAAATATTAGTTGGTATAAAATAATAAAAAAAAGAGGTCTCAAGTTTGAACTCTGAGAAAGGTAAAAAGGATTTGGTGAGTCAATCCCTAAAATGGATTTTACAATATTCGAACCGGATTAGTAGAGAAAAATCTGAATATCAGTTGTGAAAACAAAAAAAAAAAAAAGAAAAAAACTTTTTGGCAGCCCACATCGCCGCTCAGATCAATCCTGATGGTCCAAAGCAGCCGAACACAGGCCTGTTTGTTGGGCTAAACAATGGTGTCACCAAGAAGTAACACTATTGGCCGAACGAATTTCTGTTGGTCTAGCATCACAACCCGCTTTTCTGCTCAAACATGATCAGAGGTTGGCCCAATCATCCAGGTCTCTGGGCTCGGCCTATGCCCAGCCCGAATGGATCAGATGCAGATACGAGATGAGGTAAACCACACTGATAAGGTTGTCCTCTCTAATTTGAAACCAAAGATGCCGGCTTAACGCGGAAGACTTTAGATGGATAGAGACGCAACATTTTCTACGTCTCTCATACACTCTCTCCCCCCAAAACCCCTTCATCGCCTCTAGACACCCTTTTATCTCAACGCTGATCAGAGTTTTGTTGGCACCGACACTCTGGGAATTCTGATCTGTTTTCAACACGGCCGATCCGATCTCAATTAAAACACCCATTTTTTTTTTTTGTTAAAATTCGTGGATTTGATCAAAAATCGACTTCCATTTCTGGGTTTTAACCCAAATGGTCAATCTCATGGCCAATTTCGTCACTCAAAGCGAATCGAAACAAAGCAACCAATCATCAACCAAGAGCAGAAAAACCCCTAATTCATCAACCCCATCGTCATGTCATCATCGACCTCGATTCGCGGCAATCGAC
Organism: Dillenia suffruticosa; assembly: GCA_033439265.1. Lineage (NCBI taxonomy): Eukaryota > Viridiplantae > Streptophyta > Magnoliopsida > Dilleniales > Dilleniaceae > Dillenia > Dillenia suffruticosa. Next base: position 3,671,183 of record JAVTVX010000029.1, on the reverse strand, counting down.
GTTCTGATCTTAATTGCTGTGATATTAGCATGCGGATATCTGATTTTTCCCTACATACTTCTCATAATCAACCAAACCATCAAAATTTTCACTACAGTTTATTCCCTTATCAAACAGGACGTAACCATAGATCCAATCATTTATTTGTCTTTAGGAATTAGCTTTTGTGGCGCTTCAGTTGCTGTTTGGGGGATTGTTTTATTCACAAGTCGAAAATGTGGGAATCCCAATTGTCGAGGGCTGCGAAACGCCGCGGAATTCGATATACAGCTTGAAACAGAGGAGTGTGTGAAGAATTCCTCGAACTTGGCTGCCAATTCTGTCAAAAAGGGGCTGTTTGAATTGCCGCGAGATCATCACAAAGAGTTGGAAGCAGAATTGAAGAAGATGGCACCCGTAAATGGAAGAGCAGTTCTTGTTTTTCGAGCAAGATGTGGTTGCTCTGTCGCTACTATGGAGGTTCCTGGGCTCAAAAGACATCGAAAGATGAAGAAATAAGTTCAATTCTTGATACCCATTTCATTACACTCATGATATATCAGACACAAAGTAGTACTAGGTTGTGATGCATCAACATATGTGACTACTTAGTTGATCATACATGTTTGTAGATGTTGATCAACATGGTTGTAGATGTTGATGTTGATGTTTTGAATAAAGTTCATGGAGAATAAGTTGTCTGAATTACTTGATATACATGGGATTTTACTAGTACATATACGAGGATCCCTTACTCTTCTACAATTTTTATCTGTTCTTGTTTTGTAAATATTATAAATTTAGGTTATAAAAAATAGTGGTATGATTTTTTTTTTTAAATGTGTTTCTCTTTTGTTTAGGACTTTTTGATTTTGGCATTGAATTCATACCCTCATTTTGCCAATTTGGGACCCTATAAGTACCCTTGACCAAATAACAGGTAGCTACTGTTGTGAGTTTGGCCTATGATTTTGCTTGTGCTAATTTGTTTCTTTTGGTTTAGACCCAATAAGGAGAACTAGAATATGCTTAAATGTACATAACTTGGCTGACGAAACTGTGAGATTTTGTAGTATCCATCAAGTTTTTAAGTAATTTTATATCTAGGATTTGATGCTGGGGCCTTTTCTTTGACGTGGTGTAAAAATGCTTGCTCCAATGGTCAGCCATAGACCCCCCAGCCCTAGGAACCGAAAAAAAAAAAAACAATAGACCCCCAGCCCCAGAGGTTGAACATTTGGACACGGTCCCAAAGTAATTAAGCAATTTTCATGCCGCCAACCTTATCACGTATTCTCAGGGTACCATTTCCAAAGTCTTGACTTTCTGTTTAATTTATTGACAGATGTGAAGTTGGGATGCTTGCATCACTAATGCCTTGGATATTTCTCTGTGGTTATTTATTTATTTCCAAATGAAGGCTCTCTCTGAGATTAGTTTTTGTGTTTCTTTTGAACAAATGATCTTTTACTTAAGTTTTTTTTTTTTTTTTAATTATATGTTTAAACAACTCTTACACGAGAAGAAAACTTATATTTAGTGAGAGGAATATTAAACTAAGAAATAAACTATGGAAGTTAAAAAGGAGGTGTCATGAGCTATTGCAATAGTCGCATCTATTGATATGCTTGATATAGCTAGGAGATGCATTCACACAAACAATCGGACTCAATTCAACAAATATCGCACTCAATTCATTGGAATTGTTTGATCTTAGAGGCAATTTATTTCTTGGTTTTGTTTTGGTCCGGCCATCAATGAACTGAGGGCCATTGGAGATTGTTGGTTCCCATTGGAAAGGGTCAGTATTAAAGAAATATGATATCAATATTGAGCAGTTAAAACAATAATTCAAAGAAATTGTCAGAACTCGTCGCTTGACAACACTTCTGTCAAAATTCTCAAGAGAGAGGAAGGGTTATGGTTAGACCATGGCAAGGAAGGTTAATTTATGGAATGAAACCTGCTTTCTTCGACGTTCCGCCATTCATGGAGTGGAAGTGGTCAAAACTAGGAAGAAATTCTTGAGTCTGAAGTAGAAAATGGGTCTGGTTGAGAGGTTCTAATTTGTTAATATGGTGATGGTGACAAAAGAACTACTGCTGTTAATTTATCTTGGTACTAATTGAAAATAATGGCACCTTTTGAACCTAAGAAGGGAAGATGCCAAGTACATGTTAATTTAATTTATATGCGAAGGAAATTCTAGAAATCAATGGAGGCGTGCAAATCTCAAGTACTCGGCCAATCCTTGGTGGGCTTGGAGGTATTTTAGGCCCACGGGCTTGATTAAGCCTTGCTTAAGAACTTGAGGCGGTGTGTTCTTCAATGGTTTGATTGTTTCATCACCGGGCCACCATTTTTTAGTGGGTGATATGGGATTAATGGTTTGTTTCATGTTCAGGTTCACTCTTTTTTCTTCTTTTTGTGACCATGTACAGATGAAAATACAGAGTATTTATACAAAGGAAATATCTTCCAAGATCCCCAGATAAAACCATTTGTAGCAATTAGCAACGAAAGAGGCTAACATAAATAAATCTAAATCTGTACCCAAAAAAAAAAAAAAAAATTAAATAGCCCTTTGATTTATTCTCAAAAATCGAACTTGAGTTTGAAATTAAAAGGTTTGAAAATGAGTTTCAAAAATTCATATCTTCGCTTAAATTTTAGAAACCATTAATCCAATTTTATAATTTAGGATTTTATTTCTAATCACATTTTTATTTTATTAATTTAAATAAATTATATAATTTTCAATTGGATCTTTTATTCCCAAAGGAGTCACCCCTTATTCTTCATCTTTATACAGCCCACGACACCTTGAAAAGAAAATAGTCTTTTCCAAAGCCCATGTCAGTGTTAACCACGACCATGTCACCGTTGACTTCCACCCCCCCCCCGGCGGTTAAAATAAATAAGAAAAAAGGTGAACAGTTAAAACAGTTGCCCAAGAATTGATGTGTTACTCGAATTCTCGTTGTTGGTTGGGCCTCTCAACGAAGAGAATTTGCGAAACTGAAGGAATTCCAACATAAATCATCAAAATGGCTCAATAAATCAGAAAAAAAAAAACACAATTGTTATAAACTAATGACGGTAGTATAATCAATTGTCAGTTGATTTAATAAGTAGTGATACCAAATTTTTTAATTAAACTCATAAGTTTGACTCGTGATTTAAATATAAAGTAGATAACGTTAAGAGAATAGTTCTTTTAAATGAACCATTATAAATATCGAATTAAATCGATCAAAATATGATTTCGGATATCGATTAATATAATAATAATAATAATAAAACATATAATGCATGAGAGCCAAGATAGATATGTATTTTTATCTTTATTTTTATTATGGGTTAAGTTAGAAAGGATGAGAAAGGTCATCGATGTGAATGCCTGTATAAAAATGTTTGGAAGCAATATGTATATGTACATTATTACATTAGAATGAAAAAGGAGAAATTGATGACATTATTTATTATTTATTACGTCGTAACACTAAAAATATGCTCGTAAAAAGCACTACTCAAAGCATACAACTTTACAAAGACCCCTAGCTAGACATTGGCTCGTATTGAGCATAACACAACAATCAAATGAAGCCCCAAAAGAGCAAAAGTGCAAACCAAAAAGCCATTTAAGACATACAAATAATAGGAATAGATGTTTCGACTTTCACCCCCTGCCCTTGCCTTTCATTAATTCCATTGTCAACCTCTCCTTCCCTCCTCAAAATCTCAAACCATATATAAGGGAAGAGGAGGGTGATGTCTAATTTTGATAAGAAACAGTATTACCTTTTTTTTGGCATAAAAATATAGTAAATCTTATATTGAGAACTTTGGTAATTAATAAATACAATTTTTTAACAGACATTATCGACCATATTTTAAACTTTTCAATCTCAAGATACAACACGTTTTGGGGAAACCATTTTCCACACGTCATTAGCCTACCCCAACCCTTTGCTTAATCAATTTACATAAACCTTATCCATACGCCTTTCCAGACACCTGTTATTCCTTACCAAAGTGCAAATAAATCACACCCACTTTACTTATTTAATTAAGATTATCTTGCAAATCAAAAGGCACAAGCTCAAAAGTATGACTTTTTCATTTTGATGAAGTGTTACCGTAAAACCCAAATAAATTTCTTTGGGTTGAGTAATAGAACACTTTATTTTCTTAATCAGAGATCTTGAATTCTAATCCAAAATAGAATTTGAAAGAGTCAATTCTTAAAAAGATCCTACAATACTCAAACTGAATTAAATCTGGATACCGATAGTGAAAAAAAAAGTGTTATCATAAAATACTATATTAAAATAAATCAATTTATTTGTTTACGATAAGAATTCAAAACCTAAATTGTTTTCATTATATATGAATAAAGTAAAATTCTAATTTTAAAAAAAATAATTTTAAATCAGTTCTTAATAATAGAGTTTGAGTTTTTCACACAATATTATTACAATTTATTAAACTCCTGAATTAAAGATAGTTTGAAAGTGAACCCATCACGATCAAATACGCTTTAATTTCACAGAAAAATTTTACGGTGGATAATTAAAGTTTAAATTAAATTAATTATTTGTGTTAAAATAAAAACTAATCATTCGTGATTTGATTTAATCTGATGAATTATTTAAATCTATGGGACAATCACAACTCTACACGCACGAAGAAAAAGATGTGCACATAGTTTAAACCGGAAGGACACGTGGCCCGATCTCTTTCGTCTCCACACAAGGAGGCAAAAGCACAGCCACGAGAGGAGATTTCCTGTTGTTGTGAGCGCGATGGATGCTTTGCACGTGTCAAAAGATGGGACACGTGTGCTCAGATCCCGCCACTTTTTGAACAGACGGATGTGATTGCGTGAGGGGACTTTTCGCTTTTTCCTTTGGGTGGTGGGACTCATTTGTGACGTGGACGTGGCCTGATACCACGTGTCAAGTTGAATGTAGATGTCGACGTGGACAACGATGGGTGGACTTTTATAACAAATTCCACGGCCGGTTAATGCTATTTCTCTGCCGTGGAATTAAAAAAAACTCGGGAATCACTCGTCCAGACGAACGGCGAGAAAAATGCGACGAAGCAAATAATACAAAAGTTAGTGTTACGAGATTTAAAGGCTGTTTGTTTCATGATATTTTAATATTATTTTTAAATTCATAAATTCGTATTTATTTAACTTCTTCGATATGCCAAAGCTTGTCCCATATAATTCCCAAGTTGTCGCCCGATTTAATTTTTTCTATTTTTATTATTATTTCTCCCTCTCTCTCTCTCTCTCTTTCTCTCCCTAGCAAGTTTTTTTGCCCATATATCTTACAATCATATGTCCGATATTTTTTTCTTCTAAAAGATATCTTTTAACACGTAGATAGTTATCTTTGTATATCTTATTTACCCTTTTTAACAAATATTTAAAGAAATGAAATTATTCAAATATCTAATTATGCGATAGACTTATATCTACGTGACAACTTAAAAAACATTGATAACTTTCTTATTATTAACTCGCCTCTAATAATTTATAACTATAAGTATTAATCAATACTTTAAATATTATATTAATTATATTTTAAATATTCACTTTCTAATTTTCATACTATTCTTATGAAAAACTTATATACTTGATCTGTTTAAAATTTTAAAAATTTATTTTTGCTTATAGTTAGAAAGAAGAAATGCTTACCAATAACAATTTATTAATGATTTTAGCAAAAAGAAAAGTTTTTAAAGTGATTGTGGAGCTGCTCTTATAATAGTGTCGGATATCTAACTTCATGATTTTTTTATTTATTCGGAATATCTAGTTGAATATTTGTTGCCAAACAACTAGGGAATAAGGAGGGATGTTTATGCCTTTCTTGTCTCCCTCTTCCCCCCGCCCCCCAACATGATTCTTCAAACCGATCCAAGACCATGCCCTACACTTGGAAAAAATATATATGAAGTAATGAGGCGGGCCAATATGCATTCACACCCACATATAATCACAAAGATAAATAAAACATTGAAATATCATAAATAGAACTGATGTGACGATGAGTTTTATTTTTATTTTTTAATAAAATTAAATAAATATCGAATTAGATTCGATTCAGTTATATTATATATGATTGAATTTGTATTATAAATTCAAAAGATATTATAACTTATATTTATATTATAAAATCATAGAATATATATAAAGTTAATAAAACCCATTATATACCTTCGAACATCCTTGAACAATACAAGATACAAAATTTTGGGAAATTTGTTTATATTTTGAATTTTTAATTTCTCTAAATTTGTATAATAAAGGCAAGTTGTAGCATAAAGCCGATAGAGTAAAGAAATCGGCGATTATTCAGCGAACGTGAGCCGAGGAATTAAGGAATTAATTAAAAATGCTGACTAGGAGAGAGAGGGGAAAAACAGAGGACCTGGAATTGCATATAACATTGTGGCCCGTGGGTAGCTAGTTGCTTGAAAAAAGAGAAACAAAGAGGGGAGGGAGGAGAGAGAGAGAGAGAGAGAGAGAGAGAGAGAGAGGAGAAAAGAAGATCTTCTTAGGCCACAAAGAACTTGTGGCTAGGAATGAACTTTGGGAGCTGACGTGGCACATAACGCTTGTTAAGCGGATCAAAATCGACGAATTGAGCTCCAAACGACGAAACCAAACGAAACCCCCCAAAACTTCACTCTCACGCACTCACGCACCCACGCACCCGCACACCCTTTCTGTGTCAGATCTCTCCTCTCTCTCACCGAGCCAATCGGAAAATTTTTCTCTCTCCTCCCTCCCTCTCTCTCTCTCTTTTGAAATTTATGTACTTTTTTGGCTGAAGAAAGAAAAAGGGTACAGAAATGTCGGAAGCAAAAGACCCGGCGATAAAGCTGTTTGGAAAGACGATTCAGCTGCCCATCAATGAGGAGCTTCCGGTTAACTCCGGTCACGATTCTTTAGGATCTCAAGCACTAGACAATAATAATCAAGATCATGATCAAGATGAGGATATTAACTCTACAGAGGTTAAAGACGAACCGGAGCCTAATAAGGTTAGGCCCTTTTTTTGATTGAATTTTTCATTTAAAGACCGACCCATTATTTTATTCAGTTTTGGAATAATGGGTCAATCTTAATTTTGCAAGATTGGATTGTTTTCTTCACTTGGGAATTGGGATTTTTTTGGGTGTTCTGTGTATCTCCTAGTTAGGGTTTGTCTTTCACTTCATAATAACTAATATTGTTGACAGTGTTCCCCTGATTTCGCATGTTTGTTTCCTTTTCATTTCCTGGAACTTTCGAAGAATCTTCCAGTTTCACGTTTCACCATTATTTTCTTTTTAAAATTTATTTTACTGCCTTTTCTGCGGAATATTTATCCCTAATGTTTTATCAATTTGCAACTGGTTTATTTTGTTTTATTTTCTAATGCATTTAGGTGGCTAGAGAGACAATTTTTTGAGCTTTTACTATCAGAGTTTGAAAACAATTGGTTCTATAAATGCAATTGTAAATTAAAAAGTTGTTCACACGCCACAGATTAACCAACAACTTAAAATATTTGGAAAAATATTAAAATTTTAATCGGTATTTGTGAATGGAAATTAATGGAAGTCGGTATGGCATTTGTATCTTATCTCTTGTAATCGATCAATTGTTTTGAAAATTTAAATTCCCATTAATTGGTAGATGAGAGTTTGGAGAAATCGAGCTGTGACATTCTTGTAATAAATGCCATGTCAGGTTAAAATCTAGTTCTGTTAAGCAACCTAAAAATTATGGGAAGTGTCAATGGGAGTTATGGACATTTCATTTTGTGTGATAAGGTTGTCAGAAACTTTTGCAGTCTGTTAGAGAACTTTAAGCTATAGAGTTAACTAAGACTTGCTTTCTTTTGAACGCTTTTTAATCATGGTATCATTATTTTGGGAGCTTTTAGTTGTGAGGTGATCTATCATTTGATTTCTCACTGAAATCCATGACTAAATCAGGACATCTCAGATGGAAAGGTAACTGAGACCAAGCAGGACAATGGAGCCCCAACTTCAAATACGGAAGAGTTAGCAGATCCTGAAGGGAGCTCAGTGCAAAATGAGAGCCCTAAAACTCCCTCTGTGGAGAATGAATCTACGGCGATTAAAACTTCTAAAACTGAAGAAGAACAAAGCGAGACTAGTGTGTCAGAGTCTCAGGAGAGAACCCTCAAGAAACCAGATAAGATACTTCCATGCCCACGTTGCAATAGCATGGACACCAAGTTTTGTTACTACAACAACTACAATGTCAATCAACCAAGGCATTTCTGTAAGAACTGCCAGAGATACTGGACAGCTGGGGGAACCATGAGAAATGTTCCTGTAGGGGCTGGACGTCGTAAAAATAAGAATTCAGCTTCTCATTACCGTATTACTGTTGCTGAAGCTCTCCAAAATGGCCGTGTTGAAGTGCCAAATGGAATTCATCATCCTGCATTGAAAACCAATGGTACAGTCCTCACTTTTGGCTCAGATTCACCTCTTTCTGAATCAATGGCTTCTATTTTGAACCTCGCCGATAAAACAGTGAGAAACAGCACCATAAATGGGTATCACAAACCAGAAGAGCAAAAGAATCCAGTTTCTTTTGTATCTGTAAGAAATGGGAGTGATCACTCCAATGGATCATCAATCACCACATCTGCCTCAAAGGATAGGGCAGGCAAAAATGGATTACAAGGACCAGTAATGCAGAATTGTCATGGCTTTCCAGCACAGATGCCATGCTTTACAGGGCCTTCCTGGCCCTACCCTTGGAACTCAGGTCAGTGGAGCTCTCCGGCAGCCCCAGCTGCATTTTTCCCACCAGGCTTTCCAATGCCCTTCTACCCTGCTGCAGCTTATTGGGGTTGCACTGCTCCAGTCACATGGAATGTTCCATGGCCTCCACAACCATGTTCACCAAATCAAGCATTACCAGGCTCTGGTCCTAACTCTCCCTTAGGCAAGCATTCAAGGAATGGAAACGTGCTTAAACCAAGCAATTCTGGAGATGAGGAGACAGCGAAAGAGAACAAATCTGAGAGATGCTTGTGGATTCCAAAGACATTAAGAATTGATGATCCTGGAGAAGCTGCAAGGAGCTCTATATGGGCAACTCTAGGGATTAAGAATGACAAGACTGACGGGGGACTCTTCAGAGCCTTCCGGTCAAAGGATGATGAAAAGAATCATGTGGCTGAAACCTCCCCAGTTTTACAAGCCAACCCCGCAGCATTGTCTAGATCACTCAATTTTCATGAGAGCTCATAAACAGGTAGTATTTAGTGATATTGGTGATGTCATGGTGGTAAGTGCAGAAGGCTGGGTTCCCCAGGTTGATTCCAATTCAAGTAACTATGTGACTCAATTTTCGTAAATTTGCTGCACAAGTGGTTAGAGGCAACTATCCTAGCATCCTATGTCTGAACGGCAGGAGAGAAATCTTCCTTAATTTCCTCACGAGAGAGATTTAAGCTCAAGTAGCGACTGATCTTATCCTTCTTCCTTTTTGTTGACAGTATAAACAGGTTTTCCTTTTGTTTTTTCACTTGAATGGTTTGTTGAGTTTTAAGTTCATGTACATAAGTATATGTTGATAGTCAGATCTAGGAAAGAGTGAGTTTGTGTACCTAATCCTTCTTGTGCCAAAATAAATATATTGTTCTTAATTCTGATCAATTTCCTGCCTCTCCACTTTTAATCAGATGTAAATCTTAAGAAGGATCAGAGAATTTCTTGGAGAATAAAATGACGTATGAATAAAACTGTAAGACAAAGTCACAAAGGTATGCATAACCTATGTACCTAATTACAAATTACATCAGGAGATAAAATTGGAGATGGTACTTTCAGGTGTTTGAAAAGGTCCTGAATGAGGCCTAATATGCGGCAATTCCTCACCCGGCATGACCAACTCAGGAAGGGCAACAAGGTGGATATGAGTTGGAAATGGGGGCAGATTTGACAGCGAGGAAAGTTGCTGTGGGACCTTTTCTGGCAAGATAAACTTGAAAACCATCACGCATAAGGGCCAGCACCTTTCCTTTTCAGTGATAAAGAATCCAAAACAACTAGCATGGCACCAAGAGATGGAAAACTTATCATAAAGCTCTTCTTTTTTCCATTACTTCTTGCTTTATTGTTCCTTCACCCAACCTTCTCTCTTTGCCTCTTATACATATTCACTTTGTATGGATACATTAAACCCTTGAGAAACAAGAAAAGAACCGTATATTTTCACTTTAGTTAGTACTAAGATGGTTCTTGACCAAGGGTTCTGGTTCAAATGTTCTTCTCCCCTTCACATGATGAACTAAAAAAGAAGAGTCTCCATTCCTAGTTATATTGGTGTAATTCGACTTGATCAAGGAGAATGATGACATAAAATTTAACTTCTATGAATTAATTAGAAGTGTTCTGTTGAATCACTTAACCTTGCAACAATGAGACAAACTCATCAAACAAATCTATGAAATTTCACGTGATGATGTTGTTATGTTTAGAACAAAATCTCTATCTGTGTCCCAACAAGTGGGGCTAAACCTTAAGATATTGTGTTATGCTGATAGACAAAGAAAGACCACCACTTTTGTTCCAGATGAGCTGTTTTGGGGACCCAAGGCATGTGATGCTATCAAGACCCCTGGCTCTTTCTCTTCCTTTAATCATTGCCCTTTTATTTCTTTCTGTTCCGTCCTATTAATTGAGTGACTTAAGAAACAATTTCTCATACATATGTCAGTTACAGATGTGTCAAAAATCAGGTAATCAGAAGAAACAATGAAGTTTAGTACATTTTAGTGGTTATGAGTCATAGCCATCCAAGCCACATATGCCTACAAATTAGGCAACTTTTGGCCCTTTATGATGTGAACCACAACTTTAAACAACTATTCAATCTGTGAACCCCCTCCTCCCCAACAACAAAAAAAAACCACATATAAAATTTGGTTTTGCCTTACTTCATTGAGTGATTGCAAATCCACAACCATTGATATTATTTTGTTACAGATTATATTTTGATTATTCGGAATTCTGGGGCAATGAATCAATAACGAAGGTTTTGGCATTCTCTTATGCATATCTCCTATGACATTGTAGTTATAGTTTAAATTACTATGACAAATGTTGAAAGGTATAGCTCCTCTGGCATTGTAGCACATAATGAGAGAATTTTGATTCGAAAATTAAATATAACTTACTCTCAACATACGTGGGATAATAGACGGATGACCCGATAAAAATTAAAAACAGATGATTTCTATATTTATACAGCAGTCTTAGAATTTTGATTTAATAGATATGATATTTAATACAAAATAAATATTTAGATATCGTATGAACCTGAATTTTATTCAAAGGTTAAAATTTCATGATCCTTAATAATCGAAATCCTACTAGTTTCATCTTTTTTCTCTCTTAGAAACACAAAAAACTTCTGCTCAAGCCCGGCCCTACTTAATTTACTCCATATTAATTCGAGTGACTTTGTTTCCATTTAACTCTAGAACTTTTTGCATCAAAGAACTTGTGCTTAGTGACTTTGCCTTCTTTGTCCTTGTTCTTCTTCTTTTCTTCATTTTCTTTTTCAGTCTTTCAGGGTGATCCAAGGCATTTAAGAACATTGAGATAAATCAATCACAACCATACGATTTGATTCTAATCTATCAGATCTGATCATTGATTCTCAATTTTGGGATCTTATTCTCTCCTTTGTTTTGTTATGATCTGCTACTGGGAACACTAGATAAGCCCTTGGTTGCTTTGAGCTTGTCAGACCTTTTATTTTATCATTATCATATTAGCAAGTTCAAAAAGTAGATTATTACTTTTTCCAAGTACAACTATTTCATTGAGATTTGTAGTTCTAAAGTCAACCCATTCCCCATATATTTAATCATTTGTAACTAAGTTCATCCCATGTCATTAAGCAAAATTTAACCAAGTTATAGAAACTGAATAATGAAACTCATGTCTATTGGTTTGATACTCCTCCATCGATCATCGATCCATCTTAATCCAAGGCCAATCATTGGAACCATATTTCCTTTTTATTTATTAGACCAATCGATATCTGAAATTATATTTTGATTAATTTAATCTAAGTTGCTGCCGGACTTTTTTTAGTGAGAACTCTCCAATGTAGCTTTTATATTTCTAAAATATGAGTTTTGCTTAAAATATTTAACACATTTTTCATTAGATAAACTGTTTGTTAGTCGGAACAATTCCTTTATGTTTAAGTTCTAAAAGCTTTTAAATTAGTGATGTGTCTTAAGGTTTGGAAGTAAAAATCTTTAAGGTGGTATTAAGATATATCTTGAATTTAAATAATATCAATCCCGGTGTTGAGGAGTTTGAGGGTAGTAAGAAATGTAAAAAAGAGAAATCAACTTACAATTAGTAGGATTATTTATCATTGCCTAAAAGGCAAGACACTTCAATTTGCAATTTTCTTGCACTAATGGGAAAAGACCTAACCCGGTACCAAGTAGAGTTCATAGTCAGCCATTGGATATCTTCAGATGTATAATCAAGTCAGCTCCATTAAGATTTAACTTTTATATATTTTATTTTGATAACAAATATTTTAAGTTCTCTCCTAATATAGTATTACAGGTATATTAAAAACTAAATTCATTCTCTCACGTTCATTTTAAAGCTCGATTATGTTCTATTGAATTTGCTTCGCTTAACAGTACTATCGCATATATGCGTGGAGTTTAGTTGCATGTGGAATGAGTTGTTGATTATTGCGAGAGTTAATTTTTAAAATGAGTTTTATAGTATTCGAATCAAATTAATTGGATAATCCAAAAAACTATTAGGTTGTAGATATACTTGCATAAAAAAAATGAGACGTCGACAAAATCAACTAACTCGAAATTCAGGCAGTCTGTACATAAACACACGCTCCGCTTTAACGGAATCAAATTCTTCACCTAATGAAATATAAAAAGGAGAGGTTTAACAAATGTAAAATTGTATTCTCATTAGCTGGTGTTTCCTGTTAGTAAAATGTCTGCTACCCGACTTAAAGAACATGAAAAGCATTCTTGGATCCTTCACAGGCGAGAGCGCACGCGTGCAGTGGGACAATCGAGCACATGTGAACATGCCCACGACACCCTCATGTGCTATCCATTCCGCAGTTTTTGAAGAACTCTTCCCTCTTCTTTAAGCAATTTGGCTCTTACCCAGTATGGTTCTCATGGTGTTTTACGTAATCATTTGTCAACTTGGTTTATATATTTACACTTGTACAAATAATATATGTATAGATGTGTAGGCTTCCTTCTTTTAGGTAGCAAGCCACAAATTGTACTACTGTTGGAGAAAAGTTTCATGATGCTTGTTAGAAACTTCAGCTTTCGAAGTAGTTGTCAAAGTGGTGGACAAGTGGAACAGAAATCCATGTTGCTGAGTCCCTGGAACATGTCCTATTTACTTTTTCTTTACCAACGAGGAAAAACTGGCTTGAATAAAAATTTTAGGTATTGCGCCAAAAGGGGTACAATAACATCAAAATTGGTCCCCATTACATCCCCTTATCGGTTGTACAATGCTACATATGATGGGTAAAATTTCACCATATTTTAGTAGAATTTGAAAATTTTCAATTCAAAACCCTCTGTCTTGCTTTGTTTTCATTGTTTGTCAATTATGCTATTTAAATTAATTTTATAAATTAAGCTATAATAATGCAACTTGCGAGGATCTCTCTCACACTCTCTCTCTCTCAATGAAAAGTCCTTCAAACCATGCACCTTAAATATTCCTCCAGGTAGTTCGATATGAGTTCTAATTCAACATGTCATTCCCACACAGTCTTTTCCATCAACTAAAATGACATTATAAAAAACAAAAAACAGGTCTTCAACAAAATTAATTTTTTTAGAACCTGAACTCAGAGAATAACAATCAAAACCTCAGATTCTCTCATTGACTTCAATATTTTTCGCATTAAAAAAGAGAGTAGTTTTATATTTATTAAATCATTTCTGTCTTCATTTATTTTATTTTTCTTAGCTTTAGTATAAATAAATGACATATTTTCTTTGCAATGTCTATACCATTGGCGGGCTTTGTGAGTGGCCAATCCACTAGATACGCATTAAAGTCTCTTCATTGGATCTGAAGCCAAAATTGGTTCTTAATCCTCTTCTGCTTTCCTTGAAGATAAGGAACAGTTTCTTGGAAATTCCAAAATTTCCTGTTCTCAAAATCTGAGGTTTGATTCTCAAATCTGAGAGCAACACATTTCTTAGAATCCCAAAACAAATAATGTGTCGGACTCATATTCTTGTTTTTCTTCTTGTTTCATCACTTCTGGTTCTTTCCTTCTCTCAAGGTATATAATTACAGATTTTCTTTCTTTTTTTTTTTCATTTTTTTTCAGTGTAGAATTCGGATTCTTTCTTGTGGTTGTAGTTTCATTTCCTCTCACCGATTCTCTTTGACGTTATTTATTTATTTATTTTTGTTTAAGGTTCCGGGAGAAAAGTATTGGAAGCTTTCGAGCAAGAAGATTCTACTGTTTTATCAGAGGTTGATCTTTTTCCTTATTAATTTTCTTTACTTTGTTTGTGCAATGCTTTGGGGTTGTTAAAATTGATGTTTGGTGTTTTTTTTTGCGCTTTTTCATTTTTCATTTTAATTTCAGGAAAATTCTGGAAATTCAAGGGAAATGATGGAATTGCAGGATTATCCAGGCACAGGTCCAAACACTAACACAAAAGGTGGATTTCCATTTCCACCTTCTCCACAAGGCTAAATTAGCTGTCTGTTCCTCTCCGCAAATAATAGAAAAATTAGAATTTCAATTTGATAGTTGCATCTCTCTCTCTCTCTCTCTACGTTTATGTTGTTAATAAAATAAAGTAGATTGTTACGTTTTCACATATTTTGGTTAATTTTTCTTTTCTTTTCATGTCATCTTTAAGTTCAAGAAATTTTAATTTATGGGTAATCAGTACATGTTTGATTTGCGATTTTGTTTGTCCTTCTAATTGAGTTCTTGCTCAGGATACCAAGAATTTCCCAAAGAAGAGTTATGATTTCATGATTCATGAGCTAATTAGGCAAAGCTGAATTTTGGGCTAATTTGATTGTTTTTCTCTAGAATTATGTTTTTCTCTATATTAGTTTTGAGTATTCTAAATTTTATCAAGAATGCAGTTAAATTACTATGTTTTTTTTTTTTATAGATAAGAAAAACTCATATTCGACATCTCTAAGAGAAGGGGACGATGTAAGTTGAGTTATAGTTTATTAGTACAATTAAATTACGTTAAGTAAGCATTAGGCATGCCTTGTTGTGGTCTCATAACTCATTGTTTTCAATAAATAAAATTAAATAATAAAATCTATATTAAGGATATCCATTTATTACTAGTCTGCAACCAATTGTGTAATCAATTATCTCTGTTTTCTTCATGCCCACATCAAAAAATAAAAAAATAAAATACAAACAGATATAGATTAATGTAGTAGTTACAAGAATTGTCGTTTGAGTACATGATCTCCTCTCATATCATTACTCCCAAATATGGCTTAGGCTGGGGACAACAACTCCCAGAGAGTGTTGGGATTTTGTTTGAAAAAATTGAAATCAGACTCAATGCAAAATTATTTGTACGATGATTTAAATCATTTTTATAGATAAATTTGATTTATATTTGAAATTATTTTAAATAAAATAAAATAGAGATAAATTGAAATAATTTCAGAAAAGTTAGATTTTATAAACACTTTTCTTTTTTTCTTTGCTTAGCATCGACGTAACGCCAAGCATATAGCATAGATATTAATTAAAAATATCAAGGAATTATGGATCATCAGTAAACTTCTCTGTTTTGTTTCATTTGAAGTGGATTCCATCGTTGTTGCTCCCAAAAGATTGCACCCCCTGTGCAAGAATCCACAATCAAATTGTATTATGATCTCTTTTAGGGGTGGAGTGGAGGGACGTCCAAGCTGCAAGAGGGAGGGAAAATTGAATCAGGAGGCCTCTGGTTTTCGGTGTACATCTTGCTTTGGTGGGAAAGGGGAATACAAATGAAAAAAATATAGTAATATGTAAGCGTACATATTACTTTTATATTTTGTTTGACTCTTCATTTCAAAAATTTTAACTAGTGTAAGAATGAAAGTAATTTAATTTTTATCTTGGCATTTTCCTCACATATTGGGTAATACACTTCCGATCACCTAAGGTTTTTAAATAGAAGTGAAATGGGGTTGATGGGATTTGAATTCTGAGTCTTCAGGTATGATAATATCTTATATTTTGTATAATTATAATATTTTCTAAAAGTTTTAATTAATGGAGAGATATCTTATTAATTTTTTTTATATCTTAATATTTATAAATAAAATAATTGTCAACTTTACTATAGGCTAACACAAGTTAACCCTAACTGTTAGTGCTTTGAGTAAATTTTTTCGGAGCATAACTTATTCCTTGAAAACTTATTTTTGCAAAATTTACAGGTTTATTGTCAAGAGCTTAAGTCAGAATTATAATACTTCTAATGTGTCATGAATATTTAGCTAACCATATAATTTATACATTTCATTTCATTTTTTTGGGAGGGGGGGGGATTGGGTTTGTTTGTTTCTTTAGTTTTTAAAGATGAAAGTGCGGAGATTCTAAACTGTGTTGGTATCATAGCGTGTCTCTATCGATATTTGGTTCGTTTAGTGGGAAGGACGTTGAGATTTTTGAATTATGTCTAGGTTTGACTCAGCATGAGAATAGAAAAAATCACGTAGGACAATCCCCTCAAAAGTGGGCTTGACAGTGGATCGGTCCAAATGAAATTTCGAATATTATGTGATGATCAAGTAGAGAAAAAAAAAAAAAAAATCATAGCTTGTCTCTTAGGACCGGCTCACGAATTCGGACATCTGTGCGGCTAAAAAGGACCAAAATTAGTTGAACTAAGATACCTAGGAGGTTTATTGAAGCAGGCCAAAATTCTCACTCTCACGCTAATTGTTTTCCTTTGTTTTTTTTCTTTTTGTTCCCTGATCCCCGGTATCCGGAGCTTCAATAAAGAGATCTGAATTGACTTGACTATCGGGTTTTCTATAAAGAGATAAGTCTTCCAAAATAATTTTTTCAATTCTCAAGAAGATTCAAACCCGAACACTTAATTAAAGGATACAAAGTCTTTCACACTGCATCAACTAACTTTTGGCGTTGTTTTCCTTTCCTTGGTACTAGGACATAAGACATAAGTGTTGGCCCAACTAAAGCCCCTGTTGGCTTGGCCCAGGTGGTATTACTTTCGTTTTTTTATACGGGATTTGAAGATTTTGACTATTAGATTATTTTCTTGGAAATTAGATGGTATTACTTTCTTCTACCCCTTGAGGTCACATGAGTTTGAATATCCGAAATTATAATCTGACTAATCCCGACTTTCCTAATATAATATTTTTTAATCCCAAATTTGGCGGATAGGTTTTAATCATGAAGTGAAAAATATGTAAGGGTTCATGGTAAAACAATCTCACCTATTTACACCAAGGTGTTTGTAAAAGTACAGATAACACATTTTTCATAATTTCAAAATTCTTAAATCGAATTTGATTAATAACAGCCACTTGAGAAAATACGCCTAAAGGATTTAAGTTGTAAAAGTTTTTGCAATTTATTTTTATATTGGTGGGATTGTGGTGACATATTTTTTCAAATTACTGCTGTGGTATTATTACTAATTGGATCTTAAATTTGATAGATAATGGTAAGTTCGCTTTCGAGGATGTTTTCTCAACAAAGATATGAATTCGAGGGGTTTAAATTGGTGGGGGCATGTTGCTCTCACGAGAGCTAGGGGAGTGTTTGACCAGGAGCTTGAGGGAGAAAAATGAGGATTGAGTATTATCTTTTTCCAACGTATCCCATGGTGTTTTGCCTGAATTTTGAAGGTTGTGGAGCATATGAATATTCAACGCTTTAAAGGGTTGTGTTCTAATAGCCATCGTTATCATTTTTAAGGGTTGGTTACGGGATAAAATTATTTCGATGTTTATTTTTTTATATATAAAATTTAAATTTTGAATTTTTTTAAATATCGATATTTGATTATTAGATCAACTAGACATTAATAATCTAAATATCTTTATGAATTCTAGAAATAATATTCAAAATCCTAAAGTATCCACGATTTTTGGTATATATTATTACAAATTATCTAACTATGAATTCTCCCTCCCCCGGCGGACCCCCCGCGGCCCTCCCCTCTTTCTCTTCCTCCCTCCTCCCTCCACGGCCCTCCCCTCTCTCTCTCTCCCTCCCCCCTCCGCACCCTGCCGCGGTCCTTCCCTCTCTCTCGCCTTCCCCCTCCGCCCCCCTCCGTGCTCCTCCCTCCCCCCTCCGCCCCCCGCCGCTCTCCTTCCCTCTCTCTCCCTCCCCCGCGGACTCCTCTCTCTCTAGGGACTTTGTCACGGGTTGAAGATGCGACACAATGTGTCGCGGGTTGAAAACGCGACACAATGTGTCGCGGGTTGAAAACGCGACACAATGTGTCGCGTCTCCAACTCCAGACAAATACGGGTTTTTAATAAAAATATTTTTCCGTTTGAATTATTTAAAAAAATTTCTTTTTTTGAGTCATTTCGGAACATGACTCCTCAGTTCAATACATTTGTACCCCCACAAAATACATATATGAAAACACGGAAGAGATTTTTTTTCCCCTTTTGGGAAAGTTTGTTTGGATTTTCAAACCTGTATTTCGCTTGAAGTCACAAACAATTTGTGTATGAATATGTTGTTTCTTCTAAACTAGCGTCTGATTGAGAATACGTGACAGAAGGGACAAGACATACTAGACAGGATGAGATAAAAAGTTTGAAAATGCATGAAAGTAAAGCTAATTAAAAATGATCAAAATTTCCCTTTCAATCTCTGTTTCTGAACCAAATATGATATTTTCTATTTTAAATCTGTACCATTCTGCTTTGTATACCATTCCAAACATCACCTAAAAGTTCAAATTGTATCCATGTATGTCTTTGATAGCTTGTGTTTGGCGGTGGAAAATTAGGCAAAATCCAGAAAAAAAATCAAAATTTTCTAAATAATCTATTCACCCCCCTTTAAATTATAACATATAGTGCCTACAATATATGAAGAAGAACTTGATTTCTATTTAGAGGTGGATGATTTCTGTATTTGTATTCTATCTTTAAAATTTTGAGTTTATGGATATAAAATTTAATACAAAACAAATTATATGGATGCCGTATAAGTCTTTTCATGAATCCTAATAATCGAATTCCTACTGGGGTCCATGAAATGGCCAACACATATATGTGTGAAACCAGGTAACAAGCTTCACTGATTGACTGAGACTTTGGGTCAATAGGCAAATTGTCATGGAAAATGAAACCTAACAGGACACACTTGCATTTCAGTTGCGTAGGTTTAGGATGTGGAATTTGAACCTTATCCCCAATCTTAAGTTATTCGTGTAAGAATAGAGAAGTAGCAGATACTTCTGATTTTCATAACCATGGTATTTAACAACAGTCTTGTCCTTAAATTTCATAAGAAGAAAAGATTGCCAATAAAGTAGCCAAGAATATCGAGTCAATTCCACCGATTCAAAAGTCCAATTGAATGCTCACATACAGAATTAAAATTTTTATCTAATAAAAAATAAAATATTGTAATTATTTGTTAAGTCACAATATAAAAAAGATCACTTTAACTAACAATTTTTATTTCGCTTATTCCGAATATAACCATCATGTTAAAAGATAAATGACCAATACAATATAAAATCTTAATATTTCATTGCTTTTTTATCGAAAATGAAAATAATATAATAATATGAAACCATAATATTTTATTATTTTAATGAATTATCATAATAAATTGATTTTATATAAAAAATTTTATTATTACAAATATAGAAATATAATAGTATAAATATGAAAATATAAAAATCAAAAATCAAATATTTTTAAAATCAAATCAATAATTATTTTAATTTTGATATATAATATATTTTAACATTCACTCTTAAACTTAATACGGTACAATAAAAAAAATTTGATTTTGAAAGAGAATATAGATAGAGAACTCAAAATCCTACGGGTGTTTTTTGTAATCTTGAATAGCAGCTTTTTTAGAATGGATCACGAGTTTTCTAGAGATGTGTGGACGCGTGAATGGTTGTGTTGAATTTTGACTATAACTCATATTAAAAATAATTCGCATTTGTTATAAAATTTAGAAACTATAATAAATTCAAAGAGTAAAATGCAATGCAAAGAGAGAATAATTTTAAAGAGAATAAATTTATTTTCTATATTGCTATTTGGTGTATATATTCAATATATTGAATAAATAAAATATTTATATAAATTGGGGTGCATACATAAAAGGAAATATATAAAGTTAAACTAATCAAATATTCTCCTAAATATATGATATTTCAATATTGTAACATAACTTAGACATAAAAAAATGTTAATAGTAATATTGGCATCAATTGTATATTTTAAAAATATTCACCTTTCAGATATTGGATATCTATCCAAATTTCTTAGAGTTTATAACACTCTCTCTTAAATATCTGTTACACAGAAAATAAGTCTCATTAAAACCTTACTATGAAAAAATCAGTGGGTAAACAAATTCTAATAAAGGAAAAATAGTACATTATTCAAAGTGTTTGATAAAATACTTACTCCTCCTCTCGAGAATATCCCCTTAAGATCTTTAAAACGATACATTCCAATTTCTTTTACTAATCTTGTAAAACTACCGGTCAGCAGAGATTTGATAAATAAATTTATTAAATTCTCATTTGATCTGATTTATTACATATAAATTTCACTATTCTTTTGAAAGTCCAGTGTATAGAAAAATTTATGTGAAATGTTTTTAGTTTTATCTCCTTTAATATATCCTCTCTTCAATTGTGCAATGTAAGCTGCATTGTCTTCAAATAATACTACAGGAATATCTTCCTTGAAGGATAAGTTGCTATTTTTCTGGATATGATGAGTCATTAACCTTAACCAGATACACTATCGGCTTGTTTCATAAATAGCTATGATCTCAGCGTGATTCAAAGAACTAGCAATATAGATTGTTTTGTAAATCATCATAATCTGCATATTCAATTAACATTGGTTTAAAATCATCATAATAGAACAAATCAATATTAATTGTTCTTTAGAGATATCAAAAAGTATATTTGACCCTATTCCAATGTTGTCGCGTAGGAGAAGAACTAAATCTTGCTATACATTCATAGTAAATGATATATCAGGTGTTGTACAATTATCATGTCACATTTATTTAATTAGAATAAACTAAATGATTAGAAATTAGAACCAAAATTTTCCAATTATTTAAAAAAATATAAGAATTAAGAAAATAACCTTGCTCCTTTTCATCCTCTTTGGCTTCATTTTGAAGGAGTCTTCTTTCTTCTGGTTTTTCTTCTTTGAGGTCCTTTTTTTTGGGCCAAAATTCCTACGAATCCCAAGCAAAATATTAGTACTTTCTAATGATTAATTGTGTTACCACAAATATATAGCATACGAACTAAGTAGGTGGACAAAGAAGAAACAAAGAAATCAAAGTTGTTAGATATATGTTAGAATACAATCTTAGAAATGTTTGAAGCAATTGATCCTACTAGAATACTAAATCATCTAACATGCACTTTAGATTTGTCCTAAATTAATCATTTTCAAAAATTGCAGCTGTTGCACAATAGGATGCGAAATTGTGCCCACGTGTTTAATTTAGTTTAGTGTCGATTGGGTGTTGTTAACTAAGACTATGCTGTGAAATTTAAAGAGTCCTAGGTTCGAAAGCTCAAACATGAACTTAGTTAATGAAACACAATGCTCATATTTTATCAAAACCAAACAAAGTATTTGGGATTGTGAGGGTGGTGGCGTGACATTTTGAGTTTGAAGGCTGGGAAAGCCAAAGAATGGAGATGTTACGCGCCTAGTCATTGGTATAATATTCATATTTGTTATAAAGTTCAAAAACTATAATTAATTCAAAGAATAAAATGCAATGAAAAGAGAGAATGAATTTATTTTCTTTATTGCTATTTTGTGTATATATTTAATATATTGAATAAATGAAATATTTATATAAATTGGGATGTGTACATAAAAGAAAAGATGTAAAGTCAGACTAATCAAATATTTTGTTAAATATATGATATTTCAATACTGTGATATTTATAATAACATAACTTGACATAAGTAAAAAGACACCGTTAATAATGGTATTGGTATCATTTGTCTCTTTAAAAAATATTTACCTTCCATATATCGGACATCCATCCAAATTCCCTAGAGTTTATAACACTCCCTCTAGAATATCCATTACGTAAAGGCACTACTAGAAAACACGCCATCAGCGACGGAAAAATCCATAATTAAAAGTAAGAAATCCGTCGCTAAAGGGTATCAGCGACAGATTTAGATTTCTTCCGTTGCTAAAGAAATTCCCTAGAGTTTGTAACACTCCCTCTTGAATGTCCATTACATAAAGACACTACTAGAAAACACACCATCAACGACGGAAAAATCCATAGTTTGTAAAAAAAATCCATCGCTAAAAGGTATCAGCGATGGATTTTTTCTGTCGCTAAAAGTCACCTCGCTAAATATCAACGACAGAATACTATCCGTCGCTAATATCAATGATGAAAAAAAATCCATCGCTGATAAAAAAAATAATAAAAAAAATCAGCGACGGATCTAATCTGTCGCTGATTTTTGAGTTCTCGAAAAAGAAAGCACCTTGCTCCAGGCGCCTGACCCGCGCACCAACCTGCCTACCCGCCTGTGTGTTGTTGCTTTAATATGCCTAAAATTCCTCCAACCAGCCTCCCGTGAGTATTGAACACGTGCACAAACAAAGTAATAACAATACCACAACTAACACGCCACAATGAACTCTCTTGTCTTATTCTTTTTTTTTTACTTGTTAGCTTTATCGCTATTTTTTTAATAATAATAAAATAATTTAAAATTATAATATATTATAAAATAATAAAATAATAAAATTTTAACTTAAAATAAAATATTACAAAATTTTAAAAAATAAAATAAAATTATTTTTCTACAAAATAAAATAAAAAGAAAAGGAAAAAGAATTATTAAATAAAAAATTAAAATTTTAAAATTTTAAAATTTTAAAAAAATATGTCACTAATCCGTCGGTAATCCGTCGTTAAAATTTCCGTCGGTAATCCGTTGTTAAAATTTTTGTTAATAATCTATCGTTAATCTGTCGTTGATAGCTATATTTATTTATTATTTATTTTTTATTTTTTAAACCATTCACCACTATACCGACGAATTAGCGACGGAAATTTTTCGTCGCTAAAATTCCGTCGGTAATTTGTCGCTGATAGGTTTACATAATTTTTTTTACTATTCACCACTACAACAACGAATTAGTGACGGAAATATTTCCGTTGCCAATCGCTCGATATACAGTCTAACGTTGTTCCGTCGTTATTATCAACGGATTTTTTTCCATTGATAATTTTCCATCGCTAATGGTGTGTTTTCTAGTAGTGAGAGTTGGTCTTATTAAATCCTTACTAGGAAAAAACCAGTTAGAAAAAAAAAATCCTAGTGAAGGAAAAATATTACACTATTCAAAGTGTTTGATAATATACTTATTTCTCCTTTTGAGAATATCCCCTTGAAATCTTAAAATACATTCTAATTTCTTTCATTAATCTTATAAAATTAGCAATCGATAGAGATTTGATAAATAAATCTGTTAAATTATCACTTGATCGGATTTATTATATATCAATTTCACCATTTTTTTGAAAGTCCTATGTATAGAAAAATTTAGATGAAATATTTTTAGTTTTATCTCTTTTAATATATCCTCTCTTTAATTGTACAATGTAAGCGGCATCATTTTCAAATAATTCTGTAAGAATATCTTCCTTAAAGGATAGGTTGCTATTTTTTCGGATATGATGAGTCGTTGACCTTAACCAAATACACTATCTGTTCGTTTCATGAATAGTTATGATTTCAGCATGATTCAAAAAAGTAGCAATGTAGAATGTTTTGTAGATCGTCATGATATAGAAGTACCATCATAAGTAAATATATATATCCAATATGAGATCGTTTTTATGTAAATCGGAAAAAAATCCAACATCTGCATATTCAATTAGCATTTGTTTAAAATTACTAGAATATAACAAATCAAAATCAACCGATCCTTGAAAATATCGAAAAATATATTTGACCTCATTTTAATGTTGTCGTGTAGGAGAAGAACTAAATCTTGTTATACATTCACAACAAATGATATATCAAGTTTTGTACAATTATCATTTCACATTTATTTAACAAGAATAAGCTAAATGATTACAAATTAATACCAAAGTTTTCCAATTATTTAAAATAATATAAGGATTAAGAAAATAATCTTGCTCGTTTTTATCCTCTTAGGCTTCATTGTTTAGGAGTCTTCTTGCTTTTAGTTTTTGTTCTTTGAGGTCTTTTTTTTTTTTTGGCCAAAATTCCTACAAATTCCAACAAGCAAAATATTAGTACTTTCTAATGATTAATTGTGTTACCACAAATATATAGCAGATGAACTAAGTAGATGGACAAAGAAGAAGCATAGAAATCAAAGTTGTTAGATATATGTTAGAATACAATCTTAGAAATGTTTGAAGCAATTGATCCTACTAGAATACTAAATCATTTAACATGCACTTTAGATTTGTCCTAAATAATCATTTTCAAAAATTGCAGTTGTTGCAAAATAGGATATGAAATTGTGCCCACGTGTTTGATTCGATTCAGTGTGAATTGGGTGCTGTTAACCGAGACTATCCTGTGAAATTTAAATAGTCGTGGGTTAGAAAGCTCAAACATGAACTTGGTTAATGAAACACAATGATCATATTTTATCAAAATCAAACAAAGTATTTGGGATTGTGAGGGTGGTGGTGTGACATTTTGAGTTTGAAGGCTGGGAAAGCCAAAGAATGTAGATGTTCCGCGCCTAGTCATTGGTATAGTATACACATATATGTTCAAGATATTCAGTTTCATACTTAAATGGGTTCATTATGACTCCAAATCAAGTCAATGTAGAGATAAACCTAAACTACAATTAACTTATGATTACTCTATTCCAGTCAAACAGGATAACTGGATGTTTGAGCAGTCTTAATGTGGGGTTAAGTGAGAGAGAGAGGGATAAGTAGTACAGTTTCCTAGATGACCACTTGAGCCGAGCAGCATCAGTGGTTTGGAGAGACACAGAGAGGTAATTACAATTTCCTAAATGAAGACTTTGGCCAGGTTTATAGAACTCCAACAATATTCAATCAATTACTCGGATATTTACATATTCAAAAAACACGCAACTAAGTAAAGTTGAATAGGCCAAACCAATAAATAAGTTTATTAAAGTTTGATTCGTTCTAATTTGTCAGGTATAATTTGAATTTGGAAGTAGTCATTTCTATATATTTGTACCCCACCAAATATATATATATATATATATATATATATATGAAAACATGGAAGAGATTTTTCTTTTGGAAGTTTGTTTGGATTTTCAAACATGCCGTATGAAGTTAAAATAGATGATTTGAATGCATTCCCACCTTTATTTCGCATGAAATCAAACAATGTGTTGTATGTAAACTAGCGTTTGACTCGGGGTACGTGACAGAAGGGACAAGAATAAAAGGTTAAAAAATGCATGAAAGTAAAGTTAATTACACATTATCAAAATTTTCTTTTCTATCTCTGTTTCTGGACTAAATATGATAATTTTTATTTTAAATCTGTTCATTCCGTTTTGTATACCATTCCAAACATCACCCAAAAGTTCTAATTGTATCCATGTTTGTCTTTGATGGCTTGTGTTTGGCGGTGCAAAATTGGGTTTGTAAGATTTATTAACCCCAAACTCCTACCGGAGTATACTTTTTAATTATAGTTTTAAAAGCGACTCATAGAAATAGAGAAATAGCATTTGGGACAGCCAATCTCTTATGGGCTCCTTAGTGTTCAGACCAAATTAATCGGATGAAATTTAGATACCGATTGGTGATAAGAAAAATACGTTTATACCAAATAATAATAATAATAATAATAATAATAATAAGATTGAATAATAGTTTTCTCTTATGTATATTGATGAAATGTGCTGCATTGTTTATTTATTTATTTTTTATGCTAGATCTTAATTTTTTAAAAAATAATATTTAATTAAAAATTCTTTATCATTTGAATACCCGTGAATTTGATATATTCGTTTTCGAGGACCATAATAGGGTGAGATTGTCCACGACTGGGGTCCATGAAATGGCTAACACATAGACGTGTGAAACCAAGTCAGAAGCCTTACGGATTGCAGTCTATCTAGACTCCAAGTCTTTTGGTCAATAGGCAAATTGTCATGGAAAATGAAACCTAACAGGAAATACAAGCATTTCAGTTCCATAGGTTTAGGATGTGGAATTTGAACCTTGTCCCCAATTTCAAGTTATTCTTGTAAGAACAGAGAAGTAGCCAATAGTCCTGATTTTCATAACTATGGTATTTAATAAGGGTCTTATCCTTAAATTTCATAAGAAGAAAAGATTTGTCATGGAAAATGAAACCTAGTTGCATTTCATCCGTAGGTTTGGGATGTGGAATTAGAACCTTATCCCCAATTTCAAGTTATCCGTGAAGTAGGAAATTGTCCTGAATTTCACAACAATGGTATTTAATAGGAGTCTTGTCCTTAAATTTCATAAGAAGAAAAGATTGCCAATAAAGTAGTCAAGAATGTCGAATCAATTCCCCCGGTTTAGAAGCCGAATTGAATGCTCAAATACAGAATTAAAAAATTTATCTAATAGAAAATAAAATATTATAATTATTTGTTGAGTTACCATATAAAAATGGTCACTTCAAAGTAACAATTTTGATTTTTTGAAAAATGAATGCCAAATTAAATAATAGATGAACAATATAATAATATGGAAATCTAATATTTTACAGGTGTTTTTGCAACCCTAAAGAATAGTTTTTATAAGAACATATCTGATTTTTCTTGAGATACTTGTGGACATATAAGCGATTGTTTTGAAATCTAACTATAATTTATATCGAAGATAGTTGAAAATAGCTCGGCCGCAAGCCCTGACCGAGGCTCTTGCAGTGGCTCTGAAACATGAAATTGGGGAATTTGATATGAAATTTCACAAAATAAAAAAAAAAGGTTGCCCATGGAACACGAGAATAAAAAAGATTACTGAGAACAAGTAGTAGGAACGTGTCTTGCCTTTCTACGTCAAGCAGCCTTGATTCAACAACCAATCCAAACCACATTTCCATGCATAACAATATAAAATACATAACACGTTGCTATGACACCAAATTTTGCACTTCACCAATGGCGACTCTTAATAAAGACTAATAATCTATAATTTATTGGCTGTAAGAAATAAAAAACTATTATTTAACATATATTATTTTGAATCTAAAAATAATTATTAAAATTCAAATAACTAATTAATTTGTGCATCCTTTTCTTTGTCAAGTTAACATTCTAACCAATTTTCTAAGAAATATTACACAAATTTTGTGATAAAATAATTAAATTGGATAATTATTTTAGAATTCAATAATTATACACATTTTATTTTCGCCCCTTCATCAATTTCTTGGAAAATTATCGCCCAAAAGACACCAAATCAATACCAAATCTCTTACCCACTTCCAAGAAACTTCAAAAACTTTCCTACCCCATTAAAACGTAAGTCAACTAAGCAAAAGGTTTTCTAGGCTCAGGCAGCTTCTCAGTAACCTCCATTTCCATTATTCTGTATCTTCCGTACCAGCAGACAAAAAAGGCAGGCCAGCCTGCCCCCATCTCCCTCATTGAAAGTGACTCTTCTTCAACCCCACTAAAAAACTATATAATTTTTTACCGGTAAAATACGTCTGCCATAAGCATAGGATTTTGAGAAATTTCCTTTGGCATTCTCATGAAATTCCCATTTATTTATATTGTTTCCACTTTGTTTAGTTACAGAAAAAGACCGTGTGGCAGCACACAAGCAGTTTCCTGCGCACCGCCTTAGACCAATTTGATGTTTTCAAATTCCACACGCACATCTATATATATACCCTTTTCTTCATTCTCCATACCCGTCTCATGCAAACTCAAGCTTTTCTTCCTCCTCAACCTGGTTCAGCTTTGACCTTGACAAGTCATTACATAACTGAGAATTGTAATTCAATTCAGTTTCTAAATACAACCTTGTTAATCTCTTTGCCATGGAGAACGTACTGGAGAACGCTATCTCTAAGACAACATCTTACCTCTGCGTAGGAACATCCATCGTTTATCTAGTAGTTTCAATCTTAGATGTTTTCTTCCCGGATATGAGTGAAGTTCACAAATTCATAGTGAGATCTTTGCTTTCGATCCAAACTGGACCTAAACTTTTATGGGGTGTGTTGATTCGAGCAGAGGAGAAGAGCCCAGAATTTGAATTGCCAAGCCAATCGGTTTGCTCAAATGAGAAAGCTGTTGTCGACAATGAACTGCAAAGAGAAGAAATAGAGGTGCTGATGGATAGGCTCGGAATCTTTTTGGACTCAGAAGGCGAAAAACTGCAACAAAGGTTAAATTCTCAAACGATTTCGACACTTTTTGAGGAGAAGGAACCAAGCTTGGAAGAGGTGAATGAAGCTTTTTGCGTCTTTGATGAAAATAAAGACGGTTTTATTGATGCTGAGGAGTTGCAGAGAGTTATGACCATTTTGGGACATAAAGAAGGATCAAGGATCGCGGATTGCAGAAATATGATTAGAGCTCATGATGAGAATGGAGATGGGAGAATAGACATCCAAGAATTTTTGAAGTTCATGGAACATAGCTTTAGCTGAGCTATTTTTTAATCCCTGCAATAAGAGAGTCTCTACATGTAAAAAAAATAACTTTCATATGTTTATTATTATTTATACCTTCGGCTCTGATTCACCATTCATCTCTTCAATTCCCGAGTGTAGATGAAAGGCAAAGCAAATATTAGATTTCATCACAATAAACTATGTAAATCTACATTTTTTAAATGGCCTAATTGTGAATTCTGAACGAAGTGATCTAAAACTGAAATTTGGAATAGCTGCCAAGTGCAATATTTTAACTTTGTGGGACCCTTTTTTCCCAAAAGATCAACCCAACCCTGATGGCTGACATTACTCTGAATGGCCTAACCCTTCTCCTTGTTCCATGGTGGCTTCTTTTATTGCTTCAACCGCAGCCAACTTTGAATCACCTTGTCTCTAACCGGACTAATTGGAACTCAAAACCGGACGTGTACAGGAAAATTTCATTTACAGCATGAAGGTGATAAACTAAGTAATAAATGAATGTTGACAGAACCACCAAGATTTATTTACAAGGTTACAGTAAAGAGGAAGCTAAGATCCAATCTTAGCTCTGGGGCGGCTTGCTTGAAATAACAGTTCTACGAGGAGTGGGGTGCTACTTAAAACACCTTCCCTCTTTTGTATAAGCTAAAGTCTTCCTCGTGAAAAAGTGAATGAAAGCTGGAGCCTTGAAATTTCTATCGGAAGATGCCTGATAAACTCCAAATAGCTCAAGTAAACTGGACCATACCTCTTAACTCCACACATTGAGAATTGACGGAATCAAGTTCCTTGGTCTTATTCAGAAGTTGAAAGGAGAAGAAAACTATCAAAACCTTGATTTTGGATTTTCAGGTCTCATCTACTCCTTTCCGTGATATATCAGCTGTTGGCTGCAGCAAATGCAGGACATACAGCTAAAGTGTAGTGATTTGGCACGCATAGATGAATCTTATGTCTATCCCTGATAGAAGGGCAAGTAAAAAAGAACACAAGTAAGAATGACGCATTGAGATATGATGTCCATGTTTATGGAGTCTGCATGTTTGAAGTAATTTAGATGCCATGACCCATGCAAGCTGCTTCAAGTGATACAACCACCTTAAAAGCCATGTGATATTCCGATGCACTCTCATTTTGCCCATCAAGATGATGGCAAGTACCTTGCATTTGGCATACTCCGTCATTAAAACAGAAGTATCCAGGCAGAAACTCATGCACCATCTCATGTCCATGTGCCTGATGCCATCGAAGCATTTCATGTCAATGTGATGCCACAGAAGCTTCTACAGAAGCTTCTTTCAGCTGATTGACCTCCTCGGCATATATCATCCCATATTTCTCATCACTTCCGCCAATCATATAAATGGGCTGTCCATGAAAATCACCAATAATCTGCACAAGAACATTCTCCATCCTGAAAACTGTGGAAACGATTGGCATCTCTAACGATTATCACCCTATTTGTAACCTTTGAGACTAGTTTAACAAAAGAGTGGCAATCATCACATATTCGGAGGTTCTTAATGACGCGGATCTCTGCAGCTGCAGGTGTTTTCATGAGGCCATATGCCACAGCCAATTTCTCACTATGACAACTAAGATAACCTTCCTTCTGTTCGTCTTCCACATCATGGAAAACTTGGGCAATATCTGGTATATAACCCAATGGTTTTATCATTTTCAACAATTCCATTACTTTCTCATAAATCTGGACATGTTCTGCATGCTTATTGTCTTCTGAGACAAATACATGAACATTATTTTTTATCTCAATCC
This sequence comes from Dillenia suffruticosa, assembly GCA_033439265.1. NCBI lineage: Eukaryota > Viridiplantae > Streptophyta > Magnoliopsida > Dilleniales > Dilleniaceae > Dillenia > Dillenia suffruticosa. The sequence goes on along the minus strand of JAVTVX010000029.1, from coordinate 3,640,475 downwards.
AGCTTGCCCCTGGTTCTTTTTTTATGCTTCTTTCCCTGATCAACTTCCGAATCTTAACCACTCCATCCCACCTTTTTGCCCTGGCATACATATTAGACAACAAAATATGTGTTCCGACGTCATTAGGATCCATCTGTAGCACAACTTCTGCAACTTGCTTCCCCACAGCAAAATCTCGATGAATATGACAAGCATTAAGCAAAGTACGCCAGGCAATGACATCCCACTGGACTGGCGAAGAATTCATGAATTCCTGAGCTGCATGAAGTTTCCCTGCCCTGCACAGAAGACCAAGAATGCATGTATAATGCTCCAATCCCGGCTTGACACCATTTTGCTTCATCAAATGGTTGAGATAGTAGAATCCTTCTTCCACTAGACCCAAATGGCCACAAGCAGCGAGGACTCCAACAAAAGTGACATAGTTTGGAGGCTCATCAGCTGTTAACATATCATAGAAGACAGCTAGGGCTTCCCTACCAAGCCCATGGTGAGAGTATCCAGATATCATTGAATTCCAAGTAACTAAATCCCGATAGCTCATATGTGAGAACACTCTATTTGCTGCCTTGATGTTCCCACTCTTAGCGTACATATTGATCAAAGCATTTGCAACAATTACATGGTCCCTAAAGCCCAGCTTTTCAGCACGTGCATGCAAGAGTTCCCCATGCTTTAGTGCAGACAAACCAGCGCAGCAGTTCAGCAGCACAGCCAAAGTATAATCATTAGGTTGAATATCAGAAGCATCCATCTCACAAAGGAGATTTATTGCTTCCTCAAAGTAAGCATTTTGGAGGTATGCACCCATAACAGCCGTCCAACAGACAACATTCTGGTCTTCCAACCCATCAAAGACAGTCCTTGCATACCGAGCTCTACCACATTTACCATACATGTCAATAACTGCACTGCTAACAAAGACATCAAACTCAACATTCATCTTCATTGCATAACAATGCACCTGCATACCCCACCTCAAATTCTTCAGACTAGCACAAAGACCAAAGGCACTTACATAAGTAACCTTATCCCATGGTACACAATCCTCGACCATTCTAAACAAAATTTTTACGGCTTCCATTAAACACCCTTGCTCCAAAAATCCCTTTATAATAGAATTATAAGAAGAGTTATCAAATCCGGGCACTGAATTCAAAATTTGCAAAGCCAGTTTAGCATCCAAATTCATGGAATACAAATAAATTAGTGCATTCTTCACATACTGATGAAACAATAGTCCTGATTTCACCGCATAACCATGAGTCTGCCTACCCAGATTAACCGCACCACGCTCACAACAACCTGAAAGAACAGTTGCCAGTATATACTCATTGGGCCTCACGTTATCCATAAGCAACATATTTCTAAAAAGCTCAATCACTTCCAAAGTAAAACCATTATGCAAGCAACCTGCCATTAATGCACTCCAAGAAACAACATTTCTTTCACGCATTTGATCAAACAGTTGGCGACCAACAGCAATTTTCCCACTCTTGGCATAAAAGTTTATAAGGGAATTCACCTGAATTAGATTGTTTTCACTGACTTGGTTGGTTATGATCAACTGGGCATGAATTATTTTACCCAAATTTAAGTTTTTCGAATCCGCAGAGAGTTTTAGAACTTTGACAATGTCTTTGAGAGATGAGGAGATTAACGGGTTTGGTTTGAAGAGAGATGTTGTGGTGTTTCTGAGAAGAGGCTTTAGGTTTAGGTTTAGGTTTAGTGATGGCATTGGCAGAAAATTTTGGGAATTGGATGGCTGTTGGAGCGGAGAGTGCATTTACCCTCCGCTTGAAGCGAACGAGTCGTTTTGTCCCGCTGGTCGGGTGGCTAAGGTTTGGGCATTAGGCCCGACTTTATGGGTTGGCCGAGCCCGATCCGGTTGTGCATGAATTTTTTTTTTTTTTTTTTTTTAAACAAGGATTTGAATGGGGATGTGATTGGGGAATGAGATTTATATCATTGGGAATAAGATTTATATCACTGGTTGTTTCCCGGACCTGATTGTGCATGATTCGCCACTAATAAGTCCTATCTTATAAAAGTGATTTTCGAACTAAAAGCCCGACCTAATCATTAATATGAGGAATCAATATGAAGAAGAAAATCCGACTCGGTCCCACGGGTTAGTCTAAATTCAAATGGAGCATAGATAGCATTATTTTATCATAAAATATTTTATTTGAATTATATTTAATAATTATTATTAAATGTCCAATCAACTAAATTTCGAGAGTCACTACTTTAGCCACTAACCTTGAAGGGAAGATACCCGTTTTCTTCTAATATAATATTAAGGCTATTTTAAAACTCAAAATCATACGTTGGGAGTTAGTCATTTACGGTGGGTATTAAATTCTATACAAACAGATATACGAGAATATTAGATTTTTTAATTAAAATTTTATTCAAAACTTGAAAATAATAAAAAAATACGTTGGAAGAGCTATTTCTCTAAAATGAACACGATAAATACTCAAATCAAATTAGTCGTAATTTGATTTTGTATACCGATTGATATAACACCCAAAAAAAATTCTTCATAAGCTAATTCAATCTTCAAAACAAATAAATAAATATGGGATTATCCACTTTAAGGACTCGGTTTTGAAAATAGGACTCCGCATCTTGCATAATAATTATATTTTTATATGTGAATCATTTTTAGTGATTCAAAAGAAAATTGAAATATAAAATGAAGATAAGTCATTTTTTGCTCTTAACCTCTCAAACCATGATGCAGACGAACTTAATTTTTTTTAGTCAATAGCACAATTTTTACAGATTCTATCAACTAGATCTTGTTACCACTCTCATATGTTTTGGATTTAATATATAGTAATTTGCTTTAGCTCTTTCTATTCTCAGACTCTCAACCAAGATTATAGACAAACTTAATTTCTAGCACAGTAGCATTACTTTTACGGACTCTAATATTCTGATCTTGTTAAAGCCCTTGTTTTGGATTAGTTATCTTCCCTTCTTTTCTAGCTTTTACAACCTTGGGCATGGAAATTTACTGTCTCCAAATCTGGGGAAAAAGGTGAAAGAAGATAGAAGGTTCTGAATTTTTGTTCGGTTCCTTCACAATGTTTGTGGTTTATGATCTAAATAGAGTTTCTTTTTCCTTTTCAGCATGCACGTGAGGGACATGAATCCTGGAGAAATTTCAGGTGATGAATGCATGGGCCTCGGCAAAGGCAAGGTTTTGAAAGTTGGTATTCACAAGTAAAATCTGTTTCTGAATTCTACAGGCCAATGAAATATGGATGTTTGAAAAGTCCTTTCCTATTGATTTTGTTTGTTTGTTTACTGTTTTGCTACTCTCTCTCTCTCTCTCTGTGACCCCACTTCATACAGGCACCTTAGAACCCAACAAACATAAAAAATACCGAAAACTGCAGTATTTGTTCCTTTAAGCTAAACATGTACCCTGCTCAAAACTAAAACCTCCAAGCATTTAAATCTTCCCCTTTTTCTTTCCCTACTCCACACTCTTATGTATATGACTTATTCACCATTGGTCTTAAGCTTTCAATTTCTATTTCAGATTTCTCAGCATTTGGCACTGTCATCCAATGGGCTATTGCTCGTGCTCTCCTCCAAACGTGTGCGCTGGGCACATTTCCAGCATCCTTTTCAGCAATCATTAATAGGCTAGAGAAGAAAAATAAGTGCTAAATGGTAAATACATTATTTATTGTATATGGTTATTATGTTTTTGCTTGGTAAACTTTTAGGGGAGATGACTCGAACTTCGGTTCAAGTTGGAGGGAAGAAAATGATATCATCCGATGAAAGCCTTTTCAATCTGTCATTATGGTCTTATCCATTTCATGAGACAGCATGCCATGCACCAAAAGTTAAGACTTGACAACCACAACGTATTTGTAATCTACATTTTAAAATTGTTGGAAGCCTTTGCATGAGTCCGGTTAAACTTGAGCCCATGATGGGTTGACCTGGATCCGACCCACTTCCCTCTCCATCGATAAGAGCAAGGAGCTTTCTAAATTGATCACGTCTCTCCACCACCTTAGGAAGAAGACTTCAAAATAGCTGAGTCTCTCTACCACCATTAATGAATCTTTCACAAGAAGTTTCAGTGCATACCTATAAATTTGTGACTGGAAGGGAGAGGCAACAACACACAAGGAGTGTGAGAGAACAGAAGAGAGAGAGTAGACTCTGTTTTTTTAAAACCATCCTCTGTTTTGTGATTTTAGGAGAAAGCTCCGTGCAAGGAAATCGAGAGAATTTGGGTTGTGGAAAGCGTGTGGCTTCCATCTTATTGTTACCCATCCGATCAGAGCATGTGATTCAATCGAGATCCGAAATTCTACTACGCGTCGTGTCGTCTGACAAGAGGTAACCATTTTATTTTCTTTGTCTGATGATGTTATGTTCCATCCTTCACTGGTATCAGAGCTTCCATGATTGAATTCGTGCAAGAAAGATGTCCTTGGTCTGAATTTGTGAGAGCTTGACCCGGAGCTCTCATGGCAGTTTTCTTCATGATTGTTCTTGCTTAACAAAACCTTACACATAATTTCCTTGCATACTTGTGAACCTCTCTGCAAAGTTTTATTGCAAAATTCATCCTATACATTGAGAAATTTGATTTTGAAAACATTACAAATGGTTGTCTTTGTCGAGTTTCTGCAGCCTATTATTTGCATGTTCACATAGTACTCCGTAAGAGATTTTCAATGATATATTATATGCCTAAAATAGATTTTTGGATTATAAGAAAATAAAACCTAAATTTGATATTTTGAACAGTCATGTTATGTGTAGGTTCTGGTTTATTGCTCTTCTGAATTCGTGCATGTGTACGTTATGTTGGAAAGAAGGCAGCATGTGGAGGTCATGTGCGTGCTGGATGTATTAAATAAATGAAAAAAATATGAGAAAGAGAATAAAACCATACAGACTTGAACAGGGGCTTGACAAGGAGTCTGAGAACCTTCAGCCATTGGAGCACTGCACTAGGCCGCGTCCAAAAGTCATTTAATCTGATATTAATGCATATTTGATTACATATTTATTTCGAAAATAGAAACATATGTTTGCTTGGATTTGAACCCGAGTTTGATATTTGAACGAGCGTAGCCATCACATAACAATGATTTGTGGTGTCAAGAAATTCAAGCATTTTCTTTATGAATGTTTTCTGAATTTATGGTATATGAATAATTTATGACTATTAATGCATATATTTGTGTGTGTTTCTTGTACATGTTTGAAAAATGTGAGATATATACATTTTATGTCACATATATATATATATATATATATATAAATAATTTTATTCAGATATTTTAGTTTCGATAGATAATTGGGAGTTATGCAAATTTTTAATTTTATGTTATTTATATCTAGTAAATATTATTTCAATAATATATTGTGATTAACATGTTCTATTACTAATAAATATTTTGTGTTAATATCTACATGCCTTATATAGAAAGAGATATGGTTGTTGTAACAAATAATATAGTGGCCAAATTAAATAAGAGTGAAAGACTGAACGGTGATAAATTTGATATTTGGTATCGGAGAGTTCAGTACATTCTTGAAAAGTAAGAATGTGTAGAAACTCTATATCACACTATGGAAGAAGTAAAGTTTGGTGGTATCAACAATAGAAAAATCACGAGACATACAAAGTCTAAAAAAGGAACAATAATTATGCTTGCATTACATTGTTGAACTGTATGCATAATGATCTGATGGTCAAATTCGAGATATACCAAACTACACATGAAATATAGAATGCTTTAAAAGCAAAGTTTAGAGCGATTTCATCAACTAAATTAAGACAGTTTATAATCAAATTTGACACATATATGAAAAAGCAACATCACTCGATGAAATAGTATTTGAGAGAAATGTTAAACATGATTAATAAGTTGAAATCCGTTGGACACACATTAACTGATGAGCAACAAATACAATCTGTCATAAGATCGTTTCCTTAAAGTTGAGAGCCAATGAAAATGAATATGACTCACAATTATAAAATTAAAGCATTTGAGAATGTTATGAGTCATATAAGCGTATGAAGGCAACTAGATCTTCCGGACAGGACAGTGTTGCTGAATCCAGCTCAAATAGGGTCTCCAAATGTGAAAGGAAGAAGAAGTTTCTTAAGAAAAGTATTTCAAATTTTAAGAAAACCCAAACTAATCATCACAAGAGAAGTAAACGCAGTGGTAGAAAGAAAAAGAATAAAACCAATCAAATATGTTATAATTGTGGTAAAATGGGCCACTATGCTCGTGAATATATTGAGTCAAGAAAGGAATTATTCGAACCATTTTCACATAATGTTTGTGTTTTTAATACTATTATACTCACCAAATCAAATTCTTTTTGGACTCTTGAATCAGGAGCAACGGACTACGTAGCTAGAAACAGAGGATTGTTTGTCAAATATCATCGAATAGCGACTGATTCGAAATGGATATATGTAGAAAACAATGTCAGGGTTGTTATAAAAGATATCGGTACTTGTAAATTATTTTTTGAGTTATTTACCAAAATATAGTTTTTTAAAATAAAATTATTTAAATATCATGATTTTTTTTGTTTCCCAAACTATTGATTTCGCACTTTAAAAATGTAAAATTATGTGAACTTATATTAAAAAAAAAAAACAAAAACTGGTTTCGTACTCAGAGTGCGAAATCAAATTCGCACTCTGGGAGTGCGAAATCAAATTCGCACTCTGGGAGTGCGAATTTTTACGGCAACTACAATCAACACTACCTTTACTTTGTGAGGGAGAAGGAGAAGTAGATCAGGGCAACAGCAACGGAGGGAGGAAGGAAGCAGAGGCAAAGAAGTTCTTCGCTAGGGTTTTATCACAGAGAAGGATAGCAGTGGCGGAGGGAGGAAGTTCTTGGCTAGGGTTTCATCACGGAGAAGGCGAGTAGAGGTGGAGGGACAAAGGAAGCAATGGCGAAGAAGTTCTTCGCTAGGGTTTCGTCACGGAGAAGGGTAGCAGCGGCAAAGGGAGGAAGGAAGCAGCGGCAGAGGAAGAAAGGAAAGCTAGGGTTTCGTCGCAGAGAAGGCCAACAACGGTAGAGGGAGGAAGGAAGCAACTGCGGAGGGAAGAAGGAAGGCTAGGGTTTCATTACGAAGAAGGCAGCAATGGCAGATTGAGGAAGGAAGAAAAAATAATTTCTGTTTTAACTCGATGATTTCGCACTCTCAAAGTGCAAAATTAGTTTCGCACATTATGAGTGCAAATTTTGTTTTGCACTCTCAGAGTGCGAAACCTCAATTTAAAAAAAAAAATTAATGAGTCAATAAATGATTTCGTACTCTTAGAATACGAAATTAATGGTTTGGGAAATAAAAAAAAAATAATAGTTAAATAATTAAAAAAAATATTTTGGTAAATAACCCTTATTTTTTTAAAATGGTCACGGTTTACTCCTACATGATATTTTGTATACATCGGATATTTGACATAACCCTATGGCAGTTACTGTTTTTATGTTTTTGGGTTTTAATTTGAATTTTTATAGTGATGTTGTATATATTTATCATGACACCGATTTTCATATGAATTTATTGATTCCGAATTAGCTGATGAAAAGGATGCCAACCAGTTCATTTATTCTGCATAGGAAATGATTAGTCGGTAGAAGAGGATAATTTACATAGAAATAATATCATAATTTAGTAGTACCATTAATGGACTAATGCAGATTTTTTGTCTCTCACACACACACATATATTTATATGTCTGAACGAACTGATTAAGCCTTTCATTTTCATAACTTCTAAACGTAACCCAAGAATCCAAGCATTAAATCGTCTTGATTATAGTCTCTCTCTCTCTCTCTCTCTCTCTCTCTCTCTCTCTCTGATTTCAAGTGGCACCTACTCCTAGGAAGTCTATAAAAGGGGGAGGTAGAGTGGTCTCAATATGGGTAGCCAAGTTGGGGTCTGTTGCTGGGGCAGCTGATGGTGATGAAGATGAGGAAGGCTGAGTGACTGAGACCTGAGATGTTGATGGCACTGAGACTGAGTTGTCTGATAAACAAGAGAAGTGATGGTTGTTGTGAATCATCATCACCAACATTGAAGGAGAAACTTGATGTTGGTAACTGTGGGGAGAAATCGAACTTGAACAGGTGGTGGTGTTGCTATACAAGCAGTGATCTGTTGGCATTGCCACATCCCAAGACCTGTTTTTTTTGGCTGATAAAGCTGCGATTTTCCTCTCTCTTTATACCTGCACACATTTGCACCTTACTCATTAGTAACCGGACATCCTAAAACAGAAGAAAAAATATATATATATTGTGGGGATTTTACTTTCACATTTTTATTTTAATGAATAAATTTGATTGTGGCAAGAAACAACATTATTAAGGAAAGAAATACAGACACAAATTCTCTTCACTATTTTAATGATTTAGGTTATAAAAAAATTAAAATTAAAATTTATGATTTGACATGAAAAGCTAATATGTGTGAGCCACACAAGCAAGAGAAATAAATAGCAATATACATACAGCAGAACAATGTAAGTGCAAAAATTTTCATATTCAGAATCTAACCAAGGGAACTTGATCTGAAGAAAGATGAATAATCCATGTATAAGCCAATGAGAAAAAAGCACAGAAATTAGAATACAGGGGACGATTATGCAGATTGCAGTGCAGAGAACAATTAGAAGAGAGAGAGAGAGAGAGAGAGAGAGACCAGAGTACAAACCAGAAAAGAAATCAAAAGATGTCTGGTCAGCACAAAGTCCGTTGTGATCGTGAGCATGATACAAATTTGACTCTTGGGCTGCTTCACAGATATTCATGTATATGAAATTCCCATTATACCCTCCATCACCACCGCCGCCACCAACAATTTGTGTGCTGAGCAAGAAGCTCCCATTGCAGACATTAAAAGGATTAACTTCACTTAAACTCTCTCTGCAGTCAAGCCTTGTTGTAGCTAATTGTTGTTTCTTCCTTCTAAAAACACTTGTCTGTTCTCTGTATTTTCTAGCCATTACAACATGCCAATGATTTTTCACTGCATTATCAGTCCTTCCAGGAAAAAGCCTTGCAATCATAGCCCATTTGTTTCCATAAACTCTATGTGCTTCCATTAGTCTCTCCTCTTCTTCTTCACTAAACGCCCTTCTTTTTATCCTTGGATCCAACTGATTAAACCACCGCAATCTACAACTTTTACCTTAAAAAAAGATAAAAGTAAATAAATCATTAGTTTAAAAGGAAGGGAAAAAAGGATCTTTTCTTTTTACCTGATCTTCCTTGTACTTTCTCCGCAATGAGATTCCAATTCTGAGGACCATAAAGAGCAACAAGTTCTTTGAGCTTAGAATCCTCAGAAGGTCTCCAATGTCCTCTACTGCAAACTTTTAATGATGAATGCATCGCTACATTCTCTTCCCTACTTTGTTGCATTTCTAAAGCATAACCCTTTCTACCCTTCTCACAATTCTTCGAGAGAACGACTCTATTTTAATGTATTATCACAACCTCCATTGATAAATAAGGAGGTGGAGGAGAAGAAGAAGTTGTATTTTAATGTCATGTATGCAAGGTCACATTCAACACTAGAAAAGGAAAACGAAAGAGGGAGGTCGATTGGTTTGTTATGGAGTTGTAAGGTGAGAGTTGCAGAGTGAAAAACTGAGGGAAGAGAGAGAGAATACCGCGAATTAAAGAAGAAAAATCAGAAAAAGTGATGAATACAAATATTATAACAGTAACCCGCACGATTACTCTTTTTCCTGATTTTGTTTTTTACCTTGATTAGGCCAGATGTTCAGAACTTTATTCTGATTATTCTGAATCGAATCGTTACGGGACTTCCTTTGCGACGACAGATCTTGTAATATTCATTTTTTGTGCTTCCTTCTCAAGTCAAACCTCAGAAGTAATAGAATGGTGAAAACCCTTAGACAGCTGCACCAACCAATGTTGGTTTTTTCCTGATGTTTCTTCACCCGCGTGCGAGGATTTCACCCCCACCCCCACCCCCACCCCCACCCCACCTTTCTGATTCATCTCCTGACCTCTATTTTGACAGTTTCTGGCCGGACATCTACCACTCTTCTCTCTAGTGCGTGATCTTCACCTTCCTCGCATACTTTTATTTTTTTTTAATTTTTATATTTTCCTTATAGTAAAGTTCCAACTTACATCAAGAAAAGCAAAAGGTACAATACCAAAATTTTGAAATATAATTTGCTAAATGTCGGTTCCGGCAAATAGAGCTTAGAAGGTAAAAATATCAAGAAATATTAAAATCAAATTTCGCTTATATTGAAATTAAGACTTTATGGCATGTGAGTCATTTTCTACGTCTTTGGACTACAAAATAAAAAGAAAAAATCTATTATATTCTCAATTTATTAGGAAAATTCAATAAAATATGAGGGTAAATAGTAAAAATAAGTCAAAAATATTGTCTTTGAGTCAAAAGTTTTTTTGCCATTTAATATATTTGAAAGTTTGTGAAAAAAAATAGCTTGTTTACTATAGGGGTATGGGTGATAATACATGGTGAAACTTTTTACTGCATTACATTAAAGTTGATAAATTTTGATTTTTTTTAATGAAATATTGTTATTCAAATGAGTCTCGATTAGATACCTATAAGTTTGGTAACATATTTGTATTATATGTTTTCCTAGTTTGATATCACAAAGAAAACATGTTTACTTGGTTGCAAGTAGATTTGAGTATTCGATGGAGCTTATCAAATAGGTTAGAGAAAAATATATTTTATTCATATTTGATTAGCTTATGTTTTTTTTTTTTTAATAAATTATCGATATCCGGTAATCATATTAAATCTGACTAAATCTGGTTAAATTCAGATTGAACTCTTAAGAGATAAAATTCTCACGATATCTATTTTTATCATATATAAAATTCAAATTCAAAATATTATTTAAGGGGTAATAATATTTGATCATTGAACTATGTGATTTTGAGACTAAATTGAAATACTCTTTTTTTTTTTTTGTGAGAACTAAATTGAATTACTCTACGTACGCTTAATACAGTAAAGAATAGATAATTTCAACTTTTTAAGTTCTTGCTTGTATAATTTAAATTGGATAAAATTTATTTTATTCTGTTTGTAATATTTTATAAATAATTCTTTTAAAAAAGTATAAAATTTGTTAGGTAATTCTTGAATAAAAATTTATTATTTTTGTAGAGAATATTATATATAAAATAATATAAAATCAATATAAATCTTGATATTTTGAGCTCCACCACCCAAGACAAGGAAGGATTTTAATCTGGGTTTTTGCCTAATGGTGTAATGGGGCCAGCTCTCCCATGCTGAATATAATTAGTAATATCTAAATAAAAAAAGTACTTTTACTCATTTTTAAACAGAGTGGAAGGGATTGAAAATCACCCGATACCCAATTGGTAGTGGCTAAATTTAAATTTAAATTTAATTTGAATTTTTTTTTCACCCCACCGAGGCTGAGGATCTTGCATTGGGCCTGTGGAAGTCGTCTCGCCCATGTCACGCGTAGAAGGTCGGTGCACCTAGCCCATCTTTCTCTCTATCTCCCTCATGCTTGTCTCTCTCTAGGTTAGCAAAGGGTTGGGGGACTTTTGCGAGGAGCGGAGGGGGAGTAGTTTCAGATGCATGGCAGGGTGCAGGGGCCTAGTTTCTTAGTCCCTTCGCTACTGCAGAAACTCTCCCTCCATCTCCTTGTTTCTTTTTTTCTTAAAAAAATGAAAAACAATTTTTATTAGACAAATGTGTAAATATATATTTGTATGTATATGGGTACGAGTATTAAAATTAGTGTGCTTAACGTATTTCTTGCATATATTCATAACTATAGTTTAATTGATATCGTTTTCTAGTCTTTGTAAAGGTATTGAGTTTGAATTTTCCTACAATGTTTTTAAAATTGGACCAGTTTGACTAAAGAGGTCCCCAGCATTATGTGATTTTTGATAATTTATTATCATATTTGGACATAAATCATGACAATCTATCAGCAAAAGGGTATCAAATTTCATAATTAAAATGATTCATATCATAGATATATTATTAGAAAAAGAAAAAAGAAAATATTATTTTAAGTATCTATAAAGGGAAAATTGGAAAACTCATTGGTGTTGAAAATTACTTTATTTTTTTTTTCTTTTTGCTAATAATAAATTTTTAAAAATATCTTTTAATTAAAAAATTTTCACTTTAATTAAAAATTACACAAAATAAGAAACAATAAAAATAAGTTGAGATGTGATAATAAATTATCAAAAATTTAAAAATTCATGGGGCACTTTTGGATTTGCAATCAAAAATTAAAAAAATGAGTTTCAAGAATTTAGGAATTTATTTGGATTTCAAAAATCCCGTGATTTGGGAGTTTCATTTTAAAATCTCATTCTCATTTTATTAATATAAACAAATCATAAGAAATTCAATCCAATTCTTGATTCTGATCCAATTTAACCAAACGTCCCCTTATATATATATTTTTAATAATTTTCTTTTTTCTCTCTTTTTTTAAAAAAGAAAATAGATGATAATTATTATTAAAATATTTATTAAGAGTGAAAATTTTCCTAATTAGCTACGTATGGGAAAAGAATAAATTTTATAAAATTAAATTTTACAGAATTAATTTTTACAAGAGTAAATTCCGAAATTATCATTCTCTTTCCACACATCCTCAGAATGAAAAAGAATAGAGAAAATATACTGTGACATCTGCGTAACGTACAACTATTATGTTTCACCAAAGAGCAGAATCATTTTGCAATCGAACATTTCTACGCATGAAGAAGCAGTAACCGTGCCATCCTTTCTTGAACTTTGGACAATGTTGGTGGAATAGAATATTTTGAGTTTGAGCCACCACATGGTTGACCCGAACACTTTCAAACTTAGCCGGTCGGAAAGAAAAGCATGTTGTCCTGGCGACAGTCCAACGATCATGATCTCTTTTCTTAACCTAATAATCCTAAACTCATATCTCTGTATAATAAAAAAAATAAAGAAAAACATGTTCTAAGAAATAGTGCAGGAAAATTTTTTCTTTTTTATTTATTTTTATCTATATTCGAATTAATACAGTCTGATTTACTATGGTTCCTATGCTTTGGTCCTTGAGATGAAAGTCATTCACAATTTCTGTGGAGGCAAATTCCCCTTGGAGATCAATAATAATGTTATATAATTCCCTGATGCAACTGTTTTAAGGTAGGTTTTATAAATTGTTTTATATTTTAATATTCCCTCTTGACTCAGAATATTTCACTTTGATATTTTGTATGATTACACCCACTCTAAAAATTTTAATTACTAAAGGGAGATATTATTTATTATTTTATATTTTAAGAATTTTCTTGTTTACTCACTTAATGGATTTGTTATATAAAATTAGTGTAAACACAGCATTATTCCGAGCAGAAAGGGATTGAAATTCCACACTAACACTTAGCTCGTCCTGTGGTTAGGTACGGATAGTCATCCAGTAATATTTCAAATTCAAATTTTGTTGGATTTAATCGCGCATGCGGAAGCGAGAATTAAATAGATCGGAAATTTTGGGATAAATACATCGATAGGACAGTCTCCAAAATCCACCGTGTCGCGATGTCCCTCGAACGGATCGCACGGTCGGATGGTGATCACGAGATTAGTCGAATCACCACCACAGTATCACAACGCCGCAATCCTCATGTCCGGTGAATCGTTTGACGTTGGGAGATTTTCCTACGCGAAAATCTCCATCCCTCTCTCTATTTTCTCTCTCTAGAGAAGTGCAATGAAACCCTAGCCTCCATGGTTGCCTCCTATGGCTGCTCTCCACACACAAGGTAGGAGAAGGAGAGTTTCCTCCATTGTTTCCTCTCACAGAAGGAAGGTAAGATCAATTTCTCTTAATTGGTGGGGGTTACCACTTGATGGTTGGTTAATTGATAATTAAATATGGGAGTTACCCCATTCCTTAATTACCCAAATGCCCATAATGGGCATATTCCAATATCTCCCACTTGCACATGAGGGCATTTCACTTCCATCAATCACAAGATCGCAACTCATGTAATCTATCGCATCACCCTACTGGACTTTCATACTGGATTGGGCGTCGTGCGACCGGCGAGTGCACCTGCAAGCAAATACTTCTCGATACACCTGTTAGGATGATCGAGTAGTCACTGTTAGTATAAAAATAACTCGCTATACCCCAGACTCAATGCATTTACATCAATCGAGCCACTTTCCTCATCGAAAGTGATCCCCAATCAATTTGCTCGACTATGTATTCATTATTATGTTTGAATCCCAACATGGATTAACATAATAGGTCGACCTATGAATACATGACAATGATGTAATATCTATTGGCCTTCCTTTTCCCAAACTCGAATCTATCGGTCTCAATTCAGCTGTTTTCCTAGACCTGCCCCTTAGACCTCAATTTATCTTCCGGGCCATAGGTAAACAGACTAAAGTAGCAACACTGAACCAATACTTCTAGAGACAGCCGAAAGTAATAAGGGCATAAGAAATCCCACCCAATGGATCTCAGGTTTCACACAGTAGGAACGGGGATCAAGATCAAACTATCGTCTCAAATAATAGCTCCCACTGTCCCATGGTCGTCTCATCACACGTGGTATGAAACACGTGCCACAGTGTTATTCCCCCATCTCTCAAAAGGCATATGTCAGATTTCTCTAACACTGTACAGGTACGGGACTCAGTCTACACATAAGACTTTACCCAGAGATCTCAGAGAGAGCATCTCAGAGACAATATCACAAATTGCAGGTGATATCTGAGATCTCATACCTGGCTGCTTACAGGCAACATGGATGTGGGTATTTCCATGTCGGTCATATCGCATATGACCTCATCCTGAACACATATCAGGACGACTTATGTTCTAGTAGGGCTACTCTCAAAGCCTCTTACGACTAGAATCCGTCTCATCTCCGCTCACTCAGAGTCGGAGGTGGTCACTCGTGTGAGAGAGTCGACCATGCCTGCCTGACACATCTTTTATCACAAAATCACAATATATGACAACAAATGATGCATAAAATAAATATGTAACTCAATAATGCATACATGTCATATATTAAAATAAGCATCTAAAACAGTATATAAGGAGAAATGTTAAAGTACACTAAACCCAATGATTCCTTATCTCACAAAGGAATCTCTCACAACGGGTTTTCTGAAGAGATCAGCTCTCATGCTGTATGTCAAGGTGTACTTAAATGTCACAATACCCTTCTCGGTAATATCTCTCATAAAGTGGTATTCGGTATCAATGTGTTTGGCTTTACTATTATACTTAGGGTCTCATTTGTTGACAGTGTCGGTCTGATTATCACAATAATCATCACTGACCTCCCACTATCTGTCACAACCTCTAAGTCTTTCAAAAAATTTCTAAAGCCAACCATTCTCATGAACTGCAATTGAGCATACTACAAGCTCAATCTTTATCGTAAATAGAGATATACAGGTTCTCTTCTTACTGCTCTAAGAAGATAAAATCTTTTGCGTTTATTCAGATCACTACTAGTATCTGAATCTCAACCACAAAACGCAAATCACCTCATCCGTAACACATGGAGAGCTCTGCAGTTCAAATGAGATATTTCAGAATCTTTTTTCACCGCTCTACAGTGATCCCTTCTAGGATTCTATTAATACCTACTCACCAGATCGACTGCTAAATAAACGTCTGGTCATGTATGCCTCATCGCATACATCAAATTGTATATATACCTCATCGCATACACTAGAAATGTATTTTGCACTGGAATAAGGGATTCTGCTCATCTCCCTTATTTCTTTATAAATACCAGGGCATGTGTCAAGATTCAGGTCTTTTTATCCTTAGCGATTAAAGTATCTTTTAAGTTGTGTTCATTATTCTCGAAATGCTTAAAAATCTACCTGATGTAAAACTCTTGTTAAAGAGTCAACACCATTCTCAAGCGATCCCTATGGATCCAAAATCTGAGAATGAACTAAAACCTAATAACCATGTTACAATGGTCATTTGATACTCTCTGTTGTTCCCGGACAACAAAATGTCACCTACATATGAGAACATGATCATAAAGGAGTTATCGGGACGTATCAGATATATGCAATGATCCTACTCGATCATTACAAAACCATAAGATATCACATTCTAGTGAAATCTCAAACGCCGCTGTCTAGATGATAGCTTAAGGTCGTATTTTGATTTCTAAAATCAATAGACCTTATCCACCTGATCTACTAGAACGAACCCAAAAGGATGCTCCATGTAGATCGCCTCATCTAGACTTCCACTACGAAAGCGGTCTTTACGTCCTTGTGATGTGACTCTAGATACATGTTCATGACAATCGCTGAAAGATAAACGGATTGAGATAAATTGGACTATGACTCCTCGATAGTCCACCCCTCAGTCTAAGTGTAACCCTTGGTTACTAGACGGGTTCTTTATCTCTTCATCAATCCGTTGACCTTTATCTTGACTTTGAGAACCTACTTGTTCCCAATAGTCCTTCCGCCCTTAGGCAAATCAACTAGGTCCCAGACCCCGTTGATTCTCATCAATTCATTCTCTTTATTTATGGCCTTCAATAAACGGTATTTTGCATCTTTTGCAAAACTCTCGAGAGTCTCTTGAACCGTTTTAGATTTTTTCATCATCCTCTAGAGTCGCAATGAGAGTCTCACCCTCAATCGAGAAAACAACGTTTAAATACGCATGCTCGATGCTCTTAGGAGGATAGAAAAATCTTTACCTCTTGATGGATCGCTCCCACTGAGATCAAGATCCGTAGTGGATTCTTGTATCCCACCGCTGGGCTCCCTGAGCCACTAGACTCATCCATCGCATAAAAGGTAGGGTCCAAATTGATTTCACCTCTCTTAGGGAAATCATTCTCAAGAATATAGTATTACGAGACTCAATCTCGATTATAGTGCCGTTCGTGTTTGCCTAGGAACACATATTTTCTCGCGGGCCTAACTCACCGTGTGAATGCGAGAAATCGTGGCACAACCCCATAACCTCAAGTGGCTAAGGTCAGGCTGCCTCCCTGTCCAAAACTCAAATGGGGAACTGACTACTAGTCAGTAGTCTCGTAATACTCTTCTCGAAACAGAGCCCCATGTGTAGTTTAGACGAATACTTGCGTTCTCGCTCGGTTCTGAGAGTCTTTACTCTCAAATCTAACTGATTCTCAATCTCGCTTATGAACCTCCTGAAGCAGTCTAATGCCTCAGACTTGTGCGAGATCAGATAGATGAACCGAAACACACGTAAACATCTATAATTATCTACACAACTCCATTTCCGGCTCTCATGCTCATGAGACCACAATAAAAAGAAGGAAAACACAATAGTTAATTGCAATGGAGTCCCAGCTCTCATTGCATCGCCCAATGGTTTTCTCGTCATTTTGCCGACCAGGCAAAACTCACATACGGGTAACTCGAATCTGGTTAGCGGGTCCAATAAACCTCTCGCTACTAACCGATTCATCATCTCTGACCCCATGTGTCTAAGTCTACTATGTCATTCATTTACATCATCATCTACGCAATCAGATGTAAAGACAATAGTAGAACGACAAGAAACCATTACAAGGAGTAGCACCCAGTGCATACATTTCATCATGGATTAAAACCAGAATTATTTAGAAAATTATCGTATTAAAAACAAAGGAATAATTTCACGCATATCGTAGTCAATTTTAGACAAGGTACATAATTGTAGATCCGTCGAATGCCTACAATATTGATGACGTCATAGCAAGTGTCGTTCCCTTTGACAACGACAAATGCTTTGTCCTTAACGTAAATCCTCCAAACTTAAGGATTCACTTGACGGAACTATATTTACGCACTCCTGTCTCGAGTTACGTGGTCGGTTGCTCATGATTTCAAAGGAGAGAAATCAGTGAGCATTATAGTGAATGAGACAAATCTCAAACCACGTAAAGAAAAAGAATATTTATTTCTGCTCGTCACACTCACGAGCGAAATGACCAAATCTACCTCAAACGTAGCAATTTACATTGGTCTAAACAAATTCCTTCTTCTTGCGTTCTTGTACCTCATTGTCGGTTTTCTCGGATGATTTTCATTACCTAGATCTCGAGTCTCGTTCGCTAGGCTTAGCGCCGGGGAAGTCCTTACTTGACTCCTCTGAATAAGCATGACTCGAGTGTGGCCTACTCGCCTCTAGGTGCTCCTCATCGAGCTCACAATATGTATTCACGTCGACGAAAGTACGAATACTTTCGTCAAATGTGAGAAAGGATTTCACGGTTTCCCATGAATCAAGTAAAAACTGGATCACATCCAGTACCTAAATTTCATCCGAAATTTACTCGTCCGTATATATTAACTCGGTGATCATACTCGTCATTTGCTTCATGTATGATTAACCCTTTTCTTCTACATCCTCACATAGGAGCCGAAGAGAGCAACACTATGCTCTTATGGGACGAGTCGAACCGACATGTTCATAGAATATGACTCGAAAAACGAGATTAAGTTATCGTGTATGCCACTGTAAGCATTGCCCTAACTTGGCAAATCTTTTATATCATACACGATAGATCTCTTTATCTCGTATATTCTGAGACGCGGTGCCCACCCTGAGGCCCATCATCTCGTGCCTCAGATTCCCGTTAGATTTTGCATCTCGAGAATAAACTGAATCTTCTGATAAAATCGCGTAGATCACATCATTCAGTTTGTTTTCCTTGCAAAAATTTAATACAACAGTTCTCAACGTATTAAGAGAGATATTTGTGACTTGGAGATGCTTATTATCACATTTTTGTACGCCCTACGAATCATCAAGACCAAAATGACTTGAGTACAACCCCAAAGCAAGCGTATGAGTCAACAGACACCATACACCACAACTTGGAATCGCATCTTACCATTTGGATTGTGATTCGGCACACAAAAACCCACAAAAAATCACATTTATGGATATAGGACCCCCCAAAAAATTGAAAAAATTCAATTTTGAGCGACTTCACGCGCCACCCAGGGTCCACACGCGCCGCCGCTTGCCGGCGGTGCGACCCACGCGCCGCCGCACGCCTCCACGCGCCGGCGGTGAGCCTCCACGCGCTGCCACGCGCCTCCACGCGCTGGCAGCAGTCTGGCTCACGCGCCAGACGCGCGGCGCGGCTCATACGCGCTGCCACGCGCCAGGGCCGGCTCGGCTCACGCGCGCCCAGTCGCGGCGCGCGGCTCACGCGCTGAGCCGTGTTGAGCCGGGTCTGACCGGGTCGGTCAACGGGTCATGTGTGACCCGACTGACCCGGTCAACGGTCCGGTCCGACCCGGTCGGGTCGGTTGGCGGGTCGGTCCGGGTCAGGGTCCTACCCGACCGCTGACCCCCCGCCTGTTCACGCGCCTGTGTGGCGCGTGAACTCCACGCGCCTAGCAGACGCTCCTCCTGGCGCGTGAGTGTCACGTGCCAGCGGGTCTGGGCCGGGTCTTCTTCGCCCGACGGGTCCTGCAACGGGTTTTTCGACCCGTTTTCTGAAAAATACAAATCCGGCTGCTTTTTCTTGCATTTTTCAACTGGGAAAAATTTGTGGGTATCCTCCAAACATCCTACACTCGATTTTAGGAGGATTCAAACCCAAAAATTCTGGAAATCAACCACCCCAGTCGCGGCCCTCCGCGGCCATTCGGAAATCCCGGTTTCCGGCACCCAAAACTCATAATAAAAGACATAAAACAATAGATCTAGATGCAAGGAACTCATTTATATCATTTTTATGCATCGATCCGCCCTCTAAAGCCACAGATCTAAGGGTTTTATGTCCGTAGGGTCGCAAATTTCGACCGGACATTTCATGGCCCAAACATACTCCGAAAATTAAATAAAAAATATGTTTGTAATCTCTGGGCCATGGGTATTCTTGCAGTGTTCTCGGATTCACGAAACTCATCCGTGATCCGGACACCAAAATTTTAAAAACCCAAAAATAATTCCGAAAATTATTAAATTAAATCCAACGACTGCTCTGATACCAATGTTGGATTTAATCGCGCATGCGGAAGCGAGAATTAAATAGATCGAAATTTTTGGGATAAATACCTCGATAGGGCAGTCTCCAAAATCCACCGTGTCGCGATGTCTTTCGAACGGATCGCACGGTCGGATGGTGATCACGAGGTTAGTCAAATCACCACCACAGCATCACAACGCCGCAATCCTAATGTCCGGTGAATCGTTTGACGTTGGGAGATTTTCCTACGCGAAAATCTCCATCCCTCTCTCTATTTTCTCTCTCTAGAGAAGTGCAATGAAATCCTAGCCTCCATGGTTGCCTCCTATGGCTGCTCTCCACACACAAGGTAGGAGAAGGAGAGTTTCCTCCATTGTTCCCTCTCACAGAAGGAAGGTAAGATCAATTTCTCTTAATTGGTGGGGGTTACCACTTGATGGTTGGTTAATTGGTAATTAAGGATGGGAGTTACCCCATTCCTTAATTACCCAAATGCCCATAATGGGCATATTCCAACAAATTTTGTATACAGATAAAATACACGCAGTTGACCTAATAAAATATAGTATTAGATCTCTTAACTAAGATTACGAATTTGACTTACGACTTAAGTATGAAGTAGATTACATTAAGAAAATAGTTCCCTTAAATAGATTATTATAAGTTTCGAACCGAATTAATTGAAATATAAATCTGAATATCTGTTGGTATAGTACCAAAAATAACATATATTATGAGAGTTTTATCTTTTAAAATTTTAATTTGATTTAAACCAGATTTAATATCGCCGACGGTTGGTTTATTAAAAAAATTGGCTGGAAATTCGCCCCGGATTTAGGCCAGCAGTCCTCGGACTCGATTTCGCAATTCTCCATGCTATTCCGCGTGTTGGGCCAAAGACAAACTAGGTCCAAACAGAGGGAAGAACTGGTTTCATTGATCAGTTAATTTCTTGGGCCTACCATAGAACTTTGGGCCTAGTGGTATAATCCCGCTTGGACCAAAGTTGGATTTATGGTATCCGTACACGCAACCATGTTAATTTCTTGGGCCTTGGATATCTTTTGGGCTGTTTCAATTTATTGACTGCTGGGCCAGCTGCTTGCGCAATATACTTCAAATGGGCCTCAAGTTTCTGGCCGCTATCCTTTTTTTGGTACATACCGAATCCGGGGGAAAGCACCACTTAAGCCGAAACTCTTTGGCTTGCTTTTCTTAATTTTCCATATTAATGTCACCACTCAATATTCAGAGTTTCATTCCGATTAATCTAAATCGGCTGCTGCAGGGTCACTTTGTGGAGGTAAGTTTCCCAACATTGTTTTTTTATACTCAATAAAAGTCAAACTTCCGATCTAGTTAAAAAACGAAAGTGCTCATCTCACCAATACCAATATTGTTTTTCCTATACCAATGAGTTTCAGCTCAAATGACACATTTTTCCCCTATACAATATGCTCAAGTTTGAGCCCATGTATGAAGAAAAAAAAAACATTGTTTTTTCTATATTAATCATACACCAGCTCTCACGTTTTATTTTTAATTTTGTTTTTGTGGGTTTGAAGCTGAACTTTCAAAGTCCCCACCTTCATCTTCACACATTCAATTCAGCACCACGAACGAAAAAGAATTCTGTCCTCTACTCGCGCCATAATTGATGACCCCCGACCAATGTTATTAAAACCGAACCGAACCGTCGGTTCAATCGGTTCAATTCTTCTTTTAACAATTTTGCGATTTGATTGAATAAAAATACCGTTTTACAATTGAATCGAATGAACCAACGGTTCAACCGTGAACCAAGGTTGAACCGCCGGTTTAAAAAAACTACAGTTTAGGATTAAAACCTAAAAAAAAATATTTTTTAAAGATTTTTTTAATTTTTTTTAATTTTTATGAGATGTGAGACTATCAATTTTTTATATTATGATTTTAATTTATATTTTATATGACTTTATAATTTAGTTATTTAGTTCTTAATTATCAATATGAGTTTTAAAAGTAATTATTGATTATATATATATATATATATATATATATTTAATTATTATTAAAAAATCAACAGTTCGACCATATTGATCCACGGTTCAATCGGTTCAACCAGATTTTTGAATTTTACAGGTCAATACACGGTACGGTTCTAATAACATTGCCCCCAACCAAGCTTTTTTGAATTAAATGATCAGTTACTCTACCTCCTTAACCGATCATCTAAAAAAAAACCTTAAAAATGATAAAAAATGATTTAAAATAATCAACACCTAAAATGAGATTCACAGTACTCAAAATGGATTAATCGAAAATGGATTAATCGAGTAAAATCCTGATACCGATAGTGAAAACAAAAAAAAAAATTGATGACCCCTCTTATTAAAATTATTTTTTTTACAAATATAAAAGCTTAAAATTATTTGAACTTGTAGAATTTCCGACTAACCAAGAAAAATATACACATTCCATTAAAAAAAATCAAAAACTTCAATCAATTGAATAGATATTTCGTTTTTTAAGATAAGTTTCAAAATTACTGGAAAATATCATTACGAAGATGTTATATCTTCCAACATACTTGTTTAGTACACATGATTTATAAATTATTGTGGATGTTTTATATATTTATTAGTATTTATGCGAGAGAGAGAGAGATAGTGATTGAAATATTTATTATTATATAAATTATATATATATTAAGGTGGATAGAAGAAGGGGGATTCAATGTGAAGCCATGAGATAGAAACAAGGGAATCGTCCCACAATTAATGGCGGGATCCCAGCAAGAGTAGACACCATTAAATTCCGAATCACATAAACCAGGCTGGTTACACCTTCCCCCATGACTATATGGACAATAAGGTCCCATTCTGAGATTCTATGGAATCGCTGTTCTCCAAGAGGGAAGAAATTTTGGGGAATGCAAGAAATGGAAGACCATAGATTTATTTTGGGCTGTTTCATATGAATTCAAGCTGGGTGGTATGCCCCTGTGATAGGGACATTGTGACTGCTTAACTACTCATGCGAGAACGATTATGGGCACACGAAAATGTTTTCTGACTTAAAAAATATATATAGCAGAAAGTTTATTTGCTTGTAGAGATTAGAATAGTTATATTGGCGCCTCACCATCTTCATTTTTGTCCAAGAAAAAAAATAGAAAAGAAATAAGAGTCGCTTTTACTGTTCTTATTGTTTTTTTTTTTTTTCTTTTCTGCGAAAACGGTGACAGAACTTATCCTATCATAGGAACACTTGGGTTGTAAAGAATTTCTTAAAAACTTCTAATTAAATATATTTTTAAAAAAATTTAATATTCGAATTTTTATAAGTGTGTATTTTTACGATTTTTATGTAATAAAAAAAAATTTTAAGTTGGGACGATCGGAGGGGTTGAAATTTATATATATATATATATATATATATAACTTTTATCTTTTAAACTAATGTAATTCCCAAAAAAAATTCTTAATACCCACTTGAGTTTTTACTTATATATTTTTCTACATTTTTATTTTCAGTGTTACTATAAGGTCTCGTTCTTTGCATTCGTTTCTTTTTCTCATTTTGGTTTCCTAGAACCAATAAAAATTATGAAATTCAGATAAAAATATAAAAACCCTCTCACACGCTGAATGTGCAAAAGTACCCTTCACGCGGCGCGACCCCACCTCAGGGGCAACTACTTGGAAAAATACATTTTGTAGGGCCCTCTCCTTCACATGCGAAGAGTAAAATGAATATATATGCAGAGAGGGGTACGTCCTACGTGGCTTCACGACGTGAGGACACGTCATGGTTTCGGTAATCTTGTGATTTGGTAAAATATCTTCACTGCCGCCGACATCGTAAAAATGGAAATAATCGGTAAATATCTAAGAGCAAATAAACCCGGTCTGTTTTTTTTCTTTTATTTTAGGTTTTCGTCGACTATATTCAAATTTTATCAAATTAATTTAATTCAAATATTATAAAATTTATTTTAAAATTTTATCAAATTAATTCAATTAAAATATTATAAAATTTATTTTAAGAATTGAATCTTTCATATCTTACTTCACCAAACAAACCCACTCTACTTCAATAATAATTTAAATCATTTAAAAAAACATTTATAAAACATGTTCTTATTATATACCGATGGTGATTTCGGTTTATTTTATATAAGACAAAAACAAATTTTATTTTTTAAGAATTTAATTTGATTTGAATCGAATTTAATCGGATCTAATATGATTATCGAATGTCGATAATTTATTAAAAAAATTATATACATGGTAAAAAAAAAAAAGAAAGAAAAAATGGTTGGTTGGAATGAGTTGGAAGAATTAAAACCCTTTCTTAAAGGAACAGCAAAAGCATGTAGAAAAAACTAAATCCATTTAATAAGATATTTTTTTTTACCATTTGCTACCTCTCATACAGATACTTTCAGCGGGGCATAGGAATAGTTCAGCTGAAGGCCTCTCTTTTTTTCTCTTAGAGGCCATGAACTATAAAAAAAACACCCAAAAATTAAGTACATAACTCAAAAAAGGGATTTTTTTTTTTTTAAAAAAAAAACCCTTTTCACTTTAGCAAACATATTTTTGGATTACCAAGTCTATAATGAAAAATCTTAAGAAATGGTTATATAGTCCTAAATTGTAAAAATTAACGGAATTGCCCTCCAGAGTAAGTCTGGCCAAAAGACCAACCAGGATGTGCAACATTGTAAGAGACTACACTGCGACCATCGCTTGTTGTGACCTTAAAGGAGAGGCTTTGTCCATTAAGGTTAGAATTGCTCTGCCAATTTTGACCCCAGTTCCTTGACATGGGTTGCCATCTTGTTCTTGAGCCTTTGATGTACACACTGTGGACATCTCCGGCACCGCCCACATTAGTGATTAGCACCAGGTTGAAGTAGGAATGTCCATTGATTGTAAACCTAATTCCCCCGCGTCTTCTACATGGTACCCTGTCATAAAAATTTGAAAAAAAAAAATGGACTCCGTAAGTAAAAAGAATAAAAAGTTTTCCCAATGTCTGTTAAGGGAGGGAGGGAGGGAGACGGGAGAGAGAGAGATAGAGATGTGCTCCAACGAAATATCCAGCAGCAAGAAGAAGGAAAAGAATTGAATAGTGACGGCTATGGCACTTCTAAAATTATCGTATCAAATATATTTCTTGATTAGATATTTTAGTTTTAATACAGTGAAAAAAGCTAGATTTAAAAGTTAACCTATAGATTCGCACATGGAGCCATTGATATATATATATAATGGATTGTGAAAGGTTTGTTTCTTTTTTTTTTTTTTAAAAAAAAAATTACCTTCTGTAAATGACAGGGACAACTCCAGCTCTGTATTGAGCAATGTGTTGGAAGACAGGCTGAGAGAGATCAAAGTGGAAATTGGGAGGGTCGCACCAACCACCTGGAGGGCAGAAGTTAGTAGCAGTGACTACAATGGAGCCAGGAAGGCACGATCGTCGGTCATTCACACATCTTAGCTCAAAACATGCTCCGCAGCTCAATCCATTGTCGAACAGTGCAGTGCTTAATGCTGCTGTGTTTGTCCCATAGCCTTGACTGTATAGATTTCCATACCCACATGCCCCACCTAATCATCCAGAATGAAAAATTAAAAGTATAAAAATAAAGTTAAGAAAAAACTACATGCCTCTGTGTGTTGAGAGGAACTTGAATTATGATAAAATAGTAAAATTTCATGGATATATATAATAGAGTGGTGGTAAGGAAAGGCATACCCATTGTGCCAGAAGCATCAGCTCCTCCATAAAATGTGGCACGAGCATTAATCCAACCACCATAGTAACCCAAAACAGGGGACACCATTGAAAGGAACCCCACTAAGAGGACTCCAAGAAGAGCCATTTGGTTTCTGCACAAGAAAAAACAAATTCAAGTATTTTTCAGCTAGGATAAACCGGTGACACTTTTCAGAAACAAATTTTCTGTTCCTTGTATTTGGAGAAAGAGATATAATAGTTAGAAAAGAAAAAAGTTGAACCTTGGAGAAAAGAGACAGGTGAGAGAGAAAAGCGTGTGTGGGGAGAGAGGGAGAGAGAGAGAGAGATAGAGAGAGAGAGAGATGTCTTAAGAGGAAATGAAGAGGGTGGGGGGTATTGGGGTACCTAAATAGATGTTTGGGAAGGTGAGGTTTTAGAGAGGTGTTAGTGTGGGACTTGCACCAGCTGTCTGCCACATTGAGTTACTATCTTGACAAATATGAATAATTGGGACCATCAAAAACACCACCAACCGGTGGTTTTGTGACTTATGTCACTGTTCCTCCAAGGGTTTTTTTTTTTTTTTTTTTTGAGTTTACGAGGTACATTGTGACTGCAGTGTAATATACACTCGGAGTTAGTATTTTTTTTTTTGCTAAATTTTTGAGTTTTTTTATATATAAATAAAATCCGAACTTAAAATTTTTAAGTGAAAGTAGATTATACTAATTAAATTATAATTCATGGACTTTTTGAATCTTGTTTTACTATCTATTATCACCGCATTTTGCTTGAAAATTTAATGAATAATGTATTATTATTTTATTAATTGACATTATTATTGCACAAATAAAATCTTATCCCATCAAATTTAACAATTTGAGTTATAATTTTTTTTTAATTCACGTAATCACGAAGGAGAGGGTCCCTTCAGGGGTTTTTACTTTCTTTTTTCATTTTGGTGGCGTTATCCCGTTGTTCTTTATCTTTCAAGTCCTACATCAGAAAGTGTATCTCTGAACTAGATTGTGTGGGCCATACCTAAGAATCACATAATTTTTCTAGCTCCATCGTTCACTGAGCACTCCAACAGCTTTATACCTATCATTGGATCTTTGCCAAAAGGCCGAGAAAGGTATAGCTTTATACCTATCATGAGTTTGAGAAGTTTTGCGTTCTAAAACACTGGTCAAACGATTGTAAAATATCATTAGAAATGGGAAAGAGTAAATAATTGCTTGAGAATTTCCAATGATTGGTTAATCACCGAATCGACAAAGTGAAAAGAATTGATAGTTCAGTTGATTCAGAAACTGACGTTCCTTAATTATGGTCGGGAGCTCGATCCCTCGTGGAAACAAAAAAATCAATGTTGGGAGACTTACCCCTCAATTGAGCCCTACAAGCGGTCGACTTAGATTAGTCAGGACGAAATCCCAGATATTGAGTCGGTGGTCTAACTATGATAAAAAAAAAAAAAAAAAAAAAAATTACCACTTGGAACAATGATGTGTGAAAAAGCATAGGGAACAAGCCACGGACCAATGCGGTTTGGGGGCTGTAGTCCCACCCCACTCTAAAAACACTGAAATTGGCACCCCCAAACTTACTGATTTTGGTGAAATCACAAAATGCAGCAATGGACATGATCAATGACAAGACATAATGAAACAAGTTTGTACTGATTGAATGAGCAAGATGAAGCATAGCCTAATCACATGAGCTCATGATACGATGTTTGGCCCGAAGGGGCCCCAATTTTTTTAGGGCCAAAGCTGATTCATGTGAAAATTAGCCGGACTATTGTTTGAATGCCTATTTCTGCAATGATACAAGTTCTGACTCAACCTCTAAGAAATGGGATACATTTTAACCACAGCTAATAACATTGCCTATTTCAACATGTCAGTTTTGTATTTTGAGGTTCTTACTTAATAGTTTTTCTAGCTGTATCATTTCAACATGTTTAGTTTTTCATATGATTTGATCGTTATTGTATTTAGGCCTTACAATCGTTTTGGGATTCAGAACCATAACCTTCGCATCTGATTTTTTATTTTACTTGACTACAGACTTCAAAAAATCTGACCAATTTGACTAGAGTTATTGCGAGGCTTAATTAAGTGACTGATTCTCCCACTATTTATTTTTCATTTTCAAAATTCAAAAAATTAAAATAATTTTGTGTTTTACGACTACACCTATAGGTTATTAGTAACCTTCACACCCGATTGGTTTCTACTTGTAGATCTATTCATTTTTTATTCTAGTATTAATTCCAATAATAAAAAACTAATTAGGTATTTTTAACTAAAATAACCTTCCAAGCCAGTCATTATTAATTTTTGGAGAAAATCTAAAGGTTAGTTCCCACTTTTTTCTTATATAGATTTACGGTATCACAATTTTAGTTCCAATTTTTTAAGAGGATGAAGGACACTCTTGCCTTCAAACCTCTGTTCGGTGATTCTTAATCGGTTTTGATTCTGATTTTGAATTTTGATCAATGCAGTTTTGGTTCATAAAAACTTTGAATAGCGCCATCTAAATATATGCTTTTTTATTCAAAATTTGTTGTGTATGCTTCACATTTTCAGAAGCCAGAACAGAGATATCTTGACAAAGACCTCCACATATAAATTTACTATTCAATCATGCAAAAGTGTTAAAGAGATTTGCTAAACATGTACATCTACATTAAGAAAAAAAAAATAGCAGACAACAAGGACATATATATGTCCAAGAACTTAATGTATGAAAGTGTGGGCTCGAATATGTCTAATGATTTTTTTGGCTTTGGCACCCCATGAGCTGGATGGATCGACCGGGTGATTTAATGTTCAACAGTGTGTAACATTAATATTGTGGTCTCCTCTTGTCCAATTTGCTTTGGGGTGACATATTGCCTCTCTCCAAAATGTTAGGAATTTGGATCAACCTTTATCTTGATTGCAATATGAAACCACTTAAATATATCCAAATCCTTTTATCTCAATTGGATTATGAAACAATTTAAATCAAAATCTAATCGTAAATTATAACGATAATAAGATCTTTAATTTAGAATTTTGGGATCAGTCATTTTAATTTTGATAAAAGTTTTACACTGTTATCCGACTACAAGTTCCTCAACTTATAAATTATAACATTTATTTAACATCAATTCATAAAAATAAAAATGTTTAAAAACTTTTTACATAGTATTTTTTTTCCTTCAAAACATTAAGACCTATGAGGGGGGTTGATAGGCCTAGATGTTGAGACATGGACAGAAGCAGCTTTCTGTCTGCGGGTACAAATTTGCAATGATTCAAACTCAACAGGGAGAGCATGCAAGTGGGCTTTCTGCACTTACAGCTTGCTTTTATGGAGTTTTTTTCATCGACCGATTTCTGATAGCATTTTCAACCAAAAATGAATGGCAATGAAAGAGCGAACCTTTGGTTAAGAGCACGAATCATAATATGGAAAGACTAGACAATTAGACCTCTGATTATTAGGTTTAAGACAACACAATTTAACCTTTTATAGGATGTAGGTAACAAGATGGTCCACAATTATCATAAATGCGACATAAGCGATTGGTACAAGAACTAGGGCAAGCCATCACACGGGAAGAAAAATGTCACACAAAAGTTAGTATGTACCATGTACCTTTTCCAGTGTCCGTACTTTGAGAAAGAGAAACTAAGGGAAAAGGTTGGGTTGTTATTGTATTAGGACTTTGCTTTACCCCCAAAAAACAATCGGTCTATTTGTTAATAATGAGCTCTTTTTTCCTTTTGACTGTAATTGACAACACACAGATTGTCTGACCCAAAAGATTAATAACTCAATGCCCCCAATTTAAATTGATTAAGAAATTAGGGTAACATTAATGTTGATGGTTGGCTTTAGAACTCAGTTATTTTCTGTTTTAGTTAAAGAATTAGCAATTAAAACATGCCAAAATTTACCAAAGTCTTGATTGCTTCACTTTACCAAACAATTACTACACCCCCACCTAGTGCCTTTAATAAATGGACAATAAATGCCAATCCAAAAAAAAAAGAGAGAGAAACAAGAAACTCTCTCTCTCTCTCTCTCTCTTTCTCTCTCTCTCGTTTATCATTTATTGTTAACACTTATTGCATCATATGGTTCAACTAGTGCATCATCATTTAACATCCATACTATATGCGCATATTTGCTTAAACGAGTGTCTCCCTTTCTTACGAATCAACGAGGAATCCACTCCAAACATAAAGAGATCAAGAAATTAATTAATGCCTCAAAACTCATTAATCTTGTGGAAGAAAGTGTGAAGAAGACTTTTGTACTTTTCCGGGTATGACTCGTTTCTTTGGGTTCTCCGTGAGAGTAAGTGTCATTCTTCACAACAATGAGCCATCCCTTTATATATATATATATATATAAGGGGATGCGATAAAATGGGAACGAATAGGAAAAAAGGTAAAAATAGAAAGACACTATTGTTTGAATCGTCTCAAAGAAACACAACAATCGGCCACCTAAAATAAAACATCCAACCGGAGCTCAAATTCAACCAAAACTCCACCACCATGAAATTTTGAAAAATTGTTTTCACTCTTTTCGTCATTTTCCCAATGATAAAAGAGACGGACTTGAGTCATTATCACCGAGTCATGATCACATGATTTATGAATTTTTCTTTTAATAATCATCGTGGGAAATAATTCTTATGATATTATATACGTTATCATTATTCAATAATTATCGATCATTTTGTTATTTTGTGACAGCGGACATCAACTCCGTAGAAATTTATAACCACGTGAATGACTGAAAATCTGACTGATGCAATATGATAACTTTTGAAATTTATAAGTACATTTTGTGTGTGTGTGTGTGTGTGTGTGTATTTACTTGGCAGGGACACGGGGACAAGTCACATGGAGAGAACTAGGACGGAGGTTCAGTTAAAATTTTGACCCTACGAGAGACCACCCTTATAGTTACAAGGTATAAATCAAAGAAACCGCCAACACATCGGATGAAGATCACATGTCTGCGTACATAGAAAAAGGAGTAGGCTTCCACTCCAAACAAGAAACAAGTAGGGCCAAGAAAGTGAAACGCACCTGTGTTTGTATTTTCGTTTCAAAGATTTTAGTGGCATTAACCCAACTGTGGGGAAAAACTTTTGGGATGGGGCTGTGAGGGGACAAAACCCCACTGGATATTTATTCTGACACGGACCATCCATCAAGTACAGATAAGAGAGAACATTCAAATACCCTTTCAAACCCATCTTTTTGCCTCTTAATCTTGTTAAGAAAATTATATATATACAATATTTGGCGCCAAAAAAAATATATATATATATATTGTACTCACCTCACTTTAGTCCATATGATTAGACTCTAAAAGCTTCCCTAAGAGTAACTATGTTCAGCTGTAAAATTTGCTGACAACTCCACACCACGAAAATCAGAGGACTCAAATTCTTAAACCTTATAAAAGTGCTTCCAGGTAACGCACTACTGTGATATACCAACCTGTGTTGGGCTCATTGGATCCTTCAGTGCTTTAGAAATTAAACTTACACATCATTTCATCTTTAGTGTCTCAACTCTTTGGACAAGAGCCTGTTTTACTGTTTACTGGCAATACCATACATAGGAGGGGGAGGGGGCAAAAGCAAACGTGTCGGCAAGCTGAGGGCTCAACTCTTGGTTTGCCTTGGCCCCCCCAGAACATGCAGATCACAAGAGGAGCAACCCCAGTTCTGCCGATTACTTTGTGTTGCGGCCGACTGCTGGCCATGGTACAAAGGAGGTTATGCTTTCCACCATACCCTGCCCAAACTCCAGAATTTGATTACCACAAAAAATTGCTCAGGGTTGAAGTTCAAAAAGAATAGAACCTGAGAACAAATTATAGTGAAATCACTGCTCCCGTATGTAGTTTCTATAGAAATGTCCAACACTAACATGGCTTATTATGACCTTTGAGCCAGACAACCGAACAGGTGCCACGAGCGAAACCGAAGCCTGGCTCAAGCTCATTTGTTTTATAAAGAAAGCTAAATTCAATTCTAAAGTCGAAACTCAACCATTTCAAATCTCTGCTTATTTATGCCCACAAGCAGACTCGTTTAAACAGCAGACCCAGCGTCATTAGTTATTCGTTGATTCGCTAATTTGAGGACAAGCTTAAGCTCATCCAGTTCCGAGCTTGTGACGGACCTAGTTGAGACTTAGCTACTAGAGTTTTAAGGAGCTGAAGCTCTGTTTAAATCCCCCAATCTTGGAAAATTACTCATATGTTCAGTTAGATTTACATCCTGCTAGCTAAATCACTACAAACTCCCGATGGTTCCACGGGAATTTATCGGTCCCTATCTAAATGAGCCACAAATAATGGATTGATGTCTGGGATTGAGCAGGCTGACAAAGACGGAATTGTAAAATTCACTGGTAACAAGGTCTTGATTGGGTCATGCTTTGACCTCCACGAGAGACCCCAAGATATAACCTTTTTACACAACATTAGTAGTTTCACAGAATCGGCAACAAGAAGCATGTCAAAGCTTAGCAGTCAACAGAGGTTTAATACAACCAAAAAAAAAAAAAAAACAAAACAAAGGTTTAAAGTTCGAATTCAATCAACAGCCACTCTAGGATCAGACCCGGTTATAAATCCACCCTCGCCCACCATAGACAAACTAGATATGTCACCTTCTAAAGGGCATTTAACTGCCGATGGAAGTTCTACTCGAGTCATCTAAAACGGCTCTGAAGTATTGTATCAGAATATGAAGCTTGTTATTTCTTTTCTTTCCTTTCCCTTAATTAGAATTCTGTTTCATGCACTTGTACTGCCGGCAGAACATGGAAAAAATGTAACACGATGCTGGTAATTTTGGCAATTACTCAATCAATTCAGACAGGATACAGGGTGACATGAAATTGGGTGGAATAAAAGATATTCAAAGTGTCAAGCCACCACGAATTGGATTACGCATCATGAGTGTCTGTGTACATGAACTCATTAAATATAAAAGATACTGACTTGTCATAAAATGGAGAGAAACAGTTACAACTCACTATCCATAAAATGGAGGTTGTCCAGGAGGAGAAGCACCACCAGGCCGCATATTTGCCTGAAGTGGTGAAACTGGGCCAGTCTGTGCAATGGGTGATGATCCAGGAGGAATAACAGCAGTAGCATACGCAGGAGAATTTGGAGAAAAAGTTTGACCAGGAAATGTACTGGGAACAGAAGCAAAGGTCGACCTGCTGACCTGCCCAGTTGGATCCCATGATGGCACCTGCCCAAGTGGCACTTGAGCCTGCACAGCCGCAGTTGCATAATCATTCCCAGGAAACATTTGAGCAGAATGAGGGTTCGTCCAAACAGTAGGAGCAGAGGGGACGCCAGTGGCTTGTGGCATTACGTAACCAGTTTCTGGGATCGTGTAGTCTCTACTTTTGTCACTGAATGCCTATGAGAATAATTTTCACAGCTAATTAGATGCAACTCTTTGCAGACACATGCTGAATTGAATCATAGAAGGAGGGAAAAGGAGAACAGACCAAGAACAAAGGGAAACTAAAGTGTGAGAGGCATACATTGGAAGACGAAATCTTTTTTCCATCAAGTGACCCACATTTTCTTGTGAGGATGTCGTAATGTGTTTTCAACTTATTTTACATTTCATGAAAATCAACTCAAAAGCACATTCATATACCTTTACATTGAGATCAGTATGACGAGAGTATGATAGATGAAGCTTACAATAGCCACCATCATATATGCAGTGTCCCTCTAACGACTCTTTGGCTACAGCCGCAGTTGTGACATCTGGAAGTAGCACACACCAGATAAATTAATCAAAATACAACAAAAACAAAAAACTAAGCCTTGAAATTGGCCATATGAGAGACAAATTATGATTAAAAATAAAAATAAATACAAAAATATAAAAATAGAAATAAATATAGAAGAGAATAAAAAAAAGTAAATAAATAAATAAATATATATATCCAAGGTTATTTTTTCTTCTACACCACTCATTTCTATCCAAGGTTATTTTTTCATCTAAACCCTTAACTATTATATTTTTAATAATAACTTGTATTCAAGTTTTCAGTGGTTTATCCCTACGTTTTATTAAATCTTTCACATTTAAATTCTTGATTCTCCTAACTGGTGCGTTAGTAAATCTTCTTTGCACATGCCCAAACCATTTCAAACGACACTCTCGCATCTAATCCACAATTGAACTAATTCTCAACTTGTTACGAATCTCTTCATTTCTAATTCTATCTCTTTTACTTGTGTCACACATCCACCTCAGTATCCTCATTTCTGTTACGGCCATTTTTTGTTCTTATTATTGTTTAATAGCCCAACACTTAGTCCCATACAATAATGCAGGTCTAACCGCGGTTCTATAGAAATTTCCCCTCAAATGCATTGGTATCATACGATTGCAAAGAATTCCAGATGTTTTTCTCCATTTCATCCAACTCACTTAAATCCTATGGTTCACATCTTCATCTATATTGCCATCATTTTGAATGATGGAACCTAGATACTTGAGTCGTTCATTTTCCGATACATCTTGTCTATATAACCTAATCGTTTCTCCATCATTTCGATAATTATTACTAAACCTACACCTCATATACTCAGTTTTCGATCTACTCAATCGAAACCCTCTGGATTCTAGTATGATCCTTCGTAACTCTAATTTAGTATGAATACCCTCCCTAATTTTATCAACTAGAACAATATCATCTGCAAAAAGTATACACCATATTATTTCATCTTGAATGTTTTTTGTAAATTCGTCTATTACTATTGCAAATAGGAGGGGACTTAATGCTAAACCTTTATAGAGTCCGACATTAATCAAAAAGCTATCACTCAAACCCTCGCGAGTTCTTATAGTAATTACAGCTCCCTCGTACATATTTCTAATGAAATTAATATA
The DNA here is from genome assembly GCA_033439265.1 of Dillenia suffruticosa. Classification (NCBI taxonomy): domain Eukaryota; kingdom Viridiplantae; phylum Streptophyta; class Magnoliopsida; order Dilleniales; family Dilleniaceae; genus Dillenia; species Dillenia suffruticosa. The sequence goes on along the minus strand of JAVTVX010000029.1, from coordinate 3,605,744 downwards.
TTTCGAAGAGATCCCTTTGTTTATCAGCGCTCACCACATTGTCTCTAGGAACCCTATCATATGTTTTTTCTAAATCAATGAATACCATAAGCCTCTCTTATGTGCTCTGTCTCCATCAAATATTTTAACAAGTGGATTGCTTCCGTAGTAGATCTCGAGCATAAATCTAAATTGATTTTAAGAAATATTTATCTCCAATCTCAATCTATGTTCTATCACTTTCGCATATTTTCATGATATGACTCATAAGTTTAATTTTTCTATAGTTGAAACAATCTTGTATGTCTCTTTTATTCTTATATAACGGTACGATTATACTCTTCCTCCATATTTGGAGCATTTTCTTGATTTGTTAAATTTTGTTGAAAATATCTGTTAATATTATTATACCAAATTCACCTAAGCATTTCCACACTTCTATAGGGATGTCATCATATCCTATGACTTTATTATTCTTCATTCTCTTTAAAGTTTCCTTCACTTCATGGGGACGAATTTTACGTTTAAAATCTCTATTAATCTCTTCTACAGGTATCTCAATATCTCCTATATCCGTTAACAAATTATCAAAATTTGAAAAAGATAGAGAAATAAAAATAAAAATAAAAATAAAAATAAAAATAAATAAATAGATAAATATCTAAAATATATTGGTTTAATTTGTGCGAATTCTTCTACACCATCCATTCCTATCCAAGAACATCTCCTCATCTAAATCCTTAACTATCATGTCTTTACGGATAGCTTTTATTCAAATTTTTAGCAGTCTACTTTTACGTTTTACTAAATCTTATACATTTAAATTCTCAATTCTCCTAACCGATACATCTTTGGGTCTTTTTTGCACACATCTGAACCATCTCAGACGACGCTCTCACATGTTATCCACAATTGAACTAACTCCCAATTTATTACAAATTTTTTCATTTCTAATTATATCTTTTCTAGTTTTTTCATACATCTACCTAAATATCCTCATTTCTGCTACAATCATCTTTTGTTCTTGTTATTGTTTAATAACATAACACTCAGTACCATACAATAGTGTAGGTCTAATCACAGTTCTATAGAACCTTCCCTTCAAATGCAATGACATCGTGTGATCGCAAAGAACTCCGGATGCCCTTCTCCATTTTATCTAATCCGCTTGAATTCTATGGTTCACATCTCCATCTATATTGCCATCATTTTGAATTATGGAACATAGATATCTAAATCGTTCATCTTTGGATACATTTTGTCCATCTAATCTAATCGTTTCTTTATCATTTTGATAACTGTTGTTAAGCTTATATCTCATATATTCGATTTTCGATTTACTCAATATAAACCTTCTGGATTCCAATATGAGTCTCTATAACTCTAAGTTAATACCAATACTCTCTCTGGTTTCATCAACTACCACTATATCATCTGCGAAAAGTATATATCATGATATTTCATCTTGGATATTCTTTGTGATTTCGTCTATCACTAATGCAAAGAGGAGGGGACTTAATGCCGAACCTTGATGGAGTCCAATGTTGATGGGGAAGCTATCACTCAAACCCCCACAAATTCTTACGCCGGTTACAGTTTCCTTATATATATCTCTAATGAAATTAATGTATCTCAAGGAAATCACTTTTTTCATCAACGCCCACCAAAATAAGTCTCTAGGAACCCTATTATATGCTTTTTCTAGTTCAATGAATGTCATATGGAGGTCAAAAAAAAAATCAAAAGTTTAAGCAGGAGCAACTCGGCAGCAAATACAAGTGAAACAAACCTATGAACTATGAGGACCTCAACAATTGGTTTAACAGAAACTGAACTAACAAATGGTTGCACAAATCTTTGAACTTGGGAATGTGATGGACATTAAGCATATGCAGAAGGTTTTATGTACTGGTGCGCTAATTGCTTAAAGAAAAAGTGGCAACTAAAACAGTTATGCAGCCTTAAAGCATGCGTAGCTAACTTGCCCCAGACAAAAGGTAACCAACCAACTCTCGTGTTTGATGAAGATCGAGCTTTGTGGTGTACAACTTCAACTAGTTTGAAATTAACTTAGATTGAGCTCTAGTAGCCAGCTTTGAGCCTCTTCATCACAAACTCAAGCCTAAGCTTAAATATGTCAACCTTATCTTATACAAGAAATTTCATTTACACGTGTAATGCCAATATATCCAGTTTTTAATAACTTAGTTAGCAACAAAGAATAAAGAATAAAAACTCTGAACAGCGCATATACAAAAGTATCCTATATTACTTGGTTGAGGCTATAAATGAGTTGGTTACAAGAACTAAACAAGCTCTTAGGATTGGCCAATTTACTAAATAAACAAACTCACGCCAAGCTCTTCTTCAAGCCAAGTCCTAACTTGTTCATTAATTGCTCTATTCATTTGCAACCTACTCCAATTATCATTCCAGTTTAGCTTACTGGTCAATATTAGGTGTCCGTGTCCATAAACAACAACAACAACAACAACAAACTGCGCCTTAATCCCAATAGTTGGGGTCGGCCATTTGAGAGACAAACTTGAAAAGGAGAGAAAAATAAAATAAAAATAAAGATAAAATAAAATAAAAATAAAATAAAAATAAAATAAAATAAAATAAATACAATGAAAAATAGATAAATAAATCAATAGATAAATATTTGATGTCCGTGTCCATAAACAATAGAGCCTAAACCACTGGTCATCATGCATGCTTGCATTAGTGTGGGAGTGTGGGGGTGGGTGGTTGTGTGTTTATGCGTGCGTGTGTGTGTGTGTGTGTGTATGTATCAGAACTTTTCATGTAGGAAGGAAAATAGGTCTGCATAACAACGGTCAGACAGAAGAGTCAATCTAAGTGCCGATACACAAATGGAATTGTCAACAAAAACAAAGGAAAAGTATCAAAAGAAAAACTATAGAATGACCTCACATCCAACAAAATTAATATCAAAGGAAGAAAATTTGAGAGCACGCAAGAGATATAAAAATTTACTGGGATATTGAACAAGTGCCTGTGTTCCTCCGTTCTTCTCAAATATAGCAATTTTCTGAACAGTACCAAACGCTGAAAATACCTGGAAAGTTTAGACAAGTCCCTAATCCAAGTCAATTACTAAAAGCATTCTTCATTTTTTAGACCAGAAATTCAAAATGCAACTTGCAAAAGCCCAAGATACAGTTCAGTACCGTGTGCAGCACATCCACTGTGACAGCATATTGCATGTTCTCAATTGAGGCAAGTAGCACATTACTCTCTGGTTCCTTTTTCTTCCCATCAGGACCCACAGTGGGCTGGAGATAACAGCATGCCAATGAATCAAAGTATAAAATATGATAAGATATATGACACTGATAATTAAATCAAGGACCTGCATGATGCCCTCAATTGCAGTAGGGTTCACAGGAAGGTATGGATTTGTATAGTCCCTGAAGCAAGAAGCAAGTAAATCCAAATTAATATATGAGCATACCACGTGTAAAGTCTCTCTTTCACATAAGTGGTACAAGATAAAGCAGTTGGAAACTTTAATTGACAACTAGAAGCCTAGGGAACTTATTTTTAGTAATATCGCATCAGCCTACAGATTCTGAATGATTGTTTACAGCTAAAACTCAGTCTCAAGGGTAAGATTGTATAGGTGCACACTGTTTCACAAAAATAAAGGCTTTTTTTTTTTCATAGATGCAGAGAATTTATACCAATTACCAGTATAATGGGACTCCCATCACCAACAAAAAATTTAAATTTGTTTCTAGTTCTCAACTATCTTCAACCAAGTTTTGGCATAAACAATCATCATTTCATTTTTTTTAAGCAGAAAATCATGCTTAAAAAGGAAAAAAAAATTCCAACAAAGCAATTTCCTATTGTTTCAATTAAATGTAATATATTATTAGCTATTATCAATTCAAAAGGTTCTAATAAACTCTAGTTGCCAATGGTGAGTAGATGAGAAATTGATTTCCAATTTTTTATGTGGAAATCTTCTCTGAAATTTGCTTTGATTTCCCTATGCTATTGACCAGAAAAGACTATAATTTCTTACTTTTTTTCTTTTTTTTTTGTTTGTTTCTTATTTTTAGGCAATCAAACATAGTAAAACAAAGAGGAGCCCTTAAGTGCACATACAATCACATAATGGTAAACCAGCATGTCTGTCATTAATTTCAGAAAATGAGACTGAGGTCATTATACCAAACAATAAAATAGATAAAAATAAATGAATTAATATAAATATGTCTTTTTCCATGGAACTCATTTAATCAAATCTTCAATTTTTGTGACAAAAAACAAATCACAGACATATCCTTAGAGGTCACAAGCTCTAACAAGTTTACCAACCAAATCACTAATTAAAATAAGAAAAACACAAAGAAACTAAATACTTTCTAATAAGGGTGAACAACCATAACCTGATTACCACCAAAACAAACCGGCCAAAATTGGACCTTTTTAGCTTATTTCGGTAATGCATCCATTATTTTAAGTAAAAATCGCAAGACAAAAGGCCACAGACATTTAGTTGATATACCTTTATTACTTGTGGAACAACATGTGTGCGCCATTTAGTTGATATACTTTTATTACTTGTGGAACAACATGTGTGTGCATCCATTATTTTAAGTAAAAATGGCAAGAAAAAGAGCCACAGACATTTAGTTGATATACTTTTATGACTTGTGGAACAGCATTACAACCATACTGTGTTATTGTCATCCTTTGCCTCCAGCATCCTCCATGAAAGTGATGGATGCCTTCTACACTGATCATAAGTATGATCCTATATTGTGCGATCAGACTCCCACCTTCTCACTTAGAAGGGGACCCATCATGGATGTTTTATGTTTGCCTCTCGTTTATCTCTTTCTTAGTTACAGAAGTGTTTCATTCTTTCAATCTGTCAGATCTATTATAAAAATGTGTCTACGTCTTCAATCTTTTCCAAGATATGTGGCCTTGAGTTTAAATTTTACACGTGTAAAGGAACTAATTACTGAGATGATCCTGACTGATTGCATGAGAAAACTGATATGAACAGTGTGTGGCATCTTCGTAGTCAACCAGATTGTCTATTGACAAAATTGCAAAAGTCAGCATGGCACAAATTATGCTAAATAATGGGCCCACTGGCCATTGTCCGCCCTAACTACCTGATCAAATTCAAATAACTACTAATCAAATTCAAATGAAGCAGGACGTCAAAACATTCTAAAATTCATTCCATAAATAGTGGACCTTCCTGATCCTGTACATCATCAAACCAAAGGCCCCGAAGGACAAGACTTATCTTCAGAGCCTTCCACCTTAGTGCCAGGGATTTCTAGACATTTGTCAATGATCTACACAGCCGCATCATATGCAAGAACATTCACATCAATGAATACAACCCCGTATCCAGTCATACACTGGATGTTTTGGCAGTTACATCTACCTGTCATGACTATGCACCATAACCTCCTTGACCTTGGGGAGGCATGACAAGACACTCTCACAAACAAGTTATACCAGCTAAAACATCAAAACAAACTGAGCCTTAATCCCAACAAAACAAACGAGTTCTACTAGCTACTGAATGAAATATCAACAATCAATCCCTAAGAAGAAGCATACATTTATTGAAATCATATCAAAAAATGATTGAAATACGTCTGCATGAAGATGAAACACAAGTGTTGCTCCTAAATAGGATAAATATACACCTAGCAGCACAATAATGCATTTTGAGACCAATTATGAACCTCAAAATTGTCTGACCAAAGACATTAGAGAAATGTAGAAAGTCCGACATCTTTTAGGTTGAAGAAAATTACTAAGTGGGCATGAAAAAAATGAAGAAGCAGAAGCATGGCAAGAAAACCTTCATAAAAAGAAGATTCAAAATCAATGATTCAAATATTACCTGCTCCGGTGGGACTGAAACTTGATATTGAGATCAGTATGTGCAGAATATGATATACGCAAATGACAAGAACCAACATGCCCTGGAAGCAAGTACCTGAGAATAAACATGGAAGCCATTAACATCTGAGCAAGATGCACAAGCAGTTCTGGATGTAATGATGTCAGAAAACAAAGGTTAAAAACTAAAAGAGAAGAAAAGAGAAAATAGAACATGCCTAGGTATACTTCTTCCATCCAACGCATTTCTGGCTGAAGATGCAGTTTCAGCATCAGTGAACTGGATTAACGCCTGTGAAAAATAACAAAGTTTAGAACACAGAGATAAAATAAAGGACAGGCTTCAGATAGATTTTCAAATAACCAACCTGAAACCCTGCAGCCTTCTCAAAAGTTGCAATTTTATGGACAAAGCCAAAAGCAGAGAAAACCTGAAATAAGCCTTATCTAAATATGAGCACATAGAGGAGGGAAATCACAAATGACGATTATCACGGAACTGATTTAACCAAAATAAGAAACAAACATCAGCAAAACAGTAGACAGTGCCGGAAGAGACCTGTATATGTATGTGCCAAGATTGCCCTTAAAAGTAGTGAGTATGATGCACATGACATATTTCCAACCATAAGTCTCTCCAACAAAAGAATCTAAAGAAAAAGCATTACAATTTATATACATCAGAATGAATTTTGAAAACAATTCATAAGCAACTGTCCATCATATCAAAAAGATAAAAGCTGCGAGTCAGTGAGCGCATCAATTTCAAAAATCAAATTCCACCATAGCAAGATGATTAAATGCCCCCACTAAGAAGGAAACAAAGGCAAAGACCAATAATTCAACCAGGTTATTATGTGACATCATAATCAAAGCATGACGGACAGGTGGGGCTGAAGACAATTAGCATCATATCATGACCCAAGGTGTCAGAAAAGAATGCAAACGAGGAAAGGATTAGCAAACAAACGCAGTATCTTTCCCAATGCAGTACGAGTACGCCAAAAGGCATTTCTCCTGGTTAACATGAGACTGGAGAATGATGATCCAAGTAGATTGTGTCAACTGTCAAGCATAGGTTAATGTATCGGGTTATGAATTAACTTCCACATATTTTTCTCATAAGTCGTAAACAAGAAAAAACAATCTAATGCATATGCCCTCATACTGAATGAGACAACAGCAATTTCAGCATTTCAGTTAAGATAGATGCCAAAAATTAATTCACGAGCATCACAATTCATATATCACAGCACTTACCAAATGAATAACATCAATGCTCACATCGCCAGCTTCTACACCTTCTATGGTAACCAGCAACACATTTCCAGGGACATCTCCCGGACTTTTGTTGTTGACAATTTCATGTCTGTTTGAGTATTGAATGTAAACAGTCTTGCCACGAACTTGCGCTGGCTCGGAAGAGGAAGCATAATATGAAACCATTGATATAGCCTGATTTAGGTCTGCCTGCAAAAGAAAACAAAGTATTCGTCCTCATAAGCATGACTATGAGCATAAAAATGTTTATCCACAGATATTGCAACTTAGAGAAGTAAAGAAAAAAAAAAAGCTCCTACTGTAGCAAAGGGGAGAGTGGTAAGCTCATTTGCAGGGTTAACCCTTTGCTTATTTACTACACAAGGAGTGGTAAGCTCCTGGTTGAACAAACTCCCTTCAGCTAGTTGAACAAGCTAACCGAGCTAAGTTTTACAACAGAAACGAGCCCGTACCATGTTCAACCTCCACTCATTTTATCAATCAAACTTCACGAATCATTAGCAGCCCTAAAGTTCATATGGGGTTTTCTGCAGTTATTCACAGACAAAACTCTAAATAAACAAATACAATAGAGTCGACTAATATGAACCCTAAAAGAACAACACAAGTATGGATTAATCACAATTCAAGAAAATTAGGTGGTTTCAGAATGACTATTACTTACGAATTCGACGAAGGCCTGGTTGTGATTAGCGCCGACGTTGCACTTCGTGTTGACGATCTTCCCAAAGGGTTTGCACAGTTCGAGGAGTTCCTCTTCGGTGCACTCCCAGGGAAGATTGCGCAGGTGAAGCACTTTCGATGGCGTTTGTGTGTACCTGAATTGAGGCTGCCCCGATGTGGACATCGTTTTTTTGTGTATTTAGGGTTTCGAATTTGAGAAGAGGAGCGGGTGATCGGCAAATTTGGGGTTTTCGGAGATTTCGGGAGAGAGAGAGATCTCCCGGAGGGTTTTTATACAGTGGAGAGACGTGCGCGATTTACTACACCCATGCGACGGGGCCCATAATTGTTACTTTATTTGTATAAGAGTAATTTCAACTTTCATAAATAATAATAATAATAATAATTTCTACTCACAAAAATATATTTTTTACTTTAATGACAAAATATAATAAATAAAATGATAAAATATCGAGATGTAGCAACCCAAATTAAAAAATTACAAAAAGATATATATATATATATATATATATATATTTTATATATTTCAAGTAAGCACAATAAGAAAATCTAATTGGTCACTAACTTTTTGACATGGAAAGGAATATGAAAAATCTTAATAATTTATTATTTTAATTAAACTAATAAATATCTATTACTAAAAATATAGACATAAAAAATTAAAAAATTGAATTTATTATAAAATTATTAATAATTAATTTAATACTTAATTTTTTCTAACATAATATGTTAACAAAACAAAAAATAAGTTCAATGCTATTTTGAAGTGATTCAACTTAGGGAGTTTCCTAGTAATTAAAAAATTAATTTATGCCTAGTTGTTTGCTTTGCTGGTTGCAATGTATGAACAGCAGTTTAGTTTGAGAACTGTCTTAGAGTGTCAGTTTTGTAACATGAATGGCACCGAAGATAAGCATTTCGTCCTCTCCGGTGTGCTCCCTTGCCATTGACACACTTGCTTTTCAATAACTAAGGAACAAGTATATTTATGATCAATTTAATATGATAGATATTAAATTTTTTAATCAAATTTTAGATTCGAAACTTAAAAATAAAAAATATCACATTGATAGAGTTATTCTTTATCCGCATATATTCGAATTAAATTAATCAGAATATGATTTTAGATATCCGTGATGAAAAAAAAAAGATTATTTAAAAAGGATGGGGAAAAGGGACCCACCAGATCCAAATGATCAAGCAAATAAATGAATAAACCCATCATGTATTTAAAAATAAATATTTCAATTTATGTAATATGGTATAGAGTTATAATCAAATAGCTCTAACAATGTCCATTGTTAACTTTCTAGGTCACTTATATTTTGAATATCCCTTCTAATCGAATGGCAAGAAGTATGAGGTTCAAGCCTCTCACAATCATGAGGAATTTTATCTTCGCTTTGGGAAATCAGACTCTGAGCTACGAAGGCAAACACCCAAGCCAACCACAACAAGAACTAAACCAAGGCATAAAAAGGGAAAAAAAAAAAAAAAAAAAAAGCATCCTCATGCCCAGCAAGCAACAAAGAGGCAAAACCAAAATACAGAGACAATGTCCCAAACAGACATCAGAACAAAATAAGCAATCATATAATTTTCCATTATAATTTTCATGGTTCTACGTATTAAATTAATACCGAATAATTTTTTGTTTATATAGTTTTCATGATCTAATAGTCCATGATTTTGCTGATAACAATAGAAAATTTTTTTCTTGACTAATACAATTTTAGAGAAATAAAGCGAGCGACTGGTCATCGTCCGTGGACCGCCATGCTATATTGAAGAGACTTCATAGCAAGCTCGATGCATGGCTGCAATCGTCACGACCAAACCTCTCAAGGCTCCAAAGATATCTCTCCCGTGAAACTTTGTATAGCTTAATAATGACCAATTAGTCTCAAGGTTTGGCTTGAATTAGCATAGTTATGGGTCATTATTCATTTACATAGCGTTAAATTTCGCATTGACGATACTAATTTTTAAAATTTTAGTATTGAATTATATGATTTGCTCAATAATTATTAGAAATATATTTGGGTGCCTCTCGAATTCTAAGTACAATTAAACTTTTTCCTTGCTTTTAATGTTAGATCCAAATTTCTAAAGTTTTATATATATTTACTAGTGATAGGACTATATGAACCTTATGCTTAGAAGAAGTATATATCTGGGAGTGCTTTCGTATAATAAATCCCTACTTGTGTAGGATCAAGTTATACGTAGATGCTAAACTCCTCGTGTCTATTGGGCATGGAGATCCAACTATATCCTCTTGTAATTGACTAATCTTAGCATAATTCCCACTCATGTCTCCGGAAATTTTTAGTTGCCAATCTGATGATGAAACATGCTGCGGCCAACTGGCATCGAGTTGAAGTTTTAAGTTTAAAATTTACAAAAATAAAAAAAAAATATATTTAATTAAAATTTTACTAAATAAGAATGATGGATTCAAATCTTGACAAACATATATGAAATAAGAGTTTAAAATTATATTTTCAGAAAGAATAATAAACGTCCATAAGGAAACAATCTATTAATACAAATTCTCATCACCAACTTGACAATTTTAAATTTAAATTCTTATATAATCTAAAAGGAAAGAAAGAACGATGAACATCGTTTAAGGGCTCACTCCAAGTGGAGACGTACCCAAGTGCAGAACCCAGAACCAAATTCCAAGTGGAGACGTACCCAAGTCTCCAAAAACTATTCTGATGCTCTGAATTCCCAAGTCTGTATGTGCTCACCGTCGCTCTTTTGGGAAGAATGATAAAAGATGTTCTTAACAAACCTCTGAGATGAAACGGAGCGTTTCATGAAGTTTCGCAAACGTTCTGACATTTTGAAACTTTGAAAATGGCGTCCTCTGTTTCTCCATTGAAAACGGGGAGCTAATGTTATTTAATGGACTGAAATGATGCCGTTTCAATAACAGTAGATAAAACGCTCTGTTTTCTTCACGTTTGTCTCCGTTTTAATATTATGCTGAATTCTGGGCAAGGGCCTGGCTTGACTTCTTCAAGTGGCTAAGCCCATTTTAATGTCCAGGTGTCACTTGTCCTGAGGCCCAGAGTCTTTCTTTGTTGGATTGATCGTATTGGGCTGACAGTTGCACAGTTGGCAACGCTAAAAGATTAGGATTTTTTTTTTTTTGTTATTTTGACCGTCTGGTATTCAAAGTTTCACCCCTATTAATTCAGACCGAGAAGTCTATCAGATCTCAATTGAGGGGATTCTCTCCCAACAATGTTTTTTCCGAACCCTAGAAGTCGAACTCCCGACCTGATTAAAAGACGAACGTACCCTTTCCACCTACGTTAACAGATTTTATGCGGCCTCCAAGATTAAGAGAGCGTTTGATTTTTTTTTTGGGTATCTTGAATTAATCACCATCTAGTATTCAGAATTTTACCCCGACTAATATAGATCGACCGCTACAGGACCCATTTTGGTGGCGAGTCTTTCAATATTGTTTTTTCCATATTCAAGGGAAATCGAATTCTCGACCTAGTTAAGGGACGAAAGTTTCCATCCCATCTACGTTAATAAGTGTTGGTGGGGGCGTTTGATTTAGTAACGAGAGTCGGAATCGAAGAATCGAAATCACTTCCTCTGCATTTAAAATAGACAAAATCATTTCAATTCATGGTTCAGTATACTGAAATATGCATCATTACAATAATTAATGTTTATTGCCTTTTTTTTTTCATAATACGAGTTAATAATTTTTTAATTTCATCTTTATTTCGATATACAATAAAAATTATGAATAATTTAAAATAAAATGTTTTAAAATATTATATGAAATTAATTTTTCCTTAAAAAAATAAATATTATATTAGTTTATCAATTAAACTTTATATTCTTTTAAAAAATATTAAAAAAAAAGTAAATTAATAATGCGAATTTATATTTTTTTACTTGTTTAGTTTTTATACATATATAAAGTTTTAAACTCGAAATTTTAGAAAAGAGAACGTGACTTTATATTAAAATCTATTTTACAAAATCAATCATGATTTCACTTATTAAAATTTGAAATCTAATTTTATAAAATTTTGAATTGATTACTTTTTTTAAAAAAAAGATTCTGAATTTTGGGTTTTTTTTTTTTTTTTTAGAATATGAAAAGAGAAGAAAATGTAAAGTGGTAAATAATGGATAATTTTGAGTACTTGTGAGAGTAAATAATTATTTGGGAATAAAACGTGGGTTTTTAACAAAACGTAAATCTTATTAATTAAAATTTTTTCTCCTTAAAAGTAACTTATTTTAATAAAAAATAGAAAAATAGTTTTAAAGAGGAAACTCTTGAAAGGAGTTTTTTCTTCTCTCTCTTTCTTTTTTTAATGTTCCAATTTTTTTAGATTTTTGTTTCATTTATATCCTCACTTGAATGATACGAAATTTCAAATATATTTATACCATAAATATATTCATAAATGTTATGATTTGGGTTGGTTTATTTTTTATAAATTTCAAATATGTTTATAAATATTTTTTATTCCATTTATATGACTTGAGTGTTCATAAATATATAATTTATATTATTTTTTATTTTTTATTTCTTTATAATATATAAAAATGATTTTATATTTATAAATATTTAATATTAATAGTTTAAAAATAATTAATTTATTTTTATTTTAATTATTAGTATTTATATATTTTATTTTTAAAATATAGATATATGAATTTTAATAAATCGATAATGATGAGAAAAAATTTTATTTTATGTGAATAACCTTATAATAATTTTATTAAAAATAAAGTTTATTGTCAAACAGCTGATTTATAAAAAAGAGTATAGAAACATTTTTTTTTCTTTTAACTTCATTTTAAAAGGAATTAATTTCCACTTTTCAAGATAAAAGAGAAAAAAAAGTTCTATCAAACATGTTCTTAGTAATTCACTTATTTATTTGTCATAATTTGAATATTTACCTATTTACTTAATAATAATAATATAAATATTTTACACACTTGTGCCAAAATATTTACTTGGCTCATTAGAATTATTTTAGGGCTGGGTTATCTCATAGAAAATTAATATGTGTATTTTTAGAAAAAAATTTAAATCAAAATATAGAGAAAGAAAATATGAATTTAATTAAATTTTTAAAGAGAGAAAACAAATGTGTTTAGTTTTAGAGAGAGAAAAATTAAACTTTTTTAGAAAGAAAAAATTTAAAAACAATGTGTTTGTGGAAAGAGAATGTGAATTAATTTTTTTCTCAAATGAGAAAAAGATAATATGCTTAATGGTAGAGAAAAAAATAAATTTTGATTTTTGTTGAGGGAGAAAATTTAAAATCAATGAGTTGAGAGAAATAATGAAATAGTTAAATTAATTTTTTAGAGAGAGAAAAATAATAGAGAAAAAACTATTTTTTTTATTTTTTAGAGAAAGATTTAATTTTGGTTTTTGTAGAGAGAAAACTTAAGATTCATATGTTAGGAGAGAAAAAATAAATTAAACCGACTTTTTATAAAGAGAAAATTAATTGTTTATTATGAAATAGAGAAAAAATAGAGATAATGTTTGAATTGACTTGTTTAGAAAGATAAAATTAATATGCGAAAGTTTAAAAAGAAAGAATGAAATTTTATTTTTTGAGGGAAAATTTAATCAATATATGTTTAAAGATAAATTATTAACTAAATTGATTTTATAATCTAATATTTTTTTTTCTAATTTTTTTTTACCACATATACAAAATACTACTTTTATTCAATCAAATAAGGGAAAAACAAAAATATTATGTGAATAATTTACTTGTTGAAATATTGGGTTTATAATTTTTCTCTCTTAAATTTTTTCATCTCTTACGGAACGTGTTTAAAAAGATTTTTTTAATTATGTAAAATATTATATGTATTTCCTACGATAATATATTTTTTTCAACAAATCACAATAAAATAATTTGACTAACTCCTTTGTTAGTCTAGCGGTAAGAATACTAAATTTTCTTAATCAAATTTTCAAATTCGAGTTTTGATAATAAAAAAAATAAGATTTGAGAGAGATCACTTTTTAATGGGTCCGATAATTAACTTAAGATAGATTAGTTCAAATCTGTAAATTTAATATCGAATACTATCGGTTAAATGGTTAAGTGCAAAATTTATACTCATATCATATGCCGCTAAATCTTTTATTTTTTGTCTATTGCTTTATAAAGTGGAGGGTGTAAATCTCAAATTTAGAAATCTTTTAATTAATAATTTTTATATATTAGTTAACAACTCTTATAATAAAATAAATTCAATCTGTATGATTTGTTTCTCTGTCTTATTTACTAAAATAAAAATCTAAAATCATTCAATACTCACTTCAACAAAATTTGTTGATGATATATTTTATATATCTTGAATATTTAATTTTTTAAAAACTAAAAATTGTTATTATATTAATATTTTTATAAAGAAAAAATTATCTATTTTTAATCGAATTTTATCTTTGATCCTAAATGATTATTAAAGATTAAAAGCATAGATGAAAAATAATTAGCATTTTATATTAAAATCGTAAATAGTTAATAATTACGAGTTAAATGATTATTTAATTTGTACTATTAATATTAAGTCTGATCCTTATATATTTTTTTAAAAAATCGATCGGAATTGCAACCAACTGGCTTCGAATTGGACAAATGAGAGCATGAATCTTCATTTGAGCAAGGAAGGACAAAAAAAAAAAAAAAAAAAAAAAAACTGACAAATGTCACCGCAGTTGAAATCAGGTATCAGGGCCCTCTTCTCTGACTAGATCAGTCTCCTAATTGCAATCTTTTGCAACCAGAGCTCTCTCTCTCTCTCTCTGCCCGTCGACCGAATCTTAGGTATCCCCGAAATCACTTTCTGTTGTTCTTTCTTGTTCGATATGTCACTCAAATTGTTCAGATTTTTTCTTTAAAATTTTTGTTACTGTGATTTTGTTCAGATCTCGGTTGTTCAAGTGCTTCAGGTGCTCATTCTTATTTTAGGGTTTTCTGTTTTTGCTCTTTCCTTTTCATCATTCTTGAGTTTTTTTTTTTTTTTTTTTTTTTTTTTTTTTCATGCATTATACTTTCTCTGGATTTTGTGATTTAAGTACACGTTGTGAATCTAGATTTAGGTAAATATGATATATCATCGAAGTCCTCATATATATATTTTTTCAATATTGGTTGTCTGCTTGACGGGGAAATCAGTTTTCTAAGTGAATTCAATTTGGTGAGAGAAGGGGTGTGACTAAATTTCTGCTTCTGCTTCTTCTTATTGATTGAGTATTTGTGGTTCTTTGATAATGAAATTATGTTGCTTGAAATTTCTAATTAATATAGATGCAAGTTTGACAATGTATTTTGGGATTATCTCAAACTTGGTAGGTTCGAATTCAATGTGAAATTGGACATGGACCAATCACTTTTTCTGGGGTTGTTACCATGAAAATCAAGTTGCGAAACCTATGTTGCATGTCCGAGTTGTGTGGCCCTTTGACTCCACAAGTGACAATACTTTTGAACTTACAATTGTGTAAATTTTTGATAACTCTGTTCATTTATTTGCCTGAGAAAAATTTACCTTTTTTGGGTTGACTGTATTACAAAGAAGTATATTGTAGATTTGATTTTTGTGAATTCTTGTATGTGGACCATATTGATCGAATAGTGCACTGTAGATGGAATTTCATGATTGAGTAGTATTAAAAAGAAGTATCTAAATTATATATGGATCAAGAGAGTAGAAGCCTTTCCCTGATGCATATCTTAATATCATTGAAATTTTCTTAATTATAGAACCACTATTGAAGAAATATAGGGGTTCATACTATAGTGATTCTTATATCTCTTTACCTAAAGAATACTTGGGGAAACAAGTGCCAATTTCTTTTATGTTCTTTTCTCTTGTTTTATATTGGAAGAACTATGCATTTACATCCGGAGTTTTTGCTAAGAAAGTTCTATATTCAGTTTCCTCTTGTGTCTGCAATGGACAACCCTGCAGGTTTTAAAACTTAAGGATATGTATTTTTTTTTTTAATTACTTGAGTGGTTGCAGCATTCTGTTTTTATGTGGCGTTCTATTTTTATAGATATGACTCCTTACCCTTGTTATGACTGTGAAACAGACTTCTAGCATAATGGCTGGGCAGAGGAACGGCTATGGAAAACGATCCCATTCTCAGTCTGACTATGGTGACAACGAAGGAAGTAAAAGGAGGAACCCAGGCGATGATAAGGACCAGTTTACTATCAGGTCAGAAGATACAGTATACCGGTATTTGTGCTCAGCCAAAAGGATTGGAAGTATTATTGGGAAGGGTGGAGAGATTGTTAAGCAATTAAGGGTTGACACTAAAGCAAAAATAAGGATTGGTGAGACAGTTCTAGGGTGTGAGGAGCATGTGGTTACAATTTACAGTTCGAGTGATGAGACTAATTCTTTTGATGATTCTGATAGCTATGTTTGTCCAGCTCAGGATGCCTTATTCGGGGTGCATGATAGGGTTGTTGTTGAAGAAATGTCTGCTGATGAGGACTCTGAGGGACCTCAAGTCACCATTCGCCTTCTTGTACCATCTGATCAGATTGGTTGTGTTATAGGCAAAGGTGGACAGATAGTTCAGAATATACGCAGTGAAACCAGAGCTCAAGTTCGCATTCTCAAGAATGAAAATTTGCCTTCTTGTGCATTGAGTTCTGATGAGCTTCTCCAGGTAATCTATGTTGTTGCTTTATGCTATTTAGTTGGTCTTACTTTGAATTCTTAGGGGATGAAACTTACTCTTTTTTATGTCCATGTCTGGTTTATTTTAATTCTTAATATTGGCTATGTTTTTCTTAGATATCTGGGGGTGCGTCAGTTGTGAGAAAGGCCCTTTATGAGGTTGCATCACGCCTTCATGATAATCCTTCTCGTTCCCAGCATTTGCTAGCTACTGCTGTTCCTAGTGTGCATCAGGCTGGTGGTTCACTTGTGGGTCCTGCTGGTGGCACACCAATCATGGGTTTGGCACCACTTGTGGTTCCCTATGGGGGATACAAAGGTGGAAGTGGAGAGTGGCCATGCCCATTTTACTCTGCTCCAAGAGATGATGTGTCTTCAAAGGATTTTTCTTTGAAAATAGTTTGCCCAGTTAGTTGTATTGGAGGTGTAATTGGAAAAGGCGGTGCCATCATCAAACAAATTAGACAGGACTCTGGAGCTGGAATCAAAGTTGATAGCTCGGCTGTTGAGGGGGATGATTGCTTGATTACCATTTCAACAAAAGAGGTGAGGTTTTATCATAGAACTGTTGGTACATGAAGCTTTAGAGTAGTTCAACTTAGTAAAACTGTGCTGTCTCAGGTTTTTGAGGACACATTCTCTCCAACAATTGATGCAGCTGTTCGACTACAACCCCGGTGCAGTGAAAAAGCCGAAAGGGATTCAGGTATCGCCTCATTTACAACCCGCTTGCTGGTTCCAACTTCACGCATTGGATGCCTCATTGGTAAAGGAGGGGCTATCATCACTGAACTTAGAAGAGTCACACAAGCAAATATACGAATACTTTCCAAGGAAAACCTTCCCAAAATCGCTGCTCAAGATGATGAGATGGTGCAGGTAAAGGGGTATAGATTGTACTTGAATATTTGCTTTCTGCTCATTGTGTTCCTGTGCGAATCACTGATGTTTTTACTTGTTTGAGTAAACTATTGGTTTATCTTTCCTCCCATGATTTTTAGATTACTGGAGAACTGGATGTTGCTAAGGAAGCTCTTGTGCAAATTGCCACAAGGTTAAGAGCTAATCTTTTTGATAGGGAGGGGACAATGTCTGCCTTTGTGCCTGTTCTTCAGTACCTCCCCATGCAAACCGATAGTATGGATGGTTTGGATTATGAAAGTAGAGAAGCTAAAAGAAATGCACATGGGCATTCTTACTCTGCTGCAGCATATGGCGGCTCAAGTGATTTGCCTGCTGCTGAGGGTTATGGAAGTTATGGTGGTTTATCGGTAAGCCTTTGTATAACTTTGACCTGCAGATTTTATGCATGAATGGTGTCCATCTAGATCGGGTGTACAAGTTCCTGGTTTTGTGATTTGTTATATTGTTTTGCTTTTCTCTTTGAATTCAGATGCTTGCTGTTTGAAATCAATGGCTTATTTATTGAGCCTCCTAGTCATCTGGATCCTTCTGCAAACTTTTTTTTTTCCCACCCTCTGATCGTCTTTCTGCGTGCTTACCCACCTTGATCTTCTAAGATTGTATGTGGTGTGTTTCAGTAATCCTTTTCCTACTTCTGCAGAGTGGTGGTGGTAGTGGCAGTGGTTATGCGTATGGTGGCTACTTTTCTGCATGTGGTGGTACTTCTGGGTAAGAAATTATACATTTGTCGGTGCTTTGTTGGGAATCTCATGCTTGTCCCAATTTTTGGGGAAAAGATAATGTTTTTGTAATTACTTAATATTCTTATGCCTATGATTATGAAAGATCTGATTAGATCTTTGGTTTGTCCCAAAAGTCATGCTATGAGGTCTGTGAATGCCAAAAGTTTTATTGTATGTTGGAAGAGTTTGAGCACAGAAGGTGTTCCCTTTATTGATTGCCTGTGCCCTTGCATGTGGCAAATTGCAAGGATGTGCCCAGACAAAGTCTGGCTTAACTTGTGTATGGATGACAACTTGCAGTCAATTTCTTTGACATTGAGACTTTGTTACTACTCTGTTAGATGCTTTGGTGGTGCAATGTGGTGAATGAGGAGCAGTAGGTGGCCCTATAATTGAAAATCTATCTCAGTCTCAATCAGTACGTCTACTTACTGGTATTCACAAAGTATTGTATATGCTTGATTATCAACCAAGAAAGTGAGGTTGAGAATTGCAAATCGGTTGACATGGCTTTACTAGGTTAAGTAATTTTGATTGTCTCAATTTTTTGTCCTGTCCCTCCCCCCCCCCCCCAAAAAAAAGAAATTGTTCCTATAATTTAGGGATTTATTTCTTTAGTTTTTCTCTTCTCCTTTCTGTCCATATTGGATTGGCAGATAGAAGTTGCTATAAATTCTCTCTTGGCTTTGATTTCCAGGCTGTCAACCACTCCTCGCAGAAAGTCTCATGGTTACTAGATCTTAAATTGATGGCAAGGCGGGTACTGCACACTTTCAATTTTCTTTTAGTTTGTACTCTATTGAATTAACTGAGAATGCCCTAACTGTGCTGATTGTGTATTATTAGAAGTTTGGTTTTTATTGTAAACTGGTGGATTCCTGATAGCTTGACATCTGATATACTTCTTTTCCCTTTGTTGCCTTTCCCTTCCTATTAAAACAGCCAAGATCATTGCAGCCCGAAGCCAGCCAACCTCCACCTTTGATGAAGCCTTCAGCCTTCAACCTTAACCAGAAGACCAGATGAAACAGGATTCCACAAACTCATGCCCACCCTTGATGACTTTGTTTAGGAGGACCAACATTATCTGAAGACCTCATTAGGAATTGAGCTTGCCTTGCCCTTTACACCTACTTCTATAATCCTAGTATATTATGCTACCAAGAACCTTTATAGCCAATAAACCTTGTCCCTTGCATATGTATCAGAGTGTTGGCTTCTATAATGTTTTCCTTCTCAGCTGTATGTTTGCTAGTTATGCTTATTTTAAATAGTGGTTTTAAGGCTTTGGAAACTATAATCAACTGATTAGCCAGTGATTAGTAGAATCTACGTGGCTTGACTTGTTCTTATTATTTTGTTCTGTTAAGCTTGAGCATGGTTGTCCTATGAGCTTTTGCTTGTAAGCATCTTTCAAGAAAAAGTGGAAATGAAGTACTGATGTTTGTGATTCAATTGGCTTTATGGTATTAGTCCCTGTTGAAATGGGAATTATATGTATCCGCTTAAATTTTACTTGGAGTCAGATTTAGTGAAAGTTTAGAGAAATTTATTGAAATGAGAGGATTCTGTGATAACTGTCGTCATAACCTCTCACATGGTGTGAGGGTAGCTGTATTCTGCTATTTGCAGCCTATGCAGGTCAGATTTGGAAGGGGTTAAATCTACTTGGATGCGATGCTTGCAGTTCTGAAATGCTAGATGCTGAAGCTGATCTGAAAGTTTATTTGGTGTTTCTGATTAGCACTAGGTAAGGTTCTTTTTTTTGGGGGTTATTAATTGTTCATGTTGTATGACATTTGCTCAATGTGATATGCAACACTAAATAAAATGGCAGGTTGTCTGAACTTCCCGTGCTGTTGAGATTTTAGTCTATATCACCCTGTTCAGAAGAGATCAAGTGGTCAAATCTGCACTACAGATGAGAATTTAGAAAAGAAGTGTCTCTGATGGAGAAAGGGCTTCGAGAAAGAAGTGGTGCACAGTTCTTCCAGCCAGCACAAGCTTGTCTGGTTTGTGATTACTGAAGTAATAAATTTAGTTTTCTCCCTCTCCCTCTCTCTCTGTCTCTCCCTCTTCTTTTTTTCTTTTTTAAAATATGGTTTTATTGTTTCTTTCAGCTTGTGCCACGGATCCATCTAGTGCCACTGAGGGGTTGGTGGTGATTGCTTGAGCTGCAGCAGGGCTACATCCTCGGCAGTTTGTTGCATGATTTGCAAATTAGACTTGTTGAGCCTGATTGCTGATCTCATCTCATCTCTCTCTCTCTCTCTCTCTCTCTCTCTCTATCTCTATCTCTCTCTCTCTCTATATTAATTTTAAGTGTTACGCCCTTTTAAAAGCTTTGCTAGAAGCAAAATGTCATATAATGACCTCTAATGTAGTTTTGTAGGTGCACATCCATTTGCCAAGCAGGTCAATTTCTCCTCGACTCTCCATAAAGTAGTTAAGCACTATATATTTTTTTTAATTATCGGCAGTAGATGCGATCATGGAAAATATCGTAGTTGGGTAGCTTAGCTCTTTTGACTTGAAATTTAGGGATAACTGTTATTTATATTGCTGGTAATGGTTTTTAAGTATCATTGTGCATGTAGAACCATGTTGGTTTTCTCCAGCTAGAAGATTTTGTGTCAGGTGTCACAAATGGTTCTTTCATCCCAGCTATTGAGCACGTGTCATAATCATGACTCGAAAAATACTACTTTCGATACAAGAATTTCCAGGTGTATAAAATAGAATGCGCCACCCAGAAACAGAAAAATCTAAAGAAAAAAAGAAAACCCAGAATGGGTCTCCTAGACGTGGGGCATGTAAGCATCAACAACAGGACGATGAAGGAACCGCAACTAAAGGCATGGACCTCTCATGCTTGCTTATGGGTAGGGTCTCTTGCCTCGTAGTTTCATGAGTTCCGGTGGCTTGCTTTTTGTCGAGACAATGTGAAAGAACTTAATCAAACATCTGCAAACGCTCTTATAACACCTATACTTGGGAAATTGTGGCAGCCTGTTTGAAATCCATCATGTTCTCCTGGAAATTGTCTCCTTATAAGAAGTGTTGTTATAAGGACGGAATATGTTAATTGTTAAGTCTATCATGACATGGTTTCTATTTTTTATTTTTTATTTTATTTCACTACCGGTATTTAGAAACCTACCAATTCGGTTCGAAAAGGAAGTTGGTTCTTTCAGCATCCACTCTTCCATTCCCAGGTTTCTATGATGATTGCTAATTATTGAGTAGTGTAGAGTGCATATGGTATAATATGGTAATCAAATTCCTTTTTTTTTTTTTTTGGGTCTTTTGGACTTGGTCTATTCTTGAGTATCCGGAGTTTTGTTTCGATTAATTTCAGTGGAGCTGTTGTCGGGTTCTAATTGAGAGGGAGTTCTTCCAACGTCATTTTTGTCATTATTAAAACTTGAATTTCGGTTCTTGATATGAGATATTAATGTTCTTTTTACTACACCAACGAAGCTTTTGAATGGTAATCAAATTCTTTGGTCATTGAAAAGTTAACGAGTAGCATTGTCGCGGTTGTGGATGTGGATAGTCCTACAAGTCGTTTTAGAATGCTCAACTTATCGAGTTTTGTGCTTTAAATTGTTGAGTGTATTCTCCATTTACTTCAGGTGTTAATTTGTTTATTTTAATTTTTTGTCTCATTTTTTGTTTCTTTATTGAAAATTAAGAAAGTATGAATTATTATTTTCTTAATTTTAACCCTTATTTTGCGTAAGCATCACTAAGCATGATAAAATTGAAGTTTTCAAAGTTAATTAATATTAATATTAATATTATTTTTTTAAAGAATTATGGCCTTTTAATCAGTTTTTTTTTTAACTTTTGTACTTATGCCTTAAATGGTACTGGAAGTAAAATGGAGGGAGTGTTTTATAGCTGGTGGAAATGGTTGACACTGATGCTAGAGGAAGTGAGGGGTTATTGATAAGTATTAAGTGCATATAACAAAATCTTAAAATAAACTGGCCTCACATTCGAGTCAACATTTTGGTTCATGTTATATCCAAATATTTTAGGTTATCATATTTTCTTGCATGGTGACAAAAAGTAATAGAACAGTAAAAACTTGAATTATTTAGTTTAATGGCAGATAGGAGTGACTACCTATTTGTGTGGTCGTTTGAGCTCCCACGTTCCTGGTCCGATCGGTCTGAACTTTTACTAATTTAAGATGGATACAAAAACTTTGAAGGATGGCCACTTGGCAAAAGTAGTTAATTCTTCTACCTAACCCTGTGAATTTGATAAACGCTACATTGATGTACAAATAGTTTTTTTTTTCTTTTTTATTACTGTTATTTGAGTTTTATCTAATCTGATTCAAGTATTGTATAACTCATTTAGAGATTGATTTTTAAAAATTTTTTTTTCTTATCTTTAGGGTTTAAAATCGAGATTTTTGATTAAATGGGTAGAGTATTTTTTATCATTTAATTAAAAAAATTTGATACATACAAATATTTAATACAAGCAAATCTATGGTGATGTAGGGTACATGTCCTTCCCTCATTATACAGTTCTGAAAAAACTAGTCAGAAGCAGGGGTGATGGGAACAGCTCTTGGGGATTGAATTTCCCTTGGCTTTTGTACCCGTTGCAAAGTCACATCTAGTCCTCCAAAACCCTTCAAGTTGACCTTCATTTTTTTAACTTACCCTATTGGTTTAAGACAAATTGTCACAGATCGATAGCTGTCTTCTCTGCGTGCACAAGAGATTGCTTATTAATGTATCTGATTCCTATGCTACTAGATCAGCCTTTCGGTTTAATGATTTCCTTTATAAAGGACTTGAAGTTGGCTCTCTCTTCCTTCAAGCCCCATTTGCTCATTGCCTGTCATTAAGGGCTTCTAGTCCAATCGCCTTCTTCTTCTCTACCTGTTTTCACCCATATAGTGCATTGCTAGTTTTTTCGTTTAAAAAGAAACAGAATGTTGTCTTTCTTCTTTGAGAAAGATGGGTCTATCGGATTGGTTTAGGGTGTGAGATTGTTCCTTTCTTTTTCAGGAAAAAGAAAAACCTATCATTATTGTTTAAACAAAGAAAAAGAGATCACGCATTGTATTGCATGCATGCTTCATCCAAAGTCTTGCATGTGGGAATGAGGTTATACTATGCAGCCAAGGATGACTTGCCGGTAAGCTTTGATGAGTACAAGCTGCACTTTTTGCCGTACTCAAGAGAGGCTTCTCACAATGCATGTATTATGGACAATGTTGATTGGCAAGTCATCTTTGGGCTACATTTATGCCTCTTTCCTCTCATGCTGGGCTTGTGATGAGGATTAATGGGGGAGTTTCTCCATTGTTGGGTGGTGGTGTTTCTAGTGCCGTCTAATGCTCTGCATTTCTTTGCGGAGACCAATACTGTTTTCTTCTTGTTTGAAACGGTTGGTTTGACTCATAAGTACTATTTCATCAGGCAAACTTAGGACTCTAATACTATGTAAGCTCACTGGAGTTCCATAATCTGTTACTTGATTATGTACATTTAAGATTAATCTTTTATAGGTGTCCTGTTGATTATCTATAACATGCATTAGCTTTGTAACTATAATCTTCCAATGTTTTTTCCTCATGGGATTCTTCTATATGATATGCATGCTGCTTTTCAGATTTATCTAATTCAGATATTGATATGGTAGTCTTGGGCTCCCCTTATGTGGCAATAAAAAACAGTCTGGGAATTGAAGAGCATCTTTGATAACGAGATCTAATCTCAAACTAAGAAAAATGCTTTTCCGAGGCAAATGATTTCCCTTGGACAGCCAATTATACCAAATATCAAAACATTTGGAGTAACGCATTGTCTTTTACTTTGATTACGCTCATGTTTGAAAACTTAGCATATGATTCCATACTTCTTGTGCATATTTAGAACTACTAGAAAATTTAGGTAGTGACACCAATTTGATTACATTTGCAGGATCTCTATGGAGAGGGTCTTGGACATTGTCAAATCTGTTTGAAATAACCAAGGGTGCAGAGAAATTATGCTCCCTGAGGTGCTGTTGCAAACAGTTTGTGAAAAATCAAGCATAGGTTGTAAGCAAGCTCAATTGCCCTAAGAAACTATCAAGAAGGGGATCTTGACCTCTTTGGTCGGTGGTAAAAGGGGACTCTTCCTAATTGGTGATGAGGTTTTTAATCCCTAACACTGAGGCCTAAGGGTATTGGAAATCACAAGGGGGCTCATCCCTTATCAGCAGGAAGTGTTCGAGCTCCCACAACCTCTCTACTTTCTTGTGAAGGAAATCGTCTTCCTAGAAAATCAAAAAAGGAAAAAAAAAAAAAAAATCCAAGAAGGGTTGGTTGCTCCGTTTTTTTTTTTTCCCTCATGAAGCTTAGTCCCTCCTTAAGCCAGGACATAATGCATACTGCAACGTGAAATAGCCAAATTGTTTGTCCTTTTCCTCACGTAGCTCAATTTTTTGCCATTTCAATGGCTGTTGATGCCTACAAAATTGTTAGACCTTGGATACCATTCAATTACCTATATTTCCTGTAAGTTGAAATGGTAGAATAACCAGAACATTGGATTGTTGAATTCCAACATGTCATTCAACAAACGAAAGACATACTAAATCAAAACGTGTGTAAACTTTGTAATCCTGAGATTTAAGCATTAAATGATCAACAAGAAACGTAGTTTCTCCAGAAAACATGTAATCCGCAGAACCCATAATGCGGAGTACTGAATTTTATTCTAACATGGATTTATGATGTAAAGAGTAGAAAGAAATTAAAGGGGCAAAAAAGCTAAAGAGAGATGAAACCTTCTTTAACAAGGAGACCAAAAACAAGAACAAGGAAGCCGACGGTGACACATTGAGTGGTGGAGACTACTGTTTGAGTGTAAGCAGACAGTGTGATTACCGCACCAATCAATCCAATCAGAAATCCCCTCAAGTTCTGATCCATCATCTCTCTTCTCTCTCTCTCCCGTTTTCAACTGGAGGCAAAGGAAACCCACACCACAGTTTTGTAAGTCAACTCTTCTATGTATTAGGCTGAAGGTGAAAAGAGACGGAGGACTGCCCAACTCGCAAATCAGAAGTCAACTCCTCCCTTCTGCCGTGCGAGGATACATCTGGCTTTTCAGATTAAAGGAGGGGCAAACTGAGAGTTTCATTAATTTCATTTTTGCAAAAGAGTGTACTTTTATGCTCATATTATAAATGTGATTTCAAGAATCAAAAAAATAAAAGGAATTATTATCTTGGTAAGCAATTATTTTCATATAATAAAGTTTGGGGCTTATAAATAATAAAAATATTATTTATCATATATCTAAAATTGTTATATAACAATTTTAGACAAGGAGAACAGCAACAGCCCCGTTGGTCCGTCATTAGTGACTTTTGAGTCTAATTAGCGGATGCAATCATTAACGTGTGTCTTATCTTCTTTAACGATGGCTTTGTAGACATTGAGAGGATAATACATGAATCAAGGAGGACCTTGGCCTAAGTGTGACATGGGAAAGCCTCAAAATAGTCCTAAAGATTTTTCTTCATCCAAAATGCGACAATCACTTTTGGATTATGTAAAGTTTTTCACGTAATTATTATGAATTATACGTAAAAACTCATTTTTAAATATAGAGAATTTAGTCGATGAATTATTCGACTGATATCAGTTGTTTTTAATTTGAATGAGACTTTTCAAGATAAGGAGAATTCAATTAACTCTATTATTAATGCGACCCTTTCAACCATTGTGAGTTTGTAGCAAAGACCCTCTTTCACAGGGTGTCACAGTGCCTTGGTTCTAATGCCGTGGCAGTCATCCTTGTTCTTAATGCAACGTTGAAGAAAGGAACTTTTCCAAACTCCACCATTTGTGACCGCATAATCCATGGATTCTGTGCTCGTAATCAACTGGATCTAGCTTTGGATTTTTTTTACCAAAATGTTGCAGAGAAACCTTATGCCAAGCATTTACACATGGAATATGCTTGTCCAAAATTTATGCCGTCATGGACAAGCTGAAGAAGCAGAGAGGGTATTGATCTCTATGATGCAGACATTATGACAAAGGCACTTAAGAAATCCAAGTTTGAGAAGCTAAGGGCGTTGTGGGGAGTATTAGGAAAAAATCTCCATGAGGAGTAATGTTAAGAAAATTGAGATTTTTTCTAAATATTTTCAAGAAATCAAAATTTTTTTTGGGTATAAAATAGTGTCTCTCCATGTTTTAAGGGATTATGCTAATAAAAAAAGTATGATCTTTTTCTTTATTTCTGTGTAAAAAAGTATGGTCTGAGTATGGTGTGATGTGCTAAGCTGTCTTTATATAAGTTTTGTACCTCTCGCATTTTGAAATGAACGAAAAAGGTTTAGTTGTATTTTCTCTATAACCATCTATTTCCTGGAAAAGCATTGCTGTCATGGGCTTTGAGAAGAACCTCTAAGCATAGTATTCCATATGAAGAGGTCTTGTTCTGAAATTTGAGAGTGCAGTTTGTGTGCATCGTCCATAATTCCTGCGACCACAACTGCACTAGCATAGTTGATTTCTCCGAGTGCCGAATCCTTGGAGTTGAAGCCATTGATGATCATAGGATCGTGAATTTGTTTTAAGGTTTGAAGATTTGTTCAGTTCTGCCATAGACTTGACGTTTGGGGGTTAAGGTAAGAGATATCGACCGTTTGTTTTCTCCTCATCATAACGTTCAAATCAAATAGTTTTTTACCGTTCGATGATCTCTCCCTCCCATCAGAGGATAAATTAAAATGACTAAAGAAATAAATAATAGAATTGAAAATTTGGTATTTATTTTTAGGGAAGCCATCCTCGCGGCTCCCTGCATCAATGTGTTACCTAAGGTGCAGTCTATAAAAATATTCTATTTAAGTCATAAGTATCATTCTTTTATTTCGATTTTACTAAAACATTCATCGAATGCCTCATAATTGAAAATAAATAAATATATTAATGAATAATTTTGTTTAATCTAATTAAGGGAAAGAAAAAAGGACCAACCTGCAAAAACAAAATGGTAGGATAAAACAGAATTTTTTTGATTATATATATATATATATATATATATATATATATATATATATATATATATATGTGTGTGGATTGATTAAGGTAAAATTAACAATTTACATGATTTTTAATAATATATATGTTGAGCATTGTGTATGGTAAAAATAGATATAGGAAAAGTTGTCTCTTAGGGAGTCAAGTTATCTTAAATTGAATTTAATCGGAATCAACGTAATGAACAAACGTTTGGTTGGCTCAGTGAGAAGGGTGCTGACGCCCTTTACTA
Source organism: Dillenia suffruticosa (assembly GCA_033439265.1). Taxonomy (NCBI): domain Eukaryota; kingdom Viridiplantae; phylum Streptophyta; class Magnoliopsida; order Dilleniales; family Dilleniaceae; genus Dillenia; species Dillenia suffruticosa. The sequence continues at coordinate 3,578,221 of JAVTVX010000029.1, read as the reverse complement.
TGCTCGGGTTTGACTCGGCGTGAGAGCAGAAAAACCCATAATGGGAGATCCTTCCCAAAAGTGGGCCTGATAGCGGATCGTTCCATATTAGTAGAGGGAATTATCAGATACTAGACAGTGGCTAAGTAAGGGATACAAAAAGAAAAAAAATCAACGTAATGATTTCCTGAGGTAGCCCTCCTAATATTATATGGCCAAGGCTTACAACACCGTTGGGCTAGTTCAATCTTTCTAAACTGGATTAAGGTTCCATATGGACCGGAATTTTTGGTCCACCAGAAACCCAACCGTCTCGTCATAATTGAGAGCAAGCATGGATTATTATTTTTTTTAATGATCAACTAATTTAATTCGAATAGTTATAAAATTTAATTTAGAGATCGAGTCTTTCAGAAATTATTTTTTTATTTTCAAGACTTACTCAAAATTTTTGTTAAGGAGTGAGTGTCATCCCAAGAGACCCACATATTATTGGTGTATGGATTATTTTCTAACTTTATTTCTTAGAAATTTTGAATAAAAATTCTATGGTACAAATTATGCAAATCCTTTACATACAAATGAGACATGCACAATTTGAATTTAGAAAAATCGTTCTTCAGAATGTTTGGCATGAACCATTCTTTTATAACAAGATATTCTTGTGTTAGTGATGGAGTTTAAGTTGCGCTTGAAGCCTGGAGGGAAGAAGAAGATTTTGTCTTTTGTAGCAGGTCATCGCCCTAGCGGTTTGAGGGAACAAGCCCGAATTCACTGTCAAGGTTGTTTTTTCCACCGCAGCAAAATGCTATTTCCTCCCCAGCCAATAAGTTCGAATCACGGGGGTAATTCCTCACTGTGGGTGCCAAGATGATTGGTGTTTAAGGTTTCCAACATTACTATAAAAGTTTCTTTTCTCATTCCCATTTAAAAGAGCAGCCGATTTGGAAGTGTGAGAGAGAGAATTGCAATAACCCACCATATAGCTATTGCAATTCTTTTCCTGACAGCAGGTCACATGGATAGGACCAATTGGGGTATTGGTTATGATCTAAAAGAAATTTGAGAGACTTAAATGTCTATTCATAGGCCAATGCCATAGAGGCTTATATGAGATTCTAACAACAACATGACAACCTCAATTATCTCTTGATCTAGCCATATTAGACTCTTTAACTATTGTAGTAAGCTCGCTGTATGTATTCCATACCCCCTTATACATATCTAGCCACTTACCATGGAGCACAACTCTCATTGTTTATATATTGTGGATTGGTGAATTTCTTATCATAGGTATTACTCTGTTTGCAATTATTTTTATGGTAATAGATTATGATATATCTACTTGATACAACGATCTATTAGATCGTGTCTTTAGGCATCGCAGTGTAATCATATCGCATCTCAAGTGATCATGTATATTTCTAGGCTGGGGAATCCCCTTTGGAGATTACCTATTGGGTGTGGATTCTAGGGTCGTTCTCCATGAGAGGAAGGAGGTGGCATGTTTCAATACTTTGTGTTTGTAATTTGGACAAATTTTTAAATTGTATTCTCCAGATTATAATTTTCTTGATAAAATAATAAAATGTGTTATGTTTTATTTATATATCGAATCACACACAAATTTTGATTTTGTTGTGTTCTTTACTTAGATACGTGTATTTATCTATTGATTACATTGTTCAATATCATAACAAATATATTCTGAATTAAAATAGTTAATGAGCTGTTCGAGTTCAATTAACATAATCCGAAACATATTTTCGAACAAAATTTATGATGCCGGCCACAAAACCTTAGGCATGAAGAAAGGGGTGCATAATTTGGGGGGTCCTCCATCTCACACCTTGGTTTTTTGGCACCATATGAACATTTTGATAGGCACAAACAACAACAAAATGAGTAGATATGACTCATTGAATGAAGTTGCATGTGCAAAGAGCCGCAACTCATACAACTCCAAACATTTTGTGGGATCCTAATCTAAACTCAAGCAAAGGTGGACCCCAAACCAATGAAAATCCATTTTGGCGCACGCTTTGTCCTCTATAGGCTTGGTCTCACGTCCATTTTCCAAGACCTCTATCACCCAAAATTATTGGAAAACGAAATATGCCCAGTTGTATGTTAAAATTATTGTGTTTCCACGGTCAATTTAATAGAATAGATTATTAAATAATTTAATTAAATTTAAAATTTAAAATTAAAAAAATATATATGCTAGGTCTAGGATGACTGTCTCCTAAATAGGGTCTCCTGAATACGTTCGAATCAGATTAATCAAAATATGATTTCGTATATCGTTGATGATAAAAAAAAATGATATTGCTTTGGTTTTTATATAAATTTAACTTCTTAAATTGGAATTATAAATTTCAATATTTTTGAGAAAAGGAAAGCAGTTTAAAAACATTTAGGATGTAATATAAAGTGTGTTGAATAACATTATATTAGATGTTTGTATCGTACATATATTTTTCCTTGAAAGGGTAATTTTCAAACATAAGCTAAGTTCTTAAACATAGGTTTATCAGAATTAGATGGAATCTAATCAAGTTTGTTTTATATATGATAAATTTTGATTTTGGCTCTACCCTTTCTCTCCAGCACATTCAAATTTATGGGGAGTTGTGCGAATTTCTATTTTTTGATTAAAAAAAAAAAAATAGGGTTGATTGGATTGGCCTCTACTTCACTTTAGTTTCAAGAAATATCTTCCATGAATCCATGGCTAGATTGCAGGCTGGCGTCATTAGATTAGGCAAAAGAAGACTCTGATAAACATATTTTTGGATTCTTATAAATATAAAACAAGAGAATAAGTCCCAGAGGATAAAGACTTATTACTGGCCATTCCTTTTCAAGGTGGTGTAGACCTTTTTTCTGAAAAAAAATAAAGAAAAAATATTATATTATTCTAATATTACTTTACGGTGATTGAAGAGATTTTTTTTTTTTAATATATTTTTGATCGATTGAAATCGGTGCATAATAAGTCAGATTTTTTTTTTAAAAAAAAATCATAAATATTTTAGTATAAAGAGAAATGATTAAAGAGAAGTGATTATGGATTAATTATTGGAGGTTCTTAGTTAAGAGTTGTTTTTGGCTAACTTGATGCTACAAAACTAGCTCCAAACCTATATCACAAAGCAAATTTTTTAGTGGGCACTTGACTAGTGTGCAATTCACCTTAATCGAACACCATTGATGCCCCCATACTCTCTCTCTCTCTCTCTCTCCCACCCTATTTGAATAAATGGAATCCAATCAATCAAGTTATCCCACCCCAATAAGTCTGGAACTTTCCCTACATACTCTTGAAACCAGTGTTTTGAGGCCCGGGACGGCCGGCACCGGACCAGCAATGGATTTGATTTTTTTAACATAATCGGATTTTGAAAAATTGATTAAAAATAATCAAAATTTGGATTGGTCTAGGTATCGGATTGAATCGGGCAACCTTTTTTTTTTTTTCCTTTTCTTTCTATCTCATCCCCACCCTTCATGTCTTCACTTCGTCCCGCGTGAATATGATTTGGATTTTGATAATTGAATTATTTTATATATAGCATTACACTATTAGAAAATAGGCTTTCAGTGATAGAAAAATTCGTCGTTGATACTTACTCCGCTAAATATTAGTGACCGATATTTATTCGTCGCTAATATCAGCGACGGAAAAAATCCATAACTAAAAAAAAAAAAATCAACGACGGACTGGAGTCCGTAGCTGATTTTAAGAGTATTAAAAAAAATTACATTTTGCTCCCGGGCTGCCCCAGGACCCACGGCCCGACCTGCCACCCCGATCTTTAATATTTGAGAAATGCGTTTGCTCACCTTCAAACCTGAGCGTTACGAAAATCTCACAACTGACACATCCACCGGGGCCGTCAAAGTCATATATTCATATTACATTTTTTTTTACTTATTATATATATCTCATATTTTTAATAATAATAAAATTATATAAAATTATAATTTTTTAATAATAATAAATTATATAAATTTATAAAATAATGAAATAATTTTATTTTAACTTAAAATAAAATAATAAAAATTTTAAAAAATAAAATAATATTATCCTTATACAAAATAAAATAAAATAAAAATAATTATATTAAAAAAATTAAAAAAAAATTAAAAAATTAAAAAAATTTTTAAAAAATCTGTCGTTAATTTTTCCGTTGGTAATCCGTTGCTAATTTTTTTCGTCGGTAATCCGTAGGTAAAATTTCCGTCGATAATCCGTCGTTGATAGATTTACAAAAAAATTTAAAAAACTTGAAATTAAAAAATTAAAAAAAAATATATTCAAAATCCGTCGATAAAATTTTCGTCGATAATCCGTCGTAATTTCGTTACTATTACTGGCGGAAAAAAATCTATCGGTAATTTTCCGTCAGTGAAAGTCAAATTTCTAGTAGTGTTGGATTTTTTTAATTATTTAAATTAGATTTTTATATACTAATATCTATTATTTTAATTAAATTTTGATATATTTGAATGATATTTCGTATTAAATGATGTGTAATATTTAAATAAATGAATTGTATTTTATTGATATTATATATTTTAAATATAATTTGATAAATATTTATGATTAAATATATAATTTTTTATATTATTAATATATTATAATTTAAATTTATTTATAATATTACGATAATATCATTTGATTTTTTTGTTTGATTCGATTGGTTTGACTCGATGTCCTATTGATCTTTTGGTGTGACCGGTTCATTTTTCGGTCCGAGTTTCAAAACACTGCTCGAAACATGACCAACTAATCTAAGCCTTAACCCCGAGGACACGAACCTTGTTCCACTTTTCATGGCATGGAATCTCCTACGTAGATTTAAAAAAAAAAAAAAAAAATTATATGACTCGAGTTGCAACTGAAACCTCCACATCCCATCTGCAAATGCTGTGGGTCTAATTAAGCCATCACTTCATTGGAAAATCTCTTGTCAGAGCATAATAAGAATACAAATCAATCAACGTTAGAACCAACAACTGGCGCTGTCACAATCTAATTTAATCACCAATATTATTTTCAACTCTTAATGAATCCACAAAATTCTCCGGAAAGTCAAATATTGACTTACTATTCCATGCTCTACACACTCCCAATTAATCAAAGAAAATTATAAGATCATTGAAAGAGTTAGGAATAGTTAGGATGCTTGGTTGTTATCAAATAAACCAACCAGGATCTACCACATCTCACTCATACCTATCATTTCACACACAGGTTTTGGTTGCAACTATTCTAACCTTTAATGCCCCTTCTCTGAGTTCCTTTGGAGTTATGCGTGTCATGACATCATTGTAGGATAAAAATAATCATATTTAATGGGATCAAAAGTATCATACGATGCATATTCTACGTGGGTTCTAATTTAATATGTTATCCTTCAAATGATAGGTTAATGTATCTACTTATATTGACTTTGATCTCTCCCCCTCTCTATCTCCCCCCCCCCCCAAAATTTTTTCAATGAAAGCTTTTCAACATTGTCACCTTTGTTTATGGTACACTCGTGTGATTGTTATATTTTACTTGGTCATTATTCATGTGCAAGCTATCCTCTTAGACCATAGAATGGCAAGTTGGGACAATAATATCTTAATATATTATCAAAAAAATCAAGTCTTAAGCATGTGCTAACTATCCATTTTTTCTCAAGTTGCACAGTAACTTTTGCGGCGCCAAACGAGCAAATTAGCAAACAACATGACCAAGAACCTTATGATATGTTTTTTTCAAGCATTGGCAAATTAGGCCGCTTGTCCCCTTTTCCACAATAATGTCATGGATTGGGAGCCAAGCCACGGGCAGCACGCTACGACTATATCTTGTCAATCACTTTTATCTTCCCATCTTTGGTTAGCACTTGGCATGATGAACATTGCTTGTTATCCTTTCTAATTGATATTACTAAGCATTAATAAAAGTGATATCTTGAATACTTAGAGATGGCGGGTCACAACGCACCATGTGGTGCAATTTCATTAGGGTCCTCTGTTTAATAAAATAAAAATAAAAGAATCATAGAAATATCATTTATTCAAATTGAATGTAATAATTTAATCGGCCAGATTTATTGTTGCATATTCTATTTTTCTATTTTATATTTATTCGCAAGTGGGAGATGTTGGACCCCTGGCTAATCACTAGAGTGAGGTAATAATGAAATAATAGCAGAATATAATGCTTTTTCAGTATTTTTGTTTGATATTATCTTATATTAAAAAAAAGTGTGGTATGTCTGAGTTAGATATAGATTTTTTCTTTTTTTATTTTCCTGATGTTTAGTTACTTTAGTATTGGATATTGATATTCTTCAAATTAAATTTCAAGTTCAAGAACAAAAACTAGATGCAGAGTCCAATTCAACTCGAATCAAATTTAATTAAATTTAATATAATTATAAAAAATTATCGAATATCGATAATTTATATTAAAAAAAAGAGATAGAAGTCATTTTTCATTTTTTGACATGATAGTAAGACTAACAATATAAGCTTATAACCCTAAGTTTGAATATCACATGAATACCATAGCTCTTTTGAAAGAAAAAAAAACGAAGTAATCAAACAAAAGAACACTATTGGTTCAAACTTCAACAAAGCTGACGCTACATAAGCTTATGATAAAACTATCTTGAAAGAAATGGGTAGCCAAACTCTTGGCGTGATCAGAATTCCAGCGCCTAATAGTTTTTGCTCTTGCTTTCCCACGAATCACATTATGCCACGTTTACTGTCTCATGTCTTGGCTTCATGTCGGGACAACGGAAACAGGGCCCCACATTGCCACATCATCAAACGTGGGTCCTACATCAGTTCATCCAAAAGGCAAAAAATTTTTTGTTAGGTTTTTCAAGATTTTCGAATTTTACTTTTTCACATTTGACTTTTCCAATCTTAGCCGTCCACGTGGAGTCTTCATTACGATCCGTCGGCGGTAGCGGCAGTGTCTTAATCGCATCTTTTCTACCTCACTAAGCCTACGTGGCAGATATGTCCATTGACCATTGAAATTGAATCTCAGCCGTTGGACCATTACGAAGGTTTCCAAGACGGTTGAAACTCCTCGTTTTAGCTAATTAGGACACGCATCCTTTCTATAAATAATATCTGTCTCCAAAATTGGAAAGGGGTACTTTGGACATTCTAGTGACTTAATTTAGAAAAAAAAAATTAATTATTGGGACCTAATCACAAGAAAAATCAATATGAACCCCCATTAACTCCGGAAGTTAAATGACTATAATGCCATTGACAAAATGGATTTTTGGAAGAATAATGCCATTTTGTTTTTCTATAGAAAATATTCGAATTCAAAAATTTTAAAATCAAAACGATGGTACCAATTGAACTATAAACCATTAATAAAAAAAATAATATGACTTATTTCAATATTAAGATATGTTATTTATCAGAAACTCACATAATTTTCATGAATTTAAGCGACAGACCGTGATCGCATAGAAATTTTTTTAAAAAATATACATATATACAAGTTTTTATAATTGATATTCTCAAAATTTGTTCAAAAATTTTAACAAAAACTTGTCTAGTTTTGAGAGGATGGGGGTAATTTGGTCTTTTAGGTGTTTAATGGTGGTAACTCCAGGTGGAGCCTCTCATCTAGGTTAGGTGGTGTGCATTAGCAATAGGATGCTTTCAAAGGATTTTGACTTGGGATTATTCTTGTGTCCAATAAAGGATGTCATTGTATGTGATATGCAAAAGAAGCTCGCTAATTACAATTATAGGTCATTTCGTGAATTTGGAGTGTTTTTATTCTAAGAAATACTTTAAAAATACATTACGTGTACGCATATATCTCTTAGCAGACTTAATAAAATACATGGTAGTAGAATTTACGTTTCATAAAAACTTTTTTACCATTTAATAGAAATTATTATTTATAAAGTTGTCGCTATTTAATAGCTAACATTTTTATGCCCACAGAAATAATAAAAGTTCGAATTGCATTTTGGATCAAAAATTTATTGCATCACATTTTGTTTTAACACGCGAATATATCTCTAATACTTAATTATTAATTCGAAACACCGTAAGTTTTGAACAATGGAGTATACATATAGATGTAAAGATTACCATTCTTACCCTTATTACAGGGAAAAAAATTAAACACTTAGAAGATAAAATTTCAAACGTACGCCAATATCCCCCAAATTTGGGTGCAAGATTCAATTTATAAGCTGGTCCAGGAAAGAAGAAGAAAAGATTGAATGCGAAAGCAATCATATTATCTCGGGAACAAACCCTAGAATTTCATGCCAAAAAAGGTTTTGCTTCAATAATTTATGCTATTTCTTATATTGAAAATAAAAGCACATTTTATGAGTGAAAAACCATTAGAACTTAGTCATGGACTCAGGGTCCTATCAAGAAATAAGACTTAGATAAAGTCAATTGTGACCTGCTATTGTTGATTCAAACTCTAATTCGATACTTTCGTGATTAAAATTTATTACCGAAATATTAATCGATCGTTTAATATATTTATTGTGCAAAATATTTTACTAAATAATGTTACTAACTTTTGTTAGCTTGAAGAGTAAAGTGGAAGGGGCTGTGACAATCTGGCATGCTCATCAGCTCAACCAAGATAACTTTCATCAACAACCTGAGCTTAACCTTTTGACTAGTCATCTCTCACCATTCGGCCTTATCTCATCCACGAATTTACCTTGTTAACTCCGATCTACAAACTCACCTCTGCAAAAGCTCTTGCAAACGTGCAAACATGTGGACGTGGGTGAGTATAATTATGAAATGTACGTTGGCTTCCTTGTATATATACAAAAATGGACAAATATTTGGAAAAATTATATACTTTCTGTCTTTGTCTTTTGAAAAATGATATACTTGAGAATAAAATTTCAATTTCTTAAACTCTTTTATGAATGCATGGATTTTTAATGGTAGTCAATTGTGACAGAAATGGAATTATTTATTTGACGATTAACAATTTGATATTTAAATTTATGAAAATACATATGAAAGGATAAATGGGTAATTATACAAGAGCCAAATGTCAGTAGACAGAGAACAACTAACAAAGTGGTTCTTAATCTACCTAATTATCTAGACTAAATCATACTATGAGATAATTTAGCAAAAAATTCAAAGGAGGTTGTTATCAAAGTTGCATGCAAAACTAGTTTTTCCCTTTTCTTCTTTTAAATTTCCTCTGGTCAAATCGAAGAAGGAAAAAAAAAATATTTATTACACACGAGATAAAGAAGAAGAAGAGAACTGAAAGCTTGAAACTACCCCCACCCCAAGTTGCCTTCCAAACCACGTTTCTCTGTCCTCGAAACCACTATTTAGGGCTCTTTTTCCCTCACATCTCATTTTTCTTAACACCCTTCTCTCCAAAATTTCTCCTAGCTTAGTGGGGAAAAAAAAAGAAAGCTTTTCCTTTTACTTCTTCACCCCTGAGACTCAACCCCCATTGATGTCCTTCATAAGCTCTAGGATTGCATGGTTTGATTTTCGGGTGTTTCTGTTCCTCTGTTTTTAGGAAATTTAGGTTTCTTGTAAGAACCCATTTAGAGTTTTGAGGTCCCCTACCTTTGTTGAGGATTTTCTTGATCTGGGTCATTTGAATTTGGGGGGTTTAAGGAAGGTTTTTGAAAGAATGGAAAAGGGTTCAGGTATTCACAAAGAGGATGATCAAATAGAATTGCCTCCAGGATTCAGATTTCACCCAGCTGATGAAGAGCTCATCACTCACTACCTTTCACAAAAGGTTCTTGATGGTGATTTCTCTGCTCGAGCCATCGGAGAAGTCGACTTGAACAAGGTTGAACCATGGGATTTACCAGGTGAGTGAGTCGTCTTTTTCCATGATTTCTTGTCTGTTTTCTTTTTCTTTTTGTTTTTTTTTTTCCTTTTGTAAGTTACTGAATGTTTTTGGGACTTATTCTTTGTGATTTTTTTAAATGTAGGAAAAGCTAAAATGGGAGAGAAGGAGTGGTATTTTTTCTGTGTTAGGGATAGAAAATACCCAACTGGTTTGAGAACAAACAGGGCTACCGATGCTGGTTACTGGAAGGCTACAGGCAAAGATAAGGAGATCTATAGGGAGAAAATTCTTGTGGGTATGAAGAAAACTCTTGTTTTCTATAGGGGTAGAGCTCCTAAAGGTGAAAAAACCAATTGGGTCATGCATGAATATAGACTTGAAGGCAAATTTTCCATGTACAACCTTCCCAAAACTGCTAGGGTAATTTCTTTTCCTCTGTTTTCTCTGTTATTTTCCCTCTGATTTTCTCTGTTTTTCTTCAAGTTTTGACACTCTTTTCCTTGTTTTTGTTCATTTAGAATGAATGGGTGATATGCAGAGTTTTCAAAAAGAGTTCAGGTGGGAAGAAAACGTATATTCCAGGGTTACTTAGATCGAGCTCCTATGGCGATGAATTGGGGAAGTCTTCAATTTTACCTCCACTGATTGATTCATCCCATTACAATGTTGAGAAGAAACATTCTCTGGCTGAGACTCCACACGTGACCTGCTTCTCCGAGCCAACGGAGAACAACAAATCATCACATGAATGCATGGTTGATAGCTTCAACAATCCCTTCATGGCATCATCATCATCAAATTCCTCACTTAATTCCTTAATTTTCTCAAAGCTCTCTCTTCCAAACTCATTGTATACCAATCAAATTGCCCCGAATTTTGGGAATTTGCAATACCCCTGTTCAGTTTTTCAAGAACACACAATCCTTAGGGCCTTGATTGAAAGCAACGGGTCGAACATGATGAATCAGAATTCAAAAGCAGAGTTTTCACAAGAAACTGGTTTGTCTAATGACATGAACACCGATATTTCGTCGGTCATGTCGAATCATGAAATGGGTCAGAGATCATTTGAGGATCAAGAAGATCCATGCACATCTGCTGGTCCTGTAGATCTTGATTGTCTTTGGAATTATTGATTATACATGGTAGGAGGGGGACAACGAGGCAATAGTGAAGGAAAAATAGAATTTAGTAAAAAACAAAAAAGTCTGGTAAGGTAATTCTTGGGTGGGCGATTTTTATTTACTGTACTAGAAAATGAAAATTGTGGTGCGAATGTGTATGTGAATGTGCATAGATTCTCCGAAACCTCAAAAATTGTATTAGGAAAAAAGTTGGCATGATGTATTATAAGAAGGAATCAAACTCTTTTTCTACAGTTTCCTTGTTAAGTGTTTTTGTCCATTTTGATTTGATGATTCTCTGTGTTCATACTCCATAGATTCTAACCGGTTCTCTTTTATTGTAAATTGGTAACATAAATACTAAATTTTGATTTCTTTATATTCCCATGGTTTCTCATCATTTCTTAAATTTTGTATACCATTTTAATAGCAAATTATGGGAGAGTATCTTATTTATGTAATAGTAATTATTTTTGAAAAATATCAATCTGCCATTGAAAAAGCATTACATTCATTTCCGTTGAGAAAATTAAAATAGAAATGGTCATATATAGAATTTATGCCCTCGAAAATAGTTTTGAAGAGTTTGGTCGGTGAGCGACAATAGATCAATTCACCATAATACTTATCTACTTTTACATTATTTCCATTTTCCAGACATTTTCATATTGTGAGATTCCAAATTTCTTAGAAAATTACATATCAATGGTAGGTTTTGTAATAGTATTTATAACATCTCTCTCTCTCTCTCTCCCCCTCTCTGTATGTTTGGCCACACCAACTGCGTGTATGGCAGCGAACAAAGATAAAACTGGACAAGAATTTTGATGATAATTGGTTTGTCATTTGATCCACATGAATCCAATTTGCTTCTACCCAAACAAATTTGCAATTTCTCATTTTCTTTGACAAGCAATAATAACTGTATGGACCACTGCAAATGAATTCTATTACTCCAGTATTCCTATGTTGTATCATGTTTTCCACAAAATCTGTGTACATACTTGATTTATGCCGTGGAAAAATACAGAAAAAGACAAAAGAAAACCATGACCACCACCTTAAATATAAAAAGTGGCAATTTAAAGGGTATTTCTTTTTTTTTTTCCACTTTTTTATGGGTTATGATAAAATTTAAGCACTCATTTTTCTATATACAAATTAATGGTTGTTTTGTATATTTTAAGGTAAAAATGCAAGTTTTATCATGAAAAAAAAAGTGATATCAATGTTTTTCCTGGTATGATTTATTTTTTTTAATATATAAACTATTGATATTCAATAATTGTATTGATTTTGATTAAATTTGATTCGAATCGAATTGAATTCGTAAATGGTGGAAGTCTTTTAACATATATTTTTATTATATATAAAATTTAAATTTAAAATTTTATTTACAAAAATAGTATCATATGATGAGTAATCATCGAGTAACTAGGTCGGTCAGATAGATCTATTGACCACCGAGTAACTAGGTCGGTTAGATCGATCTATGACACTACATTAGCACTCCGGTGTGGATCTGGAGTTAGGCACGCACACTTTTTCTTGCATGCAAATTTCACGACTTGACTCCAAAAAGTCTCAAACCAGATCCAATGCGCGAATGGTTATAGGTCTAACACTACCCAGCTGGTTCTCCCCGCATTATTACTGGTTGACAATTCACACACACACACACACACACACACACACACACACATACATATATATATTGGTACCATACCTCTCTACTAACCCAATATCCAGATTTTCATACCGACTAATCTGGATCGATCACTTATAGGGTCCACTTTAGGGGACAGATCTCCCAGCACTGATTTTTCCGTTCTCACAGGGGGATCGAATTCTCGACTATGATTAAAGGGTATCAGTCCCCAAACTAACTGAACCATCATACGTTGGTCGACAATTCACATATTATATACAAATATATTATATATATATTAGTAGAATTATAAGTGAAATATATGTATATAAAATTTAAATAAACATCAATAGTCAATTAGTTTATAGGGATGTGATATTAGATCCTTTAATCAAACTCATAAGTTTGACTCGTTATTTTGGTATGGAACAAATTACGTTAAGAAAATAGTTTCTTTAAATGGGTCATTATAAGTTCCGTACTGAATTAATTGAAATATAACTTCAGATACTAGTTAATATAGTATCAATAAAAATAAAATTTAAATAAATAAATATATAGATATAAAAATAATATAAAAATTTAATTTTACTAAGGTTAATATGGATGTAAGAAAATATGTTAGATAGTATTTTTAAATATAAAATAGATATGGTTTAAATCAATCAAATCTATCATTTCAGTGGTCATACATGTTGCCATAATGATTCCTTTATCTACCTCAATAGTGGTACCATGTGATCAAAAGTCTAAATGTCATTAACGAATTTCAACATCCAAGTAAAATATGAATTTTTCATAGAAGTTCTGGGGGTAGGAAAAAGTAATATTTCCTGTACAAATATTAAATTAATTATAATTATAATTATTATTAAAATTAAAATTTGTTTTATTTAAAAAAACTATTGAATAATACTGATCGTCATATTATACTCATTTATATTAACATATATATAGTTAAAGCTAGCAAACTATGTTCTTTTTAATCGAGCATCGGTACTAAAGTTTTTCTTGCTTTTTATTGTTGTTCATGCTCTCCCCTCCTCGACTCCTTTTTTTTTTTCTTTTTTTATAGTGGTAGAAATTTTAATTACTATTTAATCGAGCATCGTATTAAAGTTTTGATTTTGGTTAACCATGCTTTCATTCAAAGTACTTATAGAAATATAAACGGATAATTGTCTAATGGGATATGATATTAAATTTTTTAACTAAATTTTTGAATTTGATTCTTGATTTGAACATGAAAAAAACTACATTGGGTGAGTAATCCCTTTAAATGAATCATTATAGATTCCAAATCGGATTTGTCAGAATATAATTTTGGATATCGATATGTATAATAATAAAAAAAAAGTACTTATAGAAATACCATCCCTTTTTTTTCTATCATTTATTGGTCTTTCTATTCTTGGTAGGCAAATCTTTGAAGCTGGGAGATTTGAACCATCACCAGATGGTGCTATGGAAATCTTAAATAAGCTAATTTGTCTCAACCTACATTTAATTTTACTTACACAATTTTTTTAACCAAGTAAATGTTTTTAGGGAAAAAAATATGATTTTGCAAGTTAAAATCAAATATTTCAGAAAAATGGATTTAAATTTCATTAAGTATTTTTTATTGAAATATCATATATAATCTCATATGGACTAATCCCAACCTTTTCAAATGGGGTTAGAGTCGAAAAACAGAGAGATAATTAATTTACCCCTATGCTTTAATTTGAGTCTCTAAGAAGATAACCAGATAACCTGATAACCTGATAACCTGATAGTCACAATCTCATTTCTCAATGTTAAAATTTAAGGTTTGAATTTTTATATGATTAAAAAAATGCTTTAATTTGATACGTTATGAGAATGATATTTAAACCAATTGCAAGATGCCAAAATTACATAATTATTGAACATATTCAAATTTCAGAATAGAACATGAAGCTATCGAAAAGCTTTTTCTTATCCCCAAAAGGTTTATGTTTTAAAAGCTCGGCTATATGTCTAGTATTTTGGAAGTTTTATATATTTTCCATGCTCTCACTTGTTTTTCTTCGTCCGTGCTCAATCCCTCATATCTTTTATACAATAGCATGGATTTCAATCCCGTCGTCCGTACCATGTGCTGGTGCCATTCATTCTCACAAATCTTTTGGTATAACCAACGGCACATGGCTCCCTACAAAACACTAAATTTATTTAATTAAAATTTTGATTTTGAATTTTGAGAATAAAAAAACAGGCATCGGAAAAACAACCCCCTAAATTGAGCTTTATAATTGTTCGAACCAAATTAATCAGATTTTCGAATACCAAGATTTAAGAGTAAAAAAAAATCTTTTGATATGTCCCAAAGGAAATACATATCCAATCAACGTATTAAAATAATAACATTAACAGAAAAGTCAATTAATTAACATTTAAAATTAGAATTTGTACACAATAATTGTTCATTAAATTTCATATTACACAATAGAATACTCAATCAACAAAATTATACTAACTTAATTAGGTTTTGTAAACTCTCTATCTTCTGTATTATATTAAAAAAAAATGTTTATCGCATGTCTTCTTATCTACTCAATAATCTAATCACACTCATTAAAATTTACATATCCCACAATATTACGTAGCACCCCAGAATAAGCGATGATTGCTCCTTTTCAGAAGAACATGGTAGAGCAAAATATTATGCCATGTTTATAATTTGGTTGGCCGCCTTGAAAGAGCACCAGATTCGAATGGCCTAAATTCTTGACTTCAGAGTTTCTTTCATTCACTTCCATATTCATTTTTCTAAAAATTATCGCCCTATAAATCCAAAATTTTAGTTGACTTTGTCCATCTCTCATTTTAGGTCATCACAATGAGTAGATGACACTCTTTTATATTGGTAGCCAACCTTAGAGAGAGAGAGAGAGAGAGAGATATTCTTTGTCCAAACTTGGGAGTTGGAAACCAAAAATGACGCATGCAGTATGTCAAGTGGGATATGTTCGTCAACAAATTTAAAAATAGTTTACATGTTGTTGAGCACTACAGAAGGTAATCTCTCATCTATATTGGCACATGATTAAATACCCTATTGTTCATCTCTTACACGAAACACTTGCCATCAAGGAAATAGAAAAAAATTTTCTTTTCGGGTTATTCTATACATGTACAAACCCTAGGAAATCATTCTTTGTCTTTAAATGCATGAAAAAGACAAAAATTTGGTACCATATATACATATTATACCCCTTTTGGAGGACTTGTCTTTATAACAAAACAAGTGCTCTTTTGTCCACTTTTGTATGGAATTAGATATTAATGGTATTGGATAATGTAAAATAAACTAAGACACATTTTTTCGGTGTGTGGGGGAGGGTAGAGAATTGATGCCATTGATGATTTGTGTCGACTGGAAGGAATTTTGCATTCATAGTGCAACCCTAGCTACAACCAATAAGCACCATTTCCCTAATTGTATTAGCTGCCAAAGTTAGGGTTGAAATGACATAAGAATTGGGGCTTGCTAGTTATTCATTA
Source organism: Dillenia suffruticosa (assembly GCA_033439265.1). Lineage (NCBI taxonomy): Eukaryota > Viridiplantae > Streptophyta > Magnoliopsida > Dilleniales > Dilleniaceae > Dillenia > Dillenia suffruticosa. The sequence continues at coordinate 3,562,086 of JAVTVX010000029.1, read as the reverse complement.
CTACGTAGATCCTCTACCAAATGATGTGATAAAAAATGTTTTTTTTTTTTTAAATTTTTTTATAAAAGGGGGGATGATAGTCACGTTGTTTTCACCCTGATAAAGAAGTTTTGGCCACGCGTTTAAGCATGATTGCGCCCCACTTTGATTATCATAAAGATAGAAATTCACCTTTGGAAACCGACGAAACAAATAACAAGACTAAACGTGTGGAACAGACAAAATATCAATATTTTTTATATATAAATTACGTGTATTTTTAATAATTACGTCTCGACTAAATTCAAACTCGATTTATAAAAAATAAAATTTTTATAATATCTATTTTTTTATATAAAAGATTCAAATTTAAAATTTTATTTAAAAAATGAATCAATATTTAATTATTATACTAACTTGACGTTGGTGATAAAATATCAATACCTTTTTTTAAGGAAAAAATAATAATAAAAGCTTGATAATGTTTAGTTCATGTTACGTGAGAGAGTTTGCTTAAATTTTACTACATATATATATAATCTTGCAATAAGTTCTGTTCTCATCAAGTTTCAAAGAAAATGAGCCATCATGAGAAGCATGCAATTAGCTTTAAAATAGTAATCTCTCTACAAGGGTGCTGCGTGTATATATATATAATACAAAAATAAATTTACAAAATTTGAGCCTTGCTTCTTACAGATATCATAAATCTACAACAGTAATTTGCAGATATGCTTTGATACTAAAATATCAACAATCATAACTATTATTGAGAACATAAAACAAAAGCTTCGATTGTAAGCCTATGTCACGTGAGAAAGGTCTGCTCAACTAGCCGAGAAACAAAAACAAACAAAATGGTATCGAATCTTTGAAGGAGGGGGGGCGGGGGGCTTTGTTTGGGGTAGTGAAAGGCAAAGTAAAGGAAATAGGAGGGTATGAAATCAATAAAAAATAAATAAGGGTTAAAGTTAGGGGTAGATTTTTTTTTTTTTTGGACAAATATTAGGATTTGAACCCGAGTCTATTACATGGGGAGGGGAAAATGTCACATAAACTAAAGTTCATTGACAAAATTAGAAATAAATAGTGAATCACTCATTTTTACGCGAATTATTCATGATTTTTATCTTTCTGTATCGTAGGAATCTATTAATATATGGTGTAATATTAAGAAAAATAAGTTTTCTTCGTTCTCCTACCTTATTATATTGAATGAATCTCCCCGGTGGTGTAATATTAAAAAAAAAAAAAAAATTCTCCTTCGTATCAAGATATTTGCTCTATATGTAACTTTATTTTCCGAGAGATACGAAAATAATTTTATGGATTCACTTTATTCATTACTGATAAATCTGTTCGAGAGTTTTTTTCTCGTAATTAAATAATTAAAAATAAATAAATAACCTTGTCGAGTGTAATCTGAAACTGGATCGCAGTTGGACTCGAACCATGAAAATCCGGAAAAGTGGGTTGTAAAGCAGAAGATTTGATTCGTTCATTGAATCCAATGGATGATGATGATTGATGTGAGAGAGAGAGAGAGAGAGAGAGAGAGAGGGAGAGAGAGAGAATCTCGGGTCGGGTTAAACTTATCAGGGGCTGTAACGTGGATACGTGGGACCCAGGTCTTAAATAAGGGAATGACTAGACGACAAGGTTCCGGTTTTTGCTGTCGTCCATGGTTTTGTTCCTGCCACGTCATCTCCCCGCTTTAACCATCATTGCCCCCACGCTCGGATCAAAATTAAAACGGCAAGAAATAAAATATCTACAATTTTTTTTAAAATTTCATTATGTTAATATTATAATGATTTATTAAAAAATAAAAAATAGTATAAAATTTTGTATAAACAATAAAGAAAAAAAAACAGATGTAAGATTTGAAGAAAATGAAAATTTGCACCTGGGAAATTTTGAACCAATACATCAATGCTTGCCTAATTTTACTTAGTATGAATGGTTTTCAGGCTATTGTGTTTATTTAATAAATTTATTAATATATACGTGAAAATAATATTCTAGTTTTCAGTGATGTTATTAAAAAAAAGATTTTATTTATATTTTGTGTAAAATATGTATTTAAATTAGTTCATATAGTATTTAACTCATTTTTCTTATTTATCATGAATAATGAGTGTATAATTCTTTTTCGCAATAAAACTTATGAATTTGAATCATCTCTCTCTCTCTTTCTCTCTCTCTCTCTCTCTCGATTGCCAAACAAAAAGATAAGGTGCATGCATCCAGTTTTAAATCCTAGACCACTACTTTAGGATTAACTAAGTTTGTGATGTGTGGACTAGTAAAAAAGGTTGTCTGGTTTTTCATATGTGATGCGAGGATGATGATGAATGATGGTGTAAATGTCAACACCTCGTAATAATGTCAATAAAATATATTTTGCTGATAAAGAAAAAAAGAAAGGGAAAAGAGTTGGGAGAGTTCTCATCCTCAAGCCCTTGTTCGCAGGATGAAATGCACCCACCTATATTCTTGACTTTGAAAGCCAATAAGTATTCCCTTGTGTTCATGAATGACTATGGCATATGCATAGCTAGCAATAGTTCTCCATTTGTTTGGAAGCCAAAAAAGGCACGAGCATGGAAATCTAAAATATGGAGTAGATATAGCTATTCAAATTCAAAAGAAAAAGTGCTTACTTTCAACAAACCTTTGCTCCTCCAAACTCTTATTTCTTAATCAAATCAAAGACCCCAAAAATTATTTTATTTTATTTTATTTTTATAAAAAGAGTAGTACTAAAAAGCAAAAACCATAAAAAATAAAAGAGACCACGGGTGATTGCCGACTATTTTTGTCAGAGAAAAAGACAATGTCAGATCTTCAAACTGCGGCAATACCAAAAAAAAAAAGAAATCTATAATCCACAATGGCCATAATCGCGAACACGGATTCAATGCACCAAAGCAACAAGACAAAACGAGTGCCAAACACAATGGAGAGCCCAAGAAGAGCAATCTTTGACATTCATCAAAGCATGTGGTCGGGCTATTTTTATCATAAAGTTTTACGTACCAGGAACATCCTAATGTTCAATTTGGTATGCGAAAATATATTGCACCACCTTTGTTTTAAGTGTTTTAATTTGATTAACAATAATTATTTTAGGGTAATAAATTAATTGGATTAACTTCGACCCGTTTGGTGTTAATCATGCCACCAATGGTGATTAGGGTTAAAAAATCTGAATATGGCACGAAAACGAGTCATCACAAAATTTTGATAACTAACCCCAAAACTTATTTTGACCATCATGCATCTAATCATATATGGAATTTTTGGTCCCCATAAACCTAGGATCTAAATACTTATCATGGGGGAATTGGAAGAACTTAAAAAATGGCCAAAAAAATAGCAAGGCTCCCCTCTCACAGAACTGTTAGTCCATAAAAGTCATCCGAGCAAAATAGTGGCGACAAAGGCTTTAAACATCAGGAAAACTCCGTCGCAAAAAATCATGTTTTTGGTAGTGTAATTCTGCGGCCCTTGTCTACTTCCTGTGCCTCTGTGCCTCTTTTATATTTTTGGCCTCTAGCCCTTGTCTCATGACATATTTTTCATCTCATGCGAATGATATGGTGTTTAATAAGCAATTTGTCACCTAAATTATTAAATTAATGGCATATCGGGAAATGAATTAACTGCATTGAAAAATAAGGCAATCACCCACCCTATTGTGGATGGCCTATATTTCAATTAGTTCATCAACTTGACTTTAATGGACCCCATAAAAATTGTAGATGACCCTTAATTTCTAATCCTCTAGGGTGAGCAAGTTTCTCACACAACCTCGTACCAAACAAACATTAAATTCCATGTTTATATCTAAATTGGATCAAAATTTTCCATCGTCCCATAGATTATTGAATTGCAATCAATCTAAAAGCCTAGAAAAGTATATTTTAGAACACTTAGAACTAGCAAAAATTCCTTTTTCCAAATAAATTAGATTACAAGGGCATTTTCTTTTGTCCAAGAGCAGATTGCAAATTCCTTTGGATAAGGTGGAGCTCAACCTTATCCCCTATGTATTACTCCATATAAACATGTCTTTTATTTTATTCAAAAGCTTGAAACCACCTTTTATGGAACAAAGGAAAAACATTGTAGTCGTTGTACTATCATCATTCTTTTTTCTTTGGAAAAGATAAACCCATTTTTCCTTTTAGTGTCTTCGCGTGTTGGTTTAGCAAAGTTGGCTTTTCCATAAATTTGCAAAGGCTTCAACTGCATGCATTTAGCATGAATTTAAAGTGAAAAATGGATACAATAATTACAATTATTTTGTTAATTATCCCCGGTAATCTTGGTCATTTATTAGGTGGTTGTACATTTACTATATGAACAATGTGATGTACACCACTTACAGATTTAGTGAGAGTACACTAAACTCTTTTAATGGTACTAGAAGAGTCAGTCTCCCTAAATTAGATCCACAACCGTTCGAATTAAATTAATCAGATTTTTGAATACTAATCTCATGTTAAAAAAAATGAACAATGTGATGTACTTGGTATAATTTATTTTAGTTGAGAGGTTGAAGAAAAATAATTAAATAATCACCATCCTCACAGAAGTTGAGGTTTAGGCATATTTATTAGGTTAAATTTGACCACTTCTCCTATTCTATTAGTAGAGAAGAGAATTTTGTTTTGGGAAGCTCCATTCTTTTTCTGGAAAGAAAAAGCCTTGCTTGAATTTTTTTTTTTCAAGAAGAAAACTTAAAGCATTTCAAAAGAGATATTATATGTCTCGTTTTGGTAATATTTATCAATATATATGTATATATTGATTTTTCTATGGATTAGGCTAATTCATTTGATTGAGACCAAATGATTCTATATTACAACAAAGTAGATAGCTAGATATGCATTAGAGTTAGAGGTGTTATATGTAATTGTGCAATTTTGAAATTGTGGTACTCAAATACTTATCCTTGATGTCATGAAATTAGAACCATTGCATCACAGATCGTTTGGTTTCATCTATTTTTCTTCTTGTCATTCGGTAGCATACTACCAGCTCTCTCTCATGGACAAGGACAATGAAACTAACAAGGGCACGGGATAATTGGCATGGTCTGCCAGAAAATGACGTTGGTGAAATTAGGGAAAAGAAGCTTCATATGATATGGAATGATGAAAAGCAAAACGTGCCAAGTGGCAAGCCCCAATTGCAAAATTGTGCGAAAGAAGAGAATCTCCAGAAAAAGGCAATTATTGCCAAAAAGTTTAAGATGGCTTCCTTTCCCTCTCCGGTCAAAGAAGTGACCCTTCTTGTCTTGCTTTCCTCGCAATTCTCGGACATCTCTCTTGGCTTTACCACCCAAGGCCTTCTCCATTATCAATTCTTTTGAGTGGGGAAAAAAAAAGACTGATAAATAAAGAAGAATAAGAAGTTATTAGCTAGTTCAATAATTTCATCACTTGAAACAAACGGAAAAAATGGTAAAAAAAAAAAACACGGTTTAGATATTTTTAAATAAAAAAAAAGAAATGATATGGAAACTTTAATTGTTAAAATTGAAACTAATATATGGGTCTGAATGATTATTTAGAAAAATTTTGAATTTAAAATCAGATTTTCTCTTAGACTTGTTAAACGAGAGAAAAAACTGAGAGAGAAAAATTAACAAAACTTTTCTTAATAAACATATATTGATTAACAACAAACTTGAGTTAACTTTGAGTGTTTTACCAATGTGCGAGAATAATTAATGAGAACTTCTTTCACTTCCTCTCGGATGACATGAACCAGTGCCAATTGCCAATGTTCCTCCAACTGGTCTTTCTTTATTCCAAACATGAGTGTTTGTCCTGCACAATTTTTAATAACAGGCCCATAGCGGATTTGGAAGCCCAATTATTTGAATGGCAATCTCAAGTATGGGCCCCTCGGGCACCACGTTCTAACTTCAGCGACCTTACCCTCAGAGATTTCGAGGCCCCTTTTTCTTGCAAGGTGTGAGGGAACAAACATTTGACTGGACCGACGAACCCAATAAAAACACATTCTATTGCTATCTTCTTTTTTTTTTTGGGTGCTAGACAAGGAAAACAAAACACGAAACAAGACCCAAAGAGTACACAGGAGAAAGCCTTTACTGCGGCCTTCTTCCTACTGTCAATGGATGCGAACTACTTTTCCTCATGGAATTCCTGCCTCTAAGTCTCTCCACTCCCCGTTTATCTTCTTGGATGAATTTCCATAATTCCGCAGGCGGGTCACAAAGCTCAGTCCTTCCCCAGTCACTGCTCTGGCCCAAGAAAGCCAAACAGTCAGCACAACGGTTGGCTTCCCTAAAGATGTGAATAATAGAGCTATTCTCCAGAGAGTTCAGCATCTCTTGGCATTCCCCAATTATGTAATAGAGCAGGTGATCTGCATGACGAGGGTGTGTCATCAATTGGCTTAGCACTACAAAGTCTGTTCAATCTCTAACTGCTTGAAGCCTCTTCTTTTGGCTATAAGTAAGCCTTCCCTAAGACTCCACAACTCAGCAATGAGCAATTGGGCTTTACCGATGTTGACCATGAACCTTGTTATCCAATTCCCATCGCTGTCCCTGAAGAGTCCTCCTACGCTCGCATGCTGAGACACTTTGGAGACTACCCCGTCAGTGTTTAACTTCATCTTCCCTGAGAGGGTGCTAGCGATTTCACCTTCTTACTGCCTTCTAGCTTGTTTTCCACGTTCTTTCTCTATAATAGCATAGCTTCCCTAGCCATTCCCGACACTATAACTGCTAGCTCTTTCGAAGAAGGACTGACTTTTTGGAAGACTTCCTCGCATCTTCCCTTCCAGATAGATAGACCAGATGGTACTAGTGAAGATAGTAGTGGTTCTTTCCTTACCACTAGTTCCCGCCTTCATCCATTCGAAGGGATTAGAGTAAGACCAAAACCAGGTACTTACGTCTTCTTCCACCATAGGCCTCATCAAATTCCAAGTCTCTGAGGCCTTCCTGCAGTCTCTTAGCACATGCATGATGGACTCTTTGTTCGCCTTGCAGATGGGGCAGGTTGTTCCTCGCACAAATTCCTCTTGAAACGCTCTACATTGGTCATCAACTTACCTGCACTCACTAACCACACAAAAGTTATGATTCTTTCTTGGCACTTGATCCTCCCAATCTAGCTCCAGTCCACTAGAACTTGATTACTTTGCTGATCGTGCGCTGTAGACACCAAAGATTTTATACGGAGAGGCTATAGAGAACACTCCATTGCTGGTGCCCCTCCAGACAAAGCAATCTGCTACTCCCAAAAATGGGGACCAAAATACCTTTCACCTCCTTTACTTTCTCCTTCGAAAGGACAGCAAGCAAAGCCTCCAAGTTCCAGACACCTCTCTCCGTTAAGAAACTGCTAACTTTGGCATTTGGGTCTTCAATATTCTGGGGATTAGTCATGCTATCCTTGAAGCAGCTGTCTCCCACCCAATGATCAGTCCAAAACTTGATATCTCTTCCATTTCCTACACTCCAAAGCATTCCCTTCCTCACGTAGCTCTTGCTCCTTAGAATGCCTCTCCAAAGGTTTGATCCCCCCAAACTTCTTTCCTCATCTATGTAGCTGGCATCCTTCAAATATTTTGCTTTGATGACTTTACACCAAAGAGCATTGTGTCCCTTCTCTAGTTGCCATCCAAGCTTCACAAGCATTGCTATGTTATTCTCTCTCGACTTCCTTAATCCCAACCCTCCCTCCATCTTAGTTTTGCAAACCTTCTCACACTTCATTAGGTGAACTCTTCTCCCTTCCTTAGTGTTGCCCCAAAGGAAATTTTTGTTAAACGTATCCAACCTGTTGCAGAGATCACTTGACAGCCAAGCCGTTTGCATGGTGTAAACTGGCACAGCAGACATAACATGTTGAATGAGGGTTTTTCTTCTCGCCATACTAAGGAGTTTAGACTTCCAGCTACTAAACTTCTTTTGGACCAAATCCAACACGTGTTGATGAAAGTTCCTCCCCATTCTCTCATGACTGATGTGAACCCCAAGATAGGAGCCTATATTGTTTGAGAGCATAACTCTACTTGCAGCTGCAAGAGAGTTCTTAAGTATCCAAGGGGTTCTTGGAGAAACCCAAAGCCGCGATTTGTTGAGATTCATGCCCATGCCACTTTCCGTACCTTTAGACATCTCATGACTGCGCTGAGATTTAAATGCTCCGCTTCTACAAACAACATCAAGTCATTGGCGAAAAAAAGATGGAAAATGGTCGGTCCTCTTCTGGTGATTTTCACAGAATTCCATACACCTTTCTTGACTCTCTCTTGAATCATATACGCCAATCTCTCCATAACTAAAATGAAAAGATAGAGAGAGAGCGGATCTCCCCGTCTTAAGCCTTTCCTCGTTTTGATAGCTGGAAGGAGCTTGCCATTCCAAATGAAAGAAACCTCTCCACAAGTAATGGAGAACATGATAAGCTTGATAAGAGGGAAATGGATATTATCATCTTGTAAAACCCTACCAAGATAGCTCCAACTCACATTGTCGTAGGCTTTTTTGAGGTTAACTTTTAGCACCATGTTGTATCTTCTACTCTTGGACTTGCAGATGGCATGAATGGCTTCTTACTTAACTATTATGTTATCTACCGTCCCTCTTCTCGGTAGAAAGCTACTTTGATGGGGGCTTATGATCTTTTGGAGATAGAGTCTTAGTCTTTGAACAATCACATTTGACAGCACTTTGTATGAGGTGTTTAGGAGAGTAATGGGTCTAAAATCTTCCATGGAGATCAGCTTACCTTGTTTTAGGATGAGGACCATCAAGGATTTCGAATGACCTGGATAGAAGAAGCCGTCCTTACTTGCTTCTTTGATGAACTTACACATGTTCTCTTCCACAACTTCCCAATGCTTTTGGAAGAATATAGGTTGGATGTCATCAGGGCCCGAAGCTTTCAAACCCTTCATAGCAAAAACTGCAGCTTTCACCTCGCTTTCGTTGGGCTCTTTGGTTAGATTCTCATGAGTTTCGTAGTCAATTTTGACCATCTTTCTGCTGACACTGTCATTTGGAGAGTCCAGAGGCTTGCTGTCAAAAAGATTGGAGAAATATTGCAGCCTCTTTAATTCCACCTAATCATAGCACTAACTTCCCTCTACTTTGAGATCTATTATCCTATTCGACTGCCTTCTTATCTTGGTCAGCGTATGAAAAAACTTAGTGTTTCTATCCCCGTGAGAAATCCAACTAGCGTGAGACTTCTGGAGCCAAAAGACTTCCTCTTGAAGAAGAGTCTGATGGTAATCCCTCGGCAGAACATTTTTTAAGTCCTGTAAGGATCTAGAACTATTGTAACTTTTGGCATTTTGGATGCCCCTCAACTGACCTTCAATTTCTCTTTTGCGCCTAAAGATGTTCCCAAATACCTAGTGATTCCACGTTTTCAATTCCTCCACAGTGTTCTTGATGGAACTCTAGAGGGGGCCATCAGCTGAAGTCCAAGCTTTAGTGAAGACTTCTGAGAAGTTTAGATGTTCCAGCCATGTCGCCTCGCATCTAAACGACTTGTTATTCTTACTTGGAGTGGAAGTCATACGAGCGCATAGCATAATAGGGCAATTATCCCCGTGTAAGCGAGGGAGAATCATTGCTTTATGTTCAGAGAAACTTAGTCTAGCCTGTATATTGCATAAAACTCTGTCAAGCTTCTGCTACAGAGTGACTTTTCCTTTGCATCGCCTCATCCAAGTGAATTTAGCTCCTATAAGCGCAGCTTCCAAGAGGTTACAGTTAGCTATCTCTCTTTGAATCTTTGACATCTATTCCAAACTTTTGACTTCTTATTGCTGGTTTCTTCAATGCTTACTATGTCGTTGAAGTCACCCGATACAAACCAAGGGCCTTCTATATCTTGCGCAAGCTCTATGAGCTCTCTCAAAAATTTATCTTTCACAGTAGTATGGGGCTGGACATAGACAAAAGTCATTGTCCATTTAGAGTTCTCATCCTCCATGTTAGTGTGCACCCACTGGTCTGAATGCTTCAAAATGGACAGATTTATCTTATCTGGGTTCCAATTGAGCCAAAGGCCCCCTTTGAAGCCTGAAGCAGAGACTGCAAACTCTCTACTCAACCTTTGGTCTCCAGCAAACAGATAGCCGCCGGGTTATGAAATTTTACCATTTCTCTATAGATTCTTCTAAAACCCTCGTTCCCCACCCTTCTGCAATTCCAGACAGTAGCTTTAGAATTCATTAAAAACAACAATGAAAGGAGTTGGGTTCGGGCGACTTCAGAGTTCGACATTCATTCGCTCCTCATGAGCTATCATTTCGCTCTCTTCTATCTCACTCATCTTCTCTAATTCCATTTCCTCCTATGCGGCACTCCAAACCGTTAAGGCCATTCTCCCTCTCTGCTCGACCGTTGGGTTTGAAAAAATGGTGTGTATTGGGCTTCCATCACCCGGATCCATGGGCTCCTCCATCATTCTGTTATAGATGAGTTCCTCAATTGATCTTCCTGACTTGTCCAGCCCCTTTGTTTTACCATTGGGCGTTTCTTCCTCATTTATGTCCTCTCCATGAGCACTCGGTCCATCTCTACCCAGAGTCTTTAGCCTAGCCTTGCTTGAACACCTCTTTAATATTTGGTCCCCGTTTGTGTGCTCGGCCCTATACTTGAAGCCCAACTCTTTTGATGTTTTGAAGCCTAACTCTCGCTTGGCCCGATCCTCATCATCTTTATCTTTGTCATTCCTAGCCCTAGGTCTGCACTCTCCTGCTCCAAGCTGACAGACTGTATTTGAGATTTCCTCGTAAGCTTTGAGGATATCCTCTGCTCCTCTTTTCTTTTTCTTCCCTCTGCCTTTTCCATCGCTTTTCCTCTCCTCTGATTTGTCTCCTCTCTTCTTACATATGTTTGTCTTAGCTTTGAGGTGTCATGCTCTGCTCTCAGCTCAACGGGACTATCTTCCAAGAAACCGTTGACTTCCCTTAAGCTGTCGAAATGATTCGGCTCTGGGTCCCTTTCCTGCTCTCTGCTGCGGGGCTTTCCTGTTTTGGAGTGTTTGTGCTTTCTCATGATGATCATCCAAGGACTGAGACCTTCGTCTTTCAAGGTCGTCGCTGAAGCTTGAGGGCCATCGTTGGATTGATCATCGTGATTCCCACCACTTGCTGCAACTTCCGGTGAGAGCCTCTGATCTTTACACTGATCACTGTTTTGACCTACTTTCCCGTAATTAAAACAAATTATGTGTAGACCCTTATATTTGATTCTCTGGATTTTCCTTCTTATTCTAACTCTTGAGATTAGGGCTTTATCTAGGTCAACTTTTACACATATTCCAGCGTATTTTCCTCTTAGAGCATGAATAGTATTTATATTAACCTTTATAGGCCTTCCGATCTTCTTCCCAATCTCGAACAATATTTCTTCATTGAAGAACTCTATTGGGAGTTGTGGAAGTCAAACCCATACCGTCGTAGACTTAATTATGTCTGTTGTAGGGGAAAACCAAGACTGTCATTTCATAATAGTTAGGTAATTTTCATGAATCAACCATGGCCCCTCAGTAAACACATGAAAGTAGTCTTGTTTTGATGAGAATTTGGCTAGAAAATAACCTTCCCCCAAGTCTAGGATCTCCAGGCTTCCCTCTAATTTCCACATTCTAATGACTTTTAGCAGCATTAATTGATAGCCAATGTGTTTTCCTAACAGTTTGATGATGAGTGATTGTTTCCATGGCTTCCATAGTGATTTCAGTTCGTCATTTGTCACGTTCACAACTGAGATTTTCTGAAGTTGCTCATCTTCTTGCAATGTCTCCTCTTCAAACATTTCATGATCCTGATCAATCTCCTCCTCCTCCTTTGTATCCATTTCATTTGTCCTTGCCTTACCCAACAACATTTCCTTAAACAAGAGCTTTGGACTATTGTCCTATCGTGTCTCATTTGCTTTTACTTTCTTGTTGCTCTTGAATAAGTGATCTTCCTCTTCTGTTGATAAACTAGCACCGGCACTATCAGCGGCATTGTTGCATTGCAGAGCCATTAGGATTCTGTTCTTGGCCTTCTTTTCGCTATCCCTCACAAAGAAAAATAAATATAAAGGAATCAACAAGTTTTTTCTATAAACCAATTATCCAGGAATGGCATGGGATCGACTCCTCTTTTGCCAACCAAGAAGAGGAACCAATCCTATTGCTATCTGTCAATTAATTCAAGTCCGTAAGCGTAACGATTAAACATTATAATTTTTTTAATCATATATTTTGAGTTTAAATCATAGAAATAAAAAAATTAAATTTAAAAGAATCGATCACTTAATAAATATATCAGTATTTAAATCACGTTAATCAAACAAAAATCTAAACTCCGATCGAAGAAAATCAAAATTATCTTGGCCTAAACAAAATCAATGTGCAGGACAATGGCTTGGACCATTAGATCATCATAACCTCCTTTTTTCGTACAATTTAGACAAACAATATACCTCTTTTTTAGTAAAAGTAATAAATACGAAAAAAAAATAATATTTACTTATATATACATAGAGAAAAAAATCAATTTGCTTGAAGAAATTGACTAGTGTGAGCATTATTAAAATCTCAAGCCTTCTTAACCCATTGATGAACTTTTAAGTTCCTGCCAATCTTTTAATAACTCATTTAAATTATCATTATATTATAAAACTTTTTTCATTAACAAAGCCTTATTGCCTACCTCGAATCTCATCGCATAAAACTTGGGGTTTTGATCAAATCCCTTACCCACAATACAAAATGTAAGTAGACACATTTCATTTGCATCAGATACGAATTCTATTTTCTCTATTGATTTTTCAATTAATTTTCTGTACAATACAATTTCTCAAGAAAATATTAAAAAAAAATGGAACTAAAAAAAATTGTTAAAAAGAAAATCTCTGCCAATTTGGATAAAATTATTCTAATCACTCAGTACAGTCCATGTCCTCGACTGTGGATGCCCCATCGCCCGGTTACCACCATCCGAACCCGGACCGTCATGGTCCGACCCGTTAAAACCACCCAGCGAAAACCCGAACCAAGCCTCAACTCTCCTACCTCCTTCCCTTTCCTCCTCGTTTTCCTTTTCTCTCTTTTTCTTCGGGCATCCGAAACCGACAAACCGGACACGACCCGTGGATTCCCAACCACTTCTCAATGCAACCCGAATGATACCTGTGCTTAGCTTACACGGCATTTCTCTAGCATCTTCCCCGATAGAAAACTCATCCAAACAAATCGCGCAATCTCCACCGTTGACTTCGATGATTTCCACGACCGGCATCGAATCTATCGATCCTTCGACGCCGGCCACGGTCCTGATTTCCCCGACATCTCGGAGAGTATTCTTCAAGGTTGGTTCCCTGAGCCTTTGATTTTTAGCATTCTCTGTGCTATCGGATTTATTATCACATTCGATCACGGGATCGTGTTCGATTTTGGTTTTCTTGTTCTTGTTGATTATCCGATCCCGGCGTAAGCCATACAATGAAAGAGACTAGGCGAGAGAGTTTAAAGTTGTGAGATCGGAGGTAATCGGAAAAATAAGTCGTCTCCGATTCTGATGAACCCTCTGAATCGTCTATTTCCATCGGAGACGACATCGTTCTAGACTTGAGAGAGAGAGAATAAAAATGGAGGTAAGAAGGAGAAGGGAATTTAAAGAGGAGAGATAGAAGGTAGTCGAAGGATTTGGAATTTCGTAAAAAATAAATTTTTTTTTTTTAAATAACCCAAAACTAAAAATATTTTCATTTTTAACTCGTATTTATCGAGAATTGAAAACGTGACACACTGTGTCGCATCGAGAGAGAGGAGTCCGTGGGGGAGGGAGAGAGGGGAGGAGCGCGCCCAGGGGCCGTGGGGGAGGGAGAGAGAGAAAGAGGGGAGGAGCGCAACGGGGGTAGAGGGGGAGGGAGAGAGAAAGAGGGGAGGAGCACGGCGGGGGGCAGAGGGGGAAGGAGAGAGTGAGGGGAGGAGTGTGGCGGGGTGCAGAGGGGGGGAGGGAGAGAGAGGGGAGGGTCGCGGGAGGCGGAAGGGAGGGAGGGAGAGAAAAAGGGGAGGGCGGCGGGGGGTTCGTTGGGGGGAGGGAGAGAGAGGGGAGGAGCCCGCACCGCCGCGTTCCTCCTCTGTCTCTCTCTCCCTTCCCCCCCCCCCCCCCCCCCCCCCCCCCCCCCCCCCCCGCTCCTCCCCTCAGTCTCTCTCTCTCTCCCTCCCCCTTCGCCCGCCGCTCCTCTCTGTCTCTCTCCCTCCCCCTACGCCCCTCTGCTCCTCCCCTCTTTCTCTCTCTCCCCCTCCCCCCTCCGCCCCTCCTGTCGTGCTCCTCCCCTCTTTCTCTCTCTCTCCCTCCCCCTCCGCCCCCTGCCGCCCTCCCCTCTTTCTCTCCCTCCTCCCCCCCTCCGCAGGCCCTCCCCTCTCTCTCCCTCCCCCCCTCTGCACCCCGCCGTGCTCCTCCCCTTTCTCTCTCCTTCACCTCTCCGCCCCATCGCGCTCCTCCCCTCTCCCTCCCCTGCGAACTCCTCTCTCTCTCTCTGGGGACTATCGCGGGTTGAAGACGCTATACAGTGTGTCGCGTCTTCAACTCCCAATAAATACGGGTTAGAAACGGAAATATTTTTTTGTTTGAGTTATTTAATTTTTTTTTAGGTTAAATCCGTACTAAACTCGAGAGACTAAACTAGAATACAGTCGACCAAGGGAATTAAGGAAATTGAATTTTTTAATCAAATATCAAAAACTTTCTCGTAATTTGAACCTAATAACATTCAAATTAAATTAGTAAAAACATAAATTGATTTTAAAAAAAAAAACTAAAACATTTGGGATTACCTTTCATATATTCTATTCCAATCCTTTGGACCTGGACAGGAAAGTTGCGAGTGATAAGAAAATTTTGACAACATTATTAAAATGAGGACTAAACTAAGAAATTATGTTGTAATTATCAAAATTATCAAGATACTAGAATGGCCCAAACCTCACAAATTCATTTCCACTAGTAGTAATCCTTCAGAATAAGTGACACAAGTGCTCCTAAACTTTTAGACAGACAAGACACGTCGAGACATTTTCTTTACATAAGAAGGGAGTACGCAGTGGTATAACATTAGCTATTGTCTGAAACAAAAACTATGCTTCTTAGATTGAGCTTGCAACTCTCTGAAAGGCCCTCCATAAAGCACCGCACTGATCAAAACTGATGATTCTTTCTGGGAATTTTCAACAACGATGATTCACCATTGATACTTGGCAGCAACCAGGACTTCTTCATATTTCTCAGCAGCATGGTCCCAACTCAGGTCTTGTGTCATTCCACGCCTTTGTAGACCTTCCCAACTTGCCTTGTACTCTCTGTAAGTTAACAAGCAGTTTCCCAATGCATGTATCAGCTTGTTAGCCTCGGCCCTGTCAAATGTCCACCCCAGTCCTGCCTCACTAAATGGATCAAATTGCTGCACGGTGTCTCTCAGTCCACCAACAGCATGAACCACAGGTACTGTTCCATACATCATAGCATATAGTTGGTTTAATCCACACGGCTCAAATCTTGATGGCATGAGCAAGATGTCTGCACCAGCAGTCATCCGGTGAGCCATTTTTACAGAAAATCCAACCCAACTTCTGATTTTATCTCTGTGTTGGCCCTCAAATTGCCTGAGCATTTGTTCAAGGTCATCTCGCCCTGTGCCCAACATTATGAGCTGCAGATCCTGACCCATCATCCAAGGAATTGCCTCAGCTATAAGATCAACACCTTTTTGATGATCCAGCCTCCCAATGAAACCGATCAGAGGGACATCTTCGCGTACAGGTAACCCAAGCTCCCTCTGTAAGGCTTCCTTGCATTTTGGCTTTCCAGTTTTAAGTGTTTCTAGGGAATAGTTAGCATAGCCATCAGAAGTCAGGTGAACATCAACCTCTGGATTCCACTCTTTTGTATCAATCCCATTCACTACGCCTTTAAACTTCCAATCATTTTCATTTATAATGTCATGCAACCCCCAACCACCTTCGGAAGTCTTCAGCTCCCAGGCATAGCCATGACTAACTGTGACCACACGATCAGCTGTCTTTAGCCCAGCTGCAAAAATATTGAAGTGATCACCTCCAACTGGGTCATACAGTTTGAAAAGATCCAAGTAGTGATCAGGAAGATCCACATAGAAGAAATCCTCCACCGGACCACGACCCTGCATGCAAGACGTTCAGGTTCATAACCTATATACTATGTCCGAGTTCACTCATGAGTATACATTCTCAGGACTTTGTAATTTCGTAGGGTAGCATTACAACACATAGGTTATACATTGTGAAGTTCTGCAGCTAAAAGAAATAGAATGAATCACTGGATATGATATAAATATTCTATGATGAGTGACACAATGTGATTTTAGTATATCTGTTCTGTGTACTTTCCAAGAGAGAACGATTTTTTTCTAGTTATGCATGTGCATATTTTGCTCAGTCACCATTTGAGCCAATCTTATCATTTTCATTTATTTATGCTTTTTTTGTTGTGGGGGGGGGTTCGATAAGTTTAGATCTTATTCTTATTTATTTATTTATTTATTTATTTTGAAGATTGACTTTGTCAAACAAATGGGTCAGATGGTTTAAAACAGAAACATATTATGTTGCAATTGGCTACTAGGATACATGAGAGATGGCAACAGCTTTTGCAGAAGTTTGACTGATACTATGAATTGCACAAGACCCATGCGATGCCCATTGCCCTAACTATGGTCATGAATGTGGAAAGTTGCAGATATATATGTTTTTAGGAAACAAACCTGATGAGCTATGTTATGGATTACGAGGATTGACCTTGTGTATATCATCTGTCCATTATCCCGATAACATGCCTTAAGATAAACTGGCAACAATGCTGTGTGCCAATCATTTGCAATAAAAACCAAATTTCCATCACCATAACAGACCCCACCACAAGGAACATGCCAGGGAACCTGCAAATAACCAACTTCTTTTGTTTATCTAATATTTTGGGTTATTGCTAAAAGATTCTATCAAAAAATGTCTTATCCCTAAAAGAAACAAAAAGTGATTTCTACAGGAAGATAAATCAGCTATTGTCGAGATTTACAGCATTAATCTCTCTGAATAGTAAATCAACAAGCTCACTTCACCGTTCATGCCCAGGATGTGAAACTTGAGGACAGAAGGAACAATGGTATTGGACATTTTTTATTACTACCATTGAACAATAGAGAAGAAAGTTCATTGATGCCTTGGCAGCCACTTCATTTTTTTTTCCTTGGCTTCCTGGAATGTGCAAATATGAAACCTGCTTGTTGATGGATGTCCTTCACGTGTGTGACAATCAGTCTTTCATGGTGTCAAAGTTAATTTTTCATTACATTTTTTTTTTTTTGGGAGCTGAAGGATAGATTCATTCTTTGTCTTTAGAGGCGTTCCAGAAGATTAATGTGTAAGAAAACTCGCAAAAAAAAAAAAAAAAAAACAAATGCTCCAAAAAACTTGAGCTATAAACAATATAAGCAATACCTCAACAGCAGCCTTGCAGAACAAAACCATGCGTTTCAAAATGTCCTGCACCAAGATAAGCCAAAGTTACATAACATTGACGATGCTGGAAAGCCTAGAAATGACATGGCATACTTTCAAGAGGACACATGACATGTTATTATGTTGTAATGGCAAGGGTATCTGAGGCAGGGAAAAAATTACTCGGTTTATGGTTGGAATAAGTTGAAACTAATAAATAATGGTTACCATTCAGTTAATCTCTGGCTGCCAGACAAGATTGATTAGCCAGACATTACGGTACTAGAACATTGATTGGTGATTGGAACAACAAGAACCATCCTCCCACTACGAAGCAAATGAGATATGAGTTGATTTAATGGGGATAGCAAGAAACCCATAGGGGTGCTTTATGTGTCTTCTGTGACATAATATAATATTTATTTGTGGGGATTTACCCTTTTAGCTTGCACCAGAAACAAAATCATTGCCCAAGCTGCAAAAAAGTGGTGCCAAGAATATAGACATCTTACCACTCGGTTTCCTCCATATATGCTGTTTTCTGTGTGTTGAAACACAGAACAATCCATAAATACAAAATCCACGCCATCAATATATGCCTGGAAGTAGGCTACCTCCATGTCCTATGGCATCGAAACCATTAGATAAGATGCATGCTCCTAGCAATTTACCATGAATAAAGTCATCATAGAAAAAAAAAGGACATAATTTGTCATATACCTGACTGTCCACCTTATATCTTTTTCTAACACCAGTGTCTTGAGCTTCTGCATAGTTACCGTACCTTGGAGCCACAACCTACGTATTTAACACAAACGATAAAGCAATAACTAAAGATATAAAAGAAAAACTTCCGTTAATTATGAAAATTTACTGATCAAAGAAGCTCGAGGGTTCTTGAAAGTAAGAAATGGAGAATACTAAAAAGACCGAGATTCTAATCAAAGATACTAATTACTACTACTCCGCAAATTCCTTGAATATGAGTTAATCCTTATAGTGAATTCCCCATTAGCTCAAGCAAATGAGTTTGCTAGACTTTTCATCTCCTTCTTTCACCTGTCTACAAGGTAATGGATATCAGGTAGTCACATCTGAGAAATAGTTGGGTTCTCGGTATAAAAGTGTGTGTTCATGTGCATATGTGTGTATGCGTGGGGTGTATGTGCATGTCTGCCTGTCTATATGTATACCACACACACAATTCTGTTTTAAAAAGTGGACTCAATCCCTTCTAGAATAACATGACTACAGTGAGAACCCTATTTTCTTGTCAAAAGATAAGTCTATTCCGTGAGAAATCTATTGTAGAGGAGTCTGGGAAGGGTCCAATGTACATAGGCTTATGCCTACAAATGAAGAGGCTGTCTCCGTGAGTTGAACATATGACCTCTAGGTGACAGAGAGCCACCAAGAGTTGAACCATGGACCACCCTAAAAAACCAAGTCTTAATCCTATCATTAATTCATCATTTAGCAGAGGACACAATATATATGCTACTGTTGTCAGCACATATTGTTAAACTCTAGTGTCCAAAAATCATGTAAGGTAGCATGTATAACCATTACCATAACCCTATGTCCACGGCGAGCCAAAGCCTTTGGCAGAGATCCAGCTACATCTCCAAGCCCGCCTAAGAAAATTCATAATAAATTAGCTTATGCTCTGCAAGGCATATGCTAATGAATGATCATGAAAGGTAAATGATGACAACTTCTATACATTAGGACTTGCTTAAAGTAAACGGTCAAGTGGACATGAGTATTGGTTCTCCTTGCATCTCCAAAAGTTGGGGGAAGAGAACTGTTAACGAGTACAAACACAAAGAAAGCCCCTTTAGAACAAGTCTTGAATTATCCTTTTTTCTCTCTCATTGGAAAATCTTTCATTTTTCATGGTTTTCTTTTATCTTTATTTTTATATATGCATTGCTTGTCTAAAACTACAAAAATTAAATAAGAAAAACATTCTTTCATTATTCAGTAAAAAAAGAAAAGAAGAATTATGTTCCATGTAATTCACTCCAAAAGACTTGTAGCACAGCTAGTTTAGGTGGAAATTCTCTAAAAGCAGTAGTCTCTAAAAGTAGTTCCAAGAGAACGGGGACCAATTCTTGCTTGCACTAGGGCTCTTTGTGTTTATGGGCAGGGGGAAGCCACAACATTTTTTCAGGCTCAATTACCTTTGCACTCCCGAAAAAAAATAAAAATAAAAATAAAAATAAAAATAAAAAAGAGTTTGTGGTTTGATATGTCCACTGCTAGCAAGGCACAATTAGGATCTTTTGTAAGACATTGATGTGATGATATTACTTGTTACTTGTGTCTCATTCTTAAGATACTAGCAGTGATTACACCATATAGGAGGAGAGAAAGCCTATCATGTACTCCTATTTGACAATATGGCATGAACCTTTCTTGAAGAGTTAGTTTCACGATAAGCAAATAAAATTTCCAAACTGATTGTCCTCCAAGATGGCAATTAGTTGCAGGGTCTCCAGTGGATACCTGTTTTAGACCAGGGAGCACATTCAGCAGCCACTATTATAACATTCATGACATTAGCTCCAGCCAATGGAGGGGGCTTTACATCTTCAGCTCGAGGCTTACTGGCACCGTAATTCACCTCCTTTAAATCAGGTTCTTTCAATTCCTCCTGTGTTTCATATTGTAGATCCAATCTTCCTGAGGTTTCTGAAAGAAAAGAAGGCAATACTTTTGCCTTATTACTACTTTCAACATGTCCAGAGAAAATCTTTATCTGCAGGAATCTTTTCAAGTGGTAAGCTATTCACGGTTTCCTTACTTTCTTCACTAATATCTGTTGTAATCTCAGAGACTATGACTTCAGGACTTTCACGTGTACTTGAATAAGCATAACTGCTTGAAAATGGAGCACGATTATCTTCGTAACTACTGTTGGTTGCATCTGTTGAAGCAATATCTAGCTCAGGAAGAGATTTTCCCTGCTCTTCATATGAGACCTCCATGTCCTCCGAGTTGACAATACTGCTTTTTATGGATGAAACCAATTTCCTTCTCTTTGCTATCTTTAGAAGTGAAGAAATTTGCATCAATACATAATTCACTACACTCACACAAATGCAGTTGACCAAACAACAGTATAAAAGCTGCATTTCAACTCATAACTAGCATTAAAGGAGATATTAGAACGCCTCATTGTAGTTTATAGGAACTGCTAAGAGCTAGGATCCTAAAAGATGAAGTTTGAAGTCTTAATGTACTCCATGGAGCTAAGAGTTATTGTTTGTTCTGTTCTATGGATATTAAAATTATACAAGCAACTTGGAGCAAATGATGCTCAGGCTATGATGCAATCTATATGTGAACTTGGAATCCCATATCATCAATGAGAGTTAAGATCAAGTCTCTAAAAGCCTCTCTCTCTCTCTCTCTCTCTCTCTCTCTCTCTCTCTCTCACAAGTATGGGAGTCAACTGGGTTGACCTACTCCATCCTGTTAGATAGGGGGAAAATAGATATAATAAATGGGAAAGGATGGGTATAGATATTGATTTTAGATGCTAGCGTATTGATATAATTAATGCTGATATTCAATATTCATCATTTATTATTTGTGCTTTAATTATTGAAATTCATATAAGCAAAAATTTATCAAAATTTTAGCTTAAGAATGCAGAAATTGGTAGTGCGGCCAGTTTCAATCTGCAGGGAAGGAGGGGGGCCAAGGATAAAATTGCCGTCCCCCCCCCCCCCCAAAAAAAAAAGAAGGGGATAGGCCAGGTATGGGGTGAAATTTTGGATGCAGGTTTGAGGGAGGCAAAATCCAGCCCTGCTCCACCTGTTTATGTTCTTACTCTCAATACCTTTTGCATCAATATTTTCTCTTCCTGTAGGATAATCTCCTCCAGATCTTCAGTCAACTGAGTTGAATTTTTAGACCCATTATCGACTTACAGAGGCACATTAGGTGCATTGGTTGAGTAAGAGAGCTAACAAGACTTAAAATCTTGACTGTTGATGACAAGATAGCGTCAATGTCACAAACAGCAATGAAAGTAGGGAGAAGATGTAACATTTTATTTGATTCATAGTTAGTGGAGTTTGAGTCTCCATATTGTTTTTTGTCTAAATGTTGATGTGATAAGCCTTAGCAGCTGCAGATAACATTGTTTGTTAATGTGATATGTCTCAGCAGTTGCAGACAAGGTTGTTGCTGATTTTGGTGGTTAAAGTAGTTAGGCCTTATGAGTTTGATAGAGATTTATTGATAAGGTGTTTATCTTTTATCAGACTTGATTTGAATTTGTTAAGATTTTTGGTTACATTTGATGTATTTAAGAACCATAAGTTTCAATGAAAGATGATGAGACTTGCAGCACTCTTCTTTTAAAACCAACAAATTGGAATCAGAGCATTTTTCTTAAGGGATCTCGTGAGTTTGAGGGTTCTTCGCACTTTAAAACATGCAATTTGAAAATTCTTTTGCAGTACCTGTTCCACCGGTGTTTTGAGAGTGAGAATTATCAGGTTTGGGCGATCAGAATGGAGGCCTATCTCGACACAAATGACCTTTGGGAAGCTGTTGTGGAGGAGTATGAGATTACTCCTTTGCCAGATCATCCAACCATTGCTCAGATAAAGAATCACAAGGAAAGAAAGCAAAGAAAATCAAAGGCAAAGTAATGTCTATTCACTGCTGTCTCAACAGCAATCTTTACCAGAATTTTGAACCTGAAGTCAGCCAAGAAGATCTGGGATTTTCTTAAGCAAGAATACAAAGGCGATGAGAGAATCAGAGGGGTGCAAGTGTTGAACCTGATCGGGGAATTCAAGATGCAAGGGATGAAGGAGTCGGAAATTGTTAAGGAGTATTCTAATAGACTTCTCAGCACTGTCAATCGGGTAAGGTTGCTTAGAACTGAATTTTCTGACTCTAGAATTTTTCAGAAAATTCTTATTACAGTTCAAAGAGGTTTGAATCAACGATCTTCTTGCTGGAAAATACTCAAAATCTGTCAAATATCACCTTGGCAGAATTGTTGAATGCATTACAGGCTCAAGAACAGCACAGATTAATAAGACAATTGAGAGTGCTCTGCAAGCCAAATTGCAGATCAATCAGTGTAACAAATGGAAGAAAAACAAGGGAGAAAGGAATGTCAGCGACCAATCTGATGTTGCCAACACTATCACCAATGACAATCTAGAAACGGATAAGCCAAATTATCCTCCATGTCAGCATTGTGGAAGGAGGGGTCATCCTCACTTTAAGTGTTGGAAAAGGCATGCAACAAATGTGATTATCTAGGTCCTATTGCAAAGATCTGTGGAAACAAAAATCAGCCGCAACAAATTGAGGCCCAGAAAGCTGATCAACCAGAGGAAGAACAATTATTTGTGGCAACTTGTTTTGCCACCAACAATTCAAGCAAGACCTGGTTGATTGATAGCGGCTGCACCAGCCATATGACTTATGATGTGGAGCTTTTCAAAGAGTTTGATAAAAGTGCCATCTCCAAAGTCAGAATAGGCAATGAAGAATGCATTAATGTCAAAGGAAAAGGACAATTGCAATTGAATACTGTACAGGTACGAAATTAATCACTGAAATTACTCACCGATGTTGTATTTGTGCCTGACATTAATCGGAATATGTTAAATGTTAGCCGGCTGATCGAAAACGGATTCAAGGTTCTGTTTGAGGATCGAATGTGCTTGATCAAGGACACTGAAGGGCTTGACTTGCTCCAAATGAAGATGAGAGGCAAGAGATTCTCATTAGACTTGAATGAAAAAGAGGAAGCAGATATAAAAATATCTGCCTTGCTTGCTGATAAAGCTATACTGGAATCTGCTCTTCATGAAGTCCAGACTAAAGTTAAAGCAGCTGACAATCAGCTTCATAGCACTCAAATGGAGTCTGAAGCAAAAGTCCAAAGCCTTATGGGTGGAGTTGCTTCATTCCGAGAGAAGCAGTAAATGCTAATGACATGTTGAAGCTATTGGAGAAACTTAGAGTACGTGCGGAAAATCTTAGAACAGTGGTGAATGGTCTCAAACTACAGTTTGCTGTTTCTGATTATAAGAGACAGCAGTTCAGGGAAGAAACAAGTAGTTTGAAGGGCCAATTGATGAAATTATCACCTCTTGAAGGTAAAATTTTGGTTCTGAAGACTGAGCTCAATGCAACTAAGTTTGCAAAGGAAAAACTTGAAGCGTCAACAGAAATGATTTCTGCTGATTATGAGAAACTGAAGGCAGAAAAACCGTCACCCTTTGAGACATTGCAAAATTCCCTTGCTGAGAATGAGGAGAGCAAACATGATAGAGTTGCCTTAGAAGAGAAGATTCTTCAGATCGAGAGTGATTTGACAGAAAGAAAGGCAGTATGTGCTCATGATGCTGAACTTTTTTAAAAAAAGGGCTCAGCCAGTTTATGAGCTCAAACAGGCAGCTTCAGCCAAAAAAAAAAAATTTGGTGATAATATAGAAAAAGCTCAAGCTTTGGAAGAAGAATTAAGGTTGATGGAGGAAGAAAAATAGGTATATACTGAGAATATTGCTAAAAAGAGTGTCCATGGAAATGCTTGAGGTGCTACCAATGATACATCATCAAAGCTGCAGCTGCTTGAGAATGAATTAGCAGCACTAGAGGCAAATAAGAAGTTTGTTTGCTATATTGCAAAACCTGTGACCAGTCAGCCGATGCATTGACAAAGGCTCTGTCCAGAACCATATTTGAGTTCTTGAGAAAGAAGTTGGGAGTTTGCAGCTACCAGTGCAAGGAGTGTTAATGCAATATGCCTTAGCAGCTGCAGATAAGGTTGTTTGTTAATGTGATATGCTTCAGCTGTTGCAGATAAGATTATTGCTGATTTTATGGTTAAATTAATTAGGACTTATGAGTTTGATAGATATTTAATTTTCTGTTATTGATTAGGTGTGTATTTTTTATCAGATTTGATTTGAGTTTGTTAAGATTTTTAGTTACAGTTTATGTATTTAAAAACCATAAGTTTCAATGAAAGAAGATGAGAATTGCAGCACTCTTCTTTTAAAACCAACACTAAACAACTCGACAATTTGTGTTGTTTTACTCACACCCCACTGGTGCCAAGTTTCCTCAAATTGGTTTAAACCAATGGTGGTTGTGAACATAATCTTGACTGGCATGGCACATACAAAACTTTTAAGTCTTAACAGCATACTTAGCAAGTGCAGCTGGCATATTTGATAGTTGAGTGCCATAAATTTGTTGTGAAAGACTACTGGAACAAGGTAACAATAGTTCTGAGAACTGTTCAAAAGAAATGATTGGCATTTTGAAATTGGATGCAAAAGGAATTAAAGTGAGAGCATGTCTCAAACAGACACATCCAACAACGTAAAGGAGGCCTTTGCAGAACTTTTTCAAACAAAGTATTAAACCTACTGCTAAATGTTAAAACTAGGCTCTCAACCCATCTCAAGCTCAAATGTTAGAAATATTCAAACAAATATAAACACCCTTGTGCAATGAAATCTCTAAATCAATTTCCAAGATTAAACAAGAAGGGGAATCATAAAAGCAGGACTAAAGCCCATTTAGAATGTGCTTCTCGTGGTGATACATGGTTTTAAGCTAAGAAAGGCAATGGGAGAAATCAAAGGATTCTCACTAAATTTCTTCCTTTCTCATGCTATATATATTCCTTATGAGAATCCTACAAATTCAAGATTTGTGTCTATTGCGTGATCTTCAAGCTTAAGAGAAGTCCGCCTCCCCCAATAATGTCGAATAAGAATGTGAATGAGTTTTAGGAAAAAAAAAATGGGGGGGGCAGGGTTGTGACATGTTTGATGCCTGTCTCCGTAGTCTATGGTATGCAGTGTTCTACCAAAGGAAGTGTCTAACATGGGTTTTTCTTCTTTTCGAAGTATCCTGTTCAACACCGTCCCACTTTTAATTTTAATTTCTAAGTATAATCCCTCAATTATTATTTATTGGACTGATACATAATCATAAGCAAGGCAAAATTAGCAAGGTTTTTTTCTTCGAAATTTTACAATTGGCTGCCAGTAAGGTACGAATGTCAGGTGATCTACAAGGATAGGCCTCGTCTGGAACTTGAAGCTTCTAATATACAGAATAAATCTCTCCTAAAAACGAATATCCATTTGATTTTACTTTTTAATTTAAGATGTCTAATATTAGGCCGTACCCTTAAAACCAATCAGATTGGAGCGACATATGAATATTATATAAACCCATAACATGAGATCAAAATTCAACCTCAACTTGATAATTCAAAGAAACAAACACAACTAGAACCTATTTAGACACCTTTTAACCAAATCCAATGACCCAGGTGTAGAAACCCACAAAAGGTACACCAAACGTCTTTGAAAGTACCTGTTTGAGTAACTCTCTTTGCATAGCCAAAACCTTCTTGCTCTTCTCGCTTGTTGCCTGAATTGCATCGTCCGATTCATCATAACTGTCCTCAGTTTCAAAGTCCTTACTCGAAACACATACGGGCTTAACCCCAAATGTCTTTGAAAATGAAAATGTAGGGTCCCTAGCACAAAGCCCAATTGATATTTTCTGTTTAGACCCCGAAAGGGAGAACTTGGGTCGACGACTATTAACGTTAGGAAGAAGCACAGAGTTGTCCACAGTCGTCTCGATCATGAAACGAAGAGACCCTATAGACGCCATTGGAAATGTTTGATGTCTTGCCTCAAAGAAGATATAAGACTGATCACGCCAATCTCAACAAACTGAGATAATTTTATTGAAACTGGAGACAAACCCAGTTGAGAGAAGTGAAAAATAAGGAAACACAATTGAGGAAATTGAATTTGGAGAAGACCCAGATGAGGTAATGAAGTGGTGGTTTAGTGGGAAAACATGGGCTCGAAAAGATTGAGGGGGGAGGAGATTGAGAGAGAGAGAGAGAGAGTGTGTGTGTGTGTGCGTGAGTTGGTAGGTAGAAGATCATGGACAAGGTAACAAAAATTGCAGATTTGCTGTTGGTGTTGGGGTCCGTTGAAATTGGTCCCACTGAACAGGAAACCACGAAGTGTGTTGTCTACGTGTTGGCGTATTGAGGGTCTGTCTGGAGCAGAATTGGGAGACGGGAAGCCAGAAGTTTAGATGTTATTGGCTGACCCAAAAAAAAAAAAAAAAATCAGCTAAATACTTTCTAATTTATGCCATATATTCTATATTTAGTATGAATATAATATTAATTTTGGTGCAGTGGATGTGGATCAAAAGAAACATTTTCTTTTTAATCCGGTAATCACGTTAACTGCATCACTTTTTCAACGTCTATTTTTAACGTAAAATAAAAAATTTAAGGATCCTCGTACTCGCCCGTGAACCTCCAGGAGTCGGTGAAAGGAAACATTTCTTTTAGCGCTTGACATGTTTTCCTTCTGATGCAAGTGCAAAGTGGCTTGTGGCTAAGGGGCCTGGGCGTTCTAAATTTCCATGCACATCTCAAAATTTCCTTTTTTTTTTTTCCATGTTTTGTGTTGACAAATTGTGAAAATTAAAATGTCGAAGTCTTAATTTCAAGTCTTTTCGTTTTTATGTTATTTTTCAAGGAAACGACAGATGTGCAAGTCTATTTATATAGATAGAATAGGTCTCCGTACATTTCAAGAAAATATGTGGCTTTGATTGGGCCTAGTCTGCCCTTTCGAATTATAGTGTTTTGTCATTTTTTATGTTTTGATCAAGAAGAGTGATGAGTCAAGAGATTGTGTGGCTGAGCGTTATAGGAAGTTTTGGTCCTCAGAGTCACCAATTTTGTTTCAATCTGTCCTTTTCCTGTGTGCAATTTTTCACTCTCCACTTGCTGATTAGCTTCAACTAGCTTCAATCTACATTCCCCACTTTTCTTGTTTGTTACTGTTTTCTTCTCTATCTCTCTCTTTCTTCTGGGCAGCATGTTAGCTTTAGGAGTTTTATACTATGCAGCACCTACGGGCCTGCTTTGGTAACCAAAGGAACGGTGGTTCTCTATACGGTCACAACGTTGTATTACGGATGATAATCCATATAATCTCTGCATAAGACCAGCCAACATTGAATTTAACAAAGATTTTCTAGATCTCAGCCTCTTAGCCAAAATGAGAGATGAAAAAGAGCTAAAAAAAAAAAAAAAAATGAAAACCCCTAAACTTGGATCTCATTTTGTAGAGATCATCAAGAAGGTGGAAACAAGGGACTTGTGGGTCCATAAAGACTAGAAGTGGAGAATGATTGATACCAGTGAGTCCATAAAACACTCTAGAAGGTCGGTCTTCAACAGGTGGGTTAGTCCATAAAGACTTCCAGGCTTCCACCGAGTCTTCTTATTGTCTAACAAATTCCCCGCGTTTCTCTATCACCTTCAACACTTCCTTTGCATTCATTCCTTTCCTATACCTGACTTTTTTTCCTTCTCTTCCTCCACATATTATAAAAGGTAAGTAGCGTCACAGAATTATAAGTTAACTGGTATCATTTCTCTTCTCTCAAAATCATCATTAAAAATAGACCCAAAAATTAAAAAAAAAAAAAGCAAAAAAGTGTAATGGTGTCCCAATGTTCTCAAATGTTTAGGGCACAGGACTCATGGAATTGGACAATTCTACAAAAAGGTGGAAACTTTTTAAGACAAAATTGATTGAAATAAAAGTTGGAAAGATTTTTTAAACCTGAAGTAAACCTAAACTTATGCACTCAACCCCCCCCCCCCCCCCCCCAAAAAAAAAGTCTTGTCAAACATAACATAGAGTCAAGCACCTACACCACAAGGGGCCATTTTATACACAATTTGGTGTGGTCTTGTTAGACTTAGCTGCCTGTTTGAACTAATTAAAAGGGGATTTCTGTTGTCACTTATTTTTTAAGGAACGGTATTGTAATGATAAACAAATCTTATATACAGTAAATAAAATCTTATCAATGGTAAAAAAATTTTGATTTATGATTATCTCTCATTTTATTGTAAATATTATTATAAATTGTGATTTTTTTACCAATAATAGGGCTTAATATATTTATCAAAAATTAGGAAATTTATTATAAATCTGAGATTTTTTACCAAATTTTATTTATCATAAATAAATTTTATTTATCATTATGGAACTGCAGAGTAAAAATGAAGTTAAGGTAAGATAGAATTTTCCATATGAAAGTCTCTCGCTTTTTTCTTAGAAACAGCCTCTCCCCTCACTTGTCATGGTCTGGTGTACTCTTTGGACACAGTAGAAATATGCTCTTCACTTTGAGACAAGGTTTCGTTCTAGTATAGGAAATGGAATTTCTATTTATGTAAATTTAAATTGTGCGGAAGAGGAGGCTTTTTGAAAATAGAAATCAACCAAATATTATTCAATCAGAGAGATCACAGATCAATCAACGAAACATATTTTTTAATCTCTAAAAGGTCAATAAATACTAGAAATTTGAATAAAAAGGAAACGAGATGCACTTTTGGCCCCCAAACATTAAGCTAGAAAACATGATTTGATCAAATTAACCGGAAATCCTTGCTTTTCTGAAAAACTCATATACTCCAAACTTCTGCTATTGTCTTTCTGTTCCATGGTTTACCAAACCCTTCGATAAAGGTTCTTCACACGAGAATTTCAGGCCCAACAACTCTCATTGTACTATAATAATACAAAGATTAATTTTATGTTCTATTTGATACGGGTAGAAGAAGAACTTCACTCAGTGCGGTCGCTATAAGTAGAGACCATTAACCAAACTTTTACGATTCATGCGGCTACTTTGCAATAATATTTTGTTTCCTTAGCATCTAGATATTGGAGTACACCTTAGAGCGCCTGCGTCTTTTGTTAAGTCCCTCAAAAATCGAGCACTTACCACGCGAAAGAACTGTTCATGATTGTAGCGTGGCCATGGTTTTGGATGCAAGTGGGCATGGGCTGGCTTCTTGATATAAGCTCCATTCTCAAACACATCATTCACTGAATATACTCTCCAGGGAATCCTGCCTTGTACATTTATGTCCTGTCTCCATGTCACCTGTTTAAACTCCATTTCGTTAGTCTCATATGCACACTTAATTTCCCTGATACTTTTATTGCGAATTGAATACTTGTAATGTTGTGGGGGCGGGATTACCTTTCTGTTTTCAGAGTTCGGTGCAATGAAGAGATTGGATTCACTCAGGATACTTGGATTCATGCTTCCTCCAATTGCATACTTTCCCCATTCTAGATACAGATTGTTCACAACGTGGGCATATCCGTGCCTAACCCTGCAACCAATTTGAATTTCTAGATGAGAAATTTGAAGATATTGGGAGATGGGTGTTGCAAATTATGGTGAAAATATAAACTAGTAAGAGAAAAAAGACCTTGGCATTCTTTGGGTGCAATCAGGACCAAAATGGTTGAAAGCAACAGTGACCCTCATGTTTTTGTCGCGCACTGATCCGTCATCATGGCTAAGAAGCATGACCTTGTTTTGGTTTCTAAACCAGTTGTTCGAAATGGTAACGTTTGTAGAGCCACGAGTCACATCGATAAGACCGTCTGGACAATCATACAAGGTGTTGTGATCTATCCATACTTTTGAGGCGGTAACAAGTCTAATGGCATCCCCATCACCCCAATTCACTGGCAATATCTTTGAATCTGGTCCCATAATTAGTCCTGGGGATTGAGCTTGGCAGTCGTGAAATTTCAAACCATGGATAATCACATTGGTCACCTGTTAAGTCCTTCAAATCTTTAGTCTTTTATTATAGAGATAAATAAAAGATGACACTAATCAGCTTGTAAATAAGATATTTAAGAGATACAACTAGGTTATTTTACCTTGTAGAGGACAAAGCATCCACCGCCAGCAATGTGAATGCTAGCTCCGCGTCCATCAATTGCGGTAAAACTGCTCACCATAAGGGATTTTTGAAGCTTAATCTCCATGTCATTTTTGAATGTGATCCAGACTTTGCCTTGGAGTTTACTGGCTCCATATCTCAGCGTGCCTGGCCTAGGATTGACCGGATCATCAGATGGATCAGTCACTTGGTAGTGTATAATTCCTCTTCCAATATTGTTCCACATTTTGCCTGCGAAACCAACAGAGCAGGTTGCCAATTTCTGCCTGTTGCTTCTCCAGTTCGCATCCCTTCTCCAGCATCGATCGATCACATTCATTCTCACCGAGCACTTTCTTGATTTTCTTCCAGCCATAGTTGCATGAATAGAACTCAAGAAGAGAGTAACAATTAAAAGTAGAGCAATGCGCCTACAAGCAGCATTATTGATGCTCAAGAAGGCCATCTTTTTGTATGTTTTAGATTTTGGTTATTAATGGATGTAGAGAAAGAAGATAGAGAGCAATGTGTGAGTTAGAAGTGCAGAGAAAGTGTATTTATATCGGAAAATAGAGCAAAAGTATAGGTGTGGAGTAGTGGTTATGAGGGGTGTTTTGTTATGTTGTGTTTAGCATGAGGTTATATATAGAAAGGGAAGTTATCCTTTATTGGTTATTAACCCCTGGTGTTAAAATTAATTAGCTATTTTTGTGCGCTTTAAGAATCAACTTAGTTAAATGTTTGTTCGATTACTCATCATGTGATATTATTATAGTTATGTAGGAGAAAAGAAGATGGAGCAGAGAAAGGGTTTTAAAATTCAGGTAGACATGCTATTATTAATATAACAAAATTGCATAAATTTAGGCATAAAATATGACTACATTTACTATTGTTGGATTATTTTTTATATGATGCAGACTTTGAGGATAATTTGATCTTCATACATGGCCATCTTCTAGGCTAACAAATATAAAGTACTCCGGTATTGATGTGCCACAAAAAAAAAATCAAATTAGTTTTTCTAGTGGGGAAAACGAAAAAATGAACCAATGGTCTATAAAACTTGAGTCTCATATAAAACATATATCTCCGACAAGTAGCATACAAGAGCTTACTTTTGTATGACTAACAGTATCTGATAATTAATTTAAATCTGACTAAATTCTATTTGAATTAGTTTAGTGTCTTAAGAGACAAAACTTTTCTAACATTTGTTTTCTCTATACACAAAATTCGAATATAAAACTTTACTTAAAGGGTATTAGTGTCAACAATAATACAAAATAAAGGTGGTTGTGATTGATATTGTCAAAAATAGTTAAGTTGTTTCTAGTATTTAAAACAGTATTACATTAAATTTTATGTTATAAAGGGGAAAAAGTAAAAAGAAAAACATTTTTGTACCAAGTCGAGCGATATCCTATCATGCAAATAATCTTCTTCAAAGTTCACTTCTTCTCAACACTCTAACATGCAAGATTTCCTACTTTTCCAAGTCTTTCCCTTACCCTCACCCTTACCCTTAACCAGGACCCGGTCTCCTTCGGGTGAAATTTCTGCAATTTCTTCAATTTTTGTTGCTGATCTAGGCTTAATAGCCATGACAAAATTAATTCATTCTTAAAATGACAAAATTTTAATAATTTAAAACACAAATAATATATTTTTTTGGCACTAAAAAAAGGGAAAAATAGCAATGCCTGAAAATGCATCGCAAATTACCGCTAAGAGCAACGCAACAACATGACATAATGAAGCATGACAACGCAAAATTAATAAATTTGAAGTTTGATATGATATATATATCATTGATTTTTTTTTTATTGTACATTTTCCAAGGAATTTGTATATATCATTGATAAATATGATTGTTGGAATTTTTTTTTCTAAATTTTTTTGTTTAATAGTTTAGTAATTTATTTAATTGATTTTATATGAAGTATACTAAAAGTGGTCTGTTTGTCTATTAATTGAAATGTTTGGCAATGAAACTATAATTTTCTTTTAAAGAATCCTATTTATATATTTTATTACATTTAAATCAAATTTTCTTGGCGTAATTTAAAATCTGGAACTTAAGAAAAAGTTGAAAAAAATTTTAAAATCAAATATAAAATTTATCTTTTTTGAGGTAAATCACTCTATCTAGCAATTAATTTAACCCTGACTAAATCCTATATAAACCGAATTGAGCTCTTAAGGGTAAAACTTTGCCGACACGTGTTTTTTTATAACCAATACTCGAATTCAAAATTTTATTTAACAAATATCAATATCTGACCATTAAATTAAACTAAATGTCGATAATATAAAATTTATCTAATATGCTTACCTCATGCATTTGATGTACCAAATAATTGACGGCTTTATTTCTTAATCCAATAATCAACTTAAATGACAACTATGCACTTTCTAACAATTTTTTTTTTTTTTTTGTATTTATGATTATCATAATAGGATTAAGAAGTCACAATTTTAAATATCAAGGAGCCATACTTTAAAAAAAAAAGTTTCGATATGTTGAAATGGGTAGTACATATAATTAACAGCTTTCAATTTTTTCTTTCATTTTGTTCGTACTTATTGTTTTATATATTTTTTGTTTTAAATTTATATTTTTTTATAAAAAAAAAATTGTTTATGAATTCAAAAATGTTTACAATTGTCCAAATTGTTTCCTCCTTTTTTTTGGTTTTTTATTTAACCTTTCAATGTACGTGTAGCTCAATTTGCATAAAGTTGCATATTATAAATTTTTGGGCACTATAAGTTCCCTAAATTCAAACCAATCATATTTTTATTTAATTTACAATTTGTTTGTGTGGTTTGATGACCTCTAATTTAGAAAAATACAAAAAATAAATTTGTTTTTAAAAATGTTTTTAGCATATTTAATCGTAAATTTTTTTTCAATTTAATAGTATTTTTTAAATAATGTTTTTAAAATAATTGAATTATTTGCAATTAAATCCCATCATTCTCTTTAATAGGAAAACACAATGCCTGGGATACTACATTAGGGAATTAAGAATCTGATAGTGAGATATTTGTAAGTGTTTCATATCTCTCATAATTACTTATTTTCAGTTTAAATATTAATATTAATTTGTATTCACATATGCTAATCTTTTATTTACCATATTACAGACACCATAGACACGACATAACGGAGTGAGTCTATCTATCTCAATGCATTCGACATTTGACATTGATTACAAGAAGAAAGACAAAACCATGCACCCTGAGAGCAGCTTTAAGTAAAGTTATTTTTTTTTTTAATTCAAGTTGGTTTCTTATTTTGGACAAAAATCGATTGTTACATGTCTAATATATATATGTAGGAGAGGTATACCTAGGCCTAGTCCCACCAAGTATAGTTAATCGTGTCCTTTTGTTGATCATGTATTTGATGTTTTCATGGTTTCGGTTGCTGATGATCCCGATTTTGAGAATGCGTTTGGTGATGATCCCGACTTTAAGAATGCGTTTGGTGATATTAGACAGAAGACGCTGTTGAGAGATGGGATAAGACGAGTTGTGTATCGATATTGTCAGTTTATATATATATATATATATATTTACTTTTATTGCACCGGATCTCTGTTGTTTCATAAACAAGTAGCAAAGGAAATACGACGGAAAGAAACTTCAAATATCATACCATTTTGGGCCATTTCGTTTACCTTACAAACATTAACAAGGTGTGCCAAATAAGATTTAAAGGTTAAGAACTTATTATGTATTTTTTATAATAAAGTTCCTTAAAATCTTTACTCTATTGAACTTCTTAATTAATTTTTTCTTAAAAAAGGCAAAAATAATGATATATATGCTATTTAATATGTTTTTGTGTAAAATTCAAAGGCAAAGCATCAAGTGCACACACCTGGGGATTATGCTCTTTCTTACCCTCTATTCAATAATCATTTCACATGTTCTCGGAACAGGAAAATTTTTGTATGATTCCAACACTGGCAAGCGTTAATTTTCTGTAATATTAACCTTAACGGTTAGAACATTAAAAAAAAGTTAAAAGGAAACAAACAATGGAAGTTTGTAACCGTTAGCAACCGCCTGAAATTCAAATTTCAAATATCATTCAAAACCATCCCATTATAATATATATATCCCATCCTCAAACCTTCACCTCCACGAAAGATCCGTCATCTCTCTCTCTCTCTCTCTCTCTCAAAAATGGAATCAAACGAAGAACTAGGAGTCAAAATGTACAACGCATCCCCACATGAACCCAACGTTCTCCCAAAATCACAATCCCTAACAGCCTCATATGCCCCCCCTCCAGGTAGTCGGAAAAAGTGTCCCAAAAACCTTGTCCAACACCTCATTGCTCGCGGATTTCCTCCCGACAGGAACCCTTCTGACCTTCGAAATGGTTCTCCCATCGGTATACCGCTCTGGAGACTGCTCTCCTGTCATTACCATCATGATCGATGTCCTCTTAGTACTGCATTTGTCTTGTTTCTTCTTCCACTTCACTGACAGTTTCAAAGGGCCTGACGGGAAAGTGTACTATGGGTTTGTGACTCAGAAAGGCTTGGCAGTTTTCAAGCCACGTTTGGAAGTTGTAGTGCCTAAAGATGACAAGTTTAAGGTCGCATTAACGGATTTTGTTCTTGCGATAATGTCGGTCATGGTGTTCATTGCCATTGTATTTTCGGATACGAAGGTCACCACCTGTCTGTTTCCAAGGCATGAGAAGGAGATGGATGAAATGATGGAAGGGTTTCCTTTGATGGTTGGGATTCTTTGCGGTGGACTATTCCTTGTTTTCCCTAAGAATAGATATGGCATTGGGTGTATGGCTACTTAATTCATTTATTTAGGGTCGTTATTTGATGGCTTTGATTTGCCCCTCCTTTTGTTTTGTTTTTTTTTTTTTATTTGGGGGGGGGGGGGGGAGGGGGTATGATGGGATGAAGGAATAAGTACATGGACCTATCTCAGAATCTGTGACCCTGGTTATAAAGAATTTTTTTTTTCTTTGAGCCATTGATGATTTTTCTATTAGGACATGTGCGCCAGAGTAAGTTTAGAGAATAGAAGTACTCTATCAAAAATAACACCTAAGAAATTTCTGCCCATTGAATTAGGAAAAATTTTCATCTTTATCAAATATTTTCATAATAAATTTTATAGATTTTCCCTTTTTAGAGAGAGAGAGAGGGAGAAAAATATGAAAAATCAGAGAAAAAACAATTATGTCATATTTTTATATTATTATTGTTGTTGTTATTGTTATTATTATTATTATAAAATTTTTCTTTCCATGTATCCTTTTTATCAAGTATTTAAAGACAAGTTCTTTTTCCCTCTCTCTCCCGGGGTTAAGGAACATTATTAACAGTATCAATACCAGAATAAATGATTTGATCAAATTCAGGAGAAATACATTCTCAATTTTTCTGCAGAATTTAACTTATTCTTCTCTTGTGTCCTGTAAATTTTAATTTTTTTCGCTATTTTGTCTGTATTCCATGGTTGACAAAACTCTTCACTAAATGCCCTTCACACAAGAATTTCAGACCCAACAACTGTTATTTCACTTTCATAATGATGGATTTCGAAGGTAATGTAACTCAAGAATAGGATCAAACAAAAATTAATTTTATAGCAACATATTAACCGCTGCTACAAATGGAGACCTATCTAAACTTTTACAATTCAAACAGCTACTTTGATCTTTTCAGTCTCCTTAGCACCTTGATCTTGGAGTACACCTTAGAGCACCTGCATTTTTTGTCAAGTCCCTCACAAATTGGGCACTTACCACTCGAAAGAACTGTTCACGATCGTAGCGTGGCCATGGCTTTGCTAGTGTGGCACTGGGTGGCTTCTTGAGATAAGCTCCGTTCTCAAACACATCATTCACTGAATAGACCCTCCAGGGAGTCCTGCCTTGTACATTTATGTCCTGTCTCCATGTCACCTGTTTAATCAAACCCCATTTTGTTAGTCTCATTTGCACACTCGTTTTCCCTGTAATGTTGGGGGTTACCTTTTTGTTTTCGGAGTTGGGAGCAACGAAGAGGTTGGATTCACTTAGGATGCTTGGATTCATGCTTCCGCCAATGGCATACTTTCCCCATTCTAGATACAGATTGTTCACAACGTGGGCATATCCGTGCCTAACCCTGCAACCAATTTGAAAATTCAAGATGAGAAATTTGAAGTTATTGGGAGATGGGTTTTGCAAATTAGGGTGAAAATATAAACTAGCGAGAGAAAAAAGACCTTGGCATTCTTTGGGTGCAATCAGGACCAAAATGGTTGAAAGCAACAGTGACCTTCATGTTTTTGTCGCGCAGCGATCCGTCATCGTGGCTAAGAAGCATGACCTTGTTTTGATTTCTAAACCAGTTGTTCGAAATGGTCACATTTGTAGAGCCACGAGTCACATCGATAAGACCATCTGGACAATCATAGAGGGTGTTGTGATCTATCCATACTTTCGAAGCGGTAACAAGTCTAATGGCATCCCCATCACCCCAGTTCACTGGCAGTATCGTTGAATCTGGTCCCATAATTAGTCCTGGGGATTGAGCTTGGCAGTCGTGAAATTTCAAACCATGGATAATCACATTGGTCACCTGTTAAGTCATTCAAATCTTTAGTCTTTTTATTATGGAGATAAATAAAAGATGACACTAATCAGTTTGTAAATAAGATATTTAAGAGATACAACTAGGTTATTTTACCTTGTAGAGGACAAAGC
Organism: Dillenia suffruticosa; assembly: GCA_033439265.1. Taxonomy (NCBI): domain Eukaryota; kingdom Viridiplantae; phylum Streptophyta; class Magnoliopsida; order Dilleniales; family Dilleniaceae; genus Dillenia; species Dillenia suffruticosa. Next base: position 3,525,017 of record JAVTVX010000029.1, on the reverse strand, counting down.
ATCCACCGCCAGCAATGTGAATGCTAGCTCCGCGTCCATCAATTGCTGTAAAACTGCTCACCATAAGGGATTTTTGAAGCTTAATCTCCATGTCATTTTTGAATGTGATCCAGACTCTGCCTTGGAGTTTGCTGGCTCCATATCTCAGCGTGCCTGGCCTAGGATTGACCGGATCATCAGATGGATCAGTCACTTGGTAGTGTATAATGCCTCTTCCAATATTGTTCTGCATTTTGCCTGCGAAACCAACAGAACAGGTTGCCAATTTCTGCCTGTTACTTCTCCAGTTCGAGGCCCTTCTCCAGCATCGATCGATCACATTCATCCTCATATTGGCCTTTATTGATTTTCTTCCGGCCATAGTTGCATGAATGGAACTCAAGAAGAGAGTGACAATTAAAAGTTGAGCAATGCGCCTACAAGCAGCATTATTGAAGCTCAAGAAGGCCATCCTTTTGATGTTTGAGATTTTGGTTATTAATGGATGTAGAGAAAGAAGACAGAGAGCAATGGGTGAGTTAGAAGTAGTGTAGAGAAAGTGTATTTATATAGGAAAAGAGAGCAAAAGTATAGGAGTAGAGCAGTGGTTATAAGGGGGGTTGTTATGTTGTGTTTAGCATGAGGTTATATATAGAAAGGGAAGTTGTCCTCTATTGGTCATTCCCCCCATTGTTAAAATTAATTAGCTATTTTTATCCATCTCGCTTTGTAAAAATTACTGAAATCCCTGCAAATCAAAAGGTGTACTACTCGATATTATCTTTTTGTGCACTTTAAGAATCGATTTAGTTACATATTTGTTTAATGGCTTATCATGTGATATCATTATTGTTATGTAGGAGAATAAAAGATGGAGCAGAAAAAGGGTTTTAAAATTCAGGTAGACACACTATTATTAATACAACAAAATTGCATAAATTTAGGCATAAAATATGATTACATTTACTATTGTTGGATTAATTTCAATAGGATGCAGACTTTGAGGATAATTTAATCTTAAAAGAATGTCGTGTGCTAGGTTAACAAAATATAGACGACTCCTACATAAATATCCTTCCTGTCCTGGCATGATTAAGTTGTACCCTTAGAACAATATGCGTCGGGATTTCTGATGTTCAATTTTTATTATCTACACAAAAAGAAAAAATGGAAACGTACAACAGCTCACAGATTTGTTGCATTGGTTTCCTGTTGGAACTTAAAAGGAGCATTCAAAGGACGATGCCCGTGCTGCGGTTCCCCTCTATATGTTTTTTTTTTTTTTTGTACCAATTCCCCTCTATATGTTGAGCATCCAACAAGGCCCTCAAGCCTTGAAGGCTCCTATGGGCCCTCTATATGTTTGTTCCCATAGTTCCTGTGACGTACAGATCTCTCTGGCAGTTGGGGGGTTGAAAAAAAAAAAAAACTGAACAAAAAACTAAACTCAACACCCCCTACCCAGGGGCTTCTCATGAGCCTTTTTTCCACAGCCTGTAACATGGTGTTCATTAATCTCTTCAAAAATCTCATCCTACCCCAAAATTTATCGGCCAGATTCCCCTTCCAGCTCCCTCCTCTAACTTGGCATTGTAATGTTGTCCTTGAGCATCAACAACTACCGATGCAGAGTAAAAGCCCTGGACTTCCATTATCTACCTCCGCAGCACTTGGCCTCATTTGTTTCTTGCAATTTCTGCCACAAGCATGATACGTCCCTCGGGCTTTGATAGTGGGCAACAACATATCCATCCTTGCACCCCTCGTTAAAGATCCTGTCTTCCTTCATGTAACTAACTTCTAGTCCCCCCCTTTTCAATTCTTCTATCCAAATTCCCATAGCAACATCTTCTAGCTTGAACATCTGCATCCAAGAAGCACAATGAGTCCCATAAACCAGACAATGCTTACAACAAACACAAAAAAGGGGGCAAGAGAATGGAGTAAAAGGAAAGTTGCTTAACATACCTTTAGACTCCCTTCACTGTGTCTCTTATACACTGCACTTGCTATGTCATGGGAAACAACATAACCAGGGCCATGTGCCCATGGTGGATATTTTTCTTCTGGCCATTCCTACAAAATAGAAAAGAAGAATAAAGGAAAGGCAAGTTGATTTTTTATAAAGATAAAAATTTGAAACAGTGATCCACAAAAATTTGCCATTCATAAACACGCATCACCCAAAAATATCCTACAACCACCCTGTGCTGATGCTTCTCCCACAGCAAACAGTAAAACAACATAAATGTGATTGTGATTAGCATTGTCATAAAAGCTAATCTGCTTCCGGTAACTAGAGTATTGTATTGATTAAAAAAAAAAGCTGGATCAACTTTGCATCCCGAATCCATCCAATCTTCTTCAAAGTTCACATCTACGCACTCGGACACAGATCATTGTTCTTTTAATAAACAATCCTTAACACTCAAATGTATAGATTTTCCTACTTCCTAAGTCCTTCCTTTACCCTTACCTTCAACAAGCACCCATCTTCCCCATTGAAAGAAAAAAGGAAAAGCAATTTATAAAAATAAAAATCCCGGTGACTTCACGTAACCTAGATTCTCTTGTGCAAAACAGAGATTCTGGATGTAGAATGAAACTCACAAAAACATGGCAAGACATCAGCGATAAGGCATAACCAATTTTCTTTGTTTTGATCAAATTTAATTCATGGTGTTGGGGGCTCAGTCATGTTTAAATTTTTGAAAGATAAATTTTTTGTAATTCATAGAAGAAGGCCAGAGTGTCAAGGTAGTCAATAATAAAGGTGATCTGCATTGGGATCAGAAGATTTAGTACATGAAGTTTTGTCATCCAAACTAATGGAAGATGAAGAAGAAAGAGTTACCTCTGGACTTATATACCATTTACTGTTGGTATTTCGATGAGGGCGTGAATCTGTGTTGATGAGACCATAGAGTAACCCGTTGTTTTTGTTAAGCCTATTCAAAGAAGCCAACACTTCATCCACACGGACAAAGGAATCATCATCTGTCTTCATGACATATTTTGCTGAAACAACCTCTGTCTGCAATTTTGGTAAAATAAGCCACACAGGAAAAGTTTCCAAAAGACATAAAAATATAAAAGAGAGAAAGAACCAAAAAAAAAAAAAAAAAAAAAATTCACACCCCAAATATGCAAATTGCAACAGTCTTCCAGGATATGAGACTATAATAGTCAACAAAAGGCATCAGCTGTATGTCCCCATATGCCTGTACTTCATTCCAGAGTTCCTCATTCACCATCTGATTTTTATGCTGCAGAAGGTGGTTGATGTTACTTTTCATTATGTTTTTTACCACTGAATTTCAATGGTAGGGTGCCAAACTAAGAAATCAACATGCACAGATAGTCAAATAATGGCTCAAATCAGTGGTGTGGAATGTAGATGGTGATATTTGTCTTTAACGTTCATTAAGTAGGATAACAGAACTCACTAGTCCAACAAAAAAACGCACTGCTACTGTTCCTGACCTCACAGCAGCATACTGCATCCATGTTCTCCTAACAGCCATCCTGCGCTTAAAATTATTTGCCGTAGAGAAAACCCCAACAAAGAGATCCAGTTTCTTGTGAGGTGGCAGAGGAACTGGTTTTAATGCCTCCATATCAACATGTTCAACATTCTCTGATGTTGGTAGACCACTGGCTAAGACAGATATTACCCTCACATCCCCCGATATCTTCACTTGATTGACAAGCCACGGTTCCAAACTCTAGGAAGACCAGGGGAAAGTAGACTAAAATAAGTTTCTGATTAGCAACAAGAAATAAGGAGTAATTATACTTCCAAAAAATCAGAAAAAGATCCAACAATCATCTTGGAAGGGCAACTCAAGTGAAAATCAGAGAAATTACCTCACGGAAAGCAAAAGAAGTCACATGCTTCCCATCAACAGTTGTATGGAATCCTTCTTCACCTACCCTCAGTGTCATAACAGATAGATACCCTTGCCTAAATGGAAAGTATCTTTCTGATTTTGATACGTTCTTAGCCACAGAAGACCATATAGACATATTTGAAAGTCCAGCAGCAAGTCTTCCCACCTTTTCATTGCATTGCTTCAATTCATCCACTACCAAAATCAAGAAAAAATTGCATGAAACCAATGATATTAGCGCCCTTCATTCTTTTCTAAGCCTGATTTGACATTGTCTGATGTGAGCAAATATGATTCAATCTAAACCTTGTGTGGTCCTTCTGTTATGTCAACGTTGGGAATATTTTATTTAAATAAATCACAAAGATCCTAAAACAAATGCATTAGTCTCCCTAACCATGTATATGTTACTTCTATTTATTCTACCGTTTTCTATTCCTGCAAGTGCAACAGAGAAGTTTTCAATGCTATCACTCTACACTGTCTAAACAGAAAAACCAAGAGTAAAACCAAAGATGGACCAAATACCATGACAATTCTGACTGGTGTTCATTATATCACTTCTATTGTTTCAAAATTCTTAGTATTATTCTGTGCCTAGATGTATCAGACTGAAAATATCTCTAACAAGATATCTGAGATGAGTGGTAGAGCTTGGAAGGAAAGGCTTGTCCTGGCATGCAGATGTAGGTACCAGGGCAGAAGTCATGATGCAGTGTGGTCCAGTCTGGTAATGATTGGCAGCTCTTGGCACTAATTTGAACTCTTTCACTTTATAGTAGTAAAGTTCTACCAGACAAAATAGGGCCTGCAGATTGCTGTAGATCCAGAGATTTTCAGGATAGAACATGCTTAATCTCTAATAACCAGATGGGAGAGAGATGCCAAAGCACATTATGTGTCCAAAGCATATCTCATGAATGAAGGGGAATCTTTATAGTTAATTAAGCAAAACTCGTTCAATAGGGGGGTAGTGTGGGAAAAAAAATTTGATTATCCATTTCTGGCGATCGCGCTACTCACAAAGATTCACACAGCATAGCCCAGCAGAGGTATAAAGATGAATTAAACAAGGGTTAGATGATTAAAAAAGGGTATGCCTATGTGGATATAGTAAACCAATCAATAAGTTCCAAAATTCAAAAAACAAGAGAGACAAAGCACCAAACCTTTCTTATTGTTCTCAGATTGCATAGGGGGGCATCGCTCCTCATCACCCCAATCATGAGCAGCAGTCCAAGTATTTTCAACGATTACTGGACCCTCTGTTAACTTATCTCCTTGAAGTCGGACATTGTAATGCAGAATAATGGGAGGATCAGGCTCCCCAGAAGTAAATTCTCCCATTAAGTCAATACGAAAATTACCAAGAGGGCCCTCAGGAATGCCAATGACTGTGATGAAAGAGCCCTGAATAAGACCACATGGTATATGTAACCTATGAGTGTTACCCTCTGATTCTGTGGCATTCATTATGCTAACAAATTGCGGGCACTGTTTCCCCTTTCTATCATCAGACGAAGTTTCCTCTGCATCACCAACTTGCTTCTTCTTAATTGAATTCAATAGGCCATCCCATGCAACAGCAGCTTCTCTTACAGCCTCTACCGTATTAGGTAAGCCCTGAGAGTAATTAAGGATTTGTTTCATAAGATTCCATGTCTGCAACGGACTCTCTCCCACTGCAGATATGTTCCTTTCATTAAACAGACCAGATACAAATTCTCTAGCAGGAATTACTTGATCTCCAGCTTCCGGATTTTGAATTGCAGGTGGAACAGCAGGTTGCACCAATTCAAGGGGAGTAGACGCATTGTACTTCAAGGCCCTTGAAAATGAAGCTGCACTAATAGGATTTTTCATCACGCCACACATCAGAACTAATAAGGAAATGAAAGAGCCAAATAGGACCCCTATAACCCATTTTCTCATTTTTCCCTAATGCTTTTACATCAACTGCTGTCAGCCTTATTGTCATGACCTGTTGCAGCCAAACTGCATTTAGTTCCAGCTTACAAGCTTACGGGCCATAGAATCTCACATATCATGCTGGGCAATTCAAGCCAACCATCAATTGAGGTCCTCATATCCACTACAATGCCACTATGCAGAATTATAACCAAAACTAATGGCTTTTTTATCAAAGCCTAATCCTGTATAAGCAAAACACAGAGAATAATTTCTGAGAAATTTCATGTGGAAATGGTAGAAAAACTTGAATATGCTAAGCAATCTAATGGACAAATTTAAGCAGTTCATGAATGTCCACTCATTTTTTGTCCAAAATCAAATCAGAAAGTAGATCTACTTGCTGTAAGTGGCATTGATTAGCATGCCCACACTGAAGAATGACCAGGTATCCAGACCACGAAATAAAAGGAGAAGAAAGAAAATTTTGCTCCTGGTACCATTAACCACCAAGAATTCAGAAAGCTACAGAGCAATAATTAAATATACTGAAAGAGAATGCAATTAAAACCAGACAACAAAGCAATAATATAAAGTCCTGGTATCATTAACCGCCAATAACTCAGAATGCTACAGAACAGCCATTAAATATACTGAAAGGGAATGCAATTAAAAGAAAACTTAATGCTCTTCAGCAAACTTATACACCATAAATTGAAGAGGCCAAGACATCATGAATGGTTCTTTTGAAGTGTTAGAGAATACGTGGTATTATATATTCATGGTTATTCACAAATTAAAGAATTATTCTATATTCATACTTTTAACAAATAAAACTAAAACAAAAAAATAGTCAACAATGCCAATCTTAGTTACTAAGAATTTAAGTTGATTTCAACCAGATAAGCATCAATCTCAATCCTTCAAAGATGTTGCAATTGTGACCGTCCATCTTTCAATCTTAACCAATGATTATCATTATAAAAGGTCAAAATTCATCCAAACAAAAAAAAAAAAAAAAAAGAGACCCTCAAAGAAACAAAAACAAAAGACTGGCCGGCACTGTTCATCCTCATACTTGATCCCTTCTTCATCCGCACGATATCTCTCTCTCTCTTTCTTCTTCTTCTTCTTCTTCTTCTTCTTCCTTCCTTCCTTCTTTTCTTCCTTCTTAGCGGACGCCTTCTTTCTGTGTGGGCACATCTCTCCTCCCCTTCAAATCTTGCCTCTCGCTCAAAATTTCCCCTTATCCTTTTCAATTTTAACGGATAACATCACCTTTATCCTTCAAGTAGCGCTAAAAACCCACTCCAGCCACCAATTCCATCATCTGTTGCCGAATTCACGATAGCCATCAGCCTTTGAGCTCCGGTGATTGCCAGTTTGCATAATTCTTTTGATTTTTGCTTGAATCAATTGATTTTCTACTCCTAAACCAAATTTTCTATTTACTTTCATCTTTCCAATTGGGTACGACGGTACTACCGCTCTGGTACCCGAACAATCTACGTTTGGGATTGCACATACTGGAACTGAGATCATAGGTAAGGGGTGAATTAAGCAACACTACTCTTTTGTCCCTACCAAAAGAGTACAACAAATGTATGGGGAGAAAGCCATTTGTGTAAAGCCTATGCAAGAACCAAAGGAAAATTACAGAAAGTTAAACAAGGTGGACTCTGACCATTGCCCATAAAAATCAGACCATACGATCTTTCATTTCAAAATATGAACAGTTTTTGTCGACCAAATATCAAATCCTTACTAATACCACTGTTTTTTATGCTCACCAAAGACATGATGGGAAGCCCAACGTAGCCAACCCCCCTCCAGTGCAACATTAGGAGTCCCTATCTCCTGCGTGTAATGTTTGGGATGAACTAAAAAATCAACTAGTCACTGTAGTTCCACCAAAATGTTATACAGCCCAACATCCCCTATAGGCCAGTAAAGAGCCCATGACCACAAATGGTTTCACTTGGTGGGAATTTGGAACCTCCCTATGAATCGGTATCACTTGGGCTCCAGCTGTAATATGAAACGCTACTTATGCGTCAAGTAGGTGCAGCATAAATGCTTATCTTCCTATGAAAAAAATTAATACAAAGTTTTATCTCAATCCAATACCGGCTTTTAGCTGGCACGGTACATGTTTAATTTTTTTTTCCACCAAAAGTATCATAAACCCAAAAGCCAAAACGTGTTCGATTCAAAGTTTCAGCTGGCACGGTACATGTTCAATGTTTGGGTGAAAGAAGTATACAATGAACACAATAAAGGAAAAAGACCCTCAGTATTTGATAAACCCTATGTTGGTAGAGAAGAAAAGGACAGAAAACGCTTTGGCACAGCGCATTCCTTGCATTAAAAATCATACATTTCCTTTCAAATTTTCTTTTTATAGAATAATATGGAAATTAAAAATATATATATTTCATAATATGTGCATTTCAAGAATTTCCAAAGTATAAAATACCTAAATTCAAGCAAACAAGCACAAGAAAACTCTAGATCAAGGGTTTGCCAGTTCCCCCAGAAAGAAATAAAAATAAAAAAAAATACAAAAAAAAAAAATCAGCTACAAGGAAATTCATATTTAAAATTTGAAACTTAGTCAATGAACTCTAGATCAAGGGTTTGCAGTTCCCCCAGAAAGAAATCAAAATTAAAATAAAAAAATGCAAAAAAAAAAATCAGCTACAAGGACATTCATATTTAGAATTTGAAACTTAGTCAAGCACGTCAAAAAAAAAAGTCAAATTTGAATTCTCTCTCTCTCTCTCTCTCTCTCTCAATTAGAACTATTTCTGATTTGTAGGTGGATCAATTCAGGGAAAACAAGGAGGGGATCAAGTGAAGAGGGCTACAATCTAGCATTTCAGAAAGGGGAGGAAAAACTGAAATTACTAAAGCAATATGGAAAAAGAAAAAGTTATGAAAAGCAAAAAAGGAGAAGGAGAAACCTAAAAGCAGAAAATAAAAAATAAAAGTGAAGAACAAAAAGCATTCATTCAATTCGACGTACCTGTATGATCTCTTCAACGAATATTAGAGAGAGAGAGAGAGAGACCGTAGAGAGAGGGAGAGAGAATTGAAGTCCACGGCAGGAAAAGGCGGTTAAGAGACGAGACCACTCTCCAACAAAAGCAGGATTTGGTTTTCGCTCTCTCTCTCTCTCTCTCTCTCTCGTGTTCTGTTATGTTTGTAGTCGTTGATGGCGTGGAATATGGTTGTTGATATTCTTCGAATATTACAAACCTTGCCACTCACACTCTCGTCGGTTTTGACGGTCCTGCCCCCAATTAGGCGACGCCCCACCTTCTCCCCCACACACCACCCTTCCGGAAGTTACAACGCGTTCTCTGGATGATGACAAATTCTCTTCTTTTTTTTTTTTTTTTTTTTTTTCTTTTTGGTATTTAGAATTTTTTATATTTGATATTTTGCTCCGATTGATTCAGAATTGATTTGACTGTCAGACCTTATTTTGAGGAGAATATCTTCTAACATTATTTTTTTCAAATTTAATAGGAATCAAACTTCCGATTTAATTGAGGAATGAAAATACATTTCCTATCTATGTCAAACGAGTGTTTGTTGATGACAAATTCTCTTAGTCTCTCTGTGTACAAATATTTAACAGAGCTGGCCCGCCGGATTTCTCGAATTTCAGCTTTAGACTTTTTTTTTTTGCATTTTTTTAAACGCTGTTTTTTTGTGGACTATTGACCGGATGTGGAAGGGAAATAAATAAAAGGAAAGATCAAGTGCAAAATTGTTCAAAGAATTTGAGAAATAGTAAGTTGAGTTGAATAGGATATTTAAATAAAAGTTATTAATTAAAAATATTCACTATACTTAACTATTTCAACTCTCTCTAACTTATTAATTTAGATATTTTTTTTAAGATCAGATATAAAATTATTTAAAAAATTTTAAGAAATGATAAGTTGAGTCGAATAAAATATTTAAATAAAAGTTATTAATTAAAAAAAATTTACGATATTTAACTATTTCAACTCTCTCTAACTTATTAATTTAGATATTTTTTTAGGATCAGCACAAAATTGTTCAAAAATTTTGAGAAATGATAAATTGAGTCCAATAGAATATTTAAACAAAAGTTATTAATTAAAAAAAATTCACTACACTTGAGTATTTCAACTCTCTCTAACTTATTAATTTAGATATTTTTTTAGGGTTTTCACCGATCGATATTTAGTTTTATCCGATTAATTCATTTCGAATATTTTGAGACCTATTAAGTGGTTAATTTTCTTGAATCTTGTTTCTCTATTTTTATAATTCAAAATCGAGAATTATAGTTAAGGAAGTGCAACATCCTGCCACTATATCTAGAGAGTTTGATACTAATTTAGATTCTTATTGTCTTTGCATTGATACTCGAATGATAAAGCGACCTTTTTTGAGATTTAATATTCAAATCAAATCATAACTTGGTTATGATTTTTGTTAATATTTGTTTTAGAAAATATGAAAATATAAATTTTACTTAAATTGTTATTCAGTTTTCTCCGACAATTAATTGAAAAGTAGCTCTTCTGAGCTGTGATGCCGTATTTGCATCAACCAGGAGGAATAGAGAGCGAAAACCCCAGAAGCATAGGTTCAACCTAGTTTGGTGTGTGCTGGACCTATGAGCCTGCAACACCCCAACCCCTTCCCTTGATAATCAGGTAATGCTAGTTGGAATGCTTCTTTTTATGCTTTGGTATCCTCTATGGTAGGTCATTTTCAAAGCATGGAAAACATAAATAAATTGGGTCGCATTCTCATTCTATTTTCAAACTTTGTTGTATTTTGATACACGTCGAGACACTTGTTCAAACCTTTCTAACTTTGTCATTCTGTGGAGTATCATCGAAATTTCTTATTTATTTGCAATTTCTTACAAATTAAGTATCACTTTATGATCATTAAAGGGCGTTTAGAGACATGGTAGAGAAATATTTATATTTTCTTTTTGTAGGCTTCTTTTTTAATATGAAAAAAAATTGAATTTGAGACACGTAAAAGAATGAAGAGTAATTGAAATATAGTTCATTACCGTTGACTTGCGTTTCTAATTTCAGTTCAAAATAGGCCTGCAACATAAGGGGTGCCATGTTGTCCGCTTCACATTTATCATTGACGAGTTAAAGCCTAGCCCGTGCTGTCCCCTTTCCTTCATCGCATGTGGATTGACGATCGTTTATAGAAAATGGAAATGAAAAAACTCCAAGTGATCCAATGGGTCGAATTCGGTTTCACTGATCGGTATTTAAAATTTGTTTGATTAATCCGATTTGAATATTATAAAATCCAACAAAGAATTGACTCTTCTAAATCATTTTTTTTATTCTTAGAACTCACCAACTCAAGCATTAGGAATAGGTCCATGGAACAATATCATTCTATTAGATTTAGTATCCTGTGTGTCAGAATTGAGAAATTCTATATTTTTTTTCTGCCTGGTCATTGGATAGGTTGATGATCATTTTGATTTTAAGTTCTATTGCATGCATGTCCCCAGTGACACTCAATGTAAGAAAAATGAAAAACACGCGCACGGAAGGTGTTAGAGAGAGCTATGCTGAAAGAAAGATTGACCAATAAAGCTGCAAAAGCTTAGGCCTTCTTTTATATGTGGCTCCCGAAACAACTCAACTAGGCCCGAATTCCTAAACGGTTGCAATTTGCTAAACAGCACTCTAGATGTGCCCAACAAAGGGAAAGAGAATATCACAATGACGCCATGAGCTGGATGTGGTTGTTAACAAAAGCAAGCACCATGGATAGATCATTCTGATGACGAGCAGAGGCCGCCTTGCCGGTGATTGAAGCTGGAGCAAGGGCAGGACCAGAAGTCTTGTTGAATTCTGACAGCTCAGTGATGGTAAGCATTTGGCCAGCCACTTCACAATTCATGTTGTGTACTCCAATGAAATATATTGTCCCTGGTGTTTCTAACTCAACTCTGTCCTTTCCGGTAAACATGAGACTGGAAGGAGCACCTTGCATGACTCATATGCACTTTGATCAACTATATGAACATCATTTTCCCCCACCTTATATTTAGAACACTGCGCCATATAAGTGAATCAAAGTGATCTAGCTTAGTTAACTTTCGCATAATCAAATTTAGAACTTATTCCTATCATTTTTTTTTTTTTACAACTTATTCCTATCATTGCTAATTATAGTTTTAGCCAAAAGTTTTTATATATTTTGAAAGGGATAATTTAGTAGCCATAACTTTCTTTTTCAATTCCGTGATTTAGAATTTATATGTCGTGTAACAAAAATAAATTCTCTTGCGTTCCGGATAAAGATTTCCATAGTTGGCGAAAAACATGCAAAAGTCAAAAGAAAGTACTACGAGACCCAGATCTAGGATACAGGAAATTCTGGGAAAAAAATTAAAAAAAAAACTATAGTAAGATTATAAATGAGTCGAATTATAGATTTTTTTAATTTTACTTTGTCATTTTAAATAAATGGAACCAAAGGAGTATATATATATTTTGTTATAAATCATTAGTATCTGATTATCTAATTAAATTTAATTCGAACTGAGTTGGATTTTTAAAAAATAAAACTTTATCGAGATTTGTTTTCTTTATATACAAAAGTTGAATTTAAAATTTTATTTAAAAAATATCAATATTCAGTTATTATACTAACAAGACGTAGGTAAGGAGAAGTAAATAATTATGGTGTGACCCAAGCACTCATTTTTGCCATTAACCATGTTCATTTTATTTGGCTGGAGATGAATTTTAAGACTGTGGAGCATAGGAGAGAGAGAGTCTGGAGCGTCCAAGATGAATTGAAGACAATCATAGGTCAGTAAATCAATAATTGAGTTTGACCAATTTTCTTTAGAAAAAAAATATATATCACACATGCTTTTCCGAGTGTATGGTGTAGAGAGAGAGAGAGAGAGAGAGAGGATTGGATATAGATTATGTCAATCTAGATCCCAGAAGAATTGAGTTTGACCAATTTTCTTTAGAAAAAAAAAAAAGAAAATACTTCCTTTCATGAAAAAAAAATTAAAAATAAATAAAAATGCATTTCAAAAAATTTGGTTGTTTTTAGCTAAATCAGATAATTTTTAATGAAATATATATATGTCGAAGCAACTCTAACCACTTAAAAAATGTACTAGAGCTGTGTAATTAGCAATAGTACTAAAAACAATATTATTCACAATTTTGGTGATATTAATAATATAAAATAGTGGTCACAACAATAATTTTGCTGAACTCAAAAAATTATCATAAGTATTTTTTGTATTTTTTTTTTTTTGCAATGAATATAAATATATCTTTACCAATAAACAAGAAAAATAAAATAAAAAAAGCACCTCTTAAAAAAATGAACATCTCAAAACCCAATATAAATGCACATAAGTTTCCAATATTTCCCTTCACTCCAGATTTTATTGATATCAATCGACTCTCCAAATTCAAAACAGAAGCAATTCCCCTTCAACTTACCATGAACTAAAAAAGAAGGTTCATCAATTGAAGAAACCTAATGTCACATGCCCTGTCTCTCTCTCTCTCAAACCTCTCACTGTGCAAATCTCAATACACCCACATTCCAAAAAATCACTTTCAATGGAAACCCATGTCACAAAACATCCCTAGACACCGAAATTAGCAAAAGAAACCTATATACATCCAGTAGTTTGGGCTTCATAGGACATGGGTTGTCTACAGTTCAACCTGCAAAAGCAGAACAGGAAAGCCCATCAGAATCAACTTCAAGTAGAATGTCATACACAGGATTCTAGCAGTGCTTGGATGAAGGAGTCGTGAGAAAAGTTGATTTGTTTGAGAATGGGACGGTCGCGAGAGCGGAGATATTCAATCCTGCGTTGGACAAGATTCAGAGAGTGAACATTCAACTGCCTGGATTGCCACAAGAGTTGCTGAAAAAATTGAAGGAGAAAGATGTTGATTTTGCGGCATATCCTACGATAACAAATTGAGTTTTAATCTCAAAATTTGGAATTGTCCATTTGAAACAAATTAAAAAAAGATAAAAAATAAAAAAAAATAAAAAATAAAAAATAAAAATAAAATAAATAAACTATATATATAAAAGGAAAAAGAATGGGAATAAAAAAAATAAATGAATAAATTAATAGATACATATCTAAAATATATTGATCTAATTTGTCTGGATTCTTCTAAAACATCTATTTCTATCCGATATAATTTTCTATTTTAAATTCTTAACTTTCATGTCTTTACGAATAATTTATTTCTAAATTTTCAGTGGTCTATTTCTACACTTACTAGATCTCCTATATTTAAGTTCTCGATTTTTCTAATCGATATATCTTTGGATCTTCTTTGCACATGTCCGAATCACCTCAGACGACACTTTCGCATCTTATCTATAATTGAACTAATTCCTAATTTGTTACGAATACATTCATTCCTAATTCTATCTCTTATAGTTTTTCTTTATATTCATCTAAATATTTTCATTTCTACTACAATTATTTTTTGTTTTTATTTCCGTTTAATAGTATAACACTCAGTATCATACAATAATATAAGTCTAACCATAATTTTATAAAACTTTCATTTCAAATGCAATGGTACCGTGCGATCGCTTAGAAGTCCAGATACCCTTCTCTATTTCATCCAACTCACTTGAATCTTATGGTTCACATGTTTATCTATATTGCCATCATTTTGAATGATAAAATCTAAATATTTAAATCGTTCACTTTTGGATACGTCTTACTCATCTAACCAAATCATTTTTTATTATTCCGATAACTTTCACAAAATATACATTTCATATATGGTTTTCGATCTACTCGGACTACTCAAACTACTCATATATTTTGTGGCACATCCCATGGAGGTTAATATGACTGCTGCAATACTTAACTTGTTGGGGAATTGGGCTTTTCCTTTTATCTTGCTTGGTAGCTTGTTTATGAGATCATCTTATATGAACACTCTTGGAGGATCCAACTTGCCTTTTGGTCTCGGAAGGTACGATAAAGGTAAATAAATTCATCAAACAATAGACCATGATGCTTAATGACTAGTTGTTACACGGCTTTATTTTTTCTTCTTTTTTTAACATAAAGGCATCTCATCTAGTTTTGATAATATGGGTTGCAGCAATATGTGTTAATACTAAAAAAAATGATTGTATCTGTACTGAATTTGCAAGTTTTGTGTATGAATATGTTTGTAATCTTTGTCTCAAGTCTATATCAGGGTTTTATGCTTCATAGCTTATAATAATGGAAGAGTTAAAATGTTTTAGTTGACATGTGTTGATTAAATGACTAATTAAGAGAATCTAGAGAAAAGGTAGCTCTTGAAATTATAAAGAGAAACATAAGTTATGGCGCTTAGAATCATTAATAAACTTTACCTTTTTTCCCTGGTAGGAGCAAAGCCAAGTTTCAAATGGAACCCAACGCTGGAGTAACGTTCAATGATGTAGCTGGTGTAGACGAGGCAAAACAAGATTTCCAAGAAATTGTAGAATTCTTGAAAACCCCAGAAAATTTTGCAGCAGTTGGAGGAAGAATTCCCAAAGAAGTCATATTAGTAGGGTCGCCGGGGAGAGGGAAGACATTGTTGGCTAAGGCAATTGCAGGTGAGGCAGGAGTGCCTTTCTTTTCTCTCTCAGGTTCAGAGTTTATAGAGATGTTTGTTGGGGTTGGAGCTTCAAAAGTGAATAACCTTTTCAACAAGGAGAAGGCGAATGCCCCCTGCTTGGTTTTTATAGATGAGAACGATGCTGTGGGAAGGCAGAGAGGCGCTGGCATTGGTGGTGGAAATGATGAAAGAGAACAAACACTGAATCAGTTGCTTACTGAAATGGATGGCTTTACTGGTAATACTGGAGTGATTGTCATTGCTGCTACTAATGACCCGATATTCTTGATGCAGCTTTGCTTAGGCCTGGAAGGTTTGACTGACATGTATGCTAAAAATGTTTGAAACTTATTTGACAATCTGTCTTATGCGTTATATTTTCTCTAACACGAC
The DNA here is from genome assembly GCA_033439265.1 of Dillenia suffruticosa. Classification (NCBI taxonomy): domain Eukaryota; kingdom Viridiplantae; phylum Streptophyta; class Magnoliopsida; order Dilleniales; family Dilleniaceae; genus Dillenia; species Dillenia suffruticosa. The sequence continues at coordinate 3,509,203 of JAVTVX010000029.1, read as the reverse complement.
ATTTTATGACCTATTGTTTAACAAAATTATCACGATTAAGGTTTTTTTTTTATGTTTACTATCTGGTTTTATGGTTAAGTAGGTTACTGTTGGATTGCCAGATGTAAGAGGGAGAGAAGAAATACTAAAAGTGCATAGCAATAACAAGAAGCTAGACAAGGATGTGTCTCTCAATGTCATTGTAATGAGAACTCCAGGCGGCGCAGACTTGGCAAACCTTATGAATGAAGCTGCAATTCTTGCTGGCAGGAGAGGCAAGGACAAGATCACACCGAAAGAGATTGATGATTCAACTGATCGAATCGTAACAGGAATGGAAGGAACTCAGATGACTGATGGAAAAAGTAAAATCGTAGTGGCATACCATGAAATTGGACATGCTATTTGTAAGTATGCATATAACCAATGCTTCTTAAAAAATAGTTAGTACTAACCTAACATGGTCCTAAAATTCAAATTTTACTTAATTTTCTATATGATATGTTACTGCAGGACATTGACACCAGGCCATGACCCGGTGCAGAAAATGACCTTGACTCCACGATGACAGGCCTGCGGGCTAACATGGTTCATACCCGGTGAAGATCTAACTCGTCTATAAGCAGCAACTATTTGCCAGAATAGTTGGAGGTCTGGGAGGCCGCGCAGCTGAGGAAATTATTTTTGGAGAATCAGAGATCAATACCGGTGCTGCAGGGACCTTGCAACAAGTTACACAGATTGCAAGACGAGCACATGTCTAATTCCTCAGACCACCTGACCTGATAGGCCCAGCCGGCTATTTTGATGGCCTCTTACCCTCTTAGAAGAGGCCCAACCCAACCCGGCCCGGCCCATCAGATGCTCACCTTAAATAATCTAGTAACTAACGTATTTCCCTTTGTGTACAGATGGTAACAACATTTGGAATGTCTGAGATTGGACCATGGTCATTAACCGATCCAACAGTACAAAATGGTGATGTAGTTCTAAGAGTGATTGCAAGAAACTCGATGTCAGAAAAGCTGGCGGAGGAAATAGACAAAGCAGTCCGAGAAATCATTGACAGAGCCTATGAAATTGCAAAGTCCCATATAAAGAATAATAGGGACGCCATGGATAAGGTAGCGGAGGTGCTATTAGAGAAGGAGACTATCTCAGGAGATGAGTTCAGAGCAATTTTGTCCGAGTTTACTGATGTTCCTGTAAATAAGTTGGATAAAATCCCTGTACGTGAGCTAATTGAAGCCTGATTCCATAAACAACGTACAATGAGACAATATTAGTGTAGAATTTCAATAGAATACATAGCAAAAAGTGTATATATATATATATAAATGGTGAGAAATGCCGATGAGTTTCAGTTTAACTGGTACCATCACCTCCCCTTGGCTAAGGTTCGAATCTCACTTTGTATCAAAAAAATAAATAAATAAATGATGAGAAATTAATATAATTCCAAGGATAATATATTTCCAACAGGAATTTTTTTTTTCCATTCTAATTTACCCTTATGAGATTTCATACACCTTATAGTTTGGTAGCCTCAATCTAATTTTCTTATTAACTTTTTCACACACATTTGACATTTTTTAAGAAAAAATCTTTTACAAGTTTTAAAAATAATTCAAAATTATAATAAATTATTCAATGGGAAAAAGAAAAAACAAAAAGAGGCGGACTTAGAGCTCCATTTGTCTTATAGTTGTCTCGCATTTGATATGCCAAATGGATGACTTTATTATTTTACGATCATATGATATTAATATTTTTTTATTATTTTATTGCAAAGAAATGATAACAATTAAATAGAGATGTAATGGTTATAAATTCATAAATATCAATAATCATAAAATTTGTAAGAAAAAATCTATTTAAAATATGATTTTATATTGTGGATATTAAAAGATCCTTGGATTGACGGTCACGACAGATTATTATACCTTTCTTAAGGATATGTGTTAATAACTCAAATCCAATATTGGATTCACACATACAGATAATTTTACCTTCTTTTAGGTTTATGGGTCAACGACACAATTCTAATATTAGGGAGGGAGAGATGAAAAGAAGTATCCTTGAGCCATTGTGTTTTTGTTCTTAATATTCTTAGACAAAGGAAAAAAAATGTATATAAATTATCTAAACTGTTCAAACGACTTCATAAAAAGTGGTTGTTGGCAATGGCGAATAGTCCGCGTAATAAATAAATACGTTAAGTTTCTTTATCAACTCTCAAGTTTTGATTACTGGGATCAATGAACAATCGATTTAATAGATAAAAGTATTAGATCTCTTAATCAAATTTTAAAATTAGAAATAGAAAAAATTATATTAAAAAACTTCTCAAAAATTGAACCTGATAGCGCTTAAATCGAATTAGTTATCGTATAACTTAAAATATTAGTTGGTTATTAAAAAAAAGGAATGGTTGTTGGGTTAAGAAGGTTCATAAAGCATTGATCACATCCTCAAAGGGACAGTCTACTGATTATATCCCTTCTTAAAACCCTGAAATTCGGGATTCAAATTTTGTTGTAATAAAAAAAAAGGAAAAATGTGCGTTGGGCTTTCCAGACCGGGCTAGCCAGCAATTGACCATAATCCAGGGTCCCTATAACAACTACTAATCATATGATTAGTAGTTAATCATAGTTAATAAAAATAGTTAGTGGTTAATTGTGTTGTTAGATTAGTTAGTAGTTAAATAAAATATTTAGTAGAATTAATATAAATAGTAGTCTTTAAAACATGTAATAGGATATATTGAAAGTATATTGAAAATGCTTTCTCTTGTATTCTCTTTCTCCCTCTCTATCTCTCTATATCCTTTCTCTCTTTATCTCTCAATTCTCTCTCTTTCTCTTTCTCTCCCTCTTTCTATCTCTCTCTATATATTTTTTCCTCTCTAGAAAAAATTGTTATAAATTGGTATCAGAACTTGTATATGAATTCATCAAAATCAAAATCAATGAAAGCCATCTTCGATTGGTGCGAAGTATAGATGAATTTAACCAAAAATTGGAAACACTTATGGCAATTTTTTATGATAGATTCAACACCCTCGTGAAGATGATTAACAAAGACAAGCATGAAGAACAATGTATTGACACATTTTTTGAGTCTTTGCTATCCACTCCTACCGAAGACATGTTGAGGGTGGAAAAAGGGTCACAAATGATCAACAAAGAACTTATTAATAGTGATTTCTTACCAAATCTTTCAAAAATTGAAATTTTTAGGTTCATTGAAAACAATTTTTCACTAGAAGAAAATTTTTAATTGTCCAAGAAAGAAGTTGATAGTGGTTTCTTGGCAAACTCTCCAAAGATTGAGATTCCATTATTCATTTTACAAAATATTTCACCATCTACTCCTAGTGAAGAAAATTTGAAGGTAGAAGAAGAATCTTGCATGTCCAGGGAAGAAGTTGATGGTGGGTTCTTTGCAAACTCTCCAAAAATTGAGATTCCATTATTTATCTTACAAAATTCTTTACTAACAAGAAATTTAAGAAAAATCTTTCTCAAATTTCTCTATCTCTATTTTTCTCCTATTACTTTCCTTGCAACTCAAATCATATCTATTGTTCGTCTTCATTACCTTATTTTTCAACACAAATGCAAAATTGGTTCAAGATTCATGAATTCAAGATCTCAATTCTTGATATTCCATCTTTGAGGACAATAATATCCTTAAGAGATAAGTACTATAACAACTACTAATCATATGATTAGTAGTTAATCATAATTAATAGAAATGGTTAGTGGTTAATTGTAGTTGTTAGATTAGTTAGTAGTTAATAAAATTTGGTTAGTAGTTAAATGAAGTGTTTAGTAAAATTAGTATAAATAGTAGTTTCTAAAACATGTAATAGGATATATTGAAAATATATTGATAACCCTCACTCTTGTATTCTCTTTCTCCCACTCTAACTGTCTATAGTCTTTCTTTCTTTTATCTCTCAATTCTCTCTTTCTCTCTCTATACATTTTTCCCTCTCTAGAGAGGATTGTTACAGTTCCTTGGACAAAGCTGGCCCGTATATCCCACATGGCCCGCTTCTCAACATGGATCCAGTGAATGGACTTCGAAATCCAGACCAACAGTCTACAACTCAAATATATTTGATTTGTCAACCTCCTTTTTTTTATTAATAGAAATAGATTTTTATCATCGATCAGTATGTCCGACTAATTTGATCTGAGTATTATTAAACTCGTTAAAAAATTGATTTTTTTAAATTTTATTTTTTTTTATTATCGACTCAAACTTGATAAATTAAGAAAGTTCAACGGTACCTATAAGAATTTGGTATTTGTCAAGCTTAGGTGACCAAACAAACTCCGTAATTTTGCGTAAGCTTTGCTTATATGCACCTGAATTTTTATTAAAGTAAATGATGTGGGAAGCATCATGTGTCTAGTTCTCAAGTTATCCTGATTTTATTCAAATCGATTATTTTATAGTTTCATGATATTAATTTTTATGTATTTATAATAACCGAATGACTATTATTTTTATCTATGATAATCATCGAATAGAGATATAATAGCTTTAAATTCATAAAATCCATAATTATAAAAGTTATAAGAAAATTCTATCTAAAAGATTATTTCACATTGCCAATATTAACAGCCAGTCTCATAATGGTTGGATTCACATTCACCTCAGCTTATTGACCTTTCCAAGCTTATGGGTTAATAACTCATCCAATATTAGCCTCGCACAGACCTATGATTTTACATTTGCAAGTTGAAAGGTTAATAACACAAATCCAATATGAGACTCTGAGAGAGAGTTGAGAGTGAGAGAGAGAGAAGAGAGAGAAGAGAGGGAGGAGAGAGAGAGCGAGCGCGGGAGGAATGGCATGGTTAGCTTTCTAATCCCAAAAGCCAAACTTTTTTTCCGCCAAAATCTTCAAAACATATTTCAAAGACAAAACAGCAATATCTCCCTCTCCTCAATTTCTCTTCTTCTTTGAAACCCCTCTTCTTTATTCATACTATGCTACACAAAGAAGAAGAACCCACTGTCAATACCTCCAAAATCTCTTCAACTTTTTCTTGGAACAAGCTTATTAGGGTCTCTGCCGAAAATGGTGAACACAAAAGGGCATTTACTATCTATGCAACCAGGCATAGAAAAGGAATCAGACCCAACAACTTCACATTCCCAATTCCCATCGAGTCTTGTGCGAGTTTTCTGGGCCGTAAAGAAGGGAAGCAAATCCCTGTCTACACCCTGAAATTTAGGTTGGATTGTAATGTTTATGTGGAGAACACTCTGTTTCATTTCTACGGTTCTTGGGGAAAATTAAGGATGCGACAAAAGTATTTGATTCAATGTCTGTGAGAACGCTAGTGTCTTGGAATGCCATTATTACGACCTGTTTTCAGAATTCTTTGTTAGATGATTCGATTCAGCATCTTGTTAGGATGAGAGATTCTGGGTTTGACCCGGACGAGACGACTATGGTGGTTTTGCTATCGGCTTGTGCAGAGCTTGGGAACTTGAGTTTGGGGAAATTGCTTCATTCCCAAGTGGCTGTAAAAGGGTTGATTATGAATTGCCAATTGGGTACTGCTCTTGTTGACATGTATGCGAAGTCTGGGGCTGTAGTGCTAGGCTTGTCTTCGATGGAGAATGTATGATAAGAGTGTGTGGACATGGAGTGCAATGATTCTAGGGTTTGCACAACATGGGCATGCTAAAAGAGCCCTTGAGCTATTCTCAAAGATGATGAAATCCTCTGTGCGCCCTAACAATGTTACCTTTATTGGGGTTCTCCGTGCTTGTCGTCATGCTTGTTTTGTAGATGAAAGGTATAGATACTTGTATGAAATGGAGCATGTGCATGGTATCGAACCGGTAATTATACATTATGGTACCACGGTGGATATATTAGGCCGTGCTGGTCATCTTAATGAGGCTTATGACTTTATATTGAACATGAGCCAGATCCGATTGTATGGACACTTCTGAGCGCATGTAACCTCCGTAGTAATGAAGGGGATGATAGGGTCAGAAAGAGGTTGCTAAAACTTGAGCCGAGGAGGAGTGGGAATTTGGTGATGGTTGCAAATATGTATGCAGATAAAGGAATGTGGGAGAAGGCAGCTAAAGTGAGATGAACATATGAACATGAAATGTACTGGCTATGCCAATGTTTTCTCCTTTCCCAAGGTTGTTTACATTGTGCTAATTCGTTTACATCATTTTACTTCATATGAACATATCCTGTTCTAGCTTGCGCATTTTTGGTCAGTGTTGATGATTATATTGACCTGCAAGAGCAGTTGCAATATTCTTTATCTGTTTAGAATAACCAAGAGTCCATCATGCTGGTTACTGAAATATTCAAATCAAACTATCATTGCATTGCTATAATAATGAATCAAGGTCCCCCCCCCCGGGGGGCGGCGGGGTTGGGATAAATGGGCAGAAACTGAAAATTTCTTAGAAATGTAAGCATCCGAAACTGACTTTGGGAAAGTTACAAGAAGAAACTATCAGGAGTAGCATCTTACTTGTTACACTATATAAAGTTCAAACAAACGAGAAAATCGAGGACACAAGACCAATAAATTACCTTTTAGAAATAGAAAATTTCACAGGTGCTCTATTATCTGCAATACGGAAGTATAAGTACCTATAATTGCCAATAAAACACCTAATAAAATGATAACGCCTATAATTGTCAACTCCAATCCAAATGTTCTGTAGGCACCCGAGATCTTCACGTAGCATAAGCATGGCAGCAAGATTGATGCTGTGACACTTAAGAATGCTCCAACTAGTGACATAAGGTATCCGAAGAAGGGAATTGCTAGAGCTACCAAAACAGTGCTGAATACCAAACATGTACGAATTAAGAGGCTGAAGGGTCTATTCTTTTGGTGACATTGAAACCAATTTTCAGCAGCATTTACTATAGGTGTGAACATCAGTGCATATTTAGATACTGGATTCACCAAAGTAGTGTAGATTGCCACTTTAGAGCTAACCTTTTCAGTGGGTAGGTTTAAAGTTATTTGAGATTGCAACTTTGAGCCAAACATCAAGTAACCCAGAACTGCCATAGTTGCATAACTGAAGGTACAGATGACAAAGCATAAAAGCATGACCTGCAAAAAGGAACGCCCCATTGAGGTATTCGTAAACAAAATGAAACGACTTGAAGAGAGTTACGATACAGGATCGTGGAAATCTTGCATTCACTTACATTAGAGAATTGATGTCTCTTTTTCATAGAGGTGTAAAGGGTGGGAAAAACTGGATGAGCACAATAGCAGAAAGCGTATAAGCTAACAGCTGTTGGAATTCCATTCCAATTTATAAGAGTTCCCCGCTTGTGAAATCCGACGCCGTCAAACACACCAGTCCATAAGATCGAACCAAGGATAACAAGAGAAGCCAAAACACCACTGGCTGAGACATAAGCAAGAATGCTGAGGTTATTTAACCAAACCGAGGGCAAAATTACAAGTCCAGCAATTATCATAAAGCTTTCCCTTCCGCCAATTCTCATTCCCGCCATTTCAATTGCAAACTCTGGAAATATGTTGTGTAGATTGTCTCCTTCTAGGATCAAAAAGCCTGTCACAACTAAGTAGAGTTCCATATACATGAAAACTGAAATCAACATCCTTCCTTTGCTCCCAAATGCCCGTTCACCAATGTCAGGATAAGTTCTGATGTTTGGATCTACATCCATACATCTACGAATGAGCACCCCTGTATAGAAGGTTGCAGCAGCAATACTGAAGAGAAGTATCAAGCTCAACCATCCTCCTTCCGATAATGCATATGGGATTGACAAAATCCCAATACCTGAGAAACCAGAACAAAAAGTTAGATTTGGGATAAGCTAGATGTGTGCAGGGCCCTGCCAGGCTAGCATCTTGCCCATTTTTAAACAGCCCCGCTCGAGTTCTTTTTAGGATTGGGTCCGCGCTTTAGATCCACCTTTAAAAGCGTGGCCGAAGAATAATCCAGAATCCCAACCCGGCAGGCTAAACCTTGTTCGGGCTGGGCCCAAAATTTTCTTTTTTTTTTTGTTTTTTTTGGTCCCTGGCCCTCGGTATCTGGAGTTTCGTTCCGGCTAATTCGGGTCGACTTGACTGTCAGGCCTTCTATAGAGGGGGAGGTCTCTCAAAGTAGTTTTTTTCGTTCATAAGGAGGCTCAAACCCGAGCACTTGGTTAAAGGATGTAGAACCATTCTCACTGCGCCAACTGACCTTTGGAGCCATTTCGAACACTGTGGGGCCCATTTTTGGGGGATTAGCTCTCTCAAATCATTTTTCATCATTTTCAGTGACCTCTGATTAAGGGGAAAGAGTGTCCGACCATCAACTCAAAGGACTTTGGTGGTGGGCCCAAATTTTTCGCTTTACATCCTTATATCCCAGGCAGGACCATGCTTAGGTTAAGGAGACCCGGGGAAACTTGAAAACACAATTGAGTTGCAAATACATCAACATTATGGCAAATATGAGAAACTTATATATATACCTATCAACAGTAATTCTCACGACAGCGTTGACTTCAATTCTACTACTGGAAGCATAGATGTTGCAAGTTGCTGGTCACAGAAAGGCGTGGATATTCAAATGAAGGCATGGATTTGGTGAAGGGGTAATTGAAGAAGGGTCGATTTAGTACAAAAGGGTTTTTTTCTTGGCTTTGTGACGGTGGAGATGAATTTGGTCTGCAGTTGCTCCATCGAAAACTTTGGTCGTTGCCTGAAGGCATCTAAAATTTTTGCAGGGGTCCTTGACCAAATTAAATGTTTTATTTTCTGTCTTTTTTGTTGAACAGGGTGGGGAAGTTGCAGGCTGCCACAAGGCCCTTCTTGTTTTTGAATCTGGGACTATTTTGTTATGGACCAGCATTCAAGGTAAAATGGAAGATCTTACTCAAAATACAAGTAGTAATATATTTAAGTAGAAGAATAAGATATAATGATTGGGTATTTAATAAAAAAAATTAAATAATATTTTCTAGTGCAAAATTCAACCATGCAGGGCTGCCTCACGTGGAGAGAAAATGATTGAAACAAGGAGAAAATAAGACCCCCCGGGGGGGGTGGGGGGGCGGCGGAAGCTAAAGAGAATGACAATTTCCTCCCTCTCCTTGCCTTTTCTTTTCCCCATTTTCTTTTGACTTCCAAATACAAAAGTAGAATTCCATTTTTCTTTCCACTTCCGTGTTGAGTATATACTCATGTTAGTCTATTTCCAAAAGTTGGGTTCCCCGCACTGGCTGCTACCAGTCTTTGAACAGGAAATAAAGCAATAGAAAATGTGCTGACCAAATGGATTGAACCATTAATATCATTCTTTTACTAACATCATTGTATGATAAATAATGTTGTCAATTACAACATGCCAATCGAGATGGTACGAGATTTGGACATGATTCTCGTTCACAACAAAGTTAGCAACCAAGTGTATTGATTAAATCATTGGTTTCGGATTTATATTGTTGAATCATTTTTAGATTAAGAAAAAGTCATTTCGCTCTTTTATTTCCAAATTGGGAAGAATTCATCGGTCAATATTCAAAACAATTCATACTCCTTGACAATCTAGCTTAGATCTAAGGGACACCTAAAAGATTTTTCGGAACCCAAATCTCTTTAAACAATAATAGACAATCAGAATATTATCCTTATTTTTTACTATAAAAATTCAACTCATAGAAAACGGTAACTAAAATGGTAATTTTGTATTCTGTGATAAGTCAAAATAAAATTACTAAAAAAATAAGAGAAGATTTTGAAATCACAATAATTAGCTGGAAAGGGTTATGGTCTCTAGATTACATATATCACAAAAGTGTCCGACCCCATTACTAAAACATACTACTCTAGAAGATTGAACCCAGATTCGACATAGACATTTAGCTTTTCAATGGAATCGGGTATGCTTTTCATGATTGATCTGGCTTCAATGGAATCGGGTATGCCTTTTATGATTTAGTTGGTTTTTGTTGGTGATTTAGGTTAACATATATTAGTGATAGATTTCATCAAATTAGATTTCCCAACTACCGTTACATAATAACAAACGTTACAAATTCCGAGTCTTATTTGTAAAACTGTATGAAAAAAAAAGGGAAAAGAAAAGAAAGATTCCTCAATAATAAATTTTTATTAAGATTCGAGCAATTCTCGATCTCTAGATAAGGGGTCCACTGCGTTACAGGACAGTTCTAAGGAGGTAGTTGTAGCAGCAAACTTACCACAAACCAATAAATTCCATCTCCCCACCCCCCGCCCCCCAAAAAAAAAGGAAAAAAAAAACTGGAACTAGTGAGAGTGAGTGAGAGAGAGAGAGAGAGAGAGAATCACTAACCTGACAAGGCATTGAGACCATTGAAACACGTCTTAAAGAAAGAAGCATTTCCTGAAGTTTGAAGCGGTTCATAAAGTTCTTTGCCACATGAATGTTGTTGGTTCTCCTCATCATGAAGTAGAGGCTGCGCTGCGCTGGTAACTGATATCCCATCCTCCATGTCAGAGAAGAGAGAGGGGTAAAAGCGTTTCAGGGAGAGACCAAGACCACAGCCTTACAAAAAAAATCGAGCGAAGTAATGCATATAGAGACAAACTAGTACGTATCTTTTGGCCCGAAACCATGAATGTGAGCTGTCTGCTATAAATAATTTGGAGTCCGGTGTCTCTAGTAGTCAATTCTTTTTCAAGTCACGTGTTGGAGTTGTATTATACTTGTCATCTAGAATTTTAAAGGAAATTTTAGAACCAGGATTTTCTCTCATTAATGTCCAATTCCACTGATTCATACAAAATACTAAGCATAAAGAATTGAAGTTTTGGTTCCAATAATATGCTAAAATCTATTTGTTCACGGGTTTGATAAATATTGAATATCCAACTATAATTTTGCTGCATAAAAAAAATAAATTCCAATTATTTGCTGAGAAAGATTTATAGATAGAAAGTTCAATTTTGATCGGATGAATATCCCAAAAATCTATGTTACGTATACAAGTGGTGCATGTATCCGCTTTATGCTTTTACCATTCATTTTGATAGAGTGATACATTAGTCGAATATTGGTATCTTTTGATCAAGATTTCAGTTTCAAATCTTATATATAAAATATACATACTTATAAGAATTTTATTCTTTAAAAATGCAATCAGTCTCAAACTAGATTTATTTGAACCAAGTTGATTATCGGATAATAATGATTTATTAAAAAAAATGATATTTCTAACAAAATTTTCAAGTTAGTTAAAAAATTTATTAAAAAATAAATATAAATTAAAATAGGTTGAAAATATATCAATGGGCTTAGCGCCATAAATACCTTAACTTTATTATTTTTATCTTAATATATAGTTGGACATCATAAATAGGACAACTCAACTTGCCTACCAAGTGGTCTATTTTATCTTCTTTAATATTTTATTATCACTAAACCCTTATTCAACTATAAAATATTAAATTTAAATTATAATATTATTTTTGAAGGAAGTTTTCACTATAATTTTGGCACCATTTTGGATATTAACGTGTGGGGAATGATCCGAGGGGTGATAATGAGATGACAACACTACCCAAGATAAAGTGTCCCTGATGCATCATCTCTCTTATCCGATTACACTACCGCCTTTCTTTTTCTTTCTTTTTTGGAATTGTATGAGACATACATGATAAACTTCTTATTTCAATGTAATCTTCTCCTCCGGTGTTCATTAAATAGTGAAAATATACCGACATGGGTTTACTCAACTAAATATGCGGTTGAATACCTTTAAACATGATCGAGTTTCAATTTATACTGGGAATATCGAAACGTCATGTATATGAAGCATTCCCCGTTAGGAGATCCACCCTCCAAAAGGAGCAACTACAACGGTTGATTCGAATTAGTCGGGGTAAAACCCCAGATATCGGATAGTGTCAAACACATGGTATCAAAAAAAAATAGTGAAAATATTAAATAGTTATTTGCTATGATATGCGTTTGTTAACCTTATTGTAAGCAATAATTCACAGATTATAGGGTGGGTGCAGAAGTACATAATAAATCTATATGTGCTTGTTCAATAAATATGAAAGGTCCAATTATTTTCAAATCATATTTGGCTTCTTAGTGTCAATACATTCGCAAAAAAAGAAAAAAAAAAAAAAGAGTTCTTGAGGAAGATTGCATGAAAAAACAAGTCTCAAAACTGTCTACTATTAGATAGACTTTACAGTATTTAAATTGAGTTAATCAGATAATTCGAATATCAATTGGCAGCATAAAAAATAAACTTCTTATTTTAATATATTCTTGTCCTCCGATGGTCATTAAATAATGAAAAAGCACGGGTTGAAAATATTAAATAGTTATTTTCTATTATTGTGCTCGTTAACCCTATTGTATACTATAATTCATAAATTACAGGTTGAAAAAGCACATTATAAATCTGTATGTGCTTGTTTAATAAATATGAAAATGAAAATATGTAAAGTCCAATCATTTTCAAACCATCTTCAGCCAAAAAAAAAACGAGCTCACGAGGGACATTGCACCGACAAAAAAAAAACAAGATTAAAGAAAAAAAAAATCATATAATCAAAATTGTGATCATTTTCAGCTTGAAAGTTATAGGTGAAAAATGTTTTTTTTTTTTTCTTTGATGGGTTAGGGCAATATTTGGGTGGCTTTAAATGGAGGAACTTGGCAGTACGAAAGAGAGTCTACACCACACTGATTATTGATCAATGTGAAAAGGATGTTTGGTGTTGCCAAACTACAAAGTTATTAATTTGTGGACTAGCAACTTTTTTCTTCTTATGTCCGTCTAAATAATCATTGCACATAGAATTTCCTTAAGTTATTATTTGTATTGATTTATTTTAATAATAAAAGACTTGGGATCTAATGAACGTTTCATATAGACAAAGCATATAGATTCATCTAAAATAATTAATTTATTTATAATTATATAATCATATCATATTAAATAAAATAATTATTTTATTGCGTTACGCCTTGATTGCTATTTCCACCTATTTCTCCACAAATCACGCCAGACGAGAGGCTACATCTCGAGTAACACCTTTGTCTTGTCTTCATATCCATCAACCATTATTATTATTATTATTATTATTATTATTACTGCATTTAATTTATTTTCAATTAGCAGCTTTTCCTATTTTGTTGAAGAGTGGGTGGCGCTCACATGCTACTTGCTTTTTCTATTTGTGTTCATGCTGTAGGCTTTGCGGAACACTAGATGTCAGATGGGGTTTTTAATTAATAAACATATTTAATTATAAGAGTACTTTGGCAGCAAAGCGGCTTAATATTTAATTAAAAGACAACTAGTAACCTTGCCCTTCCATAATCTATGCAAAAAATAAATAAATAAATAAATAAATATATATATATTTATATCACAATAACCTCATACTTTGTGTTAACTTATATTTTGGAAAGCATTTTGTCATCTGTCATTAAAGACAATCTTATCCTTTTTATATCGTGCGATTAATTTTTATAAAAAGCAAGCTGTATTATTTGAATTATAATTTATTAATTAATTTTTTTTATTATTTTATTATATTAAAACTCAACATTTTATAGCGATCCTTTGACAGATTTACACCTAATCTTATCATCTACATATGAAAGAAACAACAGCTTGGGAATCGTGGTCCCTTTTTTTAGGATCCCATTTTTTTTCCTTCGAGCCCTTTTTCTTGGATAACCTTTCTCTTTTTCTTCCACTTGTCCATGATTAATCATCCATTTATTTTTAGACTATAATTTTTTTTTTTTTTTTTTCATTCAACTCTTTCCCCTTTTTTTGACCTTTTTTTTTTTTTTTCTATCAAGCCGTTCCCTTTTTTAACCCCGGGTATTTTCCCTCTTAATTCCCTCATTTTTTATACAGGTTTCCCTTTTGGTCCATTTTTCTATTCAAATCCTTGTTCTTTTTTTGAGTTACCTTTTTTTTTTCTCACTCGAGTCTTTTGTCTTTTTTTCAACATAGATTTTTTCTCTTTTGGTTTTTTTTATCTTACGGATTACCGTCTCTTTATTTTTAAATTATAGTTTTTTTTTTCATTCAGATTATTACTCTTTTTTTTTTTATCTTTTTACCTTTTTTCCTTTTAAATCTTTTTGTCTTTTTTTACATAAATTTTTCCATTTTTTGTCACATGGATCGTTGTCACTTTATTTCTATTATCTTTTTACTCCACTTATTATCTTTTTTTTTTTACCTCATTCGTTGGCTTTTTTGGAATTCCACTTATTAGTCACTTTTTTTCCCTATCGTTAATATACGTCGTATTTTTTTTAGTTTAGACAATAATTTAATTTAAATATTAAATTAATCATAGAAATATTTGTATAATGAAAAAATACAATCCATATCTTGGGGTCATCCCGTGTTAACTCTAAGTATAAAAGAAAAAGACTAATGGATATGATCGTTTTTTCACGTGACCAACATGTGACCTCTCTTTAAAGAAGTAAAAAAATTATCTGAGTTTATAGACGTTCCTAGTTCTTGTTCACTATTTTCACCTATTGCTTTACTTTTAATATCTAAAAATCCTTTTGAAACTCCGTATTTGAACATGTTTAGATAATGTAAGTTTCAAAAATAAAATTGATATGAATCATTTTGATTTCAAAATTAAAAAATTTTTAAATCTGTTAAAAAAGATTTTAAAATTATAAAAATAATCTATTACAATTGAAATTTTAATATTTTACATTGTAATATTTATAATTTGATAACTATATTATAAAATTAATAAATTATAATTAGTTTTAATTTTTTTTCCTGGTATACACTGCACAATGCACGGTGTGTCTGCTATCCGCCGGTATTTCTCATTTTAGTGTGTTTTGTTAGAACCTTTCTCCTTAAAGGTCATGAAAACTTGGTCCACGCACATGCATATCGTGTCGTTTGGGGGAGGGGGGGGAGTCAGGAATTTTTTCTTGAGAACATAAAGTAATAATTAATAAAAATTACAAAATAAAAATATATTAAAAATTCATATAATCCTAATAAAAAATACAAAATATTAAACAAAATAATCAATGAAATTTGTGTTCTACATTTTTTAGAATAGGTGGAAAATCATGATTTTTTGAAATTGTTATTATTTGTCGATAACCTTTCTCTTAAAAGGGAATCGATTATCTTTTTTTTTTTATAATTGATTTTTTGTTCATCTCTTTAAATTTTTGAACGAGAAAACAAAGAAAACAAAAGGCCACCATAGAAAATAAAAGAGAGAGAAAAATTTGAGTTAAAGAAAAACTTTATATTTTTATTAAATTAGAGTTAAAGTTTTATTAAAAAAATAGTCACTATACACAGATTTCAAATTCAAAATCTAACGACGCATAATATTATTTGATTATTGAGTTTACTAAAAGTAGAAAATATTGTATCTATTTAATATAACTGATAAAATATTTAATATATCTAAATTATATAAACAAATTATTGATAGTCCAATATTGCATAGACATAATATTAGTCATATCAAAAATGCAATAAAGAATTATGAAAAAAAATATTAAATATTACATAGTGATAAAAACCTTGATAAGAACATGAAAAGATGATAAAAATTAATATACAGTAGGTAAAAACTTTAATAAAAATATTAATTACTCATGTGGAGGGGAAAAAAAAACTGTATAAAAGTGTGTTAATTTGAACTTTCAGGGATATCTCAAATATGTTTGTTTGCTCTTATCAACTATTATTAGTTGTGTCATTATATCAGCCAACTTTTTTTTTTTTTGCCCTTTCATGGAGGCGGCAATTGATGGATAAATATAGAAAATGGAAAATAAATAATAATAATAATAATAATATATTCTTTAAAATTGTATATCATATATATATTTTAAATTTCAGGGTATATCGTCAGACTCCATGAAACTCAAATATCAAATATAATATTATTTAAAATTTTTAAAATTCAAAAATTTTATTGTTTTAAATATTTTGAGTGGTAACAAGAGGGTCACAAAGCTTAAAAATTAAAATTTTGATCCAAAAAAAATTTTCGAAAGTCTTGGTATCCATGACCTCCCGGAGTATATGTGGCTCCGCCCCTGAACATGCTATACTTTCAAGCATTGCCGATGCTTGAGCAATTTTTTTTCTTTGTTACTGTTTTCTTAAAAAAGGTTTCGAGTTAAAAAAAGATTCTAAGATTTTCTAATTTTTAACTTTTTACTTTTCCTTAATCGGTCAAAATAATCGTATCTATATAAGGAAATTCAAAAGAATTTCTTCCTACAGCCACTCAACAAAATTGAACTCCAGAATTCAAAGGAGTTAATAATTTAGATTACAATTGATACAACCATTTGTGGGATATTTTGTATTTTTATTTAATTCTGGAATTCATGGCATAGGTTTGTGTTGGGGGGGGGGGGCGGGGAAGAGGGGTTGTATATATTAGTTCAACAAGAGATTTCTCAAACTATATGGGTTGCTTTAATTGGATGTGAAATTAAGTATGTTTAAACATGACCGAGATTCGAATTCCGTTAGTAGTATCGAACTTTCATGTGTATGGAGCGTTTTCCGTTAGGAGACTCGCCCTCCGAAAGAAGTCACTGCAGCGATTGATCCCGATTAGTCAGGGCTAAACCCCGGATACCAGACGGTGTCCAAGACATGATACAAAAAAAACAAGAGATTCATGTAGCACTAAACTTTTTTGAGTTGAGTAGTTGGACACTCTACCCCTTAACCAGAACTCTCAAATTCGAACTTTAGAAATGACAAAAAAGGATTTGAAAGAAACAACCCCTAAAATAAGACTCATAGTACTCAAACTGAGTTAGTCAGATAAAATTTGGATACCGATAATGAAAAAAAAAAAAGATTCGTGTGGTTAGAACCACACAATTTGGATAGTCCTCCTTCGTACAATAATTAAATAAATCAAAATCACTATTACAAATTAAATTTACTCTACTTAAAAAAAAATTATAAAGTATCTTATGCTTCAAGTTACTTGCTTTTATGTTTGTGTTATATACCTTACACATTAGTCAAGCATGCACTAATAAAAAAGCTAACAAACGATGAACACCGAAACCCTTTAAACAAAATCTTGGGTTTGAATTATCGAGAAAACAAGCACGAGAGAGTTTTGCTTCTTAAGAGCTTAATTTAACTTAATTGAATTTAGTCGGATTTAATATGGTTATCAAATATCAGTCCTTTAGAAAAAATTAAAGTATAAAGCCCAAGAGGCCCAAATAGAATATTTTGTTTTTCATGGGCCGGAAAGTCGGTAGTTTTGTTTGTAACTCAAGTGTTTTACTTTTTATTTTGAATGGTAGCCCACAAGGACTTGGAGGCCCATTCAAGTATTAACCAAGCCAATTGTTATTGGGCTTCCACTGGTTTTTCTGAGGCTGGTTAGACGAACCCTAAAACAAACAAATCGGCTTGCTTTTTTAACCTTTTCCCCCCCTTTTATACTCGTTAAACAAAAAGGAATAATGATAAATTTTGTCATTTAGATTGTTGGTGAATTTTTTTTAAGAGGCTCTTGGTTGGTTGATGGATTGCTAGTGGAATGCTGTGCTCGACCGAATCGATCTGTGAGAAATTTATTTTTTCTTGTAATTTGTATATTTCCAATGTTTCTACATTTCTGTTTTGTCTCTTGGTTGCTCCCATTTACTTCTCCCTTGGTTCCCATCCATTTTGTCTCTCAGTTCCTCCCATTTCTTTCTTAGTTCTCCCATTTGTTATTTCTTCGCATGTTTGTGTGCTCCGACATCAAGATTTGAATTCCGCTGGCCCATTTGTCTCTTATTCATTTTTTATTTGTTGTTTTTCATTTTGTCTCTTCCTTCTCCCATCCCTTTTTCTCTCCTGTACCTAACGACAGTGATGGCATATGGATGCAATTCCACTATTATGAAAATTTGTATTTCTCAACATTTGCTTTGCTTGATATTTATTTTGCTGCTCTTCATATTTAGAGAAGAATAAATTGTCATGATATTGATGATCACGGTGTATGAAGCTATTCTTGTATGCTACCTATTTCTCTCTCTCTATATAAGCAGGACAAATGGATATAGAAAGGTATTCATTAAGCAGATTATACTTTCTCTCTCTCTCTAAGTGGGGAAAATGGAGACAGCCAGGTGCTCAGTATGGAAGCCACTTTTCTATTGTAAAAGTTTGTATTTGTTTTTCTTGCTTTTAAACATTTGTTTTGTTTGACATTTGTTCTGCTACTCTTTGTATTTATTGCTAATTATAAAAATATTTTTTTCGATTTCGATCGAGAAGAGTAGTGTGCCCAATGACGATCATGGTGTATGGAGGCAATTCCTTTATTCCAAAGGTTTGTGTTTATGAAAAATTGATTTGTTTGACATTTGTTTTGTTACTCTTTATATTTATTGTTGATTCCAAAAAGTTTTTGTTTCTTTTAATTTCAGTTTTCGTTGAAAAGAGTGGTGTGGCTGATGATAATTGTAGTATATGAAAGTCATTATTCTAATGTAAAAGTTTGTATTTGTCTTTTCTATTTCTAAGTATGTAATATCGGAAAACTCCGAATTGGTGTTAACTCTAAAGAATAATTTAAGATTTCTGTATTTTGTAAAATATATGATGATAATTAATTTAAATGTGAATGCAGATTTTGTTCTTTGACTATATGTTAATTTCTTGGGATCTCAGTCGATAGACTCCCAATTTTTAAGTCGATTGCTGAAATTCTTGTTTATCGGAGTACTTGGTATTTTGTGGAATTTAATTTTTCTATGATAATTTATTTGCTCGATTGAATTTTTAGCGTTTGGTAGATTATTTATTCAATTTGATTTTGAGTATTTGTTTTTCATCTATCTTGGTACGTTTTTTCATTTTCCTTCCGATACATTATCTTTCAATATATCCATTCTTTCGATACATTTCTTTGCATTTACCTTTTGAGTCTCTCAATACATCACTCTTTTCTCTTGTGATCC
Source organism: Dillenia suffruticosa (assembly GCA_033439265.1). NCBI lineage: Eukaryota > Viridiplantae > Streptophyta > Magnoliopsida > Dilleniales > Dilleniaceae > Dillenia > Dillenia suffruticosa. The sequence goes on along the minus strand of JAVTVX010000029.1, from coordinate 3,490,213 downwards.
TACCTCTCTCCTCAATACAGTATTTCTCTTTGGTACATTATCATATTTCTTCTTGGTATTTTATTTCTCATTTACTCATCAATTATTTTTCATCTTTTTTCCTCGGCGTGGTGAGCGAATTAGGAAAAATAAGTGTTTTGCAATAATAAAAAACTGTGTGAGTGTATGAGTGAGAGAGAGAGAGAGAGAGAGCGCTTATTATATTCTCTTGTAATGTAATTGCCTCTTTTCATATTCTACATTATCTTCACACGAACTTTTAATGGAGGAATGTCCCTATCTCGTGACTAATGGAAGAAGACCATGACATGACAATGTCGGTTTTGAGGCTCAAAAAGTCAAGAGTGTGCTTTGATTATGCTAATTACAATCCATTCCTTCAGAAGCATATGTTCCACCAAGGTAGGCCTTTGGTTGACCATGCCACGGTCCCGTCGACGAAGGGCTGGCCTTGGTCGACCAAGGCCACAGATTCGTCGACCAACGAATGGCCTTGGTAAGCCAAGGCCATGGCTGTTTTTGTAGTAGAGAATAAAGGACACAAATTCAAAAAATTTATCAATATTGTCAACAATTTAGAATCAATTTTATCTTGTTCTATTGATTTTCAAAATTAAATTTCAATTAAAATTTAATTTTTAATTGAAATCATAAATCATAAAACATATAGATGTGAGAATAATGATTATTGTTGTAGCTTTTGATAAAATCATAAATAATAATCGATTTTGGATTCCTATTACAAAGTTTAAATAACAGGGAATTTCCTTTTCTCTTTGCTTTCATTTTTCTCAAACTGATTTCTAGAATTCAAAGCTATGATAGCTCAAAACGAAATCAACCGAATTCCAGTGGACTGTCTTTTTTTTTTCCAACACTCTCTGTTTTTCTTTTTTAAACTCTCTTTGTTGTTTTTTAAACTCTCTTCTTTTTTTTTTAATCAACAAATAAATAGATAAAAAAATTAGAAACAAAAGAAATTTTTAGAGTGGTTCAATCAAATTCGATGTATATTCAATCCATTACCAAACTCTTCACTTAGATTTCCAAATTCACTAATGTTACAATTTTTTTTTATTAAAAGTTTTACAAAATTTTTTGTATTTGTACAAGTTTAATCTTCTTCCTTATCTTTCATCTCGAAACTATTTTACATCCCTTGCTTTCTTTTTCCCGCATCTTTCCGGGTAGATCAATGCGTGTAGCTTTACTCATCAGTACACTACCTCTCAGCTTGGTATCGTTCAAATACAATCCACATCCTCTCATTTACTCATCAGTACACTACCTTTCAGCTTGCTTGGAGATTTGAACCATACACTTGTATTTACATCACCTTTTGGTACGTGCATACATTCAAATACGGATTACTACATTTCAGTATATTTTCCGCATGCGTCTCTCGGGTTTCTTGTAGGCCTCTCGGTTCGGTTCCATCAAGATTTGAATGACACACTTGCATTTACATCACCTCTCAGCACTCTTAGTACTTGCACAAATGCAAATACTGATTACTATCTCTCAGTAAATTTTTCATACAGGTCTCTTGACTTTCTTGTGTGTACCTCACGACTCTCGGCTCTCTTGGTGTTGCAATAGTGTACCGATGAGTAAATGAGAAATAATATACGAGAAGAAATAGGGTAAGGTAGAAATTACCGAGAAAAAAAATATATTCTTTTTAAAATTTTAACATAATTTTTTTATTTGTGTATTTAATTTTTCTTTTTTTATATGTTTTAAGTAAAGGGAAAATATCAGTAAATGAAAAATAATGTGCCAAGGAGTAAATGAAAAATAATATACTGAGGAAGAAACATGATAATGCATCTCTCGGTTTTATTGCATCTATCGATTGACCAAGCAAACCAAAGAAAACACCTTGGTCGACCAAAACCCTTCCTTGGTCGACTATGAAATGCTGTTCCGTCGACCAAAACTTTAGCTTTCTTGGGGAACCCCTTGATTATGCTTGCAATGCAACAGATCCTTGAGACAGCTCATCAAATAGGAAGGTATTCGGTCTCAATAGCATCTGATTACCCTTACAAGGAAAAGGCTCGTCACTGTGGGTCCTTACTGATGGGAAAGCAGCAGAAGACGTCAAACTTGATTAGTGTCCAACAGAAACCGGAAAGTTCTATTATTAATGCTCTACAAAGTCATGATGATGAGGCAAAAGTATCAGTTCATGGGGTACGTCCTTGCTTTTGTTCTCCTCAACCTGCAACTAAGCATAACATGATTCTAAAAAAGTGAATTTAAGCATGAAATATGGATTGAAAATTGGTTCCATTTCCTCGTGAAATATGCTATATTGTTAATTATGAACAGATATTGGGTACATTATATTGTGTAAGATACTCATATTTTTAAATGTCTTCTAAGAAAAGAAAGCGATCTATTAGGGATAGTGGGCGCACATATTTTCTCACGTCTGGTATGTTGGTTTGTGTGAGGTATTATGTGTAACTGTACAAATTTGAGCATGTATAATGCTGATTTCACAATGTGTGTTTTTCTTTTCTTCTTTATACATAATGAAAATATATTTTGCCTTTAGGATTATCTATAGATTCTCTAGAGTGTTTCTATTCCAAGCCTGTATGGATTAATTAGGTGCCCATGTTTCCATATGTCTATAGGAGCTCGAAAAACATATCATCAAATCAACAAAAATGGATAAATCTTATGAAATACTTCATGCCCACCTAAGAGATAAAGAACATGATTTAGGAATGACAACGTGGAATAAAATTAAATAGGGAAAGATTTACATGGCAGGTCTTTTATTTTATTTTATGTTTATTTTTAAATTGAGACGCCATTGTGGAAGGAACTACATGAGGTGGCATCGATGTCAGAAAGCAAGCCCATTTTTAGCCGCAATCAGTTTTTATTTTAATTTTTTTCTATTTTTTGCTATGCAGATGATAGTCTCATGCTACCATACATATATGTACAGCAGTTCAATTGGGTATGTTGGTACTAATTGGTGGACTGCTGTAAAATTCCAGAGATGTTTACATAGGTTATAAGTATCGATGAGGTGAAAATATTAATTGGTAAGAAATTATAATATAATCAACCTCCGGCTTTGTAATATCATACTGTATTCTATCTTGCTCTTTGTAATAAAGGGTGATGCATATTGGTACAAGCAATTTAATTGCACATCACGTTTGCCTTTGTGCTTGCTGGGAACCAAGTCTTTGAGTGTCAAGATCTTTACCATATACCACTGCAGCACTATATTTCTTCTCTAAATCTTGAAAGTGTTATTTAATTTGTAATGCAGGCCGGAAATCCTTTCATTGATCAGCCGAGTGTTAACTCACAAAAACCACCTCTTTTTCCATTGCTGTGCGCCATGGAGTTCCAGCAGCAAACCCAGCTCTTCAGGCTACCAGCATCAAGTCCATATGATAACTTTCTAATGGCTGCCGACTGTTGATCTTAGTCAGGCATAGAAAGGGTGTCTTTAGGTTCCAGATGGGAAACTGATACTAATTGGTGTCCAAAGCTTTGATGTTTCCCAATATGCAGCCATATACACTTTTATCTTGCAGAGTTTATACATGTTACCAAAAGAGAGGTCCAGCTCCAAATCAACAGCCAGGGTTAGTCATAATGATTCTTTATTATTTAATTTTTGTATTACTAATGATTGTTTTAATCCGATCTCTAATAAAGTGAAATGACTATATTTTGGTAACGTTTGGATGAGACCTGCAAACTTTTTATGGCTTGATCAATTAGTATAATGATAATAATTAATTTAAATATGAATGTGGATTTTGTTGTTTGGATTGTATAGTAATATCTTTGGTTCTTAATTGATAAACTCTTAATTTTTAAGTCGTTAGTTATTGAAATTCTTGTTTAGTAGAATGTTTGGTGCTTAGTGGAATTTGAGAATTTATTTACTCGGTTGAGTTTTAGTATTTAGGAGACTGTTTTTTCAATTTTGATTTTGAATATTTATTTTTCATCTGGTTTGGTACATTTTTTCATTTACTTTCTGGTACACTACCTCTTGGTACATTTTTTTGCACTTACCTCTTAGGGGTCTTTCGGTGCATTATTGCTCATTTGTCTTGGTGACTTCTACTTTTCTCCTTGATATATTACCATATTTCTCTTCGGTACACATATGAAGGGAGAGAGAGAGAGTGTGTATGGAATCGCTTTATAAAAAGTCAAAGAGACAAATATCATATGCCACTACTACCTTGCTTTATTCGCATGTGTACACCTAGTAATCGAGGAGCTTTCTTTTCTTATTGTAACCAAGAGCTATAGCATAGGAGCTTGACCTCTCTTTTGATAGCCAAGGAGCTTGATGACTGAGAGAGGTCAACAGAGCCGAAATGCTCAATCGAGGGAGGTAGCTGAGAGGCTCAGATTTAGACAGTCACCACTAATTGATTTGGGTGGATGAAGACAAGAGAGGTTCATAGTTATATCTATCGTTAATAATGGTGAATTAATATAAATACCCATTTAGAACTTCTTTTTTGACATGATAAATTGCGTGTAGGTGTGCATGGTGTCGATTTGTACGTATTGCATTGTTCCTATTGATTGGCAAATATATCTACCTTTAACAATTCCCTAAGATAATTGCCTTGGGTGGACGAAGGCATAGGTTTGGGTCGACAAAGGTCACGCCTTTGGTCAACGAAGGGCACACCTTTGGTTGACCAAGCCGTGGTCTTGGTCGACCAAGGCCACTCCTTGGTCTTCGTCAATGGAAATAATATATTGAGGAGGAGAAATAGGGTAACATAGAAACCAGAAAAACAGAGTAATGCACTGAGACCCAAAAGCTAAATGGAAAAAAAATGTATAAGGGAATTTCACATTTTCCATTTGCCTACAATGGATAAGTCGAGATGTAGTGATGAAAAAATGTACTAGAGAGATAAAAAATTTTAGACAAAATCAAAATTGAGAAACAGTACACCATAACAAACTCTAAAATCTATCGATCAAAATAAATTCTCATATAAACTACCGAGCACCAAGCACTCTAATGATAATAAATGAGAATTCTAGTAATCAAAAACTTAAAAATTAAGAGTTTATTGATTGATAGTCTAAAAAAAGTTTCTGTGTACGTTTATATCTATATTGATTATTATTATATATTTTACAAAATATAGAATTCTCAAATATTTTTTAAAATATTATAATATGATAATTTTTTATAATACGATTTTATAAAAATATTTTTAAAATACAAAGTATAATGTATGCGAATGATAATTTTATCATATTATAAAATTTTACAATTAGACTAAAAATACTAAAAATATTTAAAATATATGATGCTAAAAATACAATAATTTTATTATATGCAAAATATTTGTGCATATATAAAAATACTTTAATATTATGATACTAGAAAAATTATAATTTTAAAAATACTAAGTAAAAAAATATTTTACAAATAATTTTAGATTAAAAAATACTTAAAAGTATCATATTATAATATTATATAATACAGATAATTATTTTAAAAAATACGAAGTATAATATATGCAAATGATATTTTTATTATAAAATTTTACAATTATATTAAAAATACTAAAAATATTTGATATATGATATTAAAAATATTAGATTTTTATTATATGCAAAATATTTGTGCATATATAAAAATATTTTAATATTATGATACTAGAAAAAAAATATAATTTTAAAAGTACTAAGTAAAAAAATAATTTACAAATATTTTAGATTAAAAAATATTTAAAAGTATCATATCATAATATTATATAATATGGATAATTTTTTTATAATGTGATACTATAAAAATATTTTGACAAAAAGCTAAATAATGAATGCAAAATAAATGATAATTTTATTAAAAGATTTTATGATTATATTACAAATATAAAAAATGTTTGAAATAAATGATTTATAGTAAACATACCATAATATTATAATATTGTAAAATTATAATTACAAAAATATTAAATAAAAAATATTTGAAAATATTTTTATATTATAAAAATTACGCACAAGCATTGGGTCATGTATTATTAGTATAATAACTCATCCAATGATAATTTTATTATAAAACTTTACAATTATATTAAAAATACTAAAAATATTTATATAAATGATTTTATTATATGCAAAATATTTTTACTTATAACAAAAATACTATAAACATTATAATTATAAAAATATTTAATAAAAAATATTTAATTTTTTTATTGAAAAAAAGTGATCAAGAGGCCGCTGGTCGACCGAGGCCAGGCCTTTGGTCGACGAGGCCAAGCCTTGGTCCCAAGGCTAGGCCCTTGGTCCATGGTCAACCAAGGCCGGCCTTGGGCCCAAGGCTGGGCCTTTGCAAGAATTTCTTTGGACATTTGTTTCCATTTATATACCCTTTCTCTCTCCCCTTATATCTAAGTATGTGATAAAAATATCACTTCTATCTTTTTATTCTCTTTATAATTTATATCCATTCGATGTAAAATAAAAATCCACCTCTCTCTCTCTCCTTGTTCTCTTTGTAATCTCTATTATATTAAAAATGTTTTAACATTTCATTAACTTATATTATACAAAAAATATAATGCATTTGATGAAAAAAATTTTTCTTTGCTTTTACAAGCCATAATTTTGAATTTTTTTTTAATTTTTAATTTATCACTTACCAAATAAATTAATATAAGTGCACACATGTTTCTGCCCAATGTAAATTGAGGTGTTTAATGAAAATAACAAATATTTCAAAAAAAAAACCATCCAACACAAGTCAAACTTTTGTGGTTATTTATTGTAAATAATCATAATTTTTTAAACAAATTTTAATCTTTTAATTTTATAAATTCAAATTTAAATTAACGCTTTAATAATTTTTTTTACAAATTGGTACATCATCCAATATTTCATAATGAAATTCAAATTTCACACCGCGTATACACGCCGTGTACCCCTCCAAATAATCTAATATGATTGAAAACCGTTCAATATTCACTCTCTTGCAGTCTCATGAACTGAGCCATGCACGACGTGCAAATAAAGAAACAAAGAGAATAGAGGAGCTTCAATGGTTTAATTCAGTTAGATATTATTACAAATATAATTAGTCAAAAGTTTAAAAGAGTTTATTTTAACCAAAAAAGAAAGAAATAAAGATGATATCATTGTCTTTAAATGATTATTTATTTATTTTTCCTTTTTCCTTTTTCCTAATGTTGTAATTGGTCAAAAGTTCCTAATGTTTCCTCAGCCCTTTATCCTTCATGGAAGGGTGAAGAGAAATGTTATCGTCAATCATCATATTGACAAAGAATATATGTATATACCAGAGTCTAAGAGACACGATATTACTATGAGAACCAATAGGAAGGGAAAACAAATAATGAAAAGTTGATATAATGAGATTAGATATTAGATTTTTTAATCAAGTTTTGAATTCAAAATTTTGGGAATGAAAAAAACTACACCGAAGAGCCATCTCCTAAATAAGATTCTTCCAGATGGTCAAACTGAATTATTTAAAATATGATTCTGGATATCAATCATGGGAACAAAAGAAAAAGGGGGAAGGGAAACCTCAATTGATCCAACTAACTTTTCATACCTTGATTATATGGTATAAAATGACCGACCTTTTTGAATGTGACCTAACAACATATTTCAAAAGGATAAGGTGTCTGTTTCATTAATAGACCTAACATGTTTTTTATGTGATTGTTCGATCGATCTATACTTGAAGAAGAAGTTTCTCCTTGAATATCATTCGTGGGTTTTGTGTTTTAATCATTTTTCCCAGAACCCAACAAATGTCAAAGGGTAGAGAAGAAGAAGATAGGTTAGAGGAGGTGCGTGTGGGTCGGTTTTGATTAGAGAAATGGTCCAAAGAATGACGATTTATTTCCTAATAATATAAACCCTGGTTGGAGCAATTATTTACCTATTTTTTATGCAAACTAGAATAGACCATGCGACGACTATTTTGTTTTTGTTTACCCTAAACAGCGTTTTTTTTATTTAAACTTCACTGATTGGAATGTTTGTTTGGATCAAACTTTAATATGTCTTTATTTTTTAAGGTTGCTACAAAACTTTGCGAATTCTAATTAAAATAGGAAAAGGTTACAAAAATTCTTTCCTTCTGTACTTCTAATGTTTGAGGCTTTTAAATTGGTTCAAAACCAACACACAAGTGTGCACGCACGCGCGCGCTCTCTCTCTCTCTCTCTCTCTCTCTCTCTCAAAAAGGCAATAGTTGTCATGATGAACAAAAATGAAGAAAGAAAAAGGATGATTAATCCCTTCGTTGGATCATCTCAAATCACTTTTGTATATAAGTATAGGTCTGTGTATGGTTGAATAAAGCATTGTCAAACCTGCCTAGTTCATCATTTTTTTTTGGGTATATTAGGAAGATTCGAATTCGAGATCTCGAAAAAACAGAAGGGGAATGATGATAGTTGTGTTATAGCTCGTTGGCACCTAGTTCATCATTCTAATGGATTGTTAAATGTGAACTTAAGCTCATACGATTTCTTTGTCATAACTCATAAGTTTAAACTCCTTTCTTTTGTTTAAAAATCTAATCTAAACTTAATAATGTGCATTTAAATATACATATTATTATAACATAAATCACTTTCAATGTCAATGAATATTAATAGTTAGTGTAGTTTTTAAATAATTTTATTTTTTAAAAATTTAATTTCATTCAAATCAAATTTAATTCATTTAATGTAATTATCAAATATTAATAATTTATACGTATATAAAACATATATATTCAAAATTTTTTTGTTTTATTGTACATTATATTCAACTTTTATTTGAAGTTGAGTCGAGTGTTTAAATCTCCTAAGCTTTACGTCTAAGACGGAAAGAAAATTATATTAGTACGACAGTGTTAAACACAATAACTCATGTAATCTTGGGCTTGAAATATGACTACTTTTATGACGCGACGCTTTCGTTAGGCAAACATGTGCATTGCTTTTGCATTGATCTTACATGGACAATCATAGTCTTCTTCACTTCCAAGTCTTCATTACTTCTTCCATTCCAGATCAAGCTTCGGCATCGACCGTCACTTGCCACATTCATGCATTTAAGAGCAGCATGAATGCAAACCTAAAAGAGACACCCAAACCCCATCGCCAAAAAGGAAAAAGAAATATCAATTTGCCTTCCTAGCTACAATAAATGGATGACTGACAGCCCCATCTCTATCGTTCCACACTTTCCCTGTTCCAGCTGAACATGGGGACGCCAAAATTTAATACCCCATTTAATCAGTTTAATAAATAATTGTCCGATTTGTCAAAAAAGTCGTTACCCCACATTTAAGTACCCATCCTTGCATCGCCGGTTGCCATGTGAACCCTTTTAATAGCTTTTCTAATGGCTGAAGACACCATGACTTAGTTGGTATTTTTCACTTATTTGAAATATAAATTTAAAAATACAGATTAATTTAATAAAATTATATATGGGTTATGTTATTTAAAGAAGCTTTTTCGTGTATATAGTTAACACTATAAAATATAAATTTCTAGTCATATTAATTTTTTTATCCAAAAATTTATAAGATTATGTCTCTCCATTTAATTTTATATTTAATTATTCGTACGATGTATCAACATGGATACAGATGCAATTTGCGTGAGCTTTTGCAAACGTGATAATTGAAAAATCTAGTAGACATTCAATATCGTGCTCATAAATGCCCTATGTCCTTCTTCCCACATAAACATGACATCATGCCTACCTTTGCTGGGCTAGACCGAGATTTTTTATTTTATTTTATTTTTATTTTTTTATACTTAATTGATCGGTATATAGAATCATATTTTAATTAATTGAATTCAAATCATTATCGAATCTTAAATAAATTAGATGAGGATGCTAATTGGTTGGACGTCTCTATTTAATAGTTTAAGTCTCTGTCTATAATGACATAAATACGAATACAATAAAAAAATTATAATACTTGTTGATTTTAGACCGTAAAGGTAACTCCGTTAATAATTTCTAAATAGGACGCAGAAGACGGCACCCATGTTTATCTTTACACTAGGGCGGCTCAAACAAGGCCAAGTCAAAAATTTTACGCAGAGGATAAAATATAATATGTATTTAGTACTACAATTTAAAGGGACAAATGATAAGTGAAAATCATCATTTTTAAAATTGGGAGTCATAAATTATACATATAATTCTTTTTTTCAAAAAAATTCAACAGAGAATTTCCTTTTTGACCCTTTTTTTTACCGTTAGTTGAAAGTTTTGATAAATAAAAATTTCTCGATATTAATATTTTTTATTTTTAAAATCATTTAATATAGTAAACTAATTAATATTTATATAAAATTTTTATATTTTTTATTATATATTTTCTCACGTTCAATAAATTATTTATTTATCTAATTAAAATTTTATTTTTATTTTATTTATCTTATATAATTAATAATTATATATCTAATCATTTTAGATTTTTAATATAAAAAATAATTATTCTATTATTTTTATAAAATAATTAATATTTATATAAAAATTTTTATATTTTTTATATTTTTTATATTTACTTGTCTTTTTACATTCCTCTTTTATATTCTTAAGAAATGTCATTTTCTCGAACCATTTTTGCATTCATTTCTCTACTGGAACCCAACAAATATCTAATCGAGATCAATTGCATATGTCGGCGAACTAAATCATGACAAAAAGAAAATTGGAATGTGCCTATCAAGACACGAGATGTTACATTGAACAAGGAGTCGGTAAAGGGTTTCAGGATCCGTCCACAGGGGAAGCAGCCAACTGACTCTTTCACAGTCACACAGTTCTAATTTTTGGGCGGTGGAAGGCAATATACTTTAACATTGAAACCAGTGTCTGCAGGTTCTTTGACATAATTTCGCATTATCATAATGAGAATATTCTTTTTCCTGGTCGGATTCTCCTTGCACCGTCCTAAACCCTAAAAAATATCGTATCTCTATCATTCGACGTTGATTATTACAATTATTTTTTTCTCATACTTCGACTTTTTATATTATCATTTTTTGTTACATAAAAAAAATTCAAATTTAAAAATTTCACAAAAAAATAATATTATCTGAATTATAACTCATTAACGATAATATATTATCATTCTAATTTAATTACTCTTTTACTATCGCTACTGTTTTTCTTCATCCACACTCCCTCGTTTTTTTTTCTAACTTAATTCCTAACAAATTTCATTCTCCATCGTTCATATTATTTTTCCACCTACAGCCTAATCACTCTCTGAAAATAGCCTTAGTCTTTAACCTTGCATCTTAAAAGGCTGGAAAAATAAATTTCTTATAGGAATTTATGACAATTTTATTAAGTAATTTAAAAAGTCTCTATCAAAAATTAACCGTGCGTAGAATATAGTAAATTCTTATTCAGGGTGAGTCAGCCACCTCCTAATTGCAATTATTTAAAAAAAAAAAAAAAAAAAAAAAAAAACACTCCAAATTTCAAAATCCAACAACACGACAGCAACGGCACGCACGCCTTTCATGGAGACTGAGAGTCACGTTTTTAAACTTTAATTATGATTTAACATAATATTAATTAGAAAAATGCAAAGTCAACGTTTTGTACGGCCCAGCATGCTGCATTCCGGGAGCAACTTATCCGTTGTGGTTGCTGTAACTTTAATTTTGCTTTTCTAAATTTACCCTTTTCAACAATTACTCATTTTTGCAATTTACTAAAAATTCCCTTAATTCTCAGCCACCACTTAATACCCCCAAAAAGACAATTTACTCAAAAAATTTTATAATTATGACTACTAAACATATTTCTTAACTCTTGTACAAACATTTTAAAGGGAAACTAGGTAATACTTAGAAATAAAAGTTGAGGTTTCTCTGACAGATCCCCTTGCACACTTAAAATTTGTGGACGTACGAGAATAAATGGATGAGCTGATGAATTTTTTTTAATAAATTATCGATATACAGTAATTATATTAAATTTAATTAAATTTTATTTAATTTAAATTAAAATTTTAAAAAATAAAATTCTTCTAACATATGTTTTTATTATATAAGAAATTTGAATCTAAAATTTTATGTGAACGATATCAATGTCCAGTCACTACTGAACACCCATATTTGTCTTAGTCTGCTATCCGGAGTCTAATTAGAAAGAAGCCTTGTTTTGTTTTTCTATTTGTTTGTTTGGATTCATTACATAAAAGTATTATTAATCTAAAACTTTGGTATATTCTCTAATTCGGTAACATTGTTTTGTCCTTCAAGATTATTTTAGGGTTTAATGAGAAAATATTGAACAACTACAACTACTTCCTAAGACTAATGAATTAGATTGTCCACATCAATACAAGAGATATTTGTGATTGGACAATTAAGTTTGATTAATCAACATATTACGAGTGTGACTTTACACCAATAATTTATTTTTATATGTTAATCTGATTTAATTAAAATAAATGAATTGAGATGTAATGAAAGCAAAGTTGTCATGTTCCCATATAAAATAAAATTGCAATTCTCAGCCAATCAGGAGGCGTGAGGTTATGATCACATAAGCTACTTTCCTTGTTTATTACGCTGCAAGCTTCCTTTCCAAAGAGTTCAAGCGATAAGGAAAAGTCGTATTTTAGTTGTATATATATTAAAGCACCTGATGGGCAGCTCATGCGTCCTCTTGATCAGGTATCTTGATTTTGACTCTTAAAAATAAAATAGACTACGTTATGAGAGTTTTACTCTTCAACGAGAGATCTCAATCGGTTCGATTCGAATTAATCATGTGAAACTTCGAATAACGAGTTATAGACATAATTCATAGACACCGAAAAAAAAAAAATTTTATCAAAGCAAATGACCTGTTTTCCCTTTCGAAATTACTAAATAAATTAAAAGAATAATATGGATTTCCAAACGTTCATCATGGGATATAGACCATAGTTGTCAATATCCATACCAATTTACTATCAATAGAGAACTTATCCATGCCGATTTACTATTAATATAAAACTTTACGTGTTTGTAATGGGGCATAGACCATATTGTTGTCAATATCGATACCGATTTTATTATTATAAAACCTTACAGTATCATAATATCCTCAACGTACTGTATTATGATTTTATATAGAATATAAAAATATGTACACATATATGTATTTATACACTAAAATTCAAAGTAATGGTTTAAAATTAAGAAGAAAAGTTCTAACTCAAATATCAATTATTAAATAGATTTGAAATTTTCAACATGAACAAAGTATCATGTATTTGAAAATAAATTCTATGCTTTAGATCATTACAAACTGTGTTAAAAAAAATTTTAAATAGTTCAACGGATAAATACTTATAAATCTCATACACCCTATATAAACAGACTCTCAATTAGGTATTGAAATTCTACACAAGAAATTAAAATATAAAAGTAGTAAGGTCAACAATTGTAATTTTATGGGTATGATTCATAAAAATAAAACTATTGTCTTTTGAAAAGTTTAAATAGTCAGAAACAAGACGAAGTATTTAAGAAGACTGATGACAAAAAAAAAAAAAAAAAACAAACAAACACACACACACACAGAGAAAAAAGAAAAGGGTATGAAAATAGTATGACTACTACATATCAGTCAGTATTTGATTATATTTTCAAAGAAACTCCTATTTTAATTGGTATAATACAACCTATTTTTTGAATTAATTTATGAGATATTATAAAAAAGAAATACCGACTATACAAATGAATACAAAACAATGTTACAACTATGGTATAGATTATACCAACATGTGACTATCTTATACTTCTTACATAGCCGATCAATATCAATGTTCAGTGATCAAACACTGAGTTGAACTGAATTTAACGAGATAGGATTATCGGATATCGATAATTAAAAAAAAAAGGAAGAAGGAAATGATGTCGAAGTCATCTCACGTGTGAGTCACATGGAAGCTTGAATATAAAATGGTACTTCGAGAGAGGAGTATTCCCAGATATATATATATTTAAGGTCAATTCTAATGGGCCATCATCTTAGATCAAAAAGAAAAATTGCAAATTGACAATATAAGAAATGGTATTTTCTATGTTGATAAATTTTGCACAATAAAATATTTTTAAAGCCAATTCTAATGACCCATTTGAAATGCAAAACCGTTTTATTTTTCACACTAAATTAAATGACTATTTTATACATAAAATATAAAATTATAAACAGATCCAAAATTTTCTTATAAATAACTACGTTAACTATTATTATACTTTAAACGGAATCAAAAATTATGACTAAGTTTGTAAAAAAGAGGTATGCTCGTGCTCAGACACAACAATCAACTGAAAAAAATCTCGTCTAACCGATGTGGATTAGTTTAATTGGATGTGGGGTTAAGTACCCTTAAGTATGATTCAGATTCGACTCCCGTTAGAAAAATCAGACTCTCATGTGTATAGAGCGTTCCCCGTTGGGAGATCCATCCTTTAAAAGGAGTCACTGTAATGATCGATCCGGATTAGTTGATACGAAACCCCAGATACCGAACGATATCAAAGATATAGTATCAAAACAAAAAAAAAAAAACCTCATCGATGTTCCAAGAAAGAAACAAAAGCATTTGACATCGGATGGATTCAAACTCTCTATAATTTTTATAAATATCAATAATTATAAAATTTATTATTATTAAATTTTATGAATTTTTATGGTTTTCAAAAATCATTTAATTGGTTATAAAAAAAATTTATGCCTGCAAAAAATTATTAATACCTTTAAAAAAATCATTTTAGAAAAGAATTTGGTACGATGGCCTGCAAAATTATGTAAGGGAAAACAAAAATTGCGATTTGGGAATTCCATCATTTTACTCAGAAGTAGAATGACGGTGATTTTGGATCATGATAAATGAGAAGCATCTTACACGCACTACAAAAAATATAATTTTTCCCTACATATTGTTTTACCATTTACAACATTTTATAATCGTCGTTAAAGAATTTGATGACTAAAGAAAAACCATCAAACAAAATGTTAGGAAAAAAAAGATCGAAAATTTCCCAACGTTTTTAAATAAATGTCTGTAATCTTTGCCTATGTTTTTCTCACAAAAATGTTGAAAATTTTTGAAATTTTCCGGTATGTTGGATGAGTAAAATGTCGAGATGTGTGAATATTTCCTCGGGAAAGACTAAATGATTTGTTGATATTTTGGAGCTAAAATGTCAGCAAATCCATATGCCTTTCCCCATGTTTCACTCTAAAAATTGTCGTTATAGTGTTTTTTTTTTTTTTTTTTTTTTTAAATGTAGTTAGTTTAGCTCTCAACCACAAACCTATTCATCATAAACCATCATACATATATGATATATAATTCATACTCCAAATTTTATCTATATTTTATTTTTCAAATAAACAATCATCAACCATCAACTATCGGCCATTCTAATATTTTATACTTCAAACAAATATAATATACTCATTATCTTTGAACCACAAATAACTCATTATTCTAAATATAATATGTATTTCAAAAGAATAAATAACTATCAATACATAATTTTTAACTACAAAATAAAGATTTTATTAACAATATATAAAAAAGTTTTAAAAAAACATTGGATTATATACAAAATTTTACATCACGTCTCAAGATACAAATCCACTCCCTTGGACGAAATGAGAGCCATCATCTTCACCGGATGAAACATCATCATCTTTTAGAGAATAAAAGTTAGTGTGTTACCTCAAATGTAACATAAGATAATTTATATTATGTAAAGATAAAAAATTTGTTTATTGTCTCTTTCCATATCTCAAGAGGTATTTTCATATTTGAAAAAATTTTAATGTAAATATTTGAAACAATATTTCAAATTTTGCTTTTGTATTCTTCAATTCATGGTGTACCTCAATGAATTCTTTGGTATTGTTAGTTTCTGTGTAAGAGGATGACGATTTTCTGGAGTAATTTTTTGGTGTTAGCTCCATCCCTTTATCTGTAACTCTACCCAGATATTCCTGGCTAGTCATTCGAGGAGCACTCTCTCTTTGATTTGATTGATAGACTCTTGCATTGAGATGACTTGTTGAGTTGTTATCGGTTCATCAACTTTTTCCTAAAAAATATATAAAAATATTAGTACAAATTCTCACAAAAATATCAACACAAATACTTAAAAATAAGTAATATCTAAAATTCACGTGATTCAATATCATACTGACAAATTCTGCATTCACATATGAACCGTTCTTCATCTTGTGAGTAATTTTATACGGTTCAATTTTGGTAGGGGATGTCATGTTTCTAATTTTTAAAACAAAATTATTAGCAACTAAACAATACAATTAAATACAATATTAGTATTTAAAATAATTAACAATTTCTTTATCTATTTCGTAAATGAATTTGAGTTGCTAGTGTGTGCCACTATAAGAAAACACACCATTAGCGACGAAAAATTACGAATGAAAAAAAATCCATCGATAATAGCAACAAATATGCAACGGATTAATGTCAGACAACATATCAAGAGATTTACGATAGATTTGCGACGAAAATTTTTCCATCGATAATCCGTAGTTGTAGTGGTTCACTGTTAAAAAAAAAAATTATAAACCTATCAACGATAAATTATCAATAGAATTTTTAGCGATGGAATATTTCTGTCGCTAATCCGTCTGTGTATCGGTGAAGAAAAAAAATAAAAAAATATATATTTACAGCTATCAGCGACAGAAATTTTAGCGACGGATTTGCAACGGATTTTTTTTATTTTTGTTATTTTTTTATTTTTATTTTTTCTTCTCTTTTATTATTTTATAATTCTTTTTTATTTTTCTTTTATTTTTTTTATTTTTTTTATTTTTTTTTATTTTTTTTATTTTTTTATTTTTTTTATTTTTTTATTTTTTAATTTAATGGGTAAATAAAAAAATAATTTGTTATTCTATCTTAATTAATCAAAGAAATATTTTATTTTTTATTTAGCACAAATTTAATTAATATCAAATTTAAATAGTTAGAAAAATTCATTCAATGAAAAAAAATATTCCAAAGTAAAGAAAAAAAAAAAGAGATTGAATGAGATAAAAAAAATTGTGAGAGTCAAATAAATTTTTTTTTTTTTAAAAGTGAGAGTGAGATTAATATTAAAAAAGATGAGAGTTAGATAATAAATAAATAAAGATATCGCAACGCCTATTATGGCATGGTGGTTAGATGACTCAGATTTCATCCCTAATGCACAGGTTCAATTCTTGAAGAAGACACATTTTTTGCAACAAAATGCAGGGCACACGGGTCGAGCGGGTGCATAGGGGCGGGCAGGCGGCGTGTGGGTAGGTTCACATGTGCGGGCGCGCGTGAGGAAGCGTGTGCGCCGCGTTCACCGGACCGTTTGGGGCGTGTGAGGGTGCGTGCACGTGGGAGGGCATGGGCAGGTCCGCGCACGGGGCGCGTGAGAGCGTGGTGGCATAGGCGGGGAGTGCGTTTGGTTGAGTGTGCGGGCATGAGGGTACCAAAATTAGCGACGGAAAAAATCTGTCGCTGATAGTAAAATATTAGCAACGGAATTAGCAACGGAATTTTTAGCGATAGAAACATTCCGTCACTAATCCGTCGCTGATATTTTTATATATTTTCTTTTATCAACGGCGGATTAGCGACAGATTTTTTTAGCGATGGACAATATTCTGTCGGTAAAATTTAGCGGGGAATTTTCAGTAACGAATTTAACAACAGAAAAAATTTATCACTAATACCATTTAATAAAAAATTTTTTATTTTTAACTATAGATATTTTTATTATTGATACCTTATTTGATAACGTGCGTACGTTTTAAGTAATAACCATTGGCATATGCATTTTCACTTTCGTGAAGTTTCGACCGAAATATCTGGAAAGGTTCCCACCGGTGCTAATTTTCACCTTAATTGCTTTTTTTCACCTTTTTTTATCTTAAACGATGGGAATTTTTTTTTTTTTTGACGTTTTTGACAATAAAAGTTGGGAAAAGAAAAATATTTGCGACGAAACAATTAACATCGGGAAAAATCTTATTTTTTGTAGTGATGACTTGTCAAGAGGTTATTCCTTAGTCATTTACAATTAGGCATGGCATGAAATTAGACTTTAACTGTCCAATTTATTAATAATTGTTATACTAACATAACACTAACATAACATTTTTTATATAATATATATAACAAATTGTAATTTTATTTTTTGAAATGAAACTTCCTTTTCCTCCAATTCTTTATTGATATTACAGTAATAATAAACTAAATTTTAATTTCAAATTTGATGATCGACTGTTTGAAATACCAATATAGGAGAGAGGATCTTTGGTGACATTATAATATTTGTTCTATATTTAAAAGAAAAAAGAGATTATGGCACATGGCAGTTAGCTTGTTGTCTAAAAAATCCCCTAATTATACAAAGTTCGATGATTATTATAATTATATCATTATTTTTAGTATCCAAGTTATTATATCCTTCACCCAATAAAATTATAAATTGATAGGACATGCCAGATGTGTCCAAAAATAACTAAATGGAAAATAAGGTACCTAAAATCAGTGCTCCAATAACGTGGGTGCAAGCTGAGACTGATAATTCTGAAAACGTTTGTAGTTTATGTTCCAAATCAAAACTCCCCACCAAAACAGGTCTAAAGGAAACGTGATTTATTGCATTAAAAGCTTAACATTTCCATTTTCGGTCAAAAAAATTCCTAAAACTTCTTAATGGGGGGTCATAAAGTTGAGAGAACCTCTACCTGTAAAACCCTACTCTCAACTGGTAAAGACAGGTGCAAGTGTAATCCTGTTCTCTGCCCCTACTAAACTCTACCTCCAATGAATGCTCATTTGATTCAAATCCTTAAAGTTCATGTTATAGAGAAGTTGGTCTTGCGAATCATAAAGTAATCATACCCCACCAAAAGTATAACAAAAGCTCAAAAGCTAGACTTGATAACTGTATCACAATACGAAAGCAAAGAACATGCAAGAGAACAAGTCATAAGAGAGCGGGCTTTCTTTTAAACTTTTGTTAATAAAGAGATTTTATTTTAGAATGAAATAATGCAGGCACAAATAATATTGTTGTCCACATTATTCAAGGGCTTGGTTGGGGTTCAAACCCTTTTTGTTAAGAGAGTCCATCTCCAATTGTAACCATGCTTCTTTACTTAACTATAACTTATTGGAAAATATTCTGTTAAGATAATTTTAATCTAATCTGTAATTTTAAGTTTATAACACAGAAGAACACGATAATATTCAGAATCATGCCACTCTTAAATTTTAAACCTTATTTTATGTTAGAAAAACATGTCTAGATATTTATCCATGTATATCATTTTCCTACTCCTACTGATATTTGTAAGTGAAATACTAATTGTATTTCTTTGTAATGATTTTGTACAAGAGGATATGATTTACATATATACACATCAATCTAGTAAAAATAGGAAAGAGAATCAAGAGGTCAACCGAGTTACAATAGGAAAGAGAATAATAGAGAATAATGGATAATAGACTAAAATATATAATTGAAGATTAATTATGTACCTAAATCTATGCACATTAACACCCCCCCTCAAACTCAAGGGGAGATAGTAGAGACCAACTTGAGTTTGCGAAGTAAAAGATTGAACCGTCCAGGAAGATGAGCTTTAGTGAAAAGATCAGCAGTTTGATTTTCAGAAGAAACCGAAACAAGTTGTAAAGTACCACATTGGAGATGTTGTCGAACAAAGTGACAATCAGTTTCAATGTGTTTGTTCGTTCGTGGAAGACATCATTATGAGCAATTTGAATGGCACTACGATTGTCACAGTATAAAATAGTAGCAGAAGAGTGTGTAACACCCATATCCTCAAGTAACCAACGGAGCCACAGTAGTTCAGATGTAGCATCTGCAAGTGCTCGATATTCTGATTCTGTACTAGAGCGAGAGGTGACCGTTTGCTTCTTATAGCGCCATGAAATGAGGGAGTCACCCAAAAAGAAACAGTAATCAGTGGTGGATCGACAATCAGTAGGGTCCCCGGCCCCATCAGCATCAGAGTATCCGGACAAAGTCAATGATGAATGAGCAGAAAAATGAAGGCCATGAAGGAGAGTGCCTTTGACATACCGGAGAATATGAAGAATGGCAGTAAAGTGAGTGGTTCGCGGAGTAGACATAAACTGGCTAACAATGTGCACAGCATAAGTAATATCAGGGCAAGTCACTGTAAGATAAATAAAACCACCAACAAGTTGCCGATATAGAGTAGGATCAGGAAGAGGTGTACCATCAAATGGGGTTAACTTAACATTAGTCTAATGGTGTAGAAGCAGTAGATGAGTCTGTGATGCCAGATTTAGATATTAAATCAGAAGCATATTTGGCTTGAGATAGATAGTACCCATCAGAGCTAGACGAGACTTCAAGACCAAGAAAGTAATTGAGTGATCCCAAATTTTTCATCTCAAAATGATGACTAAGATAATTCTGTAAGTCAGAAATGATCAAAGAATCATCACCTGTAATAATCATATCATCCACATAAAATAGCAAAAGAACAACACCCTTGTTAGTACGACGAATAAATAGTACAGAATCATGAGAACTAGAGATGAAACCAAAACGTGTAATAGTAGAGCTGAATTTGACAAACCATGCACAAGGAGCTTGCTTAAGACCATACAAAGCACGACGAAGAAGACAAACTTTCTGTGGAGGATGAGAATACCCAGGTGGAGGATGTATATAGACTTTTTCATTCAGATCTCCATTAAGAAAGGCATTTTTAACATCCATATGAAAAAGAGACCAATGTTTGGCTGCAGCAACAGCCAAAAGACTTCGGACAGAGGTCAATCGAGCAACAGGAGCAAATGTTTCTTCATAATCAATGTCATATTCCTGAGTATAACCTTTAGCAACCAAACGAGCTTTACATCGCTCAATAGAACCATCAGAGCGAGTCTTAATTTTGTAAACCCATTTACATCCTATAACAGTTTTACCCGAATGAAGATCAACTAAATCCCAAGTGTGAGTTTTCTCTAAGGCCTGAAGTTTAGACATTGCTTGCTGCCACAAAGGATTAGTACTAGCCTCACGATAAGAATGAGGTTCATGTAAAGAGACAATAGTAGAAAAACAATGATAATCTCTAAGATGATGTAGAGTGTCTCGTACCCGACTGGAGCGACGAAGAGGAACAGGATCATCAGTGGAAGTAGGTTCTGGAAATGCAGAGGCAGAGGAGGGATCAGATACAGTAAGCTCAGTAAAAGAAGAAGAGCCTGTAGCAGAGAAAAGAAATAATTACAGTGAAGGATCAGTAAAAAAGTGTTGAGAAGTAGAGAAAGAACTATGGAATTTGGATAATGTAGAAAATATGGTGTGTTCCCAAAAGGTGACATGGCAAGAAATATGTAGTCTGCCAGAAATAGGATCCCAACAACGATAACCTTTATGTTCTCTCCCATACCCAAGAAAGAAACAAAGACGAGCACGAGGTTCAAGTTTAGTATGTTCATGGGGATTAAGAAGAACAAAACAAGCACAACCAAAAACTTTGAGAGTAGAGTAGTCAGGTGCCTTGCCATGTCATCGTTCAAAGGGAGAGCGATTTTGAAGAACTGGAGTGGGGAGATGATTAATAGTATAAACAGAAGTAAGAGCAGCCTCACCCCAAAATTTTTCAGGATAGGATGCAGAAAGAAGGTGAGCACGAACAGAATCTAAGATATGACGATGTTTACGTTCTGTGCGACCATTCTGCTGAGAGGTATAAGGGCAAGATCGTTGGAGAATAGTGTCCTATTGTTTGAGAAACTAGAGAAGGATAGAATCCTGATACTCCATGGCATTGTCAGTACGAAGAATTTTAATAGGACACGAAAATTGAGTTTTAATCATGGTAGCAAAATCAATATAAATTTGGGGCAATTCAGATCTATGCTTGAGAAAGTATAGCCAAGTGAATCTCGAATAGTCATAGATGAATAAAACAAAATATCGATAGCCATTCACAGTGGGAGTAGGAGCAGGACCCCAAATATCAGAGTGAATTAAGCCAAAAGGAGTATCACAAATAGAGTTATTATTATTAAAGGATAAAGCAGGTTGCTTTGCTTGTGGACAATGTAAACAATCAAAATACTCAAATTTAGAAAGGCCTAACGAACCACTAGAAATCAAGGATAGGATTTTATGAGCAGATGCATGACTAAGACGGAGGTGCCATTGATATGTCAAGGGAATGGTGGTAGAAGCATAAATCTGTCGTTGAATAGGAATGTGAAGAGATGTGAGCTCAAATAATCTGCCCACCTTGCGTCCCGTTCCAAGAATCTATCCCGTCTGAAGGTCCTGAATCTGACAACCAAGAGGAGAAAATGAAACAGTAAGACCAAGATCACACAATTGACCAACAGAGATTAAGTTTAAGGCTAGACTAGGAACAAAATAAGTATCGGGAAAGATAAGGGTAGAGGTAGTTGCTGTGCCAGTATGAGTAATGGTCATACTACTACCATCAGCAATGTGAATAGAGGGAAGAGAACTAACAAGAGTTGGTTTAGACAATAGAGAAAATTGAGAAGTCATATGATTACAACAAGCAGAATCAAGGAGCCAAGTATTACCTGGGGTGACAGACAGAGCAGTGGAGGAAGGAATCACTTATTTAAGAAGAGCTTCGAGATCCCTAATAGTAAGAAAAGGGAAAGAGGACTCACTAGAGGAAGCAACAACAGCAGCAATGGTAGAGGATCCAGGTTTAGAGGAAGACTTGGATTTCGTCGAATCCCCTTTAGGACGAGATGGGCGAATTGGACAAGTTTCAAAATATAGCCATGTTTATGACAGTATCTGCACTCAACAGTAGAACAAATAGCAAACGTATGACCAAGGTTGCGGCAATTCTTACAGAAGGAAGATCCAAAGTTGGAGCGAGACTGAGTGATTGCAAAAGCAACTTCTGATGAATGAGTTTGAATAAACCAAGACGAATTCCTCAAACAGAATTTCTTTAACCGCAGCATCCAAAGTGGGCAATGGAGCACGATGTAACAGAGCAGCACGTACTGATTCATATTCAAGACGAAGTGCCATAAGGACTTGAATGAGACGAAGATGATCATCACCGATTTTAGTTTGGGATAACTGATTCCATACAGGTTGAATGATGGCAAGAAAGTCATTAACTGACTGTCCCGACTCTTGCTTAAGGCTATTTAGAGTAGTGAGCAACTGATAATAATGTGCAAGACCAGTAGTTTTATACCTATTAGACAAAAAATCTCAAATTTCTTTTGCAGTATCAAAGTCAGCAAACTAAATATGAATGGATAAAATAGAAGTGTTGTAAAACCAAGTAATGATCTGATGATTTTTGCTATCCCAATCCTCAAGACGTTCAGTATATGTCGCATCATTTTCATTAGTATCACGAATTGGTTTGACAATATCACTGGTAATAATACACCAAAGTTTACGTCCAATTAAAAAACTTTTCATACGTTGAGACCACAATGTATAATTGGAGCCATCCAGGATAGTACCAATAGGATGAGAAACTTCAGATTTGTCCATATCAAGAAACCCAAAAGAAGAACCAAACAGAGACAAAAAAATAATTCAGAAAAAAAAATAAATAAACTGACCAACCAGAGCTACCAATCGGGTCACAAATCAATTGTGACAATGAGAGCAAGAGACATAAACAAATTGATAGCTCGAAAACCTAGAGAGAGCAGGGCTCTGATACTATATAAGTGAAATACTCATTATATTTCTTTATAATGATTTTGTACAAGAAAATATGATTTACATATATACACGTCAACCTAGTAAAAATAGGAAAGAGAATCAAGAGCTCAACCGAGTTACAATAGGAAAGAGAATAATAGAGAATAATGGGTAATAGACTAAAATATATAATTGAAAACTAATTATGTGCCTAAATCTATGCACATTAACAATATTAAATCATAACAAGTATATGGACCCTGCAAGCATTAAGCCATTTATTAAATATTGCCCACTTGAAAAATATTTTGACAAGAATACGAGTATGGACCCCGCAAGCATTAAGTCATTTATGGAGACAGGCCAGGGCCAGACTATATATAAAGAGGTGCAACTCTCCTCTTTCCCCAGTCATTAGTTTTCTTCCCTTTATGACTTGGGAGAGAGACTGAAAAATATCCAAAACAAAACAACAATGGCAACCGCAACTCAAGGTCCCAACAACTTCAGTGAGAATAATGAATTCGTCTCCGTTGCAGACCCAGAACCCAGAAGAACCGAATTGTCGTCTGCTTGGAGTTTTTTTTATGAATATTACCCACCCGGTTTTCCTAGAAAAGTAAGTTCAAAATTTTCAAAATATATATTTCTGCAGAATTTTTACAAACTAAATTAGTCTGTTTTCGTGTGAACAAAAAAACAAGAGCAGGTGGTAGCAGAGTTAATAGCAACCTTCCTTCTTGTTTTTATGACATGCGGGGCGGCGGCAATTAGCAATACTGACGAGACCAGAATTGCAAAGCTCGGAGCTTCAATTGTGGGAGGGCTCATCGTGACGGTGATGATCTACGCTGTCGGTCATATTTCCGGTGCACACATGAACCCTGCTGTCACCATAGCTTTTGCCAGTTCCAGGCACTTTCCTTGGAGACAGGTATTTATGTTAATAGAATTTTTCCCAATGTTGTTAATACGACTAGGCCTAAGAACATGAAAATATGATCATATGGGTGATAAATTAGCGTTCTACTGTATAAACATGGTGATTGGCATGTAGCATTACACGAGAGGTGATGGAATTTGGTGGGGTTGAGCCCATGGCTCTGCCGGAAACACCCCACATCTCTTAAAATCCATTCCTGTCAAGGCTTTAGGACAATGGTTTTCCTCTCTCCCAACCATTAAAATGGATAATCCAAAAAATATTTTATATGACACTACGTTTTATTGGAATATGACTTGGTTTGTGTTACAACTTGAATTAAATGTGAACGTAAGCATCATCCAAGCTCAACACGTCATGATTTGATTAGCTGAAGGAGTAGCCAATAATCTTTCTACTTTTGGCATTTTTTTTTTTAAATCTTTCTTTCCCAAGTTTTCTCTTTCTATGAAATAGCATTATTCAAAAAGAAAAAAAAAATGCCTTCAATGGAGGACATTGGAGAAAGATCAACTAGTCACCTAGGTCCCTTCCTACTTGAAAACAGAATTAAATCTTGCTAACCCCAGAAGGATTAAATAGATCAGAAATTTTAATTTGGACAACTTCAATAATGTCGAAAACATAAATATTGCAAATATGCACTAAAAAATGATGCAGCCAATATAAGATTCATGTTTAACAACTTAATACATGGTAGTATTTTCAACCAATACACTTTGACAAACCCTTCTTTTTAAACAAATTGTTTTTTGTATTGGTTGTCAGTCTTACCTAACACAGTCTTTGATTTGTTGTTTTACTTAGTATACACTATTTTTCTTTTGAATTTTTCAAAACTTGATATCTTCTATTTTGCATGTGTCCATATTTTATAAATTAAACAATAAATATAAATCATTTTCTTTAAAAATAATGTGAGACAGACTGAATAAGTAAGTTGAATGAGAAATTTATCTTGAGCGGGATATAGATACAGCGGTTAGAGGTCGATGAGGGCAAATATTATAATTTTTAAGAAATAAATAACATTTTAAAGTTTTTTAACTATATTTTTAATTTTTATTTATTTTCTATGATTTTAATCGTCGATCTAAAATCATTCTTTGAATTGCCATTAAAAATAGGCCTTCATAGGCATTCAATATTTATGAGACATTTTTAGAAATGCCACTAAAAATATACATAGTGAACTTTTTCTCAAAATTTGAGGAGAGGGCTTCATCCCTGCAAACAATGAAAAAACTATACGGTAGTCTAGCTCACCATATTCTCTTTTTTTTTTTTTTTTTGTAATTTACAAGATATTTTTACCGATTTAAAATTATTCAAATACTTTTACTTTGATCCTAATAAAGCAGTACTTAAATCTAATGTGAAATTAATTGTTGGTCAGGAATTTTGCATCAAAAAGCAAAATTTATTGTCCTAATCATAATATTATAAAGAAGAAAAAGAAAAATTGAACAAACAAGTCTGTATGCAGGTACCATTTTATGCAGCCGCTCAATTTACGGGAGCCATCTCTGCTGCAATGATACTGAAAGTCCTACTTCACCCCATTAAAAATATAGGCCCAACCTCTCCTTCTGGTTCTGATGTTCAAGCTTTGGTCACCGAAATTGTCGTCACCTTTAACATGATGTTTGTCACTCTGGCTGTTGCTACCGATACCAAAGCTGTACAAATCTTGATCACTACACTTATTTTATTTTTATTTTATTCTTGTCAATTTGGTTTCTTCAAAAAAAAAAAATGCAAGTTTAATATTTTGGAATATATTTCTCACAGATCGGAGAGCTCGCAGGATTGGCAGTTGGTTCAGCCGTTTGCATAACCTCCATTTTTGCTGGGTAAGCTTAAAATTTCCCTACCAAAAAAAAAAACATTTTCACAAAAAAAAATTCAAATCAAATTTAATTACCTTTTAAGGAATTTTTCCTTAACTATGATTTCAAGTTATTCATGGCCATCCCATGATTCGGCCACACAAAGTTTATGAAATTACTAAAAGAGTTGGGTGTAAGACATGTTTCAGAGCAGTGTCGGGGGGATCAATGAACCCAGCAAGGACATTAGGGCCGGCAATTGCAAGCAATAATTTTAGAGGGCTTTGGATTTATTTTGTTGGACCTGTGACTGGGACACTTCTAGGGGCATGGTCCTATACTTTTATTCGGGTCACAGACAAGCCTGTTCATGCTCTTACTCCTGGACAAGCCTCCTTCAAGCTTCGTCGTAGGCGCAGTGAGCGTACTAAAATTCCAGTTAAGGAACCAACTGAGGTTTAACAATGTAACTCTTGGCAAAAGCTTATGTATTTCAATTCTGTTCTCTTTGTAACATAAGACTTTTCTTTGTGGAATGTTGCTAATGATAATGAGCAAGACTTGAGAAAGCACTTAGTACTTGAATTTTTTTCTTTTTTTTACTATTTATTTAATTCTGATTTCATGATAAACTAAAACAACATATATTGTAATTAATCAAAATATTATATAAAAATCTTTGAACCAGTTATACCTCTAAATATGTAGGTGGCTATCTTGCTTTCATATTTAGGTAGGGGGGGGGGGGGGTTGTGATCAATTTAGCTCATGCTCATGTGGCTTTTTGAGAAAAATGGACTTTCAATGGATATATAGGTTTTATCAAATACATACAAACATGCATACATACACACCTCACCCATTTGAAAGATCACTTACATTCTTGGATACATACTTTCAATGGATATATTGGAGCTCCAGCAATAATAGTGAAGGTCTGACTTCAAGGAATGTTGTCACTTAGACTCGACTTTAAGCAGTTATGTTTCAGCCACTGCCAAGTTGAATTCCTTCTGTGGAAGGCCTCTCCAACATTCCCTGTGTAAACCGGGTTCCAAACATCCTTAGCTTGCTGGCAGTCCGTTAGCATGCAGCGGGTGAATTCCTCCTTTCTGCAAATAGGGCATTTGGTGTCATTGGTGAGATTCCTTCTCCCTCTCTCCATGTTGTTTAGGAGTTTATCTTTAGTAGCAAGCCAAATAAAGAATCTAACCTTTTCGGGACATTTTAATTTCCAAACCCAACCCCAATTGATCCTAAGAGTGGAGTGGGGAGCTTCTTACTTTTTGAGTAAGATTGTAAGCAGAGGAGACTGGGAAGGATCCATCAGAGCTTCATCTCCAGAAAATTGAATCTTGCATAGAAGATTTGGAGGGAATTATGACTGCTCTAACGTGGTTGACCTTATCTTCTAGAAGAACTTGCCTCAGGATATTGAGGTCCCATTCTTCCGCTTCTATGATGAAGTTGTTAACTTTGTCTTCCTGAAGGGTTTAAGAAGGAGGGAGAGCATAACCATTGAGCAAACCTCCACCGAAGCAGTTGTCCTGCTAATATTTGATACGATATCAATTCCCTAGTCTCCACTGAAGGCCTTTGCTAATGCAATCTCTGCTTCTTAGAATACCCCTCTAGACTGAGGAGTCACCTGGTTTTTTGCCAAAAGATATAAGGTCCTCTCCTTTGAGGTATTTTTGTTAAATAAAATATGTTTTGATGATAATTATGAGTAATAAAGGTTGATTTTAAATAATTAATTTAAATTAGAAATAAATTAGAAAAATTGCTAAAAGTGATTCTTAAATAAACAAGTCGCCTCATCTCTGCACACAAAGAAATATGGTTAAGTACAAATACTCAAGGCGACATAAAAATAGACATAAGACGACTTGAGAAATTCAAGCGTAAGAAGTCTAAGTCTGCAAAACACGCAAGACGACCTGACACTTAGAATAAGACAATATGACAAGTTTGGGTCTCAGAAAGTCAAGTCTGCACACACCTAAGATGACTCAATCAAAAGTACAAGATGACTTGACTAAACCTAGGATGACTCAGTATTTGATATAAGGCGACCTGATGTAATCAAGCCTCAGAAGACTATGTTTGCATAAAACCTAAGGCGACCTGACATTTGAGACAAGATGACCTAACATATTTGAGTTTCAAAAACTTATGTTTGCACACTTATAA
Source organism: Dillenia suffruticosa (assembly GCA_033439265.1). NCBI lineage: Eukaryota > Viridiplantae > Streptophyta > Magnoliopsida > Dilleniales > Dilleniaceae > Dillenia > Dillenia suffruticosa. Next base: position 3,461,480 of record JAVTVX010000029.1, on the reverse strand, counting down.
GGCGACTCAAGGTTATGCACAAGATGACCTAGCTAAACCTAGGATGACTCAATAATATATATTAGACGACCTGAGACATTCAAACTTCAGAAGTTTATCTGCACAATGAACCTAGGGCGACCTAAGTATTGACATGAGACGATCTGAGGAAAATATGTCACAGAAGTATATATCTACATATACCTAGGATGACTCAAGCAATAAGCACAAAGCAACCTGATCATAGGAAATCAAAGGTCAACTCGCCTCAGTAAATTCAACAAGACGACCTGGTTCATTCAAGCCTCAGAAAGTATAGTCTGCATGAACACAAGACGACCTAACCAAAGATTTCAGCATATAAGTCGTCTTACTAATAAAAGCAAGTCGCCTTGTCGTCTTACTAATAAAAGCAAGTCGCCTTGTAAATTGACTTTCAAGGCTAAGGTGACTTATCATCTCCATAAGAAGACTTGTGTCTAAAACAAATCTTCTCATAGTCAATACAAGTCCCCTTACCTCTCACATGTAAAGTCTTATACAACTATCAAGGTGATTCAAGAATTCAAATTATAAAGACAAGTTTGCTTATAGTCCCGATAGATCAACCTATTTTGTCTAACATTCATTTGCTCAGAAAAATTGGTGCAAATTTAATGTATTATTCACCTACCTCACCAAATATTGAAATATATTTAATGGTGTCCAACAGCTAAATTCTGTTCCTCTACTATAAAATCAATTGAAGAACACAGGAGAAGGTGGCAGAAATTCTTGAACAACACTCTGAACACCATCTACATGTTTTATTCTTTATCTGCATTATAACGAGCATTCTGAAGATCATCAGCTTCATTTTGCTTTTTATTTTCTCTCTACTTGTTGTATAAAATCAAAATCGTATTATTTTGAATTTGTGCGTAAGAGAATTCTTTATTTATTATCTTCTTCATATTGATGATATGCTGATAGCCTCCAGAAGTCAGATAGAAATTGAGAAATTGAAGACTCGGTTGAAAAGGGAGATTGAGATGAAGGATTTAGGTGAAGTAAAGAAGATTCTCGATATAGAAATTACCAAAAATAGGAAATTAAGGAGATTTTATTTATCACAAAAAGAATATTTGAGTAAGGTTCTAAAACGTTTTGGCATAAATAAAATGTCAAAACCGGAAATTAAGGAAATTTTATTTATCACAAAAAGAATATTTGAGTAAGGTTCTAAAACGTTTTGGCATAAATAAAATGTCAAAACCAGTTAGTACTCCGCTTGCTCATCACTTTTGGCATAAATAAAATGTCAAAACCAGTTAGTACTCCGCTTGCTCATCATTTCAAGGTTAGTGCATCCATGTCACCAACGAATGATATGGGAATACATGTCAAAAGTACCGTATACAAGTGTTGTTGGTAGTTTAATGTATGCTATGGTGTGTACAAGACCTGATATTTCACATGCAGTTAGAGTTATGAACAGGTACATGCATGATCCCGGAAAGAAGCATTGGCAAGCTGTAAAATGGATTCTATGGTACATTCTAAATACCGTGAATCTTGGTTTGATATTTCAACATGACAAGCAAAATGGTCAATGCATAATTGAGTATTGTGATTCTGACTATACCAGTAATTTGAACAAACGTCAATCAACTACCGGTTATATGTTTACTCTTGTAAGGACACTCGTGAGTTGGAAGTATACCTTACAGTCAATAGTTACTTTGTTTTCTATATAAACAGAGTACATAACAATTACAAAAATTGTGAAGGAAGCAATTTGACTTCAAGGGTTGATTGGTGAACTAGGACTAAAACAGAAACACATCAAAGTACATTGTGATAGCGAAAGTACAATTCATTTTGTAAAGAATCAAGTTTTTCATGCAATGACAAAACACATGAACATTCATTATCATTTTGTATGAGAGATTTTGGAAGAATGTGGAGTTATAGTCCAGAAAATTGCAAACTCTGAGAATCCTGCTGATACGATGACAAAAGTTGTAATTACGATCAAATTTCAACTTTGTTTAAACTTGATCAATATTATTGAAAATTACAAACACTACTATAGATTGTAGGAGAGAGTTGTAAGGATTTTTTTTTATCAAAATGGAGATTTGTAAATATGTGACAAAAAAGGTGGAAAGAATCCCACATTGGTTGGTAAGTGAGGGTGAGGGGAGTTTCTTGTCTATAAAATAGTCCATCCACATTAGTTCAGGTATCTCAATTGTCTGTCATTCCATTAGGCAATTTTCTTATCTTTTGTAATATTTCATTAAATATTAGTGAAATATTATTCTGATAATATCTAATGATATAGGCATATTTAGCTGAATGTTGTTAAATTTTGATATTTTTTTTATTTAATAGTTATTATTGGGTATAGTTGTAATATATTGTACTATTAAATTACCACATTTTTTGAAAATTATTATAGAATGTTTTTTTAATATAATTATTCACACGCTATTCATACCCAAGCTTTCACAACACCTTAATGGTTAGGTCATCTTCTATTCTTCCCTCGTTATGGTTTTGCCCCAGGAGCACGTTTGTTAAGGTGGTCTTTTGTAGGGAAGTAAAGGCTTCATCACAAGACTTCACCTTTTTTGTGCTTTGATGGAGGTGGTCAGCCTCTTCCATGGACATCTCTATCATGTGTACCTCCATTGGAGGAGGCTCCAACATGGCTAGATTGGTGGGAAAAGTCATTGGAAATGATCTCTCTCTCTATCTCTCTCTCTCTACTTGGGCAACGAGTCAATACTCGCACCCTAATTGTAGTGTTAGACACCAGGTCTAGAAAGTTTTAATTCAACCCCCATGCTAACCTTTCATGCTAACCTTTTGGTTTTATACCTGAAAAATGAAAGAATGATTTTAAGCGAATCATTCCAAAAGTTAAGGGTAAAAATGCAAATTTAAATTCAAGCCTATGCTAAGAATGGCTTGCCAATGTCGGTAACTAGACAGTTTTGTCGAATTCTTCAAATTAGTACCGATTCCCCCAATGTAAACAAATCTATAGTAATAGCGGTATCAAATTGAATCTCACAATAACTATATTAACTTAACTTCTTAGTTATTACTAAAATAAATTGAGGGTTTATAAAATAAAATTTTAAATTAAAAATTAATAACTGAAAATTAAAAAAAACAAATAAATAACGTAAAAATACTGAAAATTAAAGAAGAAATTCGATTTAGCAAAGTCTGATCCAATGGTTCATACATTCAATTATTTTATTGATTATGGGTTAAAAAATATTATTCTTGGAATTCAATCATTCAATCTTAGATTTATCAGGATAACCATAACAAATTTTGCGTTTTCTTAAATTAATTGACCAAATTCAGTATCCAATCAAAACTTATCATCAATCAACTAAATACGATAACGTTTCATATCAATATAATAATAATATTAATTTATGTGAAAAGAGTTAAACCAAAATACAAATAATTAGAATAACCGTAATTATTTAATTTTATTCTATCATTCGTTAGATTAAATATGGATATTGGTAAAAGATCCATAAATATAAATAATCTAGTTGTTACTTGTATTATTCATTCATGATAATTACGAATCACTGAAATCATGTATAGTAACAGAAAAATTAATATTAAATTAAATAGTCAAATTAATCAATACCAATATTTTATTTAAATAAATCAAGAATCAACAAATAATTAAATTAGAAATACAAGAAATTAAATGAAACATATAACATCATAGTGAAGACAATCGAAGAAAAATTCCCCTTGAATCAGAAGGAAAAAATGGCCGCTCATGGTTGTGAGTCCTCAACAAAAACTAAAAGATAAAAAAAAGAAAAAAAAGTTTTGCTCTTGAAGGAAGGGAAGAAGAACTTGCAGCCGCCTCTCATCTTGTGAATATATATGAATAGTGCGGTGAGCTTCTCAAGATGAGGAGAGTCATTCTTTTAGTACTCTAGGTCTAAAGAGATTCTCATATTCAAAGGATTGGAAATAATTACTCCAAAATAAGAAAACAAATAACCCCTTAAAAATAATTTACTTGAAATATTACTTCTACTATAATTAAATCTTCTACTCTAAATGTTTCTTCCTCTCCTTTATAGAGCCAAATGATATCTTGGACCAATTAACTTCAAAAATATCTCCTTAATCTCATTTTGATTCAATTTTCAATTTTGATCCCCTAAAAATAAAAAATCATAAAAAACCATCTATTATAGCACAATTAAATCATAATATCAATATTACAATTAACAATTTGCACATTATCAGTAACATCTTGCGGTCACTTTTGATTATAAGTATGTCTACATTATTAATAGGACATGCCAGTTATGTGTCCATTATTTTCTTAAAAAAAAATAATTACAAAAACAACTTAAATGGAAAATAGTGTACCTAAAATGCGTGCTCTAATAACGTAGGAGCCGGATAATTCTAAAAAAGTTTGTAGTTTATGTTCAAAATTAAAACTCCCCATCAAAATTAGTTTAGGGCGTAAAATATATTAACATTTTTAAATTGAAGAAATTTTATTGAAAAAGTTATGAACATTTCCAAATTGAAAAAGTTTTGACAATATTAAATTTTTGAAATTTTAATATTATAATATTTCATTTATTTTTATTAATCCGATAAATATTCTATTTATTTTTATCTTTTATATTTTAGGGTTTAATAATCTTATGGAATCATTCTATAAATAGAGTTTTTGTATAACCTATTATATATACAATATATGAACTATTCTCTCTCAACTTATTGTATATACAACATATTGTATATATAACATATATATAATATATGAGTCAATCTTTTTCAATCCGCTTTCTTTATTCTCTTTATTTTTCTGTTTTATCTTACCTTTTCTAACATGGTATCAGAGTACTGGATATTCAATCCCTTTTTTTTAGTATTCTCATGAGATAGACATTTTTTGTCTACTTATGGAGAAATTAGATATTTCTCGATCTATTTCTGTTGTCCAAAACCGTTCTGCTGCTAGTTCTCAACATATTTCACAGTCTACTACTATTGCTGCTATTACCACCTCTTCTACTCAGTCTGCTTTATTCTCTCTATTTTTTCTGCTTTATTTTGCTTTACAGTATATCTTGGTGATCTTCAAACCATGTTACAACAAGTTCTTTCTTCAAGTAATCACAAGCATACTGTACTCTCTATCATATCAGGTACCTCTCCTTAGTTTTTTTACTCTACTTGCTCTAACCATATGACCCATGATTCCCACTCTTTTACTACTTTATCCACTCCAATCATACCACCTGTGATTCATATAGCCAATGGCTCTACCATACCAATCACTCATATTGATCATCTCTGTTACTTCTTGGGACTGGAAGTTACTCCTACGTCTTCTAGTTATTATTTGTTTCAGGCAAAATATGCCCTTGATCTTATTTCCATTTAGACATTTTAGATAATAAAATTGTTTCTACTTCTCTTGAGTATAATGTAAAATTTTCTCATATAGATGGCATTCATCTTTCTGATCCTACTTTATATCGGTAATTAGTGAGTAGTTATGTTTATCTTACTACCACTCGTTCTAATATCTCTTAGGTTGTTTATATTGTATTGTTTATATTGTTAGTTTATGGTTGTTCCACGATCTTCTTATTTTGTTTGCCGTTTTACGAATTTTTTGTTATGTTAAAGGTATTTTATTTCATGAACTTCACTTTTCTGCCTCGTTTTCTTTACGGCTACATATATATTATGATACTGATTAGATTGGTGATCCTACTAATTTACGGTTTACTACTAATTATTGCATTTTTCTTAGCGATTCTTTAATCTCCTGACATAAGACCTCTCTATAATTTTGACTCATCTTTCTGAGTATTATGATGACCTACTACACAAACTCAAGATGATTTATCTACTTCCATCTTGATTTTGAGGTGGGTGTAAAAAATATTGACATTTCTAAATTAAAGAAATTTTATTGAAAAAAATTTTGAAAATTTCCAAATTGAAGAAATTTTGAGAATATTGATTTTCCGAAATTTCAATATTATAATATTTTATTTATTTTTACCAATCTTGTAAATATTTTATTTATTCTTACTTTTTATATTTTAGGATTTAATCTCATGGAATCACCTTATAAATATGGCTTTTGTATAACATATTGTATATACAATATATGAATCATTCTCTCTCAACTTATTGTATATATAACATATATAATATATGAGTCATATTTTCTTAATCTGATTTCTTTATTTCCTCTATTTTTCTATTTTATCTTGCTTTTTCTAACAAAGGGAAACATGATTTATTGCATTAAAAGCTTAATATTTCCATTTTCAGTCAAACAAAGTCCTAAAACTTCTTAATGTGGGTCATAAAGTTGAGAGAATCTCTACCTGTAAATACCCAACTCTCTGCTGGCAAAGGCAGGTATAAGTATAATCCGGCTCTCTGCCCCACTAAACTCTGCCTCTAGCGAATGCTCTTTTGATTCAAAGCCTTAAAGTCTACGTTATAGAAAAGTTGGTCGTGTGAATCATAATCATACCCAACCAAAAGTATAAGAATAGCTCAAATGCTAGATATGATAATTGTATCACAATACCAAAGCAAAGAACATGCAAGGGGACAAGTCAAAAGAGAGAGGGATTTCTGTTAAGCTTTTGTTAATGCAGAGATTTTAATTTCAAAATGAAATAATGTAGGTACAAATATTTCTGTCCAAATTATTCAGGGCCTTGGTTGGAGTTAAAACCCTTTTTGTGAAGAGAGTTTGTCTCGTATTGGTAATTTATGCCCATTATGGGCATTTGGGTAATTAAGGAATGGGGTAACTCCCATCCTTAATTACCAATTAATCAATCATATTTGGTAACTCCCCCATTTAAGCAAAAAGATGTCAATGGAAGACATGAAAAAAGGTCCTCCTTCCTTGTGGCGTGAACAGTAACCATGGAGGAGAGAGGCTAACATTGCACTTCTCTAGAGAGAGAAAATAGAGTGAGGGATGGAGATTTTCGCGTAGGAAAATCTCTCATCGTCAAGCAAATCACCGGACACGAGGCTTGAGGCGTCGTGGATTTGAGGTGGTGGTTCGATTGCGTAATCAGCATCCGACCGTGCGATCCGTTCGAGGGATATCGCGACACGGTGGATTTTGGAGACCGCCCAATAGAGGTATTTATCCCGAAAATTCCGCTACTATTTAATTCACGCTTCCGCATGCGCGATTAAATCCAACATTTTGAATACTTTTTTTTAGTTGACCTAAGCATAACTTATTCAAAATATTATGTTCAAATAATTTGAATTTGAATATTTAATTTTAAACTTGTAACACAGATGGATACCATGATATTTAGAACCATACCACTCTTGAATCTTAAATCTTATTTTATATTAGCAAAAATAACTTATTTAAAAGATTCAGTTCTGATAATTTGAACTTGAATTTGTAATTTTAAATTCGTAACACAAATGAACACGATAATATTCGGAACCACATCGCTCTTGAATCTTAAACCTTATTTTATATTAAATAATATGTTTACATATGTATCTCCGTATATCATTTTCCAACTCCTACCGGTATTAAATCATAACGGGTGTACCCTGCAAGTATTAAGTCATTTATTAAATAATGCCCACGTCAAAAATATTTACACAAAAATATGAGTATGGACCCCGCAAGCTTTGGGTCATTTACCAAATAGCAGGCACTTTTTGCATATAGTTTTTTTATGGAGACAGGCTATGACCAGGCTATATATAACGAGGTGCAAGCCTCCTCTTTGCCCAAGCATTAGTTTTCTTCCCTTTAGGAGTTGGCAGAGAATCTGAGAAATATCCAAAACAAAACAACAATGGCTACAGCAACTCCAAGTCCCAGCAACTTCAGTGAGATCAATGAATTGGTCCCAGTTGAAGGCCCAGAACCCAGACGAACCAAAATCTTGTATGCTTGGAGACTTTTTGATGAACGTTACCCACCCGGTTTTATTAGAAAAGTAAGTTCAAAATTTTCTAAACATATATGTCTGCAGAATTTTTACAAACTAAATTATTCTGCTTTGTGTGAATGAAAAAACAAGAGCAGGTGGTAGCGGAGTTAATAGCAACCTTCCTTCTTGTTTTTATGACGGCCGGGGCGGCGGCAATTAGCAATAGTGACGAGACCAGAATTGCAAAGCTCGGAGCTTCAATTGTGGGAGGGCTCATCGTGACGGTGATGATCTACGCTGTCGGTCATATTTCTGGTGCACACATGAACCCTGCTGTCACCATAGCTTTTGCCAGTGCCAGGCACTTTCCTTGGAGACAGGTATTTATGTTAATAGAATTTTCCCAATGTTGTTATACGACCGGACCTAAGAGCACGAAAATATGATCATATGGGTGATAAATTAGCGTTCTAGTATATAAACATGGTGATTGGCATGTACATTACACGAGAGGTGATGGGGATTTGGTGGGGGTTTAGCCCATGGATCTGCTGGAAACAACCCCAATCTCTTAAAATCCCTTCCTGTCATGGCTTTAGGCCAATGGTTTCCTCTCTCTCTCTCTCTCTCTCTCTCTCTCTCTCTCTATCTCTCTCTCTCTCTCTCTCTGAAATTTAAAATGGATAATTCCAAAAAAATATATATATGTATGTATGTTATATTACAAAACGTTTTATTGAAATATGACTTGGTTTGTGTTACAACCAGAATTAAATGTGAACGTATGCATCATCCAATCTCAACACATGTCATGACTTGATTAGCTGAAGGAGTAGCCAATAATTTTTCTACTTTTTGCATTTTTTTTAAATCCTTCTTTACTAAGCAATAAATAGAATGAAAATTTTTATTTTTTAAATGAAAATGGTTGCCGACAACTTCAATAATTTCGAAAACATAAATATTACAAACATGCACCAAAAATGATGCAACCAATATAAAATTCATGTTCAACAAGTTGATACCTATATTAGTATTTTCTCAACCAAACCACTTTCACAAACTCTTCCTTTTAAACAAATTGTTATTTGTATTATTTGTAAGTCTTACCTCACACAGACATCGATTTGTTGTTTTACTTAGTATACACTATTTTTCTTTTGAATTCTTCGAAACTTGATATCTTCTATTTTGCATGTGACCATATTTTATAAATTAAACAACAACTATAATCATTTCCATTGAAAATAATGTCAGAGAGACCAAATAAGTAAGTTGAATCGATAGTTTATCTTGAACCAGATATAAGATACAGCGGTTAGAGATGCACGAGGGCAAATATTATAATTTTTAAGAAATAAATCTAATGTGAAATTAATTGTTGGTCAGGAATTTTGATTCAAAGAGCAAAATTTAGTGTCATAATCATAATATTATAAAGAAAACAAAAAAAAAAAAGAAAAATTGAAGAAACAAGTTATGTATGCAGGTACCATTTTATGCAGCCGCTCAATTTACAGGAGCCATCTCTGCTGCAATGATACTGAAAGTCCTACTTCACCCCATTAAACATATAGGCGCAACCTCTCCTTCTGGTTCTGATGTTCAAGCTTTGGTCACCGAAATTGTCGTCACCTTTAACATGATGTTTGTCACTCTAGCTGTTGCGACCGATACCAAAGCTGTACAAATTTTGATCACTACACTTATTTTATTTTTATTTTATTCTTGTCATTTTATTTTTATTTTATTCTTGTCATTTTTTTTTCCTTAAAAAAAATCACGCAAGTCTAATATTTTGGAAAATATGTCTCACAGATCGGAGAGCTCGCAGGAATGGCAGTTGGTTCAGCCGTTTGCATAACCTCCATTTTTGCTGGGTAAGCTTAAAATTTCCTTGCCAAAAAAAAAAAACTTTTTCACAAAAAAATCAAATAAAATTTATTTATTTTGTAAGCAATTCTTCCTTAACTATGATTTCGAGTTATTCACGACGGTTCCAAGATTCGACCATGCAAAGTTTATGAAATCACTAAAAGAGTTGGGTGTAAGACATGTTTCAGACCGGTGTCGGGAGGATCAATGAACCCAGCAAGGACATTAGGGCCAGCAATTGCAAGCAAAAATTTTAAAGGGCTTTGGATTTATTTTGTGGGACCTGTGACTGGGACACTTCTAGGGGCCTGGTCCTATACTTTTATTCGGGTCACGGACAAGCCTGTTCATGCTCTTACTCCTGGACAAGCCTCTTTCAAGCTGCGTCGTATGCGCAGGGAGGCTACTCCAATTCCAGATAAGGAACCAATTGAGGTTTAAACAATGTATCTCTTGGCAAAAGCTCATGTATTTCTATTCTCTTCTCTTTGTAATGTAGTTTTTTCTTTGTAAAACGTTACTAAGGATAATGAATAAGACTTGAGAACAACATTTAGTACTTGAATTTTTTCTTTCTTTTTTTTTTTTTTTTAAAAAAAGAGCTATTTATTTAATTCTAATTTCACGATAAACTAAAACTAATGTATATTATAATTAATCAAAATATTATATAAAAATCTTGTCAATATTTTGGAGGCTCTCTCGCTTTCATATTTAAGGGGGAGGGTTTATGATAAATTTGGCTCATGCTCATGTGGCTTTTTGAGAAAAATGGACACTTTTTCAATGGATATATTGGTTTACAAAATACGTACAAACATTCATACATACACACCTCACCCATATGAAAGATCACTTACATTATTGGATATTAACTTTCAATGGGTATATTGGAGCTCCTTGTCTATGCCATGTTAAAGCCTTTCGCCTGAATGTCCCCTGTAAATCCACTTTGAGGGTAACTGTTACTCGTGAATAAAAGTATGGATGCGGCATACTTTTAATGGACAGTAAAATAAGATATAATTTTTCATTCCTTCTCCTCTTCTGCAACACATGACTTCATTTTGACAACTTGAAAGGCTAGTAAGGGTAACGTGTTTTCCCACATTTTCTTTTTTATATTCTTACAAACATTTCATACGTATTTCATTTTCTATTTCTGTTTCTGTGTGACCTGGTGAAAGTAGGAACTTAAAAATGCAAATACCTAATCGAGATCAAGTGCATGTGGGCTAACCAAGCCAAGACAAAAAAGGGAAAAGAAAACTTGGCATGCGCCTATCAAAACATGAGACGTTACATGGAAAAAGGAGTAGGTAAAGTGTTTAAGGATCCGTCCACAGAGAAAGCAACCAATTGATTCTTAGAATGAAAAAAAATTGCAATTGATTCTTAGAATGAAAAAAAATTGCATTGAGAGATATTTCCCTCATAAAGAGTCCGACAATAATTCATATCGAATTAATTAAAATATAATTTCAAATATCGATTTCTCAATCATCCAAAAAAATAGTCTAGAATATTCTTTTTCACGATTAGATTCTCCTTACACAACCTTAAACCCTAAAAAAATAAGATACCTACGTTGGTTTTTTCTTTTTTATCAAAATACCTACATTGATCAATACAATTATTTTTGACTCCGACCTGAATTTTTTGACTCCATTTGTCTAATATATAATATATGAAATAAATATATACCAAAAACGGCATGCCTTTTCACAAGCTTATGTATTTTATTCGTATTGGATAATTTTGTATGAAATTTTGGTATTCCCATGCAATTTCTTATGAGGATACCTTTAATATCAGAATGTATTATTATAATGAATTCTTTTATGTTTTATTATTGAAAAATTTTAGCCTTTTTTTTTTTAAGAAAATTAGGATTTTATGTATAACATTTTTATCTAATAAACAAAATGCAAATGAGTGAGATAAGTTAAAATGTCACACTTTTAGAGGTTAGAAGGGCTATTCCCAGAAATTGCAACGCCATTGGTGTTGCAAGTGTTACGGGAGCTCGATTCAAATGAATTAGAATTAAAAATCAAATTAAAATTTATATGATTTATTTGGATTTATAAAATATAAACATGGTTTAAAAATTAAAACTCCCAAATTATAAGTTTCTGAAATTTCAAATGAATACATGAATTTCTAAAATCCATTATCAAAGTTTTTTATTCCAAATCCAATTCGATTTCTGAGTGCAAACCAAACGTCCCTCACTAATTACACTATCATTATAATTAATACACACTAATTTTCTAATTAAATGTCTATGGTTAGTTTTATTCTTCCTTGTTTATATTAATTATTCAATTATAATTTAACCTTTCTCCTTAAAAAGCTGGAAAAATAAATTTATAATAAAAATTTATATCAATTTTATTAAATAATTTAAAAGACTATCAAATTTTAGCTTTGCGTAGAATATAGTAAATTCTTATTCAATGTGTGTCCGCCAGCTCCAAATTTCAGTTAAAAAAAAAAAAAAAAAAACCTCCAAATTTCAGAAGCCAACGACACAACAGCTACGGCACGCCTTCTATAGGGAAGTCGTGTTTTTAAAATTTAATTATGATTTATTGTACGGCATACCGTTCACATAGTTAAGGAAAGGTACCCTCACGGGGAGGATAAAATTCAAAGTCAACTCCTGGGTTTGACTTTTCCAGAGGTGAATTTCTTATCATTCCGCTGTAAACAAAACAAAACAAAAAGAAAAAAATAGGTTAATTCGATTCGAACGTCTATGGAGACTTTATTTAGGGACGACTCTCTTAACATAACAAGTTTTGAACTCAAAATTTAATAAAAAATTTTAACACTCTATCTCACTAAGTCAACTATTTATCGATAGAAAATATCATATAATAGGACATTAATATTTTCCTGTTTCTTGAGACTATTTAAGATAATTGAGATTAACTTTAATTGAAATTAAACAAAATAACGAATACAAAAATAATTAATGTAATTATATTTTTTTATTTCTTTTATTAAAAATTTTATCCTTAAAAATTAAATATAAAAAAAATTATCTCTCAAAAATATAATCCGAATCAAAGCGAATTAATCAATTATACTCAATATAATCAAAGGATATAGATAATTTATAATAATAATAAAAAAATCCCTACGGGGCTCTAATTAAAAAAAATCCCTATGTGCCCTACAATAAATTAGGATTTTATGTATAACATTTTTACCCGATACAAATGAGTGAGATAAAGTTAAAATGTCACACATTTAGAGGTTAGAAAGGCGATTCTCCCAGAAATTGCCATCCATTGGTGTTGAAAGTGTTAGGGGAGCTCAATTAAAATGAATTAGAATTAAAAATCAGATTTAAATTTATATAATTTATTTGGATTAATTAAATACAAATATAGTTTAAAAATTAAAACTCCCAAATTATGAGTTTCTGAAATTTAAATAAATACATAAATTTCTAAAATCCATTATCAAAGTTTTTTATTCCAAATCACTGCAAACCAAACAACCCCTTAGTAATCATGCTATCATTATAATTAATACACACTAATTTTCTAATTAAATGTTTATGGTTAGTTTTATTCTTCCTTGTTTATATTAATTAATCAATTATAATTTAATCACTCTTTTACAATCCCTACTGTTGCTATTCATCCACCCTCTCTTAGTTTTATTTTTCTAACTTAATTCCTAATAAATTTCATTCTCTCTCATTCATATTATTTATCCACCTATTGCCTTTCCACTTTCTCAAAATTGCCTTAGTTTTTAACCTTGCACCTTAAAAAGCTGGAAAATAAATTTATAATAAAATTTTATATCAATTTTATTAAATAATTTAAAAGACTCTATCAAAATTTAGCTTTGCGTAGAATATAGTAAATTCTTATTCAATGTGTGTAGGTGTACGCCAGCTCCAAATTTCAGTTAAAAAAAAAAAAAAAACACCCCTCCAAATTTCAAGATCCAACAACACAACAGCTACGGCACGCCTTCTACAGAGAAGTCAAGTTTTTAAACTTTAATTATGATTTATTGTAGGGCACACCATGCATCACATAATTATCAAGGAACGATACCCTCACGGGGACGACAGGATGCGAAATCAACTCCTGGGTATGACTTTTCTAGAGCTTAATTTCTTCTCATTCCTTTAAAAGAAAAAGAAAAGCATCATATAATTTTTTTTTTTTTACTTACCACCGATATCTTGAACATGTTCCGATTAATCTGGTTCTAATGTCTGTAAAGACCCTATCTTGGGACGGCTCTCCCAACGTAATAAGTTTTGAACCTAAAATTTAGTTAAAAAATCTAATACTCTATTTCACTAAGTCAATTATTCATTGATAACAAACATCATATAATAAGACAGCAATTTCTTCCTGTTTCTTAAGACTATTTAAAATAATTGAGATTAACTTTAATTGAAATTAAAATAATAAATATAAAAATAATTAATGTAATTATAATTTTTATTACTTTTATTAAAAATTTTATCCTTAAAAAAAATAACAACAAAAAAAATTTATCTCGAAAATCTAATCCGAATCAAAACGAATTTAATCATACTCAATATAATTAAAGAATACGGATAATTTATAATAATAATAAAAATCCCCATGGGGCTGTAATTAAAAAGAAGCCCTTTTTTTTTCTTGTCTGTTTGTTCTAGTTCATTGCATAAAACTATAATTAGTCCAAAACTTTGGCATATTCTCCAATTTCGTAACATTGTTTTGTCCTTACAAGATTATTGAAGGGTTTAATGAGAAAAGATTGAACAACTACAACTACTTCCTAAGATTAATGAATTAAATTGTCCACATCAATACAAGAGATGTTTGTGATTGGACAATTACGTATGAGGAATCTGCATATTGTGGGTATGACATCTTTATACCAATAATCTATTTTTACATATTAATCTGATTTAATTAAAATAAATGAATTGTGATGTAATGAAAGTAAAGCTGTAATGTTCCCATATAAAATAAAATTGCAATTATCAGCCAATCCGGAGGCGTGAGGTTATGATCACATAAGCTACCTTCCTTGTTTACCCTGCAAGCTTCCATTCCAAAGCGTTCGAGTTATCAAGAAAAATCGTATTTTTGTTGTATATATGTATTAAAACAAATGACCTGTTTTCCCTTTTGAAATTACAAAAAAATAATTAAAAAAATAATATGGATATCTAAGTGCTCATAATGGGATATAGACCATAGTTGTCGATATCCATACCGATTTTACTATTAATATAAAATTTTACGGTGTTATAATATCTTTTTTTTTTTGTTACACAGATTTAAATCTCAAATCATAGAGTTAGAGGAGGGGGCTTGTGACCATATGCACTGTATTAAGGTTTTATATAAGTATAAAAAATATGTACACATATATATTTATACACTAAAGTTCTATGTCATAGTTTAAAATTAAGAAAAAAAGTTCTAACTCAAATATCCGTTATTAAATAGATTCGAAATTTTCAATACAAACATAAATATCATGTATTTGAAAATAAATTATATGCTCTAGATCATTATAAATTGTTTTAAAAAATTTAAAATAGTTCAATAAATAAATACTTATAAATATCATACATGCTATATAAACCGACTCTCAATTAAAAGGGTGATCATGAAAGGTATGCGAGAAATTAAAAAAAAAAAGTATTAAGGTCAACAATAGTAATTTTATGGTATGATTCATAAAAATAAGAAAAGCTTACATAATCAAGAATAAGGGGTCAAATCTAAGAAAATTGACGAGAAGTTAAAAAGAAAAAAAAAAGAAACGGGTATAAAAATAGATCGACTGCTACGTATCGATAAGTATTTAGTCATATTTTTAAATAAATTATTATTTTAATCTGTATAGTATAAACTATTTTTTAAGTCAATTTGTGAGATATCGTAAAAATAAACTATATAAATGAATACGTAACAATAATACAACTATGGTATAAATTATACCAACACGTGACAATCTCAGGTTCCTTACATAGTCAATATGCTATGCAAAACTCTTCCCACATTAATGCTTTTAAGGTCTCTCCTAATATATAAAACTCATGCTTTTAAAAATACAGACATTGTTTTGATCATTGAATAAAATTTAAGGAGAAAAAAGGGACATTTAGACCTTAAACAAATAAATCACTTGCTCTGACGCTAATTAGATGATTAATGAAAAGTACTGGGCGGCTCTTATCTTTTTTAATTTGACAAAACTTTTCTCCTCTCCCTGACAATAATATCAAATTTTCAAATTTTCGATATTGAATCAAGCATAGTTAAGTTAGTGCCCGTTTAGTGGGATTTTTTTTTCTTCTTTTTATAAGAAAAAATAGAAATTAATAACTTTTAAATAAAATTAAAAGTTGTTTCATAATTTTATTTTTAAAAATAAATTGATTTCATAATTTTTAAAATAAATTAAAAACTTAAAATTAAAGAAAAAGAGACACGGGAATAAATGAATTTATAACATGAATATATTTGAAATTTTATATATTTCAAATAAGAATATAAATAGAATAAAAAGAAATATATTTTCTAAAAAGTTGGTAAATAAAAAAAAAAGAGAAGAAAAAACTCCTCCCAAGAGATTTAAAAAAAATTACTTTTAAAATTTTTATTTATAAAAAAAAAACTATTTTTAATGAGAAGATAAGCTGATCGATAAAGTTTTTTCTTATAAAAAGAAGAAAAACCAAAAAAATATAAGCCAAACATATACTTAAGAATCTTTTTAATTACGACAACAGTTGTTAATCATTTAATGATATTCTAATTTATTCACAAGGTTGATTGTATCTTATGAGGATGACAAAGCAACCATTCTTTTTATATCGTCGGTACTTAATTGTAATTGGATACTGATACATTTTAAATAGGGTCATAATTTTAAATTTTATGTATGATAAAAATAAATATTATATGAATTTTGTCTCTTAAGAATGTAAGTCAGTTTAAATCGAATTTAATCAAATTTAATATAATTATTAAATACAAATACTCATAGTTGAAAAAAAAATTCTTTTTACAACACTAATTAGCGTTAAGATGTTCCTTTTCGAGGCAATTCTCCGCGGGCCGTTGTCTTTAATACCAAAGATCAAGTAGAAATTAAAATCTTTTTTTCTTAAAAAAAATATAAGCGATGCTAGGTGGACAAAGAGCCTATTAGCGTATGATATGGGCCTTAGGCCCAACGAGCAAAACGAGCTGTGAATTGCACAAGCATATTCCCCCGATCAACCTCCAATGACCAAACCTCGCTCGGTAGCTGAACCTCTCAGCACTTGATGTTCGATCAACTTGGGATAATATTCATTTTTTTGTAAAACATGGAAACAAAATCTCGTAACAAAGAAGCAAATTTTCAAATCCCGTTCAATAAGGAAGATAATCTTTCTATGAATTCTAATTTTCCTCACTTGATAAGACTCCGGAGTTTCTAAAATTTTGTTTAATTCTCATAAATCTCGAGACATATCTATAAAGAAATTAGAATTTTAATAACCCGAAAGTATACAGAACTTGCCTAAGTAACCTACATATATATATATTATATTGATGGAACCAATAGGTAAGTCCCATTTTGCTCCCAAAACCTACAGAAAAGCACACAAAGGCACGCATAACTTCCTTTCAGTCTATTCTTTCTCTTTTAAAAACCACTCTTTGACTTAAGAAATGGAGTCTCTCCTGCTGAAACACCCTCCGATGGTATTTTACAGGTCTCATTGATCAAGATCTCCAAGTAACCAGTTATCCCGTTCGAGTTAGCAAAACCATCATTTATGCAGTCTAGACCCACCTCCAATAGATGGGCATCGCCCGTGTAAACAAATTGATTTTTTGAGTTCTTATTGCCATCTTCTCCTTCTTATAATCATGACGTCGACTAAGAGGAAAAGACTGACCATCGGTTTCACAATGATGATCTAACAAGAGTTGATACAAGTCGAGACAATCTGCTAATTATCACCGCAGGAATAGGATCCTACATAGTCAAAAGGATCTTCATTAACTAAAGAGCATATCAAAAGTTTATCTTTTCGGACGCTTTTTAGCAAATGGGCTTCAACCCTTCTCACCTTCAACATTGCAGCAGGCCTATAAAGGGATTCGCTGACTGGTGCTTACGCCTGGAAGGTACCAGGGGATGCCACCTCATCATGCCACTACCAGGACTACTTTTCACATAGTAAAACTTTCGTTTCCCTATAAAGCGAGTCTAGCCCATCTCGGCCTGGACTGTCTTGAGGCACTACCAAACACGAGACACATGAAGATTAAGTTCCAAACACCCATAGGAGTAGCAATGCTTCATGGTGATACAAATCCTCTGGTCTTGCCCATCGTCGACGAAAGAAAAGAAATTCTCTCAGTAGATACACTTGAGCTTATAGATGCAACTCAATACCAGATGAAACCCCAACTAGGGGAAGAAGTACTCGAGATTTCCATTACGGATGTAGCAGGTCAGATAATCCAAGTCGGCACCCACCTACCAACTCATCTCCGGAATGCAATCGTGGAATGTCTACGAGGACGTTCTAAGTCCTTCGCATGGTCCCCAAAAGATATGCCAGGCATTCATCCCTCGGTCATGGTCCATAGGTTAACTGTAGACAATACTCGTAAATCTGTCAAACAAAAGAAAAGGGTGCTCGCGCTAGAGCGTCAACATGCAAAACAAGAAAAAAGTCCACAAACTTCTGATAACAAGCTTCATCCATGAGGTGGACTATCCAGAGTGGCTGGCAAATGTGGCACTGGTCAAAAAGACGAACAAAAAGTAAATAATGTATGTGAACTTCATTGATCTCAACAAAGTTTGTCCAAAAGATAGCTACTTGCTTCCCAATATCAACAAGCAAGTGGACAACTCATGTGGTCATCAACTTTTAAATTTCATGGATGCATACTGTGGTTACAACCAGATACGGATGGCCCCCAAAGATGAGGAAAAGACCAGTTTCATTACAGATTTTGGCATCTATTGTTACAAGGTAATGTCGTTTGGCCTCAAGAACGCTGGTGTGACTTTCCAACAGTTGGTCAACAAAGTCTTCAGCGAGCAATTTGACAGAAGCATAGAGGCCTATGTCAATGACATCCTAGTCAAAAACACTAAGGTCGAAAATCATGTAACAGATCTGGAAGTAACATTACATATATTGGAATGCTACAACATAAGACTGAACCTCGCAAAGTGAATCTTCGAAATCATTTACAGAAAGTTCTTGGGTTTTCTGATTACTAACCAAGGAATTGAGATGAATAAAGAGAAGATACAATCCATTCTAGAATAGTACCACCGAGATCGGCAAAAGAAGCACAATACCTCATGGGGGGAATTGTGGCTCTAAACCGATTCAAGTAAAAAGCAGAAAAGAAATATAAGCCCTTCTACAATGCTCTGAAGAAGTCTTGGGAGTTCATACAGACATCGGAGTGCCAAACGACATTCAAATAGTTCAAAGAATACCATATGTCCCCTCTGCTCCTTTCTCAACCTGTTCTTGATGTGAGACTCTATCTCTACATCTATATTTTTTATTTAAGTACTCTGCTATATTCTTATGAGACAGGAATCCAATGTAAAGAAACCAGTATACTATGTAATCTACATATTTCATGAAACTTAGGTCAACTATCGACCTATCGAGAAGACGGCCTTCGCCCTAGTCATGACTACCAAACATCTCCAGCCCTATTTCAAGCCTACACAATCGTAGTGCTAACTAACTAGCCCTTAAAGCAGATCTAGAAGAAGAGAGGCACCTCAGGTCGACTCATTAAGTGAAGTGTCAAACTAGGTGAATTCGACATCGAATATCAACCGATGCCAGTAGTTAAAGGCCAAGCCCTCGCCCACTTCATCCTTAATGTATGCTCCCCCGACTCACTAAACATACTCTCACCGATGACCAAGAAGAATGTATGCTACCCAAATGGACTCTCCATATAGATTAATCATCAAACTCCTCAGGAAGCGAAGCCAAGCTTAATACACCCTCCGTTTTGACTTCTAGTCAATAAACAATCAAGTTGAATACAAAAACTTTCTAACTAGGTTACGAATAACCACATCACCAGGAACCTAAAATGTATGAGTTTTTACCGACAACCAATGAATCGTTAAATAAATAGATTAAGGATCTGATAATGGCAAAGTACCTGACCAAAAGGGATGGACATCCTTGGGCTGTTCCTACCGACTACTGAATATTGGAAGTTCCTCATCATAGAGATTAATTATTTCACCAAATAGGTAGAAACTGAACCGCTAGTCCAGATAACTACCGGCAAAAAATAAAACTTCATGTGAACATATATCATCACCAAGTTTGGTGTGCTCCACGTTCTCATCACCGACAATAGTAAACAGTTCGATAACAAAAACTTCCAAAACTTCTTTGACAAATTGGAAATCCAGTATTGCTTTACCTCCGTTGCATACCCTTACACCAATGGCCTTGCTGAAGTGACGAACTAAACAATCTTATAAGGACTAAAGGCCTCACTAGACGAAATTAAAAGGCACTAGGTGGAGGAGCTCTATAGCATCCTATAGGCTTACAGAATAACGCACTAAAAGGCAGTGGGAGAAACTCCATTTTGTTTGACCTATGGCTGCGAAGCAGTAATACCAATGGAAATCGATATTCACTCTCTCTGGATAAATCAATATGAGCCCGGGCAGAACAAGCTAGCACTGTGTGAACGGCTAGACTTGCTTCCCGAGCTATAAGAGACCGCATTTGTTCAGATGGTAGCTTACCAACAGCAGATGGCACGATACCATAATAAACGAGTCAGGACCAGGAAGTTCAAGTCTGACAATCTGATACTAAAGAAGATAGAGGATACCGAACAACCCTAACCAGGTGGGAATCTAGTACCCAATTGGTAAGTACCTTATCAAGTACACTCAGAAGTCTGACCAGGGATATATCGTCCCAATCTCTTAGATGGCTCTATCATGCTAAGAACATGGAATTCTAAAAACTTGCATGTCTACTATCAGTAATGACGGCTACTTCTTCAATTTCAGCCGAACAATCAAGTAAAATCACTGCGATTCTTTAATCTATCTATCAATTGATTTGTTATATCAAACATAGCGTATCATCAATAAAAGTTATAACTTTTCAATGGGTAGACACTACCCATCCTATCGTTGAGACTCTCTCTCTCTCTCGAATGTCCTACCAAATATAGCGTGTCGTCAATAAATAACATGATTCCCCGACGAGTAGACACGGCGCATTCTATCGTTGAGATTCTCTCTCTCAAATATCCTACAAAATATAGCGTATTGTCAATAAGGGACATGACTCCCCAACAGGCGAACACAACACATTCTATCATTGAGATTCTCTCTCTCAAATGCCCTACCGAAAGTAACATGTCATTAATAAGGGACATGACTTCCCGCCATGGCTCCTCAGACTCCCCGGCGGGTAGATACAACTCATCTTATCATTGAGATTCTCTCTCTCGAATGTCCTACCAAATGTAACGTGTCATTAATAAGGGACATGACTCCCCAACGGGTGGACACCCCATTCTATCGTTGAGATTCTCTTTCTCGAATGTCTTACCGAACGTAGCATGTCATCAATAAGGACATGACTTCCCAACGAGTGGACATGGCCTATCTTATCATTGAGATTCTCTCTCTCTCGAATGTCCTACTAAATGTAGCATGTCGTCAATAAGGGACATGACTCCCTGATGAGTGGACACAGTCCATCCTATTATTGAGATTGTCTCTCTTGAATATCCTACCGAATGTAGTATGTCATTAATAAGAGACATAACTCCCCGATGAGTGAATACGATCCATTCAATCATTGAGATTCTCTCTCTCGTGAATATCCTACCGAACGTAACGTATAATCAATAAGAGATATGACTCCCAGATTGACAAATACGACCCATCTCCTCGTTAAATCCCTCTCACTCCTCTGTTCGAAATACAATGCATCGGTTGAAATTTTTTTAACAAGTTAGCAAGTGTTAGACGTACGAACCAAAAGACCAACTAAACAAATTGAAGAATATTATTCACATTGCGGATACAAGACATGCGTATAGTACGATCTCAAAGGAGGAAAGAAATTCACTTGTCAATATTATTATAAGACATAACAAATACAAATAGAATGAGAATGACAAGACTCCTTGCGATGCAAAAGAGACATTATACAATGATTGCAAAAATTTTATTAGAGAAGCTAGGAAAGACTTCATAGAAGATGGAAGTTGCCAAAACTAGACAGAAAATATGTATCAAGCTTTGCACCTTCTCCATCGTTCGACTGTCTCCAACCTCCCAACTCTTCTTATCGCTCAACCCAAAAAAGGCTGGGAAAAAACCCACAGCCACCAGTTACTCCTGAACGTCAGACGATGATTCTGATATTGAGAAGAAAGTTTCCATCACTAACAAGAATTTCTCCTGTCCAAGCTAAGCCTCTCTGTACCTAAAGATAACATCCTCAAGGAATCTTAACAAACCCCACCATGATGCCGAGATCCCCAAACGATATGACGGCACCTTGTATTGGCAACCCTACTCATGATGGCACCTTATATCGGTAGAAACTTTTTAACATACTAAGTTTTGGGGTCAAAAGCACATGATCGAATTATCTCTAAGGTGTACTAGGTCACAATGAAGAGATCTCAAAAGGTCAATTTCAAATCTTTCGAAATCACTTTATGGTGAACACCAAAGTCTTCACCCCTATTTATAGTCACGAAGGTGTGATCCTCACAACTGGTAGCAACTGAAACGTCCCAAAGAAAGACGTGCACAATGAATGAAGAATTCAAACCTTTCAACTTCTCATGAAACGTTTACTCCAAAATCATTTATTTGATGAATATCTTCATTAGTATCCCCTCGACCTTTCCGGTAACAACCTGCGAACTTACTTTTCATGTTATTTTTCCCTTCCTCAAAACAACACGACAAGTAGGAGCAAATGATGTTACATGGACTAAGGGCCCATTGGTGTATGACACGAGCCTAGGGCCCAACAAGCAAGACAAGCTATGAACCTACGAGACACAATGTTTGCACAAGTGCATTCCCCTGTTGATGTCTAACAACGAGACCTCGCTCAGTAGTTGAACCTCCTCAACAATCGATGTTCGGTCAACTTGGGATAATATTCGTTTTTCCGTAAAACATGGGAACAAAATCCCATAACAAAGAAGAAAATTTTCAAATCCCCTTTGATAAGGAAGGTAATCTTCCTGTGAATTCTAATTTCCCTCGCTTGATAAGATTTAAAATCTTTTAAATTTTCATTTGATTCTCATAAATCTCGGATGTTTTTATAAAAAAAAATTAGAATTTTAACACCCTGAATACATACGGAACTCGCATGAGAAACCTCTATATATATTACATCGATGGAACTAGCAGATAAGTCCTCTTTTGCTCCAAGAACTCACACAAAGGCATACAAAGTTTCCTTTCAGTCTGTTATTTCTATTTCGAAAATCGTTTTCTGACTTGAACGTTGAAATTTCCCTCACCAGAGCACCCTCCAACGGTTTTTTATAGGTCTCATCAATCAAAATCTCTAAGCAACTAATCACCCCATTTAAGTCAGTTGACTCATTATCTGTGGAGTTTGGACCCACCTCCAACGATGAGAATTTAAATATACATATAAATCACACATATAGTAAATAAATTTGCAGGATAGATAAGTGAAAAATCACGCTCATTCCGGGAGATATCTCACAGTATTGGAGTATCATGGTTATTTGGATACTAAAATTATATTGAACATCCATGTACCAACAAAATCGCTCTCAATCCAAAAAAAAAAAAAAAAAAAAAAAAAAAAAAAAAAAGGGAAAAAAGGAAAATTGTGAAGGAATAATAGGAAAAAAGAAATGACGTCAAAGACATCTCATGCGTTTGTCACATGGACTTAAATATAAAATCGTACTTCGAGAGGACTATTATTTTATTTTTTGTTATTTTAGTTGTGCTTTCTTAGATCAAAAAGAAAAATTGCAAATTGACAATTAATATAAGAAATGGTATCTTCTATGTTGACAAATGTTCTAACGGAATTTGCACAATAAATAATATTTTTAAAGTCAATTCTAATGATCCATTAGAAACTCAAACTTGTTTTATTGATCATAGTTAATTAACTATTTATTTTATATATAAAATTATAAATAAATAGAAACTTTTCACATAAACAACCACATTAACCATTATTATATTTCAAGAAATAAAAAATGAGATAATTACATATACAATTTCTAAATTTTGTTCTTTTTTCACAAATTAATTCTTATAATTAAAAATGTTATCTTGTAATTCTCAAATTTCTAAAATCATATCGTATTGATTCTTCTGTTATTGAAGATAATAGAGTGGCCATTGATTATTGATATAGAATAAAGTGGTAGTCTAAGTGGACATATGGATGCCGACGTGGTGGTGCACGGTGAGCACGCACTGTCATGTCAACACATACTGATGTGACGGTGCCACGTAACCAATTAGATGATGCGTGAATGCTACATTAAAAATTATTTGTTATTTTTTAAAAAATTGTATTCTCTTCTCCGGCCTCTCAACTCCAACTCATCTTTCTCTCACCTCTCATCTCATTTTTTTCTCTCCAGTTTGTCTATCTCCTTTTTTTTTTTTTTAATTTATAGTGAAACTCATTGACATTCGCCATTTCTCTCCCCCCCCCCCACATCACTGCACCTCTGTCTCTCTCTCTCTCTCAATTGAAGACGAATCAGGGACGAACAATCGAATGGGGACAGAAATCTGAAAATGAACAGGCGATTCAAAGGCGAATAGAGATGGCGATTAGGAAGTCCAACAGGTGGTGCCCGGATGAAACTTGACCCGTGGCTTGCGAATGACTCCGACGGCGAAGGAATTGAAGTTGTGGAGGAAATGATAGAGATAGGAGAGTCGAAGTCGATAGAGATGGTAATTCCATTAAAGGGAATTGATGTTGCAAGGAATTAAGAAAACCCCTTTCAGCCTAAGTCTCAATAATCAGACTTTTTTGTGCTGGTTCAGGCAATTTGGATTTCTGAAGAGTTTGGTTAGATTTAGAATCGGAAGAGATAGTCGACAGAGTAGGAGCAGAAACAGAAACAGAAACAGAAACCAACATGCTGTCAATCAATGCCTTTATCAAGTGGCGATGATGATAATATTTTCTCATTTTCTTTTGGAAAAGCAGCAACACTTAATTTGAACCTTTTTGCTTCTGGTTCAACTGAATTAGTTCTTCCAATGTTGGTGGTTTTTTCTTCTTCTTTGCTTGTCGGTCTCAGTTCCTGCACACGAACCAATGTAAGTAACAACATCCACATTTTGACTCTGTACATGACTCTAGACAGAGTGAGAAAGAGAGAGAAAACAGACGCGGAGAGAGAGAGAATGAGATGGTCCCACTACTTACATTGTCAACATTAGAGACCATTGGTTTCGGATCTGATGGTACAAAATCAATTTCCATATCTCTTTCTGGTGATGATTTTGATAGCGGTGGTGCCGGCCAAAAAAATATCATTTCCACCGTCTATAATTCAAGATCAACTATCATTAAAATTGGAAACTAAAAATGAAAATAAAAATAATTTTTTTTTTTTTGCATTTTCATATCCACAATATTAGATCTATCCGAAACTTCTTCTCCCGATGACTCTCATTATCGGTCACCACATATTTCCTGAAAAAACAGGAACCAAATTAAAAAATTAAGATTCCCCCAGAATGGGTAACCCTCCTCTCTCACTCTTCTCCCCTCCCCCTTTCTCCCTCTTCTCTCCTTTCTCATTGAAAAAAGAAAAAAAAATAAAACACTCGTCTCTCTCGCTCTGAAAAAAAAAAAAAAAGGCACTTCTCTCACTCCTCCCCTCCCCCTTTCACTCTCCATCACTGTCGTTCGAAGTCCAGTCGCTGCCTTCAATTCTTCGA
This sequence comes from Dillenia suffruticosa, assembly GCA_033439265.1. Taxonomy (NCBI): domain Eukaryota; kingdom Viridiplantae; phylum Streptophyta; class Magnoliopsida; order Dilleniales; family Dilleniaceae; genus Dillenia; species Dillenia suffruticosa. The sequence goes on along the minus strand of JAVTVX010000029.1, from coordinate 3,435,669 downwards.
TTTGTCCTCCTTCATCTGCTGTCGCACTCAATCACCTCCGTCGTCGGCACCTCGCAGTTGCCGGAGAAGCCGTCTACAGCCATTTCCATCATCCGTCTCGACCCTAGCTTCGAAAAGGCCTTGTTTGGTTTTTCGATATTATTTTTGCATTTAAATTTTAGATTTTTATTTATTGTTTAATTTAAGACCAAAAGCCCTCTGACAGTGCCATATCAGCAATTAAATAACTTAGACACTGCCACGCCAACCGTTTGACGTGGCAACATGAGAAGTCTGCCGACCTAGCACTGTCACATCACATCAGGGTCCGTATATGCACCGAATCTGTCACATCATTTCACATCATTACTTAACGATCAGTTTATCATCATTAGTAACGAAATAATTACAACGTTCCAATTTTAAAAATTTAAATATTACGAAATAGTATTTCTAATCGTAAAAATTAATTTATGATAAAAGAGTAAAATTTAATAACCGAGCGTATAATTATCGTAATAAAAATTTATGGCTAAATTTGTAAAAAGACGGCTCAAGTAGAGACACAAGAATAATAATAATAAAAAAAAAAAAAAAAAAAACCCTTTCCTGTCGTTCCAAGAAAGAAACAAAGCATTTGAAATAGGCTGGATTCAAACTTTTTATAACTTTTATAAATATTAATACCAATATAATTTATGATTATTAAATTTTACGATTCTTTTATGGCCGGCAAAAATCATTTAATTGGATATAAAAAAATTTATGCCTACAAAAATTTATCAATACCTATAAAAAAATCATTTAAAAAAAGAATTTGGTACGGTGGCCCGCAAATTGTGTAAGGAAAAACAAAAATTGTAATATGGGAATTCCATCATTTTACTCAGAGGTAGAATGATGGTGGTTTTGGATCATGATAAATATCTTACATGAGATACCCTTTTCCTCCGATTCTGTCCCAAAATTTTTGGGTGTCTAGTGGACAACATTAGTTCCATACCTTAGAAAAAGGAAATTATGGCAAATGGTAGTTAGGTTTGTGTCTATAAAATCCCTTAATTATACAAAGTTTGAGGATTATCATAATCATGTCATTAATTTTTGTGAACATTAATCTTTAATGAGACTACAGTACCCAAGTTATTATATCCTCCACCCAATATAAATTAATAGGACATGCCAGATGTGTCCAGAAATAACTTAATGGAAAATAATGTACCCAAAAGGGGTGCTCCAATAGCGTGGGTGCAACCTGGGACAGATAGTTCTGAAAAAGTTTGTAGTTAATGTTCCAAATCAAAACTCCCCAACACAATCGGTCTGAAGGAAACATGATTTATTGAACCAAAAGCTTGATATTTCCATTTTCAGTCAAACAAAGTCCAAAATCTTTTTAATGGTGGGTCAAAAAGTTGGGAGAACCTCTACCTGTAAATACCCAACTCTCTGCTGGTAAAGGCAGGTGTAAGTGTAATCCCGTTCTCTGCCCCCACTAAACTCTGCCTCTAGTGAATGCTCTGGATTCGGAAAAGTCGGTCTTCTGAATCATAGGGAAATCATACCGCACCAATAGTATAACAAAAGCTCAAAAGCTAGACTGGACAAAAGCAAAGGGCGTGCAAGAGAACAAGTCAAACTGAAATAGTGCAGGTACAAACATTGCTGTCCACAGTGTTCAAGGGCTTGGTTGGGTACCCATTTTTGTGAAGGGAATCCAATTCTAACCATGCCTTTTGATTTTATCCGAGCACTTATTCAGAATATTATGTTCAGATAATCTGAATCTGAATCTGTAATTTTAAAATTGTAATATGGATGGACAAAATAATATTCAGAATCATACCAATCTTAAATCTTAAACCTTATCTTATATTAGAAAAACATGTCACATTTATGTATGTATATCATTTTCCAACTCCTCCAGGTGTTAAATCATAACCGGTGTTCAGTAAGGTTCTGACAAAAATATTTACACCTCAATAATGCCCACTAGAAAAATATGAGTTTGGACCCCGCAAGCATTAACTCATTTATCAAATAGCAGGCACTTTTCGCCTATAATTTTGTATGGAGACCGGCCAGGACCAGGCTATATATAAAGAGATGCAACCTTCCTCTTTCCCCGAGCATTAGTTTTCTTCCCTTTAGGACTTGGCAGAGAGACTGAAAAATATTCAAAACAAAACAACAATGGCAACCGCAACTCCAAGTCCCAGCAACTTCAGTGAGATTAATGAATTGGTCTCAGTTGAAGGCCCAGAACCTAGAAGAACCAAAATCTTGTGTGTTTGGAGATTTTTTGATGCACATTACCCACCCGGTTTTATTAGAAAAGTAAGTTCAAAATTTTCTAAATATATATTTCTGCAGAACTTTTACAAACTAAATTACTCTGTTTTCGTGTGAATGAAAAAACACGAGCAGGTGGTAGCAGAGTTAATAGCGACCTTCCTTCTTGTTTTTGTGACGGCCGGGGCGGCGGCAATTAGTAATAGTGACCAGAACAGAATTGCAAAGCTCGGAGCTTCAATTGCAGGCGGGCTTATCGTGACGGTGATGATCTACGCTGTCGGTCATATTTCCGGTGCACACATGAACCCTGCAGTGACCATAGCTTTTGCCAGTGCCAGGCACTTTCCTTGGAGACAGGTATTTATGTTAATTGAATTTTTCCCAATGTTGTTAACACGACTAGGCTAAAGAGCATGAAAATAGGATCTTATGGGTGATAAATTAGCGTTCTAGTGTGTAAACATGGTGATTGTCATGTAGCATTACACGAGAGGTTATGGGGTTTTGGTGGGGTTGAGCCCATGGCTCTGCTGGAAACAACCCCATATCCCATAAAATCCATTCATGTCATGGCCTTAGGCTAATGGTTTTTCTATCTTTTTTTTTTTTAATTCATTAAAGGTATTCAAAAACTCAACTAATTCGATTCAAATAATTATAGAATTCAATTTAAAAATCGATTCTTTCACCGGCTCAACAATTAACTTAAATCAAATTAGTCGGATCTAATAAATTGATCATCGAATATTAATGAATAAAAAAAATCCAATTTAATCTTGTAGTCCACGACTCCAAAAGGGATAAATAGAATGAAAATCTTAATTTTTAAGTGAATATGGTTGCCCGCAACTTTAATAATGTGGGAGAGACCAAATAAGTAAGTTGAATCAACAATTTATGTTGAGCCAGATATAGGATGCTGCAGTTAGAGATGGACGAGGGGCAAATATTATAATTTTTAAGAAATAGTTTGAAAGTATTTTAAATATATTTTAAATTTTTTTTTGTTAATTTGCTATGATTATAATCATCGATCTGAAATCATTTTTTGAATTGCTGCTACCTAAGAAGAAAAAGAAAAATTGAAGAAACAAGTTATGAATGCAGGTACCATTTTATGCATGTGCTCAACTGACAGGAGCCATCTCTGCTGCAATGATGCTGAAAGTCCTACTTCACCCCATTAAACATATGGGCACAACCTCTCCTTCTGGTTCTGATGTTCAAGCTTTGTTAACCGAAATTGTCGTCACCTTTAACATGATGTTTGTCACTCTAGCTGTTGCCACCGACACCAAAGCTGTACAAATCTTGATAACTACGCTTATTTTATTTTTATTTTATTCTTGACAATTTGTTTTTTTATTAAAAAAAATTATGCAAGTTTAATATTTTGAAATTTATCTCTCACAGATTGGAGAGCTCGCAGGAATTGCAGTTGGTTCTGCCGTTTGCATAACCTCCATTTTTGCTGGGTAAGCTTAAAATTTCCTTAATCAAATAAAATTTATTTATTTATTAAGGAATTCTGCCGTAATTATGATTTCGAGTTATTCATGACCATCCCATGATTCGGCCATGCAAAGTTTATGAAATTACTAAAAGAGTTGGGTGTAAGACATGTTTCAGACCAGTGTCGGGAGGATCAATGAACCCAGCAAGGACATTAGGGCCTGCAATTGCAAGCAAAAACTTTAAAGGGCTTTGGATTTATTTTGTTGGACCTGTGACTGGGACACTTCTAGGGGCATGGTCCTATACTTTTATTCGGGTCACAGACAAGCCTGTTCATGCTCTTACTCCCGGACAAGCCTCTTTCAAGCTTCGCCGTAAGCGCGGCGAGGCTACTGCCATTCCAGACAGGGAACCAATTGAGGTTTAAACAATGTATCTCTTGGCAAAAGCTTATGTATTTCAATCCGTTCTCTTTGTAACGTAGTTTTTCCTTTGTGGAATCTTGTTAATGATAATGATCAAGACTTGAGAACAACACTTAGTGCTTGAATTTTTTCTTTTTCCTTTTAAATTGTTTATTTAATTCTGATTTCACGATAAACTAAAATAATATATATTGTAATTAATCAAAACATTATGAACTAATTATACATATATTAAAGCTCTCAATATATAGGTGGCTATCTTGCTTTCATATTTAAGGGGGAGGGTTTGTGATCAATTTAGCTCATGTACATGTGGCTATGGACTTTCAGTGGATAAATAGGTTTTACAAAATACATACAAATAAAGGTGGGCATGGGCCAGGCCCGAAAACTGGCCCAGCCGCCCTACTGTAGCCAGGACTGGTAAGCGGCCCGGTTACAGTAAATCAGAACTGGATTGATCGGGCAACAGGAGTCGGGCCAGTCCGGTTTCTCCTTTTTGGAACTGGGAATAGTCCAGCCCAACCAGTTCCAACAGCTAGTTACTTTTTTTTGAATTTTTTAATTTTATCCCTCCCAATACCTATAAAACGATTAATTTAAAAAATATTTTGATTCATAAGATCAAAAATGTTGTCTATAAATAGGTCACAATTCATTTTCAAATCCCACACAATACAATTTCCTACTCTCACTTACAACATCTTCTACTCTCTCTCACAATCTCATAATCTCTTACTACTCTCTCTACCTACAACAACTTCTTCTCTCTCTCTCACAATCTCACAAACTCATAATCTCCTGTCGCTCTCTCCACCTACAACTTACAACATCTCTCAAGATTTGGCAAATTTTCAAAGTTGAAATCTCAAATTATTCAAGATTTGGTGATAAATAATCATAATCTCCGTCAAATTGGTAACAATTTATTTTTGTATATTTAATTCATTCTCATTAAATTTTAAACTTAAATTAAAAAAAAAAAGAGTCAAAACACATTCTTCACAATCTTCCAAACAATTTCCTCTCCTCCTATTTACATTTTTTTAAGAGAATATTCTCGAACACGTAGATATTGATATTAGTTTAGAAGATCAATTCATGTGGGTAGAGTTTGAAAAATATTAAGTACTAGTGAAGCAAAGACAGAGTTCGAGCTAGGCAGGTGGGAGTTACAGTCTAAAGCTAACCCAGCCCAATAGATTGGCGTTCCATCATTGCCCAGACCCGACCACGGTGAGGTAAGGTCAGCGACATATATGAATTTAATGTAATTTTTGGGCCGGATTGCACCTTTTTCTTACCAGTAAGATCCAAGACTTATAAAAATCAAAGCATTTTACGAAGATTCATGCATCGGTGATGTAGACATGTATGACTAATATCATGACAGAGACACAGAGGGGAGACAGAGAGATTGCAGCTCCTATAAAATAAAGTGTGACTCCTTTGTTCCAAAGGGAGGACTCTCGTCTCCATATAAGCACAGGGAGTGGGAACTACTTTCTTGAAAATTTAATAATGGCTACAGAAATTCAAAGTCCAAGCAGCTTCACTGAGAATGATATCGAGCATAACTCCATCAAAAGCCGCATACAAGTGCCTAAGCCTTTTCAGCTTTGGAGACTCTACAATGAGCATTACCCACCTAGTTTCACTAAGAAGGTATTATTCCAAAAAAAAAAATCCTCCATGCTGCATAGAACTATGATAAGTTCTTTGTTGTCTATGATTTTATATGAACTTCTACTATGAGTTAAGCACATTCATGACCAGATTATGATCACAAATAAGCCATAACATTAAATTTTATTGCTGTGATCAAACCAGGTGGTTGCAGAGCTGATAGCAACATTCCTTCTAGTGTTCGTGACAAGTGGAGCAAGTGCACTTAGCGTCTATGACCAAAACAAGATATCCAAGCTAGGAGCTTCAATGGCTGGTGGGCTTGTTGTGACTGTGATGATCTATGCTGTTGGCCATATCTCCGGCGCTCACATGAACCCTGCAGTCACTATAGCTTTTGCTACTGTTAGGCACTTTCCGTGGAAACAAGTGAGCTTATTCTTACTTGGGACTTCCTAGATATCTCCTCTACTACTTATCATCTTTGACAACTTTCCTCTAGTTCATCCTTATGGCATTAAAATATCCGAACTAGGTTCATTGGCACGTGAGATTTGAGGAACGCTACCTGGCCAAAATAGCTGACAAAATAATTTGTCATTAGCATTTCTTCATGATATTCATACGTGACAAATGAATCAAATTCAACTTCTTCTAAGTTCAAATGGCCATAAATGAGCTGCTAATCATTAACTATCTTAACTCTCGTCATGCATCGATGACCCTTTAGCAAATTCATTCTTTGCTTGCAAATTTTTCCATTAGCATTTCTTGTTTAAATATTTTTTACTTGGTTCTTTTTTAGTGTTTGCCGGGACTTATTCGTAATTACTGATTCAAGAGGTAAAATAAATAATTATAACTAAATTAAAAGGATGAAAGTAACGGGAGGGATCAGGTTCCCCGGGATGAACTTGTGGACCATCCAATGATGTTGCTTTGTGGTCCATATGATTGATAGGTTTCAATTTGTTCAAAATCGAACCATTCATGGAGTGTAAGCCGTGTGTATGTATGCGTGCGCAAGAGGGGGAGACACATCAAGTCCGAATCTCATGTCATGCACATGAAAAGACCAAAATGTGGGCATATGGTCACAAAGTCCGATATTGATTCCTTTAACAAAGCCAAGTTTTAACAAACTATAACGGAACATCTAAATGTGCAGTTCTTTTTTTTTACTTTTACTTTTTTACAATTTTTGCTATTTTTTTCAGTCATAATTGTCTTTGCAGGTACCATTTTATGCAGCAGCACAAGTAGCAGGGGCAATCTCTGCTTCAATGATACTCCGTGTGCTACTGCATCCAATTACACATTTAGGGACGACCTCGCCATCTGGTTCAGACCTTCAAGCTTTAATCACCGAAATCATAGTAACATTTAACATGATGTTTGTCACTTTGGCTGTCTCAACCGACACCAAAGCCGTAATTTCTTCTTTCTTTTACTTACCCAAATTTCCTTAGTAATTTGTTCACAAATTAGATTCGCTCTTCACCTCTCTCTCTCTCTCTCTCTCTCTCTCTCTCTCTCTCTATGCAGATTGGAGAACTAGCTGGTTTGGCAGTTGGCTCAGCAGTCTGCATATCTTCTATCTTTGCTGGGTAAGCCTGTTCTTGCTTTCAAAAGCATCAACTTTATTTCCCTTGTTGCCAAAATATGCAAACTATAAGTAAATCTAGAGATAAGCCTAACATGGAATCCAAGGGTTATTCAGAAGTTGAGAAACTATGTTTATCTAACTAAAAGAGTTGGGTGTAAGACATGTTTCAGACCAGTGTCGGGAGGATCAATGAACCCAGCAAGGACACTAGGGCCTGCAATTGCAAGCAAATATTTTAAAGGACTTTGGATTTATTTTGTTGGACCTGTGACTGGGACACTTCTAGGGGCATGGTCCTATAAATTTATTCGGGTCACGGACAAGCCGGTTCATGCTCTTGCTCCCGGACAAGCCTCTTTCAAGCTTCGACAGAGGCAAAACGAGGATACATAACCTTGCTTTTGATATAGATCTTATTGAGATGCTGTAATGTGAAAAGCAATGACAAGAACCATCATAAGCCTTTGACTGATGAAAGATCACATGTAAACTATATAACCGTATGATAATGGTGATAAGCATCCTGATGCAGTTTCTTCAGACAATGGTATTGCCTAACTGCAAGACTAGAGTCGAATATGCATATATAAATATATACTGATATAGTTTCACCAGATCACTGGAATACCGATTATGTTTTCCGATTCTTATACAGTTCCTACATGGTTTACACAAGTTGAGGATGTTTTACATATAACTCATGTCGTAGCATTTCAGAGAAGCTTTTGAACACCTAAATCCTTAACTTAGGTTCCTTCCCTGACATAATACACAGATTTATCCACATCCCCAATATAATACAAATCAAGCAATTACAACTTGCTTCCACTGAGGTACTCCAGCAAAAGTTCAAAATTGAGGCTTCTGAGTTCTTTGGTCTCTTTGGAACCTCGGAATTTTGTAGAAAGGAAACTATCCACAAGCGGAAGTGGATTAGGCTGGGTATGGGCAAGTATTCCCTAAGCAGCTCTCACAGACCACAAAACTGCCAGGGTTGATGCTGATGCTCTTTGTGCAATTATCAGTTTTATAAATACCAACAAGTCGATCTGCCAACTCGAACATATTGTTCCTCAGACTGCATATCACAGGCAAACTTCATCAAACCATGACTACAGAATTTATTGGTCATTCCTGATTACCTATCGTGGCTTGAGAACTACCTTATGATAATGAATTGTGCGTCCTTTGTGCGATCTTTTACATAGTGTCCCACAATAGAAACATTCTTAAAATCTGCCAAGCATATTGTTCATAGTGAATGAGATGCACACTGTGAGGAAACAAGCAAATGCTGATATGTGGACTGTCACAATATGATCAGTAAAAAGAAAAACATACGAAACCATTAACAAGAAAAGTACCCAAAGCAGCATCAATCTCATCCATCACATAAAGAGGTGTTGGTTTGTAGTGATGGAGAGCAAAAACAAGAGCCAACGAGCTGAGGGTCTGAAAGCAAGAACAAGATCAACAGTTATGGTTAAACCAACACAAAGATTCCATTTCATAGACAGGTGTGCTATGGTACGAATGTTATAGCATAGATAAATAAAAGATACTAAAGTTAAATAATTACCTTTTCCCCTCCCGACAAGTTTGCAATATTCTTCCAGCTCTTCTTTGGGGGTCTAACACTGAAAACAACGCCTTCAGAAAAAGGATCCAAGGAATCAACCAACTCAAGCTCAGCATCACCTCCAAGAGTAATCATCTGATCAAGCTCATCATTCACCAACATTCTTAATTATTGTCAATTTTCTAGTTTTTTGCATGCTGATAAGGGAAAAACAGGGACAAACAAGAACAGCATTTTCCCACCTCATTCTCTCAATTGCTGAGTGGAAACAAAAGTTAACAGAATTATAAGAACTTAAATTATCTTGGTGCTATCCATTGCAGGACAGGCTTCAAGTTTCTTCTTTGTGTCTTTTTGAACAGCAAGTGAGGGAGGGCAACAGCTCACACATGCAATCCCAATTGCACAGATGATTTTAGACTCCAGTCACTCTCCAGCTTTGTGCCTAAGATCTCATGCACTTGCAATACAAGTACAACATATGCACGCAACAGACAAAAGTGTCCTGCATCAGATAGTGCCATGATGGTTGAGGAGCTCATATGCTCCTCGGCAGCCCTCTATAGTCAAGTAGTCATCAATTGCCTAGATAAAATGGGACTGAGTGCTGATCTGTGCAAATTCTATCCTCCCATTTGGCATCTCAAAGGAGTGGTCCTTATCATATTACTTCTTCAACATGCTATAAAGAGGGGGAAAAGTGATACAATACACTAGAAAGCTCCCAATAAGTAAGTGGGCAAAACAAGAAACTCTGATGGTCTATAAAGTGGGTAGGAAATGGAAAAGGCCTAGTTGTAAATGTTTAGGACACATATTCCATGGGTGGCATAAATATCGAAGCAACAGCCACGACTGCATCATGGGCCCCTCTCATGAGTTCATATATAAGTACTCAACCATGACTTCCCATGAAGGAAAGACAGTGGGGACACTTTCCTTGAGCGCCTTTTTCTTTTTGGGACTTTTTCTAAATCATTTGTTTCCTTTACAGGGCTGCTGATTTTGTGGACTCTGGCTTCCTGGTTATTACTTCTAGGTGCTCTTCCACTTTTATTTTTTATAGATGCAAATGTATTCTGTTATACATTATCTTTCTCCCTCTCAAAATTAAAAAGAAAATGATGACAAACATGACAAGCAATGTTCTCCAATCCAGCTAAAGCTCCATTTTTACTTGATCCAGAGCATTTACCACATGTACCTGATACATTTCCTTCAACTTCAAAGATATGGTGTTGAATCCTTCCATGAACTCATCTAACCTAAAAACACACCAGCTTGGCAATGTAAGGAAGATAATCATGCACAGGCACATCCAATGACATGTAACTTAAAACAAGATCTACCTTTTCTTTCTCAATTCATCATACTGCTTCTTAACATCATCATGCTGTTGAGTTACCATATTAAGATCCTGTACTCGCTCATCATATACAGCAACTTTTTTCCTATATCTATAGTGGCCAACATACACAGAAAGAGTGAATTAAAAGGAATTTTGGGATTACACAGAACAAATGCAGACACAAAACACAAGACATACTCTGAGATGGAATCAAGATTTGGGCTCATCTCTTTCAGGTGGGCCTCAAGCAATGCAACCATTTCAAGCGCCCGTTTTAATTCACAAGCCTCATTAAGAGTCTTGTCTGTCAAGGTTTCTTGGAGCCTTTCAGGGTCAACCGCATCCTTCTGGATTCTGAAACAATTATCCACTATGTTACAGATGCATCAAAGCCATCAACACAAACTTATTCTAGATAATGAATCATAAGGCTACACAGACTGTTCCATATGCTTTGTAAGAGCCCTGTGCAAATCATCAAGGCGTTTCTTGAGTCCTTTCCCTTTCATTTCCAGCTCCTTGTAAGCCTTCTTCATGTCTTGTAATTTAAATTCAGCATCAACCTGACTAACAACAACAGATTGATGAAACAGCATTAAAAAATGGAAATAGTGAAAGGAAAAAAAAAATTCAGAAAAAAAATTGAAAAGTATAAACAAAAGGCATATGTTGGAACTGCAAACAAACCTCAGAAGCCCGCAACTCATCAACAGTTCCCTTCAATGCCTCATAATCAGATTTGGCTTTGTCCAGAACATCCTTGTGTTGATTAATCAACTATTTCAAACCACCAAAAAGGGAAAATTTAACATCCTCAATCTCACCTAAGAAGCGAAAAGAAACACCAATAATCGTAAGAATTATACCTTCAGTGTATTCTCATAATTTTCTTGGACTGTGAAGGCCTTCTCTGTTATCTCCTTGAAGGTGGCCATCAGCTTATCCTTCTCCTCCATCAGGCATTCTATCTCCTTCTTCGACTCCTCAATCCCTTTGTTCAACTTCTTTGTCATCTTTTGACCTGTCTCTATTTGAACTTTGTGGCGATTGATATCAGTGCTGGTTTTGTCAATATCCTGATCAGAAAGCAGAATGATTAGAAGAGGCAACATTCCTCCAGCGCAATTTTTGGACAAAGCCATATACTTACGGATTGAATTTCATTGACCTTCACTTTTTGGGCTTTCAATCTTTCACCACCCGCATCTTCTATTCTTTGCTGAAGCTCCAAAGCCTGTCAAACAGGGAAAAATCAAAACAATTAGTATAAGAGGAAAATAAGGAATAAAAATCCCCCCAGTGTTTAGTATTGCAAACACGGGCCAAAATGAAACAAAGAAGAATCGACTCTGAGCAGGCAGTCATGATTATGGCCTTCATTGTATCATCAAAAAGCAGGGTAATGAACTGCAATATGTTTTTAACAATTAATCCATTATCCAAATAGGCAGGTGTTTTTTCGGAGCACCTTCTCCTTAAGATTCTTAGAGCCTTGAACAAGCCGGTCAATCTCCTGTTCTTCAAAAACCATTGTGTTCTTAAGCTCCACCAATCTATCAAGCTCATCCTCTTCTGGAAGTGATGCAGCTTTCAGGGAATCGAGCTGCTTTTCCAAGTAACAACTCTGTGAATTTAAACTATCAATCTGCATCAAAGATGAAGGTTCAATGCATCAAAACTCCATGGATGATATCAATAGATAAATCTTAAGTTTTTAAAACTTAAGTTGCTACCTCCTTCTGGCACTTGGCCAATTCCATCTCCAAATGTGCTACAGTTTTTTCTGCTGCCTGATAACACTTTACTGCCTCAGCCCTCCTTTGGCGAATAATGCCCAACTTCTCAACTAATATGGAAAGCTCTGCCTCAGCCCTCTCAATACTTGCTCCAGAAACACTGCTGGCTTGGATTGAAGTGCCCATCTTGCCACCGTGTGGCTTACTGCCTCCTCCACTCATGGTGCCAGATTTCTCAATAAGAGAACCATCAAGTGTTACTGCACGCCATATTTCCCTTCCACCATAAGCAATGCAAGTTCCCTAACAACAAAAATAACTACATAAAAAGGAAGAGCAAATTGCACAAGTTCCACACGCAAACTTTGGGGTTCAGAAATTATGATGACGTCCAACTTCATGAAAGCCATTTTCACTTTCCAATAGCACCAAAATATGCTCCAACTCAGACAGTTAAAAATAAAAAAAAAATAAAAAAAAAAAAGGATGTGTTCATCTTTTGTTTGTCTTGACAAGCGGAAGCACGTTACTCAGAAAATATCCAAGAGATAAGTTTAGAATGCATATAAAAGGTTTCTGGGTCAACATTATTTATTTTTTCTGCTCAAGGTGTCTAATATGGACATGACACCTTGATCAAGGAAAGTAAAAAGCAAAAGAAGAAAAAAAAAAGGAAAAAAAATCCACAAAACAAAAGATTACATAAATTAAATGATAAACATTATTTGAGAAAATTCTCCAATATAAATGGCTAATGCAATACATCCAATTTTACATGACAATTTACTTAATAAAGAAAGGAACTTCTAGTAATACTTAAACCAGCCTCACCTCATCTAAATCTTTAACAACTAATGTGTTTCTCAGAGCTGAAAAGAAAGCAAGCCTCATCCTTTCATCCTGAACTCTAACCAAATCAAATAATCGTGGAACTCCCCCTGGTGTATTTACTTTCTCCTTCATATTATGTAGGTGATCAGTTTGCTGTTCCTATATGAGAATATTGCAAGGCCAAAATTAATTATCAAACCACATCAAAGAGCCCATTAACCCAACTATTAAATTGCAGTGCTTTACTTCTGAAAGCATTTTGCTATCAGCTGCAGACCTTCTTCACTAATATTTCCTTAATATGTTCAAATTTCTCAGGTTGGCAGATAAAATTTTCTTCATGCTCTCTATTTTTGACAATACAGATCCATAATTGAACAAAATAAGGACCCAGTAAATAATAAGCAACTACTGCAATTGAAATAAACATAGTCGATCGAAAAACATTAGCAACTGTAGACCATGAGAAGAAGCAGCTTGCCAGCCAAAATGCTTAAACAGATGATGTCCATTAACTAGTGATGCTCTGGAAGGTCCAACTGAACTAGTTCATCTCTCTCCGGTTTACAGTGTTTTTATAATTCTGGAGAAATTGTAGAACCAACTAGATAAACTAGATAGAACAAAGGGGAAAGAACCATCTTAATCTCTCATGTGTACCATTATCATGAAAGTTGCAATGCCCAGGTTCTTCCTTTTAAGTAAATCAACACAAGCCTTTGCTGCTTTAGAAGTTTCTACAACAATATAATCCAGCGCAGGGCAAGCAACTGATATGGCAACATCATATTTTGCTGCAGGGAGAAAATTAGTTCAGCAAATTAGTCATAACAATGACAGTTGCCAAAAGGTTTCAATTAAAACTAAAAGCACATTCATATAGACGTAAATTTTGAGAAAGATAGGCATGAGCACCCAAGTGCACATTGAAAAAATAGTAATAACAACTACTCTAACAACAACAATAATAAAAATAGTCATAATACTAATAAAAGCCCCTAATAGGAAAGTAAAATTTATAGGAAAAGAAATGGAAACTCAAACAATCCAAGGAAATTGGATGCAACCAAAAGTCCAGCTTCCACATTGTCCTGTTTTACTTTGAGAACCATGAGTCACTGTAACTAACATATCGTCTCATTCTTTTCATCCCCCACCAATTGCAGAAGTCTCAAATGCTCTTGAGCTACTTAACATGCTATTTCTAATTTTAACACTAGAACATGAGTTCACAATTGCACGTTCATTATTGGACCTTAGCCCATTAGAATGATTTACATGAAAACAATAGTCAACAAAGAAAAAGGAAGCTACAGTAACAAGGGCAGCTGAAATTCAGTAAAAACCTCCAAATTCTAATTGATTGTGTAAAATCTGCCAGTACTCATAATAAAACATGTATATATATACAGTCAAAAGACAGAATTTTCTAACCATCAATGGCACCCAAATCGCCCAATCGACCATATATTCCTTCTATCTGATTGGTCTCTTTGGCCTGCAAAATTGCTCTCAATACAGTCCCCTGATTCTTCTCTGATTCCGCAATAGATAAAAGTTCTGTAACTTTTTGTCTTGCAGCTTGTTCAAGAGAAACAAGTGTTTCTTGTTCTTTAAGACATTCCTGTAAAGTAAAATGCTCTTACCGGAGCAGCTAATGAAAAATCAAAGATCAACAAAACCATGAATTAGATGATTCGGTTTAGAAACAAATACTTGTTCCACTTTACGGGCTTCCTTTGATTCTTGCTTGTTGTTCTTTATATCATTTTCTATTTCTTTGATGCACTGTGCTTTGGTTTCAATCTTGCCCTTTATATCAAGTATCTGTCTCTCTGCATCTGCAAGTGCTGCACGCGCAGCTTCATGCTGTAACAATTTGTAAATACATTCAGTCATTAGCTTGGCATTAACAACAACAGAATCAGCATGACTGGTTAAATTTTGGTATTAATAGATTACGCTGTGCACAGATGTTGATTGTGCTCCTCTTCACTGGTTATATTAATGGGAGCAAGATCATGTCTAGCAATAATAATTCTATTTTCAAGCAAAGACTTGACAATTTGCTAATGCACCACACCCCGATAATCACTAAATCACAAGCTCTACAAATAAGAAGTTGTGATAAATGGCTGAATTTGATTAGTTCTTCAAATCCACCACGTAAAAAATGCACCCATGAATTTTGTAATCAAGAAAAGAATGAGCCTAACAAGTGCACATTGAAATACAAAAAACACAAAAAGAAAACATGGCCAACAAAGATGGAAAACAAATGAGAAATGCTACACTAGTCAATCACCAGACAACAAGTCACACAAAAACATAATCTGTCAAAATGCATAGTGGAATTTACCCATGTTTTAGAACAATAAAATAGTCACCTGAAGGAAACCTAATAGGCAACATATTACGAAGTAGAGGTATCAAACTGGTCGTGCCTTTGATGTATTGTGTTGTGCCTCAAATTGCCCAAGAACAGCTCTGCCCATACCTAGTGATAGGACCATGGCCCATGGCGCACCATTTTCAAGCAACATCATGCCAAGACATCCAATTTTTCTTATTTTTCCAATGCAACAATTTTTTTATTTGCAAGGAAAGAAACATAGGAATACGTTTGCAAAAATCAAAATATCATTAATACTTTGAACTTACATGAGTTTGTATTTGTAGCAACCATAATTAAAAGAAGCTTCTAGTTTGAAAAAAAAAAATTATTTATATGTATATATATTGAATAAGAAATGAAGATACTTGAAAAATAATCACCAGGATATACACAAGATAAACTTATAACATGTCATCTTTACCTGACCAGTGTGCCCATCACTGGGCCTACATATTGTGTTCTGCCATGCCCATATAGTATCCCATGGGGGCACACACAACTATGATGTGCCTAGGGATGGCCACTACAGCAACACTATGCAGGCTGGCCTGGCACCATTCTCCAGCATTCAATAGGAAATTGATGCATATTGCAAAAACCTACAAGTCTACAGTATGCACCACCAAGCATTAAATATGTTATCCAATGTCCATGGTGAAAATCCAAACAGAAACAAGGATGGCAGCAATATTTGGATATTCAATAGGGTGGGCTAACCACAAAGGAAAATATCAAGTAAAAGAAAACACCCATATCCTTGCAGGCACATCATGATAATATAACTCTCGCATGCGTCTTATTAACAGATGGCAAAATGGAAAACCATGAAGAATGTTTCAGCACAGCAGACTATATCCAGATCGAGTAAATTATGACAGGAAATAAACTCCCAGTTCCCAGGACATGTAAACAATAAAAGGTTTACCCATATGCAATACTAAGAGAAAAAGTGGTAGCAATTTTCAAATATCCACTCCAAACAAGTCCAGGGGACTCCATTTGATAACATCATAGCTTATAAACATCATTGCACAGCATAGTCCAAAGAATTTCAAATGGAAAGCTTATATCACTTCATTAATAAAGTTCTCTGCAGGAAAATGGGTAGTGTTTTCCATCCACAAAACCTGAGGGTGATTTAACACATATTTTAGTATAGAAGACACCAAGTATAACTCGAAAGTTAAAAGAATAAGGGAGAGCCATTGAACGGTTAAACATATCCCATCCCATTCACAAGGACAAGACAGCAGCTTTAAGGTTGCACTAGCAACTACTGTCAATCAAAGCTCATTTTTCAAGATAGATGTCACATCATATCCGAAATGAAGTGTCAACATTGAAAAGAAGGGGAAAAAATAAAAAAGAAAAGAAAATTACAATCATACAACATAGCATTCTAATCCTTTTCCAATTACGTACTAAATCGACAATAAGAGCCTCACCTTCTCATTTAGAAGTTTACTTTCCGCACATGCAACATCATATTTTCCTTTGTGTTCAATCAGTTGTTTCTCCCAAGGTTCTAATTCAGCACGAATATTTGCAAGCTCCAAGCAATACCTCTCAGTTTCAACTGTTTGTCAAACAACCCATGAGGCTAATAACTAAGATACATGTTGCATGTAGGCCAAGGAAATCAAGACCAATAAAATGAAATCAAAAGCGTCATGCGCGTCTGAGATGCACTCTCAGGGAATCATTTGCATACTGTCACCAAACAAAGAGAAAGCATATTTTTTACATCAAATGACTTAGAGAACAAAAATCTCAAGAATATGAAGTATGTAAGTCATGGCCATTGTCAGTGCAACCATGTCTAAATAAATAGCTCCTCCTTGTAATGTATCCATGGGATGACCACTAGCCCGATAGTAAAGATCTGGGATCTTTATTTGGTGTCTCAATTCCAGAAAGCAGCCTCTTCGTAGTAAAAAAGAAGAGCACCTGGGAGCCAAAGTGTTAAATAGGATGCTTTAAACACCAAATGAACCCAGAATGCAACCAATATCTTGCACTTAGAGTAGAAGATGCAGCTTTCCTATGAAGTAGAATTAGAGGCATTCTAGATGCATTTCACAGACCTTGCCTAATGTACCTCCATTTTTCCCCTACATGAATGATATATGTGCTGCAAAAGCTATGTAATTTTAGCTGCACACCAATCAAAAGAACCAATATATTATTTTCATGCATTGAACATAGGCAATACTCTTTTTGAAATGCTGCTGGTCCTTTTGAGTGTGGTTACAAAATGATATCTAGGGAGAAATTTTATCTGTCATAAATCTATAAATTAGACATAAATTGACTGAGAAAGTTAGTGCGAAAGGCCAACATAATATGTCATTTCTTTGCAAGTAGCTAAGAACTTTAAAATCAACATGTAAATTCTCACATATATGAGAGAACTACATTACCTCAAGCCTTTTACCATTGGCCTATTAATTTACTTAAAAATTATAGCTTGTTGTGGTTAAATGGTTCCAAATACTGCCTTTCTGTCACCAATCTCAAGTACCCCGTTGAAGTTACCACTGCGGTTTTCTTATGGATGCAATATAAAAATACTTATACACACCCATTGCAACAAGGAGAATATAACAAATGTTTATGTACATATTCCCTAGTCTGCTACATTACATGACAACATACAAACTGAAATGCCACCGTAAAAAGTAACAACAATGTTGGGCGACAATCAAAGTCCTTTGACTCGTGTGTTTGATACAATGTAGGTCTTGCTGCTAGAAGGTTCAAGTAAACTAGATGTTCTCCCCTAAGATAACAGGAAGCACACAAGTGTTCAATTTCAGTGGATTCAGGAGAAACACCAACAAAGTCAACTCAACACAACAGTAAAGCTCTTAGATGAAGGCATATAAAAAAGGAATTAATATTGATACCAAAGCCACATGAGAAACTATGTGAGCCTTAGGAGTGTTGAAGGCACTAAGTGCACATAAACGCCACACTAGGTACTTGCTTAAGTAAAATGAAGCATTTCCTCAAGAAAATTCTGTTTTCAATATAATAATGTTACATAAGCTAAACCATCTACCACCCAAAACTTATGTCATTAAAAAGTTTAAGTATTACTGTATAATGCATGACTTATACGTGACATGAGAGAGGAGGTGGAAGGAAGAAAAAGCAAACAAGGATATAAAATAAACATGGACCAAAAGCAGAAAGAGAAAAGGAGGAGCAAGTGAGATGTAGTAATCAAAAGAATTTTCTGGAGTGAAGGAAGGGGATGGGTGAAGCAAAGATCCCACCTTTAGCATTTTCCTTGATTTCCTCTAGGACCATCTCCTCCTCCACCAGAAGTTTCTGGAGTTTGGGGATATCCTCCTCCAGTTTTGGAATCAAATTTCTAGAATCTTCACACTCTTTCATGGTTTCATTGATCTTTGATGAATCCTGCAGTTCAAATCAAAAGTAAGAGATGCACTTTTTTCAACTCAATTAGAGATCACATGATTTTTATACCATCTCAAGCTTATCTTCAAGCTTCTTCTTCTTACGGTTTAAGTGCCTCAAATCCTCCCGGTGTTTAACATCCTGCCTTTCAAATTCTTTAAATTCATCCTTACAAGCTCTGACAATGCTATCAAGTTCCTAGATGCAAAAACCAAAATAGAAGTGACAATCAGAACAATATAGGCATGCTAACATCACAATGATAATTAACTAGTGACTAAATGCATTTCACAAAGATTAAACTGCAAAACTTAGAAAACCATAGCTAGAGAATTGTGTAGGATATACATATCTTTGAAATGAAAAAAAAGCATTGAAAACATAATATGGGGCGCTCTCCGAGTCCATACAGACCTCTTGCCTTTTCATATACTTGTTATGCACAGTCTCAAGATCCTTTAGTGTCTTGTTATTTTCTCTAATTTTCTCCCTGAAACAGAGTGCAGGAGTTGCAAATGGCGTGCAAGTTTGGGATCATAGTAGAACCAAAAGAAGGAAAAAAAAAAAAAACCAATCATGCCCTGAACCTTTCACTCTTTAACTCTTCCTCCAAGCGTGAGACATTTGCTTCCAGTTCAACCATGCGACTGCTGTTATCTTCAGAGGCCAGATTAGTTGCTTTTGCTTGCCATTTCAAAAGTGACAACTCCTTCAACATGTACGATTCTGCTTCATTCTTTACAACCTACTTAAATGCAATGCAAAAAATTTAAAATATATGTATCTTGAAATAAGACTAAAAGGAAAAATAAAATAAAATAAAATAAAAACCACATAATTACATGTACCAAAGAGCTAGTTGCCAGGTGAAAACAGAAAGATTCAATGTACCTCTAAGCTATCTCTGTCTTTCTCTGCCAACTTAACCATTTGTACGACTCCCGATCTTTTCTCATTTAATGATTCAAGCCTGCAAGAACCCCAAATTAATTTAAATGGGAGGTATAAAGCAATGATGTTACATATCCAATACTTATCCATAACCAAATAGGATGATAACAATTGCAGTAGCATCATTGATGCTGTTAATGGTGAGAGTATCTCAGTAACTCAGCCAGTAACGTTCAAAAAGGTTGCTTAAATGGTTGAAGTGGGCATCATATTTGGGTTCTCTATAAAAACTATGTTCAATATGTATACAGTAGTATGATATGCTATCAATTATACAAGATTTTCTATCCAACACACTTGGAAAGCTGAACATTGTCCCAACTATTGAAGGACCCAGATCAGATCATTTCTTAAATACACCAACATTGAGACTTTGCCTATAACAAAGGCATTGTATAAGCAGTATTGGCATTTTTATTTCATGCTCTGAATACTTCAATGAAAGGAGATGGTTGATTGTGACTATCCAACTCCCATTAACTTGACTACTGTGAGATTCCCAATTGTTGCCCCCAAAATTTGACAAAACTAATGAAAATCCTACTGGTTTTTCTCTCCAATCCAAAATCTCAAAAACTTTAGAAGCAGGAAAAACATTGTGGCAAATATTTGTGGGCGGATGATGGGATAATTCATTGGCATGTATACCCGTTTACCAATAGTTTAAAACAGAATATTCATAAATCTGAAAAATGGGGCCAAGGAATCCAAGCTCACTCTTTAAATGATTCATCTATTTTCTCGACATATTTGTTTGTCCCAATTATGTCTTCAAGATATTCGAGAAAACCTTCATCATGCAATCCTTGAGCCTTAGGCTTCATCAACGATATCTGCTCAACTTCACCCTGTGAATACCAAACCACAACATTTCAGAATGACACAAAATGGGTCAAAACATAATCACATTGCAGAGAAGTACAAACCTGAAGAATCAAGAAACGATTATTATCCAAGTCAACTCCTTTTGCTTTCAATTTCCTAGTCACTTCCGTAAAATTGCTCGCACGGTCATTGATGTAGTACTTAGACGAATTGTCACGAAATGCAACTCGTGTGATAACAAAGTCACTCCCTGGGACAACTTCATATGTCCCGTCATGCTGAACCCAATAAAGCACAAACAATATTTGCAACTTCAAAACTCAGAAAGAAAGCTCACAAAAATAAAACCCATGAACATCTTGCATTTATACTTGGTCCAAGCAAGAAGTTCAATTTCAACGGACATGACAGAATACATCAGTACAATCAATAGGCATCCTTAACCCAGTAAGAGATATTTCCGGCTAGAGACATAAAAAAAGAATGAACTCCTTTATTTAGGCTATGCTTGCAAATAAAATTCCTTAAATATCTTAGAAAGAAAGCAAATAAAATTCAAATTAAACCATGATGCAAGAATGGAATTACCAAATCAATAATCTCCACAAAATAAACGGAAACCCCAGCACTATCCAAATTCTGGTGATTGGTGGAATTGTGAATAAGCTCCGAAACTTTATTAAGCCTCATCTACACAACA
The DNA here is from genome assembly GCA_033439265.1 of Dillenia suffruticosa. Lineage (NCBI taxonomy): Eukaryota > Viridiplantae > Streptophyta > Magnoliopsida > Dilleniales > Dilleniaceae > Dillenia > Dillenia suffruticosa. The sequence continues at coordinate 3,414,495 of JAVTVX010000029.1, read as the reverse complement.
CAAAAACAATAATTTCAAGGCAAAATTTTGGTGATTACTTTTAAACTTGGGAAATTGATAAGAAGCAGGAAGAAGGAAATTCAAATTCACACCTGTTTAGCGCGCTTTCCAAACACAAACAGCATAGCATCAATGACATTGCTTTTTCCGCTTCCATTCGGACCTACCACCGCAGAAAAGCTCTGCCCATTTACCACCGCCACAGAAACAATTCAATAGATTTTTAGAAAGAGAGAGAGAGAGATCCTGTAGCTGAAAATAGCGAGACGGAGCGAGAGAAACCCTAAAATCACACCAGAAACAGTGAGAGAGAGGGGAGAGCGTGAGAGAGAGAAAGAGGGAACCTAACCTTGTGAAATGGACCAACGCGTTGTTCACCGGCATAAGATTTGAAGTTCTTCATGACCATTTCTTTGATGAAGAGCCTCGGTGTTCTTGAACCCGTACGGGCGGAATCGAACTCGTCGGCCGAGAACTCGGCCATCGATGGATCAACTCGAATCCCCATTCCCACAAACAGCTCTTCTTCTCCTCAAATTAGGTTTTGAAGATCACCTCCCCCGCGATTCGACTCTCTCCCCCTCTTCTTTGTCTTCTCTCTCTCTCTCTCTCTCTCTCTCTCTCTCTCTCTCTCTGCTTTCTGTGGCAATGAAAAATATTAATTGGAAAAAGTAAAAGCAATTATATCGGTCAGGGATGGAATGGGCGGGAAGTAAATGGTTTCAAAATGAGAGTGATGTGGAAATGGTCAATGTCGGATCTAAGCTTTTCCCAATCGGGTCTCCTCCGCTGATCTCACGTAATTTAGAGAACTTTCCCCTCGGAAAAATATGAAAAATATATTTATTTATATATATATATATATATCTATTAAAAAATGATCGAGATGACAAGAAATAATATTTTCCTTTGAAAAATAATAATAAGTTAAATTTTTTATTAAAAATTTCTAATAACCGAGATATTTATCTTTTCTAACTCAAAATATATTTATTTAACCGATTAAATTCAAAAAATAACACTTGATAATTTATAATCAATAGTTGAAAATTATGATTAATTGATAGTGTTTAATTATCTGTCCATATATAATAAGTTCGAAAATAATAAATTTGTGTTAGTTAAGTTTATTTTAATTTATAAAATATTTTTTCATATTATTGTTATATATTTAAATATGAAATTTATAAATATAATATATTTCTTAAGAAACAATTAATTCAAATATATTTTATTAAAAAATTGATATAATTCATATAAATATCTATGACTTTATTTGAAAAGACAATTTTTTTAACTATTTAAAAATGAAAATCAATAATTTCAAATACATATCATAATAGTAATTAAAGTAAATCCGGTCTTATAAAAAATAAAAGATAGATAAAATAATTTAAATAATTTTTTGCTATTTAAATTTTTTTATTTTATGAAATGAGTAAAATAGTAAAAGAAATAAGCCTTTCATTTTGGATAAGCTTGACTCACCGTCCGATCTCCACCGTCCCCTTTGTCATGAAGTCTTAGTCGTTCATTTCGTATCAAACAGGGGTTTAGCTCCAAGTTGAGAATCGAAATTGGATTCGAAATAAAAGATTGTGAGAATAGAATATAAATTTAGATTAAAATTTATATTTTTATTTAAATTTTACGAAACCATTTCATTACCAAATCTTTATTCATATTAAACAATTCATGTAAATTTTAATTTAATTTTTAATTTTTATTTCCTTTAAACAAACACTCCGTAGCTCTATTACCTATATAAACAAGAGTGATTACTTTTTTTTTTGAAAAATGTAAATTTATCTCCTAAATTTAAAGTTTAGTACAATTTTTTATATAAAAATTTTTCCTTAATTATAAAAAATATAATTTTAATCATTCTATTAATATTTTATTAAATTTTATAGTTAAATAATAAAATAAAAAAAATTAAAACTAAAATTTTTAAAATCCTTCTCTCTCTCTCTCTCCTCCTCTGTATTTAAGACTTGAGCTGTTATGCAAACTGAGTCGATTTCAAATCGCTCGATAAAAACTCAACTCGATTTTGACAGAATTCAAGTCAAATTCGAATAGTTTTATTATACAATCGAATCGAGTTTGGATAATAGAATTTTAAATTTGAAAATTTATGAAACAGCTCGATTATATATATTAACATGTATTATATAAACTCATATATTATTATAATATAAAAAATTAAATTAAATGAAATATATTAATAAAGTTTTATAAATTAATAAAATCGAGTTTTCGAGTTGATTTTGAATTCATTAAATTATAAACGAGTTGGGTTCGAGTCAAATTATTATTATTCGTCGAGTTCAAATTTAAACATAAAGGTAATCGGGATCGACTCGATTCGAATGCACTCTCATTTGAGAATGAGCTTCACTTTCATGCAGAGACAAGAAGAAGAACATGATGATGATGAATATGAATATGTATATGAATCACTCTAGTAAGAATCTGAAGAAGAAGAAGAACCAACAGACAGTTAGTTTAGTGGAATGTGGGAAGAAGAAGAAGAATCAATGGATAGTTGGTCTAGTGGGATGTGGTGTTAGATCCCTTAACTGTCCCGAGTTCGACTCATGTATTGGGAATAAAAAAAATTATATTGAGAGGGTAGCCCTTTAATTCACCACTATAAATTTTGAACTAAATTAGTCGATAATGATTTTGAATATCGATTGATATATATATATATAAAAAAAAAAAAAAAACACAAAAGAAGAAAAAGATGACGATGACGATGATTGAATCAATATTTTGAAGAGAGTTGCAGACCTTCTCGGGCTCTACTTCCAAATCCTTTTGGTATTGCAGAAACAGATTTTCAAAGTCACGATGGAGATTTTTTATGCGCAGTTGCTATCTTCAACAATCTTCATCATGTTCTTCATTGTTTCTCTCCTTTCTCTTCTTCTTTTGCTTTATTCACTTTCTCTCCCAACCCTCGTTGGCCTCACCATATCTGTCTACAATATTTCTCCAAAAGATGCCGAATTTGCTTTATAATTGTTTCCCCATTCCCATTCTTCTAAAACTCTCCATTTAATAGAGTTCTAATTCAACTCAACAACGCAAGTCCTACAACTGTAATTTCAATTCAACTCTATCTTCAAAATTTGAATTTACATCAAATAGCTTTTACCAAATTTTAAACTACAAAATTTATTTATACTTTAACACTGAATTTAGATCAAAATTCATTTGAAATTTGCAACGTGGTATATGAATTAACGTTATTTTTAAATTTGGACATATTCCACAAGATCACAATTGGGATGGCTTATGGATCCTAAGCCTGTTCAAACCGTATTAGTCGATCTGTGATTCACTACAAAAAATAAATAAATAGTTTAATTAGGGAAGATTCTTGAATTGACATTAAAAGTTACGTTGTTAAATTTTACCCATTTCAGGATTAGATGGTTTATGGGTAGAAAAGAGCCGGCTCGTTTTGTGACCCAATCACCCCAAAGAAAAATGAAAAAAAAAAAATGAATGGGACATAACAGGGAAGAACGGAATACAAATCTTTCCATGATGAGAATGAGCTGCTGCAAATATATGGATTCCTTATTTGTGTACAGATTTGTGTATATATTTAGGTTAATAATTGTATTGCAATTTGGAAATTTTTTTTTTTTTTTTTTTTTTTTTCATTTTGCTCGATCTTTGGCCGCGATCAAATGCACTTCCATCATATGGAATTTCAAATGAGCCTAAACCGTTTGATAGAACATAGTTTCAATCCATGGGTTCATTATATTTGGCTCCGGTGGAGGATTTGGGATTCTTTGTCATAGCACCAATAGAACCAACTCAAACCAAGAAAGCAACATAACAACAAAAAGCAAAGAAAACATGTAAGACAAATTCATAGTATACCATTTTCCTAGATAATTAAAATCCAACATCATCATATGATTGATATAACATAAACCATGAGACAACCTCGATGGAGTGACATATTTTAGAAATGACCCATTGCGTAAATCATTGTCAAACACTAAAGAACACCAAAAACAAGCCAACCCCAACGGCAAACACCAAAGACCAAATTGCCGGGGTGTTTCACATTTAAGGCAAACAGTTAGTTCTGGTATTAAAAATAGTAAAAGTAGTAAGGGGGCATTAGTGATATTTTCTTTTTTCTTTCGAGAGGTTCACACATCTTCAAGGGCATTTCGGACCACCTCTCTTGGTCTTCCAGTTGTTGTAGCAAGGGCACACGGCCTTATTCCCATAGTAGCCTGGAGGAACGCACAGGCATTTTCTGCAGCATTTTTGACAGAAGAACATGCATGGCTTGTGATACTGTGTCCGACCGCACCTCCTTGTGCATTGTGATGGGCATTCTGGTCATCTCACGCATCCCCAAGAAAAAAATTAACACACTCACAAATATAAGACTAATTGAAAGGGGCACATATGGATCAAAGAAAATAAAGGTCCATCGGTCAACAGGGCAAGACTAAGTTTGACTGGTCAGATCTGAGATCCAACCCTAACCCACTTCATTTGGGAAAAGTGAGTGAGAGTGTGGTTCTATTCTAACAGAACAAAAATCAAAATAAAAAAAAAAATGAAAAAGAACAAATTTTTGAACACTTACGGTAGCTCTTCAGACTTCCAGGTCCATATCCGCTCTGAAATCAAGACAAGATTACAACTAAAATGCCAACAATTTAATTTTTTTGAAAATTTTACTAAAATGAGAGAGGGAGGAGGGGAGATCTTACTCTGTCTGGGTGGTACCATCCGTTTGTTGCCAAAACCTGCACACCCACAAACAAAAAAGGAAAACAGATCAGCTAAATTAATGCACACTATGCGAGTTGTACTTTAGTTCTTTTTTTTTCTATTTTTTCAGAAGATACATTTAGAAAAATGAAAATGAGAAGGGAACCAAAAACCCATACCAAAGTTTGGAGCAGGGAAATGGAAATGAGGGCCAAAAGAAGAAGCGCAACAAATTTGGCCATTGACAGAGATGCAGCAACCCAACCAAACCCCTCTAAATCAGATGAAGGATAGGACGCTCTAAACCCTTAAGAGCACAACAAGAGGGGCTTGGTTGAAGGGTATGCTAAGAGGGTCGTTTGCATTTATACAAAGGGAGGGGGGAGATCTGTGTAGGGACAATTAAGGTGTGTACCTCTTGGTGTGGGGTGTATGGTTTAAGAACCAATTATTCAGTGGCACGTGTAGATGTTGTTGTTATGGGTTCTGAAAATATTTTAACGGGGATAATAATTCATTACCCAGGTGTCCTTTAAATATTTTTTGCAAGTAACTAAATTATGGTTTGTGTTACTCCAGGGACACAGCTGAAACAAAGTTCAAATCGCCCGCGAGTCATTAAATGATTTGAGTTTGACCGAACTCGAATGAGTTTGAACGTCAAATTTAAATGATTTTATCATACAATCAAATTAAATTCAAATAATAAAATTTATTAAATAATTTGATAATATATATTAATATATATTATATATATATACTCTATATTATTATAATATAAAAAATTAAATTAAATGAAATATATTAATATATTATATAAATATTCATTTCTATAAACGAGTCGAGTTTTTGAATTTTTGAGTTAATTTCGATCTAATTACATTATAAACGAGTCAATTTGAGACATTATTACTATTCGTCGAGTTCGAGTTTGAGTTAGAATATAGGATACTCAGAATCGACTTGATTCAAGTACACCCTTGCTTCCAAATTTTCACTCCAAACTAAAAAAAAAAAAAGAAAAGCCGAGTAAAAATTTAGAAGTGTCATATTCCTTTTTTTTTTTGGTCCCTGACTCCCGATATTTAAAATTTTACTCTGACTAATTCGAATCGATCTGACTGTCGGTTCTGCTATAGAGAGGGATGTCTCACAAAGTAATTTTTTCCGTTCCCAAGAAAACTCGAATTCGAGCACTTGGTTAAAGGACACAGAATCTTTCTCACTGTGCCGAATGATCTTTGTAGTGTCATATTCCTATGTCACGGGACTAGGCCTTAGCATACACTTAAACTCAACCATGAAGGTTATGAACTGCATCGACAAAAGAAGTTACCACTCAAATCCAAATTTCATTTGTGACAATTGAAAGGAGAGGGTGCAAAATTATACTGGGAAATGAATAATTATCTCACTTTTGATTGTCCTAATATAAAATTTATTTTTAATATCCACAAATATCAAAATTCTAATCTTTGGGGGAGTTATTGTGTGATCTGTGAGTTATAAATTCGATGTACTGTGGAAGATTCAATGTCGATGGAGAAGAGTGGGTTAAACAGGGGGGACTTTGCTCAGGCTAAAGCGTGGCATGATAGTCCACCAGGAGATTTGCTTCAAAGTGTCTTGAATATTTGAGATGAGCCTCCTCCCTATTATGATAAATTTTAAATTTTCTCAATTTTTTTCAATTTTTATAATCTTTTTTAATTTAAATAAAAAATAATATATGATAGAAAATATCATGTATCAAAATGAAATCAATTATTAAAAAATATTGTATATTAAAATAAACTAATAATTGATTTGATTTTGAAAATATTTAATTTATTTTTATTTTTATATTTTCATATTTATAATAATGAGTTTTGCATATAAAATCAATATATTTTAATTGAAACAATACAATATTAGGATTTAATATTCTTATATTGTATTCTATTTTTAATATGGTATTGTTCAAATATTTTCTAGCAAAGTCAAAAGGTCGTGTTTGGAATCGGTGCTTTCAAAGGTCGAAAAAATTGTCATTAGAAGATCATTGGTCCGATCTACGGGATCGTATTGTCCATAGATTGAATACGACTACAAACAATGTTGTTTTAATTCTTTATTATTCTCTTTCAAGCTCTACTACTACCACTACTACTACGTATTTTTCTCTAATCTATTACAAATTGTCCGGTCAACACCATATGTCTCATGGTAAACATCTTCGACAACGTCAGCATATACTTATTTGCGGTTTTAAATACAAATAATTTTCATTATACACGTTGAATTTAATGAGGATATTAGAAAATATAATATATCAAAATCGAATTAATTATTAAAAAAATTTATATATTAAAATAAATAAATAATTGATTTGATTAGACAAATATTTGAATTTCTTTTATTTTTATATTTTCATATTTATAATAATGAATTTTTTTATGTAAATCCAATTTATTATAATATTTTAATTAAAATAACAAAGTATTAGGGTTTAACATTTTTATGTTGTTTTATATTGTTTACTATTTTTAATAATATAAAATATAAAATTTTGCAATTAAAAGTTAAATATTTCATGAAAAATAAATTCTTATTGTACTAGTTTTTACACCAAAAAGCTTATTTAATTTTACCTTAATTTAATCTCAACTCGATGCTATAGCATTGTATTACCCAACTAAAATCTGACAGAGGGAGATTCAACTGAAGCAATATTCACAGACAAATTATTTAGGAAGACGAGTACGCATGATTCTTCTCTAATTTTTTTTTTTAATAATGGTAATATATTTTATAGTTTTATTTATATTATAAACTATTAATTTTATTTTAATATGAGCATAATTTCTTTCACAAGATAATTTACCACAGATGAGTTGGGATGTAGGTGTCGCGGCGTATAAAAAAATATGGACGGAGGAAACTGATTACTGAGCTATCATAATTTCATAAATGTCCCAATCCATAGATTCTGTCGAGACAAATCGAAAAGGGTAAGTAAAATGGCAAAGGCATGTGCTTTGGCTCAGAGCACATGACTCGACGCTTTGGTGTGGCTGGTCACCGTCTCCTGGACAGTTGACACCACCCAACACCCACTCACCGTCCTCTCTCTCTCTCTCTCTCTCTATATATATATATCAATTACTCCCGGCCCCCAGTTCTTCTGGTCCAACCGTACTGTAGACTTTCTCCCCCCCCCTCGCTTCAAATATTTGTGAGGGTCCAACATTTTGCTTTTGTGGTCATCGTACGGGAATGAGATAGGCGAAAGCATTAAAGGTTGGTTTTGGCCAAAAAGTATGAACTTTGTCTTTCCCTTTTACTCTCCTTTGGTTAAAGGCTGTACTCCTTATGGAGCATGCCACTAGCAAATTATATTTCATGTAACTTTACCTTCCCACGGTTGAGAATAATGAGGGGCGTGACAAGAATCCTATTTTCAGGGTCTTAAAGTTCAAAAAAAAAGTACTGCAAAGTACTATTTATGTCATGAATTATTGGCAGAAAAGAAGGGCGTAAAATATTTAAATCCAGGTTTAAAGGCCAAAAAGTGCTGGCGACATTTCACTCTGATCTCAACGGCTTATGCTAGTGTGCCATGGTACCCAATTCAACAAACACTCTAAAACTATTGAAGGAGAGAGAGAGAGAAAGAGAGAGAGAGAGAGAGAGAGAGAGAGAGAGAGAGAGAGAGAAGGGGGGGAGAGAGGGAAGGGGGCATGTGCACTTCATTGGTCATTACATGGCAGAGTAAGTAGGGAAAAATAAGTATCGTTTAGTAGAATTTCTTTTTTATTTTTTTTATTTTTACAAGAAAAAATAAAAATTAATAACTTTTAAAATTAAAGTAAAAAAAAATACTATTTATGTCATGAATTATTGCGCAGAAAAGGGTGTAAAATATTTAAATCCAGGTTTAAAGGCCAAAAAGTGCTGGGGACATTTCAGTCTGATCTCAACGGCTTGTGCCAGTGCGCCATGGTACCCAATTCAACAAACACTCAAAAACTATAGGAGGGAGAGAGAAGGGGGGGGGGGGGGAGAGGGAAGGGGGCATTCGCACTTCATTGGTCATCGCATGGCAGGTAAGTGTGTTTGATAGGTTTTTTTTTTTGTTTATTTTCTTTTTTTAAGGAAAAGTAAAAATTAATTATTTAAAAAAAAAATTAAAAATTATTTGATTTTTTTACTTTTGAAATAAAATAGTTAATTTTTTTTTTACTTCTTACTCTTGAAGTAAAGTTAAAAAATTAAAAATTAATAGGTATATTTAAAATTTTATATCATTTAAATAAGAATATTAATAGAATAAAAATAATTATGTGAGGATATAAATGAAAAAAAAATATAAATTTCTGAAAAAACTGGAACATTAAAAAAAAGAAATAAAAGCTCATTTTTAAATTTTTCTTTATGAAAAAAAAAAACCTCTTTTTTTTTAAGCTTTTAAAAAATCCTGTTATATAGGATTTCTCCTATTAAAGAGAAGAGAAAGGGAAAAAAAATTCTGCCAAACGAGCACAAAGCATGGAAAAATAAATGAGATTAGTATGAAGTACAAAAATCTAGCTCCCAAGTTGTGTGCAAGTATAATTATTGAAGGATTGCATACCTAAACTAGGCATCGATAATTTTCAAACCAACTAGCACTTTCTCCTATCTTGAGTTAATTCTGTGATAAAAAGTTTTATTAGTTAATACTTTTTTTTTAAAAAAAAATTTCCTGATACATAAATTTGGTCTATGATTTGCAAATATATAAAGTATGAGAGGTACACCATGGAAAAGGTCCCAATCAATGAGGATGAGGATAATTGATTTTGGATTTGAATCAAACCGCAAAGACCCATGACGCTATGATTCTCAATGGGGACAGATTTATCCACCTTGTAGTTGAAAGGAGACGGACCCAAGAGTTCTACTATTAAAAGAAAAAAAGAAAAAAAAGAAAAAGGTCACGGACCAGCTTGTAAGCCAACATTATTAGGATATCTCAAAAAAGGAAAAGATTTAATCTTCACATGCAATTATTTGCATTTTCTTTTACTTGACTTTCGATTGAAAATTTGACTAATTCAGTTTAAATAGTTATTGAGAGTTGCTAACTCTTTGAATGTCTATTTTTCTATTCTTAAAACTCAAAATCGGGATTTTAGTTAAATGAATTCAGTATTCTGTAACTAAACCTAAAAGTCGTCAGTACAATGTTTGCATTTTTTTTTTGTTTTCATCGGTCCATATCTGGATTGCCTAACCAAGTACTGTGGGATCGTTATAAGTTGACTCTCTCAATTTCTATCATTTCATTTTTAAGATTCGAACTCGAGATTTTAATTAACGAAATTTATACCCTACCATTATAATCACAGAAGATTGATACAATTATTTGCATTTTGTCGATGAGGATTTTAATCTTCACGTGAAAAATTCTAGAAAGAAAACAAATAAATTTCTAAGTTAAAATTAAATTTCTCTGGTTATATTATTAATTTTATGTTAAAAAATTACATTTAATGTTCTAACCAAAGAGATTCTGATTTGCTTTTTTTTTTTTAAATGGCAAACCCCGTCGGGCGTTTGGTGTCCCCCTTTTTCCACACGGGCCTGGATAAGTAACTGGATAGAATCTGATCCTAGGCTGGACCAAGTCCAGAAGAAAAAGAGAATACTCTAGCTTCATGACAATGGGCCTAAGTCCATTCCCAAATGAGACATTTTTAATTTTCACGATTGGCGATCATCTCTCTCTCTCTCTCTCTCTCTCTCTCTCTCTCGCGGAGCTCTCGATGACGTCACCGTCACCTTAACGCAGCCGTCGGCGTCGACATCTGCTGTCTCGCTCGTTCTGGACTACCTTTGTCACTTCAGGTACTTGCTACTAACGAGTAATTCTGCTCATGCAGGCAATACGGAGCTAGGGTTTTAGTCCTGCGAGGGCTTTAATCAGGAGGAGGAGAAATTAGGGTTCTTATTGTGTTTTTTGGGATGTGGATTAAGTTCTGGCGCTTTTGTGTTCTTTCATCACTGTTACGAATTCTCTTAACCATATATACGAATGTTGGGAACATTGATTAGGTTGCTATTCCTTTTACTCAAGTCCTTTTGGCAATTGAAATGTTTCTCAATTTCTTATTTTCAATCTATGAAGCACAAGCACGCCACAAGGGACACGACACGGATATTGTGACACTGCAAATTGATGAAAAAAAAAATGTCATACTATTGTAAATCAGTGAGCATTATATTGTGTTGTGTCCAAAAAGATGTTTGCTACGAACATGACTTAGACGTGAATTATTCGTAGAAATGTTGGTGTGCAAAGTAGTATTCAATTAGTTATCAATAATAGAGAATTTTCCATCTTGCAATATCAATCGCTTAGGGTTAAAATTACCACTATTTTCTGTTTTCTGAAATTACTGTGAATAATTGTTCCGCGCAAATTCCATTTGTGGATGTTCATCATATCAAGCTCTTTACCGTATGGACTAAAGACCCCTTGTTTGTTCATCTCAGCTGGGTCCCAAGGAGAAAATATTTCTGGTTGACGAGTAGAAAGTGGATTTTGAGATGCGTGGTTTAGCTGAATTGAGTTGATAAGCAGGAAGTTGAGGTTTGAATTTCTACCTATTCTTCAAATTGGCTAAACTTTGTAAATGTGGTTAGTCTTCTTGTCATCTGGTCACAAGTGTTAGTGCATTGGCTTTCTTCTTTGAGGATGTACATAAGGTTCTATTATGAGTGGTAATAAGGGAAACAATTTGGTGGAGATGAGGTGATTGTGCATTTATGTGGTACATGAATGCTTGAGAATCTGATTCCACTAGAGTGTGAGATGGCCTGGAGTAAAACATGAGAAGGAAACTTTTGCTCCATCCGTCTCTCTCTCAGGCACTTGGTGCTTTCACCAACATATCCCAGCTCAAACAAGTCCATGCCCATGTCCTTGTCTCTGGTCTTGCTTATGATGATTTCACCTCAAGCAGAATATTGGCCTGTGCAGCAGTCTCACCAGTTGCAGATGTTACATATGCAGAGATGATCTTTGATCACACTGAGCGTCCATCTATTTTCATGTTCAATACCATGATTATGGCTTTCGAGCGAATCTCTCAATCCCTTAAATGCATCTCGCTCTACATTAGAATGCTTCAGAATCAAATTCAACCTGATAAGTTTACTTACCCTTTTCTCTTACGATCTTGCTCCATCTCCAATGCACTTGGTCTTGGTGAACAAATTCACTGCCATGTAGTTAAGTTTGGTCTTGATTCAGATGTTTTTGTGCTGAACAATATTATAAGCATGTACACGAAGTGTGGAGGATTAAACTGTGCACAAAGGTTGTTCGAGGAATTCCCTAGTGTTGTTGATGTCGTCTCATGGACTTCATTGCTTACTGGATACTCATCCTCTGGGGAGATTGATTTGGCACGTAAGATTTTTGATGAAATGCCTTGTAAAAATACAGTCTCATGGAATGCAATGATTTCTGGGTATGTGCAATGTGGTAGAATTAATGAAGCATGGAGACTTTTTAGTGAGATGCCTGAAAGGGACGCTGCCTCATGGAGTGCCATGATCTCTGGATACTCACAATGTGGTATGTGCACCGAGGCTTTGAATCTTTTCAAAGAAATGGTTGTGGCAGCAGTTGTTCCTAATGACCCTGCATTGGTCAGCACAGTCTCAGCATGTGCTCAGCTCAGGGCATTGGAGGAAGGCAAGTGGCTTCATGATTATATTGAGAGAGAAAATTTTCATGTCAATGTGACTTTAGGTACTGCACTCATTGATATGTATGGTAAGTGCGGAAGCATTGAGCAAGCGCTCTATGTGTTCAATTCCATGCCAGAAAAGAATGTAATGTCATGGAACTCTGCTATAGCTAGCTTGGCATTCAGTGGGTATGGAAAACAAGCATTATCATTGTTTTGGAGAATGCGGCTAATTGGTCCAACTCCTAATGCAATAACCTTCATGGGGGTCTTAAGTGGATGCAGCCACTCAGGCTTGGTTGATGAGGGATATTGGGTCTTCAATCTCATGACTGAACTGTATGGAATTAAACCTCAATTGGAGCACTACAGTATCATGGTTGACCTTCTTGGCAGGGCAGGCCTAATTGAAGAGGCTTTGGAATTTTTGGAGGCAATGCCAGTTGAGCCTCACTCTGGGCTTTTGGGTGCCCTTGTTGGTGCTTGTAGGATTCATGGGAACATTGGGCTAGGAGAAGAACTTGGGAAGCGCCTTGTTGACATGGACCCTCATAATAGTGGAAGGTATGCCTTACTCTCAAATATATTGGCTAGTGCTAAAAGGTGGGATGATGTGGCCATGGTAGGTAACTTGCTTAAAGATAGAAGAGTGCAAAAGTCTCCAGGTAATAGTGTCCTTGAATAGTTTAAAGGCCAAGGTAAGATTATCATTATTTATGCATCTGTGACTAAAACATATATGATAAGAATATTGAATGAAGATAAAAAGCAGCCAAAGGTGGCTGAGCCCTAAGAAGGTGCAGTTGGAGGACCATTTTGACTGTGACACTAGAATTTGCTAGATATAATGTAGACAGATCTAGAGAGATGAAACTTTAAATTGGAATAGTGGAGAAAAAAGATAAAAGCAAAATGTCAGAAACGGTTGTGGTCCAAGTTTGGCCATTGGCCTTAATAAATACTGATCACACACATCTTGTGACTTTATACTGCTAGTTGAGTGGATTTTCTTTGAAATACAGCGCACAACTTGGGAGACCCTTAGATTTAAGTGGGAATTATTATGATTCCCTCTCTCTTTCCCGAGATCTGTATAATGATTTTGGAAAGTTTGGGTGCTTGAAAGTCCCCACTTTTTCACTGTCAAAGTAACTTCCTAGTCACTGCAGTATGGGAGGTAGAACATGTATAATTACTTCTGCCAGTAGGAATCAATAGAGATTAAAGTTTTTTGATCATGTTTGGTTGCTGAAACTGAATTGCATAGAAATCCAGTCTCACTGTAACTTTGTTAATATCAGCAGTACTACATGGATCGAAACAGTTAATTATCAAAATGACAATTTAAAATGGTGCATTTTCTCGACCGTGCTGTATCTGACTTATCATTTTTGGACTATAACTTTTTGATCAAAATAACATATCTGTTGGTGAATTTTTAGTTGCTTGGGGTGATGCCAGATTCTACGGTTGCATCAACCTTAAGACTTGGAGAAGCAAAAAATAAAGCAAAACCATATCTGGTGGGCCAGAGAGTGGAACCTCTAAAGTTAGATGCCCAAGATCAGCTTGGGATCTAGACGTTGTAATGTGATTGGGCATAATTATAATTAAGGCCTGCCTGGACCTGCATCTTTATTCTTACTATTAGGTCTAAAGCTACACTTGATCTTAGCCGAAAGGTCAATCCACGGTTAGAATGGGGCATGTCTGAATTAATAAGGTTAGCACATTAAAACAATGCACGTAGTCTAGCAATGTTAAATTATGGGACCCCCTTGTTTCATTCTAATTTGACACTCTATTCGGCTAGTACAGCTGCATATTGATTTCTCTTGATTGAATCAAAGTGTGGCCCTGCCACCAAAAAAAAAAAAAAAAAAAAAGTTGAATTACTTTTGGCGTTTCATGGAGTACAACATTCCCTGCAAAAATATTACTCGTTCATGACTCTTGCAGGCCTTAGAAAAACAATGCACCCTATATATCTTAGATCTCGTTGCGACCTTGTATAAATATTTATGTCATATTAATTACAAAAATTCTTATAAAATTTTAATTGTTCCCAATTGTAGGCTTTGTTTTGAATCCCCCTTTTTACAGTACATTTTATTTTGGAGGAAAAAAAATCCCTTTTCTAGGAAGTATTTTTCTTGAAAAAATAATGTATATATTGTTTTTTCTTGTACTTGATCACGAGTATTCGAAAACCCGATTAATCCTGTTTGAACAGTTGTATAGCCCAATTTAGAAATTAACTCTCCCAACGTCTATTTTTCTATTCCCAAAACTCGAATTTGAGATTTTAATTAAGAGAATTTAGTGTTTTGATACTAAATCCGCGTCATTTGTGTATATATTGTTTTGTTAAAAAGGAGAACTTTATTCTTTCCTTTTTTTTGATTCCTTGCCTTGGCCATCACCTAATATCCGAAATTTTGTTTCGATTAATTTGGATCAATCGTTGCAGAGTTCATTTTGTGGGGGCGTGTCTTCTAACATTATTTTTTCCGTACTTAGGGGAAGTCGAACTCCCAACCTAATTAAGGGACGAAAGTGCCTATCCTACTTATGCCAATAGGTGTTGGTTTATTCTTTCTTATTAATTTAAGGTTTTCTAATAACTTTTATGCATTAGTCTGTCTCAGAAGTCATTTATCTAAAATTTCTTTATGAAGCCATATATTGTTTTTCGTTGATCAGAAAATCTTTATCAGCCAAAAAACAGAAAGTTGGTTTTTTCTAAGCAAATGGAGGGGGACCTTAATATTTTAATGTCATTGAGCTTTTTTTCTTTCTTTCTTTCTTTTTTTTTTTGTTTTTTCTGTGAATATGTCATTAAGCTGCTTAGCTGTCTTATAAAATTTGCAATTTCATGAATTCAAATTGGAGGGTCACCCTTCTTCCTGCCCTACATTTACATCAATTGGGCCTTGTGGGGGGCCCCAAGGAATAAGGTATCCCAACTCCATGCCTTGGTTGAAGGGTCACCCTTCTTCTCTCTGTCCCCCCCCCCCCCCCCCCAAAAAAAAACTCCCTCTCTCCCTCTTCTGACAAAATCTGGTCCAGAAAATTTAAGTACTCATCCACTAGGATGACATTAAGGTATCCCCACTCCATGCCATGCCTTAGTTGGAAGCCATAAAGTATGATAATAATAATAATAATAATAAGCTAAAAAGAAAAATGAAAATTATTGCACACAAAACTTGCTGGTTGTTACCTTGACCAAGACTCTTGTTATTCCAACTATGGGAGACAGACACAGTACTCTTCCATAATAATATAAACCAAAACCTCATACCTTCTTGAAATCAATCAAAAAGTCATAAATCAAAACAAATCTAGTACTATACTTCAATAACCAAATTGATTTTTTTTTTAAAAATTAGAATGCATGTTATTTCTTTAGAGTTTTTAAGGCTTAATATTTCTAATTAGTGTAAAACCTAATCTTCTTTGAACCCTCTTTATAAAAAGGGGATTTTTTTTTTTTTTTTTTTTTGGTGAATAGTTGGCATTAGCTTTTCTTGCCTGTACTTCGCTTGTCACATAATTTTTTTGCCTGTACTATCTCTCCGATAATAAAGCCAGAGATGCTGCAACTGTGGGGACTGCCTTTCTTTTTTGGTTGCATATGTAACTTCACTCGAAAGCGATTGTTATTTTGCAGTTTTTGAAAAATTGAATGATGGCTAGGGTTATTGTTCTAGAGAATTAGCTAACTTGTATGACTAACAATAATAATTGAAAACAAATAAATACATAAATATTAATATTTATTAATTCAACTGATAAAAACTTTTATAATAATTTAAAAAAATTCTGAAATCAAATTTTATTAATACTAAAATTTAAAGGGTTTTACCCAGTCCCTCCTTGCGCAGATTAACCAAAGAGTAAAAATTTATAGCTCCCTTTTCTTAATAATGTAGGAAGGAAGTGAAGGTTGAGGATAACCAAAAGGATATAACATATTTTTCAAAGTAATAAGAAAGTAATTTTAACAATTGTATCATATTAATTAAGGAAAATCTATTAGAAGAAAATCCTTATTTAGTCTTTTGTTTGCTTGTGACTACAAAATCAATGATTTGAGGTTTTATTATGTTTTATTTTTATCTCTTTTTTTAAGTCTAGTCCTTTCAATAATCGAATGTGTGTCAGCTGCTCTTTCTCTTTCTTGAATTGGTGTTCATCTTGCTCGATTTACCGGGCAAATCATGGCCTAGTTTCTAGGTAGGTTATCGCTTCTTTAATTATAAGCCAAGTCTTCTCTTCATATGTCTTTTCATTTATAATGCGTACAACTTTTAGGGATCTTTGTGTGACTTTTAAAAGTTCCAGAGCCCACTTAATGGATTTGTTGAATAAGAGAGAACACACCCACATGAAATCTGAAAAGGTTTGGCAATTAATTCCATGGCATTCCACAATCCGGGGTTGATATGCTCTTACATTATTTTTTACCCATCATTGCAGTGTAGTGTTGGGTGATTATTGTTATTATTATTTTAACTTTGCCACAATATCTGAAAAATCAATGGATTCGATTAAATAATTATTAACTTAATTTTTTTAATATCTATATTTTTATTTTTAAAATTTAAATTTGAAATATTAATTAAGTAAGTCTGACCCGTAAGTCATTGGTGGTGATTAGGGTTTTGTGACGAGTAAGGGTGAAGACGTGAAGCGATAAAGAGGGTTGTTTTTGGAATTTTAAGATTAAAAGTTATATAAATATGATTATTTTTTTAAATAAATTATTATGTTTATTCTTTCTGAACTTATAATACCGGAAGGCTTATATATTTAATTTTTTAATATAAATTTTTGGTTTTTATATAAAATATTGTTTTTTATTTTTTTTCTATGAGATTGGTGAGTCGAAAGTGCAAAGTTAAGATTTCAATGTCTTCGAACTGATCGAAGAACCCACAATATGAACTTACTACCTTAATAGTTTTCTAATTTAGATTTTAGGAGATGTAATTGCTTTGTAAGATATCAACTAACCACCTTTAGGAGTTATCCGGTTTACATCAGAAACAATTAAAATGTTCGAATCGGATTAATCGAATAAAATCTAAATATCGATGGTGTAAAAAAAAAAAAACAATGATAAACAAATTACGACTTCTTAAATTGAATCATGCTACTCATGTATGATCTTGATTTTCTTAACGTTTGAAGTCAGAATATAATGATTAATTAATCAAATTATAGTGTAAAACACGTAAGCAAATCTAATCAATTGTTAAATGCCATCTACAGCTTTGGAAAATCAGTAACAAAATAACATTCCTCTCCCTCTTGGATCATTATATTACAGGAAGGCGGGCTGCAACTCCCTCTCTTTTTCCTTGATTTTCATCACTATCTTTCGAAATCATATTTTAATTAATCCATTTTGAATATATACGAGATCCTAATATGATTCTTTCGGTTTACTATATTTATCGTGCAAAGAAAGGAGAACAAAAATTAGTAATAAAACACATTATTATAAGTTATTAGGATATAGTTAAAGTGTCGATAACCTATAACTCAATTAATATCATTCTTTCTTTTTTTAAATTTTGAGTTTGAATCTCTTATATATATATATATATATATATATATATATATATATATATATAATGTAGTTAGAGTGGTGGTGAGCATAAAATTCAAGTCACTTCGCTTCAAAGTTGCAATTTTAATGATAAGTAACCTAAGTTAAAATGTATAGGGCAAATATTCCACCAGGCCTAGGTCTCTAGATTTTGATTAAGACAAATAATCCGCAACTCACCAAATTTCTTTTTGCAGAGGATGGAGTCAAAAATATTGCCTTTTGGGTGTATGAAGTCACAGCATGCCACTAGAGGTTGTGAGCGGAATCAAGTGGTCTTTCAGAAAACAAGATTAATATTTTGATATTTAATTTATATATATATATTTTTTATTATATATGGATTTAAATATAAAATTATCAGATCAGAAGAGAGAGATTTATTCTACTAAACTATCTCAAATTTATATAATTCATAATATATAAAGGAAGATGTGAATGTAATTGTCAAAGCACCCCATACATGATCCAATGTCACATTATCTCTGCAAAAAACAATAATTATTATTCTGGAATGAAGGGTGTTCATGAGAAACTTTATGATATCTTACTCTTACCGACCACATGCAAGGGTATGGAATCCAATTAACTTCTGGGTCCCACCTTCGAATGGTCTTGTAGTATGGTATAGGATGATAGAAGCTTTAGGTGTCAGAACCCTTTTCTATTATTTTTAAATAGTTTTTCTTTTGGCCTTTTTCATTCTTGTAATTTATTTGATTTTTTTTTTGCCCATTATGAGTAGTTGGGATAAACATCTTTCAAAAGTATTTTATTCTATCCGAAAATGGTCATAATATAGACTAAAATTATTCTTTTAAGGTTAATTTGAAAAATACCATCTTAACTAAAATAGAATAAAGTTTATAGTTTTTCACATATATTAATACTTAGAAATATATAGATTATTTGATAATTTTTTTTTTTTTTTACCTCATCAGCATTGTGAGTTATCTTTCGATTAATTTAGTTTGAATATCTGCGATAGCTTATTATGAGTGACTCTTTTAGTCTAATTTTTTCTATTCTTAAATTTTAAATTTAACATTTAATTAAAAAATTTAACATTTTATCTCACTAGATCGACTATCCATTGATATTTGATAATGGTTTATACATCCCAAAGGAAGTGCATGTTGGAATATAGTTCTTGAAAGAAAAATCATAGGAAGTTAATTTAGGTATTTAAGAAAAATTAATAGACAATAAGCTTTTACCAAAAGATGAAGAAAGAATGGTGCCTCTTATCCAAGTCCTTTATTATGGTAGGACTAACCCCCCCACTCCCTCCTATATGAGGTAGTAAGACAAGTAGGAGAAATAAGAATATATCCTTTACAAGTTCATCCAACTCCGCTACCATACTCGCAGCCCTTTCAAGGAAATTTGAATTTCTGTTTAGAGAGCAATAAAAGCAAAATTTGCTATTTAAAATTAAATAATGCATATCATTTTAATGATCTCCCAATGTTATCATATACCTGCTTTGAAATTTCTCTGGTGTCTTATTACTATTCAACCCAGCCTTTTTTTTCTTCCTGGTGGGGCAAAGTGAAATTTGAAATTTGAATCCCTAGAGTTGACCTCCTTACAGATGAAGAATTTAAAATTATTTTGAATGTTCATTTTATAATCCTTGTGTTCATAGTTTTTTTTTTTTTTTTTTTAAATAAATGACAAATATGCTGAAGAGGAGAGAGTTAAGGATGAAAATTAAAATGGGTGGAAATTTTTTGTTCTTATTAATCATTTATAATTACTGAAACTTTTAAATAAATTTGGATAGTCCTTATGATCTCGGTTGAAAAGCCGAAATTATTAATTAGGATATATGCTTTAAAAGATCAAAAAAAAAAACAGAAATTAACTGATGCCCGGTTGAATCAACGATTAGATATTGATATTTTTTAATTAAAATCTCAAATTTAAATTATATATATAAAAAAAAAGGTGTCGGAGAGTTTTGTCTCTTAAGTGGATATTGGTAGTTTATCCTAAAAAAAAAAAAGAAAGAAAAAATGAAATGAATTATCCTCCAAAGTTTTTATGCTCTTTTTGAGTGTGTTTAATAAATAATTAATAATCTTAAATATGAAAAATAAATAATGGCCTTGTTCCCTCTTAATCTTTGTAATTTTCAAGAAAATTTTCCTTTTTCAGAGAAGGCAAAAAGTTCTGCCCATTGTGGTCTACCAAATGGTGACCACTGCAACCCTTGAAAGTTTCAAAACCCTAGAGTTTTGTTACCTTATGTAGACCATATCAAGTTCATCATTTTATGGGTTGGATATTAAAAAAAAAAAATTAATTTCTATATATATTGTTTAAATATCATTTTGCTTCTGAACTAAGTTATAATAGAAATTATAAAAAAAATTGATTTATTTTTATTTTATGTTATTCTAATATTAAAATAAAAATAAAAAATTTAAAAATAAAAATACATAGTTCAGATGGTTGGGTTTGTGAGTTCCAAGGCTACGGTTTTGGCTTTGGGTGATTACACAGGCATCGAGGATTAAACCTTTGCTGCTCCATGATTGGATTGATTACGTCATCCTCAATCCTGATTGTTCGAAAACAAAAATCAAATCTCATCAATTGGTAACAAACATCCGGCAAAGCAGCGTTCAATTTTCCAACTTCTGATGTCTTCTCTGATATGCTCTCTGCCTTTGAAGTCGGTGCTCCCAACGGTCTTGATTTCTAGGAAACCCACCTGCCTACCTCAATGCAATACAACCTAATGTACCTGATCACATCTCCTTAACTGCACATTAATTGCTGTCCTTCTTTTAGCATTCTCTCTCTCTCTCTTTCTAATTTTCCTCCTAAGTAATGACCTCCCAATTAGAAATAGAATATTAATTGACTTAGTAAGGCAAGGGAGAATTTTTTAACAGCCGGTACGTGGCAGTCAAGGAACAAAAAGTTCAACACCCCTTCTTGACACGTGTACCATCACCGTGACACGTGTACCATCAGTGTGACACGTGGCAACCCGCTAATTATGTGTCTTCTGCATGTTAATTATGGTGGTTCTCTTAAGTCATAATCTTTGTCAGCTGGTCCAATACGGCGTCGTATTGTGATCGGTTGCCTTCTAAAATACGCTTTGGGGGTCCTCTAAGAAACCCCTTCCAGCCGACACAAATACCCCTCTCGTTTTCTCTAAGGTTGAGTAATTTTAGTAAAAGGACGATTTTAGTCCCCTCCCCTAGTATTCTACAAGGATATTTTGGTCATTATGTGATGGAGAAAAGTAACCGTTTTATTTGCTGGAATAGTGGTAAATAACACCCTGAAAATGGAGAAATAGAGTGGGGGATTAAATGGGTAAAGCAGTCTCAGTCCTTTACAGCAACTTGACAAATTTAAGATGGGTTACAGATTAAATGTCAGAGGACTGCAGGTTCTCTGCGGTATGTTTAACCCAACCACACAAGAAAAAAGAAAACCTTCTTGTATGCTCTCCCTCTCTCTCTCTCTCTCTCTCTCTCTCTCTCTCTCTCTCTCTCTCTCTCTCTCTCTCTCTCCATGTAGAGTTATTACAGAGAAATGAGTGTAACCCCAGTGGGTTCTAAAAGTTAACCAGAGAATTAGAAACCAGGGTTAAAAAACACCAGTGGTTAAAGAAGGACAACCACAAGCACATTGCACAGATTTTTTATTCTCTCTTTCATACCACATCTCTCTCTCTCTCTCTCTCTCTACTCTCCCACTCATCATCATCGTCATCATCATCAATTCCAATTCTTCGCCTTCATCGAAAAAAAAGGAGGGGTCTAAAAGGGTGGTCTCCTTCTGTTACATCCATAATTTTCATTTTTTATTTTTTCCTCTCTACCATGAACAGAAAACAAAAACCCTAATCATCCATTTTAAAATAGAAAACCCCTTTAAAATTTTTAAAGCTCTTTATCACATAAACCCTAAATGGTTTGAGCACTTGAGCCATGGACTTGACCACAAACACAAGCACTACCAACACAACTAATACTACTACTAAAACCCCAGAACTAGATGTTGAAACCCCTTCAAAGATCCACCAAACCAAGCCCTTATCCTTCACCAACGGCGTACTTAAGCGCCACACCCACAACCCTTTTCACCACCACCATGTGCCACCGCATGCGGCGGCGGCCGCTGTGGTGACTTACAAAGAGTGCTTGAAAAATCATGCTGCCAGCATAGGAGGCCATGCTCTTGATGGCTGTGGAGAATTCATGCCCTCCCCTACTGCTTCCGCCACCGACCCCACTTCACTAAAATGCGCCGCGTGCGGTTGTCACCGGAATTTTCACCGCCGTGACCCAGATGAGCTTCAGCCACCTTCATCAAACACCCAGTTGGTGATTGAGTACCATTCCCCCAACCGCCACCACCCACTGCCGCCGGCCCCGCCGCAGCAGCAGCAAAATCACCCCCATCAATCGCCGTCGCATTCTACGTCGCCACCGCCAATTTCATCCTCGTACTACCCTCCTTCCGCCCCACAAATGTTGTTGGCTCTTAGTCATGGAGTCCCCGAAGTTTCTCCCCCAACCACTTCCCCTCATCCGAATAGCAGAAAAAGGTTTAGGACAAAATTCACCCAAGAACAAAAGGAAAGGATGTTGGAATTTGCTGAAAAGGTGGGATGGAAAATGCAGAAGAAAGACGAGGATTTGGTGTCTGAATTTTGCAGTGAAATTGGAGTGGGTAGAGGAGTGTTGAAAGTTTGGATGCACAACAACAAAAACACTCTGGGAAAACGAGATGTTACTAATGAGAGTGCTAGAATTAATGTTGTTGATGCTAATGCTACCGCCACCCCTACCGCTACTGCTGCTGTTTCTGCTGCTGCCGTTCCTGGTACTACACATGCTGTTCCAACCACTAATGGGACTTCTTCTTCTTAATCTTCTTGACCAAAGTAATAAATAATTTCTTCTTCTTGTTCTTTTTTTTTTTTTTTTTTTTTTTTTTTAGATCAGGATATAGGCGTTAAGTATCTTGGGGTATTTTTATTTCGATTAGTTATCTTTTTTTTTTCCACTTTTTTTTTTGGGGGGGGGGAAGGTTTATTAAAATTGATGTGAATCATGACCACTACCACTTTGTTGTTGAGGGGAAAATTAGTAGAAGAGTATCTTCAAAAAGGGAATTTATTTTGCCAAATTTGCTTTTCTTGTTTCTGCATTTGATTTCTTGATCTATAATTGAATTTATGCAAGAGGGTCTATGAAATATCTTAATCCATATTGTGAGGTTTCTTAAAAAAAAAAAGAAAAAAAGAAAAAAAGAAAGCAAATGGTTTCAAATGTCT
Source organism: Dillenia suffruticosa (assembly GCA_033439265.1). Classification (NCBI taxonomy): domain Eukaryota; kingdom Viridiplantae; phylum Streptophyta; class Magnoliopsida; order Dilleniales; family Dilleniaceae; genus Dillenia; species Dillenia suffruticosa. Next base: position 3,391,094 of record JAVTVX010000029.1, on the reverse strand, counting down.
GGTTTCTTATTCTCATTATGTTTTAGTTATTCTAAGCCTTATCTACTAGCCCAAGCTTTTCTCCTCATCCAGACAGTGCAGTTTCTCAATTCTTTGAATCTGATGCCTCCTCCTTTGCCTTATCTTCTGTCTGAAAGCAAGAGGCAAAAAGCATACTGTAGGCTCATCATGCATAAACAGTATTCTAATTAATCTCATTTAATTGATAGCCTTATTTAATGCTTCAACTAATGAGCATCAATCCTTATGGCTATAAATCCGCATCTATTTAAAAATGCATAAATGAATTGTGTTGTTGGCTTCTTATTGGATGGCTGGTTGGTTTTTGGATATGAAACCCTAACTCTAGTGTAGAAATAATTGATGACCCAATGCTAATTGTTTTAGCAATTGAAGTCTGTCTTTGGCTGTGTTATTTTGCTTCTAGTAATTTTAAGATGGATGACATAAATTATGAATTAAATGGGTAAAATTTTGGTTTGCCTCTAGGTTAGGGATGAGTTGGGTAGGGTAGTTTCAGGGCAATTAATTAATCTTTGACCTCACTTTTGTATTAATGTGATTAAACAAAGTAATCTTCCAGTTTCCTCATTTAGAGAGTGGTTTGTTTAATGTTCCTTTTTTCTTTTTTCTTTTTATAACATTTGTTCAATGGAAAAGACGAAAACTGTATTCAGTGTGTCTTCCTACCATCAGTCTCTTGTGGGTTTGTTTGGCTATGGAGTCATTGGTGAAGTCACTATGTTTGTTTTTTTTTTTTTTTTGTTGGGGGGGGGGTGTTCAGCGTTACTCATCAATTTTTGTGTTTTTAACTTTTTTTTTTAATTAAACAATTAAAAAAAAACAACAAAACTTGTAACTTTAGCCATATTAAAAAAAAATCATCTTGGTTGGTTCAAAAGCCATACGAATTTAACCTTTTTTTGAATTAGTTTGTTTGTAATTCTTTATACGATGAAAATTATAACCGCGAACCATAAACAAGGTTGTATTATTGATCAAACGTTAATAGTCTCAAATGCAATTGCAAAGATGAAATATTCGTCGGCGGGAATAGTTTAAGCGGTAGAATTTTTTATTTTCATCCTCACTTTTTCGATTTAAATCTATTTGATTGCATCTGTACAAAAGAAAAGGATGACTTGTCCTCACACGCAATACAATGATGAAATGTCCTCCATTTTCATAGCACAGGAGCCCTTTCTCTCTGTAACCCTCTCTCATTTCAGAGGAAATAGTAAAGATTTCAATGATGTATTTTGTTTATTCCGATTTAAATATATTTTTTAAAATTATTATATAGAAATTAAGTAAATACTTGAATAATCATAATCGTAGATAAAATTGGTTTTAAAATAATATTTAAAGTGAAATTAAAAAAAAAAAAATTAAAAACACTCGAAGTAAAACGGAGGGGGTAAGATGGAAACTTCAAACCCTTCACCCATCTAAAAAGAGAGAAGTGATTAACTACGTTAACTACGGCCTCTTAACGAAAGCGGGTTGAGTCGATTGTCACGGGTGCCCCATTTGGGTCCACGAACCAAAGTCCAACAATATACTAAGCCATTCGTTACAAATGCAACAAAATCTTCCTTCAATCATCCTCTTTGTTTTAGTCAATCCCAGAAATTTTTCTCTGTTCTTTTATGTGGTAGAAAGGAAAAGGAAACCCCAAATCATGGTTGGTCATTTCTAGGGATCCAGCCACAATTTTCGAGACCATTTTCCTTAATAATAAAAATCTCACAGTGGCCAATGGTGTATCGGGATTAGACCCTTTTACAACATTGACATGAAGAAGCCACATGTTTGTATTCTTTAAAAAAAAAAAAAATTGGGTCTGAAACCATCCTACATGATGGAGATGTCACATGAACATGACATTTGGAATTCCATATAGATGCTGGTAATTTCAATTGTGTTTTAATGCTTCCTCACGTGTTTCTTTCAAAAGCATGGACAAAACCCACTTCCAAACGAAATTTCCTTAAAAAAGGATTTGTTTTTGATGGAATCACATGTTGAACACATGAATCATATGATGCCTTTCATGGAGTATCGACATCCACACAATTAGGGTATTTATGTTATTGAGGATATTAAGCCTCGTGTGAGTGTCTGAATTAAATTTGTTTTCTCTTGCCATGTCATACATTCTCGAAATATATTACGGACCTTCTTTTTTTTTATATATAATTTACTTATATATCTTTTTGAGGAATTAAAAAAAAAAAAAAGATGTGGGTAATGCAGTTTGTTGCTCTTATATCCTAAATGCAAAATAATTAATAAAACTTCTATTTATTAATTTAAAATTTTGAAATGGGTCGATAATTATAACTAAATATAAAGCAATCATTCGAATTGAGGACCTCAAGACCTCTGCCAACCATGACTTACTCAACTAGTAGGTTCTTAAACCTGCAGAAAAGTATTAATAGAAACCACCCCATCATTTCTGGTCCTTCTGCATTAGCATTGTAGTCAAATAGAACCTTAAAACGCTCACAACATTTTGTAAATTTCCCATGTTTTCTCTACTAAAACCTAGTACATTGTCTATACTTCCAATTCAAGCCCCAGGATAGGAGGATCACGAGGTCTAGTTGAATCTGCTTTAGTTGTTCGTTTGCCGTTTCGGAATCCTCAGCCAACTGATTGCTCCATCCTGCTCCCAATCAGCAACTTATGTTCAAAGAACCATGCAGTTCAAAAATTAGAAGAAAAAGATTATTTTAAATATGAAATATGTTCAATAATTATCGTCCATACATGGTTACGGGCTCAGTTAACCCCAAATAAAATCTGTGATATAAAGAGAAAATTGAACTTTTACTTACAAATTTTATTATTTATTATGTAGAAAAATTCTTAATTTAATTAAAAATCACCAATAGAGTATTTATTAGTCCTTTTGTGATCAATAAATATATAGTATATATCACATTGAATATGTTCCCACTTGAAATATTTGTTTAATTCAAAAACATGGGAGTCTACAAGATTGGCCACGAAAATGACAAGAGATAGAAAAAGGCAAAGTTGGTAACGTCCGGTAGAGCTAGGGGCCTATTGGAAAAATTAATTTTGTATACGAAAAAAGACGATATATCCAAAAGCGAAAGAGCCAAATTGTCTTAACCCAAAGAGGAAAATGATGAGATGAGTGAATGGTGCCCCATTTCCTTTTCTTTGAAGAAAGTGGAGGGCATGTGACCTTGTCAGCCGTAAAGAGTTTGGGCTTATCAAACTCATTTAAATTGATGATCAAATATTTTATTTTTTTAATTAAAGATTTTGAGTTCAAGATTTAAGAATGACAAAAAAGAATTTGGGAGAGCTAACCCTTCAAATAGATTAATAATATTTAAACTGAATTAATAGAATAAAATCTAGATATCGGTGGTGAAAGCAAAAGAAAAAAAAAAGAGTTTGGGCTTTAACAAGGTTCAATTCGGCTCCTAATTAGATCTCATCTAAATGAAAAATCAAAATATGTCCATCTATTTGTCAATGGGCTAGAGAAGTTGGCCCAAATTATAAATGCTCGGCCCATGTTTATATATATATATATATATATATATATATGTATATATATATTATATTTGGTATAAACAATTGGTATGTAAAATTATATTTTGATTAATTCAATTCAAAATCAATTATGGGGGAAACTTTTTCAATATAGCCTTTTCCATAATCAAATTTTGAACTAAAGATTTAATTAAATAATTTAACACGCTTATCCATTAAACCGTTCTTATTACGTAGGTTGGTGGAAGAATTTATGATGATCTTCGATCTCTTGGGATTTTCTGCTGAGTTTTAATACCCATTTATGGTAACTGAGATCACACTACTCTAATAACTACCCATCATTTTATCATTCTGTTTTACTAGAAATAATGTCTGTTGGATATTGATCCAACGATTACTATCGGTACCAAAGCACACAAAAATTATAGAAGAACCTTAAATTTGGTGGTTTAGAATTTATCATTCGTTTTCTCTGCAAAATGTAGACTTTCCACAACCGCCCTCTACTTCGCATGTACGATGCTCTTAAGGAACTACAATGTTCGGAGGATTACTATTCTTTAGCAACATTTTAGTCCATCTCCATAGTCTGAGTGGGGGCTGGAGATTGACAAATCGTGAAGTGTTGCTTATTGACCATTTTCACTTTGAAAAATAGCTATTTTCTCGACTTCATTCCACACCAAAAGACATATTGTGAAGTAATTTATCTTGAATGAATAAATAATCACTAATGAACTTGCTTTTTCTAATTTAATTTTTAGTACATTTTGTTCTAAGAATTGGTTTTGAAGAATAAAATGCGCAGTAGTTTGTTAGCAATGCATAGGGAATAATATGAAATAAACTTATGTTGTTTCTTTTTCTTTTACAATATCCATACAAACTCTTAGATGAATGAGCAAGCAAGCTAGCTAGGCAAACTCCCTAGAGGAGATGATTAGTCGCATATGATGATCAAGAGAAATATCCTAGCTGAGGGTTCTCCAACTATTAGGTAAGTGTTACAATCGTGCATCTATCTTTTCCTTTTTGTATCAATGCAGGCTTTGAAATTTTACCCCCCCCCCCCAACATTTAACCCCGCCAAACTCCACATTGTACATAGGACTAACCGAAAAGGTGACTCGATAGATTTTTATATAGAGAGCCTAAGTTAGAGAGATAATAAAAGCAATCGATGACAATGAATTTTGAGCATAGTGACATGACCTTTAATGATACTAAGCTTAGTGCATGGATGTGCAGTGTCGACTACTTTTTTTATTGGCAATATTTCTGAACCAGTGCAAGTAATGCAACTTAGAACAGATTTTCCTAGCTCTGAGCAGCCAATCTTATATTGAGCATGACACTGAAAGTTCTTCCTAGGTTATTGTTGTTGATAAACCATTTAATGCATTTAGATTCATCTTTTCTTACCTTTTGTTGCCAAGGTCTCTTTGTTTGGCATCACGTATGGTGTCATCGCATCACCCCTAGCTTTATTTCCCATGGGACATGGCAGCGTAACCATGCAAGGATTGGGATATTTTGTATGTCTTGACATCTACCAGATGAAATTAACGTATACCTGAACATTGCTCCCTCCATACCCATTGCCTAACTCGAGAACTTTCTCATCCATCCTCACATGGAAAATATCTAATCATTGTTAGATAAAGCCAAAAGTTCACAAATATCCATCTCTAGCTTGGATATTTCTTTTATTTGATTTGATCTACGAGCAGGTGTACAAGGATTGGAATGAATAACGTAATTATCTTACAAATGTGGTGATTACATTGACCATTCTTATTGCAAATACATGTTAAATTAAATTAAAGGAAAAATATATATCAAAAAGCTTGATTTACAAGTTTGATATATGAAACTAAACTTGATTTACAATAAATTATATTTCAATTGATACTTTTTTTTCTTTTCCCTATAGAGGTTTTGAGTTTAAGTCTCTCGTATATATATAAAAGCTTGATTTACAAGTGCTTTAACTTGCTTAAGCTATAAGCTTTCTAATCTATATTTTCGGCACGAGTGAGTTTGAGTTTTAATCACTTTGTTAAGCACATTATTCGAAACCTTTTTCCATTAACGACCAGCATGATTAGATATGTGGGCCTTTTAAACTTGAATCTTTCCTAATTAAATGATCCTCTTGATCTCATTTGTTAGGTAAAATCCCTTTGGGCAATGCCTCCAATGTTGGATAAGATTGATATATGAAATAAAAAACTGGTGTCACCCCATGTTCCATCAATTTTGGCTATTATTATTTGAAGATCTAAAATGCATGATAAAAGAAAAAAAAGACTTTTGAAGGAAACTAAATCTTAGCTAGGGTTTTCTTTAACCGGTGAGAAGACGGAAATCAGATTTCAATCAACTTCACTGCAAGACATAAACCTAACTCCATCCCAAGTTTGTACAACAATTTCAATGATCTTTTCTCTTAACTAAACTCTCCCTTGTCGTCTTTACTGGACATTCCTAACATATCGATGGAAAAGATTCAATCAAAGCCTTAAATAACATAATAACACAATCACATCTTTATACATATATTATCTTAATAGAAGTGACCTGCGATCACACAATTCAACCATAAAAAGAACTAATACATAGCATAATCAAATCACGATAACCCCTAAAATAAGGAAAATAAGAAAAGTGAATAGAGGAAGAGAAGGGATCACAACCACACACACACCAAAAGAAATATCGAAAGATAGCCTAAGATTATCCATCTCAGAGATATTGATACTAATTCCCATTTGAAGTAGGTGAAGCGCACTCACTAACCACCTCAGTCTGCACTTCTCTGCGGTGAAAGCTCCTATGGCAGCCACAAGCAGCACAGATGAAAGCATCATCGCTACCCTCTTCACCGCTAGCCATAAACTCTCTGCACCCATCTACCACGTACCCTCCTGTGTTGGCAGCATGGTTCTTTTGGCACTCTACATATCTCACACTCTTATATGTGAGAGATGAGGTGGTTGAGTCTTCTCTCTTCACTACAACTTGTCGCTTCTTCATGTTCTCTTAGTCCTTGAAAAAACCCAAAGATTCACTAGCTGAAGCCAAGCAGTAGGAGGGGAATGTAGAGAGAGTTGTAGGGGAACAAAAAGTCGTTTGGATGACGGAAGTGGATTATGATAATTTTGCAACCCTAGATTGCTACTTTATAGCCCGGAAATCACTCTCTCTGGTCCTTTCTACAGTGTAAAAATATTATAAAAAATAGTTAACACTTGTTTTACATTTTATCTTCACGTAACTTGAATGTTCTTATTTGTAAGAGTTAAGCTAGGTTCGCAACTTTATTTAATGCAGGTGAATGATAATTCTTACCATAGGAAATGTATATTTCGTATCAAGTAAAAACTCTTTATTATCACTAAATTTGTTATGGTAAGTCTTTGCATATTTTTCAAATTTCCTAGCTATTTTAATTCGTAAATATAGTAGGTTGTCAAGCCATCATAAACCCTATTCACTATGTTGTCAACATCTTTTCCCCTGGCTAAACAAGTTTAAGCCCTGAACCCATTTGCCAGTTGCCAACATTCCAAGTGGTTAAATTTGTGCAAATATTAGCAACCCTAATTAAGTTAGAAGGGAACGAAACTGATGTGCTATGAATTAAGTGTGTTGATTTGGAGTTATGTATGATTAATGCAAACCCTCGAAATGATAAGAAACCTTTAATGCTTTGGTAGGAAAGTGCTTGTTTTGTTATAGAATGACCAGCTAAGCATAGCTGGATTTAAGCCCAAAACCATTTGTGGCCCCTCAAATGAAGAAATTGGATACTAATTGGAGAGGAAAAGCCACGTTGCGGATGTGGGGTTGGGTTGGGGTGGGGTGCACTAAAATGATGCCATCACAATAAGCTTCTTCGTAACAATTGACAAATCGTAGCCAACTTAAAAAATAAAAATATTATATTTTTTTATTAAATCTCAATTTTAAAATTTTAAAATAAAAAAATTATATTAAAAGAATTATTCCTTAAAATTAGTCTAATAAATATTCAAATCAAATTAATTATGGTACGACTCTGATACCCATTGATATAGAGGGATAAAAAAAAAAGAAAAGAGGCCAATAAGCTTATTCTTAGATTTGGCCTAAAACTAAAAGCGGTCTATCCTTCCTCCTCGTGAGTGTTTTTGCATCACGAGATTGATTATAATTTAATGCCATGGCAACCCATCTAGGCATCAAAATCTTATGACATGAAACGCGGTCTAGTCAAGTCCCCCTTTTCTTTATGAAATTTAATGGGTTTTCCTTTTTTTTTTCTTTTCTTTTGACGTCTATAAAAAATAAGGCTTTATGGCCATATAATCACGCTATTGAAGCCAAAATATATATATATATATATACATATATATATTTTTTGGTATCATGCCTTGCCTACCAATTTAGTATCTAGAGTTTCGTCCCGATTAATCTGGATCGATCGCTTGTAGGGCCCACTTTGGGGGCCAGGTCTTCCGGTGTTGATTTTTCTGTTTTTATGGGAATCGAAACCCCGATTATAATTAAGGAATATCAATTCCCGAACCAACTGAACCATCTGACGATATTGAAACAAATATTAGTTTTACGGTTTGGTATTCAAAATATGAAAAAGTAAAAATATATAGGAGGGGAGAGTTTTTGGTTTATATATTATGTACATATATTATGCATGCTATTTGTCATGAGAATTTTAATCTTAATATATTGTGCTTGAATTCTGAATTAGATATATAACAAATTTTATATAGACTGTTTCATATTTTCTGGGTCTTGCTCCATAATTCCACAACACTTCTATCATGAAACCATTTAGTCCACCCCCCCCAAAAAAAAGTTTCCATGGTAGATAACATTTTAATATCATACCAACGTTCGATTTTTATAATCTTTTATATATATAGTTTTATTTAATGTATGTGACATATAAACTATTGTACATAGTTAATAAGTTTATTAATAGACATCAAAATACCAATCTTAAAAAAAGGGCATATTTTAGATTAAACCATGAAAGCTATATAACATAAAATTATAGAATAATTCAGCTCACAAAGTTTCATAGCTATTTTGACTGTGAAAAGGTGTCATGTTTCATTTTATACTTATAGTCATAGTAAGTCTGCCAAGCCATTGTAAACTTTATTCACTTTCTTGTCAATACGTCACTTAGTTAAAATGAATTTGACGCTCAATTGGTTCGGGAACTGATATCTTTTGATCATGATTGGGAGTTCGATCTCCTATAGAAACAGAAAAATCAACGTTGGGAGATCTGCTCCCTCAATTGGACCTACAAACGGTCGATCTAAATTAGTCGGGGCGAATCCCAATATAGTGAATTGGTGGCTTAGCCATGGTATAAAAAAAAAAAAAAAGAATTTGACCCTAACCACTTGCCTATATTTCAAGTGGTTAAATTTGGGTAAAATATTGGCAACCACCCTAGTTAAGTTAGTATGCAAAGACATTGATATGATACGAATTAAGTGTGTTGCTTTTGAATTATACATAATTGATGCAAACCCTAGAAATGATAAGAAACCCTTTTAATGGTGGAAAAGTTCTTGGATTGTTATAGAATCACCAGCTAAGCAAATTTGAGTTCTTAACCTAAAACCTTTGGTGGCCCTAAAAAAATACCAATTAGAAGGAAAAGCCAATTGTGGCTGTGGGGTACTAAATTGATGTCACCACAATAAGCTTCTCCATAGCTTTATTTAGCCCAAGACTAAAAATGGTGTATTGCATTTGATAAATAAGCTGGCCAAACTCGTACGACCACAAAGGATTTCCTGATGTGTGTGTTTGCATCTCAAAGATTGATTATAATTCAACACCCTAGCAAACCATCCACGCACCAAAATCTCATGACAAGCACATAGTCTAGCTAGGTCCTTCTTTCATTTTCCTTAAGTAATTTAATTTTCTTGCTTGTATAACAATAAGCATTAATTTTTATTTTGCTCAAAATATTAAAAAGAAAAAATATGACACGAATACGAGACGCGAGTTTTTGGTTTATACATTACTAGGTTTTTTTAAGAGAGAGAGAGAGAGTCGAATCCAAGGAAATTGTACGGGCGTCTTATATATTATGGCATCCGAATATATATATTTGTTGCATTTAGAGGAGATGAATCCAAATTAAATGCTTACTGACACCACTCCGGAGGTAGTCGCACCGATTACGTTTTTAGCAAGCAGGCCTTAGACTGTATGTGAAGGATCATTCAGCACATGCACTTGCAGTCGCTCGCTGAAGCTAAGTTTCGTTAGCTAATCTGCACAATTATTGCCTTCCCGCAAAGTGTGCAATATGCATCACTGTAACCTCAAATTATTTACTCATGCAACTCCTTATGATACATGGAAAGCTATAGTGGAGGTACTATTAGGCAAAATTTTCTATAACTTGGATTCGTGATTTTAGAGTTACTTTGGATTAGCGGAGCTCCACACTGGAATAGATTTTATGCAAATAACTCCCTCACCTCAAGGCAAATTTCTTTCTATTTTTACTTTGGTGGGCAATTGGAATTCAAAAATTTAAGTTTCTATTGATTATTTTTGGAAAGAACAGAGTCAACCTCCAAATTGTATTCAAATAATTCTTCCATTTCTGCTCCGTTTTCTTCTGATCAACCTTGGTTACTCAAGTCTTAATCTCCCAAAAGAAGGAAGGGAAAAAAAAAAAATGAGAAAAGACGAGTCGTTGAAGGGCTTAGAAAAGAAGACAAACGTAGAACGCAACATGACCAAAACCAATAGCAAATTTCCTTTAGCTTCATGATTAAGAGATTAAGATGTCATGTCCATATCTCTCCTTAACTAACATTTCCACCATTCGCATGGTTTGTGTGGGGGGACCCAATAAGGATTTAACTTTGAGGGATTTCTAAACATTATGACATGGGAGGGCCAAACAAATCTAGAAAGCAATTGTCATTTCTTATCTCTTTCAACCCAATTTGTTGGGCTATACATTTTAGTTCTAATTAGGTGTCTAGTCTACTTTGGTCTTCAAAATGAAATCTGTATACAATTATTATTATTATTATATTAAAATTGTTCTATAGACTGTAGGATTCTAAAATTTCTTGATATCTCATCAAATCCTAGGATTTGGTTTTTCATAAACCAAGAGCATGAATGACAGGTAAATTACATATGGTGAGTGGTTTCCTTAGAAGCATAAAATAGCTTCCCTATGGTGATGTTGTTGGGGGGAAAGATATGAATTCATTCATTAAAGTTAATTGATGATCTTTATAAAGTTCACACGTAATTTTGACACAATCATACAGACTGTCCTATGAGGAAAGAGAAGAAATCTTTTTAATTTTTGCGCACAATATCCAAATTAGTGGGTGAAAAAAAAAACGTATAATGCAGACATTTTATACTAAGCAAAAAATTCATATAGTAATACTCAATCGAAGTAATAATACCGATCGCAATTACTATTTTTAAATGAAAATAACTTAAGTTAAAAATTAAAGCAGAATTCATCATAATTGTTGTGCAAGAAAAGTGCATAATTATCTTACATAAGGCACAGTTAGATTCACTACATTATGGGCACAAAGTACAAATTAAATTAAAAAAGAATCTGCCCTTGTTTATCAAATTGATTTCGATTATGGAAAGCCTAAAAAGCAATTCAACAGTTGTTAAAGTAATCAATCAACCCAACGTAGCCTAGCCTATGCCTAGTGACAAGTTTGATTTCATAGAATTGGGGGTTTTTTTTTTTTAATTGTTATTTTTACTTTTCTCGGCAAAGCTTGTTAAGAGAAAGATAAAGGGTTAGTTACTTAAGAAGAGCTTTGAATGATTGAAAGAGACCTAAAGAAATGTTTGAATAAAAAGATAATGGAAGGTGAGGTCCTTGTGCTTCTCACCCACCCAACCCCATCTTGCAATGCCAATAGTGTAAAAAGCTCTAATTGTGGTTTGAGTTTCAGCTTTTTGTCAAGTTTAGAAAAAGAGGCATCTTAGGCCTTCTAAGTCTCTTTTTTTAATCTCTTTCTTTTCTCTAGAAATTTGTGCATATGGGTGTCTTTTTTTCATAAAGGTAAAACCATAGTTGTTATCATGAATATGTTATGTAATTATTGAAAAATTATATCATACCATATAATTACATTAGAACCTACTTGAGATGGCTATATTTTAGCTTTTTCTCCTTCTAAGTCTCTTTCCTACTCTCTTCTTATAATAGAAGTGAAAAGCCACCATCACCATACAAAATGCAATGTGTCCTTAACTATATTAAATTGAATACACCCAGCCCAGATTCATACAGTGTATGTTTAAATTTAATATTTTTTAGACATCGATATCTTTTAATTAATATCTCGAATTCAAATTTTATATATAGAGAAAATATATTTTGGGAGAGTTTTGTCTTTTAAGCGTCTAACTCAGTTTGAATTAGATTTAGTGAAATTCAATATAGTTGTCTGATATCAATTGTTTACAAAAAATATTTCTTTGATATATTTGTAAAATTTTATTAGAGAAAGATACACATTTTATTAAGTAAGCTAAAGGAGTGTTGAGTTGCATCCCTAGGTTGTGTTAGATTCGACTAGAATTTCATGGGAAATCATAGATAACCAAAACAAGTTATTAATCAAGATGGGGACAGATCAATAATTGAAATAATTTGACTTAATTCGTGTTCATTAGACCCAACTCCATGTAATTGTGAACAGCTAAGTGTATTTATCACTTGACAACCTATGCATTTTGTATGTATGTGTAAAAAGGAATATTCTAGCTAACACTTGGAGAGGGGTTGCCAAAAGTTTCTAATCATGTACCAAAAGAATATGTTATTTTTGATAATGAGTCAACCTCTAAAGCTAATCTAGTATCTAATTATTGTTTTCGAAGCTTATCCTTTTTCCCTCCATGAAGTTTCCATTTCATGAAAAATTTAAATGTGCTTTGGTTCTATGTCTATATTATTAACATTGGCATGCACAATGGCATAGTTGGTTCAGTGGTTTAACACTAATTTTTTTTAAACAATATTTTGGATTCGATAAATGTCGAAGGAGATTTGTTTTTTAAAAATCTAACCCGACTCAAATCGAATTTAGTTGGTCTAATATAATTATCAGATATTGGTAATTTATTTTTTTAAAAAAAAAACCATTGGTAAGCCAAAAATTTTCAATTATTAAAAGAAAAAAAATGAAAGGGAATAAAAAAGGGGGAAAATTGTTTCATGTTTCGGCTTGCTTTTTTCCTTTTTCCCGATTCCATATTCCTAGGTTGCATTTTTGCGGGTAGCAATATGTGGACCTCTACGAATTCGAATTGGGCTTTGGAAGGCCCATAACTAAGGAGCGGGCTCAGGCCCACATAAGGTCTTGCAGTCCTAATTTTGTAGACAAACTTGGGCCCACATGAGGTATTGGGCTAGTGACGTGAGGACCATATCAGTTCAATCCCAATTTTCTACTTTGTTTTTTCATTGTGTTGCTAATTATTAATCCAATGCCATTACAACATTTGGTTTTTTTGGTGAGGTTACAACATTTGGTTTAGTTTGAGAGAGAGTCGCCCGGAGGATAACTAGTGGTCACAGCTCCATCCCTTAATCGGATGATTCTGGATTAAAATCCCAGGGAGAGAGAGAGAGAAAGAGAGAGAGAGAGAGAGAGAGAGAGAGAGAGAGAGAGAGAGAGATGTTAAAAAATTTCATGAAGCAAGAAGCTAAAGTACATTTTTCTTGGTTGTCCTATTCATTGTACCTATCGTACTCAAACACGGAATACTAGTGCAAGACATATATGGGTTGGCAGTGCAAAAACTATCAAAAAATCTGGAAGAAAAATTGAAGCCTTATGATAGTTGTCAACCATAAATATGCGACATTGACATCCACAATTTACTATCTGGTCCCAATCTTTGTAGTTAAACTTTCTCCACCTGTAATAAAATTTTTATAATTCTTCTCAGCAAAATGGGGTGTGTTTGAAAATTGATGTTTGAACCATTATTGATGTAAAAAAAAAAAAAAAAAAAAAAAAATCCCTTTGAATAAACATATTTTCTCCTGATTAGCAACTCCCCGTCATGCAATGTGGATCAAAGGCCAAGACAATTTAATCTTTATGTAATGTTCTTTTCAGTATAGTGCGGGTCATGTTTTTGTGGCATCTAATTTTCACAACTCTTTCAAACCAGCAAACTTGAAAGTTACAAAGCCCTATGTATATATAAAATATATTTCCCACAAGGTAATATAGTAGGTTTTGTCATTATAAAGCTGTCCCCATTTGAATTATTTCCACATGCTTAGATAGGGTGGATTTGTAGGGCCTTTGTCTGAAGGGGCATGTGGATCTGTCTTACAAGTTTGGTGTGTCTTGACTTGTAATTTCCAAGTTCTTCTTCTTCCGTTTTTTTTTACTCAATGGGTATCCAAAATCATATTTTGATTAATCTAATTTGAGCGTTGTCAGATCCAATTTCAGGAAAACTTTCTCAATATAATTTTTCTCATTTTTAAATTTTAAATCCAAAATTTGATTAACTGACGTACCACCATTTTCCATTCGTTTGAGATGTGTTTCACATCATCAAATTGGAGTATAAATTATGCTCTCTGCATCTTTAAAGGAATCAAACCCCCCATCACAATTTAAGAAATATGAGTTTAGCGTCCATTTTCCATTTTAGCTCTATAGCAATCCCATTTTCAACACTTATTGCTGGAATGATATATATAATATTATAGCTCTAATATTATAAATTCAAATATATATATATATATATATATATATTATATTTTACTTGTCCGATATAAATTTTTATAACAGGGTTTTGTAGTTTAAAATGATAACGGATACCGATATTTTTATTACCGGATTATAAATAAAACTCAAGAATCTTATGGGGTTAGTTTTGTCAATTTATTAAGACACTTGAGGGGGTGCACACCACTACCTGTAGTTATGGAGTTAAAGATATCAGTATCATATGATCCTGATTAAAAGATGGAAGATGCATGGTCTCTCATTCCTATTCAAAGACTTGCACATACTCTTTCACACCCATTACTTCATCACCACAAATTTTGCATTTTTTGGGAGTAACATCTAGGGAAGCTTCACGCTAAAAGGAAAGATCATAAATTGGAAATTTTCATCTCAGGTAGGCTATAGTGCTTTAATTTTCCAGCCAACACAAGCCACCCCATAACACTATCATCTAAAGAGAAGTGGGGAGCATGTATTTAATATGGCCACCAGTGCTTCGAGTCATAGAAAAGGACTGTTAGTTTCTATTATGATTGGAAAAAAAAAAATTTAAGGAAAAATTATCATAAATTTCATCAGCATAGTTATCTTACAAAAATTGGATTATTATTTTTTGTGATCTCTGATTATAAAATTGTTTTTGGGGGGGGGGGAGGGGAAGAAGTAATTTTGAACATATTTATCTTTTTTTTTTTTTGGGTTTTTTACTCTTATGGGGTGTGATTTGGTAATGGCATTCATGAGGGGCGTATGCCTCCCCCCATGCCTTTGCAGTTTGGTTTGAAGGCTCTTGTGTGGACAAAAGTAGTCCTTGTTACAAACAAATTTAAAATACCTCACATCACATGTTGTGCATTTAAGACCGCTGCGATGCTCAATTCCGAAGACTGTTTCCACCCACAGAAGGAAATAGTTCACACCACTCACACAAGTTACAGCTTCTGCTCCATAAGATGAGAGAGAGAGAGAGAGAGAGAGAGAGAGAGAGAGAGAGAGAGGAGTTCAACAGTTTTCTTGTGATCTTTGTTAATTGCCACCATAATTTTGAAGGGTGGTTTTCCGGTTTGGAGAGAATATTGGAATATCCTACAATTTGTTTCTTGAAATGACTTTTGTATCCCGCTCTGTTTTTTTTTTCTTCTAAATAAATCATAATTGTGCTGAAATTGGATTCAAGTTTGAATTGAATATCTAAGTTAGATTAAATTCTTTCGATAACTGTTTTTTATATAAAAATTTGAAATTAAAATTTTATTAAAAAAATCAGATATCAACTAGCCAATTAGAAGTTGGTGAAATGACTTTACATTAATTTTGCATTTGTCTAATCATAAATGTTCTAAACTACTTCCGAGTACCCACCATCAATGTTCAAGCTCAAAACCTTCTACTTAAGTTCAACTTAAGTCAAAGCATTTGTTAGGTTCCATAAATTTACTAAATGCTTTACTTCAAATGTCTTAATCACAAATGGCATGTTTGGTCCCATGTGAGTTGACTTTCTTAACCCATCTTCTTTGTGACGTTGCCATGAGCAAAATAATTTCCAGACTCTAGAAGAGAGAAGATTTCAGAACCTAGTCATCATTTTAAGCCAATTATCATACGCCACGTGCCATCATCAAATTGCCTATGATCCCATTTCACACACCAGCCGAAGTGATAAAATGCTAATATAAAAGTACAGAAAGTGATGCAAATTTTGGGAATGAAAACCAGAGGCGCCGGAGTTTTTATAACTATTCAAATTAAATTAATGGAGTTTTTATTAAATCTTGCATGAGAATGGTAAATCTACATCTGAAACTTGAATTCTAAACATTTGTCAATGATCAGATGATATTACAAGGGAAAAAATGAAATAGATTGCAGAGTAGCAATTCAAGAGGCACCAAGTAGAGAATTTCTATAAAGATGCTCGAAGTGATCACCACAGGATAAATTATTTTTTTATAAGGCAATAATTTTAAATTTATAAAAAAAAAATTAAGATAAATAATAGCATATTAATATGATCCAATACAAAGAGGATAGCAACAATAATAACGATAATAATGTGTAATTTACACTTCTCTGTCAAAGCAGCCACTAATGGGAGTACTGTGACAAATCTCTGCCTGCCCAAAAGGTCATCAGTGAATAACATCAAATCCTAGACCAAAACCCACAAAAAAAAAAAAAAAAAAAAAAAACTGAATAAAAGAAGAGAGAGATCCAAAATCCTAAAAATCAATCAAATCTAGTATGATAACACCACGACCGTTCATATTTCATTCAAAACAAATCAGGATTCTCATCTAATGTCATATCAGCCAAATCTGCATGTTCTTGAGTAGCAACAGAAACAGCACCACCATAGCCACTTTCATCAAACAGCCATTTCTCAAGCAATGACAATGGCAATTGAGCATTAATGTCTGGCTTGCTCTCTCCTTGAAAAAGACTAGCATCGGGTGACATGGGTTGTGAAGATTCAGAATTCGAGGACTCGAAAGATTCAAAACCAAAGAGTGACTCAAAAGCCTCGGACAAATCAATGCCATTGTTGTTGTGTGGGGCAGTAGTACTAGTGGTAGTACTAGGAGTAGTGCTCGTGCCTTCACTTGATGCTGCAGAGGAAAGCGAATTGTGTTTGGGTGTGGTGGGCTTAGGAGAATTCCTCCTCATGAAACCTTGAAGCAATCGAGCAATGTTTTCTGTGCTTGATGCATAGGTATAAGGTTGTGTTGTTGTTGACTTGGGTTTTATTTCACAAGTAGTAGTAGTAGCTTCTGGTTTTTCTATAGAAAGTGCTTCACATAAAGCTTGTTTGGCCAAGTGAATATCAGTTTGAAGCCTTTTTTCCCATTGTCCTCTTGAAGTTGCCTCTGAAGACAAAATCCCATCCCTATTATACCCTTCACTTTCTGATCCTGATTGCAGCTTTTTCAGCTTCTTCTTCAAATGGGTATTCCAGTAATTTTTTATGTCATTGTCTGTTCTCTGTGGAAGGTATGACGCAATAGCAGCCCATCTACCCAGCCAAAAAAATCACATAATTAATTAATATTCACAATATTAATCCAAGCCAACAATATATTTCAAAAAAAAAAAGAAAAAATCCAAAAAATACCTATTGCCCAAGAGAGCTTGCAGGTGAATAATCATTTTCTCCTCATGATCTGTAAAGTTGCCTCTTTTAATTCCTGGCCTGAGGTAATTTGTCCATCTAAGTCTGCAACTCTTACTGCATCTAAGCAACCCTGTAAATAAATTGATTTATTAATTACATAAAAACCAACAATGGAAATAATCTCCTTTTTTTAAAAAATAAATTTAACAAGATGAGAGAGAGAGAGAGAGAGAGAGAGAGAAGGGGACAAAAAATGGAACCTGTATTAGTAGGAACAGCTCTCCAGTTACCAGGACCATGTTCTTGAATGTAAGTGACTAAAAGAATGTCTTCTTCAGGAGTCCAGGGTCCTTTCTTCACGCCAGCTTTGTCACAACATGGTGGTCTACCCATTATCAACACCAACTTTGTTAATCAACAAAAAAACACACCACACGACAGTGTCCTCTCTCTCTCTCTCTCTCTCTCTCACCTTTGTTTTGTTTTCTTCTCTCAAAGAAAAGGGAAAGACGATTGTCTTAGACTAAGGTTGTCTGGATGTGCATATATAGAGATAAAAAATAGAGAGAGAGAGAGAGAGGATGGGCGAACGCTGACCCCAAAGAAGCAAAATGGTATCCCAAAGAGTCAAAAAGATGACAGCAAGTGCATTTACTCCTCTTTATCTCAGATAAAAGTCAGCCTTGTGTGTGTGTGTGTGACTTGTGAGTGTGCTGTGTAATGTGTGGCAATTGGTTCTTTTTTTCTTCTTTCTTCTGTCTTACAAAACCGCGTGACATTCAATGTGGTTTGCCCCCGGGAAAAATTACCCTAAGCTTCTCTTTTCATTCCATGTAAACCCTTTTTTTTACTCTGGCCTATGATCCATTGGTTTTGAAACATTGTTTTTTTTTTCAAAAACAAAAAAAGAATGACTATGGTTTGCAAGTCTCAAATTGAACAAAATGAAAGGGCTTTTCAATATTTGACTCAACCAATAGAAAGTACCTGAAAAGATTTTTTTTCCCCTCATTTTTTGCCTACTTTTCTCCGGTGATTTTTCTTGTAAGAAACTAAGCCATGGCATGAGCATGACTGGTCCACAAATAGCATTTAGGTTAGTTTGGTTAGGATGAAAAGTGAAAGGAAAATGGGATGGGAAGTAAAAGCTGAGAGAAATGATCTTTTTTGCTCGTTTGGTAAGGAAGGAAATATGGAAGGGAAGGAAATGTGAGATGTAATTCTTTTCCCTCTCTCTTAAGAAATCATTTCCATTTTAAAGTAGACAGAAATGGAAGAAAAAGAAATTTTTGAACAAATTTATCTTTATCATTCTTTTACAATTACAAAATTGTTCATTATTTTTTTTATTTTAATTTTATTTAATATAAAGTAATAAAATTTAATTTCTTTCATTAATTTTATTAGACAAATTATTTTTTTTTAATTTTACTTTTTTCCATCAATATTCTAATTTTATTTAACATAAAATAATAATGAAAATAATTTATAAAACTAAGAAAAAATATATTAAATAACTATTTTTTGAAAAGTTTTATATTTTTAGAAAAATGTTTTAAAATAAAAAATAGAAAAATTACGTAGTGAGAAAATTTAAAAATATTATTCTATAAGAATATAATAATAAATAAGATGGTATTTTCTTTCACTTTTTATTCCAACTAAACAAGAAAAAAGTATTACTTATTTTCTTTTCTTCCATCCCTATCAAACAAAAATAAAAAATATATATATATTTATTTCTATAAGACGAAGCAAATCTTTCGATTCTCCCTCTCTGCGAGCCAAACTTAGTCTAAAGCTATGGTTTTTGTTTTCTTCTTTTTTTTTTGGAGAATTTAATTAAGTCACCAACCATCACATAATTGATCTCTTGATGTTTAAGTGGAGTTAATGATCAATTATGACTGTGATAGAAATTTGGGGGGGGGGGGGAGGGGGCTATAGATTTTTTGCACAGACTAGTGCTGTGATTTAACTTTTGTGCCAATAGTGTAAAAATCCAAAACTTTTCTTGTTTTGTAGGTTCTTGGCACATTGATGCGGTGATGACGATCGTGAAAATGTATCAGTCATGATATGTCATGGCATGATAGGTTGAGCAATCAAGAGACTCTTCCATGGTGGGTTTAAAGAAAATGAAAAACTATAATACCGAGAACTATGAAATAAGTAAATCATAATGTATGCTCAATAATTGAGAATGATTGAGAATTTGGAATTGTAATTAGGAGGAGTGTTAAGTCTGATTGAGAATTGGGTCCATCATTCATCTTTTTCCTCTTTTACGACAAATATTTAAAATTATATTCTGTTTTAAATATTTATAAGATATTTTTTAAGAGTGATTATCTTAATATAATATTTTTTATTTTTAAATATTAAATTTAAAATTTAATTAAAAGATTTCTTATTATTATCCGTAAGTGCCCATCATTTATCATGGTCATTAACAATGAAAATGATTTGACAAAAGCTTTTCCTGCATTTTGAATTAGCTACGCATTATCCTCTCACGGCCCCAGTAAACAGTATCTGCTGACCCTTTTGTCAACTTTTGCTTAGACTTAGCTATTTAACTCTCTATGAAGAAATCCCAATGACTCGGTCTTTTTCTTTTATTTCTTGGAAGAATATGACTCACCCAAAAAAAGAGTGAAAAACTAAATTTATTTCCACCGACAAAACTGGAAAAGAATTAATTCATCTCCTTATTTAGAGCATGCGTGATGGTAGAGTAAAAGTTTAGATAATAAAATTATTCTCCTAAAAGTCAGTCACGTTAAGATGATTCT
Organism: Dillenia suffruticosa; assembly: GCA_033439265.1. Lineage (NCBI taxonomy): Eukaryota > Viridiplantae > Streptophyta > Magnoliopsida > Dilleniales > Dilleniaceae > Dillenia > Dillenia suffruticosa. Next base: position 3,370,845 of record JAVTVX010000029.1, on the reverse strand, counting down.
TTCACTTGATTTATAAGAAATTTCTTTCTATTTTTCTTTTTTACCCTTTTTTAGAGAGAAAGAAAGCAGAAAGTTATTCAAAAAAAAAAGAAAAAAGACATATTTTTTTTCTTAATTTTTTATTTGATTTTTTCTCTCTCTTCGGCCTTTCATATTTAGAGGAAATTATTTGTCCGAATCGGTACCTAATTTATAATTAAATCCATGAACTTTAAAATGTAATAATTAAGTGTACTAAAAACACCAGTGTGTCCACATCAGCAACGTTGGCCAAATTTTGACCCAAATTTGTGATGTGGCAGTGCCACCTCAGCTTATGTTGAGGTGGCACGGACCACATCACTCTGTCTCTTCTCTCTCCCTCATCTCTTTCACCTCCCTTCCTTAAGCCTCAACATAGACATGACTCACGATTCTTCAGTTCCGGAAGATCAACCCACGTTTGAGCCTCCTGTTTGAAACCGACCCCTGAAGATCAACCTATGTTTTTTCATTCCCTCTGTTTCACTATTCGAGTTTCATCCGGCCGTCGTCTATTCGACAACCAGATCGCCCATCACCTATCTACCTTTCGGTCTTCATCTTCATCCCATCCACCGTTGTCTTCTCCGTCTATTCCACGATCGATCACCTTCTGCACCATACCTAATCTATTGCCGCCTTTTGTTTGCCGTCAGCAATGAAATCGTCATTAGTCTTAGACGCCCCCTTCTGCAGTCTTCGATTCTGCACTTCAACTGGTAAGTAGAGGTGAATGACGCGCGAACCCACAACAAACTCGATTGGCATTTTGTAGGAATAAGGATTGATTCAAATAGGGTTTTGGGTTTCAACCGGTGATTGGTGGCGGTAGACGCTACGCTTCGTGGAAGAGAAAACAAGACCCATTCAAAGATTTGAAATTCATGAGTTTTGGACACAAAAACATGAATTAAAGCTTCAAACATGGTCAAAATGAAGGGAGAGCATGATTCCAACAATTAAATGAGGTTTTCGTTGGTGGTTCCAAGTTTTCCGGTTGGATTTCAGCAATGATGGTGCTGGCGTCTAGAGAGAGAGATGGAGGCTGTGAGAGAATGAAAGATTAAGAGATAGAGATGGAGTTTGGCACGAAGGAGAATAGCTTGAATCGTATCGACTGTAGGCTTCTATGACTGAGATGTAGAGGATGACGATTCGAAGTGGTGGCGGATTGCAGAATTGCGTTCTTCAAATTCTCCACCTTGAAAATTGCTGCACCTTAATTCATTTGCAGTTCTTGATTTCAGTTCCTCCATCATTTGCCGAGTTTGCTTCGTCATCTCCACCTTCAGATTTCGTTCATTCGTCGTAGCCACCTTGAATGTCCATTGATTCCATAGCCATAGTCCATCAATAGCCGGCATCCGATTATCCATCATCTTCTTCAGATGCCACTAGGATTGTCACCTTTGTCAACCGCCGTCAAAGAAGGAGACGAAGGGACATCACAATTAGCGAACATCTCTGTTTGTGAATTCAATTTTGTCTCTCTCTCTCTCTCTCTCTCTCACAACAATGGTTACCCACTCCACTCACGTGGCTCAAACCGGAGCAAATTACTGTTTCACGAGAGCTATTCATCTGACATGGCATGTATGAATGTTGACTGTACTTATGTATAGGCTACCACCTCAGCATTTCTATCCACCTTGATACCATATCAGCAAGTGACACTCCACCTCATGTGCACGTCATTCCAATTCCAGTGATAGAGCTGATTTGTTATACTTTAAATTCGAATAATCAATCCTTTTGTTTTGAAATTTATGAATTTAATTGTGAATTAGGTGCAAAATTTAGAAACTACACAAGTAATTTTCTATCTTTATCCTACATCTAATTAGGGTAAATCGTAAGGTTTATCAAAACTTATATCGAAAAAAGAAAAATAAGAGGATATTCGACTAAATTTATAGTTTTTTCAAAATATTTTATTAGATGCACGAGAGTTTATAAATTTATGGAATTTGTATGACAATTTTTTTTAAAAGGTTTATGATCTCTGGAAAAAAAAAAAAGATCTAACCCAAGTTTTTTAACGTATTTAAAAGTTATTTAATGCATATCTATAAATAATTATTTAAGAAATTAATATAGGAGTTTATAAGCTATAAGTAACTATTTAATCCTGACCTTTGAAAATTTTTTATCTGTCCTTATTAATATTACATTATTTCTTTTTATTAATAAATAACTATTATATGATATTAATAATTTTTAGTCATTTTGTACTAAAAAAATTATAGAAATTCATTATTATAAAAGACAAAAAGTTCATAGAATATCTTACAATTTGTTGCATCTTATTTCATTCAAACACTTTAACAATTTATTTTAAAAATAAATATAAAAATTTATAAATTTAGTTAAACGAAGCTCTTATTTTTCTACCATTTATTTTATTCTCTTTTACCACACCTACCTTTTAAGGGAAATAAATTTAACTTGCTTGTTGGTAAGTTTTTGGTGGTGGGTTTTTTTTTTTTTTTTTTCTTAATTTACAATGCTATATGTCATCATAAGTAAATTTTTTCCCTTTTCTTGCAATTACAAATGTATTGTAAAAGTAACTTTAAAATTTAAAGAAAAAGACAAATCTCAATAGTTCTAAAAATGACGAAATGTTATTGTTTCAATAAGTTAATTTGAATAAGGTTGAACTTTTAAATTCTTCAAATAAGGATTTTTTTTAATGCCCAGTTGGTTTAGTGATTATATACTGTATCTCTTAACAAAATTCTTAGTTTTGAATTTTGTTAATGAAAAAAATAGATATCGAAAAAATTTTATTTTGATTTAAATCAAATTTAATCAAATTATGATTATTAAAAATATGGATAATTTATAAAAAATAATAAATGTGCTTTTTTATTTGGGATGGGGATGGGAAGGAGTAAGAGATCAATTTGAAGCCATGGCAGAAATTTTACTATTACAGCAGAGAGAAATTAGTATATAAAAATAAATGGAAAATATAAGCAGCAAAAGTCAACGACTCCTTCTAGATGGTTCTGCGATTTGATAAAGGGCACAGCTAGAAGAGCAGCACAAGTGGGGTTCGATGTAAGAGTCTCAAAACATTAAAGACTGCAGTGTTGTGTACGTAACTTTGTTTGGCTGTTCTAATTTCATAAGATGAGTTCACTGGTTGTCAAAGGAGATCAATGCCAACACTCTACGGGTGAGGTTTATACGGTGTATAAAATATTCAAAAATAAAAAGAGAATAGATATATACGAATATAGTTTTCTTTTTATATTTTTTAATTTCAAAATTATCGAAATAATAACCCAATCATTATATTAAAATTCGTTCCGTCAATACTCTACTGTTGAGAGGGAAAAGGAAATATTTTTGTAAGAGAAGCGTAAATTCTTGATGTAATCTTCTTTTATGTATATCTTGAATTTATGTTATGCCTATGGTGTTGAATTCAATTAGTTGAAATATTAAAACATTTTTTTTCCCGGGGAAAAGTGATCAGATCAATATGGATCGGAAAAGGAGTAAAAGAGCATACCTCGATTAGGACCCTGGGTAAGCCTACACTGGATCTTATTTATGCCAGTCCTCTTGGTCGATTTGAATATGTGGATTCTTTCATTGAAGGATGCTGAGATAGAATTGTCAGGGACGAAATGAATGATTTCAGTAGACCAATTTATCACAAGAAAACCCAACATTTAATGGTGGTTTGGGGAAGACTTTTTGGGTTGAATTGCAAACTCGGGAATTTAAGATTTCAATGTGGTACATCTTGTACTGTCTAAATTAATATATAAGGCTCTACGTTGGCAGCATAGTTTGGAGGAAACCAAGAGGAAAGAGGGTGGGACTTGGGAGGCCTATACCATATGGTCACAGATGCGAGAATTGTCAAAAGTAGAATTGTTGACCAACAATTTTGTCCAACCATCGCGTTCAAAAATTCAAAATAGTGCCCATGAATCATTGAACTCGACATTGCAATTAGTTATTTATTTTTAATTAAATAATGCTAGGAAACAATTTGATGCTAAAATAGGCGACGCGCAACAAGCTTCGACTGGTTTTTCATTATTTTTCTTTCTAATTTTTCATATTTTAGGTTTCTCAAATTTCTAGAATTCTAGTACAAGTTTTTTAACACTTTAATATTTATTTCTTTATTTTAAAAGATTTATTTATATTTTTTTTGTTCTGTTCTATTTGAAGTGAGTTTGACTCTACATATAATAACTTTACTGACTCGAATGAGTTATCTATTTGTTCATCGATCTTGATTAATGAGACCTGCAAAAAATCATTAAAGTGTGCTCCGGTAGGAAAGATTCTGACACTTAATTTAGAGAGCGATTTTTAATAAGAAAAAAATAGACTAAAAGTGAACTTTCGTATGTCTTTATGTGTTATATGTGGGTAAAGAGAGCATAACTGGCTTGACGGCTTAATGATGTATATATAGTCTTTATCTTTGAGTATCGTATGCCTCCAAAGTGTTCAAATCCTATTTCCTTACGTAGGTGTCTCGAAATCTCAGGAATTATAGTAAAAGATTCCCAAAAGATATAAAATATTGGTATACTAAAAAGTTTTGATAGCCAAAGGTTCCTTTTCCTTATCAATGGTGGTCAAAGGTTTTTTTTTTCAATTACGGGGAATTGACTCTGAATGTTATTGAAAAGTGAATATTGCCTTCATCCAAGCAATGACACCGAGTACCAAGGAGATTAAAGAACCGATCAGATAGCTACCAAGAAAGGACTAATCGATATGCACCGAGGGAATGGGGCATGAATGATGTGCTTCGGCATGCTTTAGCGCATTTTATGTGTTGGCTTTGAACTTATGTCTTATGCTAATGGTCTTTTCGATCGCGCTTCATTACTTGTCTGCTACTCCTTGTGTCATTTTAGAGAAAACGACATAATGAGTAAGTTTAAAAGTTGTTATGTAGAGAGTCACGGGAATGTTAATGAAAATAACCATCAAATAAATAATCCTAAAATAAATATTATGTGATAAGTTAGAGAGTTTGAATTCTTCATTCATTGCCTACGTCTTTCATTGGAGCATCTAAGATGCCTATAGTTGTAAAGATCATGTCTTCTCGGTTATAAATAGAAACTGGGATTTTAGTACCTCTTTGAACTAATTTCAATCATTCTGGGAGTGACTTAGCTATCTCTTTGAACTTGATGCATTTTTTATCTCTTTTTTGTCAACTTCTACATTTTACGAAGTTTTTTTCGACTTCTCTTAGAAAATTTTTGTAAATTTTTTTCTAATTGTATAATATCTTTTTTGCGTTGCACAGGCCGTTGCACTTTTCGTTTCGTTTGTATATGCTTTATCTTATAATAATATCAACGAGAAAATTTCTTGTCTTTCCTTCTCGAAAATTATACTACGTATCCATCTTGTACTTATGATATAAAATATAATAACATTTTCGGTGTATTTGAATCATCCAATTGACCTTCTTGTTCATGCATTTAATGTTTTCCAACTTGTTAGAAATTTTAATCAGAAACATGGGCCACGTCTACCTGTTGGGGATCTTTATCCCTTATGAATAATACACCCTATTCGGTAAGACATCCAATAGGCCGTATCTACCCGACAGAAAGATATATCCTTTATTAACGACATGTTAGGTTAGATATGACACTTGATTGAGAAAGCTTAAACGGTTGGAAGGGTTGTGTTTACCCGATATAGAGATATATCCTTTATTAACGATATATTATGCTTGGTATGACACTCAATTGAGAGAGTTCAAATTGTTGGAAAGATCGTGTCTACCAAACAGCGAGACACATCCCTTATTAATAATACATTACATTCGGTATAAAAATAAATCTGTTGGTGGCTAGGTTAGTATAGCAGGATGGAAGATCACAAAGCTCTTACCTGACTATTCGGCTAGACACAGAACAGAGCGTTGTTCCTCGAGAGAGTAATAATCCTCACTGATCGTAGATTTGCAGGTTTTCAAAGTTCCAACTCCTCAGCACGATTGAGCTATCTAGGCGGTTGAGACAATATATCCATGTTCAAACTTCTGAGCATACTTGATAAGGCCTTTCCCAATTAGATGCTAGTTTCCCTCATAGTTGAGACTATCCGGTGGCCTTTACTTTTCTCAACACCAGGTCTCCTGGCTTGAATGTTCTAACCCTGACCCATTTGTTGTAGTATCATGTCATCTACTATTGAAAAGCCACCATTCGAACGAACGTGGTTTCTCGCAGTTCGAGAAGCAAGTCCAATCGTTCGCGTAATGCAAGTTCACTCTACTCCTATTTGTATTGGTCCTCTAGAAGTGAATGAATGTTGATCTCCATTTGTATCACCGGTTCGCAGTCGTAAGTCAAACTGAACAGGTTTTCTCCTGTTACCCTTCAGGGTGTCATTTGGTAGACCCAAAGAATATTGTAGAGTTTGTCTACCTAACGGCCTTTAACTTCATCTAGTGCAACTTTCAATCCTTATAGGATCATTCGGTTCATTATTTTGGCGAGACTGTTAGTCTGAGAATATGCATCATATGTGAAGCGATGCTGAATCTCTAATCTGCTGTAGAAATCTTGAAAACTTTTGTTGTCGAATTGTTTACCGTTGCTAGTAATGAGAACACGGGGCACAACAAATCTTGCTATGATAGATGCTCATATGAAGTTTTATATCTTGACAGTAGTAATTTGGATTAATGGTTCGGTCTCTACCCATTTTGTGAAATAATCAATGGTCATAATTAAAAACTTCTGTTATCTGGTGACTAGTGAGAATGGTCTAAGAATATTCATCCTCCATTGTACAAACGGCCATGGGTTCGCTATCGAGTTGAGCTAGGTAGACGGCTGGTGAGATATCGATAAGAAGTATCGACACTTGTCACATCTTTTGATATAGCTATCCGTATCGACCTTCATGGTAAGCCAATAATACCCTTGTTGAAAAGTCTTGTTCGCTAAATTTCGAGTGGTCAAATGACTACCACATATCCCCTCATAAATTTCTATGAGCACGTAGCTCCCATCCTTAGGCGTCAGGCATCTCAAGTATAAATGAGTAAAGAACTTATTGTAGAGGACAATGTCAACAACTACCGAGCTCACTCACCAAAGCCACTAAGTTGAGGCATCCTTATGCCTCAACTTAGTGGCTTTGGTGAGTGAGCTCGGTAGTTGTTAATATTTCAAATAGACCTCTATGGGATCTTTTCAACTCGATGAGATGTTTACCGTATGTCTACTTTGTTGATACTCCAGTACGATAGATTCTCTATAGAAACTATTTAGCTAGTGGCTACCAAATCGAAGCTCGCCAATTTTGAGAAGGTGTTAACTCGTGCGTTTTTTGATCAGGAAATCTACTGTATGTCTACTTTGTCGAATTTGTTCGACGCCTCATATAGTTTGACTAGGTACTTTGCCATCATTAGATCCTTAGTTTTATAGATCTCTTTAATCTGCTTACAATGAACTAATTGTCAATAAATATTCATATGTTCTGGGCCCCCAGTGATGCCACAATTTGCAATCCAGTCATAAGGGTTTTGTACTTGGCCTGATTATTTGTCGCTCTGAAGTCAAAGTGGAGGGCGTACTCGACTTTGAAATTGTCTAGCTCTACAAGAATGAATCCAGCCCCGCTTACTGAAGAGTTTGATGACTCGTCTACATGAAGGGTTCATTTGGGCAACGAGCAGTCTTCTCTATCATCAGTAAAGACCTGCTCGATGAGTGGTTGAAGTGTGCATTCGAGAATGAAGTTAACGAGGGTTTGGCTTTTGATTGCTGATCTTGGTTGGTATTCGATGTCAAATTTGCTTAGCTCGTTGTTCCACTTAACAAGTTAACATGAGGTATCCCTATTTTGTAAAATCTACTTTAGAGGCTGATTGGTTAATACCATTATAGTACAGACTTGGAAGTAAGATCGGAGGTGTCTAGCGCTTATGACTTGGGCGAAAGCCACCTTGTCAATAAATCTATAGTTAGCTTCCGAGTCTTGAAGTATACGGCTGACATAGTACACTGGCTTTTACATGGTGGATTTCTGCTTCACAAGAACAGAGTAGAGTGCTTGGTTAGAGATAGAGAGATAAAAATAGAGTTTATAATGGGGAATAGGTTGAGAGAAGAATGGAGTCGACATAAGATCCTCTTTGAGCTGTTAGAACGTTATTTGGCACTTTGGTATCCACGTGAATTTCTGAGATTTCTTCAAAGTATCATAGAAGAGTTTATACTTCTCCCCCAATTCGACATGAGCCATTTCAGAGCTACGATCCTCCTTATGAGACGCTACATCTCTTTTACAATTCTTGGTGGTGCCATGTCTAGATGGCTTGTATTTTCTCCGGATTCGTTACAATTCTTGAGTTTTTGACCTGATAAGTTATCTATCAGTTTGTCGATATTAGAGAGCGGATAATTGTCCTTTGGACACACTTTGTTGAGGTTGGTAAAATCTACATACATCCTCCACTTGCAGTTAGCCTTTTTTACTATGACTACATCAGGTAACCACTCTGAGTAGTCTAGTTCCCAGATAAAACCTGCAGTTAGGAGTTTCTGGACTTTTTCTTATATTGTGAGCTAATATTCCAACGCAAATACCCTTTTCTTTTACTTGACAGACTTGCGACTGACATCTACAGTTAATTTGCGAACTATGACTAACGAGTGAATACTTGGCATGTCCTTGGGGGACTATGCAAAAATCTTGGAATGTCGTCGAAGGCAGTCTACGATCGCGTTTTGGAGAGACATAGATAAGTTGCTGCCAACTTGAACTGTTTGATCCACTACATCAGTGATCAAAACTTTGATTACTTCCTCTCAAGGCCGAGGCTTAGATTGGTGTTCAACGTTGTCTCTAAGGTTTAGTATATCCACTGAAAAACTTCTTTTTCTTTCTCAATGGTCAGGATGATGAGCGGATTGATGTCGCCATGGAATGTTGCGACCCCTAAAGGCATCATGAACTTGATTTTTATATGTCTTGTGCTCGGTAGTGCTTCAAGACCATCCAAATAGAACGACCGAGGATGACATTATAGGGGGACGAGAGTTTCACCATATGAAAAGTGGTTCTGGTAGTAGTATAGTGAAAAGACATTTCTAAAGTCATGACAAACGAGATAGTACCTTCGGGATGTATGCACTCGTTAACGAATCCTTTTATGGGTCCGTCTGAGAGTTGAAGATGAAACATGTTGAGACCCGTTCATTGGAAGGCCTCTCGAAAGAGGAGCTCTTGATCTGATCCTTGATCAATGAAAGTCCTTTTGACAAGGTAAGATCCTATTCCTACAGTGATGATTACAGGGTCGTTTTGTTTAGTGTCTACTCCTATCAAATCGTTGTTATTGAAACCAATGATTGGTCTCTTTCTTTTGATTAATGTCATGATGGGAAAAAGGAAAGAATGAATAATAATAGGAATTTGGGAAATCAGACTGTTCCCACATATGACACCATTCTATTCGAGGTGGATCCGACTCCACAGATGATGGCTCTATTGATTTAAATAAGTTGTCTGATTGTTCATTGATTTTGATTAATGAGACCTACAAAAAGCTGTCGGAGGGTGCTTTGGGACGGGGGAGACTCGATGTTCAAGTAAGAGAGCGATTGTTGATTAAAAAAAAGAAATAAACTGAAAGAGAGATCTCTTATACATTTGTGTGCTATGTTTGAGCAAAGAGAGCATACCTAGCCCAATGGTTTAATAATGTATATGTAATCTTTACCTCTGAGTGTCGTATGCCTATGAGGTATTCAAACTCTAATTTCCTTATGTGGGTGTCTTGTCTGAAATTATGGGAATCATAATAAAAGATTTTCAAAAATTTAAAATACTGCTATACAATAAAGTTTTGATTGTCAAATATTCCTTTTCCTTATGAACGGTGGTCAAAGGTTTCCTTTTCGATTATAGGAAATTGTCTCTGAATATTATTGAAAAGTGAATATTGCCTTCAAGCAGTGATACCGAGCACCAAGGAGATTAAAGAGCCAATAAGCCAGCTACCAAAAAGGAATTAATTGGTGTGCACCGAGGGAACAGGGCATGAATGACGTGTGTCGTCACACTTTAGTATATCTTGTATGTTGGGTTCCGGATTTATATCTTACGTTAATAGATTTTTAGACGACGCACCATCACGTTGTATAGCTTATGTCTATTTAAATATTTTATTTTTTTAACGTAAAACATTCATTCATACTTTAATTAATAAAATATTATTTTTTCTCCTAGCCTTGGTTGAGAAGGCATATCAATGAGATGACATTTCTCTTTCTGTCTACCTCTGTACATATTCAATATACATTGTAGGGGTAGGTCATTGTATGTAGGTTTGGAATTGGTGATGGTATTTTGAGTATGAAGAATCCAATATCGTATTAAATTCCGTATAATATATGGTTTTTCTTCATTATTATTGCATCATTCCCTTCTTCACCATGAATTATATATATCTAACAACATCCAAACTTGTTAGAATGAAGAACCCTGATTTGAACAGGGAGTTGATCCTTCGTCACTGGTAACGTCATCTATTTTCTATTCCCACCGGCACATTTAACATACGAGGAAGAAGATAATGTAACATTAAATGGAGATTCTGGAAAAAACTTGAAAATCGAAATTGCTTGTGCAGACTGTAGACTGACCCAAAAAAAAAAAAAAGACTAACTTTGGATCATGACCGGCACATGTGATCCATATTGAACATAATTTTAGTAATGTTGAGGGAGTGGTTTAATTGATTTAGTATATGGGGCATGCCCATCTTCTTGCATTAAAACTGCAGTTCCATTCTCTTCTCTTCAAGCCCTCCCTCTCTTTTTCTTCCTCCTTTCATTTTTTAGTGTAAATCAATCGGTAGTTATAATCATACTTTTATTAATTTAATTTAAGTGTTGTCAGAATTAATTTATGAACAGTTTTTTTGATATATTCTTTTTTTATTCTTAAATTTAAAATTTAAAATTTAATTAAATAATTTAATACATTTATTATTAGACTGACCGTCTTGTTCAAGTCTTCCCCTTCATGTTAGGCGATCCAAGATGAAAGTACCGTGAGAATACGATATAAGGGCAATTGTCATGACTTTTTTTTTTTTTTTTTAAAGTTAATATATATATATTCATTAGTGGTGTTTGTAACAATTTTTAAAATTGTTATTAAAAATCTTTAAAATATTATTAAACTCTTTTAAAAATTTCAAAATTGTAGTTAAAATTTTGAAAATAGTGTTAAAACCTTTTAAAATGTTGTTTGTTATCTTAAAATACATATTTTTATGTTGTAACGTATTTCTCTAACATAAATTTCTTGTCTTACCCGTGAATAAAGGGGTGCATTAGATTCACTTGTCTATCAGTTTGCCATTTCTATTTTCACTTCGTCCCCAAAAGACAGGTTAGTGATATAAACCTCTCTCCCCAATTTAGTGATCCTAGATTTAAATTCTTATATAACAAAAAAAAAATCTATCTTCACTTCAGTCCAAGGATGAGCACTACTTGGTAGCATAAACAAAGAAAGAGAATGATCATAGATTAAGAAAAAAAAAATAAAAAATAAAAATTTTTGTCATGGTTTAAAATCCGTTATGACATGATTGAGAACTTGACCAACGTGGATTGGCTCAACTGAATATGAGGTTGAGTATTTTTAAATATGACCGAGATTCGACTCTCGCTAGAAATATCGGACCCTCATATGTATTGAGCGTTTCTCGTTGAGAGATCCGCCTTTCGAAAGGAGTTACTGTAGCGATCATTCTTGATTACTCGGAGTGAAACCTTAGATATCAGACAATATTCAAGACATGATAAAAAAAAATAAAAATAAACGAGAACTTGGTAAAACCTAAACTTGATTGTGCAGCCGAACGAATGTTATGAGGCCCACTATGCCTCAGAACCCGTAACTTTTCAAGGGCAAATAAGCCCGTGGGTGGCCCAACATGGAGTTCACTTGTCGTGATACAGCACAATTAAGTCCTCACGATTAATTGATCTAATAAAATATTATATTAAATTTTTTAATTAAAATCATAAATTCAATTCGTGTTTTGAGTATGAAAAAAATTATGTTGAGAGGATGACCCCCTTTAAATGGGCTACTGTAAATACCGAATCAGATTAATCGGAATATGATTTCAGATATCGATTGGTATAGTATAGAAAAAAAAGTCCTCTCTGAAAGTTTATTTTTTTATTTTTTTAATGAGATTTGAATCACGAATCATGAAACCAGGAGAGGTGTGGCCACTGGGTTTGCACGTGGAGGAAATAACTAAGGCCAACAACCAATTTCGGGCCCTAATTGCAGACAATGGCGACCGATTTCCAATAATTTTTCTCTTAAGGCCAAAACTGTACTTAACCCTTAAAATAATTAAAAAGCGAAAAAAATTAAAAAAAAGAAAGTCAAATAAATTTTTTTTATACCTTTATTTGGTTTTAAACACCAAATATAAAGGTTATTTATAAAATTCTAGGGGTATCATGGCCCCTTGATCCCCTAGGCCGCCTCTGATGAAAATGAACAACCCTCAACCCCAATGTAATGTGTTTCATTAAATCAAGAAAGATAAGGTTTGAAATGCTATCTTTCTACGTGGGTCTTGGCCAATTGAAAGCTAAAAGGGCAGCCTCTTTAAGTCTAAAATGGACCACAACCAAATTGCCAACCTTTACAAAAATTTAAGGCCGTGAAGAGGCCTCCTCGCTGTTATTCTTTAGAGATGTAAAGCCATGTCTACATCAACACCACCGTGTTCAATGCTTAGGATTTGGAAGATTTATAAAGTTAATATCAGCTGTAAAAAGTAAATAATATAATTCAAGATATAAATCGAATAAATTCATTAAGAACAAAGTGCCAAGAAAGCTATATGCACTCAGTTCCCAAGATGATAGTTTAGTAGTCACAATCCTTCACCTTCACCCGTGCTCTCGATTGAACTACAATTAAAACCTCAAACTGGCCAGTCCAAATGAATGTTTAATTGAATTTTGGACCTCTTGGACCACCACAAGTCTCACCATTTTTATAGTCTCACCATTTTTATATCTTTGGGATCAATGAAGGCCTCTACTCTGATCTGGGCTGATTTGAGTTGGCCTTGAGTTCTCTGTACTACGCATGGAGTGCTCATTCGAGTTGGGCTGTAGTTCTCCAATTACAAGGCACACACCGGCCAGCTTCTTGAGTTTTGGCCCCATATTTGAATGGTTTGGACCGGGGCAATGGATTTAGCAGCACCCTTGTTTTTGAATTTTTTTTTTCAAATAAAACATTCCATAATCACATTAAATTTAATTAAATCCGTTTGAAGTTTTATTAAATTCTTAAGGAGCAACCATCTTCTAATACTTATTTTCACTATACACAAAACTCGAACATAAGATTCGAACTAACTAAACATTAGTTAGATAACATCCCTTGAATTATCACTCAAATTTGTCGTTGGTTTCTTACTCTCTTAGGTCTGGATGGTACTGTCAACCAATCTGTGCGAGTGTTTTAAGAAATAAATAAGGTTAAAGAGTACAGATCTTGACAAAGTACTTAACTCGCTCTATATTTACACAATAATTCTAATTTAGATTCTTATACTTTGCATTTTTACTTTGGATTGGCATTAAATATTATTATCAGGCAAAGTTAAAATGAGACTGAGAAATAGTTTTGGTGTCATTGTAATTTCGGTAAAAGTCGGCCACTCTTCAAAACTGAACAAAACCATAAATCATTAGATGTCATTTCGATTTCACCATTTCTGCTTGATCTGCTTTTCTTTTTAAAGGATGAGATTAAATGAAAATGTCCCTCCAACTAATTTTGACTGTTCGGAGGGACAATGTAATCTTTCGTCGTCACACTTCAAGATTTGCTCAGTCAGACGGGAAGACCCGAAGACCGTGTGGTTCTAGGAAGTAGCAATTGACCCACCAAGGATATAGGCCCTGTCTAGGTCGTCTTTCCAAGTTCAACGTTAACCTGAAACAACCGAAAACAAAGAAGTCTTTCGTTCATTCATAATAGAATAGAATAATCCACAAGGTGGGCACATGATTTGACCGCACCAACCCCCCAAGCCCCTTTTCTTTTTTTTTTTTTTTTATTATTCCATGACTAGATTACCTCTAAAATTTTATCACGATTAATTTAGGTGGACCGCCCAAGCCCCAAACCCAAATACCTGATAAACAAATTGAATTGAAGGCCCCAAAGGGTCAACTTTTCCCGCTACAAATCCACAATGCAATTTTATTTTTCTGTTTTTGTTTGACAACCCCCCTTTCTTCGTGTTGTGTTCATACGTACGGGCCTCTCTATGGTTAGAAGCTCCGCTTCACAACACTAAAGTTGTTTCTTTCTCTTTTACCAAATATTTTCTATATCCATAATGTTTTAATCTATTAAATTAATTAATATTTATATAAAAAAATATTTATATTTTTATAATTAATAATTATATATTTGATCATTTTAAATTTTTATTACAAAATATGATTATTATATTATTTTTATAAAAATAATTAATATTTATATAAAAATTCTTATATATTTTATATTTACGTATTTTGCATCATTTCTATTTTCTTTATTTTAATAAATTGTCATTTTTTATTATCTTTTCTTATTTATTTTATTTTTCTATTACCGTTTTCATATAAATTAGATAAAAAGTTTATGGTCGATTTTTATTAACCAATCCAATCACTGATCAATTGAGTCGCTCTCATTAACAAATAGTTGGATTAGGGTACAAGACAAATTATTTATGCGTAGGTAATAGGGACAACAATGTTAAATTCTCAAGAGGACAGTGTAATAGTTATAATCCCTTTCGCTGATCGAGATCATAATTCAATTCATGAAATAATAATAAAAATAAAAAATAGAGATTTGAGAATACGAGAGATCTTCTGAAAACGCGTAGTACTCCTGCTATAATCAGAATCTGCCGACTTTCCTCCATATCCAGAACACAACAATTTCTTATTTCATACCTTGACACATCGTGCCGTTTTTTACTAGCTAAAAGTTGGCATTCACCGACTGGCATTAATTATTATTATTATTATTATTATTATTGTGATCTTAAATAAGGCTGTGTTTGGCTTAGTTGGACTCAAAAGGTTCCTTTCTTTTAATTTTTTTTTTTTTATAAAAACATAATCATACGAAAAGAATTTCTTTTATTTGGTGAAATAGCCAAAATATTTATATTTTGTTAATTTAAGACTTGGAAACAAGTTTTATTTACCAGTGGAGAGTACATAGAGAAAAAAAAATATCTCAATATTTTTAGTAAAATAAAGCGTAATTGATCTAATATTAAATAAAATAATATATATCTTACTTGAATTTTCAAATCACATATAAAGGAAGGAAGGCTTCGTGAATTGAAAACCCCATTTTCGTTTCTCACAAGAATCAGCCTGAAAATGACACCAATAAAAGCCTTCATTAATGTCGGCAGGGCTCAGGCAAAGCAAAATATCAAATTTGTGTCCATAAATTCGACTATAAATTCAAATTCAAACAAAACCCTTTTCTTGTAAAGCACCACGAAAATGACATGCCATAGATATTCTTGTAAAATCCATCTGTACATGTTTGCTGATGAAAGCCAACGGTTCATTTTCCTTTTAGTCAATGAAATAATATACTTAATAACCTCCTAAATATCACTCTTTTAATGAGGGGGAAGGGAGAGCAAGCAGCGCGACCTTCTCACGTGCAATCTCTGTGGAAGGATCCATTTAGGGTATGAGCAGAGCATACTCAGCTACAACACTAATTTACGGTATCCATTTATATTTATATTTATGAGAAACTATTTTCTAGTGGAAAGTTTATTTCATAAAAATAAAATAAATAAAATTTGTATTGCATGAAATCTTAGTAACTTTTTCTCGAAAAAAGGGACTATTTCTATGATCTGTGTCGTGGAAATGACATGATTCCTGCACGCAGAGGGAAGAGAGAGAGACAGAGACTTGAGAGTGAAGATTTTAATATTAAATATTCTCTCTCTCTATCTTTCTCTCTCTATATAGTAATTTATGAAAATTTTGACTAAACAATAAATGCCTGCTTCTCACTTTAGGAAAAAGGAAAAAGGCGGAAAACACGCATAACTCACACTTAATTTACCTTAAAGCTTTTCGTCCCATTAAAGGAAAAACCAAAAATAATTATAAAAAAAAGACCGGCTTTGAATTTCTTAAATTTTTGCCAATTTTCCAAACAGGTCCTTAAGAAGAATCCTTTCAAGTTCAAGCTAGTCATGATAATTTGCCAAACAAACTAAGCGTAAAATCTAAAATTTACCAGATTCTCTCATAAATCTGTCTCTCTCTCTCTCTCTCTCTCGCTCTCTCTCTCTCTCTCTCTCTCTCTCTCTAATGCTTAAACCTTGCTTGGGAAATCAACTGTTAAAATCTCACGAGCAGATTTAGAAACAGAGCAAATTTCGTTCATGAGTTCTTTTCTCCACTTCAATTAGGTCATATTTCAACTTCTTGGAATGCAACTTGTTCTGGGGTTTTCCGTTATAGGTGAAGAGTCTCATTTATCGTGCGAAAAATTCAATGGCGCAAATATTTGTTTTGTGGACTCCTCTGGTTTTTGCTTGCCAATGAATTAATATGTATTTAGTGATTTAATTGATGGGTACTTTAAAACTTGTCTGTGATATTCTTTAAGTCCCTCTTTAATTGTCCGACAATGGTTTCTGTTAATGGGTTTCTTTCTCGGATAATGTCTCCGTTTGCTGGTTTTTTCTGGTGCTCCGTCTCCACAATTCTGATCTTTCTGTTTTGGTTCATTGCCAAATATATCTTCAGGTATTTGAAACATCCAATCCTCATTACGTTTTTGAGTCTATAGTTTAATTTCAGTCATGAAACTTTCTCCTGTTGATTTTGAATCCGATTTCTTGCAGGTTGCAGAGAGATGGCAACATCCAGAAGGGTAATATTGATAATTTTACTATTTTACCCAAAGAAGAAAAGGTAAATGACGCGGATTCTATTGGGGCAGAGCAAGAATTTGAACCTGAAAGTGTGAATTCTAAGGATTTGGTTGAAGATGAAATTGAAGGGGAAGTGGAACCAAAGTTTTGTTTCAAATTTCAGTTTCAGAAATATGATGACACTATTAAAGGTTCTAGAACAAGTACTAGCAAGTACCAATTTTTGTCCAACGAGGATTTCAGTGTATTCTTGGAGAAGCCAGAGGTTCATAGTTTAAGTGTAGAAGGGTGGAATTCAAATTCAAATTTGGGGCTGAATTCAGAGGCTGAATCTGTTTCTGAGGTTTTACATGAGATTTCTGCAAGTGGGTTTTGCAAGGAAGAGGTTCAGGGTTTAAGTGTTAGTCAATTGAATTCAAATACAAATGATTGGATTTCATTTGAAAAGGAAAAACTGCAGTATAATATGGAAGGTGAATATGTTTCTCAGGATCTTCCTGAAATTTCTGCGAGTGGGTTTTGCAAAGAAGAGATTTCTGTGAAACAGGATTTACCTAATCAAAATGAAAATGAAGTTTCCGATGAAGTTCAGTTTGTTTCAGGGAAAGATTTCTTCATGTTAGATTTTGATTCTGAGTCACATGTCTATTCAGTTAACAGTGATGGACTTGATACAAATGGTTATGAATTTTTGTCTGACAGTGATTTCGGAGGAGCTTCTGATCCTGATTACACCACTGACATTGATGAAGAAGACAATGACTTGATAGAAGAACTTCAAAACAGAGAAGAAACCCAATTGCAGAATTCAAATCCATTGAAATCCAAAGTCTTACCAGAGACAGATTTTGATGAAGAATTTCAAAAAAAGGAAGAAACCCATTTCGAAAATTCAAATCCAAGAAAATCCGAAGCCACATCAGATAAGGATTTTTATGAAATCCCTAAAGATCTAGATGAGAAAACAAAGTTGGAAAAATCATCTGATTTGGATTCTGAAGATACAAATGAACTAGAAGTGCTTTGGGAACATCAAGATTTGATTGAACAGCTAAAGATGGAACTCAAAAAGGTTAGAGCAATAGGATTGCCTACAATCCTAGAAGAATCTGAATCTCCAAAGATTGTGGAGGATTTGAAGCCATGGAAAATTGATGAGAGGTTCCAACGTGAAGGCAGAATGGGTGAGCTTTACAAGTTCTGCAAGAGTTATAGGGAAAGAATGCGCAAATTTGACATCTTGAATTATCAGAAGATGTATGCAATAGGTCAGTTACCTGAGCTTCCCTGTGTTCTTTTATGAAACATTACTTGAATTCATTAACACGAACATGTTAACCTGTTTCCTTTTTTTTTTTTTTTTTGGACATGGACAACTTCTGCAGCTAATCATGTTTTGCATTCATTAAATGTTTTTGATTACTAACCTAATTTCGAATGATATTTAAAAATATGCTTGATTACAAGGTTTAGGCAATGATTCACAATCATCGCGTAGCTTGATGGATAATAAGTTTCCCTATTTGTCTCTTTTGTCCTCTTCTTTTGCACCAATTAAAGTGGTTGATTAATAGCATACCAATATTGATGTACTTTGGGGGGCTACTTATTTATTTTTAATAATAGTCAAATTTCTTTGCCTAAAAGTTTAAATTTATAATTATAACGATAATTTTTTACATCGAGAACTTTATCTAGTCTCAGATCAACAACTTCAACTTTCACAAAAGAGCTCAACTGCTTTAATGTCATAATGATTTTAGCATCGTAACTTGGTTTAATAATATCGCATTCCTTTTTTTGGGGAGTATTTTGTGATTCGGGTGAGCCTTTTTAATTTTTGTCTTGGGGAAAAAATTGTAGAATAACTATCTTTGTGTGGATCTGATCTCAGCCCCTCCTCGGCCTGGCATCATTGTCATTTTCCTTCTCATATTTTCAACTATTGATAAAAAAACAAATCAGTCTTTAATAGGGTCGAACTAAACCAACCAATTCTTTTCCATTTGCTTATGGTTAACATTTAAAAATCTTGTTCCTAAAGTTATTGCTTTTACCTAAATTTCCTTTCTTGTGTAAACATGGGACACGGATACTAAAGTGATTGTTCGTATGAACAATCTTTTTGTAGAATTTTTAGCCAAACTAGGACAAGTCATTTATCTCTCAAATGGGTTTCACATTTTTTCAATCAAAATGACTTTTGGCTATCCTCAATGTGTATGTCAACAAGAAGTGGTAGACCTTTTATATTTGGTGTAGCCCACATATCATGTACTTCATGTGAAGGACCACACGTCTCATATGTTCTCATATTTCGTGGGACCATGTTGCAGGATTTCTTCAGTTGAAGGACCCACTTCAATCAATTCCAAGCCAAAAACTTTCAAAGCCAGCATTCAGATCGATTTTCTCTCCAGCGTTCTGGCCTTGCAAGAGGAAGAAATTGGAGTCTGAACCAATGGTCAAATTCATTAGTGAACTGCAAAGTGATTTGGAAACAGTATATGTGGGACAACTATGCCTTTCATGGGAGATCCTTCATTGGCAATACGATAAGGCCTTAGAACTATGGGAGTCTGACCAACATGGGCTTTGCAGGTACAATGAAGTTGCCGGGGAATTTCAACAGTTTCAAGTACTTATGCAGAGATTTATCGAGAATGAGCCATTTCAAGGACCAAGGGTCCAGAATTATGTCAAGAATCGGTGTGTCCTTCGCAATCTTCTTCAAGTTCCAGTCATAAGAGGTGAAAATTTTTCCTTAATTTTTTAACCGTGTATATTGGAATATATAACTAGTTGATAATTATATTAGTATAAGCCATGATAATAAAAACCTTAATGCACATCGCAGAGGACAATATGAAGGACAAAAGGAAAGCAAGAAGAAGAGGAAAAGGCAATGATGCAATCACTTTAGACATGCTCGTTGAGATAATGGAAGAATCAATACGGATATTTTGGCGATTTGTGAGAGCTGATAAAGATGCAAGTCATGTAATGAAAGGGTTAAGAGGAACTCAACCGGAGCTACAAGACCCTGCAGACACGGACCTTTTAATGGAAATTCGAACAAATCTTCAGAAGGTTAAGACATTTAACATAAAAATTGCATGCCCGTTGGATTACATTCATTACTTGCTGATGTAATTTTCTTTTCACTTTTTCTCTTCATTGCAGAAGGAAAAGAAGCTCAAGGATTTGCTTAGGACCGGGAATTGCATATTGAGGAAGTTCAAGCATAATGAAGACAGCTCGGATCAAGTCCTTTACTTCTTCTCTCAAGTTGATCTGAAGTTGGTGTCAAGGGTTCTAAACATGTCTAGATTAACAACCGATCAGCTAATGTGGTGTGGGAATAAACTAAGCAGGATTAATTTTGTTCATAAGAAGATCCATGTGGAGCCCTCTTTTTTGCTCTTCCCATGTTGAAATTACTTAGAACCTGAGTAGCTAGGCAATGTAGATTTACTAGGTCTAGATCCCTTGTCTCATGTACAGAAGAGATGCCATTTGTAGAGAATTTTCCTACATATTGCCAAGGGTAAAACTTACATCTTTTTGTTCAACTGATCTTCCAGTGACCCTGAGGCTGTCCCCTTCATCCTTTTGCCCAGCAAGCAAAAAACTAATCTTTTCTTGGTTTAAGGTTTCAAATGGCTATCATCATAGAATCAAAGACGAATATAAGACAACATGTCTAAAATTAGTATTTATTTGTAATAAAGGATAAAATTAAAATTTATATCAAGACTAAATATAACATTTATTTTGAGTTTTAATATAAAAAGATAAAATTATAATATTAAAAAACACAAAGAATATTTATTTTGAATTTCAAGGTTCCTCCCCTTCATCAAGTTTGCAACCCCTGAAAGGACACCCATCAAGCATGAGAAAGTCTGTCAGAAACCGGTAAGCAAGTCCGGTGGGAGTGTAGCAGAACCGCCGATAGCCATGGGCAGTGCACGAGAAGCTTCCGCGAAAGGACACGAGCAAACTCACATGGTGCCCAAAAAACCATTTACCAAAGGATGCGACCATTCACCTAAGAGTCACGACCTTTCGGGCAGCACCATGTAATGAGCAAGGAAAGGACTCTAAGGAAGATAATAAGACTATTGTGCACAAGAGGAAGCAAGCAAGAAAACTTCCACACAAAAGGGTGCCATGCAAAGAGGCACCAATGCATGAGCAGCCAGCACATGTCCTAGCACCATGTCACGAGCAGCCTGTACATGTATATGTGCAAGAGACAAGCAAAGCAATATCAAGGCACGAAGTGTCACCAAACAGGCCACCTAAAGAGGCACAATTACACGAAGGGATACGAGCAATGATGGACCAGCAAGAGCCTCGGCACAATGGAAACCATGCAGAGCACCATCCGGCCTTAGTTCACACCAAACAAGCCAAGGAATCAAGTGACAAGAGTCCAGCACCTAAGAAGGCACGACTAGAAGCAATTTGGCTTAAGAAATCAAGGCTACAGCTTGCTGGGAATGGTCCTTACACCAGCCAGCATGCAGCCAGTCCCAAACCAGTATGCACCAACATAGGCAGCCCGCACCAATGCGTCCCAGCAGTGTGCAGTCCACGTCCAAGCAATGTGCAGCAACAAAAGGCCATCAGTCCACTCCAAAAATAACTGCTTTTATAATTTCATGTGTTTTCTAAGTGTTCTAAGTATGTAATAAAGGCAAGAAATTGCCTGATAGTTATTAGGGTGAATTATTGTGATTTAGGAACCTTTTAGTATGAAAGGTCTTGAGTAGTAAGACATTTAACTTCCCTAGCCTTCATCTATAAATAGGTAGGACATTTCCCTTTTGTAACAAGCAATTTATATGAGAAATACATACAATTTTTGTCCCTTTATGTCTTCATGAGAGAATGTGAGAATTAGAGTATAAGATCCCAAAATTAGGCCGCTGTCTTTGACGCCCTAATCATCCTTTGTTCGACACAACTGATCCTTAGGTGCAGAGTTGTAAGGTTATACAAGTGATCCCTGCGGTGCAGTGTGGCAAGGTTTCCAACCATTGAAGAGTAGTCCTTTGTCCAAGAGATCCCTGTGGTGCAGGACAACTACTCTCCCAACTATTGTGAGTCATATCTCTTTATTTTTCTAAGTTTATCCTCATTCAAAAATATCAAAAACACTCTGCATTATTTCCTTTTTTTTTTTAGTTTCTTAGTCTCTTTTTCATTCCCTTTTGCTTCCATTAGCGAGCCATCCCTTGTGCATAAAACATAGATGCCGTGCAACAAGGTACTCTACCCATTCCATAGGTTCTCTAGCCTCCCTTAGTCAAAAAAATCATAAAATCCATTGGAGGACAACATTGGGTCCCTTCCATGGAGTCAAACCCACAATCCCATTTATCTTTCTTTTTACTATACTAATTGGTATCAAGATCCATATTCCAACTAATTCAGTTCGATATTTGCAATGACCCATTTAAAAGTTTATTCTCTTAAAATAATTTATTTTATATCTAAATCACGAGTCAAATTTAAAATTTTGATTAAAAAATTTAACAACATATTCCATTAAAACAACCGGTCGTATGTTAGAATCCCCTTATCTATAAAAATTTATATCAAGAGGAAGGGGGGCCCAATTTCAATAATCACATTTGTAAAGGGGCAATTACGAAATTTACCAAAAATTAAGCGGTTCATTTGAAAACCAGAGAGCTACAAGCCACCGATAGGGGGTTTAATCCGGATCTCTAAAGATAAAGCCCTCACAGCCGTCAGATCTAGGGCTTCAAAGGAGAAACCCTATATATTCTCTCTCTTAAGTCTAGCCAAATCCTTTCGTTTCACTTTTTATCTCCAGAGAGAGAGAGAGAGAGAGAGGATGGTTCAAAGGCTCACGTATCGCACTCGGCACAGTTATGCCACCAAATCCAATCAACACCGCGTCGTCAAAACCCCAGGTAGCACAACCAATCTTACAAACCCTTATTCCCATATGATGGATCTGTGTTCCTTGCAAACCCTAATTTTGATTTCTTTTGATTATTTGTAGGTGGAAGGCTCGTGTATCAGACTACTAAGAAGAGAGCTAATGGTCCAAAGTGTCCTGTGACTGGAAAGAGAATTCAAGGGGTAATGATTTCCTTCTTTTATTAGCCCTAACTTTCTTTATGAATTTTAATTTTGATGATTTTGACTGTTGACATGGTATTTTTTTTCGGGGACGTATAATTTTAACCAGCTTTGCTGCTAAATATGGATTAGAATACTTCCGATCAACTGAAAAGTAGGAATTGTTGTGATTGTAAATGTATCTAGTTTGATGATTTTATGTGACTAATTCTGAGAAGTTAATGTTGGGATGTATATGCGTTTAGTCTGTCTAATGAATCCCATTACTGGGTGATGTCATTTGTTGTTGAGGGTTCACTTGAAAATGACATTGGTGCTAGGAATTTAGGCTAATATAGCATTGTTTAAATTTTGGTCTTAAATATGCGGCTTTGGGATAAATAATTCTGTTTCCTGCTTCACCATTTTGGGATGGGGTATCTTAGTGTTGAGTTTCTTTGACATGAGTGGAAAATAAGTGCTTGATTAAGTCTGTAGTCTCTTCCACACTGGGTTTCAAAGTTTGAAGCTATTGCCCCTAGAATTAATTGGCTTATGGTGATTCGGAATGTGTTAGCATTTTTTTCTAAAATAACATTAAATATTGAGAAATTATTTTATGTGAAAAAAGCATAGGGGCAAGAATTTTGCTTTCTGTAATAAAATTAAATGCTGCTTGAAAAAATGTAGAGGGTTAAGATAGAGAACTAAATATCTAGTAAATTGCTACTTTATTTTTTTTTTAAAAAAAGAAAATCACCATTAAATTCTCCCAAGACTGTTGACGACTTTTCTTTTCTTTGTATTATCTCTCAAATATAATTTTTAAAATTCTCATTTTTCTCTAAATTTTTTTTTTCTTAATTTTGTTTTGATTTTTGCCCTATTTTTTCGCTACAAAAAACTCTCATATTGTCATTGTTCCAATACTTCTTTGTCTTTCAAAACAATTATTTTTGTGAAAGTGTTTTCATTCTAGTAAGTTCTCCCTCAAATTACTTAAAACAAGCTCTAATTAACCCATTTGTGAGATCTGGAATCTTGAGTGGAAGTGAGTAATTCAAGTGTGAGGTTATGAAAGCCATGATAGGCCCACAGTTGAAACAGAATGCAACTATAATATTTGTTGTTGTATGACACAGGAACAAAGCAATATGGACTGATTTAAGCTGTTATTAGGCAAGGAACAAGATAAAATATTTTATATAAGAGCAAAGAAAAATATTTGGCAACTGAGAGAGGAATAGAACTTGGAAACTCCAGTACATTTATTAATTCACTGCATTTGCTCTTTATATAGAGCTGAAGCATAACAGAAAAGCAGGAAAATTTGCTAATTTTAAACCTAATTTAAATTGCTCCTACTATCAAGCTATAAGAAAAATATGCAGAAAATATCTCCTAAAAATCTGGTTTGTTGACCAATTATTCAGCAACTCCATAACTGCAGCAACCCAAGGCACATTTCCAACACTCCTCCTTGCCTTAGTAGCTGCAAAGGCCTAATTTGTTTCTCAGAGCTTCAAGTCTTTAGCTTCTGAATCTTTCTGCATGTACTTCTGCATGGCTTCTTGTAACTGTATCTCCACATCAATGCTACGAGCTTGTACTATAGAGTGAAGCTCATAAACTCTAGAATGCTGATCTGTTAAGTCAGCTATAGTCTTCATGTGTGAAGCAAGTTGTTCAGTAACAATTTTCTTTTCATTAGTCGCAGAGCTGAGCCATTTCTCGAGTTCATTAACCTTGCTATTTAGCTGTGAGTTTGTCTCAACCAGCAGCTTATTTTCCGAGTAAGACTGTGCAACCTTAGTCTCTGCTTCTGATATTTTTTGTTTGTAGTTCCCTGTTGGTAGTTTCCAAAGTGCACACCATCAGTAAACTCTGCTCCAATTCTTCCTTAAGAGCTGCAGACACCTCAGTTGACTCCACTATCTGCACTTCATAACTCTTTACTTTATCTTCAAGAATTTGCAGTTTCTCATACAATGCTTTTGCCTTAGTGTCTTTGATTGTGAAATTCACCATTGCTTCTTGGAGTTTCAGTTCTGAATCTTTGGCTAAGGTTTCGAGCTCCAAGTTCCTTGAGGTGGCTTGCTCTAATACTCTTTCTTGTTGCTGCAATTGTTCCTCAGCAGATTTCAGCTTCTCCATTTTCTTGCTCTCCTGGATTCCAACAGCCATAAGATCTTTTTCAAAACTTTCCAGCTTTCCGTGTGTCAAGCTCAGCTCATTCCGCAGAACTCCCAACATTGGCACACCTTTCACCAAATTGTGCTTATTGCTGGAAAATGCTATTAGCTCCTCCTCCATTAGATTTAGAGCAAAGCTTTTGCTCTCATTTTCACTTTGAATACATCTTTGCCTGTTGCATCTTTAATTAAGCACCATTTGTCTTCAAATATGACTTTGAAGCCTTTTTCAACCAGCTGTCCAACACTAAGCAGGTTTTGGTCAATGTCAGGGACATATAGAACATCAGTAATATACTTCAAACCTGTTCATTTTTCTATAGCCACGG
The DNA here is from genome assembly GCA_033439265.1 of Dillenia suffruticosa. Classification (NCBI taxonomy): domain Eukaryota; kingdom Viridiplantae; phylum Streptophyta; class Magnoliopsida; order Dilleniales; family Dilleniaceae; genus Dillenia; species Dillenia suffruticosa. Next base: position 3,345,205 of record JAVTVX010000029.1, on the reverse strand, counting down.
TTCATTTGCCCTTGAGTGAAATAAATTCACCATTTCCAATTTTTACTTTGGAAATGATAGTTTTATCAAGCTCTTTAAAGAGCTCTTGGTCATTGGTCATGTGGTTTGTGCAGCCATTGTCAATCAGCCAGGAATCGCTGGAGCTATTACTTGTCACTAAGCATGTTGCATTCCTCCTCTTGATGTTGCTCGGTAGAAGCTTTTGCCTCTTCATGTTGTTGAGACTTGCAAATCCGCTCCATGTGTCCAATCCTACCACATTTCTTGCATTTGACATCAGGTCTCCACCAACACTTCTTATGCGGGTGATTCATCTTTTTGCAGTGTGGGCAAGGTGGATAGGTCTCAACCTTGTTTTTGTCGTTGATGCCAGCCTCGTTGTTCTTCTTCTCTCTGCCTTCTAAACTTTCTGCCTTTGCTTGGAGAGCACCCTCCACGGATTCTTCCCTTCTCATCATTCTCCTTTGCTCTTGTGCCTGTAATGCATTCACCAATTCTGCCAAGGATCTGCTCGACAGATCTTTAGATTCTTCTAATGAAGAAATTTTAGACGCATGCTTTTCAGGCAAAGTTACGAGAATTTTTTGCACAATTTGCTCATCAGAGAAATCCTTACCAAGCAACCTCACCTTGTTTACTATTCACAGTAATTTGTCAAAGTAGTCTTTGATGGTTTCTGTCTCCTTCATTTTCAGCATTTCAAACTCCCTGATCAAGTTGAGTACTTGCATATTTTTTGTTCTTTCATTGCCTTGGTATTCCTTTTTGAGGTAGTCCCAGACATCCTTTGCCGACTCAAAGTGCATGATCCTTGTAAATATAGTGCTTGAAACAGCAGAAAATAAGCTGGCTTTAGCTTTGAATTTCCTGGTCTTCCTTTCTTTGTGCATCTTCCGTTTGGTCATTGTAGGATTCATTGGCAATGGGAGAATATCATAGTCTTCGTCTATAGCATCCCAAAGATCAAATGACTCAAGATGGACTGTCATTCTAACAGCCCAGGCTTGATAATCATCACCATAAAAAATTGTTGGTGCAACATGGGAGAAAGTTGTTCAGTTTCCATTTCTAGAAGGTTATGTGTTTCTGTTTTCTTTTGGGTAATTGTGTTTTTGGTTTGAGTTTGGATTCACTCAACTCATAGATCCCTCAAGAAGATGGCTCTGATACCAATTTGTTGTTGTATGACACAAGAACAAAGCAATATGGACTCATTTAAGTTGTTATTTGGCAAGAAACAAGACAAAAGATTTTATAAGAGCAAAGAAAAATATTTTGCAACTAAGAGAGGAACAGAACTTGGAAACTCTAGTACATTTATTAATTCACTGCATTTGCTCTTTATATAAAGATGAAGCAAAACAGAAAAACAAGAAAATTTGCTTATTTTAAATCAAATTTAAATTACTCCTGATATCAAGCTATAACAAAAATGTGCAGAAAATATCTCCTAAAAATCTGGTCTATTGAGTTATTATTCAGCAACTCCATAACTGCAGCAACCTAAGGCACATTTCCAACAATATTATAATATCAGTCCTATGGTTAGGAACCTTTAATGTCCCACACATTTCACATCATCTCCAATCCTTGTTTTGATCAACCTGGTGGTTGATAGCCTCAAGGTTACCACTTTTTAAAGTACACAGTTATAAATTAATCCGAGGAAGGATGTGAAGAAGAATGATTGGTGTGAGTATGGGCCTTCGGAGTGAGAAGGGATCAGATGCAGTTAATCAATTCCCATCTTACATTTGTTTTCAAGCCTGAAACAAATTACGATGGTAGAGAAGACAGAACTTTTTAAAACTGACAAGAATTACCATTTATTGTGCTTTCCCTTAAACTGTTGGCAGCTGTCATCTATAACTTCCTCTCCTTCACTGCCTGGCACTTGTCTGAGTTAACTTTGTTTGGTGAGGAGGAGGTCTGAAACATGGCTTTGTCTTGATTTATGCCAATTATTTACAGTACATGGCTTAATTGACATGCTGGCAGTTTTAACCATGGAAATTGTAAATTTTAAAAATTTTTTTTTTCTGTTCTGTACGACTAGAGATCTAATCATTAAGTTCTTTATAAGACATATGGTTTTGGTGTTGTTTAATCTTTTCATGAAATATCCGAAATTCATAAGTTACATATTCATATTTGGCCTACTTGCTTATCCTTGACCTAAATGGAAGAAAGTCAAGATTGTTAACTTAGCCTTTTTGTTGGTGCGATAAAATGATAATTATGCAATATTGAAATATCTTTTCATTTTAAGTGTACTCCAAATAAGCATGAAAAGTCATTAGTTATTCCTTCCTCTTTCATTTCATGCTATACAAAGATAGAGGATAGATAGGTTTCTTGTGTACCTTTCCTCCATCCTGTGGGGATATCAAAATTAATCATTTACTTTCATTGAGTAGGGTTCTTATCTGTCTCTTGTACTATATCCTTCTTTGAGTGGAATGAGCTGTTTTCTTTCTTCCATGTTTCTTTTAACTTGTATGTATTGGTGATCATTGTTCTTTGAGTTCGACTTTCAGATGGTTTATTGAATTTGCCTCCTATAATTTAAAATTTTAGCTTCATTAGTGCTTTACTGAAGCTGCATTTGTTTTCTTGTTTTAGACTTTTGTCTTAATATCTATTTTATCTGTGCTCACTCAATGGATCATTTACAGATTCCTCACTTGAGACCTGCTGAATATAAGAGGTCTAGATTGTCTAGGAATCGTAGGACTGTGAATCGTGCCTATGGAGGTGTGCTATCTGGAAGTGCTGTTAGAGAGAGGTATGTAACTTGAATTTGATGTGGTTCAGCAAGTCTTTAGTGTTTTTCCATTCAAAATGGCTGTAGAATATTTACACCTTTTGTTTCCTTCCCAGGATCATCAGAGCATTTTTAGTGGAAGAACAAAAGATTGTGAAGAAAGTGTTGAAAATACAGAAGACCAAGGAAAAGCAAGCCTCGAAAAGCTAAATGATGGTGTTGAACCAAGAAGCTTATTGAGTCTGAATATGCTCGAGGGAAATTTTGCTTGGATGATGATGAAATGTGAAAATTTGTGATGAAGCCGTTTGATTTTAGTTAGAATTTTTCTCAGCTTTTGTTTGTTTGGAACCAATCACTTGGATACTCACTTTGTCGACAAGGACCATTTCCTGTGTTGCATTTACTGATCATATGTGCTCAAGTAAATTGCTATATGTTGGACTCCACATCTTTGTCTAGTTGTAATGCCGAATTTTATGTAACAAAGATTTGTTTATTCGTGAATTTTATGGAGCTGAGACTGTTGTCTTCTTTCTCTTCCTTTGGTGATTCTCATACAACTGGAACTCTGAATTGCAGTTGCTGGTTTCGAAATCTTTTGGTCCAACCTTGCGTCTTACTTTTGTGATTCTAGAATAGAGATTCTTTCTGAATATTGAGGGCTACATTTCCTTCTTTTCTTGAAAGAGAACAAGAAGGGACTACAACAGCCTGCTTTAGTCCCTCATTGCATGTGTTAGGAAAGGCCACAGGCTCGTGGGGACCAGCCACGCCACAGGAGGGAGAGGCAGCCCTTTGACATAACAGGTGGTCTTCAACACAAGGTTTTTCAAGAACAATGACCGCCCCTTTACAGTTGGTCCCAGGTCATGACAGTAACATTCTTAACTGATGGTTGTGTGGGTGCTTGTTGAGGATTCAAATGCTCCTATTAAGAGTTTAACGATGCCAAATAAATGTCACAGGCAGGACAGTCGTTGGGGAACTTGTAAACCTGGATCAAATTTGTCCCGACACATGGTGTCTGAGAGGGATAATGCAGCTATTCTGGAGGAGAGAATCGCACAACATGGTTGAGGATCTGCACTCCCCATACAACGGAAGCTACATGTCAGTGTGGACTCACATCTTGACGTATAATGTTATTGCAGCAAACATTTGCAGACACAAAACAGGTCATGAAATGAACCAATTATCTTAGCTCTTTAAAGAAGTTCGTCAAAGAATATGATCCACCCATTACTTTGTTACAAATAGTATACCATAATATTTTAAAAGGAGTAAATTATATTAATTTAGTATTCCTCCTAAAATTTATTTCACGTATAGATAAACCCTACCACCCTCTATCAAATAATAATAATAAAGTAAACAAGGTTTCAAATATATAAATATTGGGTATAGGAAAATAAATAAATTTTTATATTATAATATATATTTTAAAAAGGAGTAAATTGTTTAATTTAGTATTCTCTGAAAATTTGTCTCACCTGTAGAAAACCCCCGCTTCCTGTGTGGAAAGGAAAATAAATAAGTTTTGTCAAGAATGGGATTCGAACCCATGCCCTTTCGGACCAGTACCTGAAACTGGCGCCTTAGACCAACTCGGCCATCTTGACTTTGTTGAACGGATTTTAGGGCCAAAAAGATTTATTGTTGTCCTTCAAAAGACTGAAACTCAACCGTCATGCCAATTCCAAAAAAATAAAATAAAATAAAATAAAATTCTGGTGCGTGAATTCGAATCGATAACTACCCTAATCTTTTCTTGGTTTCCCTCTCTCTCTCTCTCTCTCTCTCTCTCTCTCTCTCTCAAACGGTTGTGGTGGCAGTTGCAAAGAAAGACGGTTACAATGCAGCAACTATATAAAAGGGACAAGGAGACGGGGAAAACTCAATCGGAATTGCCATTGCAAATTGATTTGGTAGGACGAATCATCCTAATTAGCTGCCAGGCCAGCACGACGTTTGGAGAAATATGTCTCTTTCCCAGTCCCAAGGAGAGAGACATTTATTACTCCAGGCGTTGGACTGGTCTAGAAGCGAGTCTAGGATGAATTTTTGCAGTCCAACTGTTCGCGAAAATGTCTAAACACGTTTCTTCCTGTTTCTCCAGAGCTCTTAATTTACTTTACTGCATAAATTTCTTAATTTGATTCTTCAATTTCGATCAATTCAGAATAATTCCCATTTGAATGAAATTCAACCAAAAGAAGGAATGATTTGAGTTTGCGTTTCTCTCTCTCTCTCTCTCTCTCTCTCTCTCTGTCTCTACATGTTAAGTCCTCTGTTTATAGATTGTGAAGAAATGGAAATTTTTTTCGTTAAGATATTTCACGTACACTTATTATTTCGACTACTTAAAGTTTTGCAGACCTCAAGATCTTGAAAGATATCCTGAAAAATATGTTTTTTTGCAGGATTTGGATGCATTATGTAGTTGTTTGCAGGGATTTGATAATGGATGTTTTGTATTTATTATTTTTCAAGTGATTTTTATTATATAATGATAAAAATCTTTGAAAATATATATATGTATCAAAATTAATATATAATATTTTTAAATAATTAATTTGATATATATATTTTTTAACCATATTTATATATAATTTTTTTTCCTTAAAATTTTAGGGTAGGCCACCGAGCAGATAAATGCCCCTATTGACACCATTTTTTTTTTTTTTTTTTTTGGTGTCTCACTTTAATTCTGTCGAAAATTTAATTCTTCGATCTCTATCAAAATAAATAATTACAGATTATTATTTTTTTGAAAAAATAATTTTCAAATGGAATGCGAGTTCTAGTGTTATGCCTTTTGCTTGTAGGGCCCCTTTAGAGAGTTGTTGGCAGGTTGGGAGTAGTCTTTTCTTTCCAAGACGATAATATTTCAGGAGTAAGAAATAATTAGAAAATCTTGAAATTATTACATAATTTTTTCACCTTAAAATTTCATGGGAGGCAACTCCCCCCCCCCACCCCCCCTTTCTTTCCCCTCGGAGACGACGAGTATGTTCATGTTTCCAAAAGGTTGTCTGACTCTATGATGTTTTCTACGGATACTCAAAATATGCCCACAATTTTTGTGATAGAGGGAGGGGAGGGTAAAAGGGTTATGCAGGCCAAATGCAGGTTATGTTCAACTTCTTGGCATCTTTCTCTGTGGGCATAAGACCTTTTTCATGCTGCCTACTCTATTTTGTGCCAACTATTAGGTCACTTGTGAATTCCGAATATGTTTCTCATGATTATGAATCTGGAAACCTAATTCCCTCAACGATATGGAAGCTTTTAGAGAGAGGTGAGGGAATAACTTGATATTTTTATTTATAGTTCTGAAGAGAAAAGCGGATACACATTTGTTGCGGTGCTGGGTATACAAACAAAGTGCCGGACACGGGATGACACAATGGTTGTGTCAACAAGTGTCCAGACACCCCAATCTTTTAATGGCTGAAGTATCGTACCTATCACACACTACGGTACAGGAAAACTGTACAGTGATAACTGTATGCTGAAACTGAAAATATATTGTATAGATAACAATCGCCTCTCCGTATGTGATTTTTTATTTTTAAGTGTAGCATTTGGTGACCGGAAAGCTAGTCGATATTTCATTTGGACAAGGGGGTGAATCCCATGGCAAGCTAGGAGGCAAGCTTAAGGGAAATCCAATTGATCTCATAGTTCCCCACTGGTTGCTGTTGGCTTGAGTCATTGTAGTCATGTTTTTCCTCAAGCCTGCATCATCTTCACCTGTTCCAATATTCTCTTGCATGTCCTCTGAACTGATTGAGAAGCCATTGAACTGCTGTTGTGAGCCCCCAAAATCTATAGTGTCTGAGGTATTAATACCCTCTCCAACTAAGGCAGGGGATAGATTCAAAAGCAGAGAGGCAACATCAACTGTGGTAGATTTGGTGGGAGCTGAAGACTCAAGAGATGAGAACATGAAGCCTGCAGGAAGGTCTCCATTTGAAACAGGAAATAGAGATGGTTTGTAGGCTGTCGAATTTATTGGTTTGTAGGAGGAAATGTCTAGGATAGAGAAAGTAGCAGTGGAGGCCGGTGGAAAACCAGTATTGTACTGGATAGCAGATGCACATTCTGTTGTGCAAGACATGTTCTCTGAACTGAACCGAGTACAGTGTGAACTTTGGCTGAGTGTATCCGCTGTATGTTCAGGAAATGAAGAGACCCAGGAATGAGAAAGAGCTCTCTGCGCCATAGAATTTGTTTTCTTGAATATCCTACAAATAGCCCAAGAATCCTGCGAAGGTCAAACAAGAGACTTCTGTTAGTTTTAGCCTTTGTATAGCATAGTTGTAAGAAAGAAATTAGAGGATGAATGCATTACATTTTGGGAAAGATTTTTGTCTAGGGGCTTTTTAGGAGGGGCAGAATCAGTAAGAGATGGTAAACGGAACTCATGCATCATCCAGTCGGTTTTGATGCCCTTGGCCGCTCTGCCTCTGTAGAACACAAGGGACTTCTTCAAACCAATGCACTTAGTTCCATCAGAGGAGTAGATTGGTCGGTCAGTTCCCGTGGCCTTCCAAAAACCTGCTCCTGTCACTCTGTTTGGCCTTGCACTGTTCCTGTATTTTCGATCCCGTGGACAGTAAAAATACCACTCTTTCTCCCCAGTTGATGCCAGCTCTGTTTGTACAGACAAATATGCAAGAAGCTTGTAAGCAACTAGAAATTAAATAGCCATTCAAAACAAGGATACTGCATCCTGAAGGTCGCGAATGCTAAATTTTTGGGTGAAAAGTAGGAAGCATATGTAGTGAGAAATGAGGAGAAAAAGTGGTGCAGTAAAAATATGACTGAAAAGCTAATGACATTGAACTCTTTTGTGGTTATAGAACTTGACTACAAAAAACTTAGCACATAGGAAGGATCTTCTGCATTATTGTGCTTGCCACAGCTGGTATTCTATCAGAAGGAGACACCTTTTAAACACTCCATGATTTCACAAAGACAAGATAAGAAGACAAAAACTGAAATAAACCTCGGAAAAAGATGATGATGAAGTTTGCAGACTAAGTATTTGAAAATTTCAAACAAATTCATGACCAGAAAATGATTAAACTTACTTGGTAGATCCCAAGGATCATATTTGTAGATATTAACTTGCTTAATTAGTTCTATAGGAAGCGCACGCTGCTGAATCTTCCTCCTTAAATAAAAATCGACGAGCTCCTCATCTGTCGGATGAAATCTAAACCCTGGAAGCATCACATCGTCCAGTTTATCAACCTCATTATTCTTGTCTTCCATGTCTTAGTCTTCCCTTTTCTCTCTCTACCTCTTCTGAAATGCAACTGCAGCGCAGTTCAAGTTGTGAAGATGTACTCACACGGTACAACTTTCACACATATCTGAGCTATCTTATGCTTCCTCAAATGGGTTCTTTCCTCCGGAGCTTTAGCCGCCCTTTCTGGTGATTGTAATGAGGAGCGTGTTTCTGCCAAAATCACGATACACAGGCTCTCTCTCTCTCTCCCTCCCCCCCCCCCCCCGGTCTCTCTCTGTCTCAAGAGCACCTAGGAGGGCGTGGTTTTATAAAGGGGCCTTTCACTCAGTCACTCTCCTTCTTGAACCCTTTAGTGGGGGATGTTATTTGAATCCAAATTAAGGAGCTCAAGGGAGAGAGACTACAAAATAGGCTTGTTATGGGGATTTTCAAAACCTTATTGATTTCACACTCTTCCTCATGCCAACAAAACCTCATGAAAACACCTCTTATGTCTTCTCCTACATGAGGACAAGATGACAAGGCAAGCTTCCAATGTCATTAGTTTTTATTTATAATAATCATTTGTTTGAATTGTTTTTTGTAACCATCAAGTCCCAACACCAAAATTGTGTTCAAACAAAGAGAGCTTCTTTGAATCCTCCAAGATAAATTAGTACCTTTTTTCTTTCTTTTTTAATTTTTTTTTTCCTGTGTCTCTGGATCCAATAATTCTAATCTTCTATTCCATTCTTTCTCAGAGCTTCCGTTCATTCGTTCTCTGGTTCAAGATATGAACACGTGATGTGTCATTTTGGAGATTGCTTAGACAGATAGTAAAGAATTTAAATATTAGCATGTCCCACTAGCTATTAATTAACTGTTTCATTTTACCCCTAGATTAACACCCTTAATCACTCATTCAGGGCTCCATACCCACATCAATAAGATAATTACTTTCTTAGACTCTTTACATGGAGATGACAATTTGCAATTCGTTGACACCCTTTTCGGTTTATCTTCCCCCCATCCGATACCAGTTCAGAGCTTTGTACTAGTTAAACTAATTATCTAATATTTGAAAAATTAGATAACTACTCTAGGATTTTTTTTTATTATTATATCGAGATTTGAATTTGATATCCCTGGGTTGGGGAGGGGGTTGTGACCACCAAGCTGTCCTTTGGATACGATAGTCTAAGATTATGATGTTTCCAAAATTAAATGTTTTTTAAATCATGGAGTGAATGATTAATTTTTAAGGACTTCCTCTCTCTATAGTTGCTGATTTTCATTCCATATTAATACCGATTTGCATCATAAATAGCGCAAGTAAATTTTTGCTGTAACATTGTTAGGTTAACAGTTTTGCCATCTCTTGGAAGTTCATCAGAGTGTAACATGGGTGCTGTTCAACCACCCACAGTAGGTTGATTAAAGGATTAAAGTCCAAGGAAAAAAATTGGAAAAACTTTAGAAGCCCGCTTTTCACAGAATGAATTGTAGTTAGTAATAGAATTTCTTGAAAAGGCAAACCTATAGTGGGGGCAATTAGGAGATAATGAATTGAAATTTGAAAGCACAAGTCAATCTCTTGATTTTATGAACTTTGGTATATGAAATTTCAAATGTTCAAAAACCGCCACCCTTTTTTTGTTTTCAATAACCCCAAAAAGAGTTCTATTACTTCTATAAGATACTGCAAAATGGTCCAAATGAGGTACTATAATGGTAGTCTATAGGACTCAGACGTAATGACAATGCTGCCTCCTTGCTATATGTGCATGTCCTGTATCTTCCCTTGCAATCACTGGGGGTAATAATGGAAATTCACTATTAACGGGGGCCTCAAAATTAACATGGTATTGCTTAAGATTGCTAACCATGTCTGCCGGTCGGAGAGCAAGCAATTAAGCATTTTTAATAAAGAAAAGAAGTTAGGTGCATGCGTCAAATACCAAAACTTGTGAGATTCTCCCAAGATGGGAGCCCTCGGTTGAAACCCAAATTGTCGGTTCCTTTCCTTGACCTAGCAACCCAAGTTGGAAAATGGGTCCATCTCTTTCCCAAGTTCTCTCTCTCTCTCTCTCTCTCTCTCTCTCTCTCTCTCTCTCTCTCCCCTTGTGTTGTAAGTATTAACTTTGTTCGCAATGTAGGAAGTCCACATTAAAGCCATTCATCTTATGATATTTATTATTCTTTTTTTTTTGTTATATAAGAATTTAAATCTAAAATAATCAAATTGAGAAAAAAAGATTTATAATACTAAACTGTGTCTCTGGAGACATTTATTATTGATCTTATGCTTTGGTCAATCTTGCATTTGTTTCTGTGTCAATTAAAACCAATTTTGATTGCATCCAAATTATCGCGTTAAGATCTTGAGAAGGGCGATGAAATTAGGGTTAGGGATTAATAGTAGCTGAATCATACTAATCCTTCCTCCCATTTTGAATGATAATTTGCATACTTTTTTCTAAATTCAAAATAAGTGTGAATTTTTACAATATTATAATACTTGACTTTACTATTAAGGTCTTAAAAATAGATTGAATCTAAATTAATGGGTATTTTCATAAGAAAATAACTTTTAGTAAATACAGTTGAAATAATTAATGCTTTTTTTATTAGTATGTGTTTACGAAAATCTATTATTTAAAATTATAGAAACTACATGTAAATAAGACATTTGAATAATTTGTTAAACAATTAAATAAAAATTTTTGAGATAATATTATAAGATTCCAAATTAAATTTTATTATATTAGGATTAGGGAATTTAGGGGTAGAAGTGAGTCATTCTACTATTATGAAGCTCAGTAGTCACCATTAGAAGAGTTCTTGACGAGTGAAAGAGTACTTTGTCATTTGACTAGATTGGAAATTATTATTTGATTATGTAATAATTATAATGATCAAATCCATCTTTGCCGATTATAGTAACAATGGCGGGGTGAGGTTGTCTTATTCTCTGACTTGCTCATCACCTATCAAAAGGATGTAGGCATGTACTCACATACTGTCATGGTAGGCTAAATACTTGTTTGGTACAACTAAAGCACAACTAGTTAGGGTAGGATTCAGTTATGGCAACTTCCAATGATCTAAGTCTAACGTTGTACTTCGGGAATAAAAAGGCAACTATAAAAATTTTTCTCCAAACTATACTCCATTTGCTGGGGTCTATTTGCTAGTTATTCTCCAAAGTATAATCTCTTTGAAAGTGACATTTTTCTCACTCATCTTTCTCTCCTTCTCTGATATTTCAATTTTCATTTTTAATCACTCCTTTATGGTTTCGCCTTTTATGATCCAAAATTTGGACAATAGCTTAATCGATAAGTTTGTCCATAAAACTTATCCTGGAAACCTAGCAGCCGTATAAGGCCACCACAGTGCTCCAAGTGGCTTTCTCTAGGGAATTAAGGGGTTATGATCTTTGGTGTTTTCTGCGGAGATTGAAGAAAGGGTACAAATCCATGATGCAGATGGGAAAATTTTTATTCGACCATTGGCTCAATAGGAATTAAAATATGAGCACTCATTGTCAAAGTTCAAAGTGATTCCTAATTTGGTGTGCTCAAGGCATAGAAGTGATGATTAATAAAGATGATACCATTGCATAAGTATGCAGCATTATATAACGATTGTATACTTAGTAATTTTTTTAGTGAATTAAGTTCGAGTTTCTCCTGTTGTCTTAATGAAAAAAAAAATGATATCACGCTCTGATTAAAATCATAAGCAGGACCTTAAATAAATCAAATTTAACTAATTAAACAAATTAAATTTTGAAACTGTTAATTTATATATCTCGACTTAAATTAGGGTATTTATGAAATAAATTAAAATTAAGAAATCCTAATAATAGGTGAAATTATCAAACTTTGTTTAAATATGATGTTATACGCACATGCATAAATAGTTTATCAAGTGGGTTTGTTTAGTGCGTGTTATTTATAATTGTATTTTTAATAAATTTTATTGATATATATGAATAATAATTATTCAAATTTCAGTTATATAAGTATATAAATGTAATGTTTTATACAATTAATAAACCATAATGATTGATGCTCAACTTGAAGGTGATTGATAGAAATGATTGAAAATCAACCATACCAATATAATAAGGGGATAGGGACTTTGATGGAATATTGGAGGCAATGATATCATTCCCAAGGCATGCGAAAGGTCAACTATTCAAAAATCTAGTTCTCCTTGTGCTTTTTACCTAAAGAACTTAACCCAAAGTTTAATAAGACGACCTCTCATTGAACCCCTTTAGCGGCATGACACTAAGAAACACTATTGTCCCCAAGAATTTTTATTTTTATTTATTTTTTTTCTATTATCTATATTTGAAAATATATTTTAACTAATTCGATTCAAACGTATATGAATCCCTATTTAGAGTGCGACTCTCATAACGTAGTTTTTTTTATTCCTAAATTTCAAATTTCAAACTTGATTAAAACAGTTAACACTTCATTTCACTAGATAAACTGTCCGTTAATATTATCCCCAGAGTTATTAAACATCAAACTTATCCCCTAACAATTACAATATTTTAAAATAAATTAATATCATGATTTTTTGTGTAGATTGTAATGTATATGGTGAATGGGGTAGCAATAGTGGTCCATTATGCCAAGCTTTATTAATGAAGATTGTGGCATTAAATTAACTTCATGTACAAGTGTAATATGGTTATGAAATAATATGAACTTGTAGATGATTTGCAACACAAGACAAAAACTAAAAACAAATAAGAGATTATGTCCAAACTCTAGAAGAGCACTTACCCTTCTTTCCTGTTCAGACTTATTCACATTTGAGGAAGATGAGAATTCAAATTTTAGACTATTAATCTTTCTGTTTACGACTTCTAAATTTGTAGTATGCTATTGTTGTTTTCATTTGGGCCTATCTGAAATATTTTGTTGTAAAGTGATTTTCCTTAATTAGTGAACTCATTGTCATTAGCTGAAAGTGATGGGTGCGGCTGTAATTACTTTGTTTTTTTTTGTATTATATCAATCGATATCCAAAATCAAACTCTGACTAATCCGATTCGGGACTTACAATAATCCATTTAAGGGAACTATCCTTCCAATATAGTTTTTTTCATACCCAAGTCACGAATCAAACTCGAGAATTTGATTAAAAGATCTAGCACAACATCCCACTAAGTTAACTGTCCGTTGGTTAATTACTTTGTTAATTGTGCATATGTTTGCAAATATATGATATGATCATACAAAAAACTAAAAATTATAAAAAAAACTTTAAAATAAAAATCAAACCAATTGTATATTAACAAAATAGTTGAAAATATACCAAACTCTCGTAGTCGAGCGTTACACTCCCTTAATTATAGGTCTCGATTTTAAGCCAAGGGAATAAAAAAATAAGGCTTGGGAGAGCCAATCTCTCCATGGAGGGGCTCATAGTACTCGAACTGGATTAGTTAGACGAAATCCGGATATCAGTTGGTAACAAATAATTTACACAAAAAAGAAGGTTGGAAATAGTAGAATATGAAATCAAATTTGGATAAAAATGCCCGAGTCAAAAATCAAAATTGAGGTCAGGTTGAGCTCAATCAACGAGCAAAACTATAATCAAATTTGATTATGGAAATCAAACAATAACAAGCCATTTGCATGTGGACAAATAGACTTGACCATAATTTATTTCCAAGAGGACCCATTTTGTGTTCAAATCATGCAGCTGTCGGCATTATATTTGAATCGTGAAATGGAAAGAAATTGAACTCATGTAGAACAAGTAACTAAGAATGGAAACATAAATTTCAGGAGTTGTCAAATTGATTGTATATACAACAATATGTAAATGTACTTATGTCAGGGGAAGAAAAAAAAAATCATGAGAATACATTAAGAATTGATGCATACTCTTTTTCAGGAACTGTTCTCTTCCAAAACGAAAGGTAGCTCCAAACTCTCACTGCCCCTTTGAATCCTCAAAAGGACCTTGTCCCCTACACTGTAGTCATCTAAGGCCTTGTATAACTCTGCTTTGCTTTTGACCTGTCCAATGCCCCGGTTAAAATGTTACAGCCCTTTGATTTAAAAAACAAAAATATTTCATAGGAATTTGTAATCAAATTCTCAGCATACCCAACTGAGTACGAGGGTTTTCCTGGCATATTCATGGATTGGTCATAATTGTCCATCAGTTTGCTCGTTTCTATCTAGGATGAGTTTACCAGTCATAATCCTGAACTTTTTTTATATTATTTTATTCGAGACCTTAATATAGGCAAGACAATGTCCACATTTGAAAGCAAGTAGAGGATCATGCCAACAAGTGCAATAGCTTCATTAAGGAGCTTGCTAAGATGCAAAAAACAGGGGATAGAAATCAAACCGATATATCTGACCTCGAACTTCCTTGTTACCGAAAATAGGTAGTGGACACTACGTTCAGATATTAAGCAAGCTTTTGCAACTAAAGAGATGATAAGCATGGAAAAAGAGAGGATGAATATCATTTACAGGTTTGTTGTCGACTGCAACAATGATGTCCCCAAGTACGATTTTACCAGCAAATCCCCTTGTGGTAGGAAGTAAGCCAGCCTTAGCGGCAAGACTATTTCCAGGAACCTACAACATTATGCAAGCGAACAGCGAATAAAATGGCATGAATCCTACGAGCTGCAGGATGTGACACCATAAATTTATTCAATTGCGCATGCAGTTCTACAAAGGTATACCTGCAATACAAGGGCTCCATTTCGAACATTAAGTTGATTTGCAATCAGGTCGGGAGCAATCTCTACATTCAATCCTGCTCGCACAACCTATTACAAGCAGGGCAATGAGAAATGAGTAGATCCACAGAGAAGACACTTTCAGAATAGCATTCGAATCTAATTCCAATGATGATTCTGCAATGAAACAGAAATTAAAGATCCCAAAAACAAAATACTTATACTGGTGGGAACCCCATAAAGGAGCATGCAGCTAAACTTTAAGATAGTAAAATGAGAAACTGACAAATTCTTAGCCAACCAAAACCAAAACTGCAAAAGCAAAACTAATTGATAGGGGACTTACTTTACCAAACTGGATCAATTGAGGCACTATCTTAGTTACAGTTGAGGATGGGATTGCAAATCCAACACCTGCTGATGTCCCTGAACAATAAGGACACTAAGAGTAATTAGAGCATGCATCGTTGCAGCTGTTCACTCTTTTATCTGTACAGTTGGTGTTTTTGTGTTCCAATGGTAGAGACACCATGCCTAGTGGAGTACAAAGCAAAGTGATGCAACTAAAATGCAGACATCAATTCTCAAAACCTGAAATAAGGACCCTGTCTAAGGACACTACGAGTAATTAAACATGCATCATTGCAGCTGTTCACTCTCGTATCCATACAGTTGGTGTTTTTGTGTTCCAATGGTAGAGACACCATGCCTAGTGGAGTACAAAGCAAAGTGATGCAACTAAAATGCAGACATCAATTCTCAAAACCTGAAATAAGGACCATGTCTTTCTCCAAATTCTGCAATTTCATTTTAGGGGAATAAGGGGACACAGTGCAACAAGCTATTCAAGCTTATAGTACCTGTTTGAGTAAATATTGCTGTATTAATTCCAATCAGGTTTCCCTTGGAATCCAGCAGAGGCCCACCACTGTCATAAAAACAATTAGTAAGGAAGAAATAACCGATACGAAAAGAAGGAAAAAAAAAAGCAAGAGAAGTTTGTCTTATTGAAGCTAAAAGATCTACTAGACAAAGCTTAGGAACTCAAGAGGATAGCAGAAAGTTGGCAAGATAATAAATACTTCACAACGTGGAGGAAAGACATGATATTTGAGATCACTAAGATAATACAGATTCCAAACCTGTTTCCAGGGTTGATGGCAGCATCTGTTTGAATCCCTCCACCAATTGTGACTCCAGTTTGACTGAAAATGTCTCGATTTAGTCCACTAATGACACCAACAGTAAGGGTGTGATCAAAACCGAAGGGATTTCCAATTGCTAGACACTGCTGACCAACTTGCAGAGAAGATGAACGCCCCACCTTGATCGGCCTCAAAAGATCTTGTGGAGCATCCACCTAAAACATAATATATATGCAAGAAATTTGATTGAGCTCTGGCATTTATTGGCAGAGTTTAAATCAGATGCTACAATAATGTCTCACAAAATGAACTCCATTAAAAAGACCTTGTAAAACGTTAAAAAAAAAAAAAGGAACTTTAACCCTAATCTAACAAATCAAATATAACAATGCACTTCTTCATTCTGACCTATTTAAATCCACAATCTCAAGGATAAGCAGAGTTCAAATCAAAATTCAATAATATGTCCACAGAATACTTATCTACTTCAGAAGCATGTAATTCTTTCCTCCTTCCATTTTTTTTTTAAATTGCGCTCAGAAAAATTAGATAAGGAGGTTGAACCTGGCGGCTCTTGTGAACTAAACTTTAAAAGTTAAGATAAACTTTAAAAAATTAGATAAATCTCATTTAAAAGTTACAGACTTTTAGTATCAAGGAACTGCAAAATGATGTTGTCCTGTAAATAGCTTAAAATATGGCTGCTGAAAAGCAATATTGACTCCAAGATGGACCCCTACCAACACCAATAATGAACATGTAAACTTCAGTTCCTCCCAATGGCAAACCCTCAAAATGTACAGAATCACCCTTGAGCAAACTATTATGGCCCTTTATCAAGAATCAGCATTTTGTTCTCATGCTAATGAGGCACGTTTGAAATTTGAGAGATGCTCCATGTCTAAAGATTGTAAGAAATAAGATCATAGATAATCTGGTCTTCCAAGACTTGCTCTATCGGTGAAAGAGAGAACTGGGTAACGTCTGCCAAACATTTTGGAGGCAAGTCTATTCAAATACTGTAGTGCATAAGAGCAATTAGAATCTTGATTTTTGTTTTTGAAGTGACTACAATTTTAAATAGTCGTTTAATTGCCATATTTCCATGCCTCCACCAATCTGAGATATCCAATCCTTTAGGGATATATGTACACCTATAAGGATATATGTACACCTATAATATTGATTCTAATTGGTGGAGTGATTTGAAACATACAACTTGTTTGGAACATACAAGGGAGTGATTTCAATTGCCTTTGGAACAAGCTTCCGGAGGCATCTCCTTTCTGCATCATCACAGTTTGCCATTCTAGGATTCATATAGATGCAGGCATATATGTACACCTATAAATATTGGGACATGTCACCAGAACTGACATCAGGATTTGGAATAAAAGAATGAGGTATGAAATGCCTGAAAAACCAGAGAAAGAAGTAAAACTGACTAAACAAGCCAAGCATTTTGTGAGTAGGGGAATAACCATAAATACAGGGCACTTTGTCTTTGAACTATTCATTGTAACAAAATATGTGGTTGTGATGAGAGGATTGTTGAACAAAGAGATGGATACCTTAAGAACAGCTAGATCCTTGGCACGATCAGCACCAATCAACTTCCCTTCATAATTCTTTTGTACCCTGTCATACAACTAACACAATCAGAAAATAGGAAAATAACATATTCAGGGGAAGTATATATTTGAATATTCAAATAGCGAATTTTGGGTTCAATATTGAGTAAGAGTAAAACTCACCCTTCTGATGCTAATATATTCACTCGTGCAACAACTTGACCGGGGCTTGGATTCCTCAAAAGTGCATTGCCAATTACTAAAACCATCATAAAAGAGAACCAGTTAATTACAAATAGAAAGCTTATATAGTGATCATTCATGCTGGAAATTTGGCGCTCGTAGAGGTTTCAGAAGAAAATGGCCATGTTGATGAGATAACCTGTTTTGAAAGGAACTACTAGAATCCAAAAACACCATCATAAAACTAAAGATGTCATGTGTGTCTATTGCTGCAAACACGAGGAGAGAGAGAGAGAGAGAGAGAGAGAGAGAGAGAGAGAGAAGAAAAGAGGGAGAGAGAGAGAATTCCCAACAAGAAGGAAAATCTGGAAGACAAAGACAGCAAAACTTAATCTTATATAATGCAAAAAAGAATAATCACCAACTTTCTTTTAATTCTCACTCCTACCCAAACTCCAGCAATTTGAACTTGATTTATTTCATTCCTCAAATGACTAGGTAGCATAATTAGGGGTAGATTTGAAGACAATGAAGAGAGCAAACTACATCATATACTGAAAAAGCAAATGGAGATGTGCACTGATTGCTAGAACTTCAATGTGATTTCTCTAATATGACCCCTCTGCCGTAAAAGAACAAGCGTGCATAAAAGGTCATTCTTGTACTCTAACCATGGTAATTAGTCACAACATGTCCTTGCTCATCCCAAACAACTCCTGAACCATTACCTTCAGGAACCTGCCCAAGTATATTGAGGGAATTAGCCACCAGCAAAAGCATTAAAGGCTTGAGATAGATAAATACCCAACATTTTGGCCACTCACACTATAGGGAAAACGGCATTAAAGAATTACCTCCACCACACCTGTAACATTGAGTTGGGGGCGCAGTGTTACATCGAAGATATTAACAACCGAGTACGTGTTCTTCTCAAATAGTTCAACTATCCTTTCCTGCAAAGTAGACATGTAAGTGTCAAATTTCCAGCCAAAAGCAAAACTTCTTAAGAAAACAAGATATAGACAACTAGCATATAAAATTGGTTAACAACCTCGGAAGGGTATAGCGGTCCAGATGGGACAACAGGAGGTGTTACTTGTTCAATTGTCACAGATGGATCCCCTAACGCATATGCTGCTGTTCCAAAAATAATAGTATCGATAATATTAAGAAGCAGAACAAACTCAATAGAATGTGGGTTCACTTTTTTCATGGACCCTCTTCAGGAATTTTTAATCTAATCAAATTGGCAAGCACAAATGAAGAAATTCTGATAAGACCCAGTTGCCTGATTATCACTTCATTACAATGATAATCATAGACCTACTGTTAGTGATTATTGATAAATCAAATAACACATAGGCAGCAATATTCATGGTACCAAAGCAGATTTTAATCAAATAATACATAGGCAGCAATATTCATGGTACCAAAGCAGATTTTAAGGAAGAAAAAGGAAGACAGCATAGTGCGAACCTGAGAAGTACCTTGAATGATGACAACAAGAATAAAAGACTAAACTGGAAAGCAGCATCCTCCTTGTGGTAAATGGAATGTTGTTGCAAATAATTTGACCAAGTTCCGTCTTCACATTATCACCAGAAGCACTAAAAACATCAATTAGGCCACATATTCAGAAAGAGAAACAAAGCCCGGAAGAAATACATCGTTTTGTTAGCTTCCCAACAGCATTAACATTATCAAAAACTAAGAGGAAAGTCTAATAATGCGTCTAATTCTGGAAGAATTAGCATGTCATTTCACAGAAATTGTTTTCTCGAATTTGGCATTCACACAAAAAGCACCAGGAGAGAGAGATCACCGTGAAAGCTGGAGAGAATCAACAGGGGTGGGAGAAGAAAGAGAGGAAATGGAATCGAAGAAGAGCTCCCGTCGTCCGATACGGCTTATATTTGATTGTGAGGGCAAATTGCAAGCCAACACTTGCATTATTTCCGATTTAACACCTTATTGCAACAAAATACAAGAGAAGAAGGGGGAGGGGGAGGGGGAGAGAGAGAGGGAGAGAGGGTTTGTAGTCTGTACTTGTTTTTTGCTCAAGAGTCTGTACTTGTTTAACACCCCCTTTATTGTTCTGATAGTGGCGGTAGAGAAGCAAAGTAGGAAGCAGATGACGTTCTGAGTGGGCTTTGTTTATGGGCCCCGGCTTGACCCGACATTAGGGACTCCGCCGGATCGGCCACATCGGCGAGGCCCGAATACTCCGTCCACATATTTTGCACAAGTTCATTGCTGGGACCAGATGGGGTTGAGTTAAGCCCATCACATTCAAGCCGAGTTTTTTTTCAATGATATAATTTTATATTTGTTCAATAAAACAATTTGAACAAAAGAGAGCTCGCACCGGAGCAACTAAATTAGAATTTTAGTGGTGATTCTGATTTATACAGGGATTATATAGAAAATAATTATACTCCATTATATGGTTGCAATAAGAAAAGAGATAGTATATAACAGTACATAATCGGTATAATGACTGAACACTGATATTTTTTAAATAAAATTTCAAATTTGAGTTTTGTGTATTACGTAAATAAACACCATGAAAATTTTACTCATTAAAAATTTAAGTTTACTCAAATCAGATTTAATCGAAACCAATGTGATTATTATATATTAATAATTTATAAAAAAAAAAGAAATTCACATTCATTAAGAAATCTGCTGTTTAACAAGTTTACGGCCTCCTGGCCATACGTATCTAACTAAACATGTTAAAAAGTGAAGCAGCTTTTGTAAAGGAAGAGTCCTTCAGCCCTAAAAGCTAATGTTTTTGTTTGTTATCTTCATTGAATGGTTTAGCTTTCATCATTTGTTTCTTTCTTTTTATTTTATTATTATTATTATTATTATTATTATTATTATTATTTTGAATATCATTAGAAACTCATTTGGCTCTACGTTATCTATACAAGAAAGACGCACACGAAGAAACTTAAGGAATGCAAGGAGTATAAATAAATTTTCTATATTAAAAATTATGCTTAATCTCAATTTAACTTATAGTAATTAGAATATTTATCAATAGACTTTCTATAATAAAAAAAATGAAAGTATCAATTGAGAGAGAGAGAGAGAGAGAGGCACATATATAGAGTTATAGACCATGTAATTATCAAACGTCACCCACCCTCCATATATATCCTCACCCTTTTCATATATTTTTACATATATTATTGTGGGCAATAAAAATTATCATAATGGTAAGAAAAGTTAAAAACAATTAAAATGACTTTCGAGAGCCTTTTCTCCTCACTCTGTTGCAATTTCACTTTACAAGGGAGTCTCAAATTATTAAATTATACAAACAAAAAAACTTAGCAAAAAAAAAAAAAAAAAGATTTTTATTTTGTATTATCTTTTTTTTGGACATTCAAAAGTTAATATTCTCCCCCGATTAAAACTTATTTTTTTAAATAAAAAATTCAAAATCTCTTTTTTCTAATATATATATTCGCCTCTCTAATTGTCTAATCTCAATAAAACTTAAATATTTTAAAATTTTGAATAATAAGAGAGCTTTTTTTTTTCTAACCAATCTGCAAGTATCGTTGACCGTGAGATCATCATCTAATAAATTTTATATTATACCAATTTTTTTGAGTTGAATGATCAAACACTCTATTCTTTAATCAGAAATCTTAAATTCAAGTTCTAAAAATGGTAAAAAAGGATTTGAGAGAACCAATTCCGATCGAATCAGATTATCGGATAAAATCTGAATATCGGTGATAAACATAAAAAAAAAAAAAAATTATATTATTAAGTGCAGAATAATAAAAAAAGAAAAATTAAGACATGCCTCTTTTGAATTTTGTCGGGTCTGCACCCGAAACTTTTTTTTTGAGCTTGACCCTGGCGAGACCGGTACCTTATGTCTCCTAGATCCAACCCATCGAGTTCGGTCGAAGGCGGGAGTTGAGTTGACCTGTTGGGTGAGGAAAATCTGTGACGGGTCAGGATGGTCGATCGGGTCCATGTTCACCGCACCAGCACTGCCGACTCCTCTTCAAATCATATCGAAGTATCAATCATTCTTCTCCCGACTCTCAGTCTATTGGCCCCGGGGTTTAGGGTTTTTGCATTCTTCAATCTCGACCACTCTCTCTCTCTTTCTCTCACTTCACATCGCCAAATACTCTCCTCCAGGTGCGTGAGCTCATTATGCTGATCCACTCAACTCTAACTCATTTTCCTCTTTTTAATTTTCTCTTTCTTCATTTTTAATTTTTCAGTTATTTTCATTGATTTGAAGTGACTTTCTATGGCTAGAGGTCCTGTAACATATCTAGTTCGATCTTATTTATCCAAGCACAAAATTTATAGGGTTAGGGTTTTTTTCCCCAATCGAAATTTCAACTCTTCTTCAGAACCAAATCGCCTCAATCCTATAAACGGATTGTACGATCGTGTAATTTTAGCGGATTCAATTGATGGGTCATCTTCAAAACCAGATTTCAAAAGACCCCAGTTTAGGGATTTTAACTCTCTTGTAGCAAAAGGGTTTGTATCCTCTGTGGAGCGTTATGAAGAGAATGAAAAAGAAAGTGATGATAAAGATGATTCAATTGAGGAAATTGGCGATGAAAGAGAAGGTTTTGCTCATGTTGGTTCGAGAGATCCTGTTGAGTTGTATAGGGAGCTTAGGGATTCAGTTAAGGCTGCGAAGCAAAGACGGTGTGATTGGGAGACAATGACTGAAATTTTTCGATGTTTTGCGAGATCTGGATGGGCTTCAAATCAAGCTCTTGCAATTTACATTGGGGCTTCATTTTTTCCCACTGCAGCACATAGATTTAGAAATTTCTTCTTTAAGAAATGTCCTACTGATGTTGGTCAGTATTTGGTGTCTTTAGGACCATCTGATGAGGCAGTGAAATTTCTTTTCCCGATTTTTGTTGAATTTTGTTTGGAGGAGTTCCCTGAAGAGATAAAGAAGTTTAGGAGTATGATTGAGTTTGCAGACCTCACAAAGCCTCACACGTGGTATCCGTTTGCTAGGGCTATGAAAAGGAAGATGGTATACCATTGTGGTCCAACCAATAGTGGGAAAACCTACAATGCTCTGCAGCGGTTTATGGAAGCGAAGAAGGGTATCTATTGCAGTCCTCTGAGGTTGTTGGCTATGGAAGTTTTTGATAAAGTGAACTCTTTAGGGGTTTATTGTAGTCTCCACACGGGGCAGGAAAAGAAGTTTGTCCCCTTTTCAAGCCATGTTGCATGTACTGTGGAAATGGTGTCCACGGAAGAGTTATATGATGTTGCTGTTATTGATGAGATACAGATGATGTCTGACCCACATAGAGGATTTGCATGGACACGGGCTTTGCTGGGTTTGAAGGCTGATGAGATCCATCTATGTGGAGATCCTAGTGTTCTTGATATTGTTCGAAAGATTTGCAGGGAGACTGGGGATGAGTTAGTAGAAAATCATTATGAGAGGTTCAAGCCATTAGTGGTTGAAGCAAAGACTTTGCTGGGTGATCTCCAAAATGTTCGATCTGGGGACTGTGTAGTTGCATTCTCAAGGCGGGAGATATTTGAAGTGAAATTGGCCATTGAAAAATATACCAAGCACCATTGTTGTGTAATTTATGGAGCATTGCCGCCAGAAACTCGTAGGCAGCAAGCTAAGTTATTTAATGATCAAGATAATGAATATGATGTTTTGGTTGCAAGTGATGCGGTGGGAATGGGTCTGAACCTTAATATTAGAAGGGTTGTCTTTTATGGCCTTTCCAAGTACAATGGTGATAAGATGGTCCCAGTTCCAGCATCACAGGTAAAGCAAATAGCTGGAAGAGCTGGTCGAAGAGGAAGTCGCTATCCCGATGGGCTCACAACCACCTTGCACTTGGAAGATCTGGATTACTTGATCGAATGCTTGCAGAGACCTTTTGACGTAGTTAAGAAAGTTGGTCTCTTTCCTTTCTTTGAGCAGGTTGAGCTTTTTGCAGGGCAATTTCCAAATGTTACTTTTGCTCAACTGCTCGACAAGTTTGGTGAAAATTGCCGCCTGGATGGTTCTTATTTCTTGTGTCAACATCAAAATATAAAGAAAGTTGCTAATATGCTGGAGAAGGTTCAAGGTTTATCCCTCGAAGATCGTTACAACTTTTGCTTTGCTCCAGTGAATATCAGAGATCCGAAAGCTATGTACCATCTTTTGAGATTTGCTTCGTCATATAGCCAAAACCTTCCAGTTGGTATAGCAATGGGCATGCCAAAAGGTTCTGCTAGTAATGATGCAGAACTGTTGGATCTCGAGACAAAGCATCAAGTATTGTCTATGTATTTGTGGTTGTCCCATCAGTTCAAGGAAGACACATTCCCATATGTAAAGAAGGCTGAGTCAATGGCAGCTAATATTGCTGAGTTACTTGGTGAGTCTCTGACCAAAGCTTGCTGGAAACCTGAATCTAGGCGGGTAGGGAAGCCAAGGGATGAGCAGAAGAAGAGGGATGAACAGAAGAAGGAAGATGGTTACAGGAGGCCAGCTTCACTCATTCGGCTATTTAAAAAGTGAGCTCATTAATCTCCTTCCATTTTTGTGAAGGTTCTGTGGATTGACAGTTTTAGGTGGTGTCCCTAAAAATTAGTTTATTGACATGCAAGCTCGTTGTTTTGTGTCTTTTTTGAAATTTAAACTCATCATTAGGAGAAAAGGAAAAGTAATAATTCTTTTTTGTTGAGCTCCTCTCAGTGTTTCTTTGTCTTAGATTATTGCTCATGAGACCTCTTTGTTGAATATCACTTGTATCTGCCTGCATAAAAGTATTGGATGCTGATTTTTTTCATGTAAGTTAGTCTCTACATTTCAGGGTTGAAGACGAATTATTGTAGTATCACTTACTGTCGATCTTGACTCATAAAGTAACAGTTGTTAGTAGGTTATACTTGATGTATCTATGCAACGGGGTAAGCAACTAAAAAGGCAATCTGAAAAGCTTAAAGTCTGATAACAGGGGATGGATTACACATTTACTTGGATATTCCCATTGGTTAACAGATCTGAACTTGCCTTACTCTTGCGCCTGGATCTGACCATTTACCGACCTGATTCGTACCTCAGAAACCCCAGATCTGTCCCCCTTGGCTCAAATCCGTCCTTGGCAAGCTCCAACTTCATCAAATTTGCCCCTTGCAGACCCACATTAAGTAGTTCTCCTTCTCTCTTTCTCCCTCTCTCCCTCTCTCTCTCTCTCTCTCTTTCTGTGTGTGTGTGTGTGTGTGTGTATATATATATAGATCTCTATCCCCCCTTTCGTCTGTCGCCTTACAACCTTCTCTCTCTATCTCTCTTCTATCTCCCTCCCCATTTCTCTATGCCTAGATTCATCCCACGTCGACCCAAATCTGTGCTTCCAAATCTATACCGTCGAAAACTTAGATCTGGTCCTCGCCTTGATCCATGCAAATCTGCTCCTCCCAAATCTGTGCCCTTCTCATTCTTGCTGCCTCTCTCTCTCTCTCTCTCTTTCCCTCCATATCCTTCCCCCTCTATCTTGCTGTTCCCGGCCCATCTCTTGCCTTTCTTCTCTATCCAAATCCGTGCTTCTCTCTCTCTCCCCCTCCCTCTCTCTCTCTCTCTCTCTCTCTCTCTCTCTCTCCCTCTCTTCGAATCCTTGTTGGTTTCCCAGTGCTAACCATTCACAATCTCTTAACCTCCCCTGATCTTAGAGGTTTAATATAAATATTATTAATATTATTACTATTATTTTTATTCTGTTATTTATATTGTCCTAGTGTCTACATTAACATTATTATTAGTAACACTATCATTATCACTATTATAGATTTAGATATATATATCATTATTATAGATATATATATCATTTTATTATCTATCTATTTATTCATTTATGTATTCACTTACTATTACTATTTATCTTTTTATCTAATTCGTTTTTATATATCATTATTTTAATAACTCCGCTACGGTAGGTCGACAGTCAGTATAAAATTTTTTGTCAAATGAAAAAATGAGAGATAAATATATAAATACTTTTGGGGTGTTTCTCCGTCAACGACGCGTTACATCAAATCCTGGATGTAGCGATAAGTTAACAAGGGATCTTAGAGCACGAGTAAATAAGTTAGTCCATGAAGATAGGATTCGTTTAGCCACTTGGAATATATGATTTTTGACCGGTAAGTTAGGAGAGATCGGAGAAACAATAAATAGACAAAAAATTCATATCATGTGTCTTCAAGAAACTAAGTGGGTTGAGGAGAAAGCTAGAGTAGTACAGATTTATGGTCATAAACTTTGGTACACAGGAAGGGATACGAGTAAGAATGAGGTAGGAATAATTGTACATAAAGATCTGTTAGATGATGTGATATAGATAAGAAAGAAAGGAGATGAATTATATTTGTCAAGCTAGTAGATAAGGAAAACGTAGTTAATATAGTCAGTGTGTATGCGTCCCAAATAGCTATAGAT
Organism: Dillenia suffruticosa; assembly: GCA_033439265.1. NCBI lineage: Eukaryota > Viridiplantae > Streptophyta > Magnoliopsida > Dilleniales > Dilleniaceae > Dillenia > Dillenia suffruticosa. The sequence goes on along the minus strand of JAVTVX010000029.1, from coordinate 3,319,100 downwards.
GCAATTAGTAAAAAATAATTTTGGGAGAATTTAAATGAATTTATACAAACCATACCTAGTAGAGAGAAACTATTTATTGGAGGAGACTTAAATGGACATGTAGGAGAGAGAAACGAAGGATTCGAAACCGTATATGGAAACTTTGGATTCAATAGTAGAAATGTGGCAAGAGGTACCATTTTAGAATTTGTCATAACATTCGATCTAATAGTTATAGACACCACTTTTAAGAAAAGAGAAACGCACTTAGTTACATATAGAAGTGGATCTAATACTAGTCAAATAGATTTCTTTTTCACTATGAGAGGTGATAGAATGACTTGTAAGGATTGCAAGGTTATATCGGGAGAGAGTGTGACAACTCAGCATAAACCCTTAGTTTTAGATATACGTGTGTCTAAAAGGCGAAGAAATATCGTTTATTTGTAGAGTCAAGAATTAAGTGGTGTAATCTAAAAGAAGAAAAGATGATGACTTTTAGAGATAAATTAATTTAAGTGGCAAGTTGGTTTACTAATGATGATTCGGAAACAATGTAGAAAGATATATCCACTAATATTATGAGCATAGGTAAGGAGATTCTTGGTGTATCTAAGAGTCAAGTCCCAATAAGCAAAGAATCATGGTGGCGGAATGAAGAAATTCAAATGGCTATCTGTACCAAACGAGAGTATTATATGAACCTGAAAGGTAATAGTAGTAGCGGTGCATATGATAAATACAAAAATACAAAAAAAATGTGAAAAATGAATATCCAAGAGTCAAAGAGTAAGGTGTATAATGAACTATGCAAGAGATTGAAAACTAAAGACGGAGAGAGAGATCTACAGAATTGCCAATTTAAGGGAAAGAAAAGGCAAAAATCTAAATGGTGTTCGATGCATTAAGAGTGGAACTAATAATATGTTTGTAAAGGATAAGGACATAAAAAAGCGTTGGCGTGATTATTTTGACGATTTCTTTAATGTTAAAAGTATAATAGATATATGAAATATTGAGATATCTATAGAAAAGATTAATAAAAATTTTAAACTTAAGATTCACCCTCATGAAGTTAGAGGCTCTAAAGAGAATGAAAAATAATAAAGTCACAGGATCTTATGACATTCCTATAGAAGTGTGGAAATGCTTAAATGAATTTGGTGTAAAAGTATTAACGGATATTTTCAATAAAATTCGGCAAACTAAGAGAATGCTCGAAATATGGAGAAAAAGTGTAATTGTACCTCTATATAAGAATAAATGAGACATATAGGATTGTTTCAATTATGGAGGAATTAAACTTATGAGTTATACCATGAAGCTATGAGAGAAAGTAATAGAGCATAAATTGAGATTGAAGATAAATATATTTCAAAATTAATTTGGATTTATGCCAAAAAAATCTACCACGGAAGCAATCCACTTGTTAAGACATTTGATGAAGACATACGGAGTACAAAAGAGAGACCTACATATGATATTCATTGATCTAGAAAAAACATATGATAGGGTTCTTAAAGACTTATTATGGTGGGCGCTAATGAAGAAAGTGATATCATTGAAATACATTAATCTCATTAGAGATATGTATGAGGGAGTTGTAACCGACGTAAGAATTTGCACGGGTTTGAATGATAATTTTTCAGTAATATTGGGTTCCATCAGGGTTTGGCATTAAATTATCTCCTCTTTGCAATAATGATAGACGACGACGACAACAAGAACAATCTGAATCTTAATCCTAATATTTGAGGTTGATTATTTGAGAGACAAATTTGAAAAAGATAATATATATATAATAAATAAATAAAATAAAATAAAAAGAAAAAGAAAAGTAAATAAATAAATCAATAGATAAATATCTAAAATATATTGGTTTAATTTGTGCGGATTCTTCTACCCTATCCATTCCTATCCAAGATCTTTTTCTCTTCTAAATCCTTAACTTCCATATCTTACTTGTATCAAGTTTTCAACGGTCTACCTTTCTGTTTTACTAGATCTCTCATATTTAAGTTCTCGGTTTTTCTAATCGATGCATCTTTGGGTCTTCTATGTACATGTCCGAATCACCTCAAACGACACTTTCGCATCTTATCCACAATTGAACTAACTCCTATTTTGTTACGAATCTCTTTATTTTTAATTCTATCTCTTCTAATTTTTTTACACATCCACATAAATATCCTCATTTTTACTACAGCTATCTTTTACTCTTGTTGTGGATAAGATGCTCTTGCTACAACCATCCTCAATAGAAATGAAGATATTTAGGTAAATGTGTGGAAAAAGTAGCAAAAATAGGATTAGAAATGAAAAGATTCGTAACAAATTGAGAGTTAGTTCAATTGTGTATAAGATGCGAAAGTGTCGTCTGAGGTGGTTTGGGCATGTGCAAAGTGTTGAAGATAACGATGAAGAATTCCAAAGAAGCCTATAAAGCCCAAGAAGACAGCCCAAACTATTAAGGGTATTTTGGACAGAATTTATAACGGCTAGTTTTTGGGTTTGTGTCTACCGACTAGTTTTTGTGTCTACTGACTAGTTTGTGTGTCTACCGGCTAGTAGAATCTTTTAGACTATAAATAAGTCTACTCTCTTCACTTATAAGATATTGGAGCATTATCTTCCATAGCCTAGTATAGAGCATAGTCTCTCTCAAGTGTCATTATGTATTCTTGAGCATTATCTCAATAAAAATGTCTTGTATTTGATATTTTATCAAAACAATACAATTGAGTTTATTCTCACAAATTCAAGCTTTTATTTTCTTCTTGTTCTTCAACCTTCAAACTCAAACCACAAAGCCTTCAATCCATTGCTCACCACAAAACCCTAACTCAACCACCAAATCTTCCGCACTCCAAATTTCAACATAGTATCAGAGCGAGTTACATTCCTTCCCTCACTTCCAAAAATTACCCTCAATGGGCTACCATAATCCAAAGGCTCTTAAACATTTTAGATTCTTTGGAACATATCCAAGAAGAGCCTCTTGAGACCACACACCCCAAATTTGAGCAATGGAAGAAGCAAGATGATGGCATCACTCTCAAGCTCCTCGCATCAATGGATGAAGCACATCAAAGCATGGTGAGAGGCTGTCCAAATGCCAAGGCCGTGTAGGATACTTTGGAGGGTCATTACGGCAACAAACACAACTTGGAGAGAGTCTTTGAGCTTCAACAACAAATCTCCAAACTTCAAAGAGGTGACAAAACTCTACCCCAAGCCTTCGGTGATCTTGAATGGCTATGGATAGAATTAGAGACATTGAGGCCACTAACAATGGATCTCAATATTCTTCAACAAAGAAGAAATGAAGACAAGACATTTGTCTTGCTCATTTCTCTTGGAGAGCCATTCAAAGAGGTGCGTCAAGAAATCCTAAGAAAGGAAGCTCTACCATCTTATAAGGAGGTAAGAGGAATGATCCAAAAGGCCGAAACCTCTAAGAGACTTGAGGAAGAAAGTTGATCACAAATGGAGTCCTACGGCTTCAAGGCGACGGTAGAGGAGTAACATGCTGAAAACGTGTGCACCCATTGTCAAAGACAAGGTCACATCGAAGAAAGATGTTGGTACTTGCATCCAAACCTCAAGCCAAACGGAGTAAAGTAGTATCAAAGGAGGAGTGAACTGTCTATTAAAGGTATAAACTCCAATCCAAATTTAAATACTTTTAAATATGTGCATTGCCATATTAGACAAACCCTTTGCATGTCTAGAGAATGATACAAATATATTATATCATTAATTGATTATCACTCTAGATATATATGGATATATATGCTTAAGGAAATGACACAAGCATATAATGCATTAAAAAAATACTATCATTTAGTTACTAAAGTGTACACTAAATCAATTCAAACACTTAGAATGGATGATAGAAACAACATATTCCCTAACTTTGAAAGCATTTTAAAACAAAAGGGCATTGAACTAGAAATCATGAGTCAAGAAAATCTCAAAATAAATGAGGAAGACATAAATGCAATGGCACTATTATTATTAGAAGACGCACATTTGACTCATGAATATTGGTGTGATACTATTAGCACCACCACATACACATACAATCGCATTCCACACTATGAATTTCATGAAAAATTTTCAATAGAAATCATTAGAAATAGCAAACCAAGCTTTTTGCATCTTAGAAGATTTGGATGTGTTTGCTACATGAATGGAGTGTGATGTATATTCTTAAGATATGGGCCAAAGAAAAATGGATATATTTGTTATGATTCTAAAACTAACACGACATACATATCAAAAGATATGAAATTTGCCAAAGATGATTATTATTTTGTAGAATTAGGTGATAAAGCACCACTAAGTTTGCTTATCGATGCTCCAATTGAGGAGCAAGGGGGAGTACAAATAAGCCACATCCATGTTGCATGCCAAGGCCAAGTCATTGAGGGGGAGCCAAAAGCAAAGGCCAAAAAGAAAAAAAAAAAAAAGAACAAGAAAAAGAAGGTCAAGGAAGCTCAACCATCCGACACTATCTATCCAAGTCATGACTCCATGGAGCCCCATTCGTCGGACTTGAGGGGGAGTGTTGAATATGACGATGAAGAATTCCAAAGAAGCCTAGAAAAGCCCAAGAAAATAGCCCAAACTACAAGAGCATTTTGGATAGAATTTACAACGGCTAGTTTTTGGGTTTGTGTCTACCGGCTAGTTTTTATTTCTATTGGCTAGTTTGTGTGTCTACCAGCTAGTCGGACCTTTTATACTATAAATAAATCTTCTCCCTTCACTTGTAAGATATTGGAGCATTATCTCCCATAGCCTAGTATAGAGCATAGTCTCTCTCAAAGTGTTTTTATGTATTTTTTAGCATTGTCTCAATAAAAGTGTCTTGTATTTGATATTTTATCAAAATAATACAATTGAGTTTATTCTCACAAATTCAAGCTTTCATTTTCTTGTTGTTCTTCAACCTTCAAACTCAAACCACAAAGCTTTGAATCCATTGCTCACCACAGAACCTTAACTCAACCACCAATGCTTCCACACTCCAAATTTCAACACAAAGAAGACCCAAAGATGTACCGGTTAGGAGAACCAAGAACTTAAATATATGAGATATAGAGGTAAACCGCTGAAAATTTGGATATAAATTATTCGTAAAGACATGAAAGTTAAGCGTTTAGAAGAGAAAATGGTCTTGGATAGGAATAGATGGCGTAGAAAAATTCGCACAAATTAAACTAATATATTTTAAATATTTATCTATTGATTTATTTTTTTTTTATTTTCTTTTTATTTATATATATGTATTTTCTATTTCATTTTTCTTTTCTCTATCTTTTTCATATTTGTCTCTCAAATGGTCGACCCTAAATATTGGGATTAAGTCTCAGCTTGTTATTGCTGTTGTATTCCCATTGGTTAACACTTATGCTTTGTTTCTGATTTGTTATTTCTGTACCATGCTAGTGAAATGGAAAAAATTAGAGCATTTTAGATGGTAGAAATCATTTTTATTATGATGACATCTTTTGCTGTTTCTTCTCAATACATTTAGAGTTTCTCATCATGCTTTGCTGCATTTTTTTCTTTCTTCTAGAGAAAAATGCTCTGTAGTCATGAACTATGTAAATATAGAGCAGCACTGGTATTGCAGTGGTACTATTGCGTGATAGCAAGGTGTTAGCTTGTTATTTGTGTTGGTAGTGATGACAATAATGACTCCTTATGTGGTTTCCTTGTTGAATCGTGCTTGTGTAACAGTGGTGCTAGAATCCCCAAAACCATTTACTTTGGATGCCCCTCCTAACGGTCTTTCATGCCTTTGCTTAATTTTATGGCTTTTCCGTTGATTTGTTTACATGCTAATACCCATTAGACACTATGCCAATTTCCTGATGCTAAAACTACTATGCAGGAAAGCATTTGAAAGGAGTGCGAGCGTTGCACCCATTGGGCATCAAACTGTATCAGCATAGTGCCTTATTCAGGTAAAATCTCGAATTGCTGCCATTCCTTTCTTTTGTTTAAACCTTGAAACTGTTGTGCTGCTATCAGTACCGATTCGTTTTTATCTGACCTACGTGCCTTTTCTGCTGTTTTGTACTCACTTTTGTGTTGTAACAGATGTATGCTGCACATTTTACATTCTGATTTTCAACAAAATAAACCAGAAACAATCATTTTATTTAAAAAAGTTTATGGGTTGCTGGTCATTAATAAGAAAAAGAGAAAGCAGTGGCATCTGTTATAGGACTATTTGTACTGTTTAATAAGAAGTTTATGACCCATTGTTTGCTACTAATAACCAAGTACATGGCAAGATTGCAGTTTTGCAACTGCTATAGATGTAGTGCTTACGTTTACGCCATCACTATTTTCCTGCCGTAATGATCACTTACATCTGTATTGGTTGCTTTTTTACGGAACATCTATAAAATGAAAAATAACGCATTGTTCTATAATTATGATGCTCTGAGGAAGTCCTTTTCTGTTTCCTTAAAATATTGCGCTCAAACATAGTATTGGGAAATGAATGATGATTTTGCCTATTGCTTCATTCCTGAAAAGGTTACTTGCCTTGCACTTGTATGATGCTCCTTAAGTGCAAAAGAAGCATTTACAGGTCTTGAATTTTTGGATGCTGCATGGTAGAGCTCATCTTAAAGTTATAAAAGGGAGATAGATCTTCATAATTTACTGTTTGACAATGTGTGGATGGACAAGATAGTGCACATTGGAGAAGGTTCACAGGGATGAAACAAATGATGATTGGTGTTCCCTTGTGGCCTATTTTTTTATCCCAAAAATTTCAATTATTTATTTAAGTTTCCTAAATTTCTCTTTTGCCAAAGTAGATAAATATTTTCTCTAGTCTTTGAATGAAAAACTTGTTAGAAATGGGAGCACTTTGGATGTTGGACCTATTTAGATGCACTAGAGTCTCTTAACTATACTAAAAGCGGTGAAAATGAGTGATATACTCAAATGGATATGATGGATCATCTTTTGGAACTCTCCTGTCTAACATCGATATCTTTTAAACATATGATGCATATTTCTGATCTTCATTTACTTAGGCCACTAGAGAAGAATCGTGTCTACTGGAGTGTTGAACCCATGCCAATGATGGATGCATGTGCAGGTAGTATAAAGATGATCTGTATGCTTCTAGAGGGGCGCATGTGGTACTCTACAGAGTTTCCTTAACAATTCTGGGACACCAAGAGCTGGGAAAGATTTGAGAGAAGATGACTTGCAGGTTGATTTCTGTGCAGTATATCTCAAAATTTTGTGCTGTGAAGGGTTACAGGCTACAGCTGCGGCTGCATGCCAGCAACCAATGTTTTAATCCTTCTGTGGTGCAAATCCTAGGAAGTCCCTACTATGGACGAGGTATTGTTCTCAAATCAACAAATCTTAATTGAAGTTGACAAGAGAGTGATATTTCTCACCTTGAAAGAAAGCGTGCTTGAGTTCATAAAGATTGCCTCAGGTAGACTGGAGGCTTCATTCTTCCCTTCTACCTCACCAAATTTCTGTGTTGATGTATATTATGAACATCTTTTCTTATCTTTCTGAATAATTCTTGGGCATATTGCTCATTATAAGGATAGACAACACCTCCAGCATACTCGGTTAAAATTGAAAATGGCAGAGCATCGTGTGGTGGTTGCTTTTGGTCTACAAAATATATATTCCTTGTAATCCTTTGGGCATTTTTGATAGAATGTAAAGAGCCAGAATTCAGGGATGTTGATTGTTTAGGTCTTGTCTCATGTATCAATATGTCGTAGAAGCCATCAAAAAAGCATGTAAGAACAGAGCAAGAGTTTTGTAATTTTTTGAGTTCAAATTCCTGTTCTCTACGAGGATGTTGCACCTGTATCGTATATCTGGAGTTCCCGAATTCTCAAAAAGACTTCAAAAGTGTTCATCTTGGACAAAAGTGCGAGAGTTTCAGTTAATGCTTGAGTTGGTGTCAGAAGTGGGATTTGAACCCACGCCCTCTCGTTAGAGGATCAGAACTTGAGTCTGGCGCCTTAGACCACTTGCCATCCTGACAGGAAAATCATGGTCAAACTGTGCTAACCGTCCAAAATAAAACTTCGCCGGCATCCTTGGAGCCCTCATGGTGTTCATGTCCTCTCAAATATTCTAGCAAATGTAATTTATTGAATAGTCCCAAAATATTGATAGTATATTTATTGTATATTTCAGAGCATATTCTACATTACGATTAAATTTTGGGGTTATGAATACAACCTTTTCATATAATTATATTAACTGATTGACCCTGGTTAATCCAAGACAAATCTAACCTGAAGACTGACTCTGTTGCCCACTCCTGTGGACACCCCACCCCCTGGCTTGGCAATAGGGAACTAGAAAAAGGAAAGCGTAGGATGACAAGTGAGGGCAGTGGGAATTAAATATGATGCAATACCTAGTCCTAGAAGCGGTGACATTGTACAAGCTGAATCTATTAAATATGGAATTCGCTACTCATCCTAGTAGATAAAGCAACGCAAGCGAGTTTGATAACCAATTATTTCTTTGTTTCTTAGACAAGAAAATATTCATATTCCTATCCGGTTGCACACTGCAAGCTAGTTAAACGATCGGCTCAAAAAAATTGTCGAGGCTTTGACAAGAATTTGGCTTAGCAAAGATTTAACATTCTCGGGGATAACAGAGCAACATGATTTAATTTGAGAAATTGAAAATATTAGCAGGAAAAACAGGTGCATGAATTTTCAAAAGTACTATGCAAGCTCTACTTTGACGAGTGTACCTAATTTGTGAGCTGTTCAAGAGTGTCTGTGTTGGAAACGTGTCCTGTGTAACAGTCCTGGGTAAGATGTTGACTTATAAGGGAAAAACAAGTCGACCATTTCTGAGTAAATGATTGAAGGACTGAATTACTCTAGTAATAAGGACTGCAAAGTCGAGTTCCTTAGTTCAATGCGAGGGAAGGATAGAAGGAAGAGTTGAATAGAGAGAGAGAGATAAGAGTCACAGAGGTGAAGAGAGGATTGGAAGAAGAAGAAGAAGAAGAAGAAGAAGATAGCAGAAGTACAGAGTAAGAGAAAAGAAGAAAACTATTCATTTCCTGACTTCTGTTACATTCTGTCACGCCCCGAACCGGGATCGTGAACAGCCGCCCGTTGTCCCTGGATGCCGGCTGGATTTTTACAGAAAATCGGGCAGAACCTCCCCATAAATCGGAGGTTTTCCCATGTACAATTTCACCTGTATATGACATTCATCCAGTACAAATAAACAATTGGCCATCCCGGCCTCTCCAAAATCAACAATATCCACAGCCAACATCCAGAACAACGCAAGGCTATAAAGTTTCTAACAGTCCTAGCAACAGACCTCTACTGTCATGCCCAACTAGAGCATGAGCAGCCGCCACACCGAGCGGACTTAAATTCTACGCATATATAAAATAAATTCCCAAGTTATTTTTAAATATTTACAAATGCCTCAATGCAATGAAATAAGTCAATACGAGAGTTTCAAGAATAAAAGTCCATAATTTATACAGTCATCCCATAAAACTTGGTAATTACATGGATCAAACAAAAATCTCCAATACATAATAATATCACCAATCATCGTAGCAGAAGAGATGGAAAATATCCATACCCAAGCCCAGTGATATCTCCTCGATCCAACACTAATCCTGTGGGAAACAAAGTGAGGGGTGAGTATCTATGGGAGGATACTCAGTAAGTGAGGGGATTGACATCATACTATCAATATCGGGGTGAATTTGGAGTGTCAAAATATAAGATAAGAAAATATCCACAGTGTGCAAACCGATTATGTTATTTCAAAATCATATATAATACGCACACATCAGAAAGCAAGATATGCATCCTAAAATTTTACATCAATGTCATGAAGAACCGGCCAATGAAATATTCCCGGCAATGGTCTACCTCGACCAAGGACGGCGCATTGGGGGTTTTTCCAAATGCAAGTATTAAAGAATGGTTCTCTGCCCCAATGTTGGCCACAGACTACCCCAACTAGTCTGTAAAAAAATATATAGTGTACATATAACTAGTCGGCCGTGTATGGTGCCCCCGCCTGGTGCTAGACGGAGCCGTACTCAACGTCCTCTCCGATGAGGGTCAACCTGGGACACCCATACACACGACAATCTGGCGGATACCTCCGGCCGAAGCGTATCCGGACACAAGGGGTGCCTCTACCAGATGTCCTTCGTAGCTACGGATCACAATATCATATCAGCCGGGCACGTAGCCCCATGCATCCCATCACCAGATCAGCCGGGCATATAGCCCCATGCATAATATCATAACGTCAGCCGGGCATACAGCCCAATGTATAATATCATAAAGTCGGCCGGGCATACAGCCCAAAACATAATATCATAAAGTCGGCCGGGCATACAGCCCAAATGTATAAATAAATCCATTTAAAACCATGTGCCAATGCAGTGGAAGCATTAAAACATATCAATATGTCGAAAATGTGGCACAATATACGTTTATCAAAACTCATGGATGCATATCAATAAAGTCGGCAGTTAAGACACTCCAAAGGTCACAAAACATTTCATCAAATATTGGAAAGTCATAACAATCATACATTTTGCAGAAACATGTCATTTAAAAGATATTTTTGAAACATGGTTTTCAATCAATAGCGAATGTCAAAGTCCCACTCACAGTTCTACGGGAGGGAAGTCACTCCCTACTGACAAGCCAAATCGGATCTGACCGCTCGAGTCTCCAAAAGATCAACCTAAATCAGATCATCAAATTTCTGTAACATTCTATACTTAACCTTAAATTCATATATAATCATTTTATAAACTGTATTCTATTCGCATTCCACTTACACTCTAAACATATACAACACCTTTCATCTTAGATTCAATCATAGATTCATCCAATTTATCAATTAAAGTCGAAATCTCCTCACCTAGGGTTTTCTCGAAGCGCCGAGTCTCGTCCGAAAGTCGCTTCGGTCACTCCAAAGTCTGTAGGGTGTCCTATCAAAACAACATTTATTTGTTAGATCCAAACACATAGATCCGAAGCAAAACCCTAAGTCATTTACCTGCGTGGAGATTCGTGGGCTGTCACGGGCTCGTGGGCCGTCACGGGCCGTCGCGGCTCGTGGGCCACGGGCCGGACTGGGCTCGTGGGCTACAGCTAGCGGGCTCGCTGGTCTGCGGGCCAGCGGGCTGGCGGGCCGATGGGCCGGTGGGCCTGCAGCTGATGGGCCTGCGGGCTGACAGTGCTCGCCCGTGTGCTGGCGCACGCCCGTGCGCTGCGCTGGCTCGTGCCCGCTCGCACGCTGGCTCGTGCGCGCTCGCGCGCTGCTGCGCGCCCCTGCGCGCTCGCGCGCTCTGCTCGCGCTCTCTGCGCGCACTCTGCTCGCGCGCCTGCTCGCGCGCTCTGCTCGCGCGCCTGCTCGCGCGCCTGCTCGCGCGCCTGCTCGCGCGCCCTGCTCGCGCGCCTGCTCGCGCGCCTGCTCGCTCGCGCGCTCCTGCGCTCCTGCGCTCCTGCGCTCCTGCGCTCGCGCTCCTGCGCTTGCGGTCTGGGCTAGTGCTGTTGCTGGGAGATCGCGCTGCAGAAGGCCCTGCAGTCGCGTGTGGTGGCGGAAGGTAGTGCGCGCGGAGGCTCGCGGCGGTGTGCGGCGAGGCGGAGAGAGAGCGATCGTGGGAGATCGCGAGAGGGAAGAAGAAGAAGAAGAAGAAGAAGAATGGCGGCGGCGACGGTGGCTGTGGCGGAGGAAGCCGAACGGCCGCGGGAGAAGGCGAACAGCCGCAGGAGAGGGAACGTCGGGGAGAGAGAAAGAGAGAGAGAGAGAGAGAGAGAGAGAGAGAGAAAGGGGGTTAGGGTTTTAACCCTAATCCCCAATTGGGGACGCAGCGTTTTGTCCCAAAACGCTGCGTCTCCAAATATTTTTTTTTTTTTTTTTTTTTTTTTTTTTTAGCTTGGTGTTACACATTCGGTGTTGTTTTTATACATTTCTTGTCTAGTTCCACAACTGTCTAACTGAATTCAGTTGATTGATAAATCAATCAACTAATTTTCTAACAACTTTAACCTCTCTATTACATTTGCATGTTCAGAACTTCAGCTGCAAAGTAAGATTCCTTTACAGACTGTTACAAAATTTCCTCCCTTTAAAAATCCTTGTCTCAAGAAATAAAATTTGGAAATTGTACTCTAATGAAATCAAAATCTTCTCATGTAGACTCCTCCAAACTAAGATTCACCCATTTGATTAGAGCTTGGGTTACAGGTCTGTGGTTCCTCCAAATAACTCTTCTCTTAAGAATGATTTCTTGTTCTACGAAAGTACCTACTAGAGGTAATGTGGGCATCGCGTTCTGATGAGATCCTAGCTTCTTCTTCAACAATGAAACATGGAATACAGGATGAATTTTTTAGCCTTGGGGTAACTCCAGTTGATAAGCAACTTTCCCTATCCTTGTTGTTATTTTGAAAGGCCCATAGAACTTAGAGGATAGTTTCAACTGCCTTTGTAACTCAACAGATTATTGTCTATAGGGCTGTAGTTGTAAGTATACCATGTCCTCTACTTGGAACTCTCTTTCTGTTCTCTTTTGGTCTGCATAAATTTTCATTCTGTTCTGCGCCTTGGATAAATGATCCTTCAAAATCTAGATCATATCTTGTCGATCTCTGATGAAGTCCCCAGTTGCAGGTATGTTAGAATCAACATAAGGACCCAAAGGAATATACCTAGGCTGGTAGCCATATAGAGTTTCAAATGGTGTCATCTGAATGTTGCTCCGAAAGTTGGTGTTATACCACCATTCAGCTAGACTAAGCCACCGAAACCAGTGAGAAGGTCTATCAGCTGTCATATATCTTAGGTAGCATTCTAGGCACTGATTTAATCTTTCACTTTGGCCATCTGTTTAAGAGTGATAAGCACTGCTAAGCTTCAATTTTTTACCCAACAGCCTGAACAATTCTTGCCAAAACAAGCTGGTAAAGATCCTATCTCGATCTGATATAATGGAATCAGGCAAATCATGTAGTCTGAAGATATTATCCAAGAACAACTTAGCTACTTCCATAGCAGTGAAAGGATGTCTTAATCCCATAAAATGATTGAATTTAGTGAGTTTATCAATAACTACCAATATGGTGTTACAACTTTGTGAATCGGGAATGCCTTCAATGAAATCCATTATCACCTGTGACCATGCTTGGGTTGGAATTGGAAGTGGTTGCAGAAAACCAAGGTAAGGTGTGTTCTCATTTTTGTTTCTTTGACAAATATCACTCTTTTACCCATTTGTTGACCGTTTCCTTCAAGAAAGGCTAATAAAAAACTGACTTCACCCTTTGTAAAGTTCCATGTTGCCCAGAATGACCCCCAGTAGCTGTATCATGCATTTGTTGTACTATTTTCTCTCTCAGTTGCAGTTCCTAACTCACCATGATCTTCTTCTTATATTTCAGAATCCTATCTTTATACTAAAATTCTGAATTACTGTTAGATTTGAGAGTGAGTTGGGCTATCAAGCTCTGACAATACTCATCATCTTCATAACTCTTCATAACATCCAAAATCCACTGAGGCTGTACTGCTGATACTGCAGAGATGACCCCCTATGTTATTTCATCTTCTCTGAACTCTCTTCTTGAAAGAGTATCAGCAGCTTTATTCTCAACTCCTTTTTTATACTGGATCTCATAATCCAATTCCCATAATTTGGCTAACCACTTATGCTACAAGGAAGTAGTGAGTTTCTGATCGAGCAAGTGCTTCAAACTTTGATGATCAGTTTTGATTATGAAATGGTACCCCAGGAGATAGCCTCCACTTTGAAATAACCATGACGACAGCAAGTAATTCCTTCTCATAGATTGACAGTCCTTTGGTTCTGCTCCCTAAAGCTTTACTCAAGTAAGCTATAGATTGATTCTCCTATATCAGTACTGCTCCTAAGCCCTGAGAGCAAGCATCTATTTCCACAACAAAAGGCTTGAAAAAATCAGGTAACTTCATTACAGTGGTTGTACTCATAGCCAATTTGAGCTGATTGAAAGCTTTTTTAGCCTCTTCATTCCAATGGAAACCATCTTTTTTCAGAAAATCATTCAAAGGCCTAGCAATGACCCTATAATTTCTGACGAATCTTTTGTAATAGCCTGTTAGCCCCAAGAACCCTCTTAAGGCCTTGACAGAAGATGGAACTGGCTAGGAATTCATACACTCCAACTTCTGAGTATTCAACTTAACTCCTTCCTTCGTAACTATATGCCCCAAGTATTTCACCTAATTTTGTGCAAAAGTACACTTGGATAGCTTAGCAAAAAGTTAGTGCTGACTGAGTATTGTTAGTACTGCTCATAAGTCTTGAGCATGAGTGATATGATCTGGACTGTATATAAGGATGTTATCGAAGAAAACCAAAACACATTTCCTCAGGTAAGGTTGGAAGATATGGTTCATTAGAGTTAGGAAGGTGGCAAGAGGATTGGTTAGGCTGAATGGCATTACCAAGAACTCAGAATGGCCATAATGTGTTTGGAAAGCTGTTTTCTCCACATCAGAAGGTTTCACTCTGATATGATGATAGCCTGCTCTGAGGTCTATCTTGGAGTAGATCCTTGAGTCATGTAATTCATCCAACAACTCATCTATGTTGGGTATAGGATATCTATCATTGATAGTCAGCTGGTTCAACTGTCTGTAATCAATACAGAAGTGTCAGGTATCATCTTTTTTCTTGATTAAGATGACCTGAGAAGCAAATAGGCTTGTGCTAGATCTGATGATGTCATTACTAAGCATTTCTTGTACTTGTTTTTCTATTTCTGATTTCTATGAACGGGGGTACCTATGAGGCTTCATTTTAAAAGGTTGAGCATTTGTTTTTTGTGGAATCGAGTGATCATGGTATCTACTTGGGGGTAGAGTGGTTGGAGAGGAAAATACATCTTTAAATTCTGCTAGTACTGCAGAAATTAGTTCTGGTATTGTGGAATGCTGTGTGTCACTGAAGATTTGCATGACATTGGAGCTTTGCAATTGCTGTTGCCTAAAAGCTCTAATTGCTTTCCCTCTGACCAAATTTATGGAAGGATAATCCACTCTTCCTTCCAAGACCACTTCATTCCCATTACTACAGAATTTAACTTGTAATTTCTTGAAATCAAAGGTGATTAGATTGTAATTATACGTCCAATCTACACCTAAGATCATGTCCCATCTACCAAGAGTGATTATCCTCAAATCAAATGAAAAATTATACTTCTGGATAACCCATTTCACATTACTAACTTTGGTGGTACTAGTGATCATACTCCCATCAGCAATTTCTGCTTGGAGAGTGGAAGTTGGTTCAGTGGACAATCTTAGTTGTTCAGCTATTCTTCTATGCAAGAAGCTATTAGAGCTCCCAGTATCCACTAGGATAAGTATTTCTAACCCCTCTAAATATCCTTGTATAGCTATAGTTTGTCTCTGAAGGGAATTAGACAATGCACAGAGAGATACCTGCATGATGTCTTCTTATTCCTGATGAGACTGCATCTCTTCTGCTATTCGCACATGATAATCCTCAATATCTTCTGTTTCCTCTGCTACTAGAATGAAATTAAGATGTTTGAACCTGCATTTGTGAGCAGGAGTAAACCTTTCGCCACATTTGAAGTACAAGTTGTTGTTTCTCCTATGCTGCAACTCTCGAGGTGATATTTTTGGCCAGTTGTTAGCAGGCATAACTCCTTCTGATTCTACTTTATTTGAATTATTGGCATGTGTAGAAAAATTTGTAACATTTCTTGCATTCTTGCCCTCTTTCATAATTTCTCCTGAATCCAGGTGCCTTTGCAATGTTAACTTCCCTTTCCTAGCCATTTCAACTGACTGCTCCTGCAGAACTGCAATTTTGAATGCTTGAAAGAGAGTTGTAGGTTTCATGAGTCTTAACATGGGTTTAATGTCTTCCCGTAATCCACTAATGAAGCTTGAAATGAAATAGTGTTCAGTTAGTTTAGGACTTTTTTGTAACATAACTACCCATAATTCTTCAAATTTTTCTTGGTACTCAGACACTGATCTATGCTGCTGCAGTTTGTTAAACTCCTCAATTTCATCTTACAGGCCTTTAATCTCAAATCTTTGACATAGCAGTTGTGCAAACTCACTCCAGATGATGTCCCGTTTTGCTAGTTTCAACCCCTGAAACCATATTTTAGCTTTTCCTTCTAGATACATTTGTATGGTGTCTACACATGCACATTCGGGAATTTGGTATACACTGAAGAATTTGCTGCACTTTCTAAGCCACATTCTGGGATTTTCACCATTGAATAAAGGTAATTCAATTCTTGGAAGGTTTGGGACATTTACCCGAGATTGGATATCTTTTCTGAACACTTGTGATCCACCCTCATGTCTTGGTCTCATGTCTATTGGTGTGGGAAGGAGAGGAGATTTAGGAACCCTATCCACTTCTGACTCTTCTCCCTTTTCTTTGTTTAGAAGTTACAGATGGAGTAAAATCTTGTGTCCACAATAGCCATGTAAGCTTCCAACTTCTGGCTTTGTTCTTCCATTTTCTGGGTCACAGCTTCAAACTTCGGGTCCACATGTGATCTGAGTTCACTATTTGGCCAATTCTTGAAATTTGGCTTCATACTTCCTCTGCTGCTCCTTGTGATTTTTCTGTCTTGTTCCGTCTGCCATAGCTACTTTAGAGGATCTTGAATTCCTACTCTGATACCAATTTGTAACGGTCCTAGGTAAGATGTCGACTTATAAGGGAAAAACAAGTCGACCGTTTCTGAGTAAATGATTGAAGGACTGAATTACTCTAGTAATAAGGACTGCAAAGTCGAGTTCCTTAGTTCAATGCGAGGGAAGGATAGAAGGAAGAGTTAAATAGAGAGAGAGAGATAAGAGTCACAGAGGTGAAGAGAGGATTGTAAGAAGAGAAGAAGAAGAAGAAGAAGAAGAAGAAGAAGATGATGATGATGATGATAGCAGAAGTACAGAGTAAGAGAAAAGAAGAAAACTATTCATTTCCTGACTTCTGTTATATTCGGTGTTGTTTTTATACATTTCTTGTCTAGTTCCACAACTGTCTAACTGAATTCAGTTGATTGATGAATCAATCAACTGATTTTCTAACAACTTTAACCTCTCTATTACATTTGCATGTTCAGAACTTCAGTTGCAAAGTAAGGCTTCCTCTGCAGACTGTTACATCCTGGTCCCTACACCATCTTACTTGGTGCAATCTGCATGCACACTGAAGATCAAAACTCCCCCCTTTATTCCACTGCATCTTGTTTCCTATTTGGAACTTGGATCATGTATCATACACACTTGACTGCAGTGAGTTCACCGGTTCCCCCCATTGGAGATTTCTTTTTCTTCAGTGAACTGCTAGAAAAAGGAGAACAAAAATATGACAAGTGAATGCAGAAGTTTTTCACAGTATCAAAAGATTCAAATATCATATGAGCAATAACAATGGTACCAAAACAGAAACACTGGGTTTCAGGGTCTTACATTCTTATCCTGTTTGGATCAAAAGGTGGGAACTCCTCGACATTGGAAGAATCATGACATATGGGTCGTGGTTTTTCATACCATGTAAGTATGCCAATTTTCTCTACTTTGGCATCACAGATGACACATTTATGCTCAAAAGCACCAGCCACCCGTATGGCCTGTAACTTACAATCACCACACCACAGCAAGTGTTTGCAAGGAAAGTTGGCCCATAAAATCTTATGCTTGCTGCAACCGAAGCACAGTCCTTGCTCCAAGCTTGCCTTGTAGTTCTGTAGTCACCACCCAAAAACACATTAGATTATCCCAACTCAAAAAGGTTATGTTCCTACGAAATTCCACAAATAAGAGCACGTGATGCATTTTTCAGCTCAAATAGATTATGGCTGATCCTATGGGTTCTTCACCCACCTTATAATAGTCAAATTCACGGAGAAAGAAAATAGAGTTGTTCATCCTTTTTCTTGAGAGGTCCTCTAAAACCAGATGCCTTTGTGACTGCCCCAGCATGATTAAATCGAAACCTTCCCTTGCTCCCTCCCTTTCTTGAACAGCGTGAATGTCTTTTTGTCTGTTTGAAAGCCATGGCCTGGCATGAAATACAGGGTCTGATTGCAGAAATTCCAGAAAACTTGAGGGAACACCAGGTGTAGGATCTGCCACAAGTAAGTTCCTTTCTGAACTCCCCTCTGATGAATTTTCCACATCAAAGCCATCCCCCTGGGATGAACTTTCCATGTCAAAGCTGTCCCATAGAAATTCACCATCCTTGTAAGAACCCCATGATAGATCATCATGAACTTTGGTACCAGAATCACAATAAAAGTTGTCATCAGGTGATCCAACAGTGGGAGCATTGCAGTAGAATTCCACTGGTAGCTTTTCACTAGGAGAACTAGGAAGATTAGGCAGGAGAACCACGTGTGTAGCTGCTCCACGTCCTCCTACTGGGACAACTTTCATGTGACATAAATCACTGAATGATCGTATGAAATCACTTAGCTTTGAGTATCCAAGAGATAAGTGGTCCAGCTCTAGGCCAGTGGCTCTGAAATCAGCCTTCAGGGATGAAAGTGGATACCACTCACCTTTCTCCAGTCGCTTTGACACATCTTGCAAGAAGTTGGGAAACCAGTTCTTAAAAGTGATCAACCATGCAGGAATATTTTGGCCCTTTGCTTTGGTACTATCAGATACCTGAGGCTCATTAGGGCATGTCTTTGGTTGATATTGGAATACTCCATCAACCCATGACATCTCATCAGATCTTTTCCCTTCTTTAGTCTTATCGTTGGATTCAATTGCCTGAGGTGAATGTGGTTTGCTTGGCATTTCAGCCTGATGCTCAAGTGTCTTCTGGGACTCTTCAAGTAAAATACACTTTGGCACGGCACTTTTAATCTCAACATTCTTGCCAAGGATCTCAATGTAGTGTACTTGAACTGCTGCTGCAACAGATCTTTGATTCTTAAAGGTAACAAATCCAAATCCTCGAGATGAAGCCATGCCACTGGTTTGGTTTCCAATAACAACTGCATCTTCCACATCGCCAAAATGCTCCTCAAAAATCTTATGCAGCCCATCTGCTTTGCAAGCACATCAATTAAGATATAATACCACAGTATGTAATATGCCAGATGATTACCAATTTCAAAATAATATGTTACTAATCTTACAGAGATGAAGACCTTGTGTTATTGTAGATCTCTAACCTGACTTCAATGAAGGAGGGAGGCCGCCAATAAAAATTTTCCGTTTAAGATCTGCTATAGCTAGAGAATGAAACAGTCTCCCTTGCTTTGCTTTTCGAAACTCATCTTCCCCATGTGCATAGAAGCATTTAGCTCCTCTAGCACATCCACTTGGAGATTCAAAAAATTTGCATATTTCTGTCTTGGGACTCTGAAAAACTCTAGAATTTTATGTGAGTGGAATCAATTTGCAGTTGCACAAATATTTCAACTCAACAAAGTATTTACGTAAAAAAATGATTCCAGTCAGGTTGCAACCTATCACATTTTGTGCCTTCAGGTTTCATCACCTGCAATGATAGAGAAGAAACCCTTGTGGGAAACACCCGGCTAGCTGCACATTAAGATACAACAAATCACTCCTTAAAAAATGATATGTTAAGATGCATTCTTGTAGCTATTTGACTAACTTAGGCAAATGTTGGTCGGGCTTAGAATGAAACGCATGTCTTGTGACTTTGCCAAGTCTATCGGTCTTTGTCTCCTGGAGATATTTCAGATGAGAATAAGGAAAAGTTAGGATTTGAGCGTGAAATTTAGAAGGTGGACTCTTTTCGTAATAGCCAAGAAGAAACTTAGAAATAAAGAGATGCACCAATTGATGTTCAAATAAAATGAGTTAATAGTCTCCAACCGTAAATTTAGCACTTCAGTGTTGGCTCCAAAGCTCAGAAGAAGTTGTGCACACTCCATCTGGTCATTTTTTGCAGCAAAAAACAATGGGGTTTCCTTCATTTCTGTCATGATCTCTATGCTATCAGGTTCTTTGTATAAAAGAATCTGCAGAATCATATATGGCAATGTTAAGGTTGGCTCGTATTTTAGGAAATAGAAGTTTTTCTTGGAAACCAAATTACTTTGTATAAATTGTATTGTGTCTCCTATTTAGAATTTATATTTTATTTAGGAAAAAAATCTACAAACTCTCTTATATACAATACTATTTGGTACAAAAAGATGGTGTTTAAAGAGTTGTAGGAAATATTTTGTGGGCTCTATCATTTTCTTTAATTGTACTAGAGGGACAACACGGTTTGAGAGAATGTATAAGCGGTATTTGGGTTTGGGCGATTTTTAAACCGGACACTACTATTTATATTAGTTTATTTTTATAATAAAAGAATTTGCGTTTCTCGCAGACCTAAGCAAAAGGTGCCAAACTAAATCAAATGTTTGGCTTTCTTTATTTAATTTTGGTTTGGTTGGTTTGTTAATTTCGTGGTATTTTTTGAATTTAGTCCCAACAGGCAAAATGTTCTTAGTAATACCTCGACAAACTGACTAATTGGCAGCAGTAAGATACCACAAATAACTGTGGAATCACGTCCTCAAGAACAGGAATGAAACAAACTATGTGACGGATAGATTTCAATGTGTGGACCGTTCTTGCAACTAAAACACGTTGATTTAAAGAAAAAGCACATTAAATTTCAGACCATCAAACTAAAGCACCCCTATCCAGCCCAAAGCCCATATAGGCTGAAAATACTCACTTCTTCCATCCCCTCCCAAATAATAGAAGAAAAATAAAACATGTATAGAATAGATGCAAAATACAGTAGGAAACTGACAATCAGAACTTTATTACCTGAAGTGCACCAAAACTACCATTAGCAGCGGCCATATGGACGGCAGTCATTCCCAGCTTGTTTCTTTGACATATTTGAGCACCATACTTCAAAAGAAGCCAAACAACTCTACAAACAAGAAGGCTAATTTGGCATCAGAAGAAAGAGAGCAAAGGATGAAATGTGAAGAAAACCTCATCTCTTGTAGGCTAGACCCCTTGGGCATTTTAAGGGACCAGTGAAGAGCAGAATTTCCTTCTGCATCAGTGTCATTGACATTTATGCTTGTCTTCAAAAGCAGTTCTACAACCTCTTCATCTGCAGCCTGCAGTGAGCCATCCAAATATCCTTGTCGGGGAAAAAAAATGATAGAAATGGTGGACTGAAAGACATAACCAGATGCTAGATCAACTGAATAATGGAGAGGGAATGGAACTCGTAAGTAGGAAAATGTTTGGTACATGATTATAGTGGATATCATGGTCAATTCGGAAATCTCATGTGGGCAAAGTTATTTACACAAGCCAGCATCTTATTTACTACTAATTGAGCTCATAAAACTGGCAACTTATTAAAACTAAACTTGATTACAAGCTAGGGATAAATCACATCTTCACAAAAATCAGAATTATGCTGCCCTAATGGGATTGCGGACCAAAGGTTTACGGAAAGATGCCAACACAATTCTCCAAAATGTAAACAATATAAGAACTATAGTTAGACATTAATATTTATAATGCCAATTTACTTATCTTGACCCCCTTTTGGTAAAGCATAGGCTTACCTCTACAAAAAAGAAAAAATGGGACTTAATATCAAACTCTATTAGTATGATAACTACCTATACTCGTTACTCAAAAAATTTTCCTATAAAGCATGAATTTTTATGCAATTTTTTAAATTTAATTGATAAATATTATAAAAACAAAATTAAAATTATAATCCATTGAGAAAAGCATGATATTCAAATGCCTCTTTAGCACAATGTAATTCAGGTTCAAGAGGCTCACTACCACCAAAATTAATCGCTCAAAAATTTTCATAATAAAAATCATTGAGTAAAAAAATTTCTATATTTAAGACCTACTATCACATAAGAAGCAATAATATTAGTAAAATTTTTATGGAAAAAACTTATATTAATAATTATGTAAATTATTTCATGAAATTTAATTGCTTATTAGCACCAAAGAAAGTAAAATGGCATAACAAGCTTGTGCTTCAAGATAACCTTATTTTTGTTCTAACGTCCAGAGTTGAAGACAGCTCCACATTTACCCAACATAGAAAAACACGAATTTTCTCGCAAGCGCAACACACAAAGAGCATGTCAATATCAAAACTGATAAAAAAAAACAAAAAAAAGGAGTGTCTTTTACTTTATCATACCTGAGCGGCACGAATGAGAGGCGAGATAATCTTCCTGTCCGTACATCCAGCAGTGCGAGGGAGAGCACCAAAAAGCTGCAGAAGCTCTAGTGCACACAGCAACATCTTCCTTTTCTCTGCAATCTCTGTCTTATTCAGACCACCACTCATCCTGTTCCCCACTCTCGACGACGTCGTTTGTGCCCTCCCTGAAACCAATGCCTCTCTAATCACAGACTCGTACATTGTCGCCTTGTCCTTTGATCCAATATCAGCGTCGTCTGTTCGCGGCACTGTAATCGGCGTATTAATTAACTTCTCTGTTGCTACCATTAGTAGTACTGCTAACGGAACCACGCTTCCTTCCATGGCTTTTGAATACGCCATTTCCGCTACGTCCTTTGTCTTCTCCGTTAGAAGTTTAACGGCCGTTAAATCCTGTAAAAGAGCATGAATCAAACATTATCACGTTTTCTACGCATAAAATGGCTAAATTTTGCAGATAAGTAAATCTGATGAGAGAGAGAGAGAGAGAGAGAGAAGAGACCTTTTCGCTAAGAAGAACAAGCAAGTCCTCAACGGCGTCGTCTGGAATCCAATCGACTTCCAATCTACAATCACAAACCACAAGAAATGAGGAAAAAGGACATTTTAAGGAAGGAATCAGAAAATATTTGAAGAAAAAAGTATATCATGTCCGTACGATTTGCTAGAGAGAGCGAACTCAAGAGCGATTTTGGAGGAACCGTCTTTAGATTTGACATCCGTACGAGCACGTTTTTTAAATAGAAGCTGAATGCACCTCACTGAATGATTTTCCGCCGCCGTATGCAGAGGCGATTTGCCGGACTCGTCGATCTCGTTGACCAAAGGGACTACTCCGAGCTCTCCGTTGATCAAACAGCTAGCGCACTCAACCGCATCCATTGTGCAGCAGAAGTGAAGCAGTTTGGACACAATGCCTCTGTCAGGTAACATAGTGTCGCTGATTTCTTCCCAATCTAAAGCGTCTCTGTTCGGAGAAACTTCGAACACGTGCTCTGAGAGAGAGAGAAGTTGCTTCTTGTCGTCTCTCACTATACATTGTAGAAGTTCATCGAATCTTTGAAGTTCCTGAAACACATTGAAATTGTGTATGCAGACTCAAGGTTTACTTGTAGAACAAGAAATCGATCAAGTGGAAATGTTTTCAAGAACTTGCAAAAGATCAAGAACAGACCAAGCTATAGGTAAAAACCACCAAGTTATTCAAAGAAAAAAAAGAATTGAAAACTGCTTGCAAGGATCAAAATCTTGCATTTGCGTTTTGATGAAGAGAACGTGCGCGTGAGCGCGTCTCTGAAATCAAGAGGAGAAGGCATTGTTTGTGTCATACCTGACTCATTATCAAACCCTAATTTTCGCTTAAAATCACTTGAATTGATGACTAAATCGGAAAAAGAAACTCTAGAGTTCGTATCTTGATTGGATTAAAGCCAAAAAAGCAAAACCTAACAATCTTTAATGTCAGATTTTTATCTGATCAAAGTTAGAGAGAGAGAGAGAGAGAGAGAGAGATAGGGTTTTAGGAGGGAATTTGCATTAACGTCTCGTTGTGTAAATCTCTCTCTCTCTTGTATGGCTTGGCGGACTTGAACAGTGAAATTAACCGGATGTTGAAACTGTCTCGGGTCCTAGGATTCAATCAATCATGCCGTTTATAAAATGTGAATTGACGAAATTAACCCTACTGCTTCGTTTGCCTCTGAGAGAGTCTACCGGCTATCATGCTCCTCTTGTTCTGAGTTATTTATTAATTTAGATTGTCTTGTTCTTTTTATTTATTCTTTTTCATCAATTTTCTGGAGCTTTAAGATTGCTTGGGAAAAGGAAGATGAGAGAGAGAGAGAGAGAGAGAGAGGGGGGGGGGGGAAAGGTAAACCTCGTGCTTATTTTCTTTTGTTTGCTTATAAAGATGAAATTGTAGGGAGAGAAAAACAGGGTACCATTATAATGGCAAATGCGGAGGCCATGGTCAGAGAAATGCAACACGACAAATCCATCTTTCATTATCCATCAGCATCTATTATCTTTCACCAATCGATTACCATTTTTTCTTTATCATATTTTTATCCAATTATGTCAATTTGTAATGCAGAGTAAGAATTTAATTCACCCTATAAAGAATATTTATGATTCAAATAAAAAATTTTACAATCCCTTTTTATTAAAAAAAAAAAAACCCTTAAATATGACAGGTGGGAACATACTAATCTGTTTTTCAATTTTTTATTTTTTCGATTATTCTTCTAAATATATATTTATTATATACATAAAATTTGGTATGGATTTAGTTTAACAGGAATATTAATGAACCCTGCCTCATAGATGGGGCTAAACCAGATTTTGTGCTTTTTTTTTTTTTTTTAAGTTGAATCAGGTTAATACCCTGTTTAAATTTTCGAGTAATAATCGAATGTTAAATTCTCTAAATTAAAATCTCGAATTTGAATTTTGAGAATGAAAAATAAGTGTTAAGAGAATCAATCCCTAAATAGACCTTATAATATTAAAACCGGATTAATCTAATAATCTAAATATTAGTCCGTCAAAGGAAGAAAAAAAAACATAAAGAGTTCAAAATGTGTGCCAAATTTTGGCTAGTTTAGTTCGGGCTAATCGAGTTTGGAAATAGGCGCGTTGGCTTGGCCAACGTGAAAGTGCATGTTAACAGGAGATTAGGTAATTAGCCATGGAAAACATAAACTGCGATTATGAACTAAGGGAAAAGTAATCTCCCCTTGACAATAAACAACTACACGTACAAAATTGCTGGACTCCCCAATCCAACTTATTTCCGGTGTCTCTAATCTGTGTATCCAAGAGGCTCAAAGAATGACCTTCCTGAGGCTGAGATATGCACAAAATTCGTGAGAACTTGCAACTGAAAAAAAATGGTCTGCAGCGGTATGTTGCTCTTTTATAATAGAAAGACTTCATTCCCATAAAGAAGATCAACAAAAATCAGGTTGGCCGGTTGAAGTGAGACAACGATGCCACATTCGACTGTTTGGGTCAACAAGCCTGGTTGATCTGATTACTTCTGGGATTGGCAGATAAACATAGTGAGTGTTGCATATGCCCACAGTAATCCCGCTGAACCCAGCAAATGCACCATGGACCTGCAAGGATCATACAATCCTCATGTATATCAAGGTGGTAATTGGGTAGCGATAACCGTGAATATTGTGAGTGAGAGAGAGAGAGAGAGAGAGTGTATGTGTGTGTTCAATACAAGCAAAGAGACAACTTACGGCGTTCTGGCCAAGGACAGTGCACAAGATGGCATCAGCAGCATTTGCACGGCATGCACGGATCATATAAGTAGGATCTATGTATTTGATATCAGCTGGAACACCTATCTCCTTAAAATATCTTTTTATCTGTAAGAAAAGTCATCTATTAATATGCATAATCAGATTATCATTGAGAATGCTGGTTGAATTCAGAGGATTCTGAAGATTTAAATGGGACAAAGTACATCTAACCTGTTGTTGAATGTAGACACCAATATCTCCAAATATCACATTGCCAGATGCATCTTTTAAATTGGACTTCCCAAGCAAATCCTGAGTTTCAATAATTATAGCAAAGCAAATTCTCAGCAACATGATCTAACAATTGCAACTGTAAATACAAGTTAAAAAAATGATTCTGGAAAACAACCACATGTCCCGCTCAATACAGCTAGATTGTGAGCTTCCATACTATGACCATCCACTTTTGCACACATAACATCAAAAGCCCATTATGAAATTCATACAACTCTGAAATGCCTTTAGACTCATCTGCAACCACACATTGCACCTTCAACTCTGTTTGACCATTTACATAACTTCTTGTTCATTTATTATATATCTAAACTTAAACAAGTCTCTAGATCATGCAACCTGTATAGAGCATTAATATCACAGACATGGGGAAGCTAGCTAATTTTACTTCTACTAAGTCTGAGAAGATAAGTGCTACATCCCATCCAACTTACCGCCAAAGTTCTCGCCAGACCTGAAGACTAAAGATAACTCGTAACCTTTTTCTATATGGTCCAGTAGAAGATAACTGGTCCAGTCCTAGAAACAGAGGACAAAACTTTCCTCCTGCTAAAGAGATTAAGTGGCTAGAGACCATGGCCTATTGCAAACATATTTTGCACTGCAATTCAGAACTATTAGAGTATACAATGAGAATATCTGAATGCTTAAAATTTACAATAAAACTGGTTTTTGAAGAATATGTGATCAAGTAGAAGAAGAGACAAATCCAACACCATACAATAGCTGTAATATATAAATCAACTTACTTGTCCAGCTCCTTCAGCCACACATAAAACAGCTGCCCCCTTCGTCTGTAACAGATGCTCTAAATGCGGTAAGACACCAAAAGGTCCATCCAAACTAAATGGTACCTATAGTGAAGTAGTTTTAGGATACTGCCCTTTGAAATTTTAATATTTCACTGTGCATGCATCAATGGGAAATTCAGGCATGCAATGGACTCTATCTTGGATGTGCATTAGTATGAGATAGATATAGAAAGTAAGTAGAGCATACCTCAGGAATCAAACAGATATCTACTTGACCACTAGCAAGGGATGCATGCATCGCAATGAAACCACTGCTTCTTCCCATTAATTTCACCAGCCCAATGCCGTGATATGCACTGTGTGCCTGAGTGTCAGATACAGAAAAATTCATTCTAAGTTTCACATTCTGACAATGGATAGGCCAAAAATACCAAACAGTGAGTCATTGCACATCAACTACATTAGCTTACCTCAATATATGCAGAATTAATCGCTCGTTGAGCTTCCTCAACAGCAGTGTCAAAACCAAAGGTCTTATCCATTAGAAGGATATCGTTATCAATTGTTTTGGGGACACCTACAACTGATACTTTCATCTTCCTCTTCCGACACTGAATGAGTAACATATATGTAAGCTAAACCAGTGATACAATATACCACAATATTCCAGCATCAATCAAAGAACTTATAGATTTGATCCTTCACTCTAGCACATGATATGCTCTTTCAAAGAAAAAGAAATTGACAAGATTACCAGTGCATCTTCTGTTGAAATAAAAAGTTACGGGTTTTGTTTTAGTTTTGTCATTTTTGGACACTGGTCTGGTGAAGAATAATGACGAGCATTCTATTTCCCTAATTTTTCAATTTTTACATTGTAGATACCTCATTGTGAATTGCATTGGCTCCAGCATGAGTACCATCACCACCAAGTATGAAAATCATATCAATGCCCCTGGCCTGAAAGAAATTTTACAGATCTTAGAAGCTTGATAAAGTTGTCAGGTAATCAAACGGAAAGGTGGTTTGTGGCCTCAATAACTATATGCTTACCAAGGGCCTTAGCCCAAACGGACACCTAAAGGGATTGACAGCCCTCGACCCTCAGCCTTTTGGAAGGTCAGGGTTCAAGTCAGATCCTTTTCCCCATATATCAGGGGAGGGAAAAAAAATGGTTACCTGAATGCTATCTACAATCTCATTTGTGCTAGCACCTCCACGAGAAACACCCAACACACTTCCACCGGCAAGATTAATGTTTTGAACAACTTGACGAGAAAGCTGAAATATCATATCAACATTAACTTTGAAATAAATAAATAACAACATTAATTTAAAAAAAAAAAGAAAAGAAATAGCAACATTAACTTCAAAAAGTGACTTTGGTTTCAAGAGGATGTGCCAACCAAAAAAAAAAGAGGGAAAGAGCTCTCACTTGTATCTCAGGCAAATCTTCATCAAAGAACCCTCGGTAACCATGCCGAATTCCAATAATGTTCTTAACCCCATAGGATTCCAAAGTAATTACAATCTGCAAGGGCATAAAATGTAAAAATTTAAATTTCCTATAGCATGTATGAGATCCAAATGTTGCCTCAGGCTTATAGGGCTAAATAGTACTACCAATGTCTGAAGAAGATTAGAAAAATGATACAAGGCTATAGTATCCCTAGAGAGAGTAGATGGGACGAGCAGGACTTTATATCTGCACCTGTGAATCCATTAGCACTTCCATGATCAATTCTTTTCGGGTGAAATTCTCTCTTACTATAAAAATCAACATACATTAATTTCCATTATATGTACTTCAGCCCCGTGAAAGAAAAAAATAGAATATCAGTTGTAGGCTTTGAATTTTGAAAATTCACACAACTTTATCCAAAGTAGATAAATTTCTACATAGAGTTCACAATAGAACTTCAAATTTGTACCCTTATGATGCCCAGTTACTAATTGATGTAGATTGGTTGAGAATATTTAAGCACTGTTATCTCTGCTCACTATTGTGTATCAGGCGAAACAAAATGTGAGCCCAGGTTTTGGCACATAGATGACCAATGAGCAAATGGAAACCATCAAAAAGAGTATGGCAATCCATTTATGCATCTGGTAAATCAATAAGGATAAACAATTCAGCATAACTAATCATAGGAAAACCAACAATTCAGCATTAAGTGTGATGTCTTCTTTAGACATGTAATGTCTTTTGGAATTCTTCTACTCCTTGATGACATATTTAGCATAAACAATTTATCCCTTCCCTTGGTCTGTTAAACTGGTCAAAAAGAAACAGTACATATGTGGGTTGTTGCCATCTTTCCTGTGAAGCAGCAGCAGCTAAAATATGTGTTCAGACTACTATTTAATAATAAGCACAAAAGGTATCACTTAAAAAGGAAATGTCATAAAATAAGACATGTTTGGATCTAATTCAGCAGTCCCATTGAACTCAAGGATGCCTTCAGAGTGCTGTTAATAATCATGCACCAGCTCACCTGTCTAATGACATCATTGAGACCAGGACAGAGCCCTCCACATGTAACAATTGCTGCCTTCACTTTGTCTGGATCAAAATATATCTCCTTGCGAGGCCCTGCACGGTGCACCCTACAAGCAATGAACATTGTTGGTAAGTAAAAGAAAGTGCAACAATACCACATATGGAGGTTCATAGTTATCAAGAAAAATAATCCAGTGGTCTTTATGATGTGCTTCCATATCAAAGCATACTGATTTGTTGGCAGGTGACGGTTAATATCATAAAAAGATCAAGTTTAAATTTTGTGATATATATCATGCCTGCTGAAATTCTTTTCTTTTTAAAATTTTTTTCTTTGATGCCACCCCATCATGTCATATGCTAAAGTGGCTCGCTAAGCAGAAAATGCATTCTAGGATCACAGGCTAAGAAAAAGTAGGAATTGGTGTTTCCAACTCTAGCCGGTTGTCTAGCAATACAAGTGAGTGGCTGCCCAGCACCAACTTATGCTTAGGCAACAGCCAGAAGACACTCAGTCAAAGATAAGTTTGTGAAATCAAAAGGGACCAATCACAATGGCTAAAGAGACACTCCAACACTAGTATGAAAGAGTAACATTCCATGATGAGCTACATCATGATTTCAAAAGAACGAGTTGCAAGTAAAAATTAATACCATTGCTCCACCCAGCTGCAATCTGGATCAATGCACTCAGCTCCAGCAGAAGTAGGTGCAGAATATTTAATGACCTGAAAAAATCAACAATTGTTCTTTATAATCAACAACTGCTCAGAAAATCATCAAACGGGTACCAGACATGCCGACATCTTTTTTGATCACTAAAAGAAATAAGCAAGTAACTCCACTACAGAGTCGATTTACCAATGGAACATTGGCAGGTGATTGACAACATACTTGAAACATTTTTTGATAGCATTTCACTGCATATACCTGCCTCTTTTTCCTTATTACTTGATATTATTCAAGTATTGAGGTGTGAAAACTACTTTAAACATGCTTTATATATATATATATATATAAATATATATATATATATATATATATATATATTTTGGAGCTTGTAAACCAATATATAAGATATGAACCACTTGGTTGATTAGAGTACACAAAATTTTCTTTTTCCATTGTCATGCAGAATACCAATGCCCTTGAATTTAAGGATCATCAGGATTACAGTCTCTACAATTTTAGTCCAAGAGAATGGCTTCTGCTTTTAAACATATCCATTTGTCAAAACAACTGGTGACCCAATCTTTTTCAATTACTTTCATGCGGATTTGATATCCTAATAGCCAATGTTCTGTTGTATTCATCTGTTCAATTCAAATATAAACTAAAATACGGAGTTAACAATCAAGTATACACACCTTGAGAAGTGCTCTATCATCGTTATTCACATAGTCATTCTTCCCATTAGCAAGCAACATGTCATCATCCACAATCCGAGCACCCCTACACTCAACATTAAGGGAAAAAAACTTAAAATTGCTTAAAAACTTTGGACCCCATATAAATAAAAGGTAAAAAAATAGTATTAAGTTGACCTGTTTCTCAAAGAAAAAGTTGTTGGCCTTGGCTTAATATCAAACACATCCTTCAGATGAGGCAAATTGACTCTCCTATCAAAGTCTTCCTGATATTTTCTCTTCCAATCTGGATCCCTAAAATCAATAGTTTGATTCTCACAAACAACTCTAACCAATGTGGATTCTTTCCTTTTCAAGAATTTCTTTGAGTTTATGAATCCTGGATGACTAAAATTACAACAGTAACCATCTCTCCCCAAATGCAAACTATGTGCCACCGGATTCACAACATTAATCGAATTCAGTGAAAACACAAATGCCATGAGTTAGGCTTCCCCAATGGCTTAAATTACAATTTTATCAACTAATCCTGCAATAGACCCACAAAAAAAAAAACCCAGAAGAAGAAATTAATCATTCATTGACAAAGACTCACAAAACCCAAAAATTGAATCAAGATAAAGATATTCAGTCAATTGAAATTGCTTTGTCAAACGCAATTGAAAGAGAGAGAAGTCTACCTCGTAGTTATAATTTAGAAGATGGGAAATCGTCGATTTTCTCTGTAGCAGGTACTTTGGAAAAGTCGAATAAAAGTTGAGGTGTTAAAAGGGGGAGAAAAGAAGACGAGAAATCAAAATTGAACTGCAACTCCTTCCAGCCAACAACTGTCTCAACCGGACGTCTCTATGTTGAACTCCTGAGTTTGGGCTTCTGAATAATCAATCAAAAGTTTGTTCTGAATCTGACGATGATCTGAAAAAACAACATTCGGGATGGAAATAAAAAATGTATCGTTATCATCGTACATTCCAAGTTGGGGCTTTTTCTGTGGTCAACCATGGGGCGGGATTTTCGTGCCTCCAGAAGACTACAAGCAGAATATTCTCTCTCTCTCTCTCTCTCTCTCTTTCATTGGTTCGCCCTTTAGTAGGTGCAGCTAATGCATCCACGTGCCGTATCTGATGGTGTGTTTTTCATGACATTTTTTTTTTTTATCTTTTTCTTTTTTAATCAAACGTTAATATTTACAAAAATGTGTAACCTACCTATTATTTTATTTTCTCAATTTATAAAAAATATTAACAGTCAAATAATAATTTTATAATGGGGTGATATATGATCTTCAATTTTATTTTATTTTTTTTTTAAAAGAAAATTATAGACAAGGGAAAAAGAATTAAAATATAACAAAAGACCCTTTGAAAGGTGAAGAGCCATTTTTCCCAAATGGGTTTGAAGAGGAAAAGATATGAACAATCTTTTGGGTTTTTTCAAGGGCCATAGCCCACAGGCATGGTCACATTTTCCATTTCCTCTTTCAAGAATAAGAAAAGATCTTTCTTCTCCATGGATAGCCAAAAAAAAAAAGGGTCTTGGTTGAGAAGCTAATAGAGAATGAAATATCATTTGCAAGAGCTGCACATTGATCGATTTTAAACTTGGTGAGATTCAGAGTGAAGATTGCTAAAATATTTGAATAAGATTTTATAAAACCTAATATAACAAGAATGAAGAATGAGATGCTTGTACCCATGGATTTATGGACCCTGATTGGAGTTGGTTTAGAATAAGAGCCTCGACACAATGAAATTTCTACCGGCCAATGTGTGACCAGCAAATTCATAAAACCATGTGCCTCAGAGAGAGAGAGAGAGAGATCAAATCATACCTGCATGACATAGGAAAATTATTATATGATTCATGAATGTAAATGTTCAAAACCTGGATTTCCTGCAGATAATTGTATTCCAAGTTGGCTATCCATGCTTCTCTCATCCAGACCCGGCATCATTAAACCAATCAATATCTATGTTTTGGACTTCCATTGTCGAAACAAAATTAAAAGCCCAAGTCGCAAAGAGACATGAAAGAAAAACATTAAATCCAAATTAGCAGCAGTGTAGCTGCAGAATTTATTATTGCTTCGTGAAGAAATCATTACTAAACCATTGTAAGCAACAGGTCCAAACTTGTAGCAGCTTCAGTCTTGGTCGCTGACTTCCTCATTGAAATCATCCTCCTACTTGACATTATCATGTCATCCGAAGCCTAATCAGGAGACACACAAGTTAGAAAGAAAGTAAAAGGTGAATTAGAACACATCGATGCCCTATTCGTCAATTGGAGCATGCGATAACAGAAATCAGAGCCAAATTTGACATACGACGTGTATAACTCATCAACTACTAATGACATTTTTGCATCTAGTACACACAAATACCATTTGACACATCACAGGAATTTTCAACGACCACCTATCATTAACCTCCTATCCTAATCAACCTCTTTTCAAAAAATGTACAAAAGCTTGTACTTCAATTTTTAAGCTAATCTTGTGTCATATTATTACAAATTCAATTCCCACGCGATCCAGATCCATGATACCCTGATCAACAAAAATCATTTTTTTTTACAAGAAAATCACTAAGGGACCTCCCGACCACCAACTAAAATATCAAAATTACATAAATCTAACATTCAAAAAATTCACAACCAGAAATTATAAACAAGACCAGTTTAGGCATACACACCCTTCTCATCTTTTCCCAAAGCCGTTTTAACAATTATAATAAAAATACCTATCACAAGCAGCATAGAAGGTTCCGACAGACTAAATTTTCTGCTTTCAGTCAATCAGAATGTCACGACAAGCATCCATCTCTCTTCATGCAAAAACGCAAACATAAGCCACAACCGAAGAAAACAGAAAACCAGAATACCCAGAAGCAAAAACATGATTATAGGAAAGAACTCGATTGTAACAACATTGAAGAAGCAAACTAGGTTAAAAACATAAAGGATTGGGGAAATTAAGGACCTTTTCGAGTTCTTCCTGAATGTCCAGCAGCTTCTTGATGGGGGCAGCCGGTTCATCATCAGCCCTGGACTTCCTTTTCTTGTCGGCGGCCATGTTAATGTAGGGAAAGAAGGAATGAAATGGAAGGAAACCCTGAAGAGAATTTGTAACCCCACGTTAAGTGGGAAGCATAGCTTCTAATCATATTGCAGCAGGAACATTGAGTATATTAGCGGGACTATTTCATCTTAGTGTACGGCCAACCCAACGTCTATACAAAGGATTAGGCATGAGAAATATTGAAACCATACTCTCTAGGAGTATCGCCGCTGTCTTTTTTGCAGCTTTTATTGTTGTTGGAACTATGTGGTATAGTTCAGCGACTACCCGATCAAATTATTTGGACCTATTTGTATTACCCGACCTAAGAGAATTGTAAGCAACTATTTATACTTGTGGGTGTGCCTCTCCCTCGCTCGTTTGGGGGTTGGTGGTGGTGATAAGGTTAAGGACAGTGTACGAGGAGCGTAAAGGTTTTTGGACACCGTCAAAGCAAATCGAAATGTAAATGTTTAATTTGCTCTCTCTCTCTCTTGGTTTTTTTTTTTTTTTCCAAAGAATTTAAACACCGGCATAGATTCATCTGAAATAGCATCACCAAGAGAGAGGGAGAGACAGTCTGAAATAGCAGCAGCCATGGAGAGAGAGAGAGACGTTAGAAACAAAATCTGAGATTAAGCAATGCGCATGAAAAATTAAGTTCAATTGTATGCTTTTGCCTTTTCTTAAGGCGTTTATTTTTTTTTATACTGTATCAATCGATATCTGGATTTATGCACTAATCCGGTTCGAAACTTATAATAATCTATTTAAAGGAGTTACCCTCCCAATATAGTTTTTTTTATACTCAAATCGCGAGTCAAATTTAGAAACTTAATTAATGGATCTAATGTCACATCTCATTAAACTAACTGTACGTTAGTTCTTATGGCGTTCATTGGTTTGTAAACGACGCCACATCGAATACGGCAATTAGTGGGCCGGACCTGAAGTGGAGGCTCCCTCAGCCCCATAGCATTTGAGCCGTTCAAGTTCAATGCGAATAATTCATCCCTGAAGTGGCCCCATTCAGGCATATATATATTTTTTTACCGATCAATATCTAAAATCATATTTCAATTAATTCGATTTGAACATTTACAAAAATTCTATTTAAGAAATAACTCTCTTAATCTAATTTTATCCATTCCCAAGTTTCAAATATAAAACTTGATCAAGAAACCTATCACCCCATTCCCACTAGACCGATTATTCGTTGATAAACATATCTATTTTTAGCCTAATGAATTATTTTTAATTTTTATAACTAATTTTCTAAATTAAATTCAATTTAGAATATCAGGAAAAAAGAAATAAATTCACTCGTTTATTGGTTAAAATTTAATTTTATAATTTCAATTTGATACCAAAAACTAGTCACCCACGCTTATAAGAAGAAGCTGAAGTTCTAACCATGGCCTCTGCTTAAAGAAACCGTAGGGGTATTTATAATACCAACAATAGTGCACCTTAGTAGTCACAAGATAAGTCAAACCGGTAGTCTTGAATCGCACCTTAATAGTGACTGTTCCTTGTTCTGCAGCTCTTGCCCTCCTTCCAAGAGAGAGAGAAAGAGAGAGAGAGAGAAGCTAATTGTATTAACATGCACCCTTTTAAGTAAGCTCAGCAATGCACTCAGGCAAGCGCATGCATCATTACCATTTTCACGTACTTATTCCAAAAACATGAACAGACGAAACAAAAATGAAGGCCCAGGTCACAGAGCGGCATGAAAGAAAAACATTAATTGCCAAAAAGCCGCATTGCTCCAAAGAAACTAACAAACAAAATGGCAGCAGTTGTTTAGCTACAGAAAACCACCATCATTAAACAGATTAAATTACCATTCTTTTTCACCAAACTTTCAGCAACAACCTGAAAATTTGCTTCATAACCCATGACCCCCGAACCACAACATCAACAGCTAAAAAAAAGCTCCAAACTGTTTTGGCTGCTTCACTTCTAAACAGTGTTTTCCCCCTCCTCACCTTCTTCCTCCTCTTCCTCATCATCATCATCATCATCAGAATCCTAATCAGGATAAACAATTTAGAAGTTAGAAAGAAAGTAAAGGGTGAATGAGAATTGATGCCTTAATTTATCAATTAAGACAGCTATAACAGAAGTCAGTATCAAATTTGACAGATGACATGTATAACTCATCAACTGATACTGAAACATGCAATGG
Source organism: Dillenia suffruticosa (assembly GCA_033439265.1). NCBI lineage: Eukaryota > Viridiplantae > Streptophyta > Magnoliopsida > Dilleniales > Dilleniaceae > Dillenia > Dillenia suffruticosa. Next base: position 3,283,438 of record JAVTVX010000029.1, on the reverse strand, counting down.
ATTTAAATACTGTAACCTTAATATAATGTGCATAACTGATGTCCCTAAAGAGAACGCAAGAAAACAGATGCTAATTGCTTGCAAAGAAGGCACAAAGACATGTTGAGGAGAACATATTCATCTACGAAGAAAACACATCAGTGCCATAGTGATGCATTCTTGGACATATACACCATGCAAGAGTGTACACTCGATAAATTGTCAGAAGCGAACCATGACTATCAACTTGGACAACCCATGCCTAAGGGTCAATGCAAATGCTTCTCAGCAACATATCACTTCAAATCATTCTATCAGATATTTGTTTTCTAATCATTTTCGAGACACACCTAAGCAATAAATATGCCCACAATAATGAATGCCAAAGAGATTGACTCGGCTTCCTGTCAGACACCCAGTTGAGTGGCATCAAAAAATTAAAAATTCTACATAGGTCAAAAAGTTTAGGTACCCACTAACTAGAGATCCAAAGAGATGACTACGGTTCATGATTCAGGGTGACAATTCTTTTAACATGATCATATCAAATTTCATGGCTTGGAATCTGCTCTGATATCTCTCAAACCTTGATGCAAACATGATTGCTCGAAGGTATGTCCCACAATCAGGTAATTAAGGCATGAAGAGGCCAGGCAACATGAACGACAGAACATGGGAGGATCAACAAAAATAAAGTCTGCATGAACTTAAGGTCAACATTTCTCACATCAAGACAAGACTTGATTGGTGGAGTTCTGAGAAAATCTGCCAGATACAAGAATTACATGACCAAGACATTAAGGAATAATGGGATTGGAAGGGTGCAGGTTCCACAAGATTGCACTATCTATATTAATGCCGCATATAGAAGCATAGCAAGAAGGTCAAGCATGACAAGAAATTGGAAAACTGAGAATGCAGTATTCAGTCAATTAGAGCATTAAACATGCAAGCAAAGGCATAGAGGTTTGAAGGCAGCAATTATCCTCTCTTACTCCATCATCATAACAATTGCAATCAGAATCATCTTCAGTCTCCTGCACAAAAACTTCCATCTTTCATCAAAAAGTTAAGGAAATGGTGGAGCAACTAAATTGCAGAATAAGGATACATGGTAAAAGAAAAAAAGGTGAGAGATTACGTTGTTGAAAGATTTCAAAGGATTGGTCCAAAAGTCCTCCTTGATAATCTCAGCCACCTGGAAATTTGAAAAGAAAAATAAGTAAGAAAATAAGGAGAGTTTTGTCGAAGTTAATTACATACTGGCATCTACAAGTAGAAGGCCACCTAGAAAAGGTACTAACTAGTGAAGACACCAACCAGCCACTTCTGTAGTACAAATGATTCACTCAATCATTATCACGTAAACCTAGGACATATTTTCCATTCATAGAAATTAAATGACCTGTTGCAAAAGGGAGTTTTTAATTACCTCATCACTGATAAGATCCTTGCGAGAATCAAACCAAGTAAAGAAACTGCACATGATGTTAAATCAACCACGATGGAATCAGGCTTAATACTCCTTCATGAAAATGAATCCAACTTAAAATAAAATATATGCTTTCTTATCTATTTAGTTCACAAAAAATGCCACTACAATTTTCATTAATCAAAATCTAGGCCTTGAAAATAATTAAGCCCTTATGTGGCCTTGAGGAGTCCATGTCCCACAAAATCCTGTAGAATAAAAAGCTTAATGCTTGAAAATGCTGTTTTGACCCTTCTGTAATCATAGCTTCATGAAAAGGCAATAGCAAAGAGTCAAACTACCTTTGAAAGTCAAGTAGCCGCTTGTTTCCTTTCTTTCCATGTTCTTTGTCCAAAGCCAAAGGTCCCTTCACATGATAACAATTAAAATTAAACTGATGACAGGAAAATCTATGACACCAAAAGGAAAAGGTTTTACTGTTTCACTTACCATGCCTTCCTTCCATTTTATGGCAGTAGCAGCTACATTTATAGTTCCATCATCAGAGAAGGAAATGTTTTTTGTCAGCTTTGTATCTTCAAAATAAGGATTCTCCTTGAAAGTCTGACGTGGAACAGATAAAAAGAGCCAAATAATAACAATAACAAAAATTGTATCCTCGACTTTTTAGAGAGAGAGAGAGGGAGAAGCTATAAACTTCACAAGATCTAGCAAGATTAGAAGTTTTGAATCTAGGATCTTCTTTTTTAATAGAAAAAGAAATTTAGTAGGTTCAAAGTCTTTTTTAGCTTAAAATGCTACAGGCAATAGTTTACACCTTCAAAATCATCAACATCAAAAGAATATCCACAAATGATCATATGAACAAGCAAGGGTGATCAAAATACAATGAAGATAATGGATAAGCTATGGAAAATGCAAAATGTCAACTAAAAAAAATAAAAAAATAAAAAAATAAAAAAATAAAAAGAAAAAAGACAAGGGAACTTACAAATGTGATAGAGTATCCTGACTTCGCATCTTTATGATCTTCCACATCAAGAGAATCCAAATACTTGAAAATCTGCATAAATTGGGGGGGGGGATGGTAATCATGCAACCTTTGACAACCAATGAACTACAACCAAATTTTCAAAGTTAAACACTCAATGAAGCAGCAAACCTTTTGATCTTCTTCAGTCAAAAGTTCGGCAAGGGCTGGATGACTACAGAACTATAAGGCAAAGCAATAATGCACAAGTTAGTATCTTGCAGAATGGATTACCAGTAAGAGAATAGCACGAAGAAGACAAATGGTCTAATAACGAAATAATGAAAAAGGTGTTCAAAAGAGGATGGATCACTAACAGCAGCCATCCAAAAGTTATTGATTGATTTAATGATCTCATTCCTTTTGAGGTATACAGGCCTTCGTCTCGCATTGTATTTCTGCTCAATTTCCACTATTTTCTCACTTGCCTCTTCATTAACCTGTTAAGAGCAAACAAAAAATGAAATCACAGCACTTAATCAAGCTTCTACCAATAAAATATCTTAAATGTCTTCACCAAACTAATAAATATACCATTCATAGCAAAGGCCAGCGAGGAAATCATGCCTTACCGACTAACTAATTCAATAACGAGCAATGACGTCAAAACACACAATTCGTGCCTTCTCTGTCACCCTACTTAGGTAATTCTGTCAATAACAACTACTAGTGACATTCTAGAACACACAAATACCATTTGACACATCACAGCAATTTTCAGCGAACATCTATCAACCTATCATTAACCTACTATCCCAATCAAGCTCGTTCCAGAAAATGCATGAGCTCTTGTAACTCTGATATTTTAGAGAACACAAATTAATTCTTCAGTTAATCCTTGGTCAGAATATTACAAATTCGATTCCCACTTGATCAAGATTCACAACCTTATCACCAAAAATTATCTTTCTTGCAAGAAAATCACCGGGTACTTCACAATGGACAAAGTTTCACAAACACCCACCACATAAAGAAACATCAAAATTACAAAGTTTCACAACCACAAATTATGAACAAGAACAGTTTAGGCATACACATTCTTCTCATCGGAAACCAACTCATGAATCCCAAGGCCCTTTAACAATCATAGTAGAATACCTATCTCAAGCGGTATAGAGTTTCCCACAAACTAAATTCAACTCTTTGAATCAATCAGAAGGTCACGCCAAACATACATAACTCTTCATGCAAAACACGCAAACATAAGCTACAATCGAAGAACACAGAAAAACCAGAATACCCAGAAGCAAAGGCATGATTATAAGAAAGAACTCGATTATATCAACATTGCATAAAAAATAAAAAATTAGGTCGAGAAACATAAAGGGTTAGTGAAATTAAGGACCTTTTCAAGCTCGTCTTGAACTTCTTGCAGCTTTTCGATTGAGAGAACCAGTTTACCATCAATGTGTTCAGAATCATCTGCTGCAACCTTGGACTTCTTTCCTTTGTCAGCGGCCATGTCAAGAAAGAAAGAAGGGAATAAAAGAAACCCTGAAGAAAATTTGTAGCCCTAGGTTTAGTTTCTTAGTATCTTCCGACCTAAGAGAATTCTAAGCAGCAAGTAATATTTGCAGGTGCGCCTCCCTCCCGCTTGGGGGTTGGTAGTGGCGTCCAAGGTTAATGACAGTGTGCGCGGAGAGCAACGGCTTTTGGCCACCGCCGAGACTAATGGGCGAAGAAGAAAACACAAATGTTATCATTTGTTCTCTCTCTCTCTCTCACACACAAACTGGTTGGGTGCGTGTGGAGGTGGGACCCGTGAACTGAGCCAGGTGATCTTGGCATGGAAGAGATATTTTGCAGGTTATGCTTATAGGAAAACGCTTTTCGATGGGGGCGCTCATCCAGCATACGAAATGTCCAAAATAGCCTCACTAGCAGAATAAGTGTGTCCTAGATGAACCCGGCTTTTGAGGGTGTTCTTGGTGAAATCGGGCAGTGTAAGTAACAAGTGAGGAGAAAATGGGCTGAAATTTTGGGACAAGCATTTGAGGAAGGAAGTTGTGGGATTTTGGGTAATCCAACGGGTGTAAGAAAATGTCGGGGAAGGCCCTCATAGATTTTTGTCTTACACGAATCAATAATTATACATTTTCATATTAAAATTATATTTCACCCAATGATACTGATATCTAAAATTATAAAAATTGTCAAGTCCCACTCTTTTCTTAGCCTTAATAAGTTATTTTATTTATCTACCATCTAATTTAATAAATTTTTTAGTATCTATTTATTTTAATATTTTTATTCATCATTAAACGAATTATGTTCAATATTTTTACCCCGATTATATTTGTATATATATTAATTAAAATAAATCAGGTTTTTTTATTTTCACCACCGGTATCTGGGATTTGCTTGATTAATCTGATTCAAATATTGTGGGACCTATTTTAAGAATTGACTCTCTCAAATCCTTTTTCGTCATTCTCAAAACTCAAATTTGAAATTTATAGTTAAGAGATAAAATGTACGATAACTCAATCTAAAAGAGTTGGATCCACCTCTTAATCTGAGTTTACTAAGTTGTTAATCATAAAAGTTTTAATTCTATTGATTTTTGGTCATATAAAAATATAAAAAATAAATGAATACATTAAATTTTCCAATAAGAACCATTATTTTTTTATCTACAAAAAATTAATATTAATTTGTGATAGTTTTATATATATATTCTTAGAAATCTTGACAATTGATGTTTTTTATATATATTTTTTTTAAATTGATAATATTATTATCATATGTTACTCTTGTTTCATAAAATATTGTTATTAAAATTTCGAAAAAAGGGTCTATGAATTGCGCTTTTAAATATAATAATCGATCTTTAATAATTTATAAAACACTTGAATAAAAAATCTTCACCATTATCACTCACCGTTGTCAATTGATCAGAGTTTTGTGTTTATTATATCATTTTTTATTTTTTTCCTTTTAGGTTATGCCTCGTTGTGATTACACTGTCCTTAAAAGCCCAATGATTATAAGCTGTTCTAATCACGATTGATAAAAATAAAGTAGAATTTAATCAGAGAAAAAAAAATAATTTTCTAAATATAGACCAATGTAATCAAACAAATGAACCTAGCATTGACGATCATTTTCATAATTTTTTTTTATATTATATCGATCGGTATTTAGAATCATATTCCGATTAATTCAGTTTGAAATTTATAGTGATCTATTAATTCTGACTAATCCGATTCGAAACTTACAGTAATTCATTTAAGAGATATCTCCCAACATAATTTTTTTCATACCTAATACATGAGTCAAATTTAAAAACTTGATTAAATGATCTGATATCATATTTCATTAAACCAATTATCCATACGTTTATTTCCATAATTTCCCCAACATTGTTGACTTAATTTGAATTTGTCTTTTTTTTTTCTTTTAAATATCTATTTGTTTTTAAGTATAGTTATGGCATATCAGTTTGTACACAAGTCCATTTTGGGTTTCCTCTTTTTGATTTTATGATTTAATTATCACAAGATTTAACTCTCAAAGTACTTTTTTTAACCATAGTTTCTTTTTTGAACCCACGATATGAATTATATCATGTTTTACAGATGCGACATACCCCACGGTTGTGGGCAGCAATGGGGGAGAGAGTGAAAGTGAGGCTTATGCGACAGTGAGAGAGGGAGGAGTGCTATGAGGGGAGAGAGAGAGAGGAGTGCCACAAGAAGGAGAGAGAGAGAGAGAGGAGTGCCACGACAGGGGAGGAGTGTCGCCAGAGGAGAGAGAGAGAGGAGCGCAACGCCGCCAAGAGGGAGAGAGAAAGTGCAATGACGCAAAGGGGAGGGAGATAGGAGCACGTTGCAGGGGGAGGGAGGGAGAAGAGCAACGCCGTGGGGGGAGAAATGGAGGAGCGCAGTGCCGCAGGGGAGAGAGGGAGAGCGCAACACATGGGGCGGGAGAGAGGGAGAGCATAGTGTCGTAAGTGGAGGAGCACAATGTAATTGGTGGAGGAATGCTGTCATATCGCGTTTTGGAGACGCGACAAGTTGTGTCGTGTCTTAAAAATGTGACACATGTAATACAGTCATGTGGTCATATAACGGGTTCAACCCGTGATAAATGAGATTATATTGGGAATTTTTTCGGGCCAAAGGTGATTTAAATTTTTTTTTTCTTTTTTTACCGTGTTAATTCGGTACAAAGGCTCTGAAGGTGAAGCTTCCTTTGCTTTCCCCACCATCAACCAGGCGAAGCAAAACAAACAACAGAAATCCCCAAACTCTCTCTCTCTCTCTCTCTCTCTCTCACACTCTCAGCAACACCAAATGATGGCCTCTTCGACACCAACGAACACCCAATACATCCAACAATTCCTCTCAGGTGTCCTCTCCCAAAGAGGACCATCGGCCCTTCCATACACAGAAGACGTCAAGTGGCTAATCCGGCAGCACCTTATCGCCCTCTCCTCCTCCTACCTTTCTCTCCACCCCAAAACCGGTATCTACACCCACAACGACGGCCGCGCCTCCAATCTCCTCCAAGCTGACGGCACCATCCCCATCTTCTTCCATGACGTCACCTACAACATCCCCATCGTCATCTGGTTAATGGAATCATACCCTCGTCATCCTCCTCTTGTTTACGTTAATCCCACTCGCGACATGATCATTAAACGCCCCCACCCCTACGTTAATCCTTCTGGCGTTGTTTCAATCCCTTATTTGCATAATTGGATCTACCCCAGTTCGAATTTGGCCGATCTGGCGAGGAATTTGAGTGATTTGTTCAGTCACGATCCGCCTTTGTATTCCCAACGCAGACCAAACCCTGGCTCAAGCCCTAACCCTAACCCCAGTGGCAGTTCTGTAATTTCGGGGGGTTCTGGTTCTGGGTACAGGCCGGTGATTCCTGGTCCGAGGGTTTATCCTCCATCGCCGCCATATGGGAGTGGAAGGATGAATCCCGGTATTGGAACGGAGGATCCAAACGAGGTTTTTAAGAGGAGTGCGATAAATAAGATTGCGGAGTGTGTGCATTCGGATGCGGCGAGTTTGAGGAAGAATAGGGAAGCAGAAATGGAGGGCTTGTTCAATGTGCAGGCAGTGTTGAGGAGGAGAGAGGAGGAATTGGCAAAAGGGTTAAGGGAAATGCAGGGGGAGAAGGAGGGTTTAGAGCAGCAATTGCAGATGATTTTGATGAATGCCGATGTTTTGGAGGCATGGTTGAGGGAAAATGAAGGAAAGTTGAGTAATTTGGGGAATGTTGATGTGGATAATGCTTTTGAGCCACGTGATGCTCTTTCCAAGCAAGTGTTGGAGTGTACAGCCTCTGATTTGGCCATTGAGGATGTGATTTATTCCTTGGATAAAGCAGTTCAAGATGGGTCGATTCCATTCGATCAGTATTTGAGGAGTGTGAGGCTGTTGTCGCGGGAACAGTTCTTCCATAGAGCAACTGGTGCGAAAGTAAGAGCTGCCCAAACGCAATCTCAGGTTGCTAGTGTGGCTGCCAGAGCTTCACACTATGTCACGTGAAAAGTTTATCTTGTTTTGCCATATACTCATTGGCGGGTGGATGTTCTCGTCACTTGATGGAAGGTATATTTTGATGAAATTTTATAGCATGTTGAAGATTGTATGTTGTGGATTTTTTATTCCCATTTATTTGTAACGATAAAGGGAAAAAAATTTGCCTTCAAAATCGTGTCAATATAGAATAGTTGATGCTTTATAATTTGCCCCATCTTCTAAGGATTCTGACATTTTTTTTAATGATGTCGTGTTTGATTGCCGTTGTTGATCAAAAATCAGAATTTATTGGGAGAGATGCTGGCAGTATTAGTTGTTTTCTTAGTCGTTTGGTGCCTGCCATGCATTTCTGTTTACGATAGTTCTCTATTTTCATGACAACTTGTGCAACATTTGTGATTATTCTAGATGTGTTTGTTTTCTCTTGCTGGAGCAAAAATTGTGTTGTAGTTGTAGTGGGCTTACAAGGTATGGAAGATTGATGTGACTCCTTAATGAGAATTATGGAAATTGGGAGACATTTAATCGTGAATTGGCCCTTTCCCCCCTCCATATCTCCTATTTCCTTTTGTGGTTGGTTAATGGTGCAAAAAACAGAGGTTGTTTGGTGGCTAATGTAATTAGTGATTTTACGTGGCTAAAATAGTTGTCATGTCCACCATCATGCTTTCAGCATACGAAGCAGATCATGTATTTCTTTTTCTGGGCTAGGTTTCGTAACATGATACAGTGATTGGCATTAGGCTAAGGCATTTAGTGCTCATAGGTAGATAAAATTGTTGTCATGTAGTTATACTTGCAAGTTTGTGAAGCTGGTCATGCTCTTCTTCTTCTTCTTCTTCTTCAAGCTCTTGAGATAGATGAACAAGCTTAAAGATCAATATATGCTGACAACGTCAATTGCAAGGTTAATATTGAGCTCATTATTTTGCAGACCCAAGCTTCAGCTTTGTAAGATTTGGCTTTTCCTGATCTTCAGCATTTAATTAGGGAAGTTGTTTCAGTACTTCTCAAAATTAACTTGTAGGAAGCTCCTTCAGAACTTGACTTGTTGGTTGTGGGAGCCAAGTTCAATCTTATTTTTAAGCTCAATAATTCTTTTGAATCAAGTTTGTGTACCTAATTTGTTTACTGGTTTATGCTTCATTTGGAAGGTGCTAGTCTGTGTGAGGTTGCAAGTGGTTTGATCTGGTCAGATGTGGAGGCTGTCCAATACTTGGATGCTTGCATTGCTCCCATGCAAGAGCATATGCACGAGGAGAAAGAAAATTTTATGATATTATTTCCGGATCGATTCAAGAAAATTTGATGATATTATTTCCGGATTGATTCACAAAAAGTTGCTGCTGCCTGCAGTTAAATTAGTTTGGTCAGGAAATTACTTCTATTTTAAAGTGGAAGTATATTATAGAAGATATGTTGATATCAGATGGTAGTGATACTAATGTCAACAGAGACAGTAGCTCAGCCACAGCCACAGCCACAGCCACAGCCACAGCCACAGCCTATAGTTTGTCAATTAATGGTTTTACATGGATTTGCTAAATACTTTTTTTTTTTTGGTTTGGGGGGGGGGAGTCTACTAAGAAAATGGTGTTAATCTGCTGGAAGTTCATGAACAGATTTGACAAGAGAAAGGTGCACAACTGAAATGTGACCTCATGAAACCATGAGACAAAGAAGAGGAGTCCTGGAGTCCTGATCCGGGCCAATGGGACTAGCATGGATTTAGCTAGTCAAGACATGGTCAACAAGCATAAATAGCTGGATGAGAAGAATCCTTATTGAAAAAGTAGCCTTGGGTAATATCATTTTTGTGCATTTAATGTGGGTTATAGTTCATTTGTTTTTCAAGTGGGTCGTATACATTTTAATAAATGGCAAGGTTCCTCATGAAGACAGTATGAGATGGGTCAATTTAGAGTGACCATATGAGACGGGTCAATTTAGAGTGACTATCTAATAGAGTTGGGTTTTGGGTTCTTTTAGTAGATAATTAAGTTATTCAGCCTAACCACCACCTTGCACCAACCGATGAGATGCCAGTGTCAAGTAGATCTTTCTGCCTGCTTTTCAGTCTGCTTGTGATGATTTTTGAGTTGTTTTTAAGGTTTATTCAATACAAGTTTTTATGCAAGACTTCAGGAGTGAAGTTCGTAGTCGTGATCACATTCTGTATGAGATTTGTCAGTGACCTTGTTTGTGTCCTTAATTCCAAAATCTTGGGGGAATAGCTTGGCTAGTAGCATGTTCTCAAGTACTGGATTAAACTGTCTACTTTTAAGTCAGCTATTTCTTTGGTAAATTTCTTGCATCTTTTAGGGTATAGAAAGAATCTTGTCCTTGTACAGCTAGCTCCATATTCAGATTTGGACCTCCCCAGAGATTTCCCCCAACCCCCAGGCGGGGGAATTTAAGTCGTCTATGAATATATTTGGTTTGGACTAGGATTTTGCATTTGAAGTTGAGCTTTCTTTTTGACTGGGGAGAATACTGTTCGCTTTCCTTTAAGGTTTTGGTGAGAAGATGGTTATATTAGAAGCCTCTCGCTGTGCTTGTGGAGTGGCAGATTGTGGCTGCTAGGTGGTTTTCCTTGTCTTGAACTTTGTCACAGTATGCTGCCTTTATACTCCTATGATCTGGTGCGGGTGGCAATGCTGGTGTGTGTTGCTTGCTAATTTTGTTGTATTCTTGAACAGAGTGTTTACAGCACAGCAGGAGACCTCTCTCCATTTCAATTGATTCCAACCTCATCTTGTCTTGCAAGGTCGCATTTGGTTTGTCTGCAAAACAAAAAAGGGGGATGCATGATGATGGATTTCCAAATCTGATCCGTCAAGCTTTGGCCTACCATGAGTGCTGTGTGTGTTGTGCTTTACACAGCCAAGCCTGAGACAGACAGCATCCAGCAAGCACAAAGCCAAACCAATATGAATTTGAATTAAGGTCCATGGTGTTGGAAAGCCATGGCAAGAGTCGGGCTACTTGAAATACGTTACATACCAAACAAGTCATTGTAGTGTTCCCGCCTGCATGTTATGATTTTTCCTGAAAAATGGAGATGGATTGACCATTGAAGTTTCAATTTGGTTGGACTGTAGATCAATGTTTAGTATGTTAATAATTTGATTAAAAATTTATCGGTATATGTTAATGTAAAATGTCATATAAAATTTGATTTTTAAATATATATATACTTTCCTTTTATTATAAATATATTTTTAGCAAGGGTAGATGATTTGTATGGAAACGTATCTAAAGTAAATAAATAATTTTTATTATTTTATAAAAAGTTATTTGCATACATTGCTCATATTGCACTTTGATTCAATTCTTTTTGCCAATACACCACCGCCTGCCTAGCTTTTCAAAAATTAAATAATTTTTTTTTCCTTTTATGAATAAATATATCTTTAATGCTTATAAATGAATTGTATAAATAAGTATCAAAAATAGGTAATTATTTTTTCTTTTTTTTTTTATATAAAAAATTCTTTGTATTGATGTCGACATTATCTATATTGTAATTTGATTCTATCCTCTCAGTCAATACACCTCCTGCCCAGCTTTTTATGAATTAAATAATCATTTCTTTTTTTCAAACTTTCTTTTTGTTATGGATATATCTTTGTATATATAATTATTGCTTTAATGTTAAGAAAATATTATTTTTCACTTACCAAAATCCCACCCACCAAGTGTCACCTCCAATATATAATGGGAATTCAATCATAAAACAGATAGAGAGAGAGAGAGAGAGAGAGAGAGAGAGAGAGAGAGAGAGAGAGAGAGGGAGAAACTTAGACATAATTGCCGAGAATTTGACATCAATATTATTACTACAACAAAAAAGCTTGCAGTGCCGACATTAAATTTTAAAATCAATACAATTTATAAAGATTATGATTTTAGATACTGACGTTGAATTTCAAAATATAATAATATTTATTTAAAAAATAATAAATTTTAAAATTAGAAATGAAATAACGGTTTCTTAATCACCGATGTCAAATTTAACTTAACAAAAAATAACTGACTTTTTCAACAACAACGTTACATTTTGAAAATTATCAACAAGGGTAACAATTACATTTAAAAGTTTTCTTAATCTTTTTTATGATATACTATATTATAGAGTAAAAGCTCAAATAAAAAAAATAGTTTAAATGAATATATTTAGAATAATAAGATACTATAATTTTAAAAATAATATTTTAAATTCTGAATATCACTAAAATTGCCTTTTCTTTTGCTCAAATTCATAAAATGGTATTTGTAATTATTTAAATCTCAAGGGAGAAAATGATGATAAAGTTAGAAAATTAGGGTTTGGGAGGGGGCAGGCCTTTATCCCGCACTATAAATAGGAGTATCATGTGCTAGGAACTTGCATCAGAGAGAGAGAGAGAAGAGTACTAAGAGAATAGTTTAGTGATCATAACTATTTTTTTCAATCTCATGATCCGAAATTTGAATATTTAATGACCAAAAAACAAGAGGAAGAGGATTTGTTGCTTCTTCTTTTGTGAGAATGGAGTGTGAGGAGAAAGAATGCTGCTTAAATAAAATTTATTCAAGTGTTTTTTCATGTGAACCAGATATATCTAACGGGAAGTTCCTTAATGGAGTCCAAGTGCTGAGGTATATTTTGCTGAATACAATTTTTGATAATGCAAATTTATCTGTGAAATTTGAGCAGGCAGATTCAGATAATAATGCAGGAAACTCTAAAAGGTCAGTGACCCTACACGCCAGAGTCAGCTTTTGCATTGATTTTTCTTTTTTTCTTTTTGTTTTTGTAGAAGGTGGCTAATGGATTTTGGGTATTTGCAATTGCTGAATCGAAATCTCCATTTGGCATCTCCTCCTTTCAAATTTGCAATTGTTGAGTCAGATTATGTTTTTAACCTTGTGAGATTTATCATCATCTGCAGGTGCAGACACACTTCTAAATCCTTTGAATTAGAAACCATCAATGGAACATCAATGTCTTTGCTTTGCTTGGAATTACTGAACTCTGGAGGATCATCATCCGACTTCACCAATGCATTCACATCTATAAATCCGGTGCTAGTCTTTTCAGCAATCTGGATACCCACAGATTTATTTGCTGTAACACTTACCACTAAATTAGTTCGAGAGTCAAAGCTACGCCTATATCAGGAGAGCAATTTGAGCTCCACCACTTTTACACCAAATTTCACGGGCTTTCAACTTCAATATATTATATATGGAAATTAATTTAGTTATCGATTTAATTTTAATACGTATTTAATTTTTTTTATTTTTTATATTTATAATTATTATTTCTATATTTATAATAATAAATTTTCTATACAAATTCAACTTATTATAATAATTTATTAAAATAATAGAATATTATGTTTCATATTATTATATTCAGTACAAGAAAACAGACTTTTAGCAACAGAATTTTATAAATCTATCAGCGACGGATTATTAACGAAAAATTTCCGTCGCTAATCCGTCGATGTATCGGTGAAAGAAAAAAAAAATTAAAACAAAAAACATGTACAGTCATCAGCGACGAAAAAATTAGTGACGGATTACCGAAAGAAAAATTAGCGACAGATTACCAACGGAATTTTTTTATTATTATTTTAATTTATTATTATTATTTATTTTTATTTAATAATTATTTATTTTTATTTTTATTTTATTTTGTGGAAGAATAATATTATTTTATTATTTAAAATTTTTATTATTATTTTATTTTAAGCTAAAATAAAATCATTTTATTATTTTATAATAAAATTATTATTTATTATTTTTTATTATTATTAAAAAGTATGAGATAAAGATAATAAGTAAAAAAAATATGATTAGAAGTTTAACTTGGTCCAATGGTGGTGCTGCTCTTACCATTGTCATTGTGCTAGGGTTCGAAGGTTAGTGGAGGCAATTCTTACAAATTATAAAGGACATGGGTCGGCCGGCGGGCGAGTCAGCGGGACTTGGAGCAGCATATATATTTTTTTGAGAACTCAAATCCGTCGCTGATTTTTTTTCTTTTTTTTTTTCATTTTTTTATTAGCGACAGATTTTTTCGTCGTTAATCCGTCATTGATATTAGCAACGGAACTAAATCCGTCACTGATATTTAGCGGGATGACTTTCAGCGATGAATTTAGCGACTGAAAAAGGGCTTTCAACGACTAATTTTTCTGTTGTTAAAAGTTCGTTTTCTAGTAATGATTGCTCTCCATCTCTAATATGGTATCACTACCATATTCATTTATATTTCATATTCATATTTTTTTTATATATATTTTAAATTTGACTTTATAACCTCATTTACAACAAGCGTTATTTACGCGCCCGCACATACCTTCAAAAAACTATCGTCCATTATGGAAAAGTTGTTCTTCATTACATGCTCATACGCACAAAACTGCTCTTCAATATGTGTCCACACGTACCTCTAGAAAATCTTTAGTCCGTTTTGAAAAAACTACTTTTCAATACGTTTGCACACGCGTTTTCAAAAAAATCCTGCTCCGTTTTTAAAAAAGCTACTCGTCAATATAAATTACTATTAGAGTTCAACACAACTATTCATACCCTCACATGTGCCTCCAAAAGATCCATGCTCCCTTATAAAAATATCTATTTTTTAGGGTTGCAAAAACACATTTTCTATCACGTCAACATACACTTGTCATATCTTTCAAATTTAAATGGTTTTTACTATATTACATTGAGTTTAAAGGAAAATATAAGAAAATATATTATATATCAAAATCAAATCAATGTTATATTTTTTATTTTTTTATTTTTATATTTCTATATTTATAATTACTATTTTTATATTTATGACAATAAATTTTTTATATGAATCCAATTTATCATAATCATGTTCATTTATATTTTATATTTATATTATTTTTTATATTTTTAACTACCTTAAGGAATTTTGTTCCAAAACTAGAGTAGCTGTTTGTAATGGTACAATTATTTTGTAATAAAACTGTGCCTTTGACTATTTTCTCAAATAATTGGTAAAGAGTTGGACAGATATTGTGTTAGTGAGCAATAAAGAGACTTAACTCGCAAAAATCTCCGTGAATTTTCTCAAGCATTTTAATATTTTTTCGTACCTCGGGGTTGATATAACTTACTAAAAGTCCCTCACTAGCAAATTTATATTCTTACCAAAAGGCTTTCAACCCTTGTTTTCATACTGTATAACTTTGTTGCTTTTGGGTCGATTCTGTATTGTATAGTAGACTTGTAACCGGGCCGGGCCGGTTCAAGGTGGTTCCGGGAATCGCGGGCCGGGCTGGCTGCGGTTCCTAGGCCAGTCCGGGCCAGGCTGGGCCGATTCCAAAATTTTTTTAGTTGAACCGGCCCGGTCCACTGAACCGGAACCAGCTGGCCGGTTCACACCGGACCAGGCCGGGCCGGTTTGGGCCGAAAAAGGAGGTGTAAAATGGGAAAAAAAAAGGGGGACAAGGAGTTGTTGGAGTAGGCTGGGCCGGGCCGGTTCCGGTTCCATGTCCGGGCCAGTTCCCGGTTCCAACATCTCTATTGTATAGTATAGAATAGAATTAAAGTGAAGCCACACAATACCTTTCTCGGCCTTTTGGCTAACATCAAGTGAAGTGACTCTACACATGTTCAGTAAGTCAAGTAATTTAATACCGATATTTTTTAAATAAAATCTTGAATTCGAATATTATATATGAACAAAACAGACTTTTACTCCTTTAAGAGATCAATTCGATTCGAATTAAATTTACTCAGCATGGAGTGTTATAATTTGTTTGAAAATTTTCTAGATATTTTCAAATAGTTTTTAGTACCTTTTACTTAATAAGAGAATTAGATTTTAAGATTTGAAAATCTTTATTACGGGGAATTTATTAGATTTTGTTTTTTCGGTCTATAAATATACCCTGTAATCAGGGATTCTTTGTACGCAAAAAACACTCTCTGAGAGCTTTTAATGACCTGTGTTTTCAAGATTCCATCAAATGTGAGCAAGCCACAGCTTGCTATCCATCATCTTCAGACACTTAGCAGGCACAAATATTTGTAGAACATCCAAATACAACCTAACAAATAGTGTTTGAGTTTTGTCTTAAAAAGCCGTAAATTTTTCATGTAGTTCATTATTTTTGACCCTTTAAAGAGTTCAATGCATTTGATCAGTTGAATGCTAATCAGCACCAGCAGCCATGTCTATACTACTATTTTTGAAATGTGTGTGATGGTATAGATGAACCTAAGATCTCAAGAATCATGCTTGCTTCTAAGAAATTGGCATGGATTTGAGAAATGCAGCTTCTAGAGACCCTTAATATGTATGTATGATCATGATGCAGATCTTTTTCTAGACATGTGTCCTACTGATCTCCTTCCCTCATAATCTTGCATCATGACATTTGATGATGCTGTTATGACTTCGTTAATTTTGGGCTCATTGCGAGTGCGCAAATTTTTCTACAACTTGTGCGGATTATAGAGCAGTGTTATCACCCGCATACCTCCTCTTCATCCCATGTATAGTTGAATGATTTCTTCACAACCTCAATGTATTGAAAGCTAAACATGTTAACAAGGAGTAAACACATTCATAAGCTACCACGCAAATAACATTAGCGAAATTCTTTATCAGTTATGTATCCTAATTTCTCAATTTTCCGGGGATCCTTTTTTTAAGGGGTGAGACTCCTTAAACTATATTGTAACTTAATCATAATTTCATTTTATTAAAATTTCAATTATCGGATAAATATAATATAACAATTAAATAAAAATCATATATTATCAATCGAATAGTAACCGCTACCCCCAAAACGTGGTATTAGATCATCAAACTAAGTATCAACGTATAGTTGATGGAGTGATCAGATATTAATATCTTTTACGTAAGATTTTGAATTAAGTATTATATATAACAAAACAGGTTTCGTACAAATTTTGTTGGGATCAACCATTTCTTATCGGATTTAGTGGTTGGAATAATGATAGTTTAAAAAAAAATGTGGGGGTGGGGGGATCACCAGATGAAGTAATCTAGGACATGGAGCAAAGCCCACCTCATACTTGGACGGGAAGGTTCAAAAATGAAAGAAGAAGAGTAGGTTATTGCCCCTCCCAAAAAAAAGTGAAAAAAGGAAATGGTGACACGTAGCCTAGGTCGGTTTTTGTTGGACCTAAAATATTGAAAAGGCTGACGGCCCACAAGCAGCGTTCTATTGTCCAATCCATCTACGTCCGGGCCA
This sequence comes from Dillenia suffruticosa, assembly GCA_033439265.1. Classification (NCBI taxonomy): domain Eukaryota; kingdom Viridiplantae; phylum Streptophyta; class Magnoliopsida; order Dilleniales; family Dilleniaceae; genus Dillenia; species Dillenia suffruticosa. The sequence goes on along the minus strand of JAVTVX010000029.1, from coordinate 3,266,251 downwards.
GCCCAATTACGGTACATATTTGTGCCGAGCAGCGACTAGGGTTTTGGGGTTTCCCCATATATAAAGTTAAATCTTCCCTTCCCTACGTTTCTGTGTTTTGTCTTCCTCATAGTAAACCCTATTTGCTCTCAGGCGTCTGAGTTGAAGCCGCAGACGCAGCTATGGTTCACGTCAGTTTTTACCGCAACTGTATGCTCTCTCTCTCTCTCTCTCTCTATATATATATATATATCATGTTGATTTTCTTTGAACATTTGATCTGTCTGGATTTGATCTCTTTATCATTCCCTGATCTGATTCTTCTTAATCTATCAAAGTTATATTTCCTCTTTCCAATTTGTTGTGCATTATTTCCTTTAGTTTTGCTGGCAATGATCTGAAAACTTCGTCTTAGTAGCTGTTTTACTGGCTTTGGAATTGTTCTGGGTTAGGGTTTTCAATATCTTGTGATAAATGTATTTTTTAATAACGCCTTATGTGATTGTCCAATTTGATCTTGCTCTGCGAATGCATATTTTAGGGTCTTGGAGAACATAGTCTTTGTCTAGAGCTCGATTTTTTTGAAAATGAAATCAAATTCTGCACAAAATTTGTGGGCTTTTGTTGTTTTATTTTTGGCCATAGTTTTGACTTGAAAAACCATATATCAAGGTAAATAATTATGGGTTTTAGATGGTATGACATTCAAGTTCTGAAAATCCATGTTTTATGTCGAAAAATGTTGTGCTTGTGCAGGTTTAATGGCATGGACACGGATGTTTAATTGTGCAACTCTATGGGTTCCTGGTGTTCTTTATAGTTTTGACTCTAATGGACCTAATTTTAACTGAATCTTTATCGGATTCAGATAGCACAACGTTCAAGAAATCTAATCTTGCTCTGGGAGCGCAGTTTTCTGAGTTGTGCAATGTAGTTTTTGTATAGGGTTGGGTGCTATAAGAGATGAAGTTTAATTTGCCTGTATTTTTTTGGTTATTCTTTGTTTTTATAGTTTTGACTTTGGTGCTCCTAAGTTTATGTTTTATAATTGTGGCTATAGATGGGAAGACATTTAAGAAGCCCCGTCGTCCATACGAGAAAGAGCGTTTGGATGCTGAGTTGAAGCTTGTTGGAGAGTACGGGCTCCGATGTAAGAGGGAGTTGTGGAGGGTGCAGTATGCTTTGAGCCGCATCCGAAATGCTGCCAGAATGCTTCTCACCCTTGATGAGAAGAATCCACGCCGTATCTTTGAGGGTGAAGCTCTTCTTCGCAGGATGAACAGATATGGCCTTTTGGATGAGAGCCAGAACAAGCTCGATTATGTGTTGGCCTTAACTGTGGAGAACTTTCTTGAGCGAAGGCTTCAAACTCTGGTGTTCAAATCTGGCATGGCTAAGTCAATTCACCATGCCCGTGTGCTAATTAGACAGAGGCATATCAGGTAGCACTCCCATTCCAGTTTTGATCTTACCATACATTTTTGAGCTAGCCCTGCTATATGAATTTGCATATCTTTGAAGCCATTGAAGTTGTTATGGTAGTAAATAGGCTTTACTGCTGTTAATGCATCCTTTGTCTATTGAATTGTCTTATGTAGGTATGTGAACTATGAAGATAATGATAAATCTATTATTAGCGCCTTTAAGAAAACAAGCATTGAGGACTCCCACCTTAAAGTGTTCCTAAATAGTCAAAGAGGCCTGGGAGTTGTTTTTAACATAGCATTTGTGCTTTTGTGTATCTATGACTTGTAAAGATCATTTTCTAGCTTTATTATACCTTGCACAAGGCTTATCTTATTCTTCTTTTTCTTTTTTTTCCCCTTCCCCTTTTGCGCACTGGTTGCCCCATTTTGGTCTTTGTGGCAATCCAAAGGCTGTGAATTCTGATATTACCCTGCCTTCTAAAACATACCAGGTAATTTAGTGGATGTGGGTGGCCCACTTGGTATGCCTTGAGAAGGGAGTACATTTTTGTCTAATTTACTTGAAGTCATTTGACTATGACCATCTCTCTTTCAAATTGTAGCCAAAATGTTTACTGAACTTGTCTACTCAAGCAGCTTTCAATGTTCAACACAATTAGTGTTATGCTTCTCATTGTAGCAAAACAATGTTAGAGTCTGTTCATGCTACAACAAGTAGCAATATTGAAGATGTTATCCCATATAAGGTATAGAGCATTTGTGCTATTGTAGCATACCAATTTTTTATATTGGATAGCCTCTGTTTTGCGTTTCTTATCATCCTCCGTTTTTCACCTCTTTGAAAACTTCTTGTAGAGTATTTTATTATTATTCCTGGAAATTTCTCCCTGAACAAAATCGATGTGGTTGAGTTGTTAATAGTTACACAATCTAAAGTTAATGAGGGTACTAATTACATTTATGTAATTTAATTTTTACGTTTATGCAATTTTACTAGTAGTGGGTAGCATGGGGTTCTGTCTTTTCTGGAGTCCAATTGTTTATTTCTATCTCAGTCTCCGTAATACTCCATCTTGGTTAGATGACCATATAAGAGGGAAACATGGGAGCATTGCCACATGCTCTGGGCATTTGACTGTAGTAAACTGTTGGGATTAATCTATTTGACTCTGAAGCTATGAGAGGTTTTTCGATGTAGAGCTGAAAAAGTTTGTCATTGCCTTTTTAGAGTTTAAATTTGAACATATTAATTTAAATGTGACCTTTAGTATTTCTTGCTTTTCATTCTAAACAGGCCGGCTTCTGGCATTTCTTTTGTTTGTTTTTACATAGCCAGTGGAAACTGTAGAGATGCATCTGTTTCTATCCGTTTCCATGGGGAATTGCAGGTTCTTTTTTGTTGGTGTATGGCTGTCGCCATCTGATAAAGTGTTTGCCCGTGCTTTCCATGTTAACTCCTGTTGGCATATTCCATGAAAATGATTAATATTGCAAAAGTATGCCAGACAGACTGCAGTATTTATTACTTGACTGAACCAAATTCCTTTGGGTTAAGTGGTCGGGTACTTTACTTCCTTGATAAGAGATCTCGAGTTCGAGTTTTGGGAATGACAAAAAAGAATTTGTAAGAGTCAACTCCTGAAATGGGTTTCACAGTGTTCAAATCGGATTTGTCGGGCAAAGTCCGGATGCCCGTGGTGAAAACCAAAAAAAAAAAAAAAAAAACTTGACCGAGTGGTTTCCATCCATGGTAGTATTTGTGTGATGTTTTAGGTTGCTTGGCATCCAACAAATGAGTGTTGTGTTTTATCGTTGTTGAAGATGCTATCCTGTTCTTTTTAAATTTGTTTTCTGGAGCAATCCTTCCTGAAATTGAGCTTTTTTGTCTATTAGGGTTGGGAGGCAGGTTGTGAACATCCCATCCTTCATGGTGAGGGTGGATTCTCAGAAACACATTGACTTCTCACTCACCAGCCCACTGGGAGGAGGCCGTCCCGGAAGAGTGAAGCGAAGGAACCAGAAGGCAGCTGCCAAGAAGGCTGCCGGTGGAGATGATGATGAGGAAGACGAAGAATAGACCTTTAATCCATAACATCAGTAGAATGCATTTTTTTTGTGTTTGCCGACTACTCCAGAAAAATTTTCTATATATCTCCAGTATCATTCATCTTAGAAGACTTTATTTCGATCCATGTCCGTCTCCTTTAATATTTTGGCAAGAACTCAGTTGTTTGGACATTTTTACCATTTGGTCGTATGTTGTAGTCCTTAAATGCGTGACAAAGGTCTGGTGCTGCGTGATTTTTACCCAAATGCCCCTCTCTCTCTCTCTCTCTCTCTCTCTCTCTCTCTCTTTCTCATGTCGGTTTCCCGTTTCCATCTTCCACATGTCGAGGATTCCCATGTAGCTGATCCGCGTCCTAGGGGGACCAGCTACGTACGTGAGGCGGAAACTTGGCACGGAGTTTTAACATTTCCGGAAGGAGTAAGAAAATTCAAACCCATCAAAAATGGCAATCTGTGGTGCCACTTGTCCCCAGATCTCCAACCCTTTCTCCACCCAACAACGCTCATAGGACTGCGTGCCTGTCTTTCTTTCTACCACATGCTCAACTCTTATGCCACGCGTACACCACTAATCGAGCCAATCATAAACTGAGGATTCGATCAGATTTGGGACTAACAATAATTCTAGTGGTGAGAAAAAAAATCTGGTGGAGGTGTCAAAGCTTCGAGAAAAGCCATGGTGCGGGTGGCGTGGCAGGAAACAAACAGATATCCGAAGAGGACTCCAGCAGCCGTGGAAGCGGCAACGGCTTGGACCGGTCTAACGTTGAGATTAAACCAAGGACCTAATTTCCCCTTTAAAAACCTGATTCCCTTAGCTTTGGCTTCACATTTCTCTCATGCCAGTCGTTTTACGTACGAGAATACCGAATTTTCTCTCTCCTCTTTCTTCACACGTGTCACATCCTCGTATCCCCACCTTCACTCCCGAGTTATCTTAAAAGGAGCCGTGAGGATTGAGATCCCCCACCCAAGGGTAAACCTCTAGCAAATTGGTCTCTTCTGTTTCTCTGGCATAAAGATCTTGCTATGAAGATGAAGATGGTGAGGAAAGATGTATCTCAAGAAGAATCAAGAGGAGTTGATTCTATGTTGTTACTCGGAAAAGCCACCGCTGATAGTGATCAAAATCATGATGAGGACGAGGATCAAGAAAGTGGGGCTTCCTCGGAGGAGTTTGTTGAGTCTCCAAAATCAGTGGTGGCAAAGAAGACATCAAAGAAAATATTAATGGGCAAGAACACAAGTGGAGGAGGATTTGTCCATAGCCAGATTTTGAGGATCAGACAAGAGGATTCACATCTCGGTGAACACATCGGTGAAGGTTTCAATGCCAATATCAATTACAAAACACATCACTCTCAATACAAGGATAGTATCAATAGTCTCTTGGTTTTTCCTAGGACGACCATCTTGCCTTCCTCCCCTCTTAGTGGCAAAACTGCCCTAAACTAGGTATTCTCTCTCTCTCTCTACATATTAATTCTTGATTGTTTTAAATTAATCCCATCGTGTCAGTCTTTGGATTTTTTTTTGCGTCGTGAATGTATTTTTCTTGATTCTGTTTTTTCATAATGGACCATTGAGATTGAGGTTCTTCCTAAAATTATAAATTTTGAGTAATTTGACAAATCTAGCAAAAATCTCCTTAGTTTCTTTCTTTACTCTGTTCTGTTCTGTCTTAGTGAATTATACAATATATTGTATTTCCTTTTTCGCTAGCATAAAAAAATATATAAATATATTTCCTTTTCCCCTGATTCTTAAACACCCAAAAACGATTTTGTGCCTTTTCTTTTTCATTTTTCTATTTATAGAAGTGAGAGAATTCGTATAACTTAACAAATTTTAATTCTTCCATTTAATTGCTAATTGATAGAGGTCTAATCTTGTTTTGTTTCAATTTTCAACTTTGCAGGAAAGCTGCAGAGAGTTAAGGATCTAGCTGGAGAAATATGAAGGGGAGAGAGAGAGAGAGAGAGAGAGAGAGAGAGAGAGAGAGAGAGAGAGAGAGAGAGAGAGAGAGGATTATGTTGGATATTTGGTTGTACAGAGAGGTCAGGAAGTAGATACATGAGCTGAAATAGAGTTTTAGATTTTAGATTAGAGAGCTGCTGTTCATACTTCCTCAAATTTTGAGACAATTGAAGTTTTCATTACTTGGCTTATCCTTTGCTTCCACGTCTTCATGTTTTTCCAATTTTGGCTCTATCGTTGGTGTGTTCTGGCTACATATTTTGTATCTAATGCTATAAAGTCCTCAATCATTGTGTGCTATGATATTTCAAAACTTAAATATCACACCCAGCAAATAATAGTTTTCCTCAATGTCTTTGACCGAATTAGTACACAATATGAACCCTTAGTTTTTTTTTTTCTTTGTTTTTTTTCTTGGTATGTGGACAAAGTCCTTGGATGTTGTTTTTTTTTTGTTTTTGGATTCTCATGATTTGAATTTTAGAATTTAATTAAAAAAAAATTAGGGTTTTTGATACTAAATCAAAAAAATATTGTTAATACCAATAGTGAGCTTAATAGGTAAATGTATTAAATTGAGTTTTCCTCACAATTGAATCTTATAATATTGATTAGTTGAATTATAATTTTAAATACGGATCGACTATTTAAAAAAAAAAAAAAGACATCCTTAGATTGCATTTTAATTATCTCTCTTTCTTCCACTTTGGCAATTGGGTATTCTTCTTGGGCTTTTCTAAACAAATTAGGGATCAGATTCTTTCTGTCAAGGCTAGAAGAATTGGAGTTGGTTTTGCAAAGATAACCACGCAACTTAAAATTTGACTGCATTCGTAAACTTTCACCATTTAAGCAAGGTTTGGATTAATATGAATAATTGATTAACCATTAAGTAAAATCCGGATGGATATGAGCAATTGATTGTTAGGAGAAAGGCGTTGCAAACTAGTTAAGATTACCCAATTTAGATGGTATTGTTTTGTTTATTCTTTACAAAACTTCCTTTCGGTCGATACCCATTTTCAGAATTGTTTGAAAATCAAAGCTGCTTTACGCTATATTATATTACTATTCAATGAAGTCATTGTCAAAGAATCATTTGACTAATGCATATGCTTATATATCACAGAAATCCAATAAATGAAGTAAACGTGTGAATACTATTGCTAGTGATTTTCATACCTCCAAGTAATTATTTAATGGAGGGTGTTAGGTTTGTTTGGCAGAGGCCAGAGGGTGACTGCTAGGTACTTATCTGTCCTTAAATTTATCAGCTGTACCTGGAAGCCAATCAAAGAAGGTAACTTGTCACATGAGAAGATGCTAATAATCCATCCCTTCACACATAGGACCCAGAGGGCAGTTGTACAAAACAACCAACCTAACCTAGAATATGAAAATTGGAAAATTTACTTTCACACAAGTAATTTACATCGAAGGGGAAAAAAATCAAAGGAAATTCAAAAGGGACTCAGAATAGGTGTGTGCTATAGCATCCTATCTACTGTTGAAGCAGCCTACTGAGAATATCTTCTTGATCAGAATTGATATCTAAGGAGCTAATTATTTCTGATATTTTCTCACTCAAATTATCAACCTCATTATATAACCTTTTAATCTGATCACATGCCTCCTCAAGGGCCTTAGACAGCATTGCCTGAATTCGAAAAACAAACATGTTGTTTAGAATAATGTACCGAAAGTTTTTGCATACAAAGGAACATTTAATGACCTGAATATGTAGCATACCGCGTTTGTTGAGCTTCCTTTAGTATTATTTGTGAATACTGCTTCAAGTTTTCTTGTTAGGCTTTTGATCTCCTTCTCCTTGAAGCTAGACCCTCTTGATCTTCCTGAAGACATTATTGGTAGAGCTCGAGCCAGAAGGGTGTGATTGTGTATATGTTGAAGACATTATCGGAAGTTATATAGAAAGAGATATGTAAGAGAGGAAAGAGGAAATATGTGCATAGGTGGGGGACATATCTACAATGATACTTGGTGGTTGGGACCTCAGGTCCCAATTGTCTTACATCTGAAAAACCAAATGGGTCCCTCATTCATTTTGGTTCTTTTGAGCTAATTATATCTTTTCCTAGACAGTCGGCAAGATAGGTTAGTCGCATGTTAGTTCTTGTCAATGCTGAGTAAAAACATATGGGCTTCCTTTATTCGATGATTTAATCATTTGCAACTGTTTGGTTCTTCAAAACAGGATTAGAGAACATTTTATATGAATCTTGTCCACTAATTAATTATTTCATTAGGCCGTCCACTAATTAATTATTTCATTAGGCCTTAAGGTGATCGAACACAATATTTTAGCCAAAATACACCACCAAGTTCTAGTTCAGCTAGTGATGAAGAGTTTGGGAATAGTCGCACCCTCATTTGCGGGTTAATAAAAGAATAAAAGAGACGACTGATTGGGAAATTATTGGCATATGACCAGTCCTACTTTTGAAATTTGCCAGGAAAATTCTGAAGGTGTTCAAAATATGGGGTTGGCCCTTGTGGTTCATCTTGTTATAGGATTCTTCCAGAACGATTACATCAGTAGTTTAACCATTTTCCTTCTTACGGTCTTACCTTGAGGGACAAATTTTGAGGGGACTAAACTTGGCTACTCTCGTGCTGAGTAGAAACATTCCTTGATTCCATGATTTAATCATTTGATCTTGAGAGACATATATGGATCTTGTCCACTAATTAATTATTTCATTAGGCCTTAAAATAATGGAATATAATATTTTAGCCAAAATATGCCACCAAGTTCTAGTTCAGCTAGTAAAGTCTTTGAAATGGTACCAGGCCTGAAGGGTTTGGGAATAGTCGCATCCTCATTTTGTGGGTTAATAAAGAGTTAAAGAGACCACTGATTGGGAAATTAATCAAAGGCAGTGTCATCAGCTAGTAAAAGGGACCACTGATTGGGCAATTATTGGCATGTGACTTTTTGAAATTTGTCAGGAAAATTCTGAAGGTGTTAAAAAATATGGAGTTGGCCCCTTTTGGTTCATCTTGTCATAGGATCCTTCCAATATTTGGAGAGCATCTTTTCTTACCTTGGGAGACGCAATTTTTGACATTTTGTACAATAAGAGAGTATCTTTTCTCCTGAGGGGACGACGTGAAGCCACCTAACGTAAGACTCTCTCATGCAAGCAAGCAAATTTGGGCTTTCAATATTTCAGTTGCCGACAGTTTTACTTCAAAATTTTCTGTCTATATATATTTTCATTAGGCCGTGTCATCCCCTCATGTTGACAAAAGATGATGTGGACCAATTCTAATCATCAAAGGCTCCAAAGGAACACTGTATAACAGGTTGAAGACTGAGAGCACGATTGGATTCAGATCGGACTCAAGTGAAATGGAGAACTTTTCTTGCCCTTAGGAAACAAAAAATAGGAAACGATGCACAAAATGTTTTGACATTCTATTCATCAGAGGTTCCAAAGGAAAACTGTATAACAGGTTCAAGACTAAGAGCACAGTTGGATTCAGATCACAGTCTATGGAAATTCAAGCCATGGGAACAAAAGAACCTAGTACATTAACAAAAGCTAAGAACGGTAGCAATATGATGACAATGTCTATCTCTTAAAATCTCCCCTCCCAGTTACAGACCAATGAGTACATTGGCATTTTTGGACCCTAAAACTTTTTAGTACTCATCGCCTTCATCTTCATCACCTTCAGCAGACTCAGCACCAACTTCCTCATAATCTTTCTCAAGAGCAGCAAGGTCTTCTCTTGCCTCCGAAAACTCTCCTTCTTCCATACCCTCACCAACATACCAGTGCACAAAGGCCCTCTTTGCATACATCAAATCAAATTTATGATCAATCCTCCCAAACACCTCCGCAACACTAGTCGAGTTAGAGATCATACAAACAGCTCTCTGAACCTTAGCCAAATCACCACCAGGAACAACTGTCGGAGGCTGGTAATTTATACCACACTTAAACCCTGTTGGGCACCAATCCACAAACTGAATAGTCCTCTTAGTCTTGATTGTTGCCACTGCCGCATTCACATCTTTAGGAACAACATCCCCTCTATACATCAAACAGCATGCCATGTACTTTCCATGGCGAGGATCACATTTTGCCATCATAGAAGAGGGCTCGAATGCGCTGTTTGTGATTTCTGCCACTGAAAGTTGCTCGTGGTAGGCCTTTTCAGCTGATATGACTGGGGCATATGAAGAAAGCATGAAATGGATTCTTGGGTATGGGACTAAATTAGTCTGAAACTCTGTTACATCCACATTAAGAGCACCATCAAATCGGAGAGAAGCGGTAAGAGAAGAAATTACCTGTACCAAGAGATGAACAATCCCCTTAAGGCCTTTGAAGATCTATTAAACAAAGGCATATAACATGTGATTTGAAGACAAACCTGAGAAATAAGTCTGTTGAGATTAGTGTAAGTAGGCCTTTCAATGTCAAGAGACCTACGACAGATGTCGTAGATTGCCTCATTGTCTAGGAGAACTGAAACATCAGTGTGCTCCAAGAGAGAGTGAGTGGACAAAACACTGTTGTAAGGTTCAACAACAGATGTTGAAACTTGGGGAGAAGGGTAAACAGTGAAGCCAAGTTTTGACTTCTTTCCGTAGTCGACAGAGAGCCTTTCGAGAAGGAGAGAGCCTAGACCAGACCCTGTCCCTCCACCAACAGCATGGAAGACCAGAAACCCCTGAAGCCCTGTGCAGTTATCTGCTAGTTTTCTGATTCTATCCAAGCACAGATCCACAATTTCTTTTCCAACTACACACAAGAAGGAAAAAAGAATCCGTCAAAATTGAGGGCATGGGATTTGAATGAATAATTCCGGGCAATACTAGGCCTAAAAAAATTTGGTATTTCAAAAAATTTGAGGTTCAAATGGATTTGCTGGATTACTTAATCTCTTTCCCGAAAATAAGCAGTTAGATTTGTCAAATCGAGGACTAAACAAATTTGGGTACGTTGTAAAATTCGAGGGTTTGAATAATATTGACAGATTTCTCAATTTCTATCTGAACAAAACAACAAAATACCAGTCAGATTTGTCAATTAAAGACTGAAATATTTGAGGATTATATAAGATTTCTTACTAGTATAGTGTCCTCTGGCAAAGTTATTTGCAGCATCTTCTTTGCCACTAATGAGTTGTTCTGGGTGGAATAGTTGCCTGTATGCCCCTGTTCTGACTTCATCGATGACCGTGGGTTCAAGATCAACGAACACAGCACGAGGCACATGTTTTCCGGCTCCGGTTTCGCTGAAGAAGGTGTTGAAGGCGTCGTCTCCTCCACCAACTGTTTTGTCTCCAGGCATTTGTCCATCAGGCTGTAGAAAATGCGACCACAGAAAAGAACAGAACAAAATATTTTTAAACCTTTTCTCTGGCTAATGGTCAAAATGTTACAGAGAGAGAGAGAGAGAGAGAGAAAGAACCCAGACCTGAATGCCATGTTCGAGGCAGTAAAGTTCCCAACAGGCATTGCCGACTTGGATTCCGGCCTGACCAATGTGGATTGAAATGCATTCCCTCATTTTTTCTTTCTGGGTTTTGCTGAAGTTGGTGTTAGAGAGAGAAAGAGAGAGATAGAATGGCAGATATATTGAAACCGACGAGGGGAGTGGGTATAAAAGGATGGAAGAATTAGCCGTTCGAAACGGCTAAATATTAGGAGGGAGGTGGGGGTAACTTTTCATTTGAAATTTGAATTCGAATTGCTTACTGCGATCCAGCTGTACTTTTGACCGTTATGGTATCTCGGGGGGGTGGTAACCAGTAAATGTCGAATTTAATTTTGAATAAGAAAAAGTGTTAAATTAGTAATTTTTGACCTCCCAAAGGACAAAAGGGGAAAATGCGTAGTTTAAAAGGAAAATTGCTCAAAGAAGGACGTTCTATTACATGTTCACTTTTTTCTATATAATACTAATTAATGAAGAAATTTTCTTATGTTTTTCAAAAATATATATAATAAAATTCAAAACTTGTGTTAATTGAATAGCATTAAAAAGAAAATAAAAAATATATCATTTTATTTAGAATTATAAAAAAAAAAGAGGAAGAAAAAAAGGAAGTCTCTACACAAACACCGTCGCACAAATAAAAATGACATTGCTTTTGTGAAATTACAGAGGATTCCGAATGGTTCTGTATTTTTTCTTAAATAAATAAATAAGTATATATATTCTGAATGACATTTAATAATTTGACACAACAGATATTTATTGGTATTGATAGGATGGATACTTTCGTCTCTTAATCAGGTTAAAAGTTTGACTCTCTTTAGGTATGAAAAAAAATAATGTTAGGAGGCTGTCTCCATAAAGTAGATCCTATAGTGATCGATCCAAATTAATGAAAAAGAAATTTCAAATACCGTTAAATCATAGGACCAAAAAAAAAAATTTAATAGTTTGGCCTACCATAATCCCTCCTTGGCAATTTGGAATTCACATTTTGAAGTACTTGGTGGGATTTTAATTGGGCTTGAAACAAGCCCATTATTATTTTAAGCCCAAACTACATACGAAGGGAGGTTGGCTCATTAATTCTTCCTTTTTTTTTTTTTTCATATCTTAGACACCGTTCGATATCTAGAGTTTCATCCCGATTAATCCAAATCGATTATTATTGTGGCTCCTTCATAGGGCGGATCTCCCAACGGAGAACACTTCATACAGATGAGAGTCCGAAATTCCCAACAGGAATTGAATTTCAATCATATTTAAGGGTGTTCAACCTTATATTCAGTTGAACTAACCCACATTGATGTTAATTCTTCTTCTGAGCCTTGCTTGGCATCATTGCCATTGTCTGTGGCACAATCATCGTCGTTAATTCTTCATCTAGGAGACCTTTGTTCGGCTAGGCTCGTTTTTCATTTGACTCGAAAATGATACGGTGGTGTCTTTTTTTCATTTTTTTTGGTATTTATTTTCTGATTAATTCGTTTCAAATATTTACAGGAGTTCGAGATATCTCTCTCACATAACCTTTTTTATTATTAAATTTTCTATTATTACTATGTCCGTTGATTATACCGACGCTTTCCTTTATATATTCAAATTTGAAACGTTTAGGGAATAATGCCACTCTCTCTCTCTCTCTCACAAAATTTAAGAGGCCCATTATAGAACTTTGAGAAACCTCATGTCCATCATCTCACTTGTTTGAAAGAAGTTCCATTGTTTGATATGTTTATATATTGTTTTAAAAATTATAATCTCATATGATATTTGTTCTAAGAAATTGTAATTTTTAATTTTTAAATTATAATTCTGAATACATATTGTATTTTGATTCTCTAGTATAAAATTTTACCTGACCCTGATTAACAGTGCAAATGGTAGCTGTGGTTTACTGGTGTGTAGTGGATGAAAGGGAGGTTGAGGCCGGTGTGTTGTGGATGAAAGGGTGGTGGTTGAGCCTTCAAAGAAGGGGAAAAATGAATGTGACTTGAAAGGCTGTCCATCCTGATGTGAATAAATTTTCTTCTTTAAGCTTTATGTAGAGTAGAGATTATTGTCACAACCCAATGGTAGGATAAAGGAAATTGAAACTTACTACACTACAAAAAAACAGTGTTTTACCCACAAATTTAGGGACGAAAATTTTAAAAAAATTCGTCATTAAAAACATTAGCGACGAAAAATTTTTCATCGCTAATAACGCGTCGCAAAAATTTAGCGATGAAAATTAGAAATCCATCGCTAAATTTAACGACGAAAATCTGAAATCCGTCGCTAAATTTAGCGACAAATAAATTTTCGTCGCTAAAATTCGTCACAAAATTTAGCGGAGAAAAATTATTCGTCGCTAAATTTAGCGACAGATAATTTTTGTCGCTAAAATCCGTCGCTAATTTAGCAGAAAACTAATCCGTCAAAAAATTATCCATCGCTAAAATTCGTCACTGAATTAGCGATGGATTCCAAATCCGTCGCTGATTCCATATGCTCTGCCCCTGAGCCAGCAGATCCAAATCCGTCGCTGATTCCATATGCTCTGCCCCTGAGCCAGCAGATCCACGTGCCCACCCACCCCAGCACCAACCTGCCCAACCTGCCTGCCCAGCCAGCACCCCACCTGACCGCCCGCCCGCCCTGCAACCTGCCCACCCGAGCCAGCATCAACTCTTAATTGCTGGAAAATACCGCGCCTTCTGCCTGCCTCCACCGTGGTTCGAACTCCGAACTCTTGCACAAACTCCTGCACACACGCAACCTGTAAACCACCGAGCCAACGATATTATTGTGATATAAAGTTTTTTTTTTATTTTTTATTATCTTTTTTTCACATTTTTCTAATATTAATAAAATAATATATAATAACAATTTAAAATAATAAATATAAAAACTTTTTTTATTTATACCACCAACCTAAAATAATATTTAATTAAAACTAATAAATATGATAATTTTTAATAAAATAAAAAATACTAAAATACTAATTTAAAATAAAATAATAAATTAATTAAAAAATATATTAATATTATATTTTGATTTCTTTTTTTTTTTCTTTTATTTTATTATTTTATTATTCTTTTTCATTTTTATTTTATTTTTTTAATCCATAATTTAAAAATGTATCTCAAAACTATAAAATTATAATTATCAATAAATTATAATATATTAATAATTAAAAAAATCTATATATTTAATCACAAAATATTTTTATTCAAATTTCAATAAAATTATTATATATAAGAAATGAAATAAAAAGAAAAAAAACCAAAAGAAAAAAAAAAGTAAGAATAGGAAACAAAAAAGTGGAAAAAAGAAAACAAAAACATCATCATATAACACTAACACCAAGCGATGGGGCAATGGTGCAATGGTAATCTGCTCAAAAATCCGAAGTCTAAGGTCCAAGATTCGAATCCCTCCACCTGCATGTTTTTTTAGAATTAAAACAAAGGGCGCCCATGCGCGGGCGCCCGCGCCTGCCTGCTTGGGCGCCTGCACGCCTGGGCGCCCCCGCGCCTGCCTAGGCGCCCAGGCAGGCACCGGCGAGCGCCGAGACAGGCGCACGCAGGGCGCGGGCGCCGAGGCAGGCAGGCGCCCGTGCGTGCATGCGCCGACGCCCGCGCGTGCATGCGACGGCTCCCGCACCCACGCAGACATTAATATTTAATTTTAATTTATATTATTGAATAAAATAATACAAATAAAATAAAATTACCTATACAATAATAAAAAATATTAAATCAAACAAAAAAGTAAAAAAATAATAAATAAATTAAAAAATATATATATTTTAAATAAAATAAAATATATGGTTTTTTTAAGAATTAAATAACATTATTCTTAATAAAATAAAATTTAAATTAAAATATTATAAAATAATAATATGATTTGTTAGTATAAATTAGTAAAATAAAATTAAAATAAAATAAAATTATAATTAAAAGAATATAAAATTCAGCGACGAATTTGGAATCCGTTGTTGAAATTATTAAAATAAAATAAATTCAGCGACGGATTTTAATCCGTCGCTAAATTATCAAATATACGGATTAGATTTTTATCTAGCGACGAAAAATAAATCCGTCGCTAAATTAATTTTTAACTTAAACATTACATATTAATAAAAGAAAAATAAAAATAAAAAAATAAAATTCTATTTAAAAAAGATTAAATTTTGCGACGAATTTTAAATTTGTGGCAAAATTTTGTCATATTTAGCGACGAAATTTGCAACAAAAAATTTTTTGTCCCCAATTGGCGACGAATTTAGCGACGAAAATTTTTTCGTTACTAATTAGCGACGAATTTTGCTACGAATAATGTGTCCGTCGCTAATTTAGCCACGACTTTCTTTTTGTTGCAAATTTTGTGGCAAATTAGCGACGAAAAAGTTTTTAGTCGCTAAATCCGTCGAAAAATAGTGACGAATTTTTTCCGTCGCGAAAATCCGTAGTTAAAACCGTGTTTTTTTATAGTGCTAAACTACCCGTCCATGAAATAGAGTATGCAAACCAAAAAGAAGAGCATAGGAAATGGCTTAAATGTGAGTATTGGTGACACTACAAAATTATATCTCTATACTGACGGTAACTTTTATTATCGGTAACCTTTAACAACTGTTTCTTCTTACCTATACCGACGTTTTTTACAAAACCGTAGAAAAATATATACATATTTTAACAGTATAAATTATAACGTCGAGAAAAGTTTATAAACCGTGAGTAAAGTTAACAGGACCGTCGGTAAAAATGATATTCAATTTCTGATGATTATCTTTTGTAGTTTGGTAAATATAATATTTTTAGAGACGATTTGAAAATAATCAGATCTACTGGATTTACTTAACCATACTGTTTGTATAAATTTATAATTATGATAACTTGTATTCTACTATTTGCAAATGTTATATTTCTATATATATTTATATAATTTTTAGAAACAGTTTAAAATTTTAGAGTTAATATAGAAGGGAATAATTTATGATAACGTGTGTTATGTGTATTGTAATACGTTATAATCTGTGATGTTAATAACGTGTGATAAGTAATGGTAACAACTTAAGTAGTGGTAACCTATAACTTGTGATAAGTAGTGGTAATAATTTGCGAGAAATTTGTAAAAATATAAAAAATTTATAAAAAAATTAGAATTATTTTGAAATACACAATATACCATTTTTTAATAATACATACATAATATTAGTACTGTATATATTATTATAAATTATAAATTATTGGAGAATATATGTTAGTTAATATTATTTTAAATTCTCTTATATTAACAATTTAAAAAATTTTAATATTTTTGTATAGAAAAAAAAAAGAAAAAAGAAAAGTAGAAAAAAGTGTGGAAGGTTGAGAGAAAAAAAGAAAAAATAAAAAAGAGAGATAACTTTTTTTTTGTTATTTTTTAGTATTTTGACAACGGACATTTTTATTAATATGAAAGTGAGAAAAGTTGAGACTAAAAAAAAAAAAAAAGAAAGAAAAGGGACACGTGATAAGTTTATGATATATAGTTGTGGTAAATAGTAAATAGTAAGTTGTTAGTATATGGATGGTAAATAGTAGTAATTTAAGTTTTATTTTAATTTATATTTCAACTATTACATTTTATCATTTTATATTTTCATTAATTTAATTTAATTTAATTTAATTGTATTTGTATTTTTTTTTCTTATTTTGTGTTTTTATAGAATTTATATAAACCATTTTATAAATAAGTTGTGATAATTTATAGAATTTATAGAATTTTTTAAATTTATGATAAATTGAAATAAAAAAGTTGGTAATTGTGAAAATAAGTGGTAAGTAATGATAAGTTGTGATATGTTGTGATAAAAATGTTGGTAATTGTGATAATAAGTGGTAAGTAATGATAAGTTGTGATAAGTTATGTGATAATAAGTGGTAAGTAATGATAATTTTGAATGAATGATATTATTATATTAGTGCATAATATAAAATGATGGTTATTAATATTAATTTAAATTATAATATATTATTAATTTAATAAATTTATATATTTAATTATAAATATTTAACAAAATATAAAATATTAAATAATTTATCATAATCTGTGGAAGGTAGAGAATAAAAGAAAAAAAAAAGAAAAATGAGACACATGGCAAGCTGTATCATTTCCGTTACTTCCATTTTTATTTAATTGTCTCTTTATTATTTGTTTTAATTTATTTTTTCTAATTTTTTGTTTTTCAAATGATATTTATTTGTGAAAAATTACGTCTGTGAAATTTATCTAAAATTTATTTTTCAATGATAATATAAAAAATCTATATCATCTTCAAATATAATATTCATCTAAACAATTATATATTATATTTAAATACCTGAAATTTGTAAACTGAAAAAAAAAAGAGAGAACAAAAGGTTGAATGAGAGTGAGATAAGGAAAAAAAAGATGGCAGATAAGAAAAAAAAGGAGAGTGAAATAGAAAGAAATATCATCCGTATTTTTGAAAAAAAAAAAAAAGAAAAAAATTGGAAGATGAAAAATGTGTAATGAAAAAGGGCAGGATAATTGTGTAATAAAAAAATATTTGGAAAAAGAGATTTTAAAATTTTATTTTGAAAATTTGTTTGTTATTAATTTAATTTGAAAAAGTGGTATATCCAAGAAGATAAAATGAAAATGTAAAAAAAATTACAAAAAATTAAGATACATATTCACCATTTTCCAATAATATAATAATATCAATCTTATATTATTATATAATATATATATATATTGCTATATATATTACTATAAATTACAATGAATTTTAATATGATAATTATCGATATTAATTTATATTATAATATATAAAAAATTTAAAAATTTTAAATATTTCATTACAAATTTTACCAAATTTTATTTTATGGGTGAGAGTGGGATAGGAAAAAAAAAATTGATGAGAGAAAGAGAGAAGAGGAAGAGAAGAGAATGAAAAAAAAAAAAAAAATGTTGCCAGAGAAAGGGACCGGATTCGAACCTAGGCATTAGATATGGCATCAGAAGTTTCAACCATTACACCGCTTGACAGATGTGGCTTGAAGTGGCCTTTGTCTTATATATTTTCTTCCCTTCCTCAATTTTTTGAACTCGCAACCGTAGGCACTACTGTTCATCCTTTTTTTTTTTTTTTTTTAAACTTCTTTTTTCATATATTTACCAATTTTTTGCTTTTTTCTTTTACTTTTTTTTTACCCTTCACCCTTTCATTTTTTTTGAACCTTTTTTTTTCTTTTTCTTCTTCTTTTTTATTTTTATTTTTTTTACCTTCACCCTTCCGTTTTTTTAACTTTTTTTTGTTTCTTCTTTTTCTTTTCTTTTTTTTATTTCAGTTTTTTCTTCACCTTTAATTTTCTTTTTTTTTTCATTCTTTTTTTTTTCTGTTTCAGTATTACAGGTAGCCCTTGTGTAGTGCGCCAAGAGAAATATTGATAATAATACATTAATTATCAATATTAATTATCAATATTATATAATTTTATATAAATTCTAAAAATATTTAATTTACAAATTTAACTTTTTAACATTGAAAAATTGATAACTCTACAATAAAATTATATTCTCGTCAAAATCAATTTTCTAATTTAATCAAATTTCTCTTTTTTGTGAAAAAAAATTTGATTTTTTATTCTAATCTAATTATTTTTTTACCAAAACAATTAATTCATTTTAGATAATTCAAAACAATAATTTTTTTTGCACCACATCACAAATAACAATCAAATTTGATTGCAAAAAAATTTTATCATTTTATTTTAAATTCAAACAACTCAACTTTATAAAAGCTGGTGGCAGAGCAAGTGAGATATGATACGTACATTTAATTTAAAAAATATTACTATAGTTGTTAAATTAATTAGTGATAATGAAAGTATAAAAATATTATAAAAAATTTAAAATTATTTTCAGATACAAATGTACTATTTTCTAATAATATAATAATAACATTCGTAAATTATTACATAATATATACATATTACTATATATATTACTATAAATTATAAATTATCGTTAAATGGAGAATATATATTAGTAATAATATAAAATCATGATTATTAATATTAATTTATCAATTGTCCTGCATGCCAAAATGATGAAACATATTGGTTGAGTGTATTTGGAATAAATATATTAGTAGAATTATCAACGTTATATAATTTTATATAAATTTTAAAAAAAAATTATTTAATATACGAATTTAGTTTTTTAAAATTTTTTAGTGATAACTCCACAAATTCATGCCAAAATCAAAAACAATTCAAACAATGATTTTTGCACCACATCACAAATTGGCGGTTAAATTTGATAAAACTCCAAAATATTTTATCATTTTATTTCAAAATCAAGCGGCAAATTTTGTGAAAATTCCAAAAACATTTTATCATTTTATTTCGGAATCAATGTACCCGCAAAAAACTTTTTATTTTTTTGCCCATTTTCCATGAATATTTTTCATTTTACAAATCATGAATATTAATATTAATTTAAATTATAATATATTAATAATTTAAAAATTTTATATATTTAATTACAAATATTTGTCAAAATATATAATATTAATAAAGATAAAAAAGTGTCATGATTTGCATTTTGCATTTTACATTATATATTTACAAAAAAAAGAGAAAATATTGTTTTATCGTGATAACAAATAATAACAACATGTAAGATAATGTATTAATGCATGGTAATAAGTGATAACAAATAATAACAATCGGTAACAAATGATAATATATCATAATATAATGCATGATAACAAGTGGTAACAAATAGTAACAACCGATAACAAATAATAACAATCGGTAACAAATGATAATATATCATAATATAATGCATGATAACAAGTGGTAACAAATAATAACAATCGGTAACAAATGATATTCTTATAATAAGTGATACAATTGGTGTAAGTGTCGTAACAATGTTAACAGAAATAAAAATATAAAGAAAATCAAATACAAAAATTATAAAATAAAATTCATGATGTAATAATAATAAAAACAGATAAAACAAGATAAAATTAAACTCACAAAAGTAAAGATACACTATACACCAATGGGGATAAGTGTATTCATGAAGAAGAGAGTAATAAAAATTTATATGGATCTAATATATCCAATTACATGATAAGTTTTTGAACATGATATGTTTGGCATGTATGATTCATTCACAGATTTACATGATCATTTACAAATTTACAGATAAACCAACTTCTCATGCATTTAATGTGGATGAAAATAAATTTCATGAATTATTTTTAGAATGTCAAAAAACCAATATATCCAAATTGAAGTTCACTATATTAATTTTAAATAATATTACATGTGAAATATTAGTGGTTGAAAATTAGTGGTATGTGTGTGTGTGTAATATGTAAAAGTTGTGTATATGGAAATTGTGAAGTGTCTATATAAAAGATTAAATTTTTATTTATTGTAAATTATATTTTGTAATTATAAATTGTAATTGAATTTGAAATTCAATTTCTACCGATACAATAGATGTAAAATTTAGTGTTCTTCATTAATTATACCAATATAATTAATTACACCATTACATATAATTACATTATATTATCATATTTTCAAATTATATTCAATAAATTTTTAAAACTATAACACTATATTATATAAATTATTAATTTCATATCATTGCATTATTTAAATTAATAATATTAATAAGTTTATTATCATCGAATAGAATATATATTATTTTTTATTAATCAAATAGATATGATATTAATCAAATATAGTAACTAGTTAGTAAGTATTTGTTAATAAATAGTAAAAATTATAAGTGATTTTTTCAAAACACATATGAAAGACACATGTGAAAAATTAAGAAACGCGGTAATGAAAAAAGAGACGGGAGAAAAAATGCGGTAATGAAAAAAGAGGCAGGAGAAAAAGCGCGAAGGCGGAGTTTTAAAATTTTGTTTGTAAAAATTATATATTATAAATCATACGTAGGCGAAAGTTCCACAATCAAAATTTCTCTATCCTTTTCTTGAAAGTTCTTCTCTCATATCCCATTTAAACATCTCACTCATACTTTGCAAAGTTTTATCAAAAGTTAATCATGTTTGGTATTTGAAAGGTTTGACGAACGACGAATAAGTATTGTATGAAGAATCACAACAATTCCAAGAAAGAATAAGTTCGGTCGAACAATCTCAATTATCCAAGATGTTATTCAGGTTTTAAAAATAAACATCTTATTTTTATTTTAATTTGAGATTTAATATTAAAATATCATTTTTAATTTTTTATTTTGGACAGTTATGAAAAAATATAAACATCAATGCTATCAAGATATTTTGCATTTAGAAAAAGAAAACGCTCTCTGCTTACTTCTCAGGTAATATTTTCATTTACATTCATTATTTATTATTTATAATGATTTCATTATTTTACTATTGAGTTTTAATGAACAGATTGTCACGAGAGATTGTGGATAAAGACGTCTTCAAAAATTGTGATTGTGAATGAAGATATTTTCAGAAACTGTAACGAATATTTTTTGTTTGGACCATCTCAGAAGACATGTAATTGTGAGACATGTAATCTTTTTTATATTTTTTTTGTCTTATATGTATCAATCATTTTAGTTTGTATCAATTACAATTCTTATAATATTTATATTATTTTTATAATTTCTTTATTTTTCAGTATTTTAATTTACTTATCATCTTAAAAAAAAAAAGAAACCGTCAATGTGATAATCATATGGTAATATTGGTAACGAGCAGTAATTTAGTGATAACAGAAATAATAAATTTTTTTAACATTTATAATAACTGAGAAAAAAAAAGAATAACATTTCTAACCTAATATAATGATAAAAGAGAGAGAGTAACTTTCTGACGCTTGTGTAACCGATGGTACAAAATAGTAACCATGACGATTAGTAACCATGTCGTAATCGACAGTAACATGATAATTGACAGTAACATGTAGTAATCTATAGTAATCTTGTAGTAATCTACAGTAACTTATATTAATATTTTCCAACCGATAAAAACAAAAATTTTTTCTCGCTTGTGGTAACCGATAGTACAAACAGTAATTTATACTAACGTGTGTAATCGACGATAAAAGATAGTAACATTTCCTAACATATGTGGTAACCGATGATAAATGATAGTAACATTTCTTAACAGTTGTGATAACTGACGATAAAAGATAGTAACATTTCCTAACACATGTGATAACCGACAATAAAACCTAATAATTTTTACTGATATTTTGAAACCGATGATAAAAAATAATATTTTTACTAATACTTTTCTAACCGTCATTATAAATCAATCACATGCTCCAACGGTCATCAAAACCGTCAAGATAGATCTATCCCGACTGGTGTATAGAATATTGAAAGCGTATCCGTTGGAGAAAGTTTTGCTGACGGTTTTAGTATGTTTAGCAAACGGTTTTTGTCCGTCTGAAAAATGCATTTGTTTTGTAGTGTGATCACTTATGGTGGTAAAGAAAGATTGTAATGGATTAGAGATTGAAAGAAGGGTTGAGAGAGAAGAGAAAGAGGGAGTTACAGAGAGAGAAAAGAAGAGGGAGAGAGAGAGAGGAAACGGAGACAGAAGGAAGAATTATTTTCATTCATCAAACAATCAGTATACAAATATTTATACATTTTTTGGACTAATTCCTAACTGTTCTAACAACTTCAATTGCTTTGGTTAGTTGTTCCAATCGGTCGACTGCTAAATTTAACAGCTTCACTACCCATCACTCTTGAAATGCTTCAACTACTTGGGTTGGTTGTTACAATTTCTCTCCCTTTCAAAGAAACACCTTGTCCTCAAGGTTGAAAAACAGAAAATTAAGTTTAATAAGTCGACTATGGTGATGGGTGAGTCAACTGATGATGAAAGATCTTTAGCAGCCCTCTTTCTTTATATCTCCTCCTCCTCCTCCTTCTCCTTCTTCTTCTTCTTCTTCTTCTTCTTCTTCTTCTTCTTCTTCTTCTTCTTCTTCTTCTTCTTCTTCTTCTTCTTCTTATATTTCGTTTTCTTCATTTTCATCTTGTATTTCTCCTTATCTTCCTTTTCCAGACCTTGGAGCATGTACATTCACCCACTAACAATAACAATAGTTAAAGTCACACCATAGATGGGGTTTACTCGTTTGGCATATGAAAGGAATTGCTAAAGATAATCTTGTCCAGCAATTGGGGTTTGCATCAATCTCACATTCTCTGACACATTCGCTCACACTTACTAGTATGTTTATATTTTTTGACTAGTGTTTTGGAACGTCTAGTTTCTTTTCTACATTTGGGGATGTAATTGTAACATGAGGACTGCTTCTTTCGACCTGTATTCAAACCTTTGAATGCATGCTACCATCTTATCCACTATGCATTGCTGCAACCCATCACAACTTTCAATTACTTGTGGTGAAATTGCTTTGTCACTAGTCCCTTCTTGTTTATTGGGTTCTTGATCATCCCTTCTTCTATCAAAGTTTTAATATTTTCATCGACACTAAATAATTTTAGTAAAATATTAAATTTGTCATCAATTCTTTCTCTGAGAGCATATATTCTTTTATTATGTTCTTCCATTTTTTTTCTTCCATTCTTGCCTACAAATCTCTTGTTCTTTTTCATATTCATCAAACCAATTATGTTTAGACATTGATGCGGTGTGATGTTGAGGAACAGCTGCTTTAATACCACCTTGTCACAACACAATAGTAGGAAAAAAGAAGTTGAAACTTAGTCAACTAGTCGTCCAAGAAACCCACAAAAGAGAGTATGCAAAAAAAAAAAAAAAAGAGCATGGTAAATGGCTTTGCAAAAAAAAAAAAAAGAGCATTTATTTGGCTTGAATGTGAGCATCGGTGATCACTTATGGTAGTAAAGAAAGATCGCAATGGATTATAGATTTTGTGGGAGAAAAGAAAAAGAGAGGTACAGGGAGAGAAAAGAAAAGAGAGGAAAATAGAGATAGAAGGAAGAATTGTTTTCATTCATCACGCATACTCTTCTACTAATCGGTTTACAAGCATGTATACATCCTTTGAGCCAATCTCTAACTATGCTAAGAACTTCAACAACTTTGGTTAGTTGTTCCAATAGATGAACTGTTATAATAGTTTCACTCATCGTTACTCTTGAAATGCTTTTGTTATATGGGTTGGTTGTTACAATTTTGCAATGCCTATGCCTATGCCTAACAGGGGTCGTGGTATGAGAAAGGGCACATGTGAAGGGCTAATCATCACTCATGGAAGGGTATCCAATTGTCAAAAGCTACCCAGGTTTTGTGCTTCGAATAATCATTTGTCATAATGCCTTGAATTCTTAAAATATGAGTGTCCAAAAGTCGATCTCATGAAATATGGGGAATTCAGTTTTAAGTTTTAATGTAAATAAAAAAAAAATGGTTCTTATGGTTTTTTAAATGCTTCTAAATGGGCCCATCTTGATATTCAAAAATAGATTCAATAGGTAGATGAATAATTGTAGTAATAATAATATTTTTGCCAAGTTAGGTCTGCTGAAGTTTTTCGTAGTAGTGCAACGAAGCTGTGTATTGAATATTTTTTTTTAATAAAATTCTCTTTTTAAGGGTGCTAAATTTATTAATTCAATCTCGAATTCGAAAATTAAAAATGAAAAAATTATGTTGAAGGAAATTTTTTTAAATTGGATTTGATAATACCCGAATCGAATTAGTTGAAATATAATTTCATATATCGCTTGGTTGAGAGAGAGAGAGAGAGAGAGAGAGAGAGAGAGAGAGAGAGAGAGAGAGAAGAGAGCTGAAGTCTCGATAGAACTTGGCCTTTGGTCATATGTTTTGGGTGTCATTGCATATTGATCGAGCTTTAACTTGTAAAATATAGGCATATTAAATACAATACAAAGATATTGAGGCAAACATGAGTCTCCATATCCCATCTGTGTAAGTGAATGATCATGATTCATGGATTAGGTAGGAAAACTCTGCATTATCATTACTCATCATTCTACTTACAAATATATTGTCACAACACAGCTAGAACTCCCAAGACCGTGGTCCATCAGACAACGCTTCAAACTTCAGTCTTTTGACCAATTTTCTCTACTTTTTCTATAGTTTCCTCTTTTATATATTTCCTGGCCGTTTTCTTTTTTCATTTTTTTTTTGTAAACTAATTGATCTTGAGCTATGGAACCAATCCAAGTTGTAGAAAGACCTTTTGATGGTTTGCTTAATAGGGTTATCAAAATGATTTTGATCATGATCGTGACTCCATGGTGAGAATATATGGAGGAACATGACTTTTCATCTATAATGTCAATATTTTTCCACATATGTATCAATATTTGTTAGTATAGGTGAGATGAATATTTTTGTCTTTTAATCAGATCAGAAATTTGATTCCTCTTGAACACAGAAAAAACAATACTGGGAGACCCACCCCACAAAGTGGACCCTACAACAGTCGATTTAGATTAGTCGGGGGTGAAACTCTGAATACTGAACGGTTGTTAAGCTATGGTATAAAAAATATATATTTTTCCAAATAAATCAGAAAATTTGTGGAAGACGTGATTCTCTATATTAACTCTGACAACAATGTAAAACAAGAAGGTACATAGATGGAAGCTAATATCAAATACTCGTTGCCCATGTTATATTGTTCACAATATCAAGGGACCCCCACAACCCTATTTCCGTAAAGCATAGCACATGCTTACATTTTTGTGCCCTTAAGGCTCAACCCATTCACCAAAACGGATCCAATGTTCCCAAAAGTGACTACAAGACAACCAAAGCCACTTCATATGACTTTTAGAAAGTATAAGAGCTCAAAAAATACAGTTGGTATCTTTTTTTTTTTCAATTTTAAAAATAAGAGATTCTATGGAATTTGAGGTTTTCCTTCCCATGTTATTGTTACCCTAGCTTTAGATGTCACATTGGGGACCAAGGCAGTCACAAGTACAATCCTTTGCCAATGGATTAGCCGACCAGTACCTTCCTCCTCGTGACTTTGATATACAACCATTATTGCCTACTAACCTTGTCCTAATTAATTTATAATTACTCTACTATGATTGTTGACCAACCCTAATCGCTGATACGACTCCTTTAGGCTTCAGTTCTTGCTGGCTCTCGTCTCTCTTGTGCATCTATCACATAATGCTTTGACAATTTCAATCCTAGGGGAGCAACATTGATCGGTGGATTCCATACTCCATCTCTCTTTTGTAAATATTAAAATCATGAACCATACTTTGATTAATTAAGTTTAAATATTTAACGGACTCATTTTAAAAATAACTTTCTTAATATAATTTTTTTTAAGTTTTAAATTTAAAATTTATTTAAAAAAATTTAACACATTTATTTATTAGATTCATTGTCTATTGATCTCTCTCTCTCTCTCTCTCTCTCTCTCTCTCTCTCTCTCTCTCTCTCTCTCTCTCTCTCTCTCTCTCTCTCTCTCTCTCTCTCTCTCTCTCTCTCTCTCTCTCTCTCTCTCTCTCTCTCTCTCTCTCTCTCTCTCTCCCTCTCCCTCCCTCCTTGTTACCTTTCGAAAGTGGTCATTGGTAACCCGATTGCCGATTAGATGCTTGTTATCACCAGGATGCCTATGCTTGGTTTGATAAATCATCCCACACCACCATTAGTAAGAAGTATCATCTTGACTATCGTAGTTACCATCATTAGCTACGTTTCTTTTTTTCTTTTTTTCTTTTTTTTTTTATCACAGTGACATCACAACTCTATTTTGTTTCTTTAAGAAAAATAATAAAATTTTATTAGATTTTAATAATCTTGTTCAATACAAGTACCTCTAACACCTACTATTAGTCTCCTATAATTAGCAAGGATATTCAATTATAAGAAATACTAAATGAACCAAATATTGTATAGAATAATCAATCTTTTTTAATTAAAAAAATAGATGTTACGACAGATTTGCTCCTTGTGAGTCGAATCGATTTGAACTGAATTTAATCTGATTTAATATGATTATCGAATAATAGTAATTTATTAAAAGAAAGTTAAATAAAGAAATTTCTAATATGTGAAATTATTGATGAGATAGGCGATGCACTTCCCCTTCCCCTTGATTAAACAAAATAACTCAAAACCATAAAAACTCTCTCAAACTTTGAAAATACTTATAAATGGTCCCTAAACGTGAATCATAATTATCTAGCGCAAAATCTTTGCATCACGATTGTTTAACGGGTTCAACCTCACACCCTTATTTTTCTATTCATTTTGATATCGTGTGTCTTGCGCATGACCCCTTCTTCATATCTTTTTTCAAAATTACCCTCGTGAATAATAATAATAACTATAGTAATAACAATAATTTTAGCAAAAAAAAAAATATGGAGCTAGGATTGTGTGCACATACATGACACGAAGATATCAAATTGCAACCGAACTAACCTCCTTTGATTGAGTGATTGGATACTTTATCTCTTAACTAAATGTTTCAAGTTCGAACTCTAC
Source organism: Dillenia suffruticosa (assembly GCA_033439265.1). Lineage (NCBI taxonomy): Eukaryota > Viridiplantae > Streptophyta > Magnoliopsida > Dilleniales > Dilleniaceae > Dillenia > Dillenia suffruticosa. The sequence continues at coordinate 3,238,835 of JAVTVX010000029.1, read as the reverse complement.
AAATGAAAAAAAAAAGATTTGGAAGAGTCAATCTATTATTGAATCCTACAATACTTAGACCAGATTAATTGGGTAAAGATTAGATACTGATTAGTTCAACACACAAAAAAAGAAAGGAGTTAAAAAGGATTGTGTTGTTAAGGGTTTAGTAAATTACTTCATGGTAATTTCAATTTATGGAGTATTTAAAAACTCCCGCTCTAAATTTAAGAGGATAATTATGGTTTTAGCCAATATAAACTATTTAGGTCAACCCTGGGGACACCCTCCAAGACATTAAGAAAGCACTAATAAATTATAATTTAACTAATACCATTTTCTTTCTTTTAAAAATTTTAAATTTGAATATTGATCGTATATTAAATATATATATATATATATATATATATATATATATATATATATATATATATAAAGGAATCAAGGCTTTGAATGACCCTCCTCATTCCTCTATTATTATTATCATGGTTACCCCAAATAATATCAGCTAAAGAAACAATTTTCTGTGAGGGTAAAAGCTTAAGATCCAAAAAATAGTCTAAATCTACTTCCCTTTCAATAGGATTTCAAGTTAGATGAATTTGATCAATAAACTATATCTCAACTTACACTATTTATTTTATTATTATTATTTTTTTTTGGTATATAAGGAGGCTCAAGGGGAAGGGAGGACGGTGCCGGTTAAAACTTATTAGCACATTATTTATTTTTCTTTATAATCTTGATCCAAATCTTTTTCTTTTTTATTGGTGATAGTCGACCTAATAGGTAAGCATATTATATATCTGAATCAAGTTTTATATTCAAAATTTGAGAATAAAAAAAATTATATTGAGAAATCTGCCTTCTAAAATAGATCTAATAAGCATTCAAATCAGATTAGTCAGAGTAGATAATTATGGATACCGGTTAGTGTGGTAAAATAAATAAATAAATAAATTAATTAATGCGTTATGGGTTGGGCCGAAAACAAAGCATGACATCCAAATTATTGGGCTTTGAGAAACAGACCTTCTGTTGCCAAACTTCTGACATGGTCCTAATTTCCACCCTTCTTGCCGTTTTTTTTTCCTTAAAAAGGGAAAATTCCTCCATAATTTCGTTGGCATGGGTATTAGTGCGATTTATAAAATGCAGCTCTATTTATTATTAATTGATATTAATGTTTATTGGTTTAAATAATAGCAATTATTATTATGGTATAAAATAATTGAAAAGGCAATTTTATATTATTTAAATCTGTTTATTTTTTTATCTTTTTAAAAACTAACTTAAATACAGATTATAAAAATAGTACAAATCCTTTAAAATCAATAGCTTTATAATAAAAAATTTTTAGTTACTAAAAAAGACAATCAATTACACAAAATAAATATCATAACAATAATTTGAGTAAATTTTATCTCATAAAAGATTAAATAAAATCCTTGCTTAACTCAACAAAGAGATGCTTAACTAGATCTCATCGTTATTCGAATCGAATTAATCTGATTTCTGAATATCAGTGATCAAATGAAAAAAATTACAATAACGATGCTATTTTTCAAAAAATCAAGAAAAATAAATGAGAAATTTGTTAGGGTCATGACATCGATTTTGCTTTAGGAATTAAATGTGGTGGTAAATTTTTCATGAATTTCACTATTTTATATTTTATATTTTTCTTTTATGCACTTCACTAAGAGTGTAATGTGCATTTTGAAATTAAAGCAATGGTGCATGAAGAAATATTGATAAAATCGACTAAAACTTGGTGAAAAAAAAATTCAGTTAGACAATATAGAAAAAAAATAATTTTTTCCTTTTTTATGGAAAGGTAGAAATATTACTCTATTAACCGTAAGAAAAAAAAATTAGCACGTTTGAAAAATTTGAGAATAGATCATATCGTAGTTAGATAAAGTTTTTAAAATGAAAAATCATTGATATAATAATTTTAATTTTTAATAATATTTCTAATCTATTTGTAAAGAATTTTTAATTTTTAGTTATAAAATTCTATATATTTATAGAAATAATTTAATTATTAATATTATGAATAGAGTAAAATAAAATAAAAATAAACCGAGTTAAATTATAATTTTCTAAACAAGTTTACCCTCACTCACTCACTCACAGATAATTAGTTGATTTAATATTAGCGATATGCTAAAGCCATACAAAATATAAATTTTTTATATTTATGTATATATTTGGGAGCCAAAAATAAAAAGTATGAATAAGTATATGAAATTTATAAACAGGCTTTCTATGATACTATAATTCAATTTTTTGGTATGACATTGTAATAATAAATAAAGTTTATTTTATACTAAATATTACAATAAGTTAGAATTTTTTATTATCAATAAAATTTTATTTATTATTGATAGATTATATTTATTATAAATGAATTATATTTATAAAATTTATTATAAATTAATAAGTTTTTATTAATTTTATTTTTCACAGATGAATTTTGTTTAGATATTACTTCTTCAAAAATGGGTTACCTATGGTAGAATTTTCTCGATATAAAATTGGAGGGGAGGGCACAACTAATGAAGCAGAGCATCAGGGCGTGCAGCAACTTGTGCCAGGACTACTACTACTGTCTCTCTCTCTCAGCGGTTTCCATTTCCTTTTCCTTTCCTTCCCCTTTAACCCGCACCCCCGGATTCCATCCTCTCTCTCTCTCTCTCTCTCTCTCTCTCTCTCTCTCCATCTTCCCTGCCCCTATAAGTACACACCCGCACCTCCCACTCTGTTTCCTAACACATTCCCTTCCTGCACCCATCTTTTGACCACAGTTCTCGTTAAAATCACACTCCTACCAAGTTCACTCTCTCTCCAAGACACCCCAGTCTTGGACTTTTACATACACTAATTGATCTCCCTCCCTCTCTCTCTCTCTCTCTCTCTCTCTAATGAAACTAACTTTTGACTTTTGAGCTATTTCATTCTTTCATTTCTCGGTTCTGAGTTTGAGCTTTAGAATCATCAATGGCGGAGAGCACAGATGGAAAGTCTTCACCTGAAGCAGAGAAGAAAAAGGAGCATAGTCTTCCTTTTTATCAGCTATTCTCATTCGCAGACAAGTATGACTGGTTTTTGATGACCTTTGGAAGCTTGGGAGCTGTTGTTCATGGCTCTTCTATGCCTGTTTTCTTTCTGCTATTCGGTGAAATGGTTAATGGGTTTGGGAAAAATCAGTCCGATTTGAGGGCTATGACTCACGAAGTTGCTAAGGTTAATCTGATTCTGATCTTGACATGTATCTTCATTGCGTTGTCTAATTTTTTTAAATCTTTAACGTTTGATTTTCGATCTCCAACGTTAGATCCGTTCTTTGATGTTGTTCTTGTTTCAAATGTAGTATGCCTTGTACTTCGTCTATCTTGGACTCATTGTCTGCTTATCTTCATACGCTGGTATTCCTTCCCTTCCTCTCTCTCTCTCTCTCTCTCTCTCTCTCCTGTTTATGTTTTTTTTTTTTGTTTAATTTGGAGTTGTGATCTGTTTGGGGGTTTGAAGTGAAATGTTGTTGAAAATCGGATCGTTGTGGGCACAACGTCCACCTGGTTGGTGGACTCACACACCCGTCTTTTTCCTTCTTCATCGGTCAATTTCGTGCCATTCCTGTTATTATTGTTATTTTTTAGCATTTTTCTAACTTAGACGAATCTCTTACCTGTATTTGACTATATATATATATCCTTATAAACATCAACGTAAACATTCTTTTGGACAAAATTACGTCAAACTCACAACTTTTCTTTGAAAGTTTGATAACCCATTAGATATTTTCTTGGTTTTATAATATTTTAGGTTTCAATTTCTGTAGAAAAATATGTCAACCTCGTACCTCATAATAATTATTATTATTTTTAGATTATTTGGGAATTATGTTAAATTTTATTTATTTTTTGTGGGGTTTAATTGTAGATTACTTATTGATTATTATTATTATTATTATTATTTTCAGAAATTGCATGTTGGATGTATACTGGGGAGAGACAAGTAAGCACACTGAGGAAGAGGTATTTGGAGGCTGTGTTGAAGCAAGACGTTGGCTTCTTTGACACTGATGCAAGAACTGGGGATATTGTTTTTAGTGTTTCAACTGATACTCTTCTTGTGCAAGATGCAATTAGTGAGAAGGTTTGCTAGAAATGGAACTCTATGTTTTTTTGTTTTTTTTTTAATCGGGTTGGTTTGGTTAAAATTTATGTCCATTCCCATTTTTGGGGTCTGTTTTCGGATGACTCTGTCAAATCTAGCATGGGAAAGTTATGTTTTAAACTGAAAAATGCCCATCTGTATGGTATGTTATCTATTATCGGGGGAACCATTTGCTTGTGTTGCCATTCTTGAATTAGCTACTTAGCTAATTTGAGCTGAAGCAAGCAAAATTTGCATATCCTCTGATTGAAGTCTTTAGCCATTCTATTTTCAGGATTTTTATTCTTGATTTGGACGGGTTGAAAATTGTTGCAAATCTTATGCCCTCATTTTTGTGAAAACATTGATTGGATCTGGGAACGTGAGCATGGGTCCTTGAAGCAAATATTGTATATTGAAATTAATATTGCCTTAGATTTTAGCTTCTGTTTTTGCAACTAATACCAAGTGTTTAATATTATCGGCCTTTTACTTTCCAGGTCGGTAATTTTATACATTATTTGTCAACTTTCTTGGCCGGATTGGTGGTTGGTTTTGTCTCGGCATGGAGACTAGCTCTACTAAGTGTGGCTGTGATCCCAGGAATTGCTTTTGCTGGGGGCTTATATGCCTATACTCTCACTGGTCTTACCTCCAAAAGTCGAGATTCTTATGCTAATGCTGGAGTAATTGCTGTGCAGGTAATGAAATTCTTATACATTTTTAATCCATCCAACAAAAACTGTTAGCAGTACTTCTTGTTTAATCCTGAATGTGCATCCTTTCCTTTGCTGAATGGTACTCATTTCATGCATATTGGTAACATGGTTCATATCCAATAAGACAATGAAGAATTAATCTGACAATCTATACCCAAGATGTCTGAACTGCATGGCTGGTTTCAGTTCTAGTAGTTAACTCTTCTGGGCTTGTACAGGCTATTACACAAGTTCGGACAGTTTACTCTTATGTTGGTGAGAGCAAGGCCCTCAATGCATATTCAAATGCAATACAGCATACATTGAAGCTTGGATACAAGGCTGGGATGGCCAAAGGCCTTGGACTAGGATGCACCTATGGAATCGCATGCATGTCGTGGGCCCTTGTCTTCTGGTATGCGGGAGTATTTATCAGGAATGGGCAAACTGATGGTGGCAAAGCATTTACGGCAATTTTCTCTGCCATTGTTGGTGGGATGTAAGATCACAAATCTAATGAATCCATTTTTCATTAAGCTTATTAAAAAATTTTAAATCAATATCGTATTGGTTGTTGCAGGAGCTTGGGACAGTCATTTTCAAATCTGGGGGCTTTCAGTAAAGGCAAAGCAGCTGGATACAAATTAATGGAGATTATCAAGCAAAAACCTTCTATAATCCAGGATTTGCCGGATGGAAAGTGCTTGAATGAATTTAATGGAAATATAGAGTTTAAAGATGTAACATTTAGCTATCCATCAAGACCAGATGTAATGATCTTCCGGAATTTCTCCATATTCTTCCCAGTCGGAAAGATGGTTGCAGTTGTTGGTGGTAGTGGGTCAGGAAAGAGCACTGTTGTCTCTCTGATAGAGAGGTTCTATGATCCTAATCAAGGTAATTTAATCCTATTGTAAGTTGCTGACTAATGAAGTTCATTGTTAGATTATTTAACTTACTTATTGGCTGAGCAGGCCAGATTTTGCTCGACAATGTGGACATAAAGACCCTTCAACTGAGATGGTTGCGTGATCAGATAGGTCTAGTCAACCAAGAGCCTGCACTCTTTGCTACTACCATACTTGAGAACATACTCTATGGGAAGCCTAATGCCACAATTGCTGAAGTGGAAGCTGCTGCTTCAGCTGCTAATGCCCATAGCTTCATTACATTGCTCCCTAATGGCTATAACACTCAGGTTAGCAATATTCAATAATAATAAAGTTTGGAAGCTGCTGTGGTTATCATTTAGAAATTGCCTAAGTTTGCTATTCCTATGTGATATCTGATCGTATTGTCCTTATAATTTTTCATGTCTCATGTTGCATCTGAAAATTAGTTATGATTTTCACTGTTTCTTATGATTGCACATGTGGACTTGTCATCCAACAATAGGTTGGTGAGAGTGGAGTCCAACTCTCTGGTGGTCAGAAACAGAGAATTGCCATTGCTCGTGCCATGCTGAAAAACCCAAAGATCCTCCTACTGGATGAAGCAACCAGTGCACTTGATGCAGGCTCTGAGAACATGGTTCAGGAAGCTCTAGATCGCCTCATGGTTGGGAGAACAACAGTGGTTGTAGCTCACCGTCTCTCTACAATCAGAAATGTTGACACTATAACAGTTATACAACAAGGCCAGGTTGTTGAGACTGGAACTCATGAAGAGCTAATTGCCAAAGCTGGAGCATATGCTTCCTTGATCCGATTCCAAGAAATGGTTAGAAATAGAGACTTTGGAAATCCCTCAACATGCAGATCACGCTCATCAAGATTGAGCCATTCGCTCTCAACAAAATCTCTAAGTCTCCGATCTGGCAGTTTACGGAACCTGAGTTATTCATATAGCACTGGGGCTGATGGACGGATAGAGATGGTCTCAAATGCCGAAACTGACCGCAAGAACCCTGCGCCACATGGTTATTTCTGGCTCCTTCTTAAATTAAATGCTCCTGAATGGCCTTATTCAATAATGGGTGCTGTTGGGTCAATCCTCTCTGGCTTTATTGGCCCTACATTTGCTATTGTGATGAGTAATATGATCGAAGTATTCTACTATAGAAACCCTGCCGCCATGGAAAGGAAGACAAAGGAGTATGTCTTCATTTACATTGGAGCAGGGCTCTATGCTGTTGTGGCATATCTGATACAGCATTACTTCTTCAGCATCATGGGTGAAAATCTCACTACAAGAGTGAGGCGAATGATGCTTGCAGGTATTTTTCAACCTGCATGTTAAGTTCATGTTAGATCATAGATTTCTATTATGCAATTTTTTATTGCTTTTGTATCTTGAAATAATTTGCATTGCAGCTATTCTGAGGAATGAAGTTGGATGGTTCGATGAAGATGAGCACAACTCAAGCCTTGTTGCTGCTCGCCTTGCTACTGATGCAGCTGATGTAAGGTCTGCAATTGCCGAGCGGATCTCAGTTATACTACAGAACATGACTTCCCTGCTCACATCATTCATAGTAGCTTTCATTGTGGAGTGGAGGGTCTCTCTTCTCATTCTAGCAACTTTCCCTCTTCTAGTCCTCGCCAATTTTGCACAAGTGAGCTCAAACTCTCTTCTCTTACAAAGATGTTTGCCATTATTTCAAGAGTATTTTGCTTCAATTCATTTTATCAAATGCTAATCAATCATCATGAAAATATACATCAAGTACATTAAGTGCATGAAAATGTTGGAAAATGCCATTTTTTTAAGGTCAAATTTGTCTCGATATCTTTCTTGGTTTGATGCGTCATATTTTGACTGTTTGAAAATCAGTCACAATTATGGTCATAAGTATCATGTCTCCAAAAATAATATTTTCATGGTCGAAATTATCACCTTTTTTATGGATATATATATTTATCTATGTGTGTGTGTTTTTTTAATCTTCTTATTTGGGTAACTTCATAATAGTGAATATTTAATTTCTTTGGAATCTCACTTTATGAAAACCTAGTAAAAAACGACAAAAGGATACGTAAAACCAAAAGGGTCACTAAATGGGTGCATTCCACGTGCTGCTCCCCAGTCAGTCCTATATTTGCCTGGCTAACTTCGCGGATCACAGAAAAACCTAATTAAATAACACTAGTAGATCGCCACAAAACATAGGTGAGAAGTGGATTCCATACCTTACCCCATCAAAATCTATGCCGCTTGGAGGTTAGTGTTATTTACCTCTCAAAAATCAAAATTATTGTTTTTTCTCATCTGGGTCAAGTCTACCTTAGTGTTTTTTTTAAACTTTTATCACCTATACCGCAGCCACCCCCAGCGTATTATATATATTGGTCCTGTCTAAGTTGCAGAGACCCAAATTTAAAGGTAGACCAATTTTTTCCTCTGCAATGCACAGACCTCGATTGATTTGTTTGCTGTACTGATAAAGATGATGCCTCCCAACACATTGCGACCTTCGAGAGATTCTTGCCCCATGAATTATGATCCTTACGTTTGATATTTTTCTTTGACATATTTGTTTGTTTTTGTTTTAGGAAGATATTATGCTATCTTCTTTCATCTTTCGTGTGTGAATGTGAGTGTGCGTCATTTGTTGGTTGCCTTAGGGATAAACTGTGTCAGATAGTCTGAGCTTCTGATGCATGGCTTGGCAAGTGATGGTACTGGTTGTCTCAGTTGCGCTGTGTTTAAATGTCTCACACTTGCCATACCCTTATTTTGACAATTTCTTTGCAATTTAGGTTGGGTCATTTTCAAATGTCTGGGCTTGTCGTGTTGTGGGTGTTGTTTCTCTTTTTTATTTATGCTTTGGAGCATTGCATGCTTCATTTATGAGAGTTTTAAAAGAAAAGGCCGTGATGACAACTGGACCGTACTTTGCACGTAAACAATTTTATCATGGCTTAAAACGTACATGTCCCAGAACTGAGATCTTGATCCTCTCTGTCACTTTCTATTTGCTTCGTTGTAGACACTTTGAACACATTAGGTCAAATGATTTTGGGCCAAAGTGATTTTTTCCCTAAAATAAAGGTATAGATAAATTTGAGCTGAGTGGGTCCTTGAATTGTTCGATTGCTATTTCAATCATATTGAGATTATCTAAACTAACGATAATCATATGCCAAAAGCAATGTTTGAGATTATGATCAAGTAAGGTTTTGGATCCTTACACTCAATACCCTCATTGTCTCTGGTCCAGATAGGTATGGTTAGGCACAATAAAGCATCTAGATAATTAGATTGCATTAACCATTGCCAATCACCACATCTCCTGGTTAAGCAAAAATGCCTGGTGAGCACATGCTTTTCTCAATTAGCTTAAAGTTTGCGGTTTCATTATGTTTGTCAGAAAAACACAACTATAACATAATTTTATCTAAAGACAACTAGCTTACTTTTTTATGTGGCATTGTATGAAAATGATGTCCTTGATTCTAATTACTTGATTTTCTGCATTGTACAGCAACTTTCTCTGAAGGGGTTTGCTGGAGATACCGCCAAAGCACATGCAAAGACTAGCATGATAGCCGGGGAAGGTGTAAGCAACATTAGGACTGTTGCAGCCTTCAATACCCAAGAGAAGATCCTGTCCCTATTCTGCCATGAGCTTCGTGTCCCACATTGCAGAAGCCTTCGTCGCAGCCAAACTTCTGGCCTCCTCTTTGGCCTCTCTCAGCTTGCTCTTTATGCCTCTGAGGCTCTCATTCTTTGGTATGGAGCTCATTTGGTCAGCAAAGGTTTATCCACCTTCTCGAAAGTGATCAAGGTTTTTGTTGTGCTAGTTATCACGGCAAATTCAGTGGCTGAAACTGTTAGCCTAGCTCCTGAGATCATTAGGGGTGGTGAAGCTGTTGGCTCAGTGTTCTCAATTCTTAATCGGTCGACCAGAATTGATCCAGATGATCCAGAGGCTGAGCCAGTTGAATCCATACATGGGGAAATTGAGCTCCGCCATGTATACTTTGCCTATCCTTCGAGGCCCAATGCTGTTGTGTTTAAGGATCTCAACGTTAGAATCCGTGCTGGTCAGAGCCAAGCACTTGTTGGGGCTAGTGGGTCAGGAAAGAGTTCTGTCATAGCATTGATTGAGCGATTCTATGATCCCACAGGTGGAAAAGTTATGATTGATGGAAAGGACATTAGGCGGTTGAACCTCAAGTCCCTACGCCTCAAGATAGGGCTAGTGCAACAAGAGCCAGCTCTCTTCGCAGCAAGCATTTTTGAGAACATAGCATATGGCAAAGAGGGTGCAACAGAAGCTGAAGTGATTGAAGCTGCTTGTGCAGCAAATGTGCATGGCTTTGTAAGTGCATTGCCCGATGGCTACAAAACCCCAGTTGGGGAAAGAGGGGTTCAGCTTTCTGGAGGTCAAAAACAAAGAATTGCAATTGCAAGGGCTGTCCTTAAAAACCCTGCCATCCTTTTACTAGATGAAGCAACCAGTGCACTTGATGCAGAGTCCGAGTGTGTACTACAGGAGGCGCTCGAGAGGCTAATGCGTGGTCGCACCACTGTGCTCGTGGCTCACCGATTATCAACCATAAGAGGTGTAGATAGCATTGGTGTTGTACAGGATGGGCGGATTGTAGAGCAAGGGAGCCACTCTGAGCTAGTGAGCCGAGCCGATGGGGCCTATTCAAGACTTTTGCAGCTACAACTTCACCATGTATAGAAGTACTAGTGTTGTTGTTTTCTTTGGTTGATTGAACCAACATGATCTCCCCTTTGGTGGTCATTATGCTCTTTGGGGTCCCATTATAACCTTTTGCTTTCTTCCTTTTCTTTTTCAATGATGGATGAAAGTTGTAGATATTCGGGGGATGTCAAGACCATATCCAATGCACTTAACTTAGTTATGCTCCATTTTCCAATGGAGAAAGCAGTGTATTTTATTACATATTCAATGCCAAGAGCTATTTTCTATGTGGCGCATTTTCATGAGAGCTTGTTATCCATTTGATTAGTCGGTTGGTTGGTTGGCTGGATTTGCAATTTTTTTTTTCTTCTACTTTTCGAAAGTTCACTTTTTGTTAAATGAATAATACTGGATGTACAAAAAAAATTGTCAATAGCTATAAATTTTGAATTTGATTTGCAAAAGCAGAAACCTACGTTTCCTGCTTTTGTGGGGTTCCCTCTCACAAACTCTTTTTCATTGCATGTGGCGACTGTTGATTTCTGGTGTTTTTTTATGTGTGTGTGCATATACACACACACGTATATTTTTGTGTTCTTTTTATATGATAGACATGAACTGTTGGACACGGTTAAAAGAAAAGAGCACTCTCTTTCCAATTAAAAAGGGTGCTCATTCTAGTACAGAAAAAAAAAAGGGGTGCTTATTCATGTCTCACAAATGGCATGCACAATTGAGAAGAAAAGCAGGTGACAATGTGCACCAAGGACTTTTTGTTCAAAAGTTAATGTCTGGTATTTTATGGGGGTAAATGTCCTGCTTCTGCACTTTAATAAGACCTCCTACCCCATGTTCTCCACAACCGATCCTCAAGGGCGTGCTTGCAGAAAGTAGGCTTCAAAGAAGAGGCATCATCATCTATATTTTCCTATTTCTAAAGCTCAAATTCCGGGGGAACTTCCAGCAACACTGATAGGCCTTAAATGTGAATAATATTTATAATTGATCTTGTATTATTTTTAAATAAATATTACACTAATATTTATATTTTGTGATATTTTATATGGTAGGATTGATGGAGGATGTTTATTAAGGAAATGAAAGAAAAACAAGTTAAATTAGAGTAATTTTGTAAAGTATGGAAAATTGGATGGTAATACTCTTTCATTAGCACATGGGAACGTTGATCACAAGAGGCAAGCAAAAAACTTTGAAAATTTACTATAGTAAAATTTTCTTTTCCAATTACACATGTAAGAGATAATTAGAATGAAATTTGAGATATTGAATATTTGAAAACTTTGTTCCATTTCTAATATTTAGGGATAGAAAATTTTGAAAATTCAATTTTGAAGTTATTCTATTTTTTAGATACTTTTCTTTTATTTATGGGATGTTTTCTTTTAGAAAGTTTTATCCATTCTTAAAAACCAATTAGAATATTTTGTTAACAATAAAAAGGAGGGATAATTTCGTATTTTTCTAGGGTTGCAGTCGGCTGCTCACACACACGTATATATCTCTCTTTATTCTCATGACCGGAGGCTCTTGGAGGGGTGCAGCCTCAAAGGGGGCAGCAGCCATATTTCTCTAGAAAAGCTACAGGCGGGAGAAGCATGCTTTCCTTATAGTTTGACTTTTTTTCCGACATTATTTTGTGAGTTTTTCTTTTCTTTGTTTTATTTTTAATTTAATTTTTTAATCAAAAAATTATTAAAATCTTGATAAATGATGATCGTAAAATTTAAATGATTTTATTAGATTGATATTTACGGGTATTTATTTAATTTCTGTGCCTAACGTTCATGATTATTTTAAAATTATTAAATAAAGTCCCATGTTTAATAACCCTAAAATGGTTTACAACCATTTAAAAATAACAAAATTTGTATGTTTTTAATAAAATGGTAATTGACATAGTTTTATGATTTCACAAGTGATAGGATTTACTTCAAGAGATTGGATAATTTAATTTAAATAAATTCAGATTGGAATTTACTAATTAGAATTTAGTTTCTCTAAATCTTAATGCTATTAGAACATTAAATCCAATGAGAGTCTCATGACTTGTCTTTCGATTAGGGAAGTAAAAAACGATGGTATTTTGATCGCGGAAAAAATAAGGAGAGATTGGTCGTTTTGTGATATTTAGCGACTTAATTGGTGGTTTTTAATTGTTTTGATTTAATTCACTTTGTTGATTTATTTATCTCATTAGTTTTAGATAATTTCTTAAACCCATATATCCTTATTTTATTAAAGGGAATAAATTCATTGTTCCCTGTGGATTCGACTCTACTTGCACTATATTCATATTATTTGAAATATGAAAAATTTATTTTTGATTGAATTGACACCCACCAAACACCAACAAGGACATAGATTTGATTACTACATTCACCAAAAAAATTGAAAAAAAAAAATTATAAAAGATGCAACTCTTTTTTTTTGGTACTTTGATTTAGCCATCACTCAATATCTGAAATTTCACAATGACTAATTTGGATCGACCGCTACGGAGCCCATTTTGGAGATGAGTCTCCCAACATTATTTTTTTCGTGTTTAGGAAAAGTCAAACTCCTGACCTGGTTAAGAGACGAGAGTGTCCATCTCACGTCAACCTCTATCTGTACTTAATCTGTAAGGGAAAAGTGTCCGATCACTAATGGGCCTTCCAACTCTAACCTACAGTAAATTATTTGCAATTGGAAGTAAAGGGTAAAGAACCAGGGGTCCCATAAAACTAAAGGGCAGGGCCAAAATTTAAATTGATTCTAAGAACATTTACTTGAAACAAGAAATGCAATCTATAAATTCTGGTTCAACTCCTAAGAGAAAAGGGAAATTTACACAAGAAGACATTTCGATTATCCAGAGTAATTACCATTCCTGCTATTTTGGCACCCGTAAGAAGCTGAATACGATTCAGTGTCCTCTTGTGATTTTTTTGATACATCCTTTTCATTTATTAGAAGATAGTAAAAAAAAAAAATGTAGGGACATGCACATGTATGCATGGTATTAATAAGCAACAGGTGCTTGGAAAGTTTTTGGATGGTGCTGTTCATCGACTGCAGATTTTTTCAGGACAGACGTGACCATATATGGACTCTAGAGATGGAGAGAGACATATCACATGATTCAACCCAGAATTCCCAATTGGCGTGTAGTGGTGAAATCTTGCCTGCGTAGATTCCTTTTGGGGTTCCTCCACTGTACTAGTCTTCTTCATTTGCTTGATGATTGTCACGTGTTGATTGTTGGTCTTTCAACACCCCCGCCAGCAATCATTGGGTTGAACTTTAAGTACTGTACAACAATTAAAACCTCATGTAACCCCGTGAAATTTATGCAAGCACAATTAAATAAAATTGCTTATGAATCATTCAGCGCCGACATATTAGAAACATGGTCAATCGTATCACCTCAGATGGAATTCAATATGATTGTTGAGAAAATGGGGAAATGTTTTAGCTTATAGTTGAAGCAAACAAGTGTTCAGATATACAGAAAACCATACCAACCATTCATTAGTGAAAATCATCGAATAATGCAGTCGATTGTATTTTTCTCTAGTCAACATTATGGCATACCATCTATTCATTAGCTTAGCTTTCACCTAAATTCCTTTTCTTTTTTAGTTGGTGGTAGTCATGAATTTATAATAGGGATACAAAAATGCAATAATCTTGTGCAAAGTCCCGATTTCATTAATCAAGTTTTTCATAAGTTGGTTAGTTTTCTCGATTTCATTTTAGTGGAAGTAAAGCCCAATCATCTGTAAGTACCCAATTGGCCAAATTACAATATCTTCGTTTTCATAAGAGTAGGGCCAAGTGGATTGGGATTTGTGTATTTGATAACTTAAAAAGAACGATCCCAACAACAATAAGAGAAAAAAATTGCCCCTTTGTTGTCCATTTTAGTTGCCATTCTTTATATTCAATATTTTCCGGTGAGCTTATGGAGAAGGAGGAGGAGGAGGAGGAGGCCAAAATGATGGTGATTTATGCACAAAATTATCTGCTTAGCTGACATTGTCACGGCCCAATAGCTATAGTATAGAGCATTGTTGAATTGATAAGACCTTTGCAGAATTGATGAGGAAAATGATTGGTGATGATAATGTGAAGGAAATTGGGACATGCTTGAAAGCTCAGAAGACATGCGACAGAGAAAGCTACTGTTTTGGAGGGCAACCCCCCCTCCCTTGTTGCACGAGACATTTACTTGTCTTCTTCATTTTTCTTGTCCGTGTCCCTTTCCCTACTGCACCATTGTACTATATAAGATTCTCTCAATTTCATACAAACTAATAATTGCAGACCCAAATCATGAAAAAGGAACCCTTAGCCATCAAGCAATTAAAATTTAGAATTCCTGTTTTTACTCAGGGGAGGAGTATTTAGGGTGTATTAGTTTTAAGATGAGCTTCTTGGGGCACATGGAATTACCCATTATTGTCATGGATGCTAGGTGTAGTGTAAGTGGGCCCCCAGACCCCAACAATTAAAATTTGGGCGGTGTTTTTAATGCCCAGGGGGCCCTTAAGACTTTTTTTTTTTGGTAATTTTTTTTTGGTAAGACTTAAGACTTTTTTTTGGGTGCTCTTAAACTCGATCTACCACTTGATATTCAAAGTTTTATCCCGACTAATTCGGGTCAACCCAATTGAGATCTCTCTTAAGGAGTAGGGGTCTCTCAATGTAGTCGGCTCCGTATCAAAGTCGCGAATCGAGCTCTTAAACTTGGTTAAGAGGTATAATAACTTACCCATTGCACCAACTATCCGTTGATGCCCTTAAGATTGAATGCACTATGAAAGCAACATCTGCCTTCATGTCTTAATTTTTTAGCAAACATGACACTCACACACATACACACACACACACACTCTTTTTTTTTTTTTGGTTACAACACACACACTCTCTCATTCAACAAAGCCATTTATGACCGACAGATAATCTAGTGGATAAGAGTATTAGATCAGTTCATTAGGTTTTGGATTTGAAATTTGAGAATGAAAAAGATTATATCGGGAGAGCTCTTAGCTGAATTGGGTCTGACAATTCTTAAACCAAATTAATTGAAATATGACTTTGTATACCAGTTGGTTATTAAAAAAAAAAAAAGCCATTTATGAATTTGAAATTACCTGTTTTGCTTAATTGGGCTAAAGAACGTCGTTTCGGCCCATTCAAAGAAAGCCCGTTTTGGGCCACAAAAACTTTGGTCAGAGGGCCCAAACCGATCTTTCATCTGTAAAACACTGCAAATTAGGGGGGGGGGGGAATAAAAAAGGGAAGAGAAGCGTTGGATTACCATTTCAGTTGCACAATAAATAATACCTAATGACATGAGTAAAATTTTTAATCACACTAAAGGGTAGGGACATATGGTCAAAGAAGAATATCATCTAATAGGGTCCCACAACTCCCCCCCTCCTACTTTCCCATACTTTGGGTTAGTTCACGAAATCTAAAGTTGCTGGACTCGCTTCTTGTAGAAACATTCTATTGGAAGTTCTTAAAGGACAGTTTAGTGATACAAATATCCCCCAATCTGATAATTTCATATTCAAACGCTTGTATAACCAAAAATTCCATTGAAAGAGTTTTTACTCAAATATTTTCTCCGAAAATTAGTATTCAAATTTTCATGGGCATGTATATGTCTATAATTTTTCCGATTCCTATGTAATAAAAAAAAGTTGCTCAAACCAACTCATTTTGTCTCTATTATGTTTTATTTTATTAATTTTAAATAAAGTAGAAAATTTTTTTGGCAATTAATGTAACATTGCAAATAAAAATCAAAATCTTTTTATAAAAAAATATTGAAAAATCAATCTAATCTTAGTTCAGTTAAATCTTAACCTTTTCATATAGAACCATCGACCCATCAGTTACCCCATCGTTTTCTAACGTGTTCATGTGGAGCTAACTCCCCTACCGTCGCTGTTTCTTGGGGTGGGCCCAACATCCCTTAAGGTCCAACAGTGACCTGAAGAAAGAGCAAGTAAACCAAGTTGTTGAGCCCAATTGAAGGAACCCATTGGGCCACCAGAACTGTCACAAGTCGCTGTTGTTTTTTATTTTATTTTTTCTTTTGGTACAGAAGTCGCTGTTGTTTAATCATGAATTATGTCTAGGTTTAACAGGCAACAATCCAACATCACAAGTGCATTTCTCCGATTATTAACTTTATTGTACCAACGACCTTTGAATTTAAGGACAGGATATTAAACTTTCTTAACGAATATCTTGATTTTAAATTTTGAGAATGAAAAAGCAGATATCGGGAGAGTCAGCTTCTAAATGAGATTTCGTAATTATTTGAATTAGATTAATTGAGTTTTCAAATATTGGTGATCAAATAAAAAAAATTATTAACTTCATTGTATGATTAAATCACAAAATTCAGTCCTTCAAGACAGCTCAAGCGGTAGTTTTTCATTTCCATAATCTCTTTTTCGGTTCGATTTAAGTTAGTTGCGTCCTTTTGTATAAACAAAAAATCACAAAATTCATAATCCAACCATATTTGGGCCAATTGGGTAGCCAGTATTTTTGGTCACGTGGTGGTTGCTTAGGTATGGGCCTTGTCATGATTGAAACTATCATCCCTGGGCTACTAACATGACATTAATCTCGTCCTAACGTATTTGTTGTGCTGCCTTTCGATGCACTAATCTTATATCGTATAATCCTTTGGATAAACTCATTTGAGCACGAGCCGTGTACTACCATATTTTGACAGATGTCGGCAAGTCCGACCGAGAGAGAGAGAGAGAGAGAGAGAGAGAGAGGGAGAGAGAGAGAGAGAGAGAGAATAATCTAATCCTAGATTATCCCACAAGATGAAACGAGTGCACGTGTAGCTGTTTTTAATATTAGTTACCAAACATAGAAAGACGACAAATTCATCCCTCGACATTGAATTTAGTGAAGTTTGACAACGTTGGTCGCCATTAAGAAATCGAAGTCACACTTAACGAGGTCTCGAGGTGAGTTCATCAAGCATTTTGTTCCTCTTTTGTACAACGGACCTCCTTGCATTGGCCTTGTAAACCTACCCTCCCCACTAAATGCCAAAACATCATTTTACTAAACAATTGTATACAAATTGACTCCCCATTATCTCTTTACTGTAGGACTCCAATATGATTCCGTAACACTTGCGGAAATCAAAGTTCTAATAGGAAATGCGAAATCGACTTAAGGGTTGATTGGGGAGAGAAATTACAAATCGTGAGGCTCAACAATGGTATGTGAAGCACCCACTTGGAGTTATGGTCCATGCATGGAGAAGTACGAGCCAGATACAGTTTCTTCAATTGTGATGGCAATGATGGCAATTGCAATGGTGAGTGGAGGATGGAAATGATGTTGATACTTTGAGATGGATGTTGGGTCCCCTACATTTGCAGCTACCAAATCTATCCAGGGGGTTTCACCCTTCATATTCTCCAAGAGTTTAAATGCAAAATAAACTATGATTCTGGCTTGTGTAATCTTTTACATAATGATTAGCATTTTTTAAAATAGCGCAATCGAGTTATAATACTAATTTTGATTTTTTTTAAAGGTGAGAAAAGGGGGTAGAGGTCAAACTTTAAATATAAAAATTACACAATATCTGGTTTTAAAATTAATTTACACTCTATATAAGTTTTTGACTTCGCCATTGATAGATCATCATTTAGTTGGCCTTTTGTGTCAATCGTCTGTGTCAATATAAGAAATCCAGAAGTTTTTCTATGTCTTATATTTTATCTGATTTTTACAATTAAATAATATCTATTTATCAATTATACCCAGAATCATAACAATACTAAGTTTTTTTTGGGTACTTGATTATAGATATCTAGAATTATTAGATGTGGGGTTTAATTAAGAGATCGACTCTTCCAACACTGATAAGTATTATTTGTGATAAGTATTATTTAGTGTAATTTATAAATTTGATAATCAAATACTAAGAAAACAATAACAGACAAGATGGATTAGGATGGGGTTGTGCACAACCTATGTTTTAGATTTTCCCCACTTAAAATAGCACTCCGACATCATTATACATATTAAACAATAACAACAATGATGATCCAAATGATTAGAAATAATAACATTAATTTTCAACATAAAACAATTGGATTCTCAAAGATCATGTCATAAGCTTGTTAATCCTTGTCTCAAGTCCAGGGTGCTTCTACTTATCAGCAGAACACAAATTTGGATTAAGAAAAACATGAGTCCATTAAGTTGACAAGATTAATGATGTGATGTCCATACTTTGGTTCACTAAAAGCCCTAATGATGCAAGGAGAATCTTAAATTCGGAGAATTAAGGGTAATAAAGCATATATTGGAAATGAATTCATATTTATATAATATATATTCAAAAAAAAAAAAAGATGACAAACCCTTAATAAAATTAATGAAACACATCCTTTTTTTTATTTCATCTGTATCACAAATTATTTATTTTATTTTAATATTATGGGAATTAAATAAAATAATTCAATCGGATAGTTTATTTATATTAGTATAGTTATTTTAACTCTGAGTAATATTTTAAAATTTTTTTTCGTAATTAAAAATCTTTTATTTAAACTTATAATTAGTATTTATTGAATAAATTTATGGTAATAATGTTATTAAAATATTAATTTTTTTTCTTATTTATGTATATTATGGGATTTAACAACCATCGACGATAAACCTTGTACGACGTGCACTATTTATATTAAGTCGATGATAGGGATCTCGGCGGTTGAACGCCACCGAGGTTTGAGCTCTATCACCTGCTTTCTAAACCCAAAAAACGCGTAATGCATTTCTGTCCATTGGATTAAATGGCGGTCTCCCAATTATGTAGTGACACGTCATAGAAAATTGAAGGAAGCACGGAAATTTCATATCCTTACTGGTTTAGAAATCTCTTCCCCATGCCCAGTCTATGTGATTTAGGTAACAAGAGTAAAGACATGCCACGTGTCATGTCGTGCCCGTAGGGGAAACGCATGTGACATTTTGTTTTGACAAACCAACGACGCGACACTCACGTATTTATGTCCCAGACATTTGTGAGCGATTGTGATACCCATCCCCTCATTAATTAATTTTTGCCTCCATCAGTCCTGTTCTTTTAACCCTATGACAGTATTTTTCTCGATTTTTCTTTTACCGTCTATATCCAAATTTATCGTTTAATCTAATTCAAATATTATAAAATTTATTTTAAAATTTAATTCTTTCAATTTTTTATCATTTTTAAAATTAAAATTCAAAATTTCTAATTTAAAAAAATAAAATATCTGATCGCTTAATCTAAAAAAATTTAATAACAGTATTTTTCCCTCTCTATTAAGCTTTTTATCTCTTTCTTATTCACAACTCGAAATATCTTAATAAAATTTAATTACAAAATTTAAAATTGAATGAATAATAATAACAAATTAAATTTTAATTTCAATATTTGAAATCAATCGTCTGAAAGATAAATTAAAAAATAATAAATAAATAAATTATTATTTTTTTCTTCCCTTCCGTTTAGAATTGAAATTTGATCTACCTTTGACACTTTTGGTAAGAAAATAAAGGCAATAGAGCTAGTAGGCTTTATCATACTCCAATTACAAATATGAACTTCTATATATTATTATTTATATTAATTAGATGCTAATGAAGATAAACTTTAATTAGTTAAGTGACAATCTCATCTTCGATGTCTGCTTTGGGGCAAACAATTACTGCTCAGCCTTAATATTATAAAAACTTTAATAGGCGCAATCCAAGGGAAAGATGCGACCTTAGTTGCTTCTTCCCCCTTTCGATCAAGAAAGGTTCACGACGGTCTTCAAGAAATTCAATCCTAAACTCATATAAAAAAATATTTAAATATAATTCCGATATCATATTAAAAATAAAAAATAAAAAATTATTATGATTTGATATTATTATATTATTTTTTATTCATAATATAATATTAAAATCATATTCAAATAATTTTATATGTGCTAAAAAAAAAGTCCGTAGAGCAACTCGTACAATATTAACCCATAGAATACACAACAATTTAACCAATAAATCTGTCCCATGCCATTTTTGCTCTATTTACAAGAGGTAAGTTAATAATATGAGATGGCATATTACCCATGACAAATCTGATGGATATAAGCATTATTGTTTTCAAACTTTGAGAGAAAACAGAGGTGAAAGTACCAACAAGCAATGATGTAAAATTGCTTGTGTATTTTCTTTTTTTGTTTTTATTATTAATATTCAGATTTTATCTGACTAATTCAATTTAAGTATTCCAAAACTTATTTTTGGATTGATTATTCTATATCATTTTTTATCATTCTCAGAATTCGAATTTAAAATTTTTGATTGAGCGAGTAGAGTGTTCAACTACTCAATTTAAAAGCATTTAATATTAATTGTGCATTTTCAAATCCAAGTGTAGAGACTTTTGCTTTTTGTCGGTAACTTTTCTTTGAAACTTTAAATAGATAGTCCCATAGTATCATACTTGTCTCTTTGACTTACAATACACTCATGTAGTTATTCATGGCCCATGCTTGGATGAACATAAAAGGTAAAAAGTAAAGTTTCTTCGTAGCACTAGAAAATGTCACTTTTTTGCTTTTTTTGACTCAAGATTTTCTAAATAAAAATTAATTTTCATTATAATGCATATGTAGCATGTGAGGGAATATGAATCACGACAATTAATTAAGAATGTGAGCAACAATATTGGTTTCGGATTTTTAATGTCTAGCTTGTTATAGAAATTTTCGTTTTACTGTCGAAAATTCAAAATAAAAATGAATATTTTACTACTGGCCATATATATATATATATATATATGTGTATTTTTTTATAAATTATTGATATCTAATAATCAGATTAAATTTGATTAAATCTGATTTGAGTTTTGTTATTTTCTTAAAGGAAACCCGAGACTTAAATTTAATATTTTATTTAAAAAATATTAGTATATAATCATTGAATCAACTATATTTGAGTCTATCGAAAGAGTTTGAGGAGAGAGAATGGTATTTTCAACAAAATTGTGTACTATTTTTAGGTGTGAACAAATTTTAATTTATTTATAGAACAAATATACTTCAATATTAAAAATTTGTACTACTTTCTTATTTCATTGATTGTTTAGTATTGCTTTGTTGGATAGCTTGAGGAGTGTAACGGTAGAAGAGAAGACACTGTCTTGGGGTTTTGCCGCAAAAAGCCACCAAGTTAGGTCAATTTGTTTGGCAGATATGGCGGAGCTCGGCGCAGTTCATGCACTTTAAAACGCCGAAAAAAGAATGAAAAACAGAGTGGAGAGGTTAGGTGTGTTTCCATGCATAACATGATTTACTACCAACAATAATTATTATGGTTCAACCAACGATCCTCTTCTTGCTCATGCCATTCTCATCATGTAATGGTAATGCCTCTCTCTCCTCATGAACAATTTTTGTTTGGTGAAGAGGGATTTTTTTTTTGAACCCAGTGTGAGCTATGCGTTTCTCAATTGATTTTAATAGATTTATTTAAATCAGAATCGACATATTATCATAATTTTATTTGTATAACTCCTTAATAAATTCATATTTAAAGCGTCTGACCCCTAAATTATATTTTAATAACAGAGCTAAAATATATTATGAGTTAGTATTAATTATTATTGTTTGATATAAAAAATTATATAAAGAAAATGTAACTATGGCAATACCAATAAATTATATTATTTTATGAATAATTTAACTTGCATATTTTGGACGTCATAAATAACATACTCTTTGCAAAGGGATGGAAGTGTTGAGGTGGCATGCTTTAGTTGGACGATTTGATTAAGCAGAGTGTTAGAAAATGGAGAGGATCATTGTCCTTGTAATCACATGGTCTTGCTTTTTGAGACTTACACACAAGGCCCACTTTGTTAGCTCGAAAACAAACATATTTCTTCAAGGCCACTTGAGATCAAACCCCTAGTTGGGAACACGCTGAAAAAATACAATGCTTCTCTCTCTCTCTCTCTCTCTCTCTCTCTCTCTCTCTCTCTCTCTCTCTCTCTCTCTCTCCTTGTTGCTGGACCAATAGATATACATATATACAAATTATATTTTGACTAATTTGATTCAAATTATGGACGGATCCTCTATAAGAAAGATCTGTTAACATTGTTCTTTCCATTTATAAAATTCGAATTTGAGTTTTGATTAAACGATTTGATATCTTTTCTACTAAATCAATTATCTTTTAGTCTCTCCCCCCTCTCTCTCCCCCCTCTAGAAAAACAAGCCTAGTCCACTGCTTTCTCCGATGCACCTGTCTTCTTCACCTCCAACATCACTGTCTTTGTTAATGTGCTCTCTCTCTCCCCCTTCCCCTGTGCTCTGTTCTTTTGTGGTCCAGCCAGCCTTCCCTCTCTATATTATCCCTCTCTCCCTTCACACTTCTTTCAAATCTATGTCAATTCTCTCCTTTCTTTTCCTTCAAGCCCTTTCCTATCTTTCTTCTTGGTTCTCTATGTTCTCCTAAGAAAATTTGTCCTGCCTTTTGATATATAATAATCTAAGTTCATATTACATACTCATAGCTCATTGTTACTGTTGTTGTACCACGTGACTTGGTGACCTTTTTCTACATAAGCATGTCCGGCAGAAGGTCTAGACAGTCCGGTGGAGGTTCTAGGATCTCCGATGATCAAATCATCGATCTTGTCTCCAAGTTACAACAACTCATTCCTGAGATTCGGAGTAGGCGCTCAGAGAAGGTTTTTTTCTCTCTCTCAATTTCTTCCTTTTCATTTGATAATAGTATAACTGATAGCTCCAAAAGTTTAAACCGCACTTTTATTATTGAGAAAATCAAATCTCATTGTTTCTTCAAATGATACAGCTTTCTTAAAATGAAAGGTTTGATTTCAAGTGAAAGAAAAGTTGCCTATGGGCGCTCAAGAAACTTTAACATATTGTCCACCTTAACATTCAAAAAGCATTTTTTTTAAAAAAAATAAAAATCAAATGCTATAATTCTAAGTCTTACACTTCTGTTTCAAGCGTGACCCCATGTGACTTGGAAATTATTGGAACTTATATTTATGAGGTCCAAATTTAATATGTCTCTCTCTTTAGACAACTAGGGTCATTGCCTTGACCTTGTTTAAATGATTTGCTACCCAATTGTGATGCTCATGAATAGCTACTAGAAAATGGCTAGGGTGAGGAGACATGAAATTATGAATGAAAATTAATTGCCAACTGAAAAAAACTTCAAATTTCTCTCTAAATTTTTCTAGGTGTCAGCCTCCAAGGTCCTACAAGAGACTTGCAATTACATAAGGAACTTGCACAGAGAAGTTGATGATTTAAGTGAGAGATTATCGCAGTTGTTGGCAACCATAGATGCAGATAGTCCTGAAGCAGCCATTATTAGGAGCTTGATCGTGTAACTGGGGAGCTCTATGTATTGCTCTTTTGAATTTCTATCTTTAAGATCTTATGGTTTGGTCTCTACACCAAACATGGGTTTAGAAGTATCTTGTAATTTTCATGATGTCTTGTATGCAAGATATATATGCAGTGTAATTAAAGTAGAGAGTTGTGTTATAAAAAATTGACTTGCTCTCATGCAAAGTCACTTCTTTTACTATGTTTACTCTCCAAGTTATATAGGAAGAGGACTTGTGCATGCAAAGAAATCTCCCCAGACGATACTAAGTTGAATTTCCTTTATCCAGGCCAAGCCAGACAGCAGAGAGAAAAAAATATGCCAATGAACTTTGGTTCAAATGACACCGATTTCCCTCCCCTTATAATAAGTTTGAGTTCGAATTTCACTATAAACCCAAAAAGAGAGAGAGAGAGAGAGAGAGAGAAAATATACGGAGAATCAAAGAGAATTTAAAGTTCCATATGTTAAGTACCGCAACCAAGTATATACAATATGTTTTTGTGGAGGATCCATAGCTCGGAAAATTTAAGGTTTATTATGATTAATGAGATTTCTTTTAGCACTTCCCTAATGTTTTATTATGATGATAAAATGTCATTCTCAAAGCATTCACTGGAAGGACTAATTTTGGGCACCCACTCATGTCTTAACTAATGGAACCTCATGTCTAAGTAAAGGAATGCAGCCTGACCCAAGTCTAGATAGAGTAGGATTATGTTGGGCAGGATTGGATAACCAACATAAAAAAATACCAAAACCAAACAGCTTATGTGATTGTGAAGTCTAAACAAAGATAACGTTGATGGCAATGCCAATTACACTCCAGAGAATTTGGGAAATTTATTAATATATATATATATATAGAGAGAGAGAGAGAGAGAGAGAGAGAGAGAGAGAGAGATTGAGAGAGAACTTTGCTAGTAAAGAAGAAAATTGTGCTTTATTTTCCATTAGAAGTGTTTCTTCGTAGAGAATCCAAACAACCCATAATTGTGTTCCTTACCTATGAACGAATAACATTATTCATCTTTGTAAGAACTCTTGAATTGATGTTAGGAGATTTTAGAATTGGATATCTGGTATATGGGTTGAGAGAGAACCACTCTTTCTGCAACATCCACCCTTGCTGTTTACCACCCTTCGTGAGAGAGAGATTGTATGTATTAAGATCCCGCAAATGGCTCGTGGAATATTGAAGTATGGTTTAAACCCAGCATTGTAGCAGCGCAATCCATGGGATGGAGCCTTCATAGTCAAACTCTATTTCTAACTTCATTATAGCCTCCTAACTTGGGGAACTATACTTTTTCCGCGTTACACCTTGAGAACTTCATATCATCTTTCGGCAGAGATTAATTTTTCTTCCATTAACGTTAATCAGTGAAAGTAAATCAAACCATTGGCTCACGTGAAACCTCTTGATCTGGGTGGATGAACTACTTACATTAGTCTTGGAGTTATTAATTAGAGTTTAGTCAATTTCAAGTATATCTTAATCCGATCTAAAATTTTAGTGTATATTTTTTATTCAGAGTCTTCAAAGTGCGGAAGAGAGAGAGTTAAAGGATTTTTTTTGAGAAAAACACGTAGATCTGGAATGCTAACCACGCAACTCTCAACAACAATTACTTACTATGGATTCGGTTATACTTTTTTTGATTTGTCAAACATGTCTTAACCATTGCATATGAACATAAATTCTTAGCAAAATAAATTTTAATGAGGGGGGTCAGCTTTTAAACCTATAGGCCCATGGTCTTACACATAAGATAGAACATAGATGAATTCAAAGTAGGATAGGAACTAGTCACTATAAATAATCCATCCAAATGCTATGCAATTTAGTACAAATTTTTCATCTTTCGATTTGCATTTGCTCGTTTTGTCACAGTTAAAGATGTCGTCTCAATGTTTGTAGTACATTTTTCACGAGACATATCTAACATGCACATGCATAAGGTTTTCTATCTCATAAAATATCAGGGAAACATATTGTCTATTTCTCCCCTCTCCTCCACCCATTCACATGGTCTCACATTACTTTCCCCATAAAATTTCACAAAATTTTCATCTCTCTTGAAATTGTCTTCGACATTTATAGTCAATTACGTACTGTCACTATGAGAAAAGTGGTTCATGAATTGATTAAATCGAAGAACAATTATGGAGCGTTGCGGAAATAGTAGAATTTTGGAGTTTGAATTGGCAATTTTCAAGACATATAGGAAACAAATAGAGATAGGGACATGACTTTGAATTGGGTGCAAGAAAATCAAGTGTCTTGATCTTGTACAAACATATAGATACTAAAGTTGAGGTGGTCATTTCATGTGGAAAATCTGTGTCATTTGGAAAATGTTAGGCAGCAAATTTTCAGGTGGGCAATTTAATAGCGAGCATCAGGTTCTCATACGTATGAAACGTTCTTTATTGAGAGACTTGTTCTCCAAAAAAAGCTATTGTAACGGTCGGTTCGGATTAATCAGGACAAATTCTCGATACCGGGGCGGTGTTCAAAATATGGTACAAAAAAAAATATATTAATATGGTTGAAGGTAAATGTTGTTTCTTGCGATGAGTAGTTAGTATAGATTTCAAGTTGAATTGGGTTTGTCCTCAAAGGGATAATCGATTGGTCACAACTCCTCTCTTAATCCTATAATTCGTGATTCAAATATCGTATAATAAAAAAAGAATATTATACTGGGTTCGGCTCAAAGCCCAACCTGTTGTAAACCCAAACATGAGCACACCTGTCCAAATGGATCAGTAATATTTGGGCATGAGCCTGAATTTGAGTTGTTGGACTCAGGTTCATGTTATGTACAAAGTGAACCTAGAAATAACTTCCGGGCTTTTGTTGGATATGTAAAACTTAAGGCTCATACTTTTTTATTTTTAGATAATTTGTATCTAAAATTACATTCTAATTAATTCAGTTTGAATATTATTCAATCTAATCTAAGAGAAATCTCTCCCAATATAATTTTTTTATTCTCAAATTTTAAAATTAAAACTTAATAATCCAACAAAAATATCCGCATGAAATTAACACAACATCTTTTTCCGATTTTGTTTTATTTTGTTTTGTATTTAGGTGCTCCTCTAGTCATGCGGTAAGACGATTTTGAATTGTAGCTCAATATTTTCCTTTATTTTGAATCATCCAAACAGTTCTATTTATGCTATCTAAAACTTATAAATTTAACGATAGATAGTTAATTTAGTGGAATTAGATATTAAATTATTTAATCGAGTCTCATATTTAAAATTTGGGAATGAAAAAAATTATGTTGAGAGAATTATTCTCTAAATAGAGCCCCACAGACATAAGAAATGGATTCATTTGAAGTATCATTCTGCATATCAGCAGTGGGAAAAACAAAATCTATAAATTTTTTATTCGCCGATTCAAGGGGCAAATGGGTTGGGTTTAGAAGGTGGTGAGACAATTTAGTTCCACATGTTACAATCATTTAGGGATGACAATTACCCTCCCACTTGGTACCCACGGGGATACGCTCTCATGAGAGTGAATGAAGAGACTTTTGCCCCCTTGTGTAGTGTGTGGGGTGAGGAGGAATTCCCCTCAACAGGGGTTGCGGGTATGGGGAATGAAAAACCCTACCCCTCATGTTGCAGGGTCGTTAATATATATAAGATTACATATATACCTTTACTGTATTACATAATCTATATTATATATAAGGGTTATTTTGATAATTTGATTTATATTTAAAAAATATAAAATAGGAGCCTTAACCTAATGAGTATATTATGAATTTAACTTCTTTCTAGCAGGACTGCAGCACTATAGAAGGATGATTTGGCAGCTTAATTAACTCATTGTTCACAAGAGATATGAGAAATTTTGATACTAAAGTGATCATCTTGTGTTTAAGTTTTAATTTACATTTAACTTATTTTTTTATTAATTTATAGATAAATCAAATAATTTTTATTTTTATTATTTTGAATTAAGTGAATGTTATACTAATTTTGCATAAATTTATATTAAAAATTTAGATTTTTTGCCTTGTAATGGGGTGGGGAGTAGGAGTAGGAGATGAGTTCAACCCCATTGCTGCACCTATCTAGTAATGAAAACTCCTGCTTGATTTTTAATGTTTATTTTCCATTTTCGAAAATGTTTAGACAAAAACTTAAAAAAGATCCTTCAACTACAAAAGCTCGTCTTAAGAAAAAAAAAAATTGAATTTTGCCATTGCTTCATGGTTTTTAACTTTATAATTTTCAAAAATATTTATGATTACTTTTACCTATAGCACTTCTTTTGATAATAAGCTTCCCAGAGATGAACATCAATTCTTTTATATCCCAACTAAATTCGGTAATCACATTACGGTAATTACGTTAATTCTGACTAAATTCGATTCAAGTCGAATTGTACTTTTAAAGATAAAACTCTCCCGACACTTATTTTCTCCATATAAGACTCGAATCCGAGATTTTGTTTGAAAAGTATTAGTATTCGATCATTAAATCAACTAATCATCAATAAATATCAAAATAATTATTTGAGTGAATGTGAAACACTTTCACGATCACAAGTTTCTAAATTTGAGTCAAATTAAGGAAAATTAGACTTCACACATAAGACCTTGCGAATCGTTTAGAAATGTATGGTTTCTCATTATTTTAGTAAGGCAAAAATAAATTTATTTGTTCAAACTGAATATTAGGATGAGCGGACGGGTTGGGGTGGATTTGTGGAAGAAAATCAACTTGGTAGTTCAAGTTGGTCAAGTGCGGGGGAGATGACCAATGATCATTAAATCCTAACTAATACAAACATTCATTATTAAAAATTTCACCAATTGTTAGTTTAATACAATTATAGTAGTACGATGTTATATTCAATAATTGCATAAAATTTAAGTTAATATGCAAAAAAAGTTACTATGAATTATATCATAAAGAAAGAAAATAGTTACTATAATACAAAAAATCTATAATAAAGCAAATAATATATACGAATAATTATAATTTGTAAAATAAAAATGAAATAAATTACCCACATGCACGACACACTAATCATGTTAATGGTAAATTTTTAAACTATCATAAGTTATATAACAGTGTCGGTCGGCAAAAACTATGTTAGGTTTATTTTAAATTAAATTTAATGATATTTAAATTGAATTAATCAAAATATAAATTTTAATACGATATATTTGTCAAATTTATACTCACCCACGACGGATTGAAACATTTATATTAACCGTACAAATATTACATATCCCTAGCTGGTTGGCCCCGTCTACGATTTTACTTGGCCCCCCAGAGAAAAAAGGATAGCAATCCCAAATACAAACATCCCGTTGCCCTAATCTGCCTTCCAACTTGGATAAACAAGATGCCCAAGAGGAGATTTTGTAATTTTGGCCTACATACTTTATTTTCACGTGGTCACTGAGCAGTTTTTGCTTCTATTCATATTCTGGTGCCACGAACGAAATTTGGGATCAGATCACGACGAAAATGGCACCACCAACCGGAGAGCCTAATCCCATTTTTTGCTTTCCAAAACCCAGCGCCGGTTGTTTGTGGAAAGCTTCCTAGTCAGTCATCAGAGATGACACGCTCTTTATGTGAATATGTATCTCGGCCGGTTTAGTTGCTCTTACTCTTTCGGGTGTTAGGACTATAAAGATGTGGGTGGGGTTTATTGCTTCCCCATTTTCTCTGTAGCATTCCCACTCTCTCTCTTGAGGTGAAACGTGAATCCAGGTTCATTAATTACACAGGAATATGCCGGGCATGTATATAATCCAATTTTCAACACTAACGGCTTTTGCCTAAGTACTCTCTCTCTCTAATTTGATTGATGTTTGATGAATTTTCAGTGGGTTTCTGAATTTTCTTTAGTGTTTGCTTCGGCAAATGGCTATACGATACTTGCATAGCAAACTCATTGCGGGTCTCATTTCCTTTTTGCTGTCTTCAAATGGAAAAATGGATATCTTGTTTATTTATTAGCATTAGAGGGCTTTAATGTTACTTGCTCGACTGAAAATGGGTTTTGGTCCATTGGTGTTAATATTGTAGTTCCTGATTAAATTTTATTTTGATATTGCAATCAATATTTTTCTATAATATCCATAGGTATCAATCCTCACAATATGATAAAAATTTTTAAGACAGGACTTCCATATTATACCTGCATAATATCTCCCGAGTCTCCTATACGTACAGCATAAAAAATTTCATGTCGCATCTTTAAACCTTTGCGTCATACTTCTTGAATCTCTGAGGTAATATAGAGATTTTCTTACTGCACTTCAGATTTTCTGATTCTACCTCTAGACTTCTGTGTAGTACCCACAGGTATTGATAGAACAACCCCTGCTGTCATTGTATTTACTGTCTGAAATCTACCCTTTCAGTAATAGTTGGAATCTGTGTCCATTGCATTTGGATTTTACTATATATATTTAACTAGTTAGGGCATTAGCAATGGTCAAGAGATTCTCCAGACAACGTGCCAACAATAGAAAATTCTCGTGGACTTGTCCAAGAGGGTTTGAACCTTAGAGATATTCTACAAATTTCGTGTCATTTCCTTCTCAGAAACTTTAGATTAATCTATTCTATTTATCAAAAATCATTTCCTTGCTTGTTTCCGTCATTGCCTTTTGGGAGCAGTGTCGATTATCTTTTGAAAATTTTGACCTACGATCCCATCTTTAGCATACATTTCACTTTGTGAAATTGAAGACCCCCTTTTTATAATCTGGTAGGTTGGTAATCTCACCTAGTTTAGCCTCTTTATGTAAGCTGGGGTTTGCTAGAAGTTAATAAATGTTGAAGCGTACACACCTGCATTGATTAATTTGCAACTGCTAGTTCCTTGTTATACAAGTAGTACTTTTTATAGCAAAATGTACTCAAATTAATTTATTATATGGATAAGGTTGATTAAAAGATCAAGGTATGCCTTTTTCAATCACACACAGCTGATGGGATTGTTAGTCCTACTGCGAAAATCTTTTCTGTGATTGGTATTGACTATAGTTTGTGATTAGGTGATGCAGCCTACAGTCGCGTTATCTGGGCATACCCTTGGTATTTTATGCCCTCGAAGTCAATCTGTTCAGTAATTATTTTCGATTTATTTTTGTCCTTATCCTTCTTTACTTTCATCTAGATCTGCTATTCTGTGTCACATGTTCACAGTATTTCCCGCTGCATCTGCAAAATACAGTATCAATAATCAGTCTGCGGGGTCAAATTCAGCATGGTAATTTTACTGCTGTAATTAGAGGTGATCTAGTAACTTCATCTCTTTGGGGTATGAGAAATTTTGTGCATGCAATTGCGTGAAGTTAAGCAGGGACCACCTGGAGATATGGCTCTTATGATCATTGCATCAATAAGAGTGCAAAGAGATGATATTGAGCATTTATTTCTGACATACCCTATTTTATTCTGTCCTTGTCCTCCAAGATAGTGGTCTCTTCAATGTTCATATTAAGAACTCAAGTATAATGTATGTGGGAATATTGATGCCAACCATCGACTTTCTCTTTTTCCCTTCTCCAGGTTCAATCAAGTCTTATTTGTACCAGTTAAAGACCTCAAACTATGTTTCCGGGAGGTTACACCGCAGAAGTCACGAGTCTGTCTCCAAAGGTTTCAGAAGACGATGTCTACAAATTTTTTGCCTATTGTGGTCCAATTGAACATTTTGAGATCATCAGGTGAAATCACTTATCAGCTTTATTTGCACTTACTTGTCTATGTGAGATGCAGTCTAATGTGAATTCTGAGTTTAGTTAAAACTGGCTTGTGTACAGTTAGTCCTTATGAGAACCAAAACAAAGCACGAAGCAATTTGAGACCAACTGCATTGTATGCTAGATGAAGCTATCTTCTTTCTCTTCTTAATTTTGCTGTTTGCATAGTAATGAAGGCTCTGTAGCAAGCATTCTTTTCTTCGTCACACATTCAGCTCTTGTTCTAATTCTATATGCTGGTAGGACTAGAAGACATAGGGCCAACTTTCATTCCTAGCACATTTAAATTTTATATTTGTAGAAGTCTGATTTGTTTCATGCTGAGAACAGATCTGACGAATATGCTTGTACCGCCTATGTGACATTTGAAACTGCCTATTCTCTGGAGATGGCTGTATTGCTCACTGTAAGTGACATGCTCCTATAACTATCGAAATGATTTGTATCATGACTTGCATGGACTGCCTATGCTAGTAATATTGATAGTGTCAAGTATGGTTTGCAATATCATGTCAAGATAGATCACTTTTGTTGCTGAAACTCTACCCCACAAGGTTATTGCCTAAATATTTTCTTAGGTTTGATCTCATATTGAGTAACGTCAACATTTCATTCATAAAATGTTGATTTCCAGTCATATTCACCAAATTCCATGTATTTGTATCTCCTAAAAGCTTTACAGGCTTGCCCATTCCATTCCACTGTTATAAACATTTTCAGGGTTCCACAATTGGAGATCAACGTGTATGTGTAACTCGATGGAATACAACATACATAGATGAGTTTGACCCTTGGGGCAGCTCTTCGTGGAGGCCTGAAGATGGATGTGTAAGTCCATTCTTTCTTTCCTCTTGGTACTGATTAGCTGGTTGCTAATTACATAAATGTCAAACAAAGTTGGCATTGAAATTTTTTGATAAATTCCTAGCCACCAATTCTATTTTTCCAAGCTCACATACATAATATGTTTACAGGTTACGTACTCTAATCAATTTATTACTATCCCTGGAGAAGCAGTGACTTTGGCTCAGGAAGTGGTCATAACTATGATATCTAAAGGATATGTTCTAGGAAAAGATGCATTGATCAAAGCCAAAGAGTTAGACGAATCATATGGAGTGTCAGCCATGGCCATGGCCAAGGTTGCAGAGCTTAGTCGCAGAATTGGCCTGACAGACAAGATTTATGCTGGCGTGGGAGCTGTGAAGTCAGCCAACGAAAAGCTCACTGTTGCGAATGTCACCAAGACAGCTGCTTCTGTTACAAGCAGAACAGCTGTGGTAGCTGCAACTGCCGTTGTCAATAGTAGCTATTTTGCCAAGGGAGCTATGTGGGTTTCCGATGTTCTCACACGTGCAGCCCATGCTGCAGCTGATCTTGGTAGTCGTGGCACTGGTAGCAACAAGTGAGAGGCAATGCTCTTTTGCTTTCTGCATTTTGCAGTAAGAGAGGACTCCCACTAATTTTACAAATCGTTTGTTTTATGATCGCGTACTTTTCAAAAACCAATAAAACTATACCATATAAAATATTTTTAAAAATTTATATAGTTTATATTTTCTTCAATATAATTTTTTATTCATTTTTTAGTTGTAGCATTTTTACTCGTTACGTCTTATTGGATTCTTTTTTCTTTTTTCTTTTTGAAAAAAAAAAGAATTTAAGCAATTAATAATTTTTTTCTTTTTAGCTCTTTTAATTATTTTCTGTTAGGCTTGTGCTGCCGGCCCAGCCCTTTGCGCTTGGCCTCAACTTCTTAAAATGATGAGCTTCGAATATATATATATATATATATATATATTTTTTGTATAAGAATATACAACAAAACATAATCGAATTAGTAGGAGGATAGAAGTGGGAAGAGTTTATCGCTTGAGTCGTCTGCGAGAGATTGGAATATTTCTTTGATACATAAAGTGGGCCCGCTTATTCTCCTCCCCAAATGGCAATGGCCTTGCCCCCACTGTTTAGTGGGCTTGACCGTTAAGTTCAGGCCCGAATTGGGCCCGAGTAGATTCTGTATGGTCTCAAATTTTATAATATTACAGAATATTATGTAGAAAGATGTTGAGATATACGAATTTATTAATAAAAAATTAATAAGCTGCAGAAAAGAGAGCAGATTAAAAA
Source organism: Dillenia suffruticosa (assembly GCA_033439265.1). Taxonomy (NCBI): domain Eukaryota; kingdom Viridiplantae; phylum Streptophyta; class Magnoliopsida; order Dilleniales; family Dilleniaceae; genus Dillenia; species Dillenia suffruticosa. Next base: position 3,205,047 of record JAVTVX010000029.1, on the reverse strand, counting down.
AGATAGAAAGCAATAAGGGTTTTTGGAATTTCACATGTCAAATTCTTTCAAATAATTCTTACGTTTAACCTACAAACTAACACTATTTAAATACGATGGCAGACATGAAAATCAAAATTAAACATATTACAAACATCTTATTATATAATACTATTTGATTCAAGGGCAAACATCTTATCACGAATAACACTTTTTAAATACTTTTTGAAAAATATTGCTTTTTCTGTTTCCCTCGTCTCCTTGTGGGAGCCAAGTCGATCATCTTTCAAAAAATTTTAGCATCCATTTGACATTCGTGTGGCTAATAAGTTATAACTCAATTAACACCATTCCCTTCCCTTTAAATGTCTTGAGTTCAATCTTTCCCTATGTACAAACAAGAAAAAAAAAAAAAAAAGGATGTTCTCAATCGTGCGGCCCATGCTGCAGCTGATCTTGGTAGCCTAGGCAGGGTGAGGCAATGCTCTCACTTTTCTCATCATGCCGTTTGAGAGTGCTACTGCTTGTAATCATTTTTTGTGTTACAACGTGATTTATATCCGGATCACAGGTTGGGAGGGGGTTATGACCATTAGTATGTTCTTTGGGGACTTGCCTTCAACTATGCATTCAGAAGGTGTGCCCTTTTTCAAGCATATTACAATTGTTTTTTAGTATGGTTTTCTGGATGGCTGGAACCAATTTGAAACCTATGTATAGGATCAAATCTCATCTGCTAAGTCTTGGACTTTAATTGAAAATTTTGCTTCTTGTCTACTGCTTCTCGGCAACCCCAACAAAAAGAAATCCTTCAACAATGGTTGGTTTTGGCTAAACGATGGACATGAAAGTTGTGAGTAGGAGACCTTTGGACTTGAATGCCTTTTTTAAGAAAATATTGCTAAATTTACTACAAAGGGTGTAAAATCTAAATTTACAATGATATATTTTTCAATAATTAATAAAAATATATCACATAAAAATGTTTTAAAAATGTATATAATTCGTAATAATTTTAGTGTAATTTCTTATACACTTTTTAGATAGAGCATTTCATTTAATGTCACTACTTTTTTTCCTTTTAAGAAAAAAAGAATTAAAGCAATTAATACTTAATTTTCCTTTATCTCTTTTAATTCTTTCAGTTAGGCTTGAGCTGCCCGGCCCAAGAATCCCAGACCGTCTTTAGGATGACTTTGCCAACTTGCAGGACCTAATCGGCCAGAATTTAGCTTGGAATATTTCTTTTTTTATTCAATTCGGCCCGCTCTTTTTCTCCTCTCCAAATGGCAAATGGCCCAGCCCGACTATTTAGTGGGCTTGAAAATTAAGTGCAGACCCAAACCTTTTGGTCGAGCCTAAATTTCGGGCCTTAGTGGCTTGAAGTTTTGACTTGGTTGGGCTCGGTCAGTGCTCTTCTAATATCGGAAACCGCAATATAAAGTAACGGTTTTAGGGATGCTTTCTCCTTCCACTCTGAAATCTCCGATTAGTATCTCCATTAACGTACTAGAACCTTCGGCGCGCTCTAAGACTCTTGAAAATTATGAACACATTAGACGTCATGTTCGTCTATGATGACTATATTAATTTCTTCAGGTGATTCAGTTTATCCTAATTTTCCTTTACTATTAATTTACTTATCGATTGATTATACTTGTCAATGCCTCGCTGCCCTTGATGTTGGATGATGAAGTTAGTCAAAATTTGGTGATTTAAGCAGATGGGTTTTATATATATTTACACACTTTCAAATATTAGTTTTTGTTATCGAGTTTTTCCCCAATTTGGTTATTATACGTTATTAGGTCTAGACATTGAAGGCTACATGAGAATTTCTGGGGTAACTGGTGACAGTCCATTGTGAGTCATCCTAGTACTGAGAAAGCGAATAATGTGGGAAATAACATCTTAGGTGCTAGAAAAATGTTGTAGCATGTGCCGACAGTATCCGTGTTTTCTTCAAATTTAATGGAAGAAAACCTTTATTTTCCTCGTTTCACTACTTCTCGTCTGCATGTTTGGTAACTAATTGAACTCTCATCTAATTGAGATAGCCATTATTCCAACCCCTCTCTTAATTGTAAAGGGGGAGATTTCTATTGGGTATACTTCATTTTTTTATCCTTCCAGTACAAACGTGCTCATTAACCAATGGGGAGATAAATATTGAGGTTTAGTTTATGGACTATGCTACCTATTGCCCAGTGCCTCAAATTTCCATATGCGTGAGTTTACTGATTCATTTTATATTCCTATTACTGGACGTTTTTATTACTTATTTGATTTAATTGGTAAGAGCATTTGCTTCGTATGGAACTTTTTTCAGGTTAAGATTTCGATGAAAATAAATTAGATAGGTCATAGATCACATGATTTTGCACTGCGAGGGAAGGACCTATGTAAAGGAATTGCATTTTGGCCTTATTTGTCACTTCTATTCTTGAGAAATTTATCACTGCATTTGAAGAATTGCTAGGTATTTGTTACATAATCATATCTTCTATTCTGATCATTCTTTGAGACTCTTATATCGTAATCCCAGACATTTTATTTGCAAAGCTATTGCTTACTCGTGGTCTGTCCTGCTCATGTAGCCATTCCTGTGCTTCACTTTCAAAATGCTTACTACTTTTCATTTTTATCCACTTTGAGAGCATATTTTCTTTTGATCTTATATTTATCCCATGACTCGTCTATCGGTACATGATATGAAAGATACGGAAAAGGGTAAAGTTCTTTACCCAAATTCAAAGCAGGTCCAACTTATTAATGGGTATATCTTGCTGTTTTATGTGAAGTAACATATTCATCTACTGATCTTTCTTCTATGCCTACTCGATCCGATGCACTAATTTTTGATTCTGACTCAACCACCCCATTACTGCTGATCTTTTGTTACAGGTTTTGCTGTCCTGACAATTTTCTAGAGTTCCCTTTATATGCAAAAGCCATGTGAGTAGCTGTATCAGTCTATTAATATTATCAGGCCGCTCATGCCTAACTGTTCCAATCAGGACAACTCCTACATGAACAACTAAGTTTTGGGGTTCCGCTCTTGGACATGAATTGACTACCCAGGTAATGTTATATGGCGCTCATCTATACGTTTTTAGCGCAGTTGTGGCTAATATGATATGAGGTTGTGCGTTTCGGATGCCACAACTGGTCGCCACAATTGGTCTTGACATCAACTGAGGTGTTTTTTAGAGCACTCATTAATAGCACATGTATGTGACATGTTCATTTGTAAATTCATTTTCTGCTCTATAATTGCCCTTCTTCAGAGCAATCCACGGAGAAAATGTTTATTTTAGTTGGGTGGAAAATGTCATTTACTTTGTTGTATTTTAGGACTCAAGAGCCATCCATGTTTAAATGCATTAAGAGAGGTGGGCACTGATTTTGGGGATGAACGATTGATGGGATATGTTGTTGGCACAAATTTACTTGTATTATTCAAGTGTCACTTACTGGTTGCATCGTTTTATAAATGGCACTTACTCTTTATGAGCATCTATTGCTGCAACTTCCATTCAAAGGAGGAACTGACTTTAAATGTTGCAAGGTATGAGTAAATGCTACCATGTAAGCCGTTGGTGTAGCTTTCAAAGACAGAGAAAATGGTTATTCTAAGCATCACAAAAATAGTAAGGAATTTAATTAGTTTCCTCAGGCTTCTCTGCGCAAACTCGAGTTTGTATTCGTGTGTCTTTACACTTGCATGAGTCTGTGGGATATTGCCCATCCTTCATAGATTTATCAGTAGTTGTTTAAAGAATATTGGTGGGTTCTATGGTTGATGTAACACCATTTCCGGGGTAGGCGACTGGTTTATTAGAGGTAATACCACTCCCTCTTTTAATACCTGGAAACATTATGGACCACCATAACTTCATTCAGTTGTTTACCCCTTCAAAGTTCAAAGTAAGGGATTGACCTAGTTTCCCAAGTCATTCTGCAATTGTTGACGAAGCCCTTCTTGACCTCACCGGGATATATTCATATTCATCTTCCGCCCACCCTTCTCTCTCTCTGCTGCACTAATTAATTGGTTTTGGTTCTAGAGAGAGTTGAAATAGTGAGAAATAATGAGTCGGCCTGTCACTGTCAACAGGAACAAATTTGTGGAACGACTACAATAATATAGAACAAGAAGCTACGAAAGAGACTGTAGTCAACCAACTAAATTTTCATGTTTCCCTAGCCATTTGGTCTTTTCCTGGTGGCAAATGGGAATGGGATGAATGATGCTCTCATGAATCATGTCTTGTCACTGCATGTAACTTTTAACTACTAATTATATTACGTATTACTAGTGTGAAGTTTCAACAAATGTGATGTTAGGAATGACTTTTGTGGTACAAATTGAACTGTCCCAAATTAAATTTATGGTCATCTGTCAGGCTGCAAGCGGTTAGAGGCCCAAATGAGAAGCACTTGGAAGTGGGATGTGTTTGTTGGATGCTTAGGGGATTATGCGAGTAAAAAGAGTGTGTGTGTGTTAAACCATGTTCTCTCATCTAGGTTATTGACTATGAGAAGAATCCCACACAAGGGGGAAAAGAAGGTTGTATAGGTTTGAACATGAGTTGCCTACAACAACCTTGAAGATGCATCTGCAAAATTGAACATGACCAATTATATGATTCTACCAAGAAGTACCATGCAACTATCAAGTATATCTTGATTTTTTTTAATGCAAAATATTTTGAGTGTACAAGCCTGAAAAATGATATAATTGAAGCATTCATCATGTCTATGATATGAGGTTGGAGGAGGTGAAAAATCTGCTTAGGAATGCGGTGAAACACAGTTCACTTTCTTGCAGTTTTTCTTATGATACCTTTCCCCTCCAACGTAAGCAAAATGAAAAAACTCCTCACTGTACAACAAACAACTCAACAAGAAAAAAGAACAGCAACTAAACTCACCAAAAATTGAAAGCCAAAAAGAAAACCTAAGAACAACATATGGGACAACGTACGATTCCATTTTCATTGCAATCCGGGCAACGTTGAAATCCATATCCAACTTCATCCCCTTCTTCACGCTCATCATGGAACTCTTCATCAACCCCTTCGTAGAAAACTTTACAACTCCCACAACATGTCTCACAAAGCACAAACCTTACATCACTACAAGCCTCGCAAGCTCCATTTCCACCACCACAACCGCCATCATCCACCAGTTCACACCCTTCCAAGGCCCTTTCGAGCTTGCCTTCCTCGTGCATTCGTTTCACTTCCTCAGCACCACCAATGTACCTCGAACCAACAAACAACCTTGGCAAGCTTCCACCGCTAAACCCATCTCCAAAAAGCTCCCTAAGCTCGTCCTTGAACCCTGAATGCATCGATACATCTCTTTCGTCCACCCGAAAGCCCAATCCTTTTAGAATTAGCCTCACATTGCAACAATCTTCATATGTCTTCCTCACACCTCTCAAGCTTGTGAAGTATAAGACTGGTCGTCTATCTTTTCCATTTGTCTCAAACTTGTTCTCATTCATAGCATCATGATGATTAAGCTTCTTTGAATCCACAACATCCAAGCCTTGTTTATCAATGTCCAAAGGCTTGAGATGAAAAGGGTGAGTAGGAGATAACTCCTCCAATGCTTTCCGAAATGTAGCTATCACTTCTGGATCAAATTCTGACGAAATGGTCTTCGAAATTAGATCCGAATTCGGAATCTCTTCATCATGACCTGCCATTTCAAGCCACATAGGCTTTGTTTTAGGCGGCGAGGCATGACCATTTTCTTGAATCTTTGACTTGGGTTGATCAAATTGAGAAATTGGATGAATAACATTAAACGAAAAACTCCGAAAATGATGTGGACGATGAAGAGGGCTTGTATCTTCAAGACCCTCCATCAATTCCCATGTATTGATTGTCTCTGGTTCTCCAGGAGGCGTCATGATTGGTGTTTTTGGAGCAACCTTCGGTATCTTCCCACTAATCATGTCTGACCAAGTTTTTGCTTCAATCATTCCCATCGAGAACTCCCTTTTCTTGCCTTCAACCCCGTCAACACCATTAACTTTCTGATCACTCTGAAAAGTGAACTTTTCATCATCAACCATGTCTCTATTTGCATCGCTATGTCGATAATGTGTCCGATGATCGTTGTTGGATGAATCAAGTTTAATCGATCCCAACGTTGTTGATGTGAGAGCTACAACATGATAGCTATCATCTTTTCGCACTGCAGGATGATGAACGTGCATTGAATAGCTTCTGGTCACCGGAGAAATTGGCGACCGACAGTGCCGGCATCTCGCTGGTTGCTTCGATCCGGTGCAACCCATTTTATTAAATAGACATAGAAGAATTTCCCAGATGAAAAATGAGTGGAATAACAAAATAGAACACAGAAAAACAGGGGAATACAGAGGATTTGATTTGTTGAGAGAAAATTAAGGAAAAGTATAATCGGGAAATAATTTAATGATGGGAAACGAGAATTGGAAGGTATAGATTAGGAGAACATTCTCAGTTAAATGAGCTGGATTGATTGGTAGGGTTTGGTACATGGGATTTGATTTTACAAAAAGAAAACAAGTTACGCATAGAAATACGTGAATTACAGAAACGAGGGGATTAAATAATGGTTCAAAACTGATAGAAAAATATTGAAATCGAGGAAGAAAACAAAATCTCTTCGCAGCTTCTTCTTCTTCACGGAGACACAAAGAGAGAGAGAGAGAGAGATTGAAATCAGACCCAGAAAAGAAATAAATCGAAGTCTAGAAAATCATTGATTAGTTGATTACTTTCGATGAAGATTTTAAAGATTTGGAATTCAAAGAATTGTTAACGGGGTTTCCTAGAAGCAAGACCCATTTCGATTAAAAAAAATTATGAAAAAACCCCTCAATTTGATCTTTTTAAGATCAACCTGGAAAGCTTTGAAACACGACTCAGTCGATCGTAGGAATTAGAACGAGGTCAAAAGGCAAATGGGAAAGGGTAAAAAGAAAATGGTAAGGGAATTCAAAAGTTTGCCAAGTCAAAAACACAATGGCGAGAGAGTCCGCGTAACAAGCCAATCGCTATCTTTCCTCTCCTTTTCCTCTCTCTCCAAAAATTTTCCCTTTTCTAGATGGAGAAACTAATGGAAAATGGAAAGCGATGAATCGTTATCGGCTGTGGGGTGTGAGAATCGGAGAAATATATGTGAGAAACTCCTCTCTCTCTCTCTCTCTCTCTGCCGCCTATGGTATGAGGACACATACGGGAATTATTGCGTGACTAGCTCCCCACGAGAGCGATTTTGTTAGGGATATTCGTTTTTTTTTTTTTTTTTTGGATAGGAAGAAATCCGTCACGCCGGCCTCTCTTCCATCATTTTACGCGTCGGAAACAAATCAACGGCTGAGACTACTGATCATGGGCTTTCTATGGTCCCCCCACTTGTCGGCGACCTTTTTCGCATAACAAATTTTTTGCATTTGAATTTTGAGTTAAAGAAATTCAAATTTCTTAAATCTATCTCAATTCAATTATCGATCATTTCGCGATTAACAATACCATAATTGTGATTTAAATTATTAATAGTTTAAAATTTAAAAAATTTTCATATATTTGATGGATTTATCGTGGCATACCCAAATAATTATAATTAAATTTTATGTCAAGTTTGAGATATAAAAATGATAAATCTCGAACTGAATTAATCGGGTAAATCTCGAATACCGGTGATGATAAAAATAAAAAAAAAAACAAATTTTATGTAAACAAGGTTTTATTTCCATCTAATATTCAACTACGAACCTTTAATTTGAGAGAAACAAAGGACAACTTTTATTACCATAACTAAAAATCTTAATTTACTATTTTTTTAAATATATTTATGGATACAAAAAATATGAACATCACAAAAACTAATATTGTCCTATATTTTAAAAGGAAATCTCTCAAAAAGGAGACCCAACTAAATTATAAAGCTTTACCACATATATATATATATATATATAAGGAATTGGAATTTTTGAATAAATAATAATTAAATACATGATAATCAAATCCTAATATGCATTACATATACGTTTGAATCAGAGGTTTTTTATCACTTGAGTATCCTTACGACGATTTATGATTTGCTCTTATCATTGACATAAACACTTTTTAATGCAATATCTTAATTTTATGTTACTCCAATAATTAGAGTTTTGTTAAACACTTCTTTTCTCTCTCTCTCTCTCTCTCTCTCTTTCAATAAATCACTTTTTCAATGAACCTAAGTTGTCATTAAAACAATAAAACTTCAGAATGTAACCTAAATTGCGAAAATTTATGTAACACGCGATTCTCCGTTCTCAACTTTATTACATTTCCGATCGCATCCTTAAAAATCTGCCCATTCTCTCACTTCAACTACTGTTCTTATTGCCTTAAACACAAACGCAATCACCACTCTTTCCTCCTCTCTACTTATGAATCTAATACTCTTCTAAATTGTGTAAAATAATTGATAAAATATTATATTATAATTTTTTTACATTCAACAATAACATGTCAAAGTCAACCTTATAAAAATAATAGAATCATTTGAATTTTCAAAGAAAAAGTTTAGTGGTCATAATTTCCTTCCCTAATTTTATCATTTCAGATTCAAATTACTGCGTAATAAAAAAGTAGAGCTATTTGAATTTAATGAATAGTAAATTTTGTATTGAGAATAAAACTTTTTGTATTTGGGATGTAAGAGAACAAAGAATAATTGGTCAGAATTTTTTTTTTAAATTATTAATATAAAAAATATAAAAAATTTAACTTCTATATATTATTTATATTTTAAAATTCTAATTATCATTAAACAATTTTAAATACATAATGTTATATTCTACTTTTGAATATAAATTTTTTAACTTTATTTTCATGAACTGACGCTGATTTCGTGCTTCATCCTCTGCTTCGTATCATCCTCCTGTGATCTTCGTTACCAAATTCTAGGGTTTTCAAATTGAAAACATCATCTCCAAAAAAAAAAAAAAATTGAAAAACTCACGTTTCACGTCACAAGAAGTAGACACTTATTCACTTTTACGGGAGGACGAAGGAAGAGGTAAGTTATCGTACACTTTTATATTAAAAGATTTGGGTATTTTATTTTTTAAATTAAGTTTGAATTTTAAGAATAATAAAAAAAATTTAAATAAATTTTATAATATTTAAATTGAATTAATCAATAAAATTTAAACAATAATAACAAAAAAAAAGAAAAAAAAAAGAGGGGAAGAAGGCAAGCTTGAAACGTGCGTCTCAAATCATTATTGCTTGTGTTGTAATTGGTGGGCTTCTCACGTGAGGGCACGTGGGCACTCCTTTTGCCCTTTTACACTTTCAAAGAGTTTTTTTTTTTTTTTTTTTATTTTATATGTATAAGAATTTAAATATAAAATTATCAAATTAGGAAAGAAAAGTTTATACTAATAAATTATTCCATTAAAACTACTTTCAAAGAATTTTACCAACCCTTACCTTTTTAATCAAAAACCACGAGTGGACTTCAAAAATTATGCCAACAAAAACCTTTTCGATCAAGTTCATGCCCTTTAACACCAATAATTTTTTTCTTTTTACTTCTCGATAGAAATTTAAAATTTTAATTAATTAAATTCAAATAATTATGATATCCGATTTAAAAATTAACTCTCATAATATCTATTTTTAAATTTTTAAAATTTAAATTTAAAACGTTAATTATAAAAATTTAACATCATGTTACTAAATTCATATAATTTCGATACTATCAATTTCATTGTTCAAATGAACCCGTTATTTACTCCATCAATTGGGTTTGAAATTTGATTTAAGAAACTTCAATTATAAAAGAAATGTTGTAAATTTTTAATATTTTAATAAAATTTTAATAATAATTTGGTAATTTTAACTCAATTCAGACAGTTTACAAGCAGAATGCCATTATGATACCGTCTGAAGAGATAGCACCAGTAGTCGCCCCCTAACTCTACTTCTTGCTAGCCTTAAGAAAAAAAAAAAAAAATCATGCCCTCATGACTTGTATTGAGTAGTAGGTGGAGTTCAGTCCTTTATGATGGAGAAATTTAATGAAGAGTTAAGTGGGGGTGTTGAGAAGAAGATAATTGAAGAAGTTATATGATTGGCTCCTCGGGTTATCTCTTTGCCTAAGGACAATGTTAATGGTAGGAAAAGGAAGTACACTGCATTACAGATATATTATGGCCATCTTAGTGTGCATTCTTTAATTTATTTTTATTTCACATATAATGTTTTTAACTAAAACAATTTGTCATAAAAAAATGTATACTTTTGCAATAAAATGCCAAGTTTTCCTATAAAAAGATTAAAATAATTATTATATAAAGAATTTTATATATCAATAGTGTCACTTATACCTCAAATTATATATATTTTTTTTCTACCTTAGGAAAACCATCCGCTAAATAGGATTTTACATATGCTCGAGTTAGATTATTCAGAATATAGCTCTCAATATCTGTGGTGGGAACAAAAAAAAAATTCTCCACCAACATCTAATTGGTTTAGTGACTAAATATTCATATTGTAATCTGATTTGAACTAATTTTGTTTGACAAAAAAACCAAAACAAAACAAGACAAAAATAACAAGAAGAACTCAAGTTTCTCCAGCAAGGCGCATGTTTCTATGCCAAATGATCTTGAAAACCCATTAGAACACATTCACTGATTAAGTTTGAGAACACATTTCTCAGACGGCTGAAAGATTTTATTTATTCCTAACAAAAAAAAAGGCAGATTTATTGCAGACCCTATTTTGAAACAAGGATTAAATATTCATTAAATTCTAGAGATGGTTCACCTACACCCAAAATGTGGACCATGTCCAATTTATTCAACTGATATTAGAGCTACTTTTTGGACCAACCCCACCTTTTTTTTCCCTGAGAATTAGTCCAAAGCCTTCTTGTTCGACCAAAAAAAAAAAAAAAAAGAGTAGACCATCTAGAGAAGAGGGGGGGGGGTCTATTGGGTCTGCATGCGACGTGAATGCCAGTATGGCACACATAATGGCCTGAATATCTGGAATTTTGTACTAACCTTTTATATATATATATATATAGTGTAACCTTTATGGTTATTATTTTCTAATCCGATAAGATAATCTAAGTAGACAAGTGATATATATACTATGGTTATGGTTGTTGAGTCGTGTTAAGGCTTTCGCCCCTTGTGGGGGGAGAATTTTTTTACTTTGATAACTGAATTTAAGATTGAATTTTAATAATCTTCGTAGTACAAAAATTAAAATTCAATTTTCTGTGGTGGGGTATCAAGTCAATTGTTTCAAGCTCGAGTTTTAGAAATGTGAAAAAAAATTTGAAAAAAACAATCCCTAAAAATGAGTTTTATAATACTCGAATCGAATTAATCGGACAAATTTCAGATACCAGTAGTAAAAAACCAAAAAAAAAAAAAATCAAGTCAATTGTAAATCTCAAATTTGTGATTGCCTATTAAAATACATTACATAAATTTTCTAAAATCTTATTTTACTATAAAAAAATAGCATATTATTAAAGTTTTTTTAATCAAAAAAACAAACCATGTCAAATTTTATACTTTCAGATGGCTCGCTTTTGGTTTTTTTTTTTTTTTTAATATTAATTTTTTTGGTGAGAGAGAGAGAGAGAGAGAGTAATGAATTTGACCAACCTTTATGGTTTATAAGAAATGGAAAGCGTCATTCCTGAGGTCTCGGTGCTCGACTTTGTGAATACGTATATTTTCATAGTTGTTCACAACCTATACATGACAATAATAATACAAAAAGGCAATGGGAAGTGGGTTGTAGTGGTGGAGTTGGTAGGCTTGTTGGAAGGAATGTCTGTCTACACAATGTTGCTGATTTTGCTTCATGAACACCACTAAGCCACATTTCAATGCTTTAGAAGCATCTTATTATGCTAAAAGGTGCCGGCACATAAGAAAAGGCAGAATGTGATTAAAAATATGAGGAGACCTTTTGATCTCCTCAGGCAAAGAAGTCAGGTGTACTACTTAATCAAACCCTAGCACCCACATCAGTGATCCAAAATGATTTCATTCATAAGGTCTGAGTTAACGTTTGACTTACCATTTTTTTTCATACTTTAGTCATATAATTTTGAAATTTGGGGCAGTATTCCAACCCTCTCCAAGCAACAGTTGCTTGTGTCCGATCAATGAAAGTCGTTAGGAATATAAGTAGGAGCATTTGGTCATGTGTCTTAATGCCTTGGACTCTATTTTAGCATTGATCTGAAAAATAATAACATCTCCTATAGGTAGTTTAGACTCAGGTGACTAATAACTTGGACTCCAAGACCTAATTGGCCAAAGCAATCAGCCAGAATTCAGATCACAACAATTGAAAAACGACATTTAAGGTTACATGACCAAATCAAATGGACTTTCTTGATGTTCTGTCCTTAAATCATATCTAGAGTTATAGCCAATTGAATATATGTAACAATAAATTAAAATTTATGTATTAACATCTATAGTAATTTTGTAGCGGTAATTGCAACCTTTTTCACTCATTTAATAAGCCCAAAAAAGGCAGAGAGAGAGAGAGAGAGAGAGAGAGAGAGAGAGAGTCATGATATGGGCTGATGGGGCTATATTTTTTTTTTTGGTGCAGATGGGGCTTTATATTTGTCAGACAACCGGTGGCAACGTTGGAGGGCTTGATTTTAAGATGGTTTTGTTCACTCTCTCATTTTTTTATTGGAGCAACTCGTATCCGATTTTCGTTCAATTTATCCGGTGTGAGTATCGTAAAATTCATTAAGGGATTGATTCTCACAAATCTTATTTTTCTATTCTTAGAGCTTAGACTCGAGTTGATTTAAGTAGTCGGGCACTCTACCCCTTAACCATATATTTTGATGGCGAAAAAGGATTTGAGAGAACCAACTCCTAAAATGAGTCTCACAATATTCAAATCAGATTAATCGGGTAAAATGTGGATACTGATGGTGAAAATAAAAAAAATGGAGTTTAGTTATGTTTTTGTTCACATATACTGAAAAACCATCAACGAATAGTTGGTCTAGTGAAATGTGGTGCTATATCCCTTAATCACGTTCCTGAGTTCAACTCGCGGTTTGGATAGTGAAAAAACTGTGTTGGGAGGGTAGTCCATTTAAATGGGTAACTATAAGTTTCAAACATGATTAATCAGAATATGATTTTAGATATCGGTTGATATAATACAAAAAATATATATATATACCAAAAGCCCAATCAGAAATTGGGATTTTGAGTATTATCTTCTACTAGTTCTGCGGTAATATAGAATATATGGATCTTTGAGGGCCCAAGAAATCAGAAGACCAGACTTTTTGTTGGGTCAAAACTCTGTTCATTTTCAAGGATATACTACCATCTAGGGAACCACATCTATTTGGGCCGAGGCCCAAATACACAGATATAGTAACTCTTTTCCTATTTTGGAGTTCCTCTGGGTTTGAATAGAAAAGTCTCTGGTCTAGTGATTATAATTTCTTTCTCTAATCTCTAATCTCATGACATGGGATTCAAATTTCGTTAAAGATTTGAATGGAAAAGGCGGAATTTTGAATATTGATGGACATTGGAACATATCTTTGGTTAGGGAGTGTAAAAGGATTTGTGTTTCAGTTTCTGATGCCCTAAGAATTCAGTCATTCATTGATATCAAGGGACTATTTTACCACTTTCTCCATTTTGATTGGACAAGAATACCCACTTTATTTACTTTGGTCTCCTCTCGAGCTGTCACTCTCTCTCCATTCTCTTCACATCTCTCTTTTTCTCGATTGATTTTCTCTCTCTTCTCTCTCTCTCTCTCTCTCTCTCTCTCTCTCTCTCTCTCTCTCTCTCATCTCTCTCGACGGCCATTACGAATTCTCTCCTTTCTTCTTTCTCTCTCTTCTATTCTCTTTCCCTTTTCTCTCTTGATTAGTTCTCTCTCCCTCATTTCTTGTCTTCTCTGTCCTCTTTTGGTCTCTCGATTGAGAAAGCATAGAAAGAGAGTTTGATGGGGTGGGGTGTATACGATTAGGAAGCTGGAATTAGGTCTAGATTGAGAGCTTAACGCCCAATTTTAGAACATTTGTCTATATCTAGTTTGGGAGGACTATCCATAATACAGTTTGCTATCTAACCTAACTCACTCCCCCTCCCCCCCCCAAAGAAAAAGAACTGAATTTTCCAAGCATAAAGCTTCTGTTTATTTATTTATTTATTTATGGGCATAAAAACTTTAAAATGAAGACATTTTCAATATCAGAATCTAGAGGAGCACACACCACCCGGATTTACCACCTCATTTTTGGATCACCGATGAGCCTAATTTCCAAGATATTATTTTTTTTTAATCATCGTTGTTATTCGGTAATCACGTTGAAATTGATTAAATATGATTCGAATCAGATTTGATTCTTAATGGATAAAACTTTCTTCGTGTCCTTTTTTTTTTTTCATAAACCACCCATATCCATAACTACGTTGAAAATTTGATTTGAGTCGGATTGGATCCTTAAATGATAAAATTCTTCCGATACTTATTTTTATCATCTACAAAATTTAAATCCGAAATTTTATTTAATAGATATCAGTGTTCAGTTATTGGATGACCGTTAATTTCATTACAAGGTATTTTCTTTTTTATCTTGAATTTTGATAGTTAAATTTATTCACATATATCGGAAACGAGACAAATCACAAAAATTAAATAATAAAAAATTTTAAGGTAAATATCTCGTCTCCAAAAACCATGAACCACGAACTCCTTCATACGGATCATTCGGTTGGTATGATGATTACAAAATTGGATCACCATCACAAATCTACATCTTAACTCAAAGTTCGTTGAATCCAAAACGAGAAAAATTTTTCTACTTGAAAATTTTTCGAATCTGTATTCTCACTCGAGAGAATATTTATCTTATTCTCAACTTCTCTCCGGGCAATGTTCAAAGAGTTGTCTCACCCGGAACTCCCTCGATGGAATTAATTTTCACGTAAGCCATGATGGAGAGATATTGGGGGGGAGGTTAAGCGACTTAGGATAATGGATAGAACCCATTACCCATTATCGCTTAATTATGATTTAAATTAAATATAAATTATTTACATTTGGTAAAAAGGGCATATTTTACCTAAGAAAAATTTCTAATTATGGAAACTAACACGAAATCCTAAAATATAATGTCTAAAAACATTGCTGAAAATTGTTTTATTGCCCACTTTTTATTCTGTTTTGATTTTGTCTCAGCCTTGCCTACTTACTGTTGTCAGATAAATCTTGTGAAAAATATGATATAAATTAAAAAAGTATATATGATAGTATTTGATTTTTTATCCAAAAACAAAATGCCTTCTGGAAAAAATTGTCAAAACATTCTTTCCTCGTCATGGTAAATTTGCCTGAGTTTTTTCATTTAAATATCTCAAACTTTAGGATTATAGAGGAGCATCTTGGAACTCATAGAAATTACCAGCAAGCCTTCTCTCTCTCTCTCTCTCTCTCTCTCTCTCTTTCCCCCTTCTTCTTTTGGAGAAGGTCATTCGACTGGGTGAGGGATCATTTCAAATCAAGTGATGTTTTACACATAACTAAAATAGATGGAATTGGATATCAAAATCAAATTGACAGACAACTTAACAAGATTTTTCAACTTTCAACTAGCCCAAGAAAAAGGAGTGTAAAGTATTTTATGTACTGATATCAACTTGGAGGTGTTTGGAAAAATAGAGGATGGGTTGAGAAAATGTTAAGTGGAACCATGATATAATAATTAACTTATTCTGTTTTTTTGGGGGAAAAAATTTATATTTATTTGTGGGACATATTAATTTTTATTTGACAAATTTAGAAATAAAATAAACTAAAAAACATAATTAGTGAAGGAGACGGAGAAGATAATAAATAATTCAGGGGTGGCCCTTATTGGTTAAACATTTGAATTCTCATTATCATATTAAAAAGAGATTTTTATAAGGGGTATACCAGAGATTTGACATTCAAAGAACTTTGTGGTTGACTATGTGAGAGAGAGAGAGAGAGAGAGAGAGAGAGAGAGAGAGAGAGAGAGAGAGAGAGAGAGAGCAAGGCACATGGGATCATGAGGGCATGTGAAGGGAAAGATTATTTTTTTTAATTAAAAAATAAAATTAGAAAATAAGCATCAGCAAGAGCAGAACATGGATCCACACAAGTCCAAAGGTATGCCCCAAATTTTCCAACTAATAAGGTCATGTGAAGACCTTGTTTTTAGGCCAGAATAAAGTGGTACAATTTAGGACCCCACAACCTAGAACTCCAACCCTAGTATGGGAATGTGGTTTTTATTGGGGGGTCCCCTAATTCCCTTAGGGACATACCCAACACCAAAAACCATGAAAGCAACCCCATGACTTCACCATCAAAGAATACACGACACAACAAAAACCTCTAAAGAACCCCCCTCCCCCCAAACTCATCCTCACTCTTGAGCAGAAGTGAGAAATAATGACCAATAGTGACTTGTAACCAATATTGACACAATCATCTTCAGGTGTTTGTTTGTTTTAAATAACTAAAACATTATTTGATTTGATTTTAAATTTCAAACATTGATAATGGAAAATATAATATTCAACATGTTACGTCTCTTTATACTCAAAAAAATTTTACAGGCTTTTGTAGCCGATGAATTTTAGAGACTAAAAAGATAGTTCGATTTGATAATTTTAATGATAAATTCAGTCTGTATAACATTAATTAAATTTGAGTTATACAAAAGGTATGGTCCAAAGCCCCAAATAAGCTCTTACATAATCTTGCAATCGAGGGTTGGTATTGAAAAGGGAAGAGATAATTAAATTGAAACCCTTTTTTTGGCATTGAGTTTGAACAGACCAAACCCTAAAATATTCTCCAGAATCCCAGATGATCAAGCAAAAGTGAAGAAGCTTTTAAAGCATATAGTGTCTAAGGGTTAGCCACAAGACAAGATCATATGCTTGAGAATTAACATTTGTTATGGAGATTACATAAAATATATTCTACTTATGGAAAGAGCAATATGATGCATTCCCTTATTTTTCTGAGTTTATAGTCAATAATATAATTTCAGTTGATTCACAATAAATTGGAGCATTTAAGTGGTCCATGAACCCTAATTTTTTTTTAAGATCGGAGGGAGTTCATAAATCTCTCAAAATTTAGAAATTATTACAAATGTCGTATCATAAAATATTTTGGCCAATGTACTATTGATCACCCCTTCTATTTTATAAATTTCGGATTCGAATATTTCTATATATTAAAATAAAAATCATAAAATATTTTGCTTTTGTTAATATCCTATTTCCCTCTTCTCAAATTTAGAGAAAGAATGAAAAGTTTGGTTAACATTTTATTTAATCTTAATCTGAAAATATTTAGAAATAAGGTATTTATGGATCCTATTATATATATATATATTTTCTCTTATTCACCTTTGCTAATTTAGAAAGAAAATTAAAAAAATTTTACAATTTTCCTCTGGGAAATTAAACCACATTGAAAACAAGATTGTAATGGGAATATTCTTGATGAACTAACTTTTAATTTTTATTTTTGGTGGGATTGGACAAAACCAGGCAAATAGGTTTACTCAAAAAAATAAAAATAAAATCCCCCCACCACTGCAAAGCCATATATGGGCAAATGGTCATCTCCAGAAAAGGAATCCTACCTAACATGTGCATGGAAATTTGCAAATAATGATTTGCAGAAAGAGAAGAATTGTGGTGGTTTAGGTTTGTCTGGATCAAATGTCAAACTTAAGTTTGAAGTTAAGAAAAGATATATGGTAGAAAAAACTGAAACTGTTGACACTTGTTGCTAATAGAAATACTATTTTAGGGTTTTTGTTTATTCTTGGTTGCTTAGGCCTTGGTTTAGGGTAGAACCCTCATATGGAATAGGGTCCTAGGTAAATTGAGCTTGCTCCTATGTTTTTGATTCAAAAATATTATTTTAGGGTTTTTGTTCAATATTTCTTTTTAAGATGTTATAAGATTTGTATAGATATCTGAATTTTGCAGATTCATATATAATTGGAACAAGTTCTGATGTCTTCTTACTGCTTGAAGATTTAATAATGATGACTAGTAATTAAAATTGGATTCTTTCTCACAGTACTGAAAATTTTTTTAGCCATCATTTCTCTGCAACTATGAAGATTCACCTTCTTCATATTCAGAACTTTATAATAAAATATTATTTCCCCCATTACTGGCATAACATTAGCGGATATAGTACAGGTGTGACTGAACAAAACAATGTGATATATTGACGATGAAGTTTTTATCATGAGGTTTTATAGTTAAATACATTAGCAATGGATCAAATTACACCTTTTATCTCCAATGAGCACCTCGGTGCTTGTTTATATTTTCCTTAACTTGAGAGAGAGAGAGAGAGAGAGAGAGAGAGAGAGAGAGAGAGAGAGAGAGACGGAGAGAGATCTCTTTTCCTTCTCAATCTAACATCACTGTCTCATAGTCTGCGCAACCCATGTTCTAGTTTTTAATAAATCTAGCATCGCCATGAGAAGCACAAACATTAAAGCCTATACGTCATTTAACTTGGGGAATTGAATGGCCTTTTTCCTTACAGATTTCATGTCACATTCTCATGAAGACAACAACCATCTCCCTCCCAACTCTTTCCACATCCCTTCCTCATGTGCTCCTCAAGACCTTCATGGTATACCCTCTCTCTCTCTCTCTCTCTCTCTCTCTCCACCCTTTATGGATCTGTCGTTTAAATGAAGCTCACATGCTTGTTTAATGTTGTGGTGGTGTAGGTGTAGCATCTCTCATAATGAAGAGATCCATTTCATTTTCAGGTGCGGAAAGTTGCGAAGAAGAAGCTCAAGGAGATGAAGACTTGTTGTCGGATGACGGTTCGCAACTAGGAGAGAAGAAAAGGAGATTGAACATAGAGCAAGTGAAGGCACTTGAGAAGAGTTTTGAGTTGGGAAATAAGCTTGAGCCTGAGAGAAAATTGGAGCTTGCAAGGGCTTTAGGTCTTCAACCAAGACAAATAGCCATATGGTTCCAAAATAGGAGAGCTAGGTGGAAGACTAAACAACTTGAGAAAGATTATGATCATTTGAAGAGACAGTTTGAAGCTGTTAAGGCCGACAACAATGCCCTTCAAGCTCAAAACAAGAGACTTCATGCCGAGGTAAATTTAGGTTTTCAATTCTACATGATCAAATCAAATAGTAGGGACAAGGAGGGTTTAACATCAACCCATTTGAACACTGAATGATTGAGCTTTTCAAGCCATTTTCCTCTCATTTTTGGGCCTTTTTTTTTTTTTAGTTTGTGAAGTTTATTTGTTTCCTAGTTTTTTGTGTATCTATGCTACTCATTGAATATAACTTGAATTCCTTCCGATTAAACACGTCCTTTGATGGGTACAATGTAAGTATTTCATGATATTCAAACAATTGTTTGAATGTTTCATAAAAGAATAAATCCTTCATTCAATGAGCACTGAATTTTGTCTTTGTACTTCAATTCTTAAATTTCACAAGCACCACTTCTCTTGATGCTTGGTGCCTTGCTCTGCAGCTATTAGCTCTAAGAAGTAGAGAATCCAATGGAATTGTGCACATCAACCTCAACAAAGAGAATGAAGGTTCTTGGAGCAACGGAAGTGAGAACAGCTATGATGTGAAAGAATTTCCAAGGACAATACCATTAGATACCCCTCTGTCTTCACACCCAACAAGTGCACCTCTCTTCACGTCATCTTTCAGACCACCAAACATGACTCAGTTTTTAAGGACAGATCTGCAATGCCAAAAAATGGATCAAACAGTTCAAGATGAAGGCTTGAGCAATGTATTCACCGGCATCAATGATCACTCAAATTTTTGGCCCTGGTCAGAGCAGCAAAATTTCTATTGAAACTGAACTCAAATTATTCCAAGTAACACAATGCCCACCATGTATTTCTCACCCTCCCTCCCTCTCTCTCTCTCTCTCTCTCTCTCCAAATGACTCAGGTGAGATTAAGACACAAATTTATCTAGGGTCCTTTTCCATTACTTAGCATTTCTTTTGATGTTTTTGGGACGTAGATTTGGTGTATAAAATTTTATTATATGCATTTTAAGACTCTTATCGGGCTGAAGCTCCGCCCATGAAAAATAATAAATATTAAAGTATTTTTTATCTTATTTTATTTAATTACCGTAATCATTTTAATATACTTAAGTCAAGCAACTAAAGTATTATGATAAAAATTATTTCGGTTAATTAGTAATTGTCATATTTGATACTGATACATAGTATATTTCTTTTTTAATTTTATATTGATACATAATGTTTTTTCTTTCCTTGATAATTTCTTATGATATGGTGAGATATGTTTTGGTGGGTCGGATGTTTTGAAATTTGAGTTAAATTAGAGCCTGCCAACTAGCGAGTGGGGTTTGCAGCTCCTTGTAAGTCAGCATGTGACATGGGGCCGTTCATGAAATAAAAATGGATTCTCTGCCCTTTGCATTTCTCAATAATTTACTCTACTTGCTGCTTTGGAATCATAAGTTTGTACGATGAGGGCTTTGTTTTTTCTTTTTAATTTTTTCTTCTTCTTTAAAAGCTTGGATAGTGTGCTCCGGAGAAAGTTCCTGAGTGATGATGATGACGATGCTGATGATGATGAAAGAGTGCAGCACCCACCACAGGTTGTGTTACACCGATTCTGGCCGATTCGCTCAAGTCTTTATTTTTTTCTTAATTTAATTTAATTTGAACCATATTTAATAAAATTTAATATTAATAATTTATATTAAAAAAATATTCTATGTTACATCTCTTAAATATTTCGATTTAATTTTTAATATTCATAATATTTGAAAATAATAATTATTTTATTGAGCGGATTTATACTATAAATTTAACTTATGTATTTATATTTAGAATAATGACTGAGTTGCATATTATATATATATATATATATATATATATATGTAAAAAAGAAAAGAAATATGGGTATAGGATGGATAAGCAAATCTAATTGGGTTTAGTAAAGAATGATAGGGAGAAAACGAGGATTGGAAACGAAAACACACATTCCAAGGGAAAAAAGCCAAACAAAAAGGAGAAAATGAAAAGAAAAAAAGAATTTAAAAACTATGAAGCACTGTAAGAGAAAATAACAGTGTTTCATTTGAAGAAGGGGGCAGTGGTAAAATGCCATTTGTCTTGATTTTTGTGGGTGACATTAGTAATGCTCCTGCTGACAAGGGCAAGGTATCAAACTGTGTACGTCCTACACTCGCTGGAGGATCCATGTGACCCACTGCCATCCTCTCTCTCTCTCTCTCTCTCCTACAACTTTTTTAGGTGCTGCGGATGTGACATACTATTTTCCCATGTGTTTCACTGATGTCTGGGTTGGTTTAACTAAAAGCATTCAAGGTCAAACAGGATTTGATTTTTTTTTTTTATTTTTCTTTAATATAATTCAATTTAAATATTTATTCCTAATATAATTTTTTCTACTCTTAAACTTTAAATTCAAAATTTAATTAAATAAATTTAATAATTTATCCTATTAAATCATCTATCTAATTGATCCCCTTGGTTTTGCTTCCATCCTTTAAAGCCTACTTGCTCCCCTCGCTGGCTTAACAACTGCCAAACCTAGAACAAGCACCAAAACAAGCACCAAACCCCCCCCCCCCCCCAAAAAAAAAAAAAAGAAAGAAAAACACCAAAAGGTCTACCCTTGTTAAGGACTATATGTAATTTTTTTTATTTGATATTCAAATATCAAAGTTTCATAAAAAAAAATAACTTATAACTCATAAAAAATAAAAAAGAAAATTACATTAAATGAT
The DNA here is from genome assembly GCA_033439265.1 of Dillenia suffruticosa. Taxonomy (NCBI): domain Eukaryota; kingdom Viridiplantae; phylum Streptophyta; class Magnoliopsida; order Dilleniales; family Dilleniaceae; genus Dillenia; species Dillenia suffruticosa. The sequence goes on along the minus strand of JAVTVX010000029.1, from coordinate 3,183,180 downwards.
ACCGAATGATATAGAATTCTCGTATTCTAGAACTTGAGTTTAAGAGAATAAGAAATATATTATTATTGTCTGATCGATCTCTCTTGTATTGAAAAAAAAGAAAAAAAAGAAAAAAAATGTGTTTATGTGTTGTTATATCAAGCCAAAATATAGGTAGATGGAGAAAATGGAAAATAAAATTGACACCCCATTTTGGAACATTTTGCCCATACATCAAATCTCTCTCTACATTCCCTCTTTGCTCCACCGAATTTGGATAGAGGAACCCACTCCATCCCACTTTATATTTGAATTTTTTTTTTTAAAATAATAATAAAATTATCAAGTTAGAACTTTTGATTTATTAAAACATGTTTAGGCTTAATTTTTAATAATTGAAAATTATTCTGGCTGGCTCATCTGTCTGCATTGATGGACTGATCTTGTTGGTTTTATTGTTAAACAAATTGTTCTCCTTAATTATGTTGCTTAAAAAATCATGAGACACTGTCAAACTTTGTTTGGCAGAAAAAACAAAGGAATGGGCTTAGTTTTTGTTGCATCCATATAAATGGTCAAGCAGCTTCGATTCCCTCTCAATGCCATAAACATACATTACAAGGAAAAAGAATATTTGGACTAAGGGCACCCCAATCAATTTTTCCATACCTCATGATTATCTATCAAACAAAACAGAGGTGAAATTAAATGCTAAATTCGATTTGAATCGAATTATCAGGTTAGACAGTTAAAGAGTAAAGTTATCATGATATGTGTTTTCTCCGTACACAATACTTCAATTCAAAATCTTATTTAAAGAGTATTAGTAACCAAATACTCGATCAACTAGACATTGATACCCCAGTTGTGATGCTAGTAAAATTTAATGGCAAAATCATTTACTATCATTTCGATAATTTTTATTGGCCGAATTACATTAACTAAGTACTTAAGGTTTATTTAATTTTATATTAAGTCATATCAAACACAAATGAATTAGCATAATTCTTGGGATGTTTGTAATTATGGTGACAAGAACATGATACAAATGGATTAAGGGGAATCATTAAAAAAAAAAAAAAACAATTTATTGGAGAAATAGTGTGTAGAGCACATGCTTCTGTGATGAGTCAACTGCAAAAATTGTTAAACATTATAGGTAACATTTCCACTTATCTGGTAAAATGATTTTGGGAAAGTTAAATTTAATTGACATCAAATGTATGTTTCAATAATAAAAAATATATATTTATTAATATCCTATGAATCCAAGTCCTTTTTTTATTTTTAAAAAAAAAGAAATATAGATTTTTATTTAAAAAATTTATATTTAATAAAATCCTTTATTGTAATAAAAAAATATTTGATAAAATAGAAATATTTTGAATGAAACTAGGGTTTTCCTAAAGAAATTGTGGTTGGCGAATTATTGCACTATACTCACAGACAATTTTTTTTTTTCTAATGAAATTATAAACTCAGTATATTAGTCTTGCAAAAGATTGAACTCAAAATTTAAGATCAAGACCCAATTTTTTGTTGTTGCTGAAGTTGTAAACTCAATAGATTTCACTAAAACCCTAAAATTTTTGAATTATTATTTTTTAATTGTGGTGATGATGAAGTGTGTCTAGAGATGGGTTTAGGGTTTTGGGGAGAGAGAGACATTGAGAGAGAAGATGATTGGCCGCCATTGGGACAGGAAATGAAGTGAGCTGTATCTGCACGGTCGGGTGAAGAAGAGGAGACATGTACCAAAATAACCCAGAAAAAAATTTCTTTCAAAACAACCTCAACCGAAAAAAATTTCTCCAAATAACCAGAATTTGTCGGGAGTTGGAGACGCGACACACTGTGTCGCGTCTTCAACCTGCGATAATGTCCCGAGAGAGAGAGAGAGAGGAGTACACGGGGGGAGGGAGAGAGGGGAGGAGAGCGGCGGGCAGGGGGGAGGGAGGAGCGCGGCGGGGGTGGCGGGGGGAAGGAGAGAGAGGGGAGGACCGGGCGGGGTGCAGAGGGGGGAGGGAGAGAAAGAGGGGAGGGCGTCGGGGGGTCCGCCGGGGGAGGGAGAGACAGAAAGAGGGGAGGGGGGAGGGCGGCGGGCGGTGGAGGGGGGAAGGAGAGAGAGAGGGGAGGGGTGCCTCCTCCCCCCTCTGCCCCCCGCGGCCCTCCCTCTCTCTCCCTCCGCCCCTGCTGTATCTCTCTCCTCCCCCCTCCGCCCCCCCGCGGTCCTCCCTCTCTCTCCCTCCCCCCTCCGCCCCCCCGGCGGCCCTCCCTCTCTCTCTCCCTCCCCCCTCCGCACCCTGCCGCGCCCCTCCCTCCCCCCGCCGCTCTCCTCCCCTCTCTCCCTCCCCCCCCGCGTACTCCTCTCTCTCTCTCTCTCTCGGGATATTATCGCGGGTTGAAGACGCGACACAGTGTGTCGTGTCTCCAACTCTTTACAAATTCGGGTTATTTGGGGAAATTTTTTCGGTTGGGGTTGTTTTAAAAAAAAAAAAATTTTCTGGATTATTTTGGTACATGTCTCGAAGAAGAGAGGTATTACTTTTTTTAATTATTGCATTCAATATTTATTGAAATTTTTCAATCAAAGTGAAGGTATAACAGAATTTTTATGGAATTTGCAACTTTGTAACCAAAATTTTGTAGGTAGGAAAGTAAATGCTTGCGAATGATGGAGGTTAAGATTTTTTTTTTTAATTTTTAAAGGAGGTGTAATTAAACAGATTCGAATTAGAAAAGGAAATATGGAAATGGGAAGAGTCTAAAGCTTCAACCATCCTTGAGGTACTAAAGCAGGTTAAGATCAGAACACCAAAATATGCAATCGTGTGATGAGTGCAAAATGAACTATTCTTTTGCCTTTTACATAGGAACATCAAAGTAACCAGCGTCTGAAAACTCAGTTGGTTCAGGAACTGATACCCATTAATCATGATCAAGAGTTCGATCCCCATGGGAATGAAAAAATCAGCACTGAGAGATCTGTCCCCTTAATTGGTCCCTGCAAGCGATCGACTAAGATATTGGATTGATGACCTAATCATGATACCAAAAAAAAAAGAAAAAGAACACCAAAGTAACCTGCCCCACTCGATGGGCTTGTTTTTATTTGTAAGTTGGGCCAAGCTTGGGATTTCCAGCTCAGCCCATAAAATATAGAAAAGAATATTCCTCGGGCCAACCCACTCGGCCCGGCATCACGTATTGTTTAGTAAAGTTAGCCTAATTGGATTTTTTTTTTTGGGAGGGGGGGTTGAGCTTGGTATTTACACTTTCATCAAAAAGTTCCTAAAGAGACAACTAACGGTCACATTACAACCCCTTCCGTAATCTCATAATCGAGATTCAAATATCATGTGATAAAAAAAAAAAAAAAAACTTTCATCAAAAGTTTGGCGCATTTATTAGGTGGGCCGACCCAAAAAAGAATGGCCCGACTATGGGCCTTTTAAACTCATAAACATGAATTGAAGGAAAAAAACAACACTAATATTGGATCGGTTTAAATATAATTACAATAATATTATGTTCTCAATTTTTACGGTTCCTAACCCCTCTTTCTCTCTCAGTAGAGAATTGTTGAAAAATTTGTAGTGTGTCAAAAAATTCACACATGCCAACCGGTTCAATAAAAGAGTTTCACACTGAGTGATCATTACTTCCCTCCACACACACAGCATTCAATAGTTACTGAAAGAAAATTTTTAGCTGAAAAACTAAGAAAGACCCTAGTTTAAAAACAAAAGGAGTCAATTCAAATATGAAACAAACCTAATATTCATATTGAACCTTCACATGTTGGTCATTGAACACAATCTAGCATTGGTGTAAATCAGGGATGATGACTTGCACAGCAACAAAGGAACAATTTTATGAGCTAGTTCAGTATGATGAACATGGTAAGCTGATCGAAGCATAGAAACCACACTAACTTAAACGTGTAAAATTTTAGAGACTGTCTCACTCTCTCTCTCTGCCCAGCTACACTGTGCACAAGGAGAAGTGACGAATCAGAGGCATCGATCTTGAAGACACTCATAATCAGAGGCATATGCAGTAAACAACCCGAACAGAGTAAAGCCTACCATATGTCAAGAAGTTGCCCCTCCTGCTGCATCAGCACAACTCTCCACCCTTTTGAGCAAACATCTGTCTCAACTACAAAAGGCTTGGAAAAGTCTGGCAATCTCATTATAGAAGCTGAACTCATAACTTTTTTGAGTTTCTAAAATGCTACATCAGCTTCAGTATTCCATTTGAAACTATTCTTCTTGAGCAAGTCATTTAGAGGTCTTGCTATAATTCTATAGTGCTTAATAAACCTTCTGTAATACCCCATGAGTTCTAAAAAACCTCTCAAGGCTTTGACAGATTCAGGAATTGGCCAGGCCACTATACACTCAATCTTCTGATCCTCCATTTTAACTCCATCTCCAGTGGCCACATGACCCAAATATTCCACTTGTTTTTGTGCAAAAATACATTTTGATATTTTAGCAAAGTGTTGATTCTGCCTGAGTAGGGAAATTACTTCCTACAGGTGTTGTGTATGAGTTGCTAAATCAGTGCTATACACTAGGATGTTATTGAAAAACACAAGGACAAACTTCCTAATGTAGGCTTGAAAAATATGGCTCATCAGAGACTGGAATGTGGCTAGTGCATTGGTCAAACCAAAAGGCATTACAAGGAATTTGAAGTGACCATGATGAGTGTAGAATGTAGTCTTTGGATTGTCATGAGGTCTGACCCTAATCTGATAGTAACCAGACCTTAAGTCAATTTTTGAAAACACTTTGGATCCATACAATTCATCCAACAGTTCATCAATATTAAGAATGAGATATTTGTCCTTGATAGTTTGGTTGTTGAGCTGCCTATAGTCTACACAAAATCTCCAAGTGTTGTCATTCTTTTTTACCGATAAAACAGGTGAAGCAAAAGGGTTTTTACTAGGCTTAACAATGTCATTACTTAGCATATCTTGCACTTACTTTTTTATTTCAGACTTTTGGGAATGAGGAAACATATATAGTTTGAGTTTGAAAGGTTAAGATTCAGGTTTTAACTCTATTGGATGGTCATGGTATCTTTCAGGAGGTAAAGAAGTAGGTGTTTGAAAGACATCCTCATATTGTTTCAGCAACCTTTTTATTTCACCAGGTGTTTCTATCTCACTCTCTCTTTTACTGAATTCAATGGAAGCACATGCTTGTAACTGCTGCTGTCTAAATGCTCTAATCTCTTTTCCTCTTACTAATTTCATCTTGGGTTCTTGTATGTTACCTTCTAAAATCACTTCCTCCTTTCCTCTAGAAAACTTGACTTGTAGTTGCTTGAAATCAAAGATAATAGGACTGAAATGGTACATCCAATCTCCCCCTAGTATCACATCCCACTTGTCTAAGTTAATTACCCTCAAGTTGAATGAGAAAGCATAGCCTTGTATTTTCCATTTTATATTATTAACTTCTGTAAAACTAAAAACTACACTTCCATCTGCTATAACAGCATGCAGGGGTGTAGATAATTCAGCCTTCAATTGCAATTCTGGTATCATTCTTTGATTCAAGAAACTATTCTTACTACCAATATCGATCAAGATAGCTATTGCAATTGTATTCATTATCCGCTGGAGTACTATGGTCTTCCTATTTAAGGCATCTGATAAGGTGCAGAGGGATATATCTACATACTTACCTACAGGGTCCTCCAATTCCTCATGTGTCTCCTCTTCTGCAGAATGTTCCTCTCCTATAGTTTCTTTTGCCAATGTTACATTCAATCCCTTTACTTTGCATTGGTGGCCTAGGTTGTACTTTTCTCCATATTTGTAGCATAATTGGTTGTTTCTTCTATGTTGAATCTCCTGGAAGGTTAGCTTCTGTGGAAAAGCTCTTTCTCCCACATTCAGATTCGGACTCATTTGTATTGTGGTAGGTTGTTTTTCTGCAGGGAAGTTTACTCCTTTTTCTTTACTCAAACTTCTTTCATTTGTAGCTCCCACCTTGTTCCAAGAAGTGAGTATCCTACCTCTTTTAGTCATTTCTAATGACTATTCTTGCAACACAGCAACTTTGAATGCCTGCATCAAGGTGGTAGGTTTCATCAATCTGAGCATAGGCTTGATCTCCTCTTTGAGTCCACTGATGAAACTGGATATGAAATAAGACTCTATCAATCCAGGATTTTGGATTAGTATCAGAGACCATAGCTCTTCAAACCTCTCTTGATACTCTATAACCGAACTCATTTGCTACAACTTATTGAACTCCTCTATCTCATCTTGTACATTTTATCTAATCTTCGACATAATAGTTTGGAGAACTCTTCCCACTCTAACATTCCTCTTGCCATTCTTATGCCTTGATGCCAAATGTCAGCTCGATCTTTCAGGTAGAACTCTACTATTTCCATCCATAAACTGCGTGGGATATGGTAGATCATGAAAATTTTATGACATTTTCTTATCCAAGATCGACGATCTTCAACTGAAAAGGTGGGTAACTCAATTCTTGGATGATTTGGTATTGAAATCTTAGGATTATTTTCTCTTCTAGTCGGTTCAGCATCAGTCTTCCTTCGATGCCCCCATTAGAGTAGGTAACAAAGAAGGAAGTGGACTCTTATTTGCCTTAGATTCTTCATCTCCATCTTTACATATCTTTCTTGAAAGGGATAGAATTTGAGCCTCCATTTGCATCATGAACATCTCCATCTTCTTGTCCAATTGTTCCTTCAACTGCTCTTGTGCTACATGTAATTCTTGAATCTGTATCTCCTGCTTTTTGTTATGTTCTTCCATGGTTTTCAATCTTGTTCCTTCTGCCATAGTTGGGTGAACAATATTAGTAGCCAAGGACGTTGATGCTCTGATATCACTTTGTTACAACCTTGGTGGAATGTTGACTGAAGTTGAAGAAGTGAGTCGACTGCAAGAAGTTTGAAAATAAACTAATTTCAATAGTTTAGTAAACGACTCTATAGAGCTGTAAGGAGCTTATCTATGATAGTATAAGGGAGAAGACTAATAGAACAGGTAGAGAAGAAGTAGAGAGAAGCTTGAAAAAGGAAAGAGAAGAGAAAGAGAAGAGAAGAGCAAGAAGAACTGAATTATTCTCAAGTATTTCCACACATTTTCCATCGCAGGTACAGGTCATATACTCTTTTTCTTAACTAGCTAACTAACTCCCAACAGTTGCTTAACTTCTTGCTAACTGAATTTTATCATCATTCCTGAGCTACATTCTTGTATGGACTGCACAATTGCATTCTTTAACATCATGTTCTGACACTCTGCTGGAAAAGAATTTAACAAATTATTGTAAGAAATGTCAAGCACCCGTAGCCTGTTAAGTCTACTCAGTGAAATTGGAAGTGGGCCACCAATTTTATTCAAATGGAAAGAGTACCGATGGAAGTTGGGATGATTCCAGTAAGCTCCATGTCATGGTGATTGATGCTAGCAAGATTTGGGAAGGCACACAAACTCACCTGGTCAATCTCCTTGCCTGCAAAAGTACCCACTTAGTTAATTTCAGTGACACTTCTTTATTGCAAGTTATGCCATACCATTCCGCATGATTTTGGACTGCTCTTCTCTGTTCAGGTCCAAGAATTGATGCTGAGAAAGCCTCATCCTCTGACAATGAACTGCACTCTTGAATTCACCAATTTAGAACCAGTAGCAGCTGGAAAAATAAGAAGCTGCAATTGCCAACACAATCCAAAGGACTGCCCTTGTGGAAATGGAGAAGCGAACCATACTTTGTTTTTTGTAGCTTGATAAAATTCAACTATTACTTGAAAATTTACCTTGAAATATTGGTTTTATTGCAAGAGTTTTTCTGACCCATAAACTGCACAACAGTCACGCCTCAAGTTTTCAGGTTCACACAAAACAGGGGGAGGAAAACAAATGAAAACCCCTTCAGACTACAACAAATAAACCATGCTGAACTATCCACAGTTATCCACAATTCTTCCGCTATCGCATCAGCAAAATGAATTTCAGACTTCTGTCAAAGCCACAAGGTAATTTCCGCAGACCCTCTCTAGGCCTTTACTATCATGTTAGAACTGGCTATTGCTTCATCGGTTGGTCAATACACAGACGTCAGTTATGTGCAAAATTTAGAGGCCTGACCCTGTCCAATTCTTCCAGAAGTGAGGGATTCTCAATATTTCATCGTGGAGAAAAAGGGCACGGGCACAAGAGGTGAGGATTATATTTGGCATGTCATATATTATTTATCACAAAAATTAGAAAATAAACTCAGAATTCAGAATGGACCAGAAAACAAGTGTTTTGATTATTTACCCAAGCGAGTAACCGAGAAAGGACAAAATTAAAGGTTCAGACGGGAGCCTGAACTCTTAAAGTAACCATTCACCAATATAGACTTTAACCATGGATCCAAAGTCATACTAGGGTGTGTTCATTCATTTCCGTACCATGACTTTCTCACCATCTTAGCTGTGCTGCATGATTCATAAATTCCTCAAATAGAATAAACATTTTTCATGGTCTGAAATGTATAATACTATATAACATTTGGAAACAATTGAATCCTTACAGGACAAATAAAAATTACACATTATTTTCGGACTTTATTTTTCAACAATGAATTCTTCAATTTCTATTCCAGTATGGCGGGCACCACCTTGTTCCCTCAGCAGAATGTCATCTCCAATTTTGAGTGAAGTCACTGGGATTGCTGTTTTCGCTGATCCATTTCCTACAAAGAAAGCAGATGGTCAGAATTGGTTCCGACTGAGAAAATTTACCATAGCAACATATGCCAGTTCATCAAACCTTGTGAAGGAGAGACTAAAGCAACTGTTTCAGCATTTTGAAGAAGAATGCTGTAGGAAGTTTGCTCATCCAAATATTTCTGACAAAAAGATGTTCATGTGAGAAGTAACCCATCAAACACCATTCATCAATGAATTTGCATTGAATATTATGTTGTCCAAGTTTTATATATGTGTTATATATCTGGAAGTCAAAAGCAGCAGGCAGACACCAAGCACAAACAAACACGTGAACATGTAAACACATCATATCATTCTCTGATAGTAGTTCCGCTCCTTAATATCTTCTCTTTTTGTTTGTCTTAGTGACTAAGCTGCCACAGATTAGACCAATTAATCTAAATCAACTAAAAAAAATGATCCAACTTTCAAAAATTTAATCTACAGAATCTCTTACCAGGAGGAAACCAAACTTTAGATTAACTACACAAACACATAATCAAACATTAAAATTTCCAAACACATTACTGTCCCATTAGTGGTCCTCACAAGAGTTCTCAAAATCTATCTTCTCCATATTAGTCTTTCATACTTTGTACCTCAAAACTGTCATTACTGAATAATCAAATTAACTAAAAAATAGATCTAACGTATAAAAATTTAATCAGCATAATCTCTTACCAGGAGAAATTAAACTTTAGATTAACTACACGAACACACAATCAAACGGTAACGGCTCCAAACACATTACTGTCATATTAGTGGTCCTAAAAAGAGTTCTTCTCAAAATGTGTATTCTCCACGTTAGTCTTTCATACTTTGTTCTTCAAAATTGTCTACTAAAAATCAAATTAATTAAAAAAATGGTTAAACTCATAAAAATTTAATCTGCATAGTCTCTTATCAAGAGGAAATGAAATCTTAGATTAATTAAGCAACACAAGGTCAAACACTAACGGTTCAAACACATTACTTTCACATTAATTGTCTTCACAAGAGTTCTTCTCCTGACTTCTCCATACTAATCTTTCATTTTTATTTATTTTTTGGTTCTCCAAAAGTGTCTTTGCTAAATAATCTGCTACACATAGCTCCAAATTTAACTGAAGACCTTCAACATACCTAAGTTACACTATCCGATAAATGTCGCACTGATCACCTTGAGCATCGAGTTCTTTCATGCCACTAGTTATTTATGTATATTTTGGCCCCATCAAATTTCCTTTGCCCATAGTAGCAGTAGTAGTAAATGGTAACAAAAGTGATGATTCTAAATAAAGGGACCGATAATATATGAATACAAATATAACCAAAAATAAATAAATAAATAAAAAGACAGAATTTTACAAACCTTTGCCTCAACAAAGATGAGAGGCCTAGTCTCTATTTTAACACGTCCAACAATCGCTGCTCGTTGCTGACCGGTTTGATCTACCACAAGTACCTCTTTGCCCGCTTTCAACTCTGAAAGATAGCAAGTTTTCCCCCCTGGAGCTGCAACGTAGGCATGAACTGGCCCCTATGCAATTCCAAGCAACTATGTTAGTGCTTTGCAAAAAAGTGATTAAAAAGAAGTAGCACAAACTCCACTGGGAATCGTCAGAACTCTTGCATGTGCATTGAGACGCTTCATTGACAAATTACAAGTAGAAGTCACCAGCTGTTTTCTACCACATAGAACATTGCAATCTAGCACAGTCTTTCTAGTTATGGCTATGCGATTCATCACATACAATGGAGATCACCAATCAAATTAAAGATAGACTAGACTTAGATCCCCTTTTCTTCCTTGACAATGGACATCCAAACATTGAATTTCGACTTTTCAGAAAACAAAGTAATGTCACCTAGGCAGATAAGGAAAAAATACTTAAAAAAATAAGAGAAGAAAAATAAAATCAACATGTTGAAACTTTGCACTTCAACTTTTGATTCAAGGCAGCACTCAAAATATATAAAGAGTTAAATGAGCTCTGCAGGTAAATCGCAATGGCAGTATGACGCCCTATAAATTCTTGTAGAAACTTAGTTGTCAAAATTGCAATCTTGATATTGACCTAGATGAACAAGGACAAAATTACTAAACATTACTATCAAGTTCAAAGAAAAACTTACGGCATTGACTCGAAAAGGCCTACTTGAAATGTAATTTGATTCCAAGCATTCAGAATGAACCAGAAATAGCCCTCTTGCAAAGGATCCAACCTATGAAAGATGACACTTACAGCTACATCATAAGTTTGACAATTAATGACCAAAATAAGCCACAGAAACAAGACCAACCAAAAGTCCTTCACCAGGTCTCATTAGACTACAGAGATCCACGCAGACACGATCACCCATTCCAGCTACTTCAATTTGAGTAATAGTGGCTTTGGTCAAACACAATTGACTCCTTATTTCGTCCCTTCTGTCAAAATAGCCCTGACGATATTACCCACAATAAGGAGCAGTACATCATGTTTAAAGAAGTCACATGACAAGTGAAATAACCTTCAGCTCAAGAACAGCTGTAACATCCTCAACTTTCAAGACAACTCCCCCAAGGCCTTGCTCCAAGGCCTGAAAAGATGATTATGAGTGTGTGCAGAACTTGCATAAGCCACTCTTAGATTCAGTGGTTTGTGGAAGCAATGTTCTATGGACTGCTGACAAAGTACCTCAAGGAAAACTTGAGCATCCGATGAAGTTCCTGAAACAGCAAGCACAGTTTTTTGACTGCCTTGGAATGCTGCAACAATATTCTCTGCAGGTATCACCTAAGAAAGAGATAATAAGAAACAGATTTGGAACAAAAATGGAAAGAGAGCTATATTTGGTAACAAAGGAAGAAGCTAATCGAAGTTCTCAAGCAAATACATATAACATTATCAAGTAACAACTACCAATGTTGCCGAGACATCATCAAATATCAAATTATACACAATCTTATCAATGAGAGTTTTTCCGAAAAGGATAGCAACAGGCGTACCTGCCAATCTAGCAAATTGATAATGATATGTGGTGCCTGCTCATCTTGGGGGCGTAGCTTTTGTAAATGTGGAGGAGAAGAAATCTCAGAAAAGGTGGCAACTTTTCTATTCTCATTGTCAAAAAGCTCTCCTTCTTCAAGAAAGAGAGGATTTATTAACGCCATTGCTGTAAGTCTCAACAAAATTGTGATAACAAAGAACCAAGTCAATTTTCCAATACTCTCAGTATAAGCGCCATCATTAAAAAGAAAAAAAAAAGAAAAATTATTCATGGTAGATTATCAAGATGGAATTAGGATTATAACATTTCAGGCAAAGAATTGTGCATTAACCTGTACATAGGAGATTTCCTAATAGGTAGGCTAGTGAGTGCATGTTGGGTTGAGTGGGTATATTAAGAAAGGCGGAAGGTGGCATTGGAAGACAGAACAAAACCACATAATTCTCCTTTGTAATAATACAAGGATCTAATTTCATCAATGAAATACAGGTGTTCTAATATCTAGCGCTGTCTAATTTCATCAATGAAATTCTTGCAAGAAACAAAGTACAGACTAAGGAAAGAAAAACCCTAAACCTTGATAACAAAACATGAAGAATGAAAAAGATAACAAGAAAACCTTACAAGACCATTCATGAGCTAGATGTTTATGGTTTGAAGAAAAGATGAAAGTGTTCCATCCTCTCTCTACTGCAGCCGTCATAACTTGTTTGCTCTCCGTCCATATCCAAACCAACTTCCGTGATTGCATAGTCGCTGGTGAAGTTGAAGATGAACAGAATACCACAATTGAATCGGTATTCAATAGTTCTCTCCTTCTATGAATTGAAATTATGAGTCTTGATTTCAATCTACACTTATCGTTCCGCAGAAACCCTAACAACACAATTAAAAAAACGAATCAATATTGAGTGCCCTAAATCACTGTTTGAGAGAGAGAGAGAGAAAGAGAGAGGGAGAGAGAGAGAGGAACCTGAATCCGAAGCCAATAACCATTTGGGGAAAGTCACCGGAGAAGCAGAGGATAGCAAGGCCATTAACTAAATTAGAAGTGGGTTTAATTATGAATACAATGAGAGAGTGTCCTTTAAGATGGTTTAGAGATATGTAATGAAAATTCAAAGACCTAATTAGGAGGAGTGAGATTTTAAATATAGGTGATTTAGTAAAATATCGGAATGGATTAAGAGTGTTATGACACCCGGGTCGAACTCGGGTATCATAATATCCGAGCTCGAGCTCGAGCTCGACGTACTTTAGGTGAGCTTGAGGTCTAAAGTACATCGAGCTCGAGCTCGAGCTCGCCGAGTTTGTATTTTTCGAGCTCGAGCTTGAGCTTGAAGTGTCGTCGGGTGTCATCGGATAGTGTCGTCGGGTAGTATTATTGAGTGGTATAGATAATATATTTAAAAAATATACCTAAAAATATAATTTTATATATAATTTTTTTTAAAATATATATATATATATATAATTATATATAAAATTTATTTTTAAAAAAATTAAAATATTTCAGATAGCTCGTCGAGCCTTCGAACTCGACACAGTTGGGCTCGAGCTCGAGCTCGATACCCAGCTACCCGAGCTCGAGCTTTGACCGGGTAGTGTCACGGGTACCTGTGACACTACCCGGTGTCATTAACAACCCTAGAGTGGACTATTAAAAATTTGAATGTAAATTATCTATAAAGATTTAAATATCAAAATTTAATTAAGAAAATAACTTTAGATAACAATAAATAGCGTAAGAAAATTCGAATAAGTTGAATTATTGTTCTTATTTTTTTAAGTTTCTATAAATAATTTATTTTTACTTCTCATCTTTTATTATTTTTATTATTTACGTTTTTAGTGTTATTTTTTTTTTTTACTTTCAAATTTTAATTTTAATTTTATATTTATTTTATTTTTCTCTCTCTTGTATTGATTCCTCGAACAAAAACCCAACTATGCCCTCACTATGTTGTATAAATGGTCAAACACCATCTCCTTTGTTTCGTGAGAAAAAAAAATGGCTTCTGCTTCCATGGCCCCTTTCAGAGGATACAAACCCCTGGTTATTTTGATTACTGGAATGATGTCTCTGCTCACTTTTACTGCTAATGGAGGTTTAGATGTGAGCTGGTCTACTTGTCCCTAGATCATTTTCATTTTCTTTCATTATGACAGTGCGATTGACATGGAGTTTGTTTTTGTTGTTATTCTGATCAGTTTCACGGAAGTAGGCTGTATGATGCACCAAACTGGATAAATCATGGTGGAGACTTGCTCAACAGGAGATATGCCGCAAAGGAATGCAAGATTAGCCCTCAAACCGTTTCAAACCTGCGGTTAAAGTGGACATTTGATGCAGGAAGAGATATTACTGCAACACCTGCGATATATGATGGCACAGTTTATTTTCCGAGCTGGAATGGATTTATTTATGCTGTTAAAGAATCCGATGGCACCCTTGTGTGGAAACAGAGCGTGCAGGAGTTAACTGGTATATAAATAAGCTTTTATATTAGCTAAAGTAAATAAATAACCATCTATTGAAGAATGATAATCTTTACATTCATATAATTTTATAAAACTATCTTATGCTTTTTTTCCTATGCTTAATGGCGAAAGGTTTATGACTATTGAGTGAACTAGGTGTCTGCTGTTACAGTAGATGATGATCATCTTGAATAAATGAATATGAGTTGATATATCTTTTAATCAAATAGAGTGATGGCCAATGTAAAGGCAGAGAAGCGGTAGAGGAGATGATTAACAACTTTAATGATCAGCAAGCATGCTCATTCAAGGATTATGTGTCGCTCCAAGAACTCTCATGAATCCTTTTTATTAGTCATGTCATCTTAATTCTTATATTCATCGTTGAAAAAGTAAAAGCCCGAGAACTTTGTACAACATCCATATGATTGAAAAATTTGTGTATCAGTGGCGTCAGGCGCGCTTCTAAAAATCTTTTGAAAGAAGATAATAACTATCTGCAATTTGATGGGATCTTGACTTCATGTACTTGTTGATCCTTTAGGCTCATTATTTATTTGTTTTCCTTATTTTCATTCCATCCAACTTTAAGTACAGCAGTTAGATAGGCCAGCCCTGCATGAATGCAATGCCGGGAAATAAGTCAAAACGTAATAGTCTATGGCATGATGTTAAGATCCAACGCAATGTCCTTCAGTGTTCTTAAAATATACTCCGAACAAACAGTTATGTAGCACGTATTCTATTAGAAGCCTAGCATGTAGAAATTAATTAAAATTATTACCACAGGTATATTCCAAATTCTTATGGGCTTAATTTATGTTTGTATTATTCTTGTGCAAAACACAGATTAGACCTAATTGAATTTTCATAACAAAAAGGTCAGATGCAACATCATTACCGGAGAGTGACCCTAATTATCAGCTTGGCTCAATACCCAAAAAAAAAAAAAGAATGATCAAGGCGACTAGTCTGGCTAGTTGATTGCCTATATAAAGTGGTCTAATACATCCAAAGAACTCTAGGAATCCAATCCTACAAAAATGTATCTTCATAAACATGGTAAACGCAGCTTGAAAATGATAATAAAGTATTTAGCAGGAAAAGGGTGTCCTACGGTTGAAATGAATTATTCTGGCAAACATGGCTGGGCATTTTCAATTATAATGGGAGATGGCAAGTCACATCCATTCCTACCATAGAGAAGAATTGTGTGCCAGAGTGCTTAAAAGAATTAATAAATCTAAGATGATACAAAAGGAGCTTATCTTTTCTTTTTCTAGTTTGGTCACAGGCTTGGAGTAAGAATATCATTATCTTGGGTGTAGTATTTAGCAACTATTTTTTATTTCCCTTTATGTTTGATTGCAAATAAAGAAGGAAACATTTTGAAGTATGAAGTTCCTAATTTTGCTTAAGAGAGAAGCTATAATACCATGTATTCTTGTGGAAATGGTCATATTAATACCAGTCTATCTAAAGAAATTTTAATGACCATATAAATATTCAGTGATCAGTTATGAAGTCATTTCTTTTGGCAGGGGTTTCTATGTTGGAACATCTTCACTGGAAGAGGAACTCAGCATTGACGAGTGATGCAGATTCTGTGGCAGCCTGGCCAAATTGGATGCTCGAAACGGTGCTATATTGTGGCAGACCTTTATGCTGCCTAACAACAATGGCAACAGAGGAGAATATGCAGGTGCAGCTATCTGGGGTAGTAGCCCTTCCATTGATATCTTGAGAAACCAAATTCACATTGCTACTGGAAATTTGTATTCTGCTCCCGAAAGAATACTTCAATGCCAGGAAGAGGAGAATCACCAAACTGTGCCTAGTCAGCCCGACCAATGTGTGGAGCCTGATAATCACTCAGAGTCAATCCTTGCCTTGGATTTGGACTCTGGAAAGATAAAATGGTATAGGCAGTTGGGTGGCTATGATGTTTGGTTTTTCGCATGCAATGATCTCTCAACACCTAACTGCCCCCCTGGACCAAACCAAGATGCGGATTTTGGTGAGGCACCAATGATGCTGAGCATCCTTGTCAATGGAACTAGGCAAGATGTAGTGGCTGCCGTTCAGAAAATTGGATTGAGCATATATATGCCCCTTTCTTATTAACAGTTCCTTTTCTAAACCCAACCTCCCCCTCCCCCCCCCCCCAAAAAAAAAGAAGAGAGAGAGAAAGGCCCACCTCTTTCAAAGTTTGTCACTTCCTTTTGCTTCTGTGAACTGGCTGGCTATCATACAAACTGGAAAATAATGCTACTTAAAGTGCAAGCATCATCCAATTTGCTGCTACAGTTTGAGGACTTGGTTACTAGTAGCACTTTCCTGCTCAAGGTTGTGGATGCTTTAGAGGATTTCACAACAGCTTGTTTGAAGACCTCTGGTTTTTACATATATTTTCCATTTTCCTCCGGTCATCCACCATTGCACGACCCTCATTTAGCTTGTACTGTGGCTCTACACAAATGAACAAATGGACCTCGTATCAACTTGACAGGAGCTTCACTAACCTAGCAATTGTTGTATAGGAGGCTGGCCCAGGAGGTACTGCTGGAGGAGGTACATGGGGAGCAGCAACAGATGAAAAGAGGATCTATACTAACATTGTAAATAACGAAGGCAAGAACTTCACACTTGTACCATCTACCAAAAACATAACTGCAGGTGGATGGGTAGCAATGGATGCTTGGACTGGAAGAATCTTATGGTCCACCGGTGATCCTAGCAATGCCACTACCAATGGCCCTGTCACTGTGGCCAACGGTGTCCTTTTTGCCGGTTCAACATATAAAACAGGACCAGTATATGCAATGAATGCCCTGACAGGAGAAATCCTGTGGTCATTCGAAACTGGAGCATCTGTATATGGTGGAGTGTCAGTGAGGGATGGGTGTGCATATGTTGGGAGTGGATATAGGGTTGGTCTCGGAACATTTAATCCTTTCACAGGCGGAACATTACTCTCTGCATTCTGTCTCTGAGCATGATTACCTTTTAAGAGCTGATGATCACCCATAAATTATCTTGGCACTACTGTTTTATGATGTGTTGAAATTTCATAACTTGTTGTGTTGATCTTATTGAGAATAAAAAGGATGGCTTTCCCAAGGTGATTAAATTTCATGGGATCTCAATTGTTCTCATTGGTAAGATTTGTTCACCTGGAATTGCTATGACTTCTTGGTTTTAAATTATTATACTTGAGTATATCAGGCTTCAGATGTAGGATGGTAGTATTAGCATTCAGCTCTTCCTCTGTTCTCTGTACTTGAACCAGTGTTTTTCTTGAGAACTTAAGTGGAGACAATGATGCAGAATCCTATAATGTTTCTAAGAACCATTCTTCTGGTACAATATTTCCAGATAGACACCTTACTGTGGGAAAAAAGAAATTATGCATTACAATACCATTGCACAGGTTAATGATTAAAGAATGGTGATTTCTGCAAGCACTTTCATTGCTAGCTAGATTTTTAATCTAGATATGGATTTATATGGATTGTGATTTTTAAACCAAGATAACATGGTCAGATCAGAGATATAAAATAACCCTATATGTTTGATTAAGTTAATGGGTCTATTATTCATATTATTATAATAATTTATTATATGTGGGCTAAATTATTTAGACCCATTAGAGATCATTGGATGGAAACCCCTAATGTGTCTATGTTTTTATAAAGTGCTAGGTCCCTCTCAAAATATATATCGTCTGACTAATACAATTTTTGATCTCTACTATTTAAGAGACTAGTCGTGAGATCTAGAGAGAAAAATTTAGTGCACCTAATTAGTTTCGATCGTGTTTTCTTCAGCTTCATGTTCTTTCTTGTAATTCTTTCCAAATATGGTATTCTAAGAATTCATGTATGGTCTTGTATATAGAACAATTTATATTCCCTTGTTATCATTTTCTATCATTGCTGTGCAATAGTAATTAGTCAATATCCTTAGTCCAGTTCTCTGGAATTAAAAAGCAAGAGTCAAAATCCTGAGTTCTTTCGTGTAATTCTTTCTAAATGTGGTATTCTAAGAATTCATGTATGATCTTGTATATGGAACAATTTATATTCCCCTGTTATGATTTTCAATCATTGCCGTGCAATAGTAATTAGTCAATATCCTTAGTCTCAGTTCTCTGGCATTAAAAAAAAAGAGTCAAAACCCTGGAAAGAGATTTTGTTGATCTGGGTACATGCTTGTAGAAGTTATGACTAGGGGAAAAAAGAACTTATGTATTACAATACTATTGCAGAGGTTAATGATCCAAGAATGGTGATTCCTTCAAGCATGTCTGGTGCTGCGCAATAGTAACTACTAAAAATGTCTCAAGGCTCAGAGTATTGGGAATTAGAAAGAAAAGAGTCAAACCCTGGAGAGCAAGATTTTGTTGATCTGGGTACTAGCTCGTAGAAGTTTTGCCCATTATCTTTGCTGGATATTGTTTACTGTGGCCTATTTTACTTCAATTACTTCATCCTGGTGGCTCACATGAACCATAACTCGCTTTTTTGCCAATTATAATGTAGAACGATAGTCAAATAATCTTGACTGACACAATTTCTTGGAGGATAAGTTTCTTTGACCGCCGAGGGAAGAATGATCTTCGTAGAAAAGTCATATATGGAGTTGCATGACTCTAAAGTACTGTTGCACAAGCTTAGAAGCCCAATTCTGTCCTTAATCTGCAGTATGATAACTGAAGAAGTTGTCCATTATTTTTGTGAGGAATATACAGCCTTCTGCTTTCGTGGCTCCTTTTCAAAGATACGACCATCCACCTATTTCCCACTTTGGCGTGATGTGTCTGTTCACTGTTACCTTTACTGCTAATTCAGATTTTTGTATATTGGTGTCTGCGTGTGCATTAATGCAGCATCTTTGACCATTTAGCCCATTAATTTCTAGTGTTGGTGTTGACTAGCATGGGATCAATTGCTTGGAAAAAGTCACCAAAGTCACCGAACTGGATCAATAATGGTGGAGACCTACAAAACAGGAGATATGCTGCAGAGGAGTACAAGTTAGCCCTGAAACCATTTCAACATGCAGCTAAAATGGGCATTCTATGCAGGCAAACATGTGACGGCAATGCCTGCTATTTATCAAGGGAGATTTATTTTCCAAGCCGGAATGGATTCATTTATGCTATTAAGCAATCCAATGGCTCCCTTGTGTGTAAACAAAGCCAACAAGAGCTAACTGTCCTCAATGCAACTGGATTTGTTGCTAATCTCACTAGACCTGAATCTAGATCAACCCCAACAATAGCTGATGACTTACTCATTATCAGAATATATGGATTTTCCATTGTCATTGCTGTTGAATGAGAAACAGGAAACTTGGTATGCTCATCACAGCATGATGATCACACAACTGGTGTCATCACCATGGCTGGCAAACTTTACAACAGGTTAACTAGCCTGTGCCATCTAAGTTTCAATACTATCATCTTTCACAAATTTTGATCCTTCTTTTTCCATTTTTTTTTCTTGGTTTACTTATGTTCTGATAACCTCTCAAATTTGGTGAGATAGTTATGATAATTAAGATAAACCATGGCTAAACCATTCAGTAGATCTTATGGACTCACATATTCAACATTAAATTTTATAGTTACAGGCTTACTAAAAAAGAATTATAGTTACGGGATTGAGTATTAGGAGAGAAGGAGGAGACTGGTGCCAGATTGGTCATTACTTGAGTATTGGTGCATTTCTTTGATACGCCTTCATAGTGTCACGGGGAGTGATTGCCAAAGTGAAGATGGTAAAAGAGTTGCGAACTTCCTTGATGCACAGATAGGTATTGTAGTTCAAAGGTTGCATATCGTGTTCACATTTAGTGAATAGTTTTACCTTATAAATCCTTAAGTAACTAGAACCACGAATAGAGGCCCCTCCCCTCCAATTCTCTTAAAAATGATCTTCTGCATTTCACATTCTGGCATTATCTGATGATCCTTTTTTGAATATATTATTTGAAAACGAGAAGCTAAAGATGAGTCTTCTAGTCATTATTTGTATGGTCAGTGATGTTAATATTGATGATAATTCTGCTATCTAGGTAAAATAATGTATATACTGCTAATTTTGCTCAGACAATAAAAGAACTGCAATTTTCTAGGTAAAATAATGATAATTCTGCTATCTAGGTAAAATCACGTGGGTAGGATAGGACATTTATGGATGGACACCTTAGTGCGGGGAAAAAATCACGGTACAGAACCAACAATAAAAGAACTGCAATTTTCAATCTGCATCATTTTGTGCTGTGTGATAACAAATAATCGTAACTCTCAGTTAGCTGATAAGAATTTTTACTCTTAGAACTAGAAGTTTTACTTGTCATCCTTACAGGATATAATTAACCAACGTAAAGCCTGATTTACTTTAGTTAGTTCATCATGGTGATTGACATGATGCTACTGTTTACATTTTGACAATTAGGGGTATGCTGATCAAATACTCTTCGACGGTGCAGTCTTTTGGGAGAAAAGTTGCATTGACCCGGAAGGGATAATAATTATAATAGAATACTCATAACAAAGAGTTTCATTATTTTATAATATTAATGGACATGCTAAGAGGCCCAATTACGCCCTTTTTACCTGTATAAATAGCCAAACAAATTTCTCCTATTTTGCCGGCTTCTGCTTTCATGGCTCCTTTTAAAAGATACAATCACCTGCTTATTTCCTTTTTCTGCTTCTTTTGGCTGCTCACTTTTACTGCTTGTGCAAATTCGGGTGTAAGCCTTTGCATGTCCCTTTTTGTGTGCATTTAATCTTTTGTTCCATAATTTCATATTGTTGACCAACCTGGATTTATCTTTTCTTGTTAATCTGATCAGTTGCCTGGGAAAAAGCATCATGAAGCATCAAACTGGATAAATCATGGTGGAGAATTACACAATAGGAGATATGCTGCAAAGGAATACAAGATTAGCCCTGAAACTGTTTCAAAGCTGCAACTGAAATGGACATTCTATGCAGGCAAGGATATAACTGCGACACCTGCAACTTATGATGGTACAATTTATTTTCCAAGCTGGAACGGGTTCATTTATGCTGTTAAGCAATGTGATGGCTCCCTTGTGTGGAAACAAAGCCTGCACGAGCTAACTGGCCTCAATGCAACTGGATTTGTTCGTAATGTCACTGGTCCTGTATCCAGATCGACTCCAACAATAGCAGGCAAGTTGCTCATTATCGGACTTTATGGACCTGCCATTGTGATGGCTCTCAAAAGAGAAACAGGAACGCTTGTCTGGTTGACCAGGCTTGATAATCACGCAGCTGCAGTCATTACCATGTCTGGCACATTTGACAATGGGTTAGTTGCCTGTCCTGAGCTTCAATTATTCTTTCCTTCCCTTATTTTTATTCTGTCCTTTTCCTTTTTCTTGTTTTGACTATGTTCCAATAACCTCTTAAAATTAGATTCAATGGTCATTGATGGTCACTAAGATAAACCACTACTAAGGGGCTTAAACCTTCAATAGATCTATGTGTACTCATTTATCATAAAATTTCAGAAATTCCATGAAAGAAATGTCATTCCTGAACATGAACCATGACATGACCATGAGCTGTGGGGCATTTCCTATAATGAGACGGTGATTGCCATTATAACAGTGATGCTAAGGCAGGAATTCTCATTTTGCAAATTGCTTGGAGACTTTTGCTTCATCCATCAACTTCTACTAAAATCTCGACTCAACAAAAAGTTATAAACTCTACGTGTGGGTATTAACTGATGTTCCTTCCTTGCATCACAGTCACGTTCTTTTAATATTGAATATAAAAGGGAAAATCTTGAAGTAGATCCTCATGGGCATTATTCATTTGGTCAGTGATGTTGTATTTCTTAATTGAGTAATATAATGCATAAATCTGTTATGATAAGTACTAAAAACCTAAAAAGAGAGATAAAGTCAATCCCTCCAAGTCCCACAAGAGCGAATCGAGAAATTTTAGTTCATATGTTGTCCCTTTCTTTTTCTTTTTTCTCCCCATAATGAAGTTAGATTGGTGAGGGGTATATTTTAGAAGTATTCTGGAAAACAGCTTGGCAGTTCAAGTTGTGGACCTGGTTTCATTGACTTGTGGGTTTGTCCACTGCAGCTGGTTTTCTAACATGATTAGTCAGAGATGACATAAAGCAGGAAAGATATCTTTTTTTTAAGTTTTTCTTTTTGAATAACAATAGCAACTGGTTTCATGCTTTTGGAAAAAGAAATGATCTAAACAACTTGTGGACCAAGTAAATTGCTTATATTAGTGCTTCACATATCTCATACTGTTCAATGGGTCCAGTAAGAGTACATCATTAATGAGGGGACTATGCCAAACCAACAAGAACCATATGGTTTGTATACGAATTTCTGACTGGTCAAAGGAAAAAGGGAAGTGTGTCCCATGATTAAAAGGAGTCCTCAACGTGGCTTAATTAAATCTTGATCCATTATTCTTGGCCATCCTGCATGAATTTAAAGAAATGAGGAAACCAACCTCAAGTCTTGTGCATTCCCGGATGGACTTTAGTCACGTTCAAAGAAATTTTACTTGTACAAGCACCTAATCCCTTAAAAGTTTCCAGGGGTTTTTATGTTGGGACATCATCACTAGAAGAAGGCCTTGGTATTGGGGAGTGCTGCACTTTCCGTGGCAGTTTTGCCAAATTAAATGCCAGAACTGGTGCCATAGTGTGGCAGACCTTTATGCTTCCGGACAATAATGGCAGTCTAGGAGAATATGCAGGAGCAGCTATCTGGGGAAGTAGCCCCTCCATTGATATCAAACGTAACCAAGTTTATATTGCTACTGGAAACCTGTATTCTGCTCCTGAAAGGGTTCTTCAATGCCAGGAATTGGAAAACAATCAAACAGTCCCCACCCATCCTGATCAGTGTGTGGAGCCGGATAATCACTCAGAATCAATGCTTGCCTTGGATTTGGATTCTGGAGAGATTGAGTGGTATAAGCAGTTGGGTGGCTATGATGTATGGTTTGTTGCTTGCAATAATCTTTCAACCCCTGATTGCCCTCCAGGACCAAACCCGGATGCTGATTTTGGAGAGGCACCTATGATGCTAAACTCCTTTATCAATTGAACAAAGCGAGATTTATTGGCTGCTGTTCAGAAGAGTGGATTTGCTTGGGTTCTGGATCGTGATAATGGCAACATAATCTGGACCACTGTAAGTTGGCTTTACTTTATATATTTTAAATTGAGCTTATAAAATTGATATTGCATATAACTCATAAATATGTGACCGTATTTAAGTTAGTCATTCTGCTTTCCTGAATATAAATAGGACTGCAGTTCCCCTTCAAAGTGCGGGGAGCGGAGTGAATTGGTTTGCCTTATCTGTTTGTCAAGTTGGTCCATAAACAAGCTAAGAAACGGTAGCACCACCCATTACGCTCAAGTTTGTAGACCCTTTATGATCACCTTGTTTAATCTTCTTGTGTGTTGTGCAAGGCCGTTCATCGTCTAGCTTGAGTGCTGACTCTACCTACATAATCAACAGGGGCTGATGTCAACTTCACTAACCTAGAATTTTTGGGTACAGGAGGCTGGCCCAGGATCAACTGGGGGAGGAGGTATCTGGGGAGCCGCTACCGATGAAAGGAGAATCTATACAAACATTGCCAATGGTGACCAGAAGAACTTCACACTCAAACCCTCTGACATAAACACGACAGCAGGTGGATGGGTAGCAATGGACGCTAGCACTGGAAATATCTTATGGTCCACCGCTAATCCTAGCAATGCCCTGGCCAGTGGCCCTGTCACTGTGGCCAATAATGTCCTCTTTGGTGGCTCTATGTATAAAACAGGACCAGTATACGCAATGCATGCAGGGACAGGAGAAATTCTGTGGTCATATGAAACTGGAGCATCTGTTTATGGTGGGTTGTCGGTGAGCGATGGTTGCATATATGTTGGGAGTGGGTATACTTCCAGTATTGGAAGTTTGAATCCTTCCAACACTGGCGGAACATCACTCTTTGCCTTCTGTGTTTGACAGTGTGCCTTTCCATGATACCTGAGTTTCCCACGACTAAGTGATGGACATGTTGAATAATGTGTTGAGATTGCAAGGTTGACTTTGCCAAGAGCATAAGACTTCATGGGATCTTCCATGAGATTTTTCTTTTCTTCTGATAATATTACCATGGTAAGTTTGTAATTTAGGCCAAAAGCTTCCTTGATCAAACATGGAAAAATAAAAATAAAAAAGTAATTTTATTAGCAATTTCTTCTAAGACAGTATCATTAGACCTATCCAAAGAAAGAGCATTTGTAATTACAAATTAGTAAAATAATTTTTTTTCCTTCGTTGCTGGATAAATTAGTTAAATAATTGATTTATTCTACAATATACCTGTCATTGTGGTGACTGCTTGCAAGAGATTCTAAGAAATTGAACCTTCATCCGGAATTGTTTGGTCTGTGTTTCAAGGCCGATGTACAGATGAAATTAGGCATTCATGAAGAAGTCCTGCTGGTTGGTTGGCTAAAATTGGTCTATAGACAAGATTTTTCTTTTAGGTGTCAATGATTTCAATGGAGAGAAGTTGCAAGGTTACCTACTTCAACTCTATAGACAATTCATTTGAACCGCTAACATGTTCAGAATTTTCCGTTCTCTAGGTGCATCAACTGAGATCATGCATAATGCTCAATCGACCATTGACTTGTGAAAATTGCTGATGGAGATCTTGATTATTATCAACCAATTAATTAATGAATAAAAGGATTTTTTAAGTACAAGGAGGTTAATTATACTGGCCAATCCCAATTATACATTAGATCCGTCAGAAAGAGGGCTTCACTGAGATTGGTGTATGCAAGCAATACTTGCAACAAAAAAAATGACAGAAAAAACTACAACTGGGATTCAAGGAATAATGACAACAAGTGTGGATCGAAAAGTTCAGAAATCACAACAGCCACTCTTCCACTGTCAACTCCTGCGCAAAGTCATCTCTCTCTCTCTCTCTTGTAAGTGGCTGTTGTAGGATGAGTGGCGCATTATGCAAGTGACAATGGGTCTCTATATTACATTTAAAGTGACTAATTAGGAATCCATACATCAACAAATGTATGAAATATATCATTATATTGCAGAAAGTAAAATATAACTAGTATTTAAAATGTCAAACGAATGCCAAATGATTAAAAGGCATTTTCTTTTCATTTTCATGATCTTGTTTTGGCTTTGACCTAAGGAGGTATTAAATGTTCCCAAAATTCGAGTATATTCAATTCTACCTCTGATCCAAATTATCCCCAACATATTAATTAGAAGAGCGTGATGGGCCATGTAAACTGGGCTTTAAGTATGAATGATGGTCAAACCATGTAGCATGTGATACATGTGCGCACTACAATTTGCTTGTAACTTCTAGTAAATCAACTATTAAATCAGGTTAGACCACAAGCAAAATTCCACAACAATTCCCCAGAACTGATTACTACAAGCCCATCTATGCCCTTCACTGTTGCCAAACGTATAAGAAATCTACTTTAGTCTCTTCTCTCTTTCATCCAAAGAGCACAAAACTTCCCATATCCATGGTTCCTCAAAGAAGCCACAACTTTCTCACCCCCTTAATCAACTTCTTCTGTCTACTTCTGATCTCTGCGTATGGAGATGTATATGTAAGTCACTCACTCTCCTCTCCCTCTCTCTCTCTCTCTCTCTCTCTCTCTCTCTCTTCTCTCTCTCTCTCTCTCTCTCTCTCTCTCTCTCTAATTTGGTCTGGCTTTGCTTGTTTATTTCAGATGCATAACCCAAGGTACCCAACAAGTTTAAGGCACTATAAGGAAGGACATGATCATCAGAATACAGCAAATTGGATAAACCACGGTGGAGACTTGCAAAACAGGAGAAATGCAGCAAAAGAGAAAAAGATCAGCACGAAGACAGCTTCAAAGCTGCAAGTAAAATGGAAATTCGACGCGGGTGGAGATGTGAGTGCAACGCCAGCAATTGATGAAGGCACCCTTTATTTTCCAAGCTGGAATGGATACATTTATGCAGTTAATGCATTGGATGGGTCTCTAGTGTGGAAGCAAAATGTTCACCAACTCACGGGTCTCAACACAACAGGCTATGTCCACAATCTCAATGTTACTGCAGCAAGAGCAACTCCAACAATAGCTGGTGATCTGCTCATCATTGGAATCTATGGACCTTGTTATGTTATTGCCCTGCAACGTATGACCGGAAAACTCGTGTGGTCTCGACAGCTTGATAGCCATCCTGCTGCACTGGTCACCATGTCTGGTACCTACTACAAGGGGTAAGTCTAAAACTCCATTCTTAGAGTTCATACTTTCAAACTCTCAAACAACCGTCGCCTCCACAAGTTTATAAAGATAGAAAATTTATTCTGTAACTTGATAATCTCTTTCAATAGACCCTAGATATGAAGGGATTCCAAACATGTGAAATATTTAATGGAGTTAAAAGGGTTTGGCATTTCTACAAGTTGAAACTAATGGGAAACGATGCGTTCTTTGTTTCCAACCTTGCCTAGACTACGATGCCGCATATTTTGAATTATCATCCTCTGACTGATGAAAATATATAGACCAAATCAGATCCAAGATAGTGTTGAATAACTAGGTCAATGGTTTTGGGTCTTGAAGGCGAGATGTCCAGGTGGGGTTCTGGTTTTATAAGTCAATTATCGTTCTGTGCATCTGGGTTCTCATCGGAAAACATAAATATTTTGTCAACATCACAAGTTGTCTTGATTCCTCAAAAATGGACATGCAAGGAAAAGTCTTGTTACCTGAAAACGAATAAACCTCGGCTACAAGAAACAAATATATATTTATCTTCCGCTTTAAGATACCGTACCCGAAAAACGATTGGTGTATATTTTTTACAAATTATATAATATTAATTGATAAAACTAAAGAGAGTGTTAGTATTAAACTAGAGTTATGAAGATTTACACCAAAATCTAGAGGATTTAGATTAAATAAATCGAAAACCAAATATATAATATATAGGTTTAGCGACAATTATTGGAATGATAAAAAATGATTAGATTAGATAGCAAGAAATATCCAAAAATAAATGATTTAAATATCTAGATTCTATTATTCAAAATGATGACAATATAGATGGAGATGTGAACTATAGGATCCAAGCGGGATGGATGAAATGGAGAAGGACATCCAAAATTTTTTGCAATCGCACGATACTATTACATTTGAAGGGAGAGTTTTACAGAACCACGGTTAGATCTACACTATTACATAGTATTGAATGTTGGACTATTAAATAATAACAAAAATAAAAGATAACTGTAACAGAAATGATAATATTTAGGTGGATATGTAGAAAAATTAGAAAAAATAAAATTAGAAATGAAGAAATTTGTAATAAGTTAGAAATTAGTTCAATTGTAGAAAAATGCAAGAGTATCGTTTAAGATGGTTCAGCCACGTGCAAAGAAAACCCAAATATGCACTGGTTAGGAAAATCGAGAACTTAAATATAGGAGATCTAGTAAAATATAAAAATAAACTGCTGAAAATTTGGATGTAAGTTAAAGATTTAAAAAATGAAATGGTTTTGAATAAAAATGGATGACGTAAAAGAATTCATACAAATTAAATAAATATATTTTAAATATTTATCTATTAATTTATTAATTTATTTTTATTTTTATTTTTATTTTTCTTTTTAGTTTTATTTTATTTCATTTTATTTATATATATTTTTTAATTTTACTTTTCTTTTCTCTATTTTTTTTTAAATTTGTCTCTCAAATATTATAATTAAGTCTTAATTTATTGTCGGACATTTACTGAGAAAGCAAAAACTCATTTGAAATATCTATTTGGAAAAAAATGAGAATGTCTTCAAGAGAATAGTCTAGTGGTATAAATTCTCCTCTCCAATCTGGTGATCTCAGATTCAATTCCTTCAATAAAAAAAAAAAAAAAAAAAAAAAAAAAGATGAGAATGCTTTCTATTTAAGGAACGAGCATAAAGAAGAATATATTGTTTATTGATATTGTCCTTCCAAGGAAGAAAAGTAAAAATTGACACTACTACCTAGGCAGCTCAGACTGATATTACACATGCATGGATTTCAAAAGACCCGAAAATGTGTTTGGGGTTGACTTTAATGACTACTCTGGGGATCCCTTCCTTTTAGATGGTCTTCTGCTGGGCACCAAGAGAAGAAGGAAATAAAAAAAGGCCCTTCATTTGTACAACCATATCTAGAATAATACAAAAGCATAAGCGAATCTATAAATGAACCAGGTTTTTTTTTTTTTTTTTTAATTCTGATAGTGAAATTTTGAGCTAATTTAAACATAAGTAGTAGGGTTTAGATGGTTACAAAGTAACTTTGAGATGAATTAAATGACTACCCTCGGTTCTCAGTCGTGAAGACTTAGATTGGCTAACTCAGGAGCAATAACAATACCTAATATACAACCTTGAAGCTAAATGCAATGCTGCAATAATAAGACTGTGTTGAATATCTTCCATCAACAAAATCAAATCTAGGTTAATTAAAGTTACTTTGTAAATGTGCTAGCAGATTGAACTGATGAATGATATTTGGTTTCAGAGGTTTCTACATTGGAACATCTTCCGAAGAAGAAGGTGTCAGCATTGCTGAGTGTTGTATCTTCAGGGGTAGCTTCTACAAGTTAGACGCCAAAACTGGGGCTGTCCTTTGGCGGATCTTCATGGTGCCAGACAACTATGGCAAGACCGGAGGATATGCCGGTGCAGGTATCTGGGGAAGCAGTCCTCCCATAGATATTCCTCAGAACCTAATCTACATTGCCACGGGTAATCTGTACTCTGTTCCAGAATCCGTGCAGCAATGTCAAGAAATAGAGAACAACCAAACAGTCCCTACTCATCCAGACCAGTGTATAGGATCTGACATTCACTCGGAATCTATCCTGGCCCTTGATCTGGACTCTGGAGAGATCAAGTGGAACAGGCAGTTAGGGGGTTATGATGTGTGGTTTCTTGCATGTACTGATACTTCGATACCTGGCTGCCCTCCTGGACCAAACCCAGATGCTGACTTTGGTGAAGCACCTATGATGCTCACTGTGACTATTAATGGAACTAAGAGAGATTTAGTCGCAGCCGTTCAGAAAAGTGGTTATGCTTGGGCTTTGGATCGTCATGATGGAAGCATAATATGGGCAACAGTAAGTTAATTCAACCCTCTCTCTCTCTCTCTCTCTAAACTATGGTTACATTTTGGTGAAGGCAGCTGGACCTGGTGGCTATGCTGGAGGAGGTACATGGGGAGCATGTACAGAGGGAAAGAGGATCTACACTAACATTGCCAACAGCGAACACAAGAACTTCACTCTCAAACCATCTAACAAAACTACAACTGCTGGTGGATGGGTAGCGATGGATGCTCAAACTGGCAAAATCTTATGGTCAACTGAGAACCCTGGCAATGCCACTGCAAATGGCCCTGTCACAATAGCTAACAAGGTCCTCTTTGCTGGCTCAACAGCCCCAACAGGACCTGTATATGCATTGGACGCAAAAACTGGAAAAATTCTATGGACTCATGAAACTGGAGCTACAGTGTATGGTGGTATGTCTGTCAGTGATGGATGTGTTTATGTGGGATGTGGCTTGAAGGAAGGCTATGGAGGTTATAATCCCACTTTTACTGCAGGAAGACTACTGTATGCATTCTGTGTCTGATGAAACTTCATGTTTGAAGACTACTCAAGCACCATAAACTTTGCCCCAGCTACTCTCACTGATCCACGTAGGCAGAGTGTGATTACCGTATGCAGCTTTGATTTCTTTTGAGAATATGTCACCAAGAAAAAGAATCTTCGTTTCCATCTCCTATATCAAGAAATATAAAGCCATCCTTAATAAACATATGAATTTTTCCTGTAATCATTGGAATGTTCTTATGACTATCCCATGATAACAATTTACGGATTTTCCTCATCCAAACAATGAGGGATATCCGAAGAGGAGTAAGGGGCAGAAGGAAAGCTAAAAGTTGATACCACAGTCATGAGGTCATATACCTCAAGGGACAAATACCAGCCGTTCAACCGATGCACATCAGAATTATTAAAACTACAAATACAGAATAAGAAAATGAACAAATTAGAACCAGTTAGGAGTTCCTTTATTCACTAGTTCAGGCAGAAACTTAGTTCTTAAATGGCATCAATGTCTGAGATACCAGAATTGGTTTTCATCATCCTGTGTACACCTTCCATTGGGGAAAGAAGTTGATGATTGTGAAAAGGCCAAGCTTAACATTAAACTTTTGGATCAAAATATGCAAAATACATGTTTAAGATCACTTACATCAACATAATAATAAAGAATTAAGCACACGAATGAAACTCAAGAAAAACCAAAAGATGCACCAAAGCCAAAGAGATAGACTTTACATTCACTCGAGACACTTCTATATGACAAGTGAAGAAAGAACTGACAAGTACTTATGCACCAGTTAATTGCAGACCAGACTTCATCCTTACAAGGTTACTGCCAACAAGCATCCTTTCCTTGAAGACAGATCCACGCATCCTCACCTCCGCCAACCCACCTGGGTCACCTTTTCTGAAAGTAGAAGTGCAATATGAATCAAAATGGTTTTCATCAACAATAGCAACAGAAATCAGTTCAGTAGTTGCAAAACTGTTTGAAATCTTAAATAAGAAAGGAAACACATACAAAAACAATTTGAATTGAATAATTTGCAAATTACATTGATTTAGTTCATCGATCTTACCATGACCATCTCTAGAGAATAACCAAGATCTGTCACTTCTGGTTCGGCCATTTGCTTGAACAAGCTTTTGCATTCGTGGTGAAGGAGAGCTTGCCTTTCTATTAGTGGATGATGGAAGAGAATGTCGCCTGGTGAAACCATTTTCAGGCCCATCTTGACCTAATCTTGGGGATGCTTGCCCCCTAAGCCTTGCCTTTGCAGATTCGGTGGCTGCCATATAGCTTGGCAGTGTTGGAGTATTTTCCACATCGTTCTTTGGAAGCTCTTGTTTTGCCGGGAAAGATTTCCTCCTCCTGGTTCTCTGGTTTTCTTTGTTGGTATGATCATCCTCGGAGCTCAACTCCCCATTTACTGCTAAAATACCCTCAATTTTTTCACCATTTTCCACCAAAGGAGTTTCTTCGACATTAGGGTGATCTTGCAGCATATCCACATGCCCGGTCACCAGCAATGATTTTGGAGATGTTTCTCTTTCAAGTTGTTTGAAATCCCCTACAATCGGGTCATTCTTCTGTTCAGAAGAAATATCAATACCCAGCTCTGACGGGTAGCTGCCAAGCTTTTGAAGACTTTGCTTTGTTTTCTCATGAGAATCATCAATTCCCTCCTCTGAAACATCTAAAATGGGGGCATGCAGCTTTTTAAGACTCGGCTTTGGTGTTTCACTCGCAGTCTCTGACTTATTAGTAGCCTCTGCAGCGGCCACAGAGACTTTTCTTAAATTGCGTTTCACCCTTTCAAGTTCAGTTTGAGGGCTTTCCTGCACCGATTCTGTCTGATGGCTCAAGACTTTCCTAATACTGCGTTTTGGTTTTTCATTTTCCGTAGCAGAGGGCAATGAAGAGCTGTCTGAATTAGTAGTGAGACCCTTCCTGCTACCTCGTTTTGATTTTCCAGATTCTGCCTCTGGAGCAGGACCATTACCGTGTTTCTTTTGAGATCTAGAATCATCAGATTTCTTTGGTTGCTCAGGAACTTCCCAGGAATTGGATACCGACCAGCGCTCTACCCAATTCCAAGATGAATTTGGATGAGCTGAATCATACTGCAGGCGAAGGAGCATAGCACACTTCTGCGACGCAAGAAGCTAAAACAACCCACACTTAATGCTATCAGACCTCTAATAATATGGCTTCTTCAGCAATACAGTAAAAACAGTTGGGTATTTTATGCGACATGGTTTCCTCCAATTATCAAAAATTGAAGTATTATTTGAGAAGTGGATGAGATCAAAAGAGAATCCTGCTACAGTTTAGCTTCCCGAAACGCATACAAAATTACTCTAGTCATTTGGGACAACTCTGTTATTACATCAGTCAACTCTGCAAGCACAGTCAAATCATATAAAGTAATACCTATGTTCATCCCCGAACTAATTAACAGGAAATAGCAAAACAAGGTATCTAAGGCGCCAAAGAAGTCAAGTTTCGTACTTGATCTGAACCCAATTATTGATGCTAATAAGAATAAGAATGATAATGATAATAATGAAGATGATGATGATGATAACAACAACAACAACAACAATAATAATGATAATAATAACAATAACAATAACAATAATAACAACAACAACAACAATAACAACAACAATGTGATAATATACAACTAAGCTCACTGGTTTGATTATATTCCAAAAGTTGACCACCCCGTCCATATAAAGGCAGCTAGAGGATAAGGATATTGTTGCAAATGCTGCTCCATGCAAGAGATGGATACGTTGCTTCTATGTCAAATGTAAAGTCCCCAGTTAGAGCCTTTCAACATTAAAATTTCATTTCCCATCTTGATTAATCAATTTTGGAGGCTTCTAAATGGGGAAACTGGCTACACATAAAATACAACTTATTCAAGTCCATATGAATAGCAATGCAGAAGGAAATAAAAGGCCAGAATACCTTATTAGCAAAAGCAATTTTTGAAGACTGTTCTGGTGGAGAATGAATATCATATCCAGTTGCCTCCTGCTTAGAATCCTATTAAAGTAACAATTAAGGACGAATTAAGCAGAATAATCCAGCAGCATTAAAACATCTCAAAACACATAAATCTGGTACAAGGATCTATGCTTTTTCTTAAAGCACTTGTGCAAATTTCGAAGTGCAAACTATAATAAAGTTAAGTTAGTCAATAAATCCAGGAACTGAGATTCTGGGTTGTCAAGCAGCACGCAGAGCATAACCATGTCAAGATGAACAGAACAAGACAAGATTGGGATGAAGAGCAAGGGATTTGATGTAAACTCCACATTGTCAGAATAAAAGTGAAAGCTAGTATGGTTTAATAGCATGCAAGTTTGGGATATTAACAGAATGCTATTGAAATTCAATTGAAGTGACTATTGGAATGTGAAGAATGGGAAAGTGCAATATCACGGGGTCCAACCTGAAACACTATAGCAGTAAAAATAAATAAAAACATAACAAA
The DNA here is from genome assembly GCA_033439265.1 of Dillenia suffruticosa. Classification (NCBI taxonomy): domain Eukaryota; kingdom Viridiplantae; phylum Streptophyta; class Magnoliopsida; order Dilleniales; family Dilleniaceae; genus Dillenia; species Dillenia suffruticosa. The sequence goes on along the minus strand of JAVTVX010000029.1, from coordinate 3,149,759 downwards.
AATTAGTACTAGAGTATGACATATAAGTAGACTTCGATAACAAAATCTAAATGAAGTCAATAAGTTACAGAGTTTGTAAATCTAGTTGTTTTTCACTTGAACAAGACCCAAGGACATTAAAATGACAAAGAATTTATATTTAAATGAATCCGACTCGTCTATCATCATTCCTTATCCAGATTGAAAATATTAGACATGCATGACACTAAAGATTCTCTTTTCCTCCCTGTCAAAGAAAACATGGAAAGAAATCTAAGATCTTTTTTAGCCCATAAAAGATAAAACTGAGTTGAGGAGCAGAAAGCAGCCAAAATGGATTTACAAGAATTACCAGAATCTTCTGCACTTTAAGCCCCGGATCATAAAGTCTGACCCTTCGACCACGAATCACTGCTTGCAGCTTGACTATACCCCTCACACTAATCAGACTTGCAACAGCTTGTCTTCTAACCAAATGCCCGCGAACAAGTGCCTGGAGCCTTATGATGCCCTTGAGGGCTTTAAATGCTCGACGAGCCTTCAAAGCAACACACATACATTGGATACATTATGACCAACAATTCAAGAACTACAAACTTAAAAAGCAACAAAGAAAATTGAAAATAAAATAGGGGCTATTGAGGATTAACAAATCCATTTAAACCTGCAAGAATTTTAAAGAATTAAAAACTCTCGACTTCGACCAGAAATTTAATAAAGCAACTTTTTAGCTTAATAGAAATTAGAACATCTAAAAGACAATAGTTCCAATAATCAATCTATAACTTTAAGTGATTACTATATTATGCTAAACATCCAATTCATGATTGATAATAACTTTATTTTAACTAAAGGATGTATTCTTTTTCATGGGATCCAAACTTTTCAACTTAAGACTACTTAGGGTTATTTTTCTCTAGCCAGGTTGTGCCATTTCAAGTACCTTGATTACTACAGTACATTGAACATGATCTTACTAAAACTCATCAAAGATCAAGTACACTTGTATTTAATGATTTTTGAGCTCTCCACCATCTGACCAAACTTAGAGTTTCTTCGTGTTCCACTATAGGTTCTAGTAATTTGATGACCTTAAGAGACCAAAAAAAGACTTGAAAATGGGAAATTAGTCTCAAAGCCTAAAAGTTGTCTTTGGCACAAGACCACAATGATTGATGTCAATAATCATAACTCATACAAGATAGGTTGTTAAAAATATTTCTCTTATGCAATATGTAGATTGGTCAGATTTCAAACAAAAATTGCTATTTCACATAGTAGGACAAAAATAATTTCTTGCCAGTCGACGATCAATGTATCAAAGGTGCCAAGAAACCCTTCTAAAAACAGGAGATTTTTGAGATTTTACCAACTGGTAATACACTATGCAAGAGAACATTACCAAGTAGCCCCTAAAAGCTGCCTGCAACTTCACAGCAGCTTGCTCTTGCCTTGTTATTTCAGCATTACTCAGTTCACTGAATCCTGTATCCCGATCCTCAGGCAATGAAATAATCGCATCAGGTGGTAAGTATGCACTTATTCCTCTTTCCAACAACGCATTTTCTCCATTTCCATTAGTGGAATGAATTTCCAGATTCAGATCTGCAGGAGGATCCTCATGCAAGTTGCCGGAGTGAGACTTAGCAGCAATGAAAGTCTCTTTCTGACCCCTGGCTTTCTGCAAAAGAGATTGATAGATCAGAATTGTGTATCTTATCTAGTTAAACAGTAATAGAATTGCATAGAGGAAGTATTAAATTACCCCCACTAGAGACATGGTTAGGAACCAAAGAACAAACCTTGAAAGTCAAACCAAATTTTCTTATCATCAATTTGGTGCAAAATCTAAAATGGCAATATGATACAACACAACAAATATGAACATTGGACCTCCCAAATATAAATTTGGACTAAGACTCACGCTAGAAGAATCTTTAAGAATATAATACTTAAGCCCCTTCTAAAACAGAATACATCCATTATCATAAGCACAACACATCATTCTTTCCATGAATTTCCATGCTCTATGGATCTTTGTATGCAGGTACCAGTGCTATGACATGCAGAAATAAAAGACTGGCATGCATTACTGGCTAGTGATTACACAATCAATTAAAACAGCAATAAATATAACACAACTTAGGCCAGGTGTACGTATTAGAATTCGGGCAGCATTGAAAAGTAAAGAAAGTAATGAGATTTAAGGGCCTTAATAGATAAAAACAGCAGAGGGAACAGTACCAACCTTTGATATATTAGATTTATAAGATTTCTTCCCAAATAGTAATGTTTTGATCCATTTTCCTGGAGACTTTCCCATTGCACTCAAGCCAAGTTGAGACAATGCTGCCTGTGTCTTCAATACTGCACGCACACACAAAATCATTCAGAGGAGTAAGATGCAATATCTTGTGCTCAAACAAATATAGCTGAGATTTTCAAAGGAAAAACAACAGAAATGCACGCATGATGCATATTCAGACACAAGCAAATATTAAATGACACGACCAAAGGCCACCATATCATTCATTCTATAAGTTTGGGACATTTGTGACTATATAGCAATGAGAAACACAAAAACTCTCAACCTACTGTAAATAACAGATAACTAATTCTGCGTGATGAAATTAAGAAGAGTATTATACCATCATAATAAGCCGCTCAGGGCCTGAGTGCATGTACAGTTCTCAATGTGCTTACCAAGTGAACAGGACCTGTGGGTTATCGTCCAACTTTTAAAGTGGTGACCCGACTCGATAGGCTTCATAATGGGCTGAGGATTCATGCCATCATGAAACAAAATGTCTTAACATCAAAAGGGAAGCCCATTTGATCTGTGAACGACTCCTGATTGACTTAGCTAGTGAAGCCATGTCCGCTATCATCATCATTAGCCATAATGCATCCATTTCGGCCTTTAGATCTTTTAACCAAACTGTATCTTCTCTACAATTTTGTAAAATTATTTTCACCAAAGGAAAGAACACAAAAGACACCCCCAAGAGGAGCCCACGTTTTCATAATTTAGCTGTTACTATTCGATCATAATAAGTTCAGTACTGCTTCAAAGTCCACAATGGCATCAACCACTTCACCTCAACCCACATAATGATCAAAACCAAAACCACAGAAAAATAGTCAAACATGAAAATAAATTCCCAGAATTTACACTCAAACACTATCATTCACCAATACAGAGAACAATGCACTTGTATTCAGAGAAACAAGTCTACCTATGGCCAGGAGAGAGCCAAGGAGAAAGAAATGTACAGAGATGAAAGACGGTGAGGAATGTGGATCAGATCTGGGAGTTACCTGACAGTTGCAGAGTTAGTAAAACCTAAAAACTGCCATTCCTGAACAGAACACAAGGAGAATCTCCGAGAGATGAGATTAAAGAAAAGTAGAGAGAGAGAGAGAGAGGACAAAGATTGAAATGAAAGCAAAGCAAATGGACCGACAACTCACAGCTTACAAGCATTCGACTGCAGCACCAGAACCACCCTCCCCCACCCCCCTCTCCAGACGGTCACTTTACTCTCTCTTTCTTGCTGCGGGTGTGGGTTGGCCCCCTTCGTTTTTACCTGAAGTCTTGTTGTTTGAAATTTAATTAAAAAAAAATAAAAAGAAAGATGGAAATTGAACCGATATAACCTAAAAATAAATAAAATTTTAAAACAATTTTAAGAGAGAAACCCGTAAATGTCGCAGGTTCAACATATGACGAGATAACCCGTAACATAAGGTATGTTACGAGTTAAACCCGCGACATAAATATGTCATGCTTGACATTCTCCCTCTCCTGCAGCGCCCCTCTCTCGTTTTTACAGCGCTCCTCTCCCCTTTCTCTCCCCCGCATCACTTCTCTCACTCTCTCTCACTCCCACAACACTCCCCCCCCCCGCGCAGCATTCCTCACCCTCCGCAGTACTCATCTCTCTCTCTCCCTCGGGGGAGAGAGAGAGGAGTGCTATGGTTGGAGGGAGAGAGAGACAAAGGAGCGCTGCGAGAACGGGAGAGAAATGCCGTCACGAGGGAAAATGTCGCGTTTAAAGACGCGATATATCTCATGTTGCATGTTAAACTCACGATATATATGGGTTAAAAAAGAAAATATTTCTCTCTTAAAATTATTTTAAATTTTTTTATTTATTTTAGATTACATCCGCATACAAACAAGCACACGTCCCTCTGTTCCGGTTTTGGTCCCCTCTGATTCTGCTCCCTTCCTTCACCCTACGCTTCTAAATTTGTGTTGGTTTCTAATTTTATTTTTTATCTTTACCCTCAAATCTTATTTAGTTTATGTTAACAGATTAAACCCCAAACATTTGGATCCATTGGGAGTAGAAATAGGGAAAAGGGGTGATGGGTAAGGGATGTGATTTAGGTAGTTATATATATACACATACATATTTTCTTTGAACTCAAAATCTAAAAAAAAAAAATATATATATATATATATATATATATATTAATTAAATTATAATTCATTGATTGATAACGATTCAAGTGGCTATCATGGGGTTGTGCCATGTTGCCCAACCACTAAATCGTTTAGCGTGGACCAGGCCTATTATATGCCCACAATAAAAACTTTTGTTCACATGTGAACAGATACCCACCCTAGTCATCTTCTTACACAATGATTTTCTCCCCAACCTATTTACGCGACGATACCTTAGTTTCAGAAGTAGTATCTCAAGCTACATTTGTGACATGTCAAACAAAACAATGTTTAAAAGTCCACCGACAACTCTGAGTTGAATGGACATCCATGGATGAGCTGGTCATTGGACCATTATCCAGCTTAAAATTGATAAAAATTGAATAAACTATCCAGTATTTTTTCTATTTTTTTATTTTTTTAATTGTTGCGGGAGGCGACCGGTAGAGAAGAGACGGGTGGAATTATAGATGAGATGGATGGTGAGGGTATATGCAAACCTTTAATATAGCAACCACCATGGTTGATTCAAGCTTACAGACTCTGTTTTGAGGTTTTCCAAGTGATACCTCCACCACCTCGTGAAAATGACTAATCCAGAGCTCGAGATCTAAAAACATCTCACAACCAACACTCTCAGCGATTGGTAATTGACAGATGCCCAGATCTTGCAATAAGGGACCCAAAAGGACATGCCGACAGAGGTGATAGTACTGAGAAACATCATCTCCATGTGATCCAACAACAATATTAGATCACTTAGGTCTACATATAAAAATGAATGAAACAGATGTATAGGACGCAAGTGGCTCTTACATGGGATTACAACCCCCATTTAGAAAAATAATAATAAAATAGAATAAAGAAAACAAATGGCCCTCATTAGGTGGAAGTCAACTTCCGTGGATGAATGGATCCTTCAAAAACAGGTCAGCCTGTGATACGCGTAAAAAAACAGTACAACAGTGAATGAAAATAGAAACAGTTGTCAAGATAAAACACCAAAACCCATACAAAAATGGAAATTTAAGTATCATCTACCCTATCCGTCATCATCCTCCTCAAAGAAAGTCTTTCATCAAGGCTACCAAACTTGGGTCAGGTGTCCTTGAATGATGGTAATTCTATCTTCAAGAGGGTGTCGGTGAGTCGACATACTGCAGAGAGACTGTTTTTCCGAAGATAGCTCAGTGACATACACAACCTAGAATAACCTAAAGTACCAAAATAATAATAATAATAACTCCAGTGGAAACTTCTAGCGCATGAAGCATGCTTAGAAAGAATTTACTAGAAGGATGCACATAAACAGGGATACCTTTAAAATCTTTCCAGAGAGTTTTAGCAAGCCGTTTCAGCGAGACCAAATACATGCAACAAACAAAATTATCAGTCAGCAAGACCGATGCCAAACAAGAAACAGTGGTTGAGATATCAAATACAAAATTTCAAGTTTAATGGCCTCTAACAGCAATTCACAAATAGAGATTGCTTCACATAGCTGTCGAGTCTCAAGGAATATTCTCCCAATGAAACCCCTCAAACGATGCTTTTGCAATACCTCTCAGATGTCAAACTAGTTGTGGTCCCAATGCAACAAAAGATTGGCTAGTAAAGTCCACCATAGTTTAAAGCTGAGAAGCAAAAGCTTCCTCAGAACAAGTGATCTCCCATCATTAATGAATAAGACTCATATCTCCCATCATACATAAAACCAAATCATAAGTTCAGGTATTCCTTTTTCTTCTCCAAATAGATGCAACACAGACAAATGGAATAGGGGTTAGAAATCATAAGATTCCCATCCAACTCAATACAGGGCAGCATTCTGTGATGGACTTAAGAGCATTACAGACAACAATTTTGAAATAAATTCAAGACAGTGCAGCTTGACACCTCTCTTTAAAAAGCAAAGAAACTAATAAAATTGATTTCTCTTTTAATCCTATCCTTTGTTGGGAAGTCCATTTGTCATCAATGTAGCAGGGGTAATCTCACAAAGTTGGGGAGTATCTGCAGGCCTCATACCAGAGCCAAGCATCGGGCAATGATCCTGTCTGGAATGACCACATCTTAAAGCAGAGCAATTTAGTCTGCTGTCCAGCTTTGCTCAACAATCTCACGGACTTTCCTGTTATACTCGCGCTTGTTTTCACTCAACATCCGTGCAGCTTCTGAATTAGCAGGCGAGTTTGGGTTGGGATCACATAACAGAGACTGCAATACAGAAATTAAGATCAGCAGATGTTAAACGTGCTTACAGAACCAAAGAACAAAGAAATTAGTTGAAGATTCAAGAGGAATTTTACAAGTGGAATGCACATTGTGTAGGTCGCAATTCAAAGCCCAGTTGGCAAACACATGGCATAGAAGAGTGTCCCATGAAACAGGAGAATGGAATTACTAGAGAAAGAAGTGATTGAATATTTACAAATTTGAGAACATTGAGAGCACATCAACGGTCAATTTTTCCTTTTCATAGTAAGAGATGATATTTTTTTTAAGCATTATTAAGTAGTTATTTAGTTAAAAGAAGATTTACTAGAAGAGTACACAACTTCATAAACCTATGTATGGATGCGCTCAAGCTGCCCCTATATGCACTTTCCAAAATCAAGCTGCCTGGCCCAGCCTGCATCAGGTTTGGACTCAGAGCCCAGCTTTTATTCCTCAATAAACCCTCAAAGGCCTGGCAAGGCCAATGCTCAGGTCTATAAATCCAGGAGGAGAATACGTCCTCATAAAGAACAAAGAGCCAAACCCCAGGTTTAAATAAATTATCAAGACAAGATAACATAATGTTTTCCATAACGACAGACTAAACAAAAAAGGCTCATTAAAAAAGTGAACTTGATTTTCCCATGGGAAGCTCAACTTTATTAAAGATGTGATTATCACTTTCGGTTCACGAGATCCCTGAGGATTTATATACATCCAACCTACTGACTCCTTGGTGACATTAAGAGGCAACTGAGACCACATTGCACAAACTTATTCAATGTCTGCTCTATGTCATATAATAAATTTCACCTAAACACCCACATAACACCATCAAACAAATTTTAACATGATATTCTCATTCTCTTCACACATCCACTAATACAGAATCTCAACTTCTTCACTTCCACCAATTCCCAATCTTGAAAAAGTCAATTTGAATTTTGAACTCAAAATTATCTCATATCAGATGACTCTTTATTACTTATTATCCAAAATTCTTCATACCACACTCAACAACAATTATGCTCACAACACATGTTCGCATTGGCACCTTTATTCCAAAAAAAAAAAAAAAAGTGATTGTCTGCCATGTCTTTAATTGAATACTAAGTAACCTAAAACCATGCAACTTCATCAATCAATCAAACATATTCTTTGCAGTCAAAACTTTAGAAAAGGTTTAGCTCCCAAACAGTCTAATCACTTTACAGATGACCCATAAATCTGACCAACATAATCTGAGCATGCAAGAATTAACAATTTCACACCTGAATTGACCAAAAGAGTAGAAATATTTATACTCAATACCAGCCTGCAAGGTTTTAAGCCATTCAGGTGCAAAACAGACAGTTTGTAAATCAGCACTCGTTTATCAATTAAAATGTGCAAACATTTACCAAACTAATAGGTCTAATTTATCAGAACCCTTGTGTCACTAATTTAAATGGAATATCTGCCATTCAGAACAATTCATCTCATGTATTTCTCAAAATGCCCTCATCACACCACCTCCCCAGAGAGATACATAACAACCTTGACAGCTCCCTATCCCCTTTCGAATCTCCATTCTATGGCTGCTCCTTTAAGCTCTCTCTAATGTTACCTCTTAAATCAAACTGGATGTTAACTTCAATTGGTTAGATCATAGTTACCGAATACGTTAAATTTAATGTGAGTTCCGCTCCGAAATGTACGATCCAAAACGTGGTACCTTTTCTATATGAAATAAAGGCAATTTTAAAGGGAAGAGGAAAGGATGGCGGAGAAGACAGCTGTAAAAGCTACAAATTTTCCTCGAGTCAAGCTACATAAACAGATTTCAGTTTTTGAGTCCTTTTGGGATACTTAACCTTGAAAATTGCAATTATCTTCAAAATAAATCAGCTTAACCTCAATTATCATTGTTATTATATGAAAGCAATACAATTGTAGTTACCTTCAAAACAAAGGATATATAACTGTAATTATCTTTGAAATAAAGTCATATAATTGTAACTATCTTTTTTATTATCTTTAAAATCAACCACAAATTTAGGAAAATTTCTTTAAAGTCCTTCTGAAAAACTTAACTTCAAAATAGTTCACAATATCCAGCTGTCATATTTACAAAATTAAATGCATCTAGATGGACTACATATTAAAACAGCCCCCTCCATTCCATTCTTTTTGTTGCAAATGTGTTTGGCAATAGAAAACTAGAGCATTGAAACATATTTGATTTTAGAAAACACTATACATATAATACACAATGACACAACCACTTTTATTAAACGTACCGGTAGGCCATTAGTGTAGTAACTAAGCCTACCCCCTCGCGTATTGTGATTGCATTAATGGGTGCATTGCGTTCCTGAACCCTGTATCCTATTCTGAACGATCCCAAATCTGGTAACTATGAATTAGATGCCACGCCAAAATCTTTTATGCACTAAGATTAGCATGAAATGATTATCCAGATATTACACCAGTTGCCAATGCCATATCTTTGAAATAGAACTAGGACAAGTGAGGAAAAAAAGATAAAAAAATATTAATTTTATGTGATGCAGAATGATTAAAGAGATCATGTAACACAAACAGTTGATTAGATGTTCAAGTGCCTATATTGTCAATAGAATATTTATACTCAAAGCAATGGGGGATAAACTAAGTGAAAAACAAAGCACTATGGAACCAGCACTCTAATGACTTATATCTCGAATTAGATTTTCATTTGAATCTTTTCTATTAGCATATACCTACAAGATGCAATATTCTGACACCTCTATCACAGGAAATGTATAATAGCACCTGAATTTCTTATCTTGATAAAGTTGATTGCCCTCTCTATTCTAGTTCTTTACTAAACTACAAAAATTACAAGAATCATATCCATCACAACACCTTGAGAAGCATAGCTATGATTTCTGAGAACAGTTTGAATGCAACCCACCATAAACTAATAAGTTCCGGTTCAACCAATTTATTCACTGACACAAATGATTTCTCATGTTTTAAAGGGAAATATATCTGCTATTGTTTCGGATGTAATCCATCTGTAACTCTCATTTATAAGCACTTTCTTGATGACATCATTTCATGGACCAACCAACTAGACAAGTAATGAAGTGAAAAACTTACCTGGATGGATGTAAGTATAGCAGCAACATCATATATAGGACTCCACTGGTTTTGTAAAATATCCAAGCAAATACTTCCATCAGCATAAACTGCCAAACATAAACATAATACAATGTTGTGTGAGAAAATTTTGTATATGTAATGTCAACAAGAATTAAAATGGTTGTGGTAGGGTACAAGTGATACAAGGTTAGCATGGGAGGCCAGGCAAGCTCCTAATGTTACCATATATCATTGAGGATTTTTTCAAAATCTAAAATACAAGAATGTGGCTGTACAATACAGAAATGATACAACAAAAACACAACAATAATAAGTCACAAAAAAACTGAGCAATGACATGAAAGAATATGATTCTACAAGGAAGGGATGAGTTATTCAGAGATTGGGAATCATATATATGTCCAACTGATTCATATCTCGGGGCTATCTCTTAGGGATCTTGGAAACATAGATATAAATACAAAACACACCGTACTATGGCAATTCAGCATGTCGTTAAAAGTATAACCAATACAGCAATAGAATGAGATTAAAACCAAATCACTTACTCATAGATACTAAAATGCTTCATATTTGAATTCTATTAAAAGTTTTTCTCAATCTAAATATTTGAAAGTAATTTGCTAAATTAAAAGAGACAACCAATGAAAAGTCGGCATTGACTCAATAATTCTAGTTAAAAATTAAGAAAAAAAGACACTCGGACTCTACATTGAAAACATGACAGCTTGTAGCAAAATACCCAATTTCCCTTCCAACCAAGGGTTCAGAGTCTCTCCAGATCCTCATTTAATGACCATGTATTCTTTATCTATATTGATAATTACATGAGATAGCCCTTCCAACGAGTATCCAAAAGGCATATGTTGTTTAAGAGGAAAAAATCAAACTCAAATATACCATGTGAAGCATCAAACACAAATCTGAGTAACATGAAAAGTATCTGGCACAATTTTGGATATAGAAGCATTTTCCATTCCATATGTGCATGCATTGTATTTAGAAGATATTTTTATAGACATCATCATTATGTCTCCATCTCTCATCTAAAACGGGAGGCCAAACTAGTAATCCTTAATAATACCAATGATAAAAAAGAACTTCTAAATGAAAAAAAAAAACACATTAAACACTCTACAAGTTCAACTTACTGTTTGGATGAAACATCCGGGAGATGAATCTAACCGTTGGTGGCTTATTTGGATAATCCTCTGTAAATTGAAGCGTCAACTTAAACGTACCTGAAGCAAAAAAAAATATGAGTGCTGCTATTATTGACAAGCCCAAGAGAAAACAGAGATTATATTCTGCACAAGATAAGATGCAATTACAAACCACAAAACTATAGGGAGCCCCATACCCAGTCTATGCACAAACCTTAACAAAACAAAGTTACAGCTGCGGCTACCAACATGACATAAAAGGGTAAAATAACCAGCCCAACAAAAGTGACTCTTGCAGCCACAGGAAACAGTATCCTCATCCCTCCCATGACACAGAATTGTTCACATAGAAACCTTATTACCACATTAAGCATGCAAGAAAAAGTGAGAGCACAATGAATTGAAAGGGAACAACGATAACAACTGAGTACAATAAAACATGTAAACAAAGCAATTACTTGGAATTAAAATGTTGATTACAAAACTCAAAGGTGAGCGAAAACTAACCTCCATCCCATGGTGTGTCGTCTGGTCTGCAGCACAAGCCAACAAACAGATTAGCATGAGTGAATTAACCCTCTCTAAACCAAAACCTAACAAAAAAGCAGGTCAGAAGATCACAACATCCAAGTAAGGAAAATACGTGATCCGAACATACCCAAAAATAACAGCATTCCAAAACATTATATTGTTGTCATAGGGAGCGCCGCTGATTCCAGCAGGAGGGTCCTGTTGCAACCTTTTAAAATCCCTCATCAATCTTTTCCTTGCCGGGGTCGACATCTTTGCTCCCTTGCTCTCGTACCCTAGATAAATCAACCATTAATTCCACTTTGTCCCAAAGCATAATAACTCAACCAATTCGAATAGGATTTATGAATTAATATCATGACAAAACAATCATAATCAACCTATCGAAAACTAGGTAATGTTCATGACTCAAGAAACTAAACCCTAAAAACAACAGGAAAATTTTTAGACCACGAGCTTTTTATAAACTTAGCAATAACTACAACACTCATGAAAACTGAAACGAAGAACGATAAATTAGGGTTTGATTGGCGATCATTTGCACTTCAATTAATCGAGTAAAGCAATCATTTCCAACCAAATAGTGGATTAATAATCACAAATGAAAACACACACATGCACAAACGTACAAACGAAAACACACATAGGCACAAACGTACACACGCACACACGCACACACTCAGACACACACACACATACAGGATCACACGAGAAATCATCAGGAGGCGGAGAGAGATGGAGAGAAAAGTAGATACCTTCGCAAGCACAATAACGGAGAAGAGAAGAAAGGGGTCTGACTGAACTCTGACGGAGTCTGTGTATGCTTCCTCGAAGCTCACGATTGCCAAGGAAGAGATGAGTGTGTGTTGAAGAGAGAGAGAAGGTTCTCGAATATGCTGTCGGGATTGAGTTCCTCCCCCCCCCCGGTCTCTCTCCCTGCGCTTTCCAGGACGGAGGGTAGAATCTCTCTTTCTCCGATTCGAAATTCTGCTTTGCGTCACTGGTACGCAATTATTCGGGTCCCACCAAAGCTGCCTACCCCAGAACTGGGCTTTGGGCCGGATCACTATGGTGGGGTTTTTTTTTTTATATATAAAGATTTGAACATGGAATCAACATAAAAATTGATTTATATCACTGTCTCTTTAAGAATTATGGGTATTTTTTTCCATAAAGGATGAACCCCATCTGGTTCTTGAATTTTTAACATACATATTTTTTTTATATAAAATTTGAATTCGAAATTTTAATTAAAAATATGAATATCCAGTCACTAAATCAATTTCAAATTGATATTATTATCGGTATATTGATAATCGATCGGGATAAAACAAAATAAATAATATTATAATATAAATAAAATTATAAAATATGTCAATGTTATTAGAAAAAAGAAGACAAAAAGTGAATCGGTGGGTCACACTTCATGGCTTAGCTCCAAGAGCCTTCAATCAAATACATATAAAATTCATCTTTAAGGCGCTTACTGCGGGGTAGTAGATAAAAGAAGTTTGAAATCAATGTAGAATGTTAGGGATAGTGAATGTTAAAAAATTGAATACAATTTATTAATATAAAAAATTATAAATAATTTAAATAGTTTATATTTAATTGATTAACAATCGGTAACTTTTATGAATTATCAATCAACCACATCACGCCACGCCATTAATAAGAAAATAAAGAAATATAATCAAGGGCTTTTCTATAAACTTTAATTTAAATATTAAAATCAATTAAAAATACATAAAATATGTATTAACATCATTCTCTATCCCTTTTAAGAGAGAGAGAGAGAGTAATAGAACTATAAACATTAATTTCTAAATAAGAAATTTAGAAAAATAAAAATAAAAATAAATAAACTAACCTCTAATCGAAAACACAACGAACTTAAGTAGAAAAAGGAGAAAAAAGTTAACTTTTAGTCAAAGAAACAAAAGGAAAAAAAGAAAAGAAAAGAAATTCTAGGAAAGAGTTAAAGAGGGAGGAGTTCACGTTAACATTAACTGATATTTGAAATTATATTTTAATTAATTTAATTTAAATATTTATGAGATTTATTTTAAAAGATAATTCGTAATATAATTTTTTATTTTTAAATTTTAAATATAAAATTTAATTAAAAAATTTAATATCCTTATCAACTTGAATTTATGGACATTAGATCCTAATGGGCACAGTTTAATGATATAATTTTCTTTTCTAATTTAATAATTTAAGATTTAAATTTTTATATAAAAAAAAAAGTGGCACTAAATCTTCCCCAATTTAAATGTAATGACCCGTGAATTAGGCTTTGGGCCGGATCTCTGGGAAAGGACCTATCTTCTTTCACCAAAAAAAAAAAAAAAAAAAAGAAAAGACATATCTTTCAAAGAATTTGAAAAGGCCATTAGGACCGCAATCACTATGAGCGAAGCCCACCACTGTGCTAAGACTCGACCCAAAGAGATCAGGATAATCATTTCGGCCCATCCCTAATTTTCCTCAAATCGACCCGTTAGACGCACCAAGGTGTTCATCTTCACCGCCACCGCCGTCGAGGATTCGACTTCGAAACGAAGGCCTTCTCTCTCTCTCTCTCTCTCTCTCGGAAAAAAAACTGAACCATTATTCCTATCGAGAACTCAAAAGGGTCACATGACTTCTTCAAATGTCACTTACTAGCCTAAAGGAATCTCCTAAAACCCCAAATGGGCATTTTCAACCAACTTCAAAGAAACCTCAAATTCCACAGACATTTCTCTCTCCTCTCTCGCTCTTCACTCAAACCCACTTCATTTTGGCCTCAGTTTGGCATACCCAGTGATGGGTTTTGTTCAAATTCTGGTCACCATAGCAAAAACATCGGTTTTGATTTGAGTCAATACCCTCCAGAGAGGATTAGAAATTTATCTATCATTGCTCATGTTGACCATGGAAAATCTACTCATTCTGATAGGCTTCTAGAGTTCACTGAACCATCAAGAAAGGTCATGGTTAGCCTAAGTACCTTGATAAATTGCGGGTATAAAAATATATGGAAAATTTTTGTTATCTTGTTGCTTTAATGAATTTCTTGTATGTTGAATTTCTTGTTGGAATTTTAGGGATAAAATGAATTATGTTGGGAGAGTTTTTAAGTTTTTGACAACCACACACTCATTTTGACACTTGCACGTCCTAATCTTGTATGTTGGCCACATCACTCGCCCAAGAGCTTTCACCTCAAAAAAAAAAAAGAAAAAAAAATCTTGGTCCAGCCCATGTTAAGCTCGTGTGAACAAGTTTATCAAATTGATACCAAGAACCCTAAAAGCTGGTTTTCCTAGTGTTTGAAATTTTCTTCCTATGTGAGAGAAAGATGGTGTTTGTTTGTGGTTAGACCTTAACAACTTGAACCCCAGGTTTGGTTACAAGGTCAATAGTGCGTTTGGCTGGAACAGCTAGCAATGTAAAATCCCCGACAAAAACTGAGAAAAACGAAGTATAGCTTGACTTCTATCATATTGGCGACTTCTGTTTCCATTAAATGCAACTTGCAGCATAAAACAATAGATTAATTCAATTTTACAAGAGCATTTATCTTTTTTTCCTAATAAAACAGATGAATAATTCTATGAAAGGCTCTGTTTGATACAAAGTTTTACAAGTAAAACACAATTTTTTCTTAAAAAAATCTAAAATTTTGATGATATTAATAGTTTTAAACTTTGAAAACCTTAATCTCACTTAAACGGACCAATTAAGGGTACCATGTTGTTTAATTAATGGTAAATTTTCAAATTTTATGTCAAGCATCAATCTGAATAACCTCAAACCAAGGAAATCTCTTGCCCGGAAAGACAGGGGGAACAATCAATTAGGTTAAACTAATAAGCCAAGGAGATCCTGAATATATTGGAAAACAGGGGAAGGAATCTTTCCATAGATAACAAGTTGTTGAAAGACATCAATTTCTAAGGGGGAAGAGCCCACCTCACGGAACCAATGGAGAGAGAGAGAGAGAGTAACAAACAGTTAACCAATGGAGAGAGAGAGAGTAACAAACAGTTAATCTAATGAGAAGAATAACAGATATCTTAATCATGACTTGGATTTAAATTTTGGATTTAAATTTTGAAATTTGAAAGAATTATGTTGGGAGATTTCTCTCTTTATAGAAGGTTGATAGTAATTTGAGACAAATTAGTCAGAATATTTTATATATCAATTGTTCAAGTAAGAGAGAGAGAGAGAGAGGAGGAGAGAGACTAAAAAGGAAAAAAAAATTGTTGAAATTGTCAGCTTGGGATTACCAACCTTTAACCAAAGATCAGAGTTGTTGACTTATCTAAACAAAAATAGAAACTTAGCTGCCCATGTTTCCAAGACTTGTGCAGAGGCAAAGCCTGAACATTTCTGGGAGTCTGATCAACCGAGATTCGATATGGCGATATACCCTATATTTTAAGGGAGTTGATCCAGTTGCATGAGATCAAAGGTTTCATGTATTATCGACGTGGATTTATTTAATTAGATTTGAGATTAAATATCCTTAAATATTATCGCGATTCGATTTTAGAAATATTGAACCTTTATGTATATGAAATATTTTCCGTTGAGAGATCTGTTTTTCAAAAAAGAGTTTCCGTAATGATCGGTTTGGAAAAATAGGGATCATCGGGTGATATTCATTGATTTGGCTTGAGACCTTGGGAGACGGGGCACCAAATTTTAGCATTTTTTGATGGATTAAGGTCAATGGTTTTGATGTGTATGGGACCTCATGGCCCGCTCCTCGGACCATTGCAAATGTGAGATAATTAAAACCATAGTTTTCGTCAAAAATAAATTCCAACGAATGAAGGCTGAGAGAGAGAGAGAGAGAAAAAGAGAAAAAAAAAGAGAGACCAAACTCTCGTAGGTATAGCAGTAGAATATTATATTTTCTTAATTATAGATCTCGAGTTTGAATCATGAGATTGGAGATTAGCTTAAATAACGATAACGATATTTTATATTTCTTTTAATCTAAAAGAATTGGAAATTGTTCATTTTTTTTGAAATTTCAAATTAGCTTCTTCTATTTTTCATTTTTCTTAAATAGAAATGAAAAAATTGTTTAAATTGCGATTTTTTTAATAACTTATACAAGTTATCATTTTAAATATTTTATTTTGATCTCAAAAAATAATTAAATTAACTAAGAAACTTTACATAAACCATATAAAAAAGTGGTATAAATAATACAATTAATATAAATATTAATAATGTGTGTGAATGCAATATATATATATATATTACAAAATAAGCATAAATAGCATAATAAATATAAATATATTATATATTTTCTCCCACAACTATTGTTGAGGTTCCATTTCATAATCATATTTCAAATAAAAGAAATTGTATTTTATTTTCTTTCTAATTATTTATACTGAGTTAAAAAAAACATTATTTTAAACGGTAATAAACTCATATCAGATGCTTTCTAATATAGTACTATTACGTCCAAACCACCCATTGTTTAATTAAGAGCTCATTTTACAAAAATTAGGAATTTCATATTCCCTTGAGAGGTTTTTCTTTCTTTAATTCATTTCTTATCAAAAACTTCTCGGCATATTAGAAATATTTTTGTTTAAACATAAAATGAATCATATAAATTAAGAATTTATTAATCAAACAAGAACTAATCACACTTATTGTTTCATAGAAATCCTGAAATATGTGTTCCAAATCCTTGCATTCACCCAGCTTTGAACCACCTTAGCTGCATTTCAATCAACTCACCCGATACCTATGATTAAGGGAGTGCAGCGTTTTATCGTTACAGTCGGGAGGGTTTGATACACCCGGAATAATATAAATGAAGAAGTTTTCATTTGTATTGATTAAAAAAATGAAAATTAAGTTCCACCCGGGGCCATGAGAATTAGAATGAGAAGAACAAATGTCCTGGAGGACATCCCCCGTTTTGAGAAATTAGAGTAAGGGAGAGCTGAGAATGGTTGGCTTCTATGCTTAGAGAAATATGAATCATGGACTCGTGGTATAGTGTAAAGTGGCTATATTTTCTTTTCTTTTTTTTTCCAGATTACTTGTCTTTGACTAAAAAAGAATGGTTGTAATTTTCAAATTTTGTAATAATAGCATCACAATTAGATGTAAACAATTTGAATTTTCTAGCAAAATTGTAAGTTTTTAACTCGAAAAGTCTTCTCATAGCCTGACAAATTGATAATTATATTTAATTCGCAAAAAAAGAAAAATATTCTTTTTACTATGTTAATTTTAAGATGAGCGTTAAACTTCTGGACGAAACATCTAATAAACATTTTGATGTTAACCATAGATGGTGATTCAAGAACCTAATAGAGATCAAACTCCTTCAATGTTTCCCTTTCTCTTCCATTCGATGAATCATGTTCATGCTATAGATGACAAATTTGTGAAAACAATGACTTCTCAACAGTCCAGCAAATGAAGTTTAGACCAAGTCATCTGTTCAATGAGATATTCGTATTTAAATTTTATCTTGTATTCTTGTTTAATACGAATTGATTAGAAAGCTTATTCCACACTCTCTATGAGTGTATGACAGGAAAACTTAAATCATAAGAAAAATACATTCTATTAAATTTTATTCTCCAAAAATTATTTGCTACTTACAAAGAGGAAAGTATACCTCCATCACCCAAAGTTTGTGTCACTTATTTGTTCATTGATTTCCAACCACAAAAGGCACTCTTCATTTGTGTCGCTTATTAGAATTATTATCCCGAAATCATCAATAAGCTCAAACTCCATACAGAGCTTTGATTCCAGCAATATCATCTTCATTTAAACCCTTTGTTGTTCCTGAGGGAATGGTGGGGTACATTATCGCGTCTTCAATTGAGGTATGTGCTAGTCCGAGCAAATGACCAATCTCATGCAATCCAACCGTCTCAAGGTCAAAAGCGTCCTCGACCGGCCCGTTGGCCCATGTCTCGTCTGCATCATAATGCAACCGCCCATTCGTTGGGGCAAAAGCATGGGCCAATATCCCACCCGACCCATCAAACGGGAGCCCATCACCGTGATCCCCACTGAAGAAACCAATTGTCAAGTCAGCATTGTTAATGTCTGTACTCTCGGAGAATGTGAACTGAGTCGCAGAACTCCATGTCTGGAAGGCCCGCTTCACAGCGTCCGGGGCAGACGGGTTGGTACCCGGAAGAAATGCATATGTTAAATGTGTCTTGGATGCGGGCCATGTGGGATTATTAGGAAAGAATGCATACTGAGGGACAGCATGGAACCCGAGGTTATGTTTGGCCCATTTTAGACCTGAGTACATCCGGGTTGACCCATTTATGATGTCAGGGACACCACATCGTGGTGTTATCATTGTTGACACGGTTTCGGGGTCTAAGTACCCGGTGGGTTTGAGGTGGAAGTTGAGTTGGTAGGTTTTGACTGCGTCTTCCAAAAGATCATCAAAATCATCATCATTCGCATGACTGTTGTTTTTTGCGTGCTTATTGTTTAAGTAGCCATATTTTTCGAGATAAACTTTGAGCTGATGAATGCCTTTGACATGGTCACCTTTGTGAGAACCTCGAAGGTGTTTGAGGAACTCAACGGACGATGGCTTTGTGGTGTTTGGGCGTGAGATCACATGTGCTGCATGAGAGAGAAAAGGTAGGAGGAAAAAGATGAAAAGGAGGGAGAATTGGTTCACCATGAGAGAGAGAGAGCTTGAGGTTGAGGTTGTGTGTGGGAGTTTAAGTTCCATTGGGTTGTGCATATATGAGTATTTTTGGAGTCTATTTATAGACTTGGAAGACCATAGACTTATTTTGATCTATTAACACATGTAGATATCTTGGTCTTCACGTGCTTTTTTTTTTTTTTTTTTCCTTTTCTATGAGAGATGGTGGCCAAAACCTGCAAAAATATTATTTAATGCATCAAAACACGTGATAAATCAAATATGATTTTTTGCTAATATATTATTTTTTGTTAATAAATGTTTTGGTACCATAACAATATATGATTTTTTGCTAATATATTTTGGTACTAAAACACATTTCTTTCTATTTCAATAACATTCTTATCTTGATTGTGTTGAAGTATTGAATAATCTGTTTTTGGTCAATATAAGATGACAAGGCAAGCAATTAGCCCTTGTAATGTTTTTGGCTAGACAGGGAAATAGGCCTGCCAAGAAAAAGCGCTGTTTTCCCATAATTTGTTACCATTTTATAGTATTTGATGGAAAATGTTGTTTGACCATATGGGATTGTGTCACAAAAGTAGTTATTGTATCATCTCAAATTGCTTCACAAAAGGATCGATTTATTAGTTGTTAGCTCCATTTAGCATTATTATTCATCTCAAATTTCCCTTGAAAAAACTACTCACATTTGCACAACCCAACGAGATTTGAACTTCCACACACACCTCTCTCTCTCTCTCTCTCTCTCTCATGGCAAACTAATTCTCCCTCCTTTACATCTTTTTCCTCCTACCTTTTCTTTCTCATGCAGCATATGTGATCTCACACGAAACACCACAAAACCATCGTCTGTTGAATTTCTCAAACACCTCCAAGGTTGCCACAAAGGTGACCATGTCAAAAACATTCATCAGCTGAAAACCTATCTCCAAAATTTTGACTACTTAAATCACAACCACACCAAAAACCACACTCATATCAATGATGATGATTTTGATGATCTTTTGGAATATGCAGTTAAAACTTACTAATTCAACTTTCACCTCAAAATCACCGGGTAGTTGGACTCCGAAACTGTGTCAACGATGACATCACCACGATGTGGTGTCGCTGACATCATAAACGTGTCACCTCGGATGTACGGGGATCGAAAATGGGCCAAACATGGTCTTGGGTTCAGTGCTGTCTCTTATTATTCATGTTTTCCTAATAACCCCAAGTGGTCCGCATCCAAAACCCATTTAACATATGCATTTCGGGCAGGTACCAACCCATCCGCCATAGACCCTGTAAATCGGGCTTTCTAGACGTCTAGCTTTGCGACCCACTTCACATTTTCACAGTGTGGAGACTACAACAATGCTGATCTGACAATTGGTTTCCACAGAAGGGCCCACGGTGTTGGGAGCCCGTTTCATGGGCTTGGTGGGACACTGGCCCATGCTTTTGCCCACAAACAATTTTGATCTTGGAACACTGAACACCGCACATAGCTAATGGTTGTGTTACTCTCGTGGATCTTGAAAAACCTATACTTTTGCATTGACCAACATTTAATAGCGTGTTGAACCCCCTCTTTCGAAATACCATGTCGACTTGTAACTCAAATGTGTGATCATTTTCCCAAATTGGACGATTGTACTCATTGTAATCATCCACCATCATATTCCCTTCCTGCATATTAGATAAAAATGGAATTTCATGATCTTCCTCTTCTTCACCTATCTGATTCACTTCATCTATCTGATTCTGTCCATCTTCAATGTCAACATTTGAATCATTATCTACAGCATCAATGAATGATTCAACAAGATCGGCGTCCTTATAACTCTTTTCATGGCACCTGTTGCTATTGGACTCTCCATACTCATTTCCGCTGTTGGGCTTGACATTAATTGTTGAGTAGTCAAGACAATATCATCCGTTAGAAATTCCCCTTATTGGAGCCACTTATCTCTAATGTTCTCATTTCTTAAACCCTCACTCATCAACTGTGAGTATGGCCCGATGTTACTCCCACTACCACAATCTAGCCTATGGTCTACAAAATTTAGTGTCTCAAATGAAGAATCTGGAATGTCTGACTCAATCTCTGTGGCCCAACTTGAGCAACCCATATTTGACTATCCTATAATTGTATTCACGATAGACTAGACTCCGGCTCTAAAAATAGTTCAACAAATGACAAATAAGGAAAAACTTTTGAAAGTGACAACACGTCCGGTAAAAACCCATTATCCTCCGCTGCTATAGCTGTACAAGTCACTAATTGACCATGTTCTCAAAATGGATATCTACACAATATTTTCAGCCGGAATTACTTAAAATCAATACCAGTTTTGCGATACAAAAGTTTCAATAACTAATTCCATTGAATCGTACTTTCAACACCAATGCGCCTTTTGGGGGGTGTACTATACCAATACCCATTTTGACCATATACAATTTAACCTCCTTAGTACAGTACCAGTTTAACATGATTCTGACTCATCTTACTTTTTCTACGAACCACAACAATAATATAAAAATTAATCTATTAAATAATGTAAAACATAGATTAAAATGAATATTAGATTTGTGACACGATTTTGACTCATCTCATTATTATATTCTGCCTAGTTAACAAGACAAACCATAAATTAAAACGAATACCAAATTCGTAAAACTTTATCTTAGTGCATTTATTAATAGTGTAAAACATAACTGGATTATACTATGTTGCTATCATTTCTTTTGTGTAATTACTATTAGCTACACACCTTCTTCATAAGTTAGGGTTTTTGAGAGTTAGGGTTCAACATTGAATCATGGAAGTTTTCGATGATAATTTTGATATGTTAAAAAATTAATTAAAATTATGAAAATAAAAATAAAAATTATTTTTCAAAAATGATTTAAATTATCATAATATTAATACTTTTGATATGTTAAAAAATATATCTAATTTTATTTCAATCTAATTCTTAGCCTATGACGATTTCAATTTTTTATATTTAAAATAAATATATATGTTATGATTTAAAAATATATATTTTATATTTAAAAAATATAAATGATTTAACAACATTAAAAATATATCTAATTTTAATTTAAAAAAATATTATATATATATATATATATGTGATATCTAATTCTAAATATATCTAATATCATTAATTTTGATTTTCTATATTTTAATATATATATATATATATATATATATATATATATATGTTATGATTTTTTATATTTAACAAAAATATTGCTATGATTTAACAACATTAAAATGACTTTGAATATATATACGTTATTAATCTAATTTAACAACATTAAAAAATATATGTTAGTAATTTAATTTGCAAAAACATTCAAAATATAAATGATTTAACAACGTTAAAAAATTATTTAAAAAATTGTATATGCTATGTTTAATTCTAGCCTTTATCTAATATAAATAATTTCAATTTCTTATAATTTAAAAATATATCTGTTATGATATTTTATATTTTAAAAAAAAATATTGCCATGATTTAACAACATTAAAATGACTTAAAAATATATATGTTATTAATTTAATCCACCTAATATTTGAATTATGTTAAATAAACAATAATATTTTCGATATTAATACGAATATTAAAAAGTGTGTACCTACTAGTAATTTTCAAAAAAAAAAATACACATTCATTGTTTTGGTCCATTCTCCATAACTTCCATATTTTCAATATTAATATTTGTATTATGTTAAATAAACATATTAAATTCACCTAATTCCTTAATGTTAACATATTAAACTCTTATTATTAATAACATTAACAATATGAAAATGATTAACTACATTAACAATATTAACAACATTTAACTACAATTGTTAAAATGATTTAAAAAATATTGCCATGCTAACAACAACCCCCCCCCCCCAAAAAAAAGAAAAAAAAAGGCTGAATTAAACATGAATGAAAAAACAGGAAAAAAAAACGAGAAAAAAAAAAGAAAAAAAGGCTAAAAAAACCAGAAAGAAAATATATATATATTCACATGCCCGGAAAAAAAAAAAAAAAACAGTATTCTGCTACAAATGATCTAATAGAGTTTGAAATTTGAAAGATCAACGATTTGAAGATGACAACCTACTAATGACTTGTTTTGATAAGCATTTTAATTATGCTCTTTAGGCTTTTTCTCACTTTAGTACATGGGGATGCTTGAGCGGTGAATCCTAAATCAAGGACCTCAGCAGGTGTTTAGCTTTATTAGTGTTTCGCCAAGTCGCAGGCCCTAGAAGCTTATGTCTATGTTCCTACGCTGATCTTTATTCTCAATTCAACCATATAAACATAAGCCCAATCAGAGCTTATCCTACTATGTTTTTTGCCTTTAATAATTAAATAACTTAATCCTGTGTTGGGTTGGGGACTCTAACCGATGCATAGGAGCCGTGAAAATTATAAAAATATATATACACACAAAGATTCAAATACTAAATTTCGAAAAAGACACTTGAATTCGAACTCTATATCACTCGAATGTTCTTATAAAGACTCTCTCTCCTTTTTTAGAACAGCCTTTAATCAAGTATCACTTGAATGTTCCTACAAAAACTCTCTTGCTCTCTCCCCTCTTTTAGAACAGCCTTTAATCAGGTAATAAGACATTATTGTTAGTGAGATTCAAACTACCCAAGCTACTATCAACTGAAACTTAACTCAAACATGGGTGTGGCGAAAACATGCCATAAATCATACTAGCGATATTTTAGCTAAAAATATTATTAAAATAAAAGTGTTGAAATACTGCTAAATACTTTTAAAAAAATCACTGAAATCTTTTAGAATATTGTTTATTCTCTAAAATAACATTTGCTCCGAATTGCCTTTTATTTCTTAGTATAAAATTTTGGAATCCCTGTCAAACGGATTACACCTTGCCTAACTCTTCTTCCTCTCCTTGTCATCTAAGATGGATTTGTGGCTGTTATTGGAGGTGATATCTTTGTGGTTATATGCTTTGACTTCTAATTCTGTTGCTGAATTAGTAACTTCACTTCCAGGACAACCGCCAAATGTGACATTTAAGCAGTATTCTGGCTATATTGTAACAGATACTCGACATGGTCGAGCTCTATTCTACTACTTTGTTGAAGCTGAATCTGCTGACCCACTTTCACGTCCCTTAACCCTGTGGCTTAAGGAGGTTTAACTTATACTTGCATTCTTTGTTTTTGTTCTTCCTGATATTTATGAACCTTTTCCCTTTATTAACTTTGTGGAGGCATACCAATATCAGGCCGTGGTTGTTCTTCACTTGGATTTGGTGCTTTCATGGAACATGGACACTTCACGGTTGGAGAGGATGGACTTCTTGTGAAGAACGTGTACTCCTGGAATCTAGGTAAGGAGGTATTATCAGATTAAAGTGAGTATTCTATTCAGAAGAATCATGTGTTAGTTTGATAATAATTTGCATATTGTCTTAATGTGACAGAATCCAACATGCTGTATATGGAGTCACCTATTGGTGTGGGATTTTCGTACTCAAACAGAAGTTCAAACTACTTTTGGAATGATACCAGGACTGGTATGCGGTTACTATTTGACATCAGACATATTTTTGGCATCAGATATTTCTTCAATCTTACCAGAAAATTTTTGGGCGGAGACAGCTGAGGACAATTTACGGTTCATAATTAATTGGCTGGAAGAATTTCCACCGTACAGAGACTCAGACTTGTTTCTCACAGGTGAAAGCTATGCAGGTCAATAAACTTCAGTGCTGATCCTTTTTTTTTTCCTCACTAAAAGTTTATTTCTTCATGCCAACACAACACATCTTCCATTTCATTGGGATTTTTGTTTGGGGTCCCTCTCTCTCTCTCTCTCTCTCAAAATAAGGGGAAAAGAAATTTCCATATGCAATTAATTTTGGTATTTGAATCAAGTAAACTGAAAAAGTATTGGTAAAATTGGATAACAGAACATTTATGTTGCAGGCCTCTTGTTTATCAGGAAGACAACCTGGACATGAACCTTATACCCCTTTGTTGCAGACATTCTCAAAGAGGGTATTCCTGCTTGGCTTTTCAGAAAAAGTATTGGTAAAATTGGATAACAGAACATTTATGTTGCAGGCCTCTTGTTTATCAGGAAGACAACCTGGACATGAACCTTATACCCCTTTGTTGCAGACATTCTCAAAGAGGGTATTCCTGCTTGGCTTTTCAGGTAAGGATATGTTGTCTAATGCAAGAAAATTCAATTTTAAGATACCAACAAACAAGCCAAGACTGTTGGAACTTTTTACTAACCTAATTAATGGGATCTCAATTCAACAGTGGTGACCAGGATTCCATTACTCCACTGACTCAAACAAGGACAATTGCAAACAATCAGACCAAGGATCTGAAGCAAATCTCATTCAAGGACTATTCGACTTGGTACGACCAGAAGCAGGTACATGGATATTTTTATCATTTGTCCTCTTGCTGGGGCTTTATACCGTAGGGTCCAAAGAGAGCAACTTGTTTGATGGAGATGAAAATGCTCTGAAGGTTGGAGGATGGTCACAATCATTTGGTGGGTTAAGAGAGGGAAACAAATGCGACATATCTGACATTATGCGACAGCCAGAGGAGCAGCCCATGAGGTCCCATTCACTTCACCTTCTCAAGTTGTCGTGTTGTTCCGATCATTTCTGAATAATTCTGCACTTCCCAGGGCCCGTGAATGATTAGCATCTGTGAATGTATCACGTTCAACCTTAGTAGTGCCATGCAAATACAAAGTATACAAAATCTGATCATGGGCAATAACAAGAAATAAATAGATTCAAACTTTTTACTCATCATTGCTGGGCTCCTCACTGGAAACTGCCAAGAAAAATTTAGAAGCATGGCCAAACTTTACAAGGAAAAATAAGAATCATCTGAAAAAGTAAATTACAATTTACAAGCATGGCCAAATTAAAACATATCCATTCGGAAGAAATATTTTGTGCGGATGCAACTTCTGTCACTGTTACAACATCATTGTTCAATGATTCCTCTGGGGCTCCTAATCACAGGGGTAGTTGTTCTATGAACCGAGTTCCTAGTTAAAAATTATTCAAGCAAAAAGAAAAAAATAGAATAATAGAAAATGCATGACCTGAATTAATAAAATGCTGAAACAAAAGTTCACGTTTATCATTTTCTTATTACAGTTTCACGGTGTGCTCCACTGTAATAAAAACAACTTTTCATTCTTCTTCCTGTTCCTTTAGGGTATGTACAGAAACTATATAAAGACAGAAAAGAAGCAGCAAGTGCTTAATGTGCGGTAAAGGAAAAGAGCCGAAAAGAAACAAAAGTATTGTTGTTGCACAAAATGGGCAACAGGAGAAGATGCTGATTGAGAAAATTATTTATTCACGATCTTTGGGCCTTGATATGTTGCTCCAACGACGATCAAGTCATCAACCTCCTCCCTCTCTTGTAGCCAACTATAACCTTCTCTCTCCCCTTCCAGCACAGACACCCCATCAGCTGAAATTTACCATTAACTTCGTGTTAGCATACAGCACCAAATACATCTCATCATCAAGTTCATGCGCAAACCTATATGTCAAGACTTATAAAAGTGGACTAACATTCTTCCCCTTTTTATTTTTAAGCATTCCCAAAATTTGTTTGAATATTTTAAATATTTTTTTTGAATGTCACATTTACTCTAATATTATTTTAAGGTTATATTCTTATATTTAAAGTGAAAAGGTAAAATAATTTAACATAAAAAGTGAGGACATATAAACTAAAAGAATTATGAACTTGATTATGGTGTCGAATCAAAAAATAAATAAATGTAAAACATAAATACAAACAGAAGTGGAACAGATGAATAAATTGAAATGCAAATTAGACAGGAGCAATATAAAAATAATTAAAATTACAAACTCATAGGGTTGCATGTAAATAAACAACAATATCAATAATGAAATATTGATTAAAATATTATAGTTTAAGTCATATGATAGAATAATTTAAAATATGGACAAATATAAGAATAACAATACCCAAAAAAAAAAAACAAGAAGAAGAAAAATAAAAGATATTTTCCGGTTATGGTCAAATGACTAGGTGCTAGACCAATTTTTTTTAACACTTCCACTGCAAGGAGAAGGACTCATCCTCAGTTCATAGCCTAATTCACACGCTCCTAAAGTTTCAACATTTCAGACTATTTATTGAAAGGCCCCACATTTGCTAAAAAAACAAATTTTATAAGAAGGTCAAAAATATACATGAACGTATTTACTGAATGTGAACTTCTCATGCACAAGCACAAAAATAAAAACTAGTGAAGCTGCTTTCAATGTATTTGAACTAGGGCACTGACAGTGAACACTCAAGCCAATATATATATTTTTTGCTCCAAATCTATTCGTGTTGGGGCACTCTGATCATGAACATGCAAAAAAGAAAATAGAAACAAGCAGGACAAAAAATAAATTCAGGCATCATAAACGAAATAGTTTGGGGTATGAGCTCAGCACGTTCAAAGAATGACGCATTGGGGGCACTAAGTCCCATGATGAGTAACTATTTTTAGGTCATTTCATGAAAAAGGCACCCCGAATAGAATGTTCAGGTTGTGGTCTGCATAAAATATATATCATCCTATTTGGTGGCATGCCAATAAGCTCCCAAGAGATGGAAATAAAGATGAACGGCAGACAGGAAGTAAAGTCATCATACCGGAAAAGGGATAGTCAAAGTAGTATGTACAGTGCCGGCCATCACGATCAGAGTAAGGTGGTCCCAACACATCCAGAAATGCACAGGCCGTCACTGCTTTGAAACAGTGGATATTGCAATCAGCCGGATACAGGATGGAGGTGTTGCATGGAGCAGTAAAGTCCGCATCAACCTTGATCTTGGCCAACTTAACCCCAGGAGACTGGCCTGCATTCATAGACAAATCCATGCTATAAACCATATCTCACTCATGTTTTTAAGTAATTTATCCACTGCTGAATAAGGAAAAGAAAAGAAAAGAAAAGAGGTCTCAACAAATCTAAAGATTTTTCTCTGATGCACCATGTGAGGTCTTCCATGCCGCCGCCGCCGCCGCCGCCGCCGCCGCCGCCCCCGCCCCCCCAAAAAAAGAAGAATTAATAAATTGAGCCACCTACTATATAGCCTGATTCTGAATATTTACATTTATCTAAATTAAAAAGCTACCAATCACATTCAGAAAAACTGGATGAACTGAATAGTTACACAAAAAAAAACACCTCATGATAAAACTTACGTTGAGCTGGATTGGCAACTGCAGTTGGATTGGCTTGGGCATCAGTAGCCCAGTCATATGATTTGATGTGCATGGACCCGAAAAGAAGCTTACTGAAAACAGTCATTCCAGGATGATTGTGAAGAGGAATAACACCTGATGGTGGCAAGCAGAAGATTCCAATCTGCGGGAATCGAAAGATATCCAGGTTGCTAGTGAAAATAAGAGAAGGAATTATTAAGTGTTTTATCATGCAATTACTTAAAAGATTTAGCTTTACCGAGAACTTGTCGCATTCATGCAGGTGTAAATATGTTATGATGGGCGGTTGATCAGCAGCTGAAGTCCTGAAATATCGCATCTCAGGGGTCAAACCAACATCTGCTGGTGTCATTTTATCTGCACAGTAGAAGACAGACACATTAGTCTCACAGCTAGATCCAAATAAAGGAAAACTTAAGATCAAGGCCAGTCGGGTAACTACCATAATAAAGATATGTTACTGCTTTGATGCTCTAACGGTGACTGCGACAACCTCTAGGATATAATCCAAGCAGTCTATTATATCACTTACAATATAATGGAAAGGACCAATGGGCAGTTGACCTAGCAGAAAGAACACGAGTAGGTCCCTTAACCAAGACTCGGGTTCAAATCTTGGGAATGAAAAGAACTACATTGGAAGAGCTCCCCCCATAGAGGATCCAAATAGCTCGAGCCGGATTAGTCGGAGCATGACTCTGGATACCAATTGGTCAAGCACCAATATATATATATATAATGGAGAGGATAGGCCATCCATGGACCACAGTGTGGTCCACAGTTTGCGGTCCACAGTACCAAAAATCTAAGAGTCAGACATCCCATTGGCGCATGTTGTTTCGAAATAAAAATAATTCTGCCTGCTGACTAAATTTAAACAAGAATCCGCACACAGATTATTAACAGATTAGATGCATGTAGCCTCAAACAGAATGGCATTTATAACATCAACCATAATAAATGTCTAGTTCTGCAAAGATATCTAAGAGTCAGACATCCCATTGGCCCATGTTGTTTCGAAATAAAAATAATTCTGCCTGCTGCCTAAATTTAAACAAGACTCCGCACACAGATTTTTAACAGATTACATGCATGTAGCCTTAAACATATGGCATTTATAACATCAACCATAATAAATGTCTAGTTCTGCAAAAATATGCAAATGAATATGCAGGTAGATTAAATTCCATGAGTCAAGGCTTTCTAAGAACAGACAATATATAATGAATAATCAAAATACGGACAAAAGGAAGTTTGCCTCCAAATGAAGCGCTTCATTCCACCAAAAATCCAACGAATTTGTTTAATCCAAGGATTTTTGTTTACAGTTAGAAAAGTACTGTAGACCGTGAGAAATCAAAGAATTAGAAATGAATGGATAAAACAAGTTGAAATGTATGAATCAAAAACTCAATGTCGCCTAAGAATGCAATCATTGTTGGACCCATATCATAAGAACTTCAAGACAAGGTATTTCCTACAAAAACCGGATGGTGACCGTTGGTTGTCATTCAACGACATACCATCTCACAAGAAATGGTGGCCGTTGGATGATGATGCAAAGGCCAGGAACTCCTGGGAATAATAGAAAATCCCTCAAAACAAATTCAAATTTCTGAAAGAATCAGTAACGTTCCACATTCGCCACTTACCCAGGTTGAATAGGCAACGAAAGTGCTAATGCTTAAAACCCCAAATGTTCCCCACCCCCCCCCCCCCAAAACAAAAAAAAAATGAGAGAGAGAGAGAGAGTTAAACAGAATACGCATTGTAAGTCGCACTACAGAAACAAGCCAAATTGGACAAAATTAGAGTTAGATTGACTAGACAAGAAATTTGTGAGGAGAAAAACTTAAATACGCATCTTCCTACGAGAGTGCATCAGTGAACCACGTCGACGCATGCAAAAACCCACAAACCCGAGCGCAAAAAGGCAAGCAAACAGAACAGAACATTGTGTCTTAACGCTAAGAGAAACATAAATGCGCAAAAATAGAATTAAATTGAAAAGGCGATATATTTTTCAATTCTGAGGAAAGCCCAAATATGGAAAATAGTTTGGCAATAAAATTCTCAATGATGAGAAAAACCAAAATGCAGAAAAATTAGGGCTCAATATATGGAATCAAATCACTCTATAACGCCCACAATTTAACTTTCCATACCAAGGATTGCTCGAAGTCGGTCAACATCGGCTTGAGGAGGAATATAGTCTGTTCCACCAGAGGCAAACACATCCTTGCAAGTCTCAAACAGCTTCTGAACCCTTTTATTTTGCCTCCTACGATTCTTCCTCGACCTGCTATTCGTCTCCTTGGACAATTCGCATAAGTCTTTCCCTTTCCTATCAACTAGTGTTGGTTTAATCCCCATCGACCCTATCTTTAAACTGAGAAAGCAGGCTTATAATGCCTACCAAAAACTCACTACTTGTATGAGGGTATTTCTTAAAAAAAGCCCTAGAGCAAGAGAACAACAAGAGATACGAAATTCAGGGAAATAGAGAGATGGGAATTGCAGAAAAACCAGAATTACAAAGTGGGTACAGATTCAAATTCACAAAAAACGAGATGAAAACAATGAATTTGAAACTGATCTCAATCAGAAGTCGAAAACAGGGGAGGAGAGAGAGAAAATGTTACTATTAGTTTCCCGTTGAGTAGGGAAGCAGAAACAGAGATGTGAAAAATATTTATGACATCTCTGCTGTTGCTGTTCAAGTGAAGGCGATGGCACGAGCAAGAGTTAGACGATGAAATTTGAGAATTTAAAGAGAGAGAAGGGTGGGGTTAGGGTTTTCCTTTTGTGCTGAAAGAGAAACCGTTGTTGGTTTTTTTAGAGGGGGAAGAAAACCAGGGCCTAAACCCCCTGGCTTTCCTATGGGCTGTTCCAACAGCGGATTTTATCCATTTGAGAGAGAGAGAGAGAGAGAGAGAGAGGAGATGAGGTGTTCAAATTGATAATTTTACGGTACGAATGTTTTTTATTTTATCTTATAATACCAAACTGATAGGAATTATTTACTTTTTTATTGCTTTTAATTTTCCAATATTCCTCATGATCCATGGTATCTTCCTATTTGTACTCTTTTTGCCCCTATCCAAATCTCCTCTCTTTTTGTGCCTCCATTCATCTAATTTTGGGAAAACTTAAATTCCATTTTTTCTGATTTTTTTTTTCTTTTTCAGTATAGAAATAATTTGGTAAAAAAATGATATTTATGCTTAATTTGTTAAGATGTATTTGTATATGAACCCCATTATAAACATGTAAACATAATTTGACACGATAACATTTTATCATATCATTATTAAAAAATATAACGAGGAAAAAAGAGAAACACGAGTAATATTACTCGTTGATAGCACTACTTTCTATCAAATTTTGTTTATAATTTTTAAGACTATAATCAAGGAAAATTCTAAAATTTTGTAATAAGAACAGAAGTATAATCGATTTACAGATACTTTTTTGGAGGTACGTATAACTCAATCCAACAAAATATTATATTAAGTTATTCGTAATCGTAGTTGCGAGAAGCTCAGCAAAAAAAGAAAAGAAAGAAAGAAAAAAAAAAGAAAAAAAATCATAACATTAATAAAGAAATACAAAAAATTCAAATTATATAATATTTTTTTTATCAGTATTCGTTGCCCTAAAGAAGAGATTCAGTTATTTTCAGAGCAAATTATTCCAAAAATAATTTTTAAAGGGTAAAATCTTTGAGTTGGCTAACATTAAAATGGAAATTATGCATCTAAAATATATATATAGAAAATTTTCTATTATGTAGTGCCCATAATAGCCAAAAGTAGTGTTGAGAGAAATCCATATTAAGAAATGTCTGAGAGGATAAGGTGCCAAGAGCATTAATAATATGGATTTGTCCCCCACAATTGAAACTTTGATGGGGGAACTATTGACCCCTTTATACTGCTACCCATGCATTTGTGTGCATATACTCAAAAAGTTCAAGAAAACATGCATATTGAAGGAAGCAAGAGGCATATTATTGATTCCATGGAGTTGATATACTTGAAAGAAACTACCCTTTCCAAGCAAA
The DNA here is from genome assembly GCA_033439265.1 of Dillenia suffruticosa. NCBI lineage: Eukaryota > Viridiplantae > Streptophyta > Magnoliopsida > Dilleniales > Dilleniaceae > Dillenia > Dillenia suffruticosa. Next base: position 3,117,259 of record JAVTVX010000029.1, on the reverse strand, counting down.
CATTCAAAGCAAAAAGGATTTCTCTTTGTCATCACTATGGCAGTCATGTCCACAGAAATTTCCTAATTTCGAAAAGTTAATCGTTATCTCAATTGATTGTAGATCATGATAGAAGGGAAGTTGATAATTATATAGTAGATGCCTGAAAGGGATATCAATGGAAGTTGCTCCTTCACAAACTCCATCATAAAATTAAAAAAACATAGTAGTATATTCATCTAAACCTGTTTTTGGTTATTGTAATGTATCTTTTTCTGTCTACTAATGATCGAGCTACCCATACCCATAAATCTCTCAATCATAATGTCGATGAGATTTGATCTAAAAATCTCGTAGTCATATTTCAAAAATTTTTTGTCAATTGAATTAACTAATATCAATATGATAGATAGTTTTCAAAGAAATTCATGGCAAGAGAGAAAACGATTAGCTGTTAAAGAACTTATAAGAATTTGGGATGATCGGTGTGCAAGAACATTTTGTTGATGAATAACTCGAGTTGGTCCAATTTTGTTTCTAAATGCAATTATGCTTTAGTTCTCGATAGATCTAAAAGTTTCTCTGATTTTACGTTTATACATTATTATAAAACGACAAGAGTGATAATCAAGGCTAAGTTGATTAACAAACAGATGCTAATACAAAAAAAACAATGCAAGAAGTTAACCTAAAACATGTTTTGCTTGAAAGCCAACAATGTAGACTAGTGATTATTTTGCCATACCTAATTATATTTTGTGATAAATATTTTATCTATGTATAATGATTATTTAAGGGCGACTATTCGATATGTTCAATGATAGATGTATAGCTTATAGAAGTAAATTGCAAATGAGAATGCCCGCCTTAATACCCTTGTCTTAATTCAAATCTACAAATGCTCATTCTTTTTTTTTTTTTTTTTTTTTTCAAGAAAAATTTATGCAAATCTTTTCTTGGCTATTATAGTTACTCTATTTATTCATGTCCACAAAGGTAGCGTGCTTTAAAATTTCTCCATACGATATTCTCCCTAGCATATTCCTTCATTATTGAAATAAACATAAATTACAAGCATAATGCAAATGCTAAGAGGGAGCAATAGTCCTGCCTAGTTACTAAATTTAGTAGTTTGTACTCATAGTTATTGTAGGAGAATTCACATATACATAACCATTTGTCTAAAATACTAATTCTCTCTTTCTTCAAACTCCTCTTACATATACAACACAACATAGACATTGAAAAGCTAATATTTTTATACATTTCTTTCTCTTAGGGTCCCAGGTGCAAAATCACTTGTTGATGGAGGGGTAGACTACAAATAAACAAGAATCCAAGAACCAAGGGAAACGAAATTATCGTTTTTGTTTCAAACAAATAGGTCGAAAATTTTCAATTTTTAACAAAACTAATTCAAAAAACATGGAAAACAACTGTGATTGCTTTCATGGGTAAATCATTTTTAAGAGGTGGGAGAAGTTAATTATGTCCGAACAAAAATCCATTAGTGTCCAATAGAGCCTTCTCTTTCCCTGACATTCTTTGTTTATAAAGAGGAAAAGGAGGGGCGCGGGGGTTGATTTGCGACGTGTGGTGGTGGGTTGTTTGAATCGTTGTGTGATATTTTCAATTTGTTTTTATTGTAAAAGTTGTGAAAAAACCAAAGGGCTTTTGTTGGGGCAAAAAACCTACCCCACCCAAACACGTAGGGGTTATGGTGCTTTGAAAGGTGGCAGATCTCTTGCATGGTAACTTGGTTTATGTTAATAATACCAGTTGGTAAACAATCAAGAGGTTCAAGACAAATTTTGTGCATCGGCCATTTTTTTTTATTGTAACCATTAATATTCGGGTTTAATCTAACTAATCCGATTGAGTATTATAGGATCCGTTAAGGAGTTGACTCTCCGAATGTCTATTTTTTATTTTTAAGATTCAAATTTAAGATTTTAATTAAATAAATTTAATATCTGATTGATACGATCGACTCCGATTTGGCTTGATAAGAGGAACACATGTTATACCTGATCTGGGTTTGGGGTGGGGTTTTTTCGATTTGGCTCTCCTCTTGATCAAGATTCATCGTACAAGTTCTTTTATTTTTTATAATTTGAGAATTATTATTCTTACTCATTATAATTTCTCTGCTCACAAAATATAGAATATATAAAATATCTGCAAATTATATTACTAAAAAAATTTCACCTTCTCGATTTAAAAACTCATTAATATAATTATTAATAAATAAGCTTCAAACTTTGCATTGAAAGTATAGATGAAATTGAAAATTTATATTCGATGTGGTGAAGTACAATATACTATTCGGTTTAAATTTAAAGATATTGGAGTTTTATGATTTTTTTTTTTTGATATTTTGACTTAATTCTCTTGATAATTATGATTCATGAAAAACTCGTTTTAATATAATATTCATAAATATTCTCAAACTCAGCATAAAAAAAAGGGTTGAAATTAAATATTCGGGACGAAGTTCAAATTATATTACTAAAAATATTTCACCTTCCGGATTTAAAAACTCGTTAGTATAATTATTGGTAAATAATCTTCAACTTTGTATAAAAGACACGGCGAAATCGAAAAATTTATATTCGGTGGGGCGAAGTATGATATATTATTCGGTTTATAATTTAAAGAGATGAGAGTTATATAATTTATTTTTTGATATTTTAAGTTAATTTTCTTGATGATCATGATTCATGAAAAACTTGTTTTAATATATTATTCATAAATATTCTCAATCTTAGCATAAAAACAAGGGGTTGAAATTAAAAGTTCATATTCGGGCGAAGTTTAACTTGCTATTTGAGTTATTTTATGAGATAAAGATGGCATTACTTTATTTGGAATCTTGGTTTGGTTCTCTTGATGATCACAGCTCATGAATGAAGATTTTTCTTTTTATAATGTATGAATTCTTACTCATCATTAAATATGTAAAATGCCAAAGATTATATCATTTTATTCACGATCTTGATTTTATACGTCTACATTAAAAATTCATTAAATTTAATTATTAATAAATAATCTTAAACTTTGTATAAATCTAGGGGCGACGCCAAAAATCATTTCTGGTGGGGTGAAATACAACATGCTATTGTATTTATAATTCCGGACGCAAAGATCATATAAGGCATCTTGATTTCGTATGTCTAAATTTAAAAACTCATTAATATATGGGCGGCCCTCGAAATTATATCCGGTGGGGTGAAATACAACAAGTTATTAAAGTTGTAATTTTTGTATAACTAAATATATACAGATAATTTTTTGAAATTATAAACATAAATCTTTTTTCTAAAACTTTTAGGAGAGAAATTGTCACACTTTCTTCCCGATTTAAATTTTTTTTGGAAGGAAAAAGTTTGGGAGTTTGGTTGAGAAAACCTGAAAAATAAATTATTTAAGAGGCATTTTTTAATAATAAATTCCTAAGTTATTAATATTATAGATTGAAACATATACAAGAACAATTATGTTCAAAAAATTCATATGAACACTTTCTTTTGAACGGGGGAATAGTTTTATCTTTTTTATTTTTGCTACATAATTTATTTCAAATAAAATTTATGAGATCCAACTTCTTTATTTCTCAATTAACATTTTATGCGATTAACCCTGAAGAGATAAATCTTAAGAAAAATTAATTATATTCACAAATGAATTACATATTTTATTTTTATTGTACCAAGCACAAGAATTCAATTGAAATATAAATTTTTATTTTTGATTTTAAACATAAGATTTCATTTGTAAATGAGCGGCATGGTTGCAGAATTAAACTATTTTATTTGATCGTTTTATTTTATTTATCATATTTTTAATTTAAAATTTTTAATATATATATGATTTGTAAATGAAATTCATTAGTATTATTTACTATTTAATATAAATCCTCTTTTTTACCTGAATTTGAGATCGGTTACAATGAAATTTTAGTTTTTAAATACATATTTGAAAAATTAATATAGAGAAATATTAAAATTATTTCCCCAAAAATTATCTCACAAAGTAAACAGTATATCGTGATGTTGTTTGTGAATCAAGATAGGTTACATATATATATTTTTTTCTCATATAATTGTACTTATTATCAGAAGGAAACTCGCCGAGAGAAATATAGTCAGTCACTTCTTATATCGGAATTAAAAAATAAGACCGTTAAGAAGAGGCATTTAGGTGGTCGGTTGCCCGTTACACAATGTGGACTATGTAATATTCGCCATGCTCGGTAACTGTCTCTCTCCATGCTTATCCATTAAATCAGCTCTCTGCGGTCTTTCGGCTGTTGGGATAGAGAGAGAATTTTCGTAAATTTTATGGGCAACTCTTCCTGTAGGCAGCAAACCCGCTCTCTCTCTTCCTCTCCCTGTGGCGTGGGCGTGAGAGAGTGGGACTCACAAGTTAGGACTGAAAGTGAGACAGAGATGGTTCCTCGAAACTAGCAAATGCAATTTCCTCCCCCCCCCTATCTCTCTCTCTCTCCCCCCGCCCAAGGAAGTGTGTGAATGTGACATCTGGTATTTCACTACGTGGGACACTCGACAGCGTCATGTGGGGCTCTATGAATGGATTAAGTCTCCCAGCTTGGATGCCATGTTTTTGCTTATGTCATCGTCCTTTTTCCTTTCAGTAACAGCTCAGCTCCTGAAAGGACCGGGAAATAAGCCGGAGAACATCACCATCGTACATGCCCCACCCAAGGCGGCGGCCTATTGTGATTAAGACATTCTTTAATTATCTTCCATGCCCTACTAAAAATAATCATGACGATAACATATATACCCGATTAAAATTAAATTTTAAAAATAGTTTTATTAAAAACTAATTCACAGTTTTTTTAAAAATTAAAATTGATATTCAATTTATTTTTAAAATTTTGACTTTGAAACATAGTTCAAAAGGATATATAATTGAATTTTATTATATCTGATTTTTCTTTATTAATACTTCTAACTTAAACTATTTCCTACCGATTCACAATTCATACTTAGATGCAGTGATGATGCCACTTTGTCCTTGAACTCCAGAAGTTCATGTTTATTTGAACATATATATTTATATATATCATTTTTTATAAGTAAAGTTTTACTATCAATCAATATTCAGATTTTATTTTATCAATCTGGATCAAGTATTGTAAAAACCTATTTTAGAGGAAAACTCTTACAGCATGGTTTTTTTTTTTTTTTTTTAATTTTAAAATCAAAATTTAATTAAAAATTTTAATACCTTATCTCATTAAATCGATTATCTATTAATTTTATACATATCATGAACATTTAGTAACGTCTTCTTTTCAGATTTTTATGATTTGGTATTCTTTGAAAGTGACATGTAGTTGATTTAATATTTAAAAAATAATTTCTAGCTCATTCAAGTAAGTTTTTTCGGTTTTCAATGATGGATATTCGAGTTTTATCCAATAATTTGGTCCGGGTAGTGAGTAGTGTGGAGCTATTAAGGGATTGACATTTTAAAATTTTATTTTTCTATATTATGATTTAAATACAAAATGTATAATTAAAGAAGTATAATCTCTTATCATTGCACCAACGAGAGTTTGGCAAAGAAGTGAAAACTATCGATGGGAGTTAGCTTAATTAGATGTAGGGTTGAATACCTTTAAATATGTTTGAGGTTCGATTCCCGTTGGGAGTATCGGACCCTCATGTGTATGGAGTGTTTCCCGTTGGAAGACCCATCCTCTGAAAGGAGTCACTGCAGCGGTCGGTCTGGATTGATCGGGATGAAACTCTAAATACCGGACGGTGTCAAAGATATGATAAAAAAAAAAAAAAAACAAAAGAAGGGAAGACTTAAACTTTAAAGCTACCTCCTCCAATTGTTATTTCTTTTTCTATATTCCAACCAGCACATGTCGAATTTCACATCAATAGCACTCGGTCCCATTACGGTGGGGAAGCCGATGCACCGGCCAGCCGGTGCGGTGGGGATCACGCTGAGCTTGAAAGGTTTTGAATGTGTCAACTTATCTTTGGTCATTTATTGGATACACAAAGGTCCAATTATTGGCCCATTAAAGGTTGCCCGACATAGCATTCTTGCTCTTCGTGGGCGTTTTCTCATGGACGTGAATGGTTAGATTGGGCCTCTTCGAGATCTATGCTATTTTGGTAATTTGCGGACCACAAATGTCAAAAATACAAAGATTGTGGCATGCTATTGAAAAAAAATCAAATTTAATTTCATGCCATACCGAGAATATTGTAATCAGTAGTAACCAAATTTAAGCATGACCTATTAACCATGTTAACTATGGCCCCATTCTGCCACTTTGGTAGCTTTGATGCCCACTTTCCCTCTTTGATTTTTTTTCTTTTTTTTTTTAAACGACAAAATTGATAATTATTTTAAACATATATTAAATATAATTTTACATAATTAATTATTTATGATAAATATAATAATTCGGAAAAAAATTAGCAATTATATTAATATCGGTTGGTCGTACCCTTTTTGTGACACATTTATGATCACATTTTTTTTTTAATTTAAAAGAATATTTTAACTTATGAACATAAAAATTAACATTTTATTTTCAATTATTTTTCGCTTGAAGTTATGACTCGCACCGCAAAAAAGGCAACGGTAGACAACCGACCCATGTTTGTAGTTTAAACAACACGAAAGGACAATTTGGTCAATTTAAATCACCGATCACCGGTCGTAGAACACAGATCTACCTTCGCCCATCTCGCCAGAAGAGGGAAAAATAAACGGAAAAAAAAAAAGACACAAAATCACCTCCTTCGTCTTCCTCCTAACCCTCACATTCTCTGCGTCGGTAGGGTTTCTTTCGAAGGAGGATCAAAATTCTCTCTCTCTCTCTCTCTATTCTCTCTCTCCCCCCTCTCCCTCTAAATATTTTCGTTGTTGATCGTTAACATTTGAGTTCGAAAATGTACGGATTCGAAGCTATGACATTCAACATTCATTCGGGATATCTGGAAGCGATTGTTCGTGGTTACAGATCTGGATTGCTTACGGCTGCTGATTACAACAATTTGTGCCAGTGCGAAACCCTAGACGATATCAAGATGCATCTTTCCGCTACCGAGTACGGCCCTTATCTTCAGAACGGTGAGTTCTATTCTGCTACAATGATTCGATTTTTTTTCTGATTCTCACTCTTTCTTGAAGTGATTCAATAAACTATTCTATCAGTTATGCATATTAAGATCGTCATAACAGCGTCCGTAACAGAAAAGTTAGCTATGGTGGAAATTTTGATGATAATTTGATATCGGAACATGACTCGATTCAAATGTGGCATTGTACAATCCAATAGGGTTGAATTAAACTTGCAAACGTGAGAAAATTTTTTTAGGGGTGGTTTGATATTAGAGTAGCTTTTAGGCGTGGTTTGATATTAGAGTTATAGGTGTTCCATAGCCACGATTAGGGCTTCCAATTTACGTCTAATTGTAATGTTTGGTATAGTGAGTGTGATTGATATAGTTGGTTCTTGAATGTAGTTCTCAAGTTTTTGGTAAACAGACTTAGTAACCTAATTTGGATCTTCAATAGAGGACAATTGCGGTGGAAATTTTGATGATAATTTAAAATTTTCTAATGAATAGTGTCTAATGTGTCATTGTGTGATCAGATAGGGCTGAATTAATCAGCCGAAGTCAAAGACATTTTTTTTTATTATTTTTTTTACATCTAGATTGATAAACATTTATGGGTGTATTTGATTTATTTATTTATTTTTTGTTCTTGATTGAATTACTTATATCTGCTGTTTTGCATAGACACTCCTAACTCGATATCCTATTCTTGATGTTCAATAGTGGACAGTTTTAGGGGAAATTATGATGATAATTTGAACTTCGAGCATGAATGGTTTTACTTTCACATGTGGCATTATAAAATCACATAGGACTGAATTAATCCTGAGAAAATCTGGGAGTTTTGAATTTAGGTTGACAAAGAGTGCCTCGGTGCAACGGTTGAGTTGCTCCTTTGGTGACCTCGAGGTCACGAGTTCGAGACATGGAAACAGTCTCTTTGCAAAAATGCAAGGGGAAGGCTGCGTACATATACGCCCACTCCCTACCCTTGCACTAAGTTGGGGAGCACTTTGTGTATGGGATGAGCCAAAAAAAGAGTTGCTTATGTTTTATCAACAACTGTAAAAGGGTTTAGGCATAACACTTGGGTTGCATTCCACTGCAAGAATAGTCAGGGTTTGGAATGTCTTGTCTTCAGGTAAACAGTGAGAATTTCTCAATTTCTACAAAGTTCTTTAAAACTCAGGTCTTCAACTATCATTATTTGTGAACCGGCACACACTAACACACAAGCACACAATTGATATTTGAATCATTTGTTCCTTGATGATACTTCTGGTATCACTTGTATTTGTATCTTCAATATCCTATTTAGTTGAAGTTGATGGTTAGAGACATGGTACTGATATTAAATAGATTCAGTCGAGAAAGAATTTTGTGCACTGAAAAAACCCAGTGGAAGAATATTTAGGTGGGCCAAAGTCGGTTGAGTTGATAACTTAAGTCATGCTGGTACTCGGTATGGGCAGTTGTTTGTTTTTGTGACATGGAATTGCTTTGCATCCTGTTTGTTTTGTTATCTCATGCCTTCTGTTCTCATTCTGAGAACACATGTTGCTGCCTATTCTTTTGGTCCTTATTTGTTATTCACTTATGGCTAATGGGATGCTTTGGCTTATACATTTGTTTAGTTTTTTTGACATGACATAAATGAGGTTAAGGACCCTAATTTTGTTGTGGCCATGACTAAGATGTCAGTAACCTTGATAATAATGGTGGTGTTCACTGTTCCTTTTGCAAGTTTATTGCATTTGATCCCTTTACATTTGAAAATTGAGGCAATGTTGGTCCCATTCCGGCAAAGAGCTGCTATTGTCTTTGCCTGTTTGCTTTCTTGCGTTTCTTCTGAATAACCATATATAGTGGGTGACATGATTCCACATGTCACTGTATTTGACTTGAAGTTCTGAATTTGAACCAATATGTTGGAGTCATTTAGAAGAAGAGGAATAAAATCTAGTCTTTTTGTGGCTAGTTCTGGGACTTCTCAACTGAAAAATGTGTATTTATTGGGTGATGAGGGGTTTTGGCAGCTCATGGTTTCCATTGGTTATTTATCATGTGAAATGTATGTGATAATGATTGTAAAAGGACTTTCTTGCAGAGCCTTCCCCACTGCACACAACTACAATCGTGGAGAAATGCACTCTAAAACTGGTTGATGAGTATAAGCACATGTTATGTCAAGCAACAGAGCCCTTGTCAACCTTCTTGGAGTACATAATGTATGTGGATCTTTCTCTATACATGATATCTTTATTAGTTGGCATATGGTTGTGACTTTACTACTGCTCTTCAAGGATTGCTTTCTATCTGGAAACATGATTGTAAATCTGTAGCTTCATATCCCTGAAATGCATTCCTTTTAGGAGACTCTATCCTGGTGCAAGGTGATGGATTCATGTTTTCCCACCCGCTTCCCATAAATGAGATAGAATTTACCTGTGGAAACATTGTCAATGCAAGCTTATTTAGGAAAGAAAGGGAAAAACTTATACATAAAAAATTATAACATTCAAGTTCTATGATGGTAATACCTTCACTAGATTAAAGTAACTTTGCATTTTCCAATGTGTATTTAAGAAACAGCTTCGAAATTGCTCTCTTGCTCAGTGTAATGAGCTCTACTTTATAATGATATTTTTGTTTAGATTTTTTTCTCCTTAAGTAAATTCTTTTTATGCTACTGCTGAGCTTGCATTTTAGGTGCTTAGTGAGGGAAGGATACTGAACTTAGTAACTTTTTCAACAGAGAAGAAGGTGAATTTTTAGAAAAGTCATTCTATTAAAAGTTTAAAATTAACTCTTTTGCTATTACATGGAGAGATGAGAAAGATATCTAGGCTTGCACAGATTGGAATTCAGAATAAAGGAATCATGCCATGTTAAATCCGTCAAAACAAGGGATTTGCTAGAAAGAACAAGATCACAAGCATATGCAATGGCTGCTCTCATGAGTTGGATAGTGAATGAACTGGTAGGGGAACCTTAAGAACTTCCATAAGATTGGAATCTTGCATAAATTACTGGAGGAAGGTTTTCCAAATTTAGTAAGTGTTTGAGAAGCTGAAAATGTGTCATATTGTAGACTAGGGTGATTTGGATTGAGGCCTAGGATACATTGACAACTTGGTTGATATGATAAGTTTTAATTGAACTATAAATTTATTTTAGTAGTGGAAGAAAAAAAGCTACTGAAACCTCTGGAACAAAACATATAGATGTTTGCATACATATTTATGTTATATTTACATATATAATAGTCATGATTTATGTGATGTTCTGGTATTGAACTTATTACTCATGTAAAACAGGGAAAGCACCAACGGGGTACTCACTATTGCTCTTGTTTCTCTTCTTATGGATACAATCTTTCTTTTCTGATAACCGGGGGGGGGGGGGAACTTAGACCCCCTGGTATGCACTTGTTGACAGTTATGCAACTATGAGTATAACTTTTTCAGATGAACAATCAGATTATTTCACCCTTAATTATTTGTTTATAATATTTTAATCCTCATAAGTATGAAATATAACACTGTCAAAGAGCTTGTTTAACTTTTTAGCGTTTACACTTTAGTCTCAGAGACAATTGTTTGAAAGTTCTGGACTCAGACTACTGATTTAGGTTGAAGTTTTGGGTGGGGGATTTTGTGAGCAGGTAGTAATTGATAGGAAGAGAGTGATGCAACATTTCAGATGCTAGTTGTGCCATTGTTATCATTGTGAAATCCTTTTCTACTCAGAGATTGTCACCAGTTACATGATAAACTATTAATTATTCACCGTGGGACAAAGTTAATTCCATCGTAAAACTGTAAAATGCTAGAAATTAATAAGCTTTCATTCGTTAAGCAAAGTTGTTGGTTGTTGTGGCTCCCCTTTGTATGATATCCAATTTCAAAGCTGAAAAAGTCCATTAGAGAGATGGAAGTATGATTAATGCTAGCTGCATGCTTTGTGGCTAAGCAAGGGTGGTGGCACCAATGTATATATTGCCTTCACTTCACTCGGTGAAGTTTAAGTCTGGGCTTTTCATAAGGGCTCAAGCCACGCAAATGATTAATTCTCTGGCAAGGCAGATCAGTATCTGTCTGACAACCACCCTGATTTTGATCCACTCGTTCTTGACTGGAATGAATTCAACTTTATTGTCTTTGTGGATTTATCTTCACCTTTTGAAAACATACTACTGCTTTTTTGCAGATATGGCCACATGATTGACAATGTTGTTCTGATTGTTACTGGAACGTTACATGAGAGAGATGTTCAAGAACTACTAGAGAAGTGTCACCCTTTAGGGATGTTTGACAGGTACAACTTCTGGATGGCTTTCATTCCCTTTTTTTATTTAATTTATTCCCTTTAATATAACTTTTGGTGTGCTATAATTCATTCTTTTTTGGGTTATTCTCTCAGTATTGCTACCCTCGCCGTTGCTCAGAATATGCGAGAGCTCTATCGATTGGTGCTAGTTGACACACCCTTGGCTCCCTATTTCTCTGAGTGTATTACATCTGAGGTAGTGATAACCTCTATCATTCTTTGACATAGAAAGTTTTGCTAATTCGAGACCATGCGAATTCGTTGATGCAAGTTCCACGTAAGGATTTTTCCTCCAAATTGTTGTTGTTTAAAAAGGACAATGTAAACAAAGGCCCAATGAAGTCCTTTATTAATGTTTAGGATACAAGTAGTATAAAAGCTCCTGAGTGCTTTTCTTTTATTTTCCTCTCTCTCTCTCTCCCCCCCTCCTGTTTAAAAATAGTAGCTCAAACCTACTATTCTCAGCACATACAAGTGTGTATTGCTAATGTTCTGATACCACCATTTCTTGTGTGTCCATGTGGTTACTATCAAAATATCTAACTTGGTTAATATGCTTGAGTGTTGCCCTTTTTCGGGCATGAACTTTAATTCTTGTCTTCTGCAGGATTTGGATGACATGAATATTGAAATTATGAGGAATACTCTTTACAAAGCATACCTCGAGGATTTTTACAGATTTTGTAAGGTAAGATTGATTTCTTGTTTTTGAAAATTTGTGGTCTATGTTCTCTCTTTATTTATTTCGGGTTCATTACATGTCATATGACCTGGTCAAACAGAAACTCGGTGGTGCCACAGCAGAGATCATGTCAGACCTGCTATCTTTTGAGGCTGATAGAAGAGCTGTCAATATCACCATAAACAGGTGCCATTATATAATCTTGCCTCTTTGGGGATATTCTATTCCTTTGATATGTGAAAAAATAGTCACTCAATTCTTCGGTCAAATTCTGCTAGTATTTCAATGCAAGATAGTCATTTATGATCCATAATCTTTGGCAGTATTGGAACCGAGCTTACTCGAGAGGATCGTAAGAAGCTGTACTCCAGTTTTGGTTTGCTGTAAGCTCTTGCTTTAAGCTCTTTCTTGTTTTGACCTTGATATCTTTGAGAGGTTTTCATTTGATGACTGTGTTGAACAGTTACCCATATGGTCATGAGGAACTTGCTGCCTGTGAGGACATAGATCAGGTAGTGTTTCTGCCCGACTCTTTTTTCAAAACTTTAATATCAGTCTGGAGTATCCGTGGTTTTTATTCTGCTATGCAAGAATGGTTTTGGGCGTGTGGGGACAAGTGTGGCAACCTCCTGTGGCTGTTGTCATATGGCACCCCACCTACTATGGAATATTTGATTGGATTCATATCTATTGCCTATTGGGTGTGTCTGTCACTGTAGCCTTACCAAAGTGTTAGTAGGCTAACACTCATCCACAAGCCGCTTGTTTCATGAATTATTACTGCAAGTGGTTCAAAGTCGTGATATTCCAATTGCAAGGAGCATCAATGTGGTTGCCACCAATTTACCGCCTTGGTGGTTGTAGAACCTATGAGTTCTGGGTGAATTGCAGACACTATGTAATGGGTATTATGTTTCCCTGCAGCCCATGTAGTTGGTATTTTGCAATGTATCACTTGATTAAGTGAGCAAGTGAAGTTCTCACCTTTTATTACTCCTATGCTGCCATATGCAACTGCATTGGTAAAATCAAATGAAACATCCAGCAGGTTGGCCACCTTTCCATGATCCTAGGGAGATATATGGCCTCGGTTGTTGTTGTAGTTCACGGTACTTTAATGTCTACTTTTACAACTTTGAGTTACATCTCGTGGTGGCGCTCTTATTTGTCTACTATGTTGACACTGTAGGTTCGTGCTGTCATGGAAAAGTACCCTCCTTACCAGTCCATATTTTCAAAACTTTCTTATGGAGAAAGTCAAATGCTTGACAAGGCATTCTATGAAGAAGAGGTCAAGAGGCTCTGCTTGTCATTTGAACAGCAGGTTTGAGGCTGTGAAATATCCTTAAATTTCCTCCACTGGTTTTCTTGGTGTCTATTAGACAATGTTTTAAAACCAATACTACCCGTTTCCTAGGAATGCTTCAAAACCTCATTGCGTGGAAGATTTAGTTGCTGCTAATTGCTTCTATTCCTGATTAAATGCATTCTTAATTTCTTTGCTGCAGTTCCACTTTGGCGTTTTCTTTGCATACATGAGGTTGAAAGAGCAGGAGATCAGGAACCTGATGTGGATATCGGAATGTGTGGCTCAGAACCAGAAGTCCAGAGTGCATGACAGTGTTGTCTTCATTTTTTAGTTGTTGCAGAGTTGAAGAAAAATAGTGAAGACGATATATTCTTTCTGTAAATCACCTTGAGCAAAACCACATTCTGCTTTCGCCATCCTTACATGAATTTGAGTCATGGAGGTAGGCTTATAATACAGTGTTACACAGGTTCCTCATGGTTAAATAAGTATTTTTCGAATTGCTCTGCTTTGTATGTTAAGGGTTGGATCGCGTTGGACAGATTCTTCATTTAATGGATCCTTGGTTTCTTCCAATTATGTTATACAAATGACAAGAAAAAGGAGTGTAATAATAAGATTTAGGTGTGGTTTTTCCCCTTCTCTCTTAATCGAAACTTGTTGATAGCATCATGGTTAGCCATTTTTGTTCTTGTCCAAACCTGCTCATTGTCATTTCCGGGCCAGAGGTGGCTGTTGGATAACCATGTCACAGGAAAGAAAGCCATCGCAGGAGGAAAAAGGTTTTGTATTTGGATAGAGTTGCCAACAACCTTGCTTGCATTGGGCTGCAAAATGATAAAAGTTAACAGGCCGAGCTTTCTTAAGCTCCTTCTACTTCTTTTTTTTTTTTTGTTTTTCAAAAATAAAAAAATAAAAAAACAATTAAATAAGATCGAATCGAAAAAAAATAAATAAAAGTACGAAGGTTTTACCACTTCAAGCTCTTTCTGAGGGACCTTGAGCTCATTTTTTGCTCAACCTATGCTTAAGTTTTGTATTATTTTTTGGTTGCAACAAAATAATTTAAATCGTGATGATGTAACTCAAAAGTTGTAAAGGCAAACATTAAAGAGAGTTTATATATTTTCAAAACATTAAAGAGATGCAACTTGTGCTTAAAAGATAACCATGCCTTTGTTGTTTTGTCATGTGTCTGGTTCGGGCTTTTTTGTATTTGTTTAGGTTCTAATTATTATTTTTTATAATAAAATAATTTATCTATAATTTTACAATATTTTCCTAAGAATTTTAGTCTAATTTGACAATAATATAATTTAGATGAAAAAATTTTTGTTTCAAATACAAATATTATATTTTAGAAATAATAATAGTATTTCTAATTACTTAAAAAGAGAGTTTTTATCTTGTCTCTTTTCTCTCTCTTTCCCCCTGTCTCTCAAGGGTAATCTAGGAGTTTATGGAGGGGTTGGCGAAAAGCAAATTTAAAAATTTACGACGCTATTTGATTGCAATTGAATTTTAAGATGGAAAATTTATAAGCATGCTCAGAATTTGAGGGCATTTTGTGGTTTTTTAAAAAAAAGAAAATTCGCAGACAAACTAAAAGACAATGGGAAAAAAAAATCATAGTTAATGTAATTTTATTAAATCTCGTTTATTGAACTTGAGATTCCTCACAAATCATTATTTATTTCACTCACCGCACCACAGGGAAAAAAAAAAAAGATTTGGCTTAATTGATTCCCCAATGCATCGATTACCTAAACAAATATTTCATAGAGGCTATAATTAGAATAAAGAAATAGTGTATCAACGGTCAGTTTAGTGAAATAAAATATTAATTATTTTTAATCAAGTTTTGAATTTAAAATTCAAAACTAGAAAAGATTAGATTGGGAGGACTATCTCTTAAATTAGATCATTATAAATATTTAAATTAGATTAATAAGAGTATAATTTCAACCATGGGAGAGAGAAGAAGAAGCAGCAGCAGCAAAAACATGGAGTATAATTTCAACGGTGGGAATGAGAGAGAGAGAGACCAACAGCAGCAGCAGCAGCAACATGGGAAAGAGGAGAATCACAACCTCAATTCATCGTTTTTCCTAGCCGGACACTGGTGACACATTAACAAAACGCATCGTTTAGAGACCTCTCCCGGCATTTCCTTTCTCAGCTCTAAATCTCGACCTCTTAATCAAGTTTCAGATTTAAAACTTAGAGAATGAAAAAAACTAATAATTGAAATTTAATTTATAAAGGTAAGAAAACTACACTAAAATGGTGCCTTTTGAAAGGATTTTATGATTAGAATTGGGTACAATAAAAGAAATTATTTTTGCTTTAGTGAGAAATGATAAAAAAAAAAGTTTTGCAAGAGTGTCAATGAGTTGGCATATAGAAACAAAATGATGGAAGCCAATGGAATACCTCCGCAACGACAATTTTGTAGCACTTCTCTAGCATATTAGCCCTAATTTAATAAGTGATTAATTCTATAATTCGTTTGAAATTGTTTCAATTGAAATCACCATTGTGTTTGACTAGCTATAATATGATTGCTTCTGTCGTCGTCGTCCTCGTCGGGCACAACAATTGAATGTATTTTCTTTCTAGCTAGAAAATTTATGTTCTATATATCCTAATGTTAAAGATTTGATTTCGCACCGTTGTCTTTGAATGACTAGGGAAGGTCCCTACATATTTCGACCTTGGATCCGCAGCTTACTAATCGAGGGACATTTGATTGTCACCATGCAGAAATTACCTGTATGAGGTACAGAAATGTTAAACCAAATTCGGAAATTAACCATAAAATTGGGAGTTGAATTGGCTGAACAAAATGAGTTTTTTTTGGGGGGGGGGGATTGCAAGAGCCCAAACTAGCTTGAGTTTTCTAACATTTTCTTTTTCTTTTTCATTTATGACTTACCCAATAATCTCTTTAAAGAGCCTAGTCATACATTACTCATGTGTGTGTACATATTTTGTGAGTACAAGGGAAATTGTGAAAATAATCTCTCCTTGATGCCTAAGGAAATAATCATTTGTTAGATGGGTTGAATAAATCAATTAAAGCAAAATATAAATAATATAAACATCAATACAAATGGTCTAACGTGATTTTCAGATATCGATAATTTATTAAAAAAAATATAAATAACTTTTATAAAATGGATAAAAATAATTTAGCCTACTTTTGATACTTATCAATACAAAGTATTTACCGTTATAAGGATATATTTTAAACAAAAGGAAAGCATAAAAAAATATTTAATTTGTAAAAAGCTAGGTGGGGCAGGGTGCATAGGCGAAGAGGATTCATCAAAGTGAAAATATAAATAATGGAACATCAATACAAATAATTTTGTATAAAAGAAATGAAAATCTCTTACCCACTTTGGATACTTACCCATCCAATTCATTTATCATTATTAAAGATATATTCATAAGCAAAAGGAAAGTAAAAAAGAATATTTAATTTTTTAAAAAAGTATACTTAATAAAAGTTTTCCAAACTTAGAATTCTTCTTAAAATGAATGATTAAAAAATTGCAATAATTTATGTATTATTTTGTACATTAAAAATTTTGGAAAATAATAATAACAAAAATAATTAGAAAAAAAAAGGTTTTGGATATCTTTGAATCCCCTGGTAAAAAAAAAATGATAAAAAGAAAAAAAGTTAAACAGCTAGGGTTTTGGTAGAGGTGCAGGACTCACACTTTATAAATGGGTCCATCTTGTGGTTAGGGTTTTGCAAGCCCGTGAGCTCCAAAGTTTCTCTCTCTCTCACTTTAGAGAGATAGTGAAGTGTGAAGTTTCTTCTCGAGATATATACTTCTTTCATTATTTTCTTTCAAAGTGTGAAAGACTCTCCCATTTTCCTTCCCTTCAATCTGAGTTTGTGTTAATCCTGTTTTTATTAAACTTAGTGCATTTGGTTTTGGTTCCTAGGCCTTCTTTTTCCCTTCTAGAGAGAAACAAACAGGAGAGACTGAAGAGTGAAGTTTCTTCTTGAGATATGTGCTTCTTTCACTATGTTCTTTTAAATTGCAAAGTCTCTCCCATCTTCCCTTCAAAATTTGTATGCTGCCAGGTCAAGGCGAAAAGAAAATACTTTGTTTCCCTAATATAACTGGAAGCCTAGGTTCTATTCGCCTTGTCTAGGCAGTATACAAATTTGAAGAGCAAGACCTCCAAGCAACAGAAGAACAGGGAATCAAAGCTTGTGCGCCATTTGTCTTGCTTCTATCTGATTATATTGGACTAGTTTCAATTTTTTTTCCTCCCTTTTGCAGTCATAAACTTCTTGCTTTTGAATTTTTAATGATTACATGTTTTTCTCCATTTGATGCTGATCTCTTTGCGGTGAAGCTGTCAGATCTTGCGGTGAAGCATCATAAGTAGGTAAAAGATTTTCATTCTTTCTATGAGAAATTATATATATATATATATATATATATATATTGTAATTTACGTTGTAATTCTATTTATATTATTCATATTTTACTTTGATCCTGTTCTCTCTCTCTTTTTTTTTTGGTACATGAACCTTCCAGTATGCGGAATTTCATCCCGACTAATCCAGAATTAACCTGACTGTCGGGGCTCATTCGAGGGGAGGTCTCCTAACATTGTTTTCTTTGTACCCCTCTTTGCCTATGCATCCCATCTACCTAGCTGTTCAAAAATTATATAATTTTTTTTACTTTTCTTTTCTTTTTTAATAAATATATTTTTAATAATGGTAAATAATTTTTATTGATAAATAACAAAAGTATAAGTGATTTGTAGTGTGAAGTATCAAAAGTAGATTAGTGATTTTCATTCTTTCTATAGAAAATTATATGTATTTTAGTTTACACTAATATTGTATTGATGTTTTTTTATATTATTCATATTTCTCTTTGATTCTGTTCTCGTCGCCGATGCACCCCACCGACCTAGTTTTTCAAAAATTAAATAATTTATTTTTTTTCACTTTTCTTTTGATAAGTATCAAAAGTACATTAAGAGATTTTCATTCATTTATAAAAAAATTATTTGTATGGTTGTTTATATTATTTATATTTCACTGTGATTCTGTTCTTTTTCCCATTCCTTTTTTTTTCATCATCGGTATCTGAGATTTGTAATTATAGGACTTATTTTAAAGGTTGACTTTTTCATCATTTTCAGAGTTCAAACTCGAGATCTCTTGTTAAGAGAGTAGAGTATTATTGACCATTCAATTCATTCAATTCAAAGAAATTTGATCATTTTTCCAGATACAACCCGCTTGTCTAACTTTTCAAATTTTTTTTTTTAACTTCTCTTTTGTGATAAATGTATCTTTACTAATTGCCCAAGTGATTTACATTGATGAGCATTAAAAGTTGGCAAGTGATTTTCATTCCTTCTTTAAAGAAAAAAAGTTAATTGTATATTAATGTTTATATTATTCATGTTTCACTTTTATTATTCAATCTAATCAAATCATCGGCCTTTTTTTTTTCCTTTTCTTTCTCTAAAGGCAAATACGCACAAAGAAAAGGAAAAAGAAAGAGCAGAACGGATGCGAGGATGCTATTTTAATAGCATTTTGCTTTTAGAAGTATCCACATTAATCTCTTAGCATATATCTCAGGGTTTATCAATATGACCAACCGATCTAACTAATATTGGAAGAACACAAATATGAAAAGTAATGTGATCGTCAAAATCATGATTAATTTATGCCCCCAACGAAAAGTTGATTTAGTATTTCAAACAGGTCTGCTGATCTCTTTCTAAAGAGAATTGTTCTTACGTGAACGCAACTTGATAGATAAATTAAAAACTAAATTTAAGTCTTTGATCTCTCTCTCTCTGTTTTTTTTTTTTAAATAATTTTGCATTCGAATAATTTGGTGCATAAATTAGAAAATGAATTTAAAACTCTTTGGAAATTTCTTTTTATTTGAATATTTTGGGGCGTAAAATCAAGACCGTTAGAAATAAGGCGGTTTACTAATTTCTTTTTAAAGATGGGGTTTGCATTTAAATAACTTGGTGCTTAAATTAAAAGGTAGATTTAAGAATGAGCCGAAGAAGAATGGTCCATTTACTTGAACTCCGAGACACTTGCTAAAGCTGTGTGCGCCTTACTGAACCAAGGCATGATTAAATTAATTCTGTAGGCTTAGCATTTGGCGAAATACGCACTTGTCCTCGGTGATTGGGCAAGACCCGCATTATATACATATAGAGAGAGAGAAGGTTGGGTGCACTTGCAGTGCAGGCAACCACGCTCTCATTTAATGGAAACCCAAAAGTTATAATGGCGCTGAATTCATCTTCCTCCGAATCGGGCAACTGTCATCGGGACGTATCCTGGTTGGTATATCCTCCTCCTCCCATTACCAGAAAACATGGCTTTGACGAAAATTACCGATAAAATAAAAAATCCGTCGTTAATAGCGATAAAATTATGACAAATTAACAAGAGATAGGTTACTGACAGATTAGCTATTGATTTTTTTTATCGCTAAAAAATTCGTCGCTAATCCTTTACTGATAGAGGTCGAAGGACAAAAAAAAAAAAAAAATATATATATATATATATATATATATATATATATATATATATATAAAAGAAAAATTATCAGCGACGGATTAACGATAGATTTTTTTTACAACGAAAAAAATTCGTCGTTGATATTAAAAAAAAAAGAAAATATGTGAAACTATTTGCGACAGATTTTTTCCGTTGCAAAAAAATCTGTCGTTGATAGTTTTCAAAGGTAAAAAAAATTTTTAAAAAAGGAAATATTAGTGATGAATTTTTTCCATCGCAAAAAAATCTGTCGTTAATCCTTCGCTAATAATATTCAAAGGTTAAAAAAAAACTATTAGCGACGAAAATTTTCATCCATAGCTAATAGTTCATTTTTTTATTTTATTTTTATTTTTTTTTATTTTATTTTATTTTTTCTTTTATTATTTTATAATTCTTTTATTCATTTATTATTTTTTCTTTTCTTTTATTATTTTATAAATCTTTTCTTTATTTTATTTTTATTTTTATTTTTTATTTTTTCTTTTCTTTTATTATTTTATAAATCTTTTCTTTATTTTATTTTTATTTTTTCTTTTCTTTTATTATTTTATAATTCTCTTTTTTATTTTTTTCTTTTCTTTTATTATTTTATAATTATTTTATTATTTTTTCTTTTCTTTTATTATTTTATAATTCTTTTCTTTATTCTTTTTTTATTATTTTTAAATTTTATTATGTGAGACTAGATAAATATTATAAAAAAAGTTAGAATTAGATAATAATAATAAAAAAATAAAAATATTTTACAAAAGGTATTATGGTCCAGTGGTTGTAACACTCAAATATCGTTGCTTTTGCAAAAAAAAAAAAAAGCGGGCAATAGGCAGGGGCGCATGCAGGTGTGCAGGAGCAAGCTCCAACAATCAGTGATGGATTAGGATTTTTTGTGATAGAAAAATTTCGTCGCTACGATTTCTTTACTTTCAGCGACGAATATTTTCATCACTAATGGCGTTGTTAATGATCATGTTAACGTTATGGTTGCAGAAAGTTCAATTTCTAAGAGGAAAGGGGACGGTGATTTTGAGAATAGTGAAATTAGGATTCAAAAGCTTAGGAGATCAAATGCGAATGATGCTAATAGTGTTAATCTGGATCCAGAACGTAGGGTTCAGAAGAGTAGTATCGATGAAAAAGAGGAAAGAAAAGCTAGGAACAGAAAGAATAATGCTAGACTGTATAGCCAGAGAAGCAAGTGTCGTATGGAGGCACTTGAGTATCAGGTTACAGATTTGAAAGCTCAAGTTTCAATTTTAGCGGCCGAAAATGCGAGCTTGAGGGGACGATTGGGCATTAGAGGGATGTGCCTTGTGCTATATCTTGTTATGGTATATATATACTAATATATCTTAATGAACTCGGAATGATCCATATTGCTATATGACTAATATGACAATAATATATATTTATTATATGACTGAGAATGATCCATATTGTTGCTGGTTAAGCTTAATGAAGTAGGTTTCGATTTGGAAAACATGCTTAAACTTTGTATTGAATGGGGGCATTAATATTATGTTGGCAAATGAAAAGCGCTACATTTTTATTATTATTTCACTTGCTATTATGTCTGATTAATGTTAGTGCTACTCTATTTGATTGCTTGATTTCAAAATTTGGGGGAGATGATGACTCTTGGAAGGAATGATGCTGCTGTTTCACCTATTTTTATTGAAGGGCTAACCTTGGAAGGGCCTATTGGTCATACAGGCAAGTCATCCCTTGCCATCATTTGCTTCCTCTAGTCCCTTTTTATCTCATTTCATTCATATGGTTATATCATTTATTCACACTTCTCCTGCTATTACAGCACGAAAAATTGCATACCTGATCAGATTGCCAACGGATGAACATCGGCTGAAAGTGGGAATGAGTTGGCTCACAAAGTCTGAGATTGACTCAATTGCAACCTTGCAAAGCACCCTAGCTGAGGTCTTCCCTAGGTCATAGAGCCATCCATTTTCCTTTTTAATTTTATTTCGGACTAGTATAGGACTAACCCTTTTGCCTATTCATGGGAATGAGGTACTTTATTCCGTTTGTACAGGATATGCTTTTGACAATTTACCAGCTTAAAAATGCAAAATTTGATGCCTTCGCACTGGATCTTTTTATTTATTTATTTTTGCGTATATAATGAATTAGAATAATTTGAACTCTCAACTTTAACTAATTCTAAATATAATACAAGAGATATAGACAATTTTTCCTTTTGAAAAATAATTTTCCTTTTTATTTTTTATCAATATATTATACAGTGATTTTCTTTTTTCCAAAAATAATTTACTCCTAGAATGGATTCCCTTTATTTCATAAATTTCTCCCCCAGTTTCAAAACTTTTTGTTAATGAATGTTGCCATGCATGCACATCCCTCTTTCCAAAATAATCTCCAAATCAATTGTGCTCCAAATTCATATTCAAAATTTGTTAATCTCCAGGATTTCCATGACAATACTATGTGCCACAAATTAGAGCATAAATAATATCTTTCAAATTAAGATTACATAAGGATATTAAATAATTAGATAATAAGGATTCTTGATATCTACAAAATTGAGAACTTATTAACGAAAAAGTATTATCATCTTCTATATCATTCGATAATAATATTTATTTTATTTTTAGACTTTTCGAATTAGATCAGATAATATTTTTTTTTACTAATTTTATCACAAAATTTATTTGAAGACCCATTAGAAAAGATATAGCTCGGGATTATTTCTTAATGAACTCAAAACTTGATTTTATTAATTTATAAAACTTAACCAATATATTCTATTTAATTTAATTTTTTTTATTATAATAATATATAATAATTGTAATATATGTTATTGAGTTATTCGATAAGTTTGAAGTCTAAAATTTTATTACCCAAATTCGAATCGATTATATAATGAAACCGTTTGAACTCGAATTGAATTCGATCAAAGTCGGGTCCAGACTTTGCTCTAGTGGTTCGTGAGTGATTTGAAGTCGACTCGGTTTGCATAATAACTCTAATGATTACTCAAAATTCAAGCCATGACAGCGGCTGGAGATTAAGGGAAACAGAGAAAGCAGCAAATGGAAACACTCTTGAACAAAAAATAGAGAAATTGAATGGCGGTGATTAAAGATGATGACGGAGTCATAGAAAACAATGATGATGGCTGGATTTGAGTCAACCCACAACTTAAAATTAAGAGCAACCATGGAGATTTGAAGGCTTAAGGAATTAAAACCATGAGAAAAGGCAAATTGAAAGCACAGAAATTTTCCACCATCACTCGGAATTTCGCCTCTCCTTCGTGCTATGCTTGTGCTCTATTTATAGGCACCTAGCTTTCTAGGGCTTCAAGATCTTTCTATTTTTTTCTTTGCCTTTGTCTTTACTTGCACAAATATCTCCTTTCCAATTCAATGCAAATATTAAACCTTCTTGACATTCTCTTCCCCCCCCCCCCCTCCTTCAATTGCTTGTCTTTTTCTCTTGTTCTTGGCTGCTCATGATAAGTCATTTTTCATTTTTTTTTCTTCAATTCTCATAAATAGAATAGCATCTGAGGTAAAAGAATACGTAAATGAATAAAAATTCTAATACATCAAATCATTACAAAGACTTGTCATGAATGTCGTACAAAAAGTTAAGAAAATATGCGCATATGCAAATGCAAGATATATCAATGTGTTAGCAACCTTGCAAATTGAATTGCAAGTTTAAGATATGGTATCATTGTGTGTGTGTGTGTGTGTGTTTTTTTTTTTTTTCTTCTTCAAAAGAAAAAGAAATGAATTTGCTGATGATTATGTGTAGGGTAGTCATGAATTGCTTTGCTACTGTCGATGGGGGTGTCCGACAATTATCCCCCTATAATTTTCTCCTACAATATTGGTTCAGTCTTGGATATTTATTAAGCCAAGTATAAACTGGGGATTTAAATTTATGCAAAAATGATCCATATAACCCAAGCAACAAAATTTATTTTTTTATGGTAAGATAGGGATTAATATTATAGAAAGAATATTTGTTTTTTTTTTTTATTTTAGCAAAGTCATATAATAAATATATACTATTTAATTATGATTCAAACTAAATATTTTATTGTAAAAAAATTTTTTACTATTGCTATACTGATTATCTACATTTTAGATTAAAATAAAACATAAAATGAAGATCGGACAATAAGCATTCCTAGGGTTGCTTGAAAATTTAAGACTGAAATCAACCAATCCATCTGTTACCCTCATCAGTTAACAATTTGATTTCTCTTTAAAATCTCTCTCTCTCTCTCTCTCTCTCATGTGCTTTGTTAATTCCTCAAATTGTTCCTTCTTTTATTAATCTTGAAGGATTAAAGAATTCAAGAGATGGATTTGAAAATAAAACCTTCAAAGGGTAGCCAGTGATGGTAGAGATAAATTTTTCTATCATGATAATTGGATGAGGAGGATATAATTTTCTCGGTCAATCTATGTACTGTATTGACGCCTTTCCTCTTTTTCACTCCTTTTTTTTGGGGCTAATACACCACTACACGTACATCCAATTTAAGTTGCAAAAATGAAGTGTCAATACTAGAAATCTTTTAACTATTTATTGAAAGGTCTCGAGAGATCTTCACATCTTAAATGTAATAAGCAATTTATAAGCACCTAATAAAAGCTCAATACATAAACATTTTATTAACTGCAAAGTCTTCTGAGAATGTACCAAATGTACCAATTTCAAAAAATCTTCTGAGAATGCAATTTCTACACATCTAGCTAGAAATTCCAAGTCACGATGAGGTTTACAAGGCAGCCAGTTTGTAGTTTCTTGCCTCCACAATGCCCCCAAAAAGCCGCTTCAAAGGATTCGGGCAACAGCTTCTTTGTTAGGAGTTCTATGACCAAAGGTGAATATGGTTCCCGGATAAGATCACGGGCCAGCAAAATTCTTGCACATGGGCACATAAAAAATAGTTGCCGGAGGCCAAGAGGATTAATATGTTCATGTCTATGAGGCCGACACTGGGAAAAGAACCAATCCAATGAAGATTGGTCTTTTTGCCATGGTGGTTGAACACTTCATTGAATAGATTCTCATACCTGTGTCGGCTCTCATAGACATGATCATATATATCTTCTAGGTGTCGCAACTATTTTATGTGCAACCATGAGCAAGATTTTTACTGGGCACTTGATCTTATCTGTAACTGCGACAAATTCAGCTTGCATTCTCCGCTGAATGGACCTAGAATTGCTTTGCAACATTTGGCATTCATATTTCTCAGTTTCCTGTAATTGACATTTTAGCACAAAATAAGCACATCTACTAAGAATCCAAAAACAAATAACACAATTGAATAAGCTATCTACGCCAAGAAAAAAAAATACAAGTAGAAGGTATATAAATTTTTCCCGTACAAAATATTTTTCTCCTAATGCGAGTAAAATGATTAGGGTTGCAGACGATAAACCCTTTTTTGAGTTTTCATGAGAAGGATTTAGAACCGGTTGAAATGCAAATTGCACACACACACACACAAAATCAATGTGTGTGTGTGTGTGTAACAACAGTGAAAAATCTAAGAATATATGTTAGGTAGGGAGGGAAAATAAAAAGTAATATTTTCTTTAATAAAAACTTATGCCCACGTTGGGCATACATATATGCATCAAAATTACAAATTTAAATCTAAAAGAAAGAAAATAAAATAAACCCTAATTTGATTAATTATTCTGTAAAATTTCACCACCAAATCAATTTTCCCTTCATATTCCAAAATTTGGTTATACATATTCTAGTTTCTGGAATAAGCAAATAAACTTTTAACTTCTGAAGAAGGCTAATATTTACCGCAAAGCATCACGTCCTAATTGAGCGAACTACCAGGTTTTAAAGCACCAGTGATTTCCAATACTTCAAGATATCTATTCCAGCACTTTAAAACAACAAGAAAACTTTACTGTATTGTATTGGGAAGAACTTGAATCTATTTAAGAAAGAAAAGTGCTATGAGATCTTGATTTATTAACATTATAACAATAAGGACCAAGTAAAAGCTCATATAAGCATTTTATTCATCAAACATCTCCAAAAATTGTATTAAAAGGGGCAATGAAATCAATTTTACCTCAAGTCTTCCTTCATCTTTGGATTCATACAAACTCACACATGGAAAGGAAGCAGAGTAAAATGGGAGAAAATCACACTTTAAAGAGGGCATCTGGTGTTTGCTGGGGCACGCCACAAAAATCAATGAGCAGCCACAGAACCAATGGGCGGCCCCAATAACTTCATCTTCAATATCTACAGTATCGCTAGCATTTTTGTTATACCGAGAAGATATCAGACTTCACACTTTAAAAGAAAATGGTG
Organism: Dillenia suffruticosa; assembly: GCA_033439265.1. Taxonomy (NCBI): domain Eukaryota; kingdom Viridiplantae; phylum Streptophyta; class Magnoliopsida; order Dilleniales; family Dilleniaceae; genus Dillenia; species Dillenia suffruticosa. The sequence goes on along the minus strand of JAVTVX010000029.1, from coordinate 3,090,920 downwards.
AAAGAAGCAGATATCTCAAGAAGGTCTCCTCCCTCTCCCCTTCTCTTTCTTTCTCTCTTAGAGAGAGGGGAAAGAGAGCGATAATCCGTTCACTTCACGGCGATACCAACCCCTAACCACAAGAGGGTTATATTTATAACGTGTTGAGTCCACAGCCCCCGCCGAACCCTAATCGTTCAATGTTTTTATCATTTTTTTCACCCTAAGATTAAAAAGTACCATAGGTTTTTCGTCTGATTATTATTTTCTTATTTTAACTATTTCTATCAAAATTTTTTATTCTGTAAAAAAAAATACAAAAGTTTAAATGTAATTGGCTTAGTTTTGGGTACTCTTACATTATCTATTATTTTTCTAGTTTCAATTTTTGTAGCAAATACTATTATTTATCAATAAATTTTTTGTAGTCAATGTTCATAAAACCGTTATTTTCCGTTAAATTTTAAAATTCATGGAATTATTATTAAATTCTAAAATTAATATTGAAATCCTTTAATATTATCGTTATAAATATTTAGCAACTTTTAAAATTCAAGAATCGATTGTTAGTGTCAATAGATGTTACCATTGAAATTAATGTCGGTGTAGATTTGTGTATAGTAGTGCAAATAATGTTAGATTTAGCTCAATGGTACAAAATCTTAACTCTTGGAACGGAGCTTTTCTCTATGAAGATTAACTTCGCGAACATAAAGACCCCAAAACCTCCTTCAAAATTAGAAATAAATTAGTATATTTAGCCAAGTTGATAAATTTTATGTAATTAGTAATGAAAATGATATTTTTTTGATTTATATTTGTTAGATTAGAAGAAATAAATAGTTATTCTTCGCAAACTAACGCACACTATAGACGTCAAATAACTAGAAAATTTAGTTTCAGGTTATCTATATCAATTACAAGAAAATGTGATAAATCTTTTTTTTTTCTTTTCACATTGGTCCTTCAAGATGTGAATTTATTTTAATTTACATCACTTTATCAAATCTTTTCCTCCCTGTATCGAATTTAAATATTATATTTCAAATTGATTTCAGAAATAACAAAAACCATCAATTATGTGGATGAATTTTTATATTGAAAATATGTATATGTATATGTACATCCCTATTGAACAAAAATTTATTTTGTATGAACAATTTACCATAATCATTATGTTGGTAAATAATGCTTAGTTGTTGGAACAACTGAATTGCAAGTGAAATGCAGACGATATATCATTATCGATATAAATATTTTTCCGATAAAATGAAAGAAAATCATCTCTCTCTTAACATGCCTACAAATATTTTTAGTGATTTTGTAACAATATTGGAAAGTGAAAGAAAAATTAATTTAATCTTTGGAGAGCTAAAAAGAAAGGAGGGGGAATGTTTTGGTAAAGAGGAATTAATCCTAAGACCCGTCTATATTGGCATTATTATTTTTTTTCCTTTTTTGCTGATTTATTGAGACAATATATTATTATCAATATTCAATATCTTTCTTATGAAAGTATTGGTAGTACTCACCCACCATTTCTAATGAGATATATATATTGTAAAAAATGGGAAGTAAAAGAAAAGGTAATTTTATTTTTTGAAAAAACCTAAAAAGGTGAGAGGAAGGATGGTTTGGCAAAGAGGTGTGTATCCATGTGCCCAATAAAAGGAATATGGTGATATTATTAATACCATGGAGAAAAAACAAAAGGGTAAATTTAATTTTACAAAAGGAAAAAAAAAATAAGGAGGGGATGCCCCGGCAAAGAGGACTAAATGGCAAGTGCAAAGGCAGCATATCACATTATTCATATAAATATGTATATATTTTTTAAGATTAATGAATATCATATCTCTTTTTTGGTAGTTTCCCACAATTATTTATAATTTTAGTAAAAATAGAATATGAAAGAAAATAATAATTTAAATTTTGAAAAAGATAAAAAAGAGGAAGGGGGATGGATTAGCAAAGGGGGCGGAATCCCAACTATGAATGATAATGATATTATTAACCATATTATTCCATAAAATAGATAATTGGAAAATAAAGATATACTTAAATTTTTGAAAAGCTAAAAGATAGGGAAAGGGGAAAAGGATTTTTTTTTTTGAAAGCATGGAATTTGAAATCCAATATAGGCAACATAAACTTTATATCTTCTTTTATATATTTTAATAGCATTGTACTTGTGCATTATCAATTTTATATAATTTAGCCACCTTTTAGAAATAACTTGGCTAAAATGAATATATTAGCGTATCGCAAATTCCAAATTAGAGAGAGAGAGAGAGAGAGAGAGAAGTGTGGGTGTAAGAGGAAGCAAAGAAAAAAGATGGGTCTCCATTTTGATCCCCTCATGCTCATCTAGCAATATATTCTGATAATTATCATCATTATTAAAAATGAAAAACAATAAAAAAAATATAAACCTGTGATGATATATTGGTTCAAATGAAGTATAACAGTTGGTTCATCAACGTCTCACTCATCAAATATCTCACAATCCATTTGCAGGATCATTTGGTGGAAATGGGTTTTCAGCAATTCCCATCCCTCTCATAGCAACAGCACCCCATTTGTCAAACAACCACTCATAGCAATTAGTTGGTCTACCAGTTTCGGCCTCATAGACATGAATGTATGGATCTTCGAACCCTCTCACAGCTATATGGTATGGATCCGTCTCCATATGCAAGAAATGTGCTGGACCATTGATCTTTTCCAAGACTGCAACATATGAATTATATCTGGCAAGAAAATCCTAGCCAATATGAGCTTTATGGCACGTACCCAACACTTGACATAAGTTTCAGGGCTCCCCACTGACCCCAAAGTGTGGAATTCAAATCAAAGGAACCAGGTCGGAATTTTGTCAGGAGTTCAAGGACCAAAGCTGAATATTTCCATCCGTTCCTCCACTCGCATGTAACGTTCCATCACTATCACCCAGCAATCTATCAGTAAGTGCTGAAATAGGAGCTCATGCCAGAAAAACAACCTATAAAGATGATGAGTCACAAAGATGAATAATTACTTGAAAAATAACAAAACAAAATTATAAAATTAGAGAAAATGATTATATTTGCAAATTAATTTTCCAAAATCATGCGAGATAATGTGATCAATTTATACAAGTTTTGTTCATACCCTTTAACCCTTTTAACTTTAGATCCCCAAAAGAACACCTTCAAAAATTGAATTTTCTTTAAATCGAAAAAAAAAAAATTTTTTTTCCTCAAGAAGAAGAAGAAGAAGAAGAAGAAGAGGAAGAAGAAGAAGAAGAAGAAGAAGAAGAAGAAGAAGAAGAAGAAGAAGAAGAAGAAGAAGAAGAAGAAGAAGAAGAAGAAGAAGAAGAAGAAGAAGAAGAAGAAGAAAAGAAGAAGAAGAAGCCTAAAGGCCACCCAAATTCCTTAACATGACTTTATAACATTTTAAAATGTAATCGTAGTCCTTGTTGCTTAATCTCTTAGTGTCAATTTTTACCGTTATTCCTCATCTTCATTAATGTTCGAAAAGTCGTTATTTCTTATGAAGTTAAATTCAAAATCGGTACTAAAAAATTCGTTATTTCTTAATATATTGGTTGTTATGTTAGTAATATTACCATGCTTTGTTTAAAAAGTATAACCGTTATAAATATTGACGAGTTTCAAAATTCTCCACAAACTAAGCTTTTTTGTTGTTTGAATAACAAAGACATTAGACTCTTGACAATTATGTTTGAATAAAAGTTTAATTTTGTCCTCCAAAATAATCTATTTTACTTAGCCTTATGTCTGTGATTTAATATAACTTAAATTTCAATATTCTATTTTAAATTGAATTGAATATATATATACTCAAAATTATGATTTAAATTTATTTGAAATATTAATAATTTACTTAAATGAAAAAATAACTAGACAAATAGTAACCAAAAAAATGTTTTATATTTTTTTATATTTTATTAATTATGATCTACTACAAGAATTGGATATTATTTACATTTAGATTAGGGCATTATCATCATTTCTCATGTTCATTTATTTTAATCAAATAATGGGCAAGAAAAATTGCCTTTGTTCCATCAATTCTCACTCATTGCGATCGCAATATTTTACATTATAAGTATATTTTCTTAATTTTTAAGCAATAATTGTCTATCTCCTCTTGACCCTTAGTCACATTTTTTAAGAAATATTTATAAAAGAAAGAAAGTAAAAAAATAATTAAAAATTACTTAATTTTCAAAAGCATGAAGAAGAAGGGTGCATTGCCAAAGAGGATTGAATCAAAGTGCAATATGGGTAATGTAGGTATTATTAAAAATAACTTTTTAATGTCAAGAATGAAAATTGCTTACTTGCTTTTGATATTTATCATCAAACCAAAACTTTTCAAAATTAAATAATAATAATTTTACTTTCCCTTTTCTTAGAAAAAAAATGATTACATAATTTTTGAAAAGCTGGCAGGGAAGGGTGGTATTGGCCAAGAGGATTAATCAAAGTGCAATATGGGTAACATAGACATAAATTCAAAGAATTTTTTGACAAAAGAATGAAAATATTGTACCTAATTTTGATATTTATCGCTATAAATCATTAACCATTATTAAATATATATTGACAACAAAAATAAAATTAAAATAAGAACCTTATTCAACTCTTGAAATTTTTTTTCTCTCTCCTGTCATATTTTCGTTTCTCAAGTGACCAACTTCCAAATTTGAAATTGAAATCCAGTTGTATTATTTAACTCTTGAAAAGCTGGGTAGCTGGGGTGTTGTGGCAATGAGGAATGAATCAAAGCGCAACATAAGGTAAAAGTCAATACAAATAAATTTCTTTTTTTTCATACTATACTGATTAATATCTGAAGTTATGCTCTAATTACTTTGATTTGAAATTTACAGTGACCCATTTAAGGGAACTATCTTCCCAACATAATTTTTTTCATAACCAAATCATAAGTCGAACTCAAGAACTTGATTAAGAGATTTAATATCATATTCTACTAATATCTATTAATAATACAAATAACTTTTATAAAAAAGAAATGGGATGAAACTTATGTTGGGGCCTTAGGTTTTGGTCCTCATAGATGGCATCGATACAAAGGGTGGGATTACACAATGACAGCAAAACTATATGGCAGAAGTCCTTGGAGTATTTTGCTTACCGATGCACTGTTGTCCTGATAAAAGGAATATTAGATTTTTTAATTAAAATTTAAGTTTGAATATTAGAAATTAAAAAAAATATATGTTGAAAGATCTTCCTTAAAGAAAGTCTAATAATAACTTGATCCGAAATAATCAAAATATGATTCTGAATACTAAATGATTAAGTAAAAATATATATATTTTGCGGGTTGTGGTGTTAACGATCTCAAAGTTCTGTACAATGTCACGTTTTTTCTCCTCTAGTCAGTTCCTCTTGGAGGAGGGTTGGGGAAAAATATGCTAGACTTCTTCAAAAGATAATGAATATAATTTAGATAAAAAAATTTGTAATGGGTTAAAGATGCTACGTGAAAGAAATAAAAATCACTACTAAAAAACAGACGTTCAGTGATGAAAAATTATCGACGAAAAATTCCGTCGTTAATAGCAACGGATTTCCGACGGAATACCATCAGACAAAATATTAAGCGATTTATTATAGATTAGCGACGGAAATATTTCTGTCACTAATCCATCTCTGTAGTGGTCAACAGTAAAAATAAAAAATAAAAAAAATTATAAACTTATCAGCGACAGATTACCGATGGAAAAATTAACGACGGATTATCGACGGATTTTTTTAATTTTTAATTTTTTTTAATTTTTTATTTTTTTTTAAATTTTTTTAAATTTATTTTTAAAATTTTTAAAATTTTTAAAATTTTTAAAATTTTTTAAAATGTTTTTAATTTTTTTAACTTTTAATTTTTCTTTAATTAATAATTTTTATTAATTAATAATTCTTTCTATTTTTTATTTTATTTTGGAGAAGAATAATATTATTTTATTATTTATTTTGAGCTTAAAATAAAATAATTTTATTATTTTATAATAAATTATAATTTTATATTATTTTTTTATTATATAAAAATTAAATTTTATTATTATTTTATTATTATTAATTTATTATTATTAAAAAATATGAGATAAATAATAAGTAAAAAAAAAAGAATTATGATTAAGATATTAACTTGGTTCAACTGGTGGAGCCGTTGTGATCATTTCCTTGGGTGCATATGGAGAGAATTCTCAAAGAATAAAAAAGATGGTCCGTTTGAGTTCATTTGATTTTAAAAAAATATCAAAAATCAAGCGATGGATCTCGAAAAATATCAAAAATCAAGCGACGGATCTCGAATTCATAGCTGATTTTTTTTTCAATTTTTTTCTTTTTTTAAATCAGCAATAGATTTTTTTTTATCGTTGATAATTAATGACGGATTTTTTCTGTCGCTTATATTAGCGACAGAAATAAATCCGTTACTGATATTTAGCGGGATGACTATCAGCAACGGATTTAGGAATAGAAAAAATTCATCACTGATACCCTTCACCAACGAAAAATGAACTTTTAGCGACAGAGTTTTCTGTCGTTGAAAGTTTTTTTTACTGGTATTCTGCTTGGGCCTTCATAAGTAATAGCTTAGCAGTAAACATTAGACATATATCAAAACACCTCACCCTTTTACGTAATAAAAATACCTTCGTTAATAGAATAATAGGATAGGTCTGTAATACCTATAAATAATTTTGCAAAAAACTACAAAATCCAAAAGTGTTTTTAGAAGACAAGGTGTAAAGCCCTTAGAACACCACATTATCTATGATACTAAAAGGAGGAAGATTATGCAAAGTCCCCTTGAGCTCTTTCCTTTTAACAAAAAGATAAAAGGAACAGATACACACACAAGCAGTAGCGGAGCCACATAAAAAGCAGGGTGGGCAATTGCCGATCAAAATAATTCCATTACTTTTTACATGTAAAAAATAAATATTGTCCCCATTAAGATCGGTAACAGTCCTGGTGAAAATATTTTGCTCCCACTACCCTTGGGTCCTGGATCCGCCATTGCACACAAGAAAACCTCACCCTTTCATATAACTTTGCCTCATTATTTGATTAAACTGTAAACGAAGCCATTGGAACTAAAGACAGTGCTAGGATTCACATTCCCTTTGGTAATAATATAAGTTGAAGAAAGTGAAAAGTTAATTACACCGGAGATGACACTTGAGTAGCAGAGCAGCAGCTTAAGATTTCTCAGATTTCAGTGTTTAAGCCTATCCACTGTAAATCAAAAATCTCTGTTAGCGGGTACAAGCTTCAGTAACTTTGCAAGATCATAAGACTTGAAGTCTTTCCCGTAACACAAGCTCAAATCAAGAGGTGATTTCCCATCCTGATACACGAATAAAAGAGGAATTCAACAAGAAGCCACATTGTTCTAAACTCCTCCGTGCTTTCTTTAATGTAACTTATTCTGAGATCAATGCAAAATATAAGTGAAAAAGTAGTTTTATCAGAATTATTTTCTTTAGTGTTTACGACAAGCAGAAAGGAAAACCTGAAGATCAGGAGCATAAGGCACCAAAAATTTGTTCTCATGCAATCACCCTCTAACGTGGAAGCTCATTAGCATTCATGCAATTTCCATGTAAGACAAATGCTGTCAGAATAATACCTTATTTCTTCTGGTCTTATCAGCACCATTTACTAACAGAATTTTTGCAATGTCCCTGTTTCTACTTTGTATAGCAATGTGAAGTGGAGTCCATCCTTCCTGCAAAAAGGCATTCATGTGAAAAATAAAGAAATAACAAAGCCACAACAGTGATAACTCCGGACTGGAACAATTATAGTTTCATACTTACATCATCCTCAGCATTGATGTCAACCTTGTATTTGATCAGTAACTTCACGGTTTGCACAGCACCAACTTGAACTGCATAATGTAGTGGTGTAGCACTATCCTACGATCAAAATATACATTGATAATTGCTTCTTTGCTGTGTAAAAGACCATTATAGAAAAGAAAATCCTTACTCGATCTCTAACGTGAGGATTTGCAACTTTTCTTAATAGATGACTTATTGTGGCTTCCTTTTTACCAATTACTGCCGTATGAAGAGCTGTGAAACCATCCTGCTCCAATGGAGCAATGCAGATCAATTGCTCCAACCGAAGATTGTAATCAAGTTAATGATGAACATGTAAACCAAGAAAGTAACATACCTTGTCAACACTATTAATATCCACTCCATGTTCAAATAGCTTGTCCATATGAGGAATTTGCCCAGAAAGTGCAAGGGTATGAAGTGGACTCCACTTTTCCTAGATGAAAGATTTACACGAGCTAAACGAGCACCAAAAATTATCTGTCCATTGACTACAAAATTAAAGATGAGAGTTCCACCGCATAAATTACACACAGGGATGGGAAAAGGTAAAACATCCATAAAAAACTGCCTGCAGAACTTTACAGTTGATATTTTGCCTATATTGGGGCCTTCATTCTGCTGCAAGATTGCCAACTCTTCTGGATCTAATAACTTTTCAACCTCTGCAGGATGTTTAAAATATCAGCAACAGCTGAAGGAGTGGAAAACACACATATTACACTTAACAGTTAGAAAAACAAAAAGTAGAAAACAAATAATTCAACTTATTGCTCGATTTATATCTAATTAGTGACTCAATCAAACCGTCTGAAAGAAATCCTAAAATACCTACAAAGACAATCTATAAACATGTACCTGCAGTTAGAAATGCCATTTTAAAATTAAAAGAAATCAAAGCCAATAAAAAAGAGATTGACCAAACCTATCCAAAGTTGCTCATCATACAAGTTTACAATCGGGTTATCAGGAACAACACTAGTAGCCAAACCCTCTTGAACATCTACTTCCTCTTCCCAATCACTCTCAAAGTCTAAATTATCCTCTTCTTCTCCATCATCTTCCTCGTCGTACTCACTGCCACTACCTCCATCAGGTTCTTCCCAAGCTGCCTCAGGGGTTTGAAACGATGAAATTCGATGCAACCTCAATGCACATGTTCCAAAACTCGAGTAACCTCCAAAAGGAGAGAGATTAAGCCCTCTTTTCTTAATGGGGTCATCAAATGTCTCCAAGAGAATGTTGCAACATATAGAAGTTGGTGCAGTAGAAACAGCAGCACTAGAATTTGTGGCAGAGATAGTTGGAAATTTGACTGATGGAAATGTCAATGCTGCCAGTGACACCATCCTTGTCTGCGAAATTCCTCAACTATAAAATAAGCCCATAAAAAACAAATAAAAATTAGATATATATATATATATATATAAACATTTTTAATGCAGGAATAGCATTTAACTCAATCATAACAAAATAAATTCCTAAAACCTCATAGAGCCCAAGTTTCAGTACGGTCACCGGTCAGAGGTTTGTGCAAAACGAGTAACTTGTATAAAAATTTAAACTTTTCCCCATGAGTAAAGGCAAGAATTGAATGAATTCAGTCGAAAATTACATATATTTCGGGCGAGTGAATGATGGGGTTGTGGGTGTGAAATGAATGTAGGAGACGCAATATGTTACTCAAAAAACTCGTTCACGCAATTTCTCAAACACAGGGCACACGAAAACTCTTCAGCCTCTGAGAGAGAGAAAGAGAGATCAGCATACCCGAGGAGGTTGCCCTCCAGCTTAGCTAGTTAGAAAGAGTAGCTCCTTTTGTTGGGTTCAGCTTCGAGCTCGGAACTGGGCTCTTAAGAGTATTGACTCTGACGACAAGGATCAATATGCTAGTGCCTGCGTTAGCGCTCTCTCTCTCTCTCTCTCTCTCTCTTTCTCGCTCGAACATGGAGCTAAAATTCGATCCTGATTCTTTATCCTAACGGCAACAATTTCCAACGTTTCTTTTTTGATATTACAGATATGGATATTTGTAATTATACTTTAATTAATTACGGGTTAACCGCCAAACGTAGTCCGAGCCAAATGGGTTAATATTTGTCTTTACTAATTTATCTTGTTAATTTGAACTAATCTTGTTTTGATTATTTAATAATTCCTCAAATTTTCTGAATTTGTAAAAAAAAAAAATTATTTCTATTTTAACACTTTATTTTTAATATTTTTTTACTAAAATAAAATTTTTAGAAAATATAAGAATAGAAAAATAAAAAATCAAATTTATTTACAAAATTATGAAAATTATTATTATATTTTAACTTTTTGCATAGAACTTCATTATTCTTATTGAAATTAATTTGAGATAGACCCATAAAAACATTTAGTTAAGAAACAGAAAATGATAAATATCATACCAAATTTTTACCATTTTTTTCATACTTTCCTACTTCATCCCTGAAATGAATTTTATTTTTATTTTAGAAAGATGTGATATAATAATAAATTTAAGTTAATAATATAACGCATTATGAAGAAAAAAATTTATTTTGCTCCTTACCACTATGCCCCCTTTTTCTATTTAGGGATTAAATATCATAAAAATTAAGTTTATTCCATAAGCAACGTTCTATTTTCTCTCTGTTTTTTTTTTTACTATCGTTATCCAGATTTTATTTAACTAATTCGATTCAAGTATTGTGAGATTCATTTTAGGAATTAACTTTCCTAAATCCTTTTTCACAATTTTCAAAACTCAAATTCGAGATCTCTAATTAAAGAAGTAAAGTATCTAACCATTTAATTCAAAAGATTTTGATACGTTCTATTTTCTCTCTTAAATCACTTTTTTTTATCGTAAATATTTGAAACTGAAATCAACAGGTCGAGAAGGAAGCTTTGTAATACTAAACTGTCCCATTGGAGACCTCTTAAACCACTTATCATCGACAAATATTTGAGTATATGCAAAATTCTAACCTCTTTCTCATAGTTGTTTTATATTCAATAGTTTTACAATTTTCATTAGAAAAGCATGAATTTGAGTCGTTATTTCAATCCGAAAGTAATTTGTATCTTTATTTGAAATTCACACATATATATTTTTTTATTTACAATTATATGTATGTGTTTTGATTTATTGATATAATTATATTTAAATTTATGCATGTCTTGAGAATATCTAAAGAAATTACTCACTCTTGTGTTGGCTATCTCTTTATTTTTTTAGTAAGATAAATTAAATATAAATAATATATTTGATCTGCAAAAAGAAATTCATAGAAATGTAGCTTATGAAAATGGTCAAATTTATATTTCCTTAGTTCGTCTGTGGGTTTTGATTAATTTTAGGAAATCGAATTCTTTTTTTTTTTCATTTTTTTCTTAATCTTTATAGGGTAAAATTTTCTTTCTTTTAACATTTTCATTGGCTAATATAAAAATCGAAGCAAATATATCTTTAAATTTCAAATTAAACAATTATCTTTTATAGAGTTAAATAAATAAGAAATGTTACATTTTATCCTAAAATTTTTCTAAATATTTACATACACTTTATAATTTTTTTTTAAATATTTTATTAACAAAAGAATTTATAAATTTTCTCCATAATAAATAAAAAAGAAAACAATAAAAATTTTAAAATATAACAACCTCGACTAAATAATTACCTCAGCAAAAAAAAAAAAAAAAGACCTCGTCAGAAAACAGAGATTTTATTATACCGGATTTTCCAACTTTGAAAACCACACTGTACCGCATTAACTCCTTGTGAGCTCTTTCGTATTAGAAAAATCTCATTGGGAAACCCGCAAAAACACTTTTCCGGCGAAAACAAAACACCCCCATTCCTAATTTCTCTTACTTTATGTTTTCGTCTCTTCACACCCTGAAATTTCCTCCGCGACATCACATGTTCCTGTTTTCTCCTCTTTTTCTTCGTCACCTTCTTTCCCATCTTTTAAAAATTTTCCACCCCTTTATTCCAGTCAACAATAACTGTCCGCGTCTTATCTTAACATAAATTGGGTCTTTATCTTTGCTTGTTAGATTTTTTTATTTTATTTGCTGGGCATATCTTCACCGGTTAAATTTATCTCTCTTCCTCTCTTTTGTTTTCTTGTCGAAATTCATGGGGTTTCAGTTGTTGGGGTTTCTTCATTTTCACTCAACAACTCAAAAATCTCACCAATTTCGGCTCTAAATCTCTGGGTTTTTTTTTTTTTTTTGACATTTGTTCTTGTTAGGTACTGTGATTTCTTGTTTTAAACCCGATTGGATCTTCAACTCTTCCTGTTGGGTCATCTCTCTTTTCTTATTTTTGTTCAAATTTGTAGGGTTTGTTTGGTGGGGTTGCTTCATTTTCACCCAACAACTTAAGAATCTGAGCCTTGATCCCAAATGGGATTTTGAATTTTGGCTCCAAATCTTTAGGGTTTTTGATATTTGTCCTTCATCTCTTCTGGGGTTTATTTAGATCTCAATTTGTGTGTCTGGGTTTGATCTGAATTTCAACTTTAGTGCACAATGTCACAAGGGTATGCAATTGAGCTTTACTTTGATCCTGCCCTAGAAAACCAGGTTTTGAAGGCCTGGAATGTATTGGCTCGTCGCCAAATCAGTACTCAACTCATCGAAATCGAGTCTCGACCACACATTACCCTCTTTTCGAGCTCCTTTATCGACCCCGCAAAGCTTGAAAACATTGTGAAGAATTTTGCATCCAAGCAAGAACCATTGGCTTTGACATTCTCTTCAATTGGAAGTCTTCCTGGTGACAATAATATCTTGTTTCTTGCCCCAACCCCATCGCTTTCACTCCTTCAGTTTCACTCTCATTTGTGTGATGCATTGAAGAAGGAAGGCATCGAAATTGGAGATGATTATCGCCCGGATTCATGGATTCCTCATTGCTTGGTTGCTCAGGATGTGCCCAAGAGTCGAATGGCTGAGGCATTTAGTGTTCTGAAAGACTTGAAGTTGCCTGTTACTGGATATGCTATGGATATTGGACTAGTGGAGTTTTCTCCTGTTCGTGAGATCTTCTCGTTTATGCTTGGTAATACAGTAGAAGCATGAGTTTCTTCCATAAAGACTTCAATTCTTTTCTCATAATTATCTGTTGGATGTCTCATATCTTACTCTTGTAGGAGTGGTGTAGTTTTTGCAGATAGATTATTCAATTCCTAGCGTTTTATTACTGAATTTCACTTATCATTCACTAAAAGTGTGCATTCTATATTAAACGAGATATTGTCGTCTTCTCATTGAACTGATGTGGAATTTATATACTTATATGACTAGGTTTTGGTGAGAAAAGTAAGTTTGTTTGGATGAGCTTGTTTTGAGTCTGCTTTAGGTATTATCTACGGCCATCATATTTGCTTATAACTTGTTTGATGTGAGTTGAAATGAATACACAAATTGTGAGAGCAGCCGAAGTTATAGGTCGAGCTGAAATCTATTACTTCTAGGTATGAAGGCCGCTTTCTCTCTGAACAATTTGCCTAAGGCTCTTTCATTAGCATTAACAAGTTCACATTCAATCTACTTAAGTCACTACACATCCTAATCGTGGAGAGGGTCACCTTGCCCATGTGCCTGGCCCAGCGGATTTGCATTGTGGTTTTATTCATCTCTGCCACACCTGAACAAGTAATCAAAATCAGGGAGTGCATGGTGCATTTTACATCATCATGTGTTATGTGAGGGACTCAATAGGTGTATCATTAAGGATTTTAGTAGATCATGTCACAGGCGCAGATGGCTGATGCTCCATATGGTGTCTTTCCTTATCTTGTATTACCTATCCCTAGGTCTGTGGGAACAGAGGGAGGATATTTCATGTTTTGAACATTCAGAGATTCAGAAACATAAATATGGTACAGAGAGTGCTGGAGTTCTAAACAGAAAGAGAAGAATGTAATTGGTTGAAACTAGTTAAATTTTGAGTATATGAATTGGCTTTTCTTTTCCTTATCAATCTAGAAAAAGTGCAGATAAGTCATCGGTTTCTAAAATGGTTATTACTGTCTTCTTCTTCTTCTTTGGAGACTCTATTATCTTGGTCTTAGTGCCTCTGGTAGAATGCCACCTTTTCTTCAGTTATTGCACCAATTCTATGGCGTGAAGTTGGATGTGTTGTTGAGCAAAATTTTGGTTATTGTACAGTTTTGTTTTATATGTTCATTTCTTTAGAAAACTTAAGCCCCATGGACCTCTCAATCCTGTGAAATGTGTTTGATTTTTAGTTCGATTCTGTTAGAACATTGGGTTTGAAAATTGCAATAATAGATTGATGCTACACTTTGTGGTATGAATATTATGAGAGGAGAGATGCCAGCTTTATTCCCAGGTATGAAACTTATTGGGTCAGTTATCTGAAATAGGTCTTAGGTCAAAGAATCTGTTTATTTATTTATTTTTGGCTTATAAAATGGATCTGCCATGGATTTTTAGCCTAATTTAGTTTGATTTAAGGTTGAGTAACTTAGATTTGCTCGACTTTATTGATACGTTTGATCTCCCTTGGTCATCTTGGCCGTTTATTTTTTTCATTATTAAACCTATTGTGTATTTGAGGCTTTTGTTGTTGGCTTTTCTCTCTCTTCTCATAATTTGAGTGCTAAAAGACCTTTTAGTAAGTGGGATGCTTCATCCTCCTTTATATATTATCTTTTCTTTCCCTTCTCTTAAATTTTCTTCTCTGTTCATGTAAAAGACATACGATCAGGAGAAGCATTTCTTCTTTGATGAGTTCCCTTCCATTTAGCTTTCTACGTCAATGTTAATCCTCTTTAGCTAAAAATCTAATTGTAGTGGATTCCACATCTTTGACATAAATCTTTACAATTGTAAGCCAAGGAGCTAAAATATAGCATTAGCTCCCCGCGGCCCCGGGGCGGGGGGGGGGCTTTAGTGGATAGATCATTTGTCCGTGAGTTTTAATTAATAGAGCAAGAAGGAAAAAGAGATTAGTGATATTACCCCATTATAGGAGTTTTAAGGGTACATGAGATGGCTGGTATTCTACAACAGAAGCTATGAGAATATTGGTGTTGATTGAACTAGGCATTGTCAAGTGTTGAAAGCAGCTCCCTTCCTAAGGACTGCCAACAAAAAATCATTCCAGACATCAATAGGCCCTGGTAAGCACCAATGAAGAAAATCATCAACTGCCTTTCTCCATTTCTCGCCACATTGCAGTCCTGGGTGACCATCTGGTCTCATGAGCATAGCCCTGGTGACATCGATAACATCATACTTCTTTCCTTTGTCCTTATTTTCAGTTTTTGCTCTTCTAAATGCTTTCAGTTGAATATTTCTTGATTCCCATGTCAAACCTCCTATGCTGATCTCCTCTTCACGTAGGGGTCTTGTTCTTCTACAATACTCTCCATTGTCCCAAGACCCCTTCTTGGGATGTGCTGATGATATTGTTCTCAGTATTGTTGTTAAATCCTTGCAATCGTTACAGTTACTGATGAACTTGAGGACCGTCCTGTACACCTCACGAAGGACAAAGCCATGCTGAAGATTGGTGATATTTGGTTCCCTGCAATGCAGGCATCCTATTGGATCGTTCCCCTTGTAAATGTAAGTCTTATAAGGTGGCCAACTGCCAGTGTCTATGATGGCATAGTTAATACCTTGTAGTTTCTGAGACCAATCTTCATCGACTTTGTCAAGATATGCATGATAGGCTTTAGTTGAACTCTGCCTGCTCTTTACTAGAAACCTTGACCATATCTTCATGATAGTGAAGTTGTGGATAGGGAAGTACCATGTTATGAATGGATCCTCAACATCTTCAAGGGCTTGTGTTGGTCTCTCCTCCTGCAATGGAGAGAAAGATATTGATAACCTTTCAGTACTGAAATCTCATATCATTACAAGTGGCGAAAATGAATGAGAAAGTCCATGAAAGTGACCTGGGACAAGAGACAGATAAGAGACTCCATATGGTTCTGTGCAAGTGAGTCGCCAATAAATGCTAAAACCTTCCCTTGGACAATCCTGAGGAAGGTCTGCGGGTCAAATCTTGAGAGCTCACACCCATCTGGCTTCCATCTCCAGTTCACAAGGTCTCTGTCCTTTCTCCCATGTCTGAGACAATTCCATAATTGTGGTATTGTTGGGCAGCTTGAATTCGTGTAGGGAGATCCTTCTGAATCTGGAATCCAACGTCCCTTAAACAAGTCGCAATCTGCTATTTCTGTGAAACAACATACGAGTTCAATGAAGGGGAAAGAATAGAAGTCTAGGTCTTGCAGAAGCTACCTCTGTATGGTATCTCTATGTGCTTGTCACGCAGTGTCCATTTCCGTGTAATTGTAGATGAGTTGGAAGAAAACACCATAAACAAGCTTAGGGTAAAGATGAGACCTATTGAGCACAATGTAGGAACTTGTCTCTCCCAGTGATATAGTAGAATGGAGGATTTCATTGTTGTTCCACACAGAGAGAGGGGCGGGGGTTGCGGAAAATGCGAAGGAGTTGCTTTCCAATTTTGGGATATGGATTGGAATTTGCTTGTTTCCATGATTTGCGGGCATAAAGTATTGTTAACTTGTGCGATATCTGCGGCCTGGTACATACCTAGTATAATAATATGCTTTTCTGACATGGATTTGGGCTAAGACTTTCTATTCTCTTTCCCTCTTCTTAAAATGGTCCATGTTCCCACGTTTGTCCCCCACCAATAATCCTCCTAAATTACTAACGAAATACCAGAACTTCCACTTTCCATGACCATGAGAACTATTCAACTTTCATGTTAATGAAATCGATGCATATATTAAGAAAAGACCACCGACTGGTCTCCTGGTGTATTACTTCGATGCAAAATAAGACCAGCATCAATCAAGACAATCATGGAATGGACTATTTCTTTATTTTATTAAAAGAGACTTAATGAGGCTGTCTTTTGCCAAATGGTAATGGGGTGACTATAATTCGGAGAGATTTTTTGGGAAGATGCAAATCAACATCTTGAAGTTACGAAATATCTGATTATGGGGCCTATTATGGTCCAATTGCTCTACTCAAAATTCTCTATAAGACTTTGAGGTCATGTTTGGCTCTTGTTCGAAAATTGGAATTGAATTTAGAATAAAAAATTTTTTGTATAAATTTCATAAAATTCATATTTTTATTTGATTTTCACAAATCTCTTTTGTTTTGGGGGGTTTCATTCCAAAATCTCCATACATGTTCTATTAATTCAAATAATTTATATAAATTTAAATCTGATTCTTCATTCTCATCCCCTTTAACCAAACACACCCTAATATTATCAATCAATGTAGATAAACTATACACGAAAATTTCTTGATCTTATGAATTCTTATTACTCCAAAAATGAAGATATTGATTTTTGCATAGATTTTGATATTCTATCATAGTACAACACATTGAAAGAGATCCTCAATTTTTTTTTTCTAAAAAAGAAAATATTCTCTGAATATAGAAAAAATGTCATCATGTATTGGACTTCACGGTAATAAATAGTAAATAAAACTTCGGATTATTCAATATAACAAGTTATAAATTTATAGTCGAATTAACATCTTTTCTAAGCATAGCCAATAAGAAATCGTTCCATGCATCGACGGGTCCCGGCAAGCACCAATGGACACAATCATTGTAACCATTCACCCCATGGCTGTGCCAATGACTATTAGGGTGTCCATCAGGTCTCATGAACATAAGTTTTGTGATATCCAAAATTTCAAACCTATTCCCCGTCATAACCCCTTCTTTTCTGGCTCTCTCAACTTCTTCAATTTGAATTTTCCTAAGTTG
Source organism: Dillenia suffruticosa (assembly GCA_033439265.1). Taxonomy (NCBI): domain Eukaryota; kingdom Viridiplantae; phylum Streptophyta; class Magnoliopsida; order Dilleniales; family Dilleniaceae; genus Dillenia; species Dillenia suffruticosa. The sequence goes on along the minus strand of JAVTVX010000029.1, from coordinate 3,073,258 downwards.
CATCTCGTAGGAACCTCCTACATTGAGCTCATCTTCCCTAAAAGGCCTTGTCCTATTGCAAAACCCTCCAGCATTCCATGACCCATTCTCAAAATGGCCCGGCGATAGAGTCCTGACCCAGGTCACTATTCTTTTGCAAGCCTTGCACCCATTAATATGCTCCAAAGCGGTCCGAAATGCTTTACCTAGTGCAATATGTGGTTCAAAGTCGGTGAGATTTTGTTCACCACAATGTAGGCAACCTATGAGATTGCCATGTTCATATAGGTAATTTCTTCGGAAGAACCAATGGTTGTCAGACATTATCACATAGTCGATCTCAGGGAGTTTTCTGGCCCACTTTTCGTCGACTTCATCGAGGTATAGATCGGCATTGTCATTGGCTATTCTTTCCTTGTATTTGACAAGAAATGGTGACCAAATTTTCAGGAGAGTGAAGTTATAAGAAGTGAAGTGCCACGTTGGAGATTTTTCATCCTCAGGGCCTTTTTGTACCGGAACCAATTCCTGCAATTTAGTGGACTCTGTTAATAGATAAGGGCACTAGACAGCCCATATGAAGCCCAATGAAGTTTGTGTTAGTTCAAGCCCTCTACATCCCACTGCCAATTAGACTGGAATTGATATTTATTTTTGAGAAATTACTTATTAAATTAAATTTAATAGTACTTTTACCTCATAATGGGCTTAATTATAACTTTAGTAAACAATAATTGCTACTAATATTTGCCTTTTATGATAAGAAAGATATGATTCGAAAATTTTGATACCCTCGATTCAAAATGTGGATAGTGTAGTTGAGTTATAATTCATACTATTTAATATATTATTTTATGCTGAAAATGATTGATTTCAAATTTTTCTATTAAATATAAATAAATAAATTCTAAAGAGAAAATCAGCAAAACTGGTTGTAAGTTTGTATTGGGAGTATATATTACTTTTTTCTAATCAAAGTTAAAACAAAAATATTTGGTTTAAAAAATTATTACCTACATGGGTCAATTTTAATTATCCTAAAATTTTTTAGTTAGGGAAACATGAATAACCCTAAAAACAAAAGGAAGTGATTAGGAAAGTACCCGAGACAAAAGACAGAGAAGGGACTCCACATGGTTTCTAGCCAAAGAGTCACCCACAAATGCCATAGTTTTTCCCTGCACCAACTTCAAGAAACTCTTTGCATCAAATCTTGGAAGCTTACAGTTCTCTGGTTTCCATCTCCAATACACAAAATCTCTATCTTTCCTTCCATGCTTGAAACAATTTTTCCAATCAGGCAAATTTGGACAGCTCAGATTGTCGTAGAGATATGCATTGGGGTCTTGAATCCAATGTCCCTTGAAAATGTCACACTCTTCATTATCACCTATCAAAGACATATTTTATCAAAATTTAAAGAATTTTTGTGTGGAAAAGATGGGCGAATGAAAGATACCAACAAGCTGATTGGGTAGAGTTAGGTGTAGCAGTCTGATTGGGCTGTTGAGGTAAGAGGGCTATGACAAAAAAATTTAGAAATCAATTACCCCATAATAAAGAACAAAAGAAAAAAAGAAAAAAGAGTAAAGAAATTTACCTATGTGAGTATGGTTTGGCACTTGCTTTTGATGTGTGAGGGCATATTGTTGTTGGGATGTCATCACCTTATAATTGTTTGAAGAATGGTATATCAACAAGCTGATTGTACCAATAAGAAGCAGTGAACTTGCAAAAGGAACTACTCTTCCAATCTTCTGAAAGCCATCTATTGCGTTTAAGGGAAATTCATAGGAGAAGAGAGAGAGCTTCATTCTGTGTGTGAGAGGGTGAGCGAGAGAGACAGAGAGAGAGAGATGTAATCAGTAAATGCTAACAAGACGGTAGAGAGAATTTTCTGCCCAAGAGTTGACTGCTTTTGGCATACAATTGGAGCAATAGAGGAGGTGGCTGGTGATGGCGGTGTGGTGTCATTCACGGACTCAACAGATTATTGTATTATTTTCTAAAGTCAGTGATCCATTGAATGCTATTCTTTGGTGTGACAAGTAATGGTTGCGGCATTGCAAACCATAGCTAATCGCGAAATTAAAGGAATCAACTTTTGAATTTGACCCTTAGACCCGAAATTACCGTTCTCGTGTTCCATGCGCCCAATGGAATTATTATACTGTCTCCGTACCATTAAATGCCGTAATAAATACATTTGAATCGAGTGATTAATAATATTCTATCCTTTTAAATCTGAATCTTATAAATAATAAAAAAAGATTTAAGAGAATTAATTTTTAAAATAAATCTTATAATGTCGAATCGGATTGATAGGATAAAATCAAAATATCAATAATAAAAATCAAAAAATACTATTAAATGCTATGTGTGTGCAACTTACTTTAAAAAATATTTCCCAAGGAATAATAAGAGAGAGAGAGAGAGAGAGAGAGAGAGAGAGAGAGAGAGAGAGGTTCTGGATCAAGTTTAGTGTCATTTTAGAAATTCAATAAAATATATATATTTTTTCTATTTTTACCCTTATTTAGTAAAATAGAATGAGAAAGAAAATTATTGAAATGACAGATACTTGGAAAAATGATAAAGGGGTATTTAATTCCATTACAACCCTCTTTAATGACAAATTGGGGTTTTTCAATAATTTTCTTAATCCTTTTACAATAATTTTAAAATACATCTAAAAGTTAAATTTTGCTGGAATTGCAGGAATTCCCAGTAAAAATAAGATGCTCAAAGTTTTAGTTCTAAACCAAATTAAAACTGTTAAAATGGTTTGGGTTTGATTTTAGAACCAAAATTGTAATTCCACTAATTTGGTTTTAATTCATAATTTTTTAAAATAAATCTAAAATCAAAACCAAAATCATTAATATTAGTGCTCTGAACCAAACTATAAAGTAACATAAAAACCTTGAGAACTATCAAAATATGAAAAAAATTAAAAAAAAATTACAAAAAATATATATATATATAAAAAGTCATAACCTAACCAAAACCAAATTAGAATTCAATTAGAATAGTTTTTGAACCAGAATTAAAGTGAAACTATACGGTTTTAGAATCAAAATTAAAACTATCGTTCCGATTCTGATTTCAATTTTCCTCATTAAATTGTTTCCTGTTCAATTTGGAACCTTGGGCATATTTAGAGTACAGAGATTCCATCAACAATGCCAATCGCCAAATATAAAATTGACTGAATCTGAAAAAATGCCCCACTGGGGAAGGAGTTTGAGCAAGGATTTACCATTTTTGTTACCCTTTGCCATTCAAGGAAAGCATATTATTTCTAATCTCTCTCTCTCTCTCGTCAAGTTAAATTTTCAAGAATTCCATTATCTTTCTTGGGGGAGGATGGCTTGAAATGTATGTTTTTTTTTTTTTTCTTTCCTTTATGGGCAAGTATTCCAATTACAGCAACCAAGATAATAATGGGGTTTTATTATGCTTGGTGTGTGCATGTAATCACGTATTTTTAGTAGAAAATCTGTTTTTTCCTCTTTGATGAGACCTACTTGAATTTCGGAGTCAAAATAGGAAAAATCAAAAGCCACATTTTAATACTTTTTGAATAAATAAATCTAGAAAAAGAAAATAATAGAGAGAAAATACATTGAACCTGGACTCCCCCCACATTTAATATATTAATTCACAACAACTATAATGCAAAAAATATATATATATGCGCATGGTGTATAACTAGGAAAATCCTGTAACCTCAGAAAGAAGCTTGTATTTTTTCAAGGTTGTCTCTCCACATTTAATATATGGTTTGTAAAAGATAGGGAGGCAATGAGAACCTACGAACATGGGTGGAGTAAACCTTACTTTGCGGCACCTATCCTACAAAGAAGGGTGGCGCGCTTGGAAAAAGAAAAAGAAATGAAAGAAAAAGAAGAAAGAAAGAAAGGAAAGAAACTAAGGGATTAAAAAGAAAAGGAATGGATATCACTCACAGCCCTAGGAGAGAACTTGTCCTGCACCACCGGGATCACTTGGACAAGGACTGCCCTTCAATGGTCGAAAGCCTTACCACACTGCACTTGAGGATCTCTCGTGTGGCCTTACAACTCTGCACCTAATGGATCACTTGAGTTGTGTCAAACAAAGGAAGGCTAAGGCGTCAACGACAGTGGCCTAGCACTTGGATTCCTATGCTCTATTTCTCACGTTCTCTCTGAGAGATTTGAAGGGACAAAAGACTTGTTATTTCTGATAAGAATTCGCTTGTTACAAATGGGAATTGCCCTACCTATTTATAGATGCAAGCTAGGCTATCAAATTGTACCTTCTTGTGCTAAAAGACTTCTAAATTTTAATAACTACTAGGCAGTTACAACTGTCTTTATTACACTAATTGTGTCCTTAGAAAAATACATGGAATTTATTCATTAAGGCAGTTATTGCCTTGGGAGACTAGTGACCTTTCGGTTGCTTGCGAGCTGGTGCTTGGATGCCTGGGCGCTGGTGACCTTTCGGCCAATGCGCACTGCTTACTGCTCATGTGCACTTGCGAAGGGTTGCCTTGGTGCATGGTTGCCTGCTCACTGATCGGAGGTTCCTTTTCATGCTCTAGCTAGGTTCCTTCTCATGCATTGCCTTGCTAGTCTCGTGTCTATTCATGTGCTGCGCCTTCATGGACTGGTTCTTGATGCTCCGCTGGTGTCTTTTCATCCCTGCAGCATTGCCTTGGCTCTATCACATCCTTTGGCTCGTGCATAAGGTGCTTGTTGCTCAATGGTGACTTGTGGCATGGTGTCCTTTGGCTCGATGGCTTGTGGCTCTTTGCTTGCACCTCTTGGTGGTGTCCTTTTGCCTTGGCTTGACTTGTCATCCTTGGTGTCTTTTGCTTGATGGCTTCTCAGTGTAGCATGAAAGGTTGCAACCTTTGGCTCTAGGGTCAGGTCCTTTGGTGCGTAGCTGCTTGGGCACCATGTGAGGTTGCTCGAGCATTGCTCGCTGCCTGCTGCTTGCAAGTTGCTGCTCATGGTCTTTTGCTCGAGTCTTTTTGGCTTGCTTGTGGCCTTTGACTCGCATCTTTTGCTAGTGGCCTTTTGTTCGCACCTTCTGCTCGTGCCTTTTCATGTGAACCTCCATGTGATTGCCTTGCGCGTTGTTTGTGGCCTTTCGAGGGTTCGTTACACATTGATACTGTATTCTTTCCTTGTACTTAACAAGATATGGTGACCAAATTTTCATGAGGGTGAAGTTGTAAGGAAGATAGTGCCAAGTTGGAGATCTTTCATCCTCTGGGCCTTCTCGAGCCAAAACCACGTCGTACAATATATGGGCTTTGTTAGTAGGTAAACTATTACCCGCATATCTAGGGCTTTAAACAGCCCATATTAAGAGACACACCCATAGGCTGGCACAGGATTTGTTATGAATTAATTTCTCATTTTAAGAATTTATTTAATAAATTAAAGTTAATAGTATCTTTACTTTATAAATTTATCTCATAACATACTGTTTTATGATTTTGGTAAACAATAATTGCTACTTATATTTGTGCTTTATGATAATAAATATATGATTTGAAAATTAAATGCAGAAAGAATTGCACTTCTGATATACCATTTTATGCAGAAAAAGCATAATTTTTATATATAAATAAATAAATCATAAAGAGAAAATCAGCAAAAAGAATGGAAGGGTGACAAGTGTGTGTTGGGAGTATACATATAACATTTTTTTAAAATGAAAATATAAATAACCCTTAAAACAAAGAAAAGAAATATATCTAGATAATCTAAGATAGTTCCTCCAAATTAACTGACAAAGTTTCTTCAAAGAAAAAAAAAAGTGTTGATTAGGTCAAAACCAATGAGGGGAAAACAAAAAGGAGAGATTATGAAATACCCGAGACCACAAGAGACAGAGGAGGGACTCCTCATGATTTCTAGCCAAAGAATCACCCACCAGTGCCATAGTTTTTCCCTTTACAATCTTCAAGAAAGCCTTTGCATCAAATCTAGGTGGCTCACAATTCCCTGGTTTCCATCTCCAGTACACAAAATCTCTATCTTTTCTTCCATACTTGAAACAAATTTTCCAATCTGGCAAATTTGTACAGCTCAAATTGTTGTAGAAATGGGCATTGGGTCTTGAATCCAGTGTCCCTTGGAAATGTCACAGTCTTCATTATCACCAATCAGACATTTTTTTTATTAAAATTTAAAGGATTTGCGTGGATGGGGTCTATTTATTTTCTTCTAATTTTGTGTTTTCACTTGAATTTGAATTTAGGGTAAGCTTGCTTAGTGGGAGGGGAGGAGGAAGGGAATGGGAGATTTATTTCATAAATAAATATATTTTCTTTTATTTTGTTTAGGTAAGAGTAGAAGGGAAGAAAATGTGTTTACTTTCTCTTGTTTGCTTTGAGTGAAAAGTGGAGGGAGAAGAGGAAGAGGAAGAAAATAGATATTACTCTTCCTAAATAATGTAAAATTTTTAAAAAAATATAATAATTTTGTCTACTAATTTTCATTACAAATCCAATCCATCCACAAGTGGAAAGAAATTTTTTCTAATAAGAAGAGGGTGTTATTTCATCGCTTTTTGACTTCCATCCTCTCTTTAACTCCGAACCAAACAAAAGTAATCTTTTATTTCACCTCATATTTACTTTCTTTTCTCTTTTCCTCCCACTTTACGTCCTAACAAAATTTACTGTTAATGAGAGTTCATAGATGGAGAAGTCTAATTGGACCATCCTTACAACGTGACCCAAGATTTAGAAATTAATTATCATGTAACGGTAAGAAATAATAAAGAGCAAAAGAAATTTACCTTTGTGGGTATGGTTTGGCACTTGCTTCTGATGTTTGAGGACATATTGTTGCCGGGATGTCGTCACCTTATAATTGTTTGAAGAATGGTATATCAACAAGCTGATTATGCAAATAAGTAGTGAACTTACAAAAGGAACTGGTCTTCCAATCTTTAGATATCTATCAATTTTGTTGAAGCGAAATTCATGGGAGAAGAGAGAGATCTTCATTTTGAGAGAGAGAGAGAGAGAGAGAGAGAGAATAGTGAAAAGAGAGGCCAAGTGATGAGAATGTATCTGTAAATCCAAACTAGTCGGTAGAAAGCATTTTCTGCATGTAGAGTAGAGAGATGACTGTTTTTGGAATACAATTGAATTGAAGCAAGATGGGTGATGTTTTTGGGTTGGTGATGGTGGGTTCATCTTATGGAGATGCAAGTTACTTAAAAAAAAGTTCTTTTTTTTTTTTTTTAAGAGAATAATGCTAGAGAAATGGAGTATAAAAGGATCAAAAAATTGATTGAATCTCAAATAATCTCTCATTACCATTAATTGTTTTTTGGTAATATATATTCTCATTACCATAAATGGCATCCCTTCTAAGAAGTTTGATGGATGTTGAGAGAATCCATCGATAGTCCCATCAAGATCATAAAAAAAATAAATTGATCAAACTTTTTAAAATCTATCTATTAATTTGAATGGGCAAATTTGGTAACAGTCTCTTTACAAAAAATTAAAAAAAAAAATTATGTACATATACACTCACCCACTCTCTATCCCTATACTAAACCGAGAAGCACTTTTACATCTAGTGATCCCTTTTTAATCTATTAATTTGAGTTGTAGTTGAGTGGGTGGCAAGGCATATAGATAAAATATATCTTAAATTATGTATCGATTAAAAAAATAAGAACTATAGAGAAAAATTCACCGTTTGTGACGTCTAAAAAGAAAAACCCTTCTAATCAAGACCGAAAAGTCTATCAGGCCTTAATTGAGGGGGTTCTCTTCAAATAATATTTTTTCTGTACCCAGTGGAAGTCGAACTCCCGACCTAATTAAGGAACGAAGGTATTTTTCCTACTTACGCCAATATATATTGGTGTGAAAAAATCATTTTGTTACCATTAAAGCAATCTATAGGGGCCGGGCTTATCCCCAAGGGAACAGCCTAGCTATCACAACCTTTTTCTCCCATCTGATGATCTCGAGTTCAAATTTTTATATAACAAAAAAAAAAATAGAGGCTAGACTTCAGAATATATTATATGGCCTCAAATTTTGCTGGGCTGGACCTTCTATCAAGGAATTCGGGGCGACCCATATAACCCATAATTATTTTTTTTAACTAAATCCATCAGTATCTAAAATTATATTCTAATTAATTCAGTTTGAATTACTGTTATATCAGGAAGGAATTCTCCTAATATAGAGTCTTTTATTTTTAAAATTTAAATTCAAATTTTGATAAAAGACCTAATACTCTTTTTATTAAATCAATTGATGTTGGTATGACCCATTATTATTTGGGTCTGTTGATATATTTAATGGTTTTGATTCAAAATTTAGGTTCTCAACGTTCTATCAAGGCTACGCTCAATCATATTTTGTCGGTGATAAATTTGTTGCGGAAATTTTTTGTCATACCCTATCATTTATGACTCATAATTCTGTTGATTGACATCCTTAATGATAAATATGTAATCAAACTTTATTATTTGAAAATTTTGCTAATAACCATCCAGTAATTCAATGTTGTTAATTTCTTTATAGTAAACCTTTTGATCAATATACTTGGTGTATTGATAGATAATATAAAATTTTTTTTGGTTATACAAAAATTCGAACTCTAAATTTCAGGATTGAAAAAGAAAAATATGACCATCAGACTGTTCCCTTGAGGATATAGATAACACAAAATTACATACAACTAATTTAGGCAAAATTATTATCAGTTTTTGAAGTATATAAACAAGTATTGATGGAACATATTCTAATAGCCCATTATCACAGGACTTAGAGCTTTTCGTATTCATGATCCAGTGAACACAACATGATCGAAAGCGTGTCGTCGATATAAGATTTATCTTTTAGATGAATAGGCACGACCCACTCTCTCGGTATACGACGATTGGCTCCTTCTCAATGACGGCCTGATAGGCCCTCAAATCTACTTGGTGCCCCCACAACACCCTAAAAGCATGCGCAACTCATGTAGGTAGTCCATAGATATATGATTAATCTTACTGGCCAAGTTAGTCCTCTCTTCTCTCAAAACTTACACTCTACACACGATACAGAGGTTAGGTTTGTTTCTCTTTTTTTGAAAACTGATATCTGACTTGAGTGTCAGATTCTCTCTCATCGGAGTATTCTCCGACGGTCTTTTGCAAGTCTTATTCTCCAAAATCAACAGATGGTTAGTTAACCTATTCGAGTCAGTAAAATCATCATTTGTAGAGTCAAACCTACTTCCAACAAGTATAATATGAAAAATTCATATATATATATATATATATATATATTTTAAAATAATAGGGTCGGCCCCCTGAAAAATAATATAAGTTCTATGTGTTATTGAAGAACAACAAGAATGGGCACGTGGGAAATTGAGTACACACCCTCGAGGTGGCGTAAATGAGTTAGTTTCAAGTTATAATTTTTCATTATTTGTTAGCTGGACAAAAATAACAATCATGTATACATACACAGAAACATGATAAACAAAGATTAAATGAATTCTCTTTCATTGTTTTTTTTCCCCTTTTTTTATATAAGGAAAAAAAAAAATCAAATTCAACATTTTGACAGGGAGAATATAGTGACAATTGAACTATTACTTATCCGCATTTTTTTCCTTTCTGTTTTGCAAAGTCCATGCCTGAAATTGGCCGGTTTACTTTTTGACACAAACCCTAATTTTTTTAAGCACCTGTGGGCGGATTTTTAGGGCTTTTGGGCTTTTGTCCACCCATAAGATAGATTCTCTGTCCCTCTCTTATCAAGTAAAATTTTCAAGAATTCCATTTGTCACAAGATTTTTAGGGCTTTTGCAAAGTCCATGCCCACAACATTTTGTATTGATTCACAACAACTACAATAGAAAAAAATAAATAAATTTCTATATAATTACCAAAAGAATAAAATAAAATACAACAACGGATATGGTGTATAACTAGGAAAATCCTGCAAAATTTTCAAGAAGAGCCATCAAAAATTCATTCCAGGAATCAATAGGACCAGGCAGACACCAATGAACGCAATCATTAAAACCTCTCATCCACTTATTACCCCAGTTAGAATTAGGGTGCCCATCAGGCCTCATAAGCATAGCCCCCGTCACATCCAAAGCAGCAAACCTCTTCCCATCCCTAACTTCTCTCCCTACATTTTCATATTCCTTCACTTGAATTAGCCTTAATTTCCACTCAAAAGACTCTTCCAACCTCAACTCTCCTTCACTTATAGGACTTGTCCTATTGCATTGACCACCAGAGTCCCAATTCCCACCTTCAAAATGTGCAGGTGAAAATGTCCTCATCAATGTGACAGTGTCCTTGCATTCCTTGCACTCATTTATGTGCCGAAGTGCTGTCCGGAAAGCCCTGCGTAGGGCGAATTGGAGGCCGAGTTCAGTCACATTAGGCTCATTGCAATATACACATCCTAGTAATTTTCCATCTTCATACAAGTAATTTTTTCTGAAAAACCAATGGCCGTTGGAGATTATGGCATAGTCTATGTCTCGGATTTTTTGTGACCAACTTTTGTCTACCTTGTCTAAGTGTAAATCAAAAACGCCGGACATTGAACCATTGATTTCCCTCTCCTCTGAAATGACTAGGAATTTAGTCCATAAGCTCATGACTGTGAAATCATGGGATGGGAAATGCCATGTCCTAAATCTATCCTCGGAATCCTTGTAAATGTCTCTTGGAACTTCTTCCTGCAAGATTTTGAAGAGAATTTGGCATTTTAGTCAAGTAAAAAGGAGTTATATTAATGTCACTGATAGAAATTTGCTTCTGCTCAGTGTATGCGAAGCTCAGAGCACACAGAGAGAAACATTGAAACACAGCAGCAGTGCAAACGATTTTCCTTTGTTAATTACTTGTAATAACCTAGGCATGCAAACACAATTTTTTAAACTACACAAAAGAATAATGAAGAGAGAGAGAGAGAGAGAGAGAATCAAACCTGAGACAGGAGACAAAGAAGCGATTCCATATGATTCCGAGACACCGAGTCACCAATGAATGCCATTTTCTTCCCTCTAACAATCTTTAAGAACTTGTTGGCCTCGAACCGTGGAAGATCACATTGGTCTGGTTTCCATCTCCAATTCAAAAAATCAACATTTTCCCTTCCATTTTTGAAACAATTCTTGGATTCCGGTATTGTCGTACAGCTTGAATTTGTGTAAAAAGACCCTCTATCTTCATGCACCCAATGACCTTTAAACAAGTCACATTGTTTATCACCTACGAAAGCCCCAGCCCCCCACAGAAGAAACATCTATCAATTGATCTAAGTATAATCAATACAAAATATATATATTGTCATCAAGGTTTTTCTACCATCCCATAGGTATTGATATTCACAGAATCATAACTCCATATTCCGTCAAACAAGATTGATTGAATATGATAATTGTTCAACGACGATTCCAGAGCCACTCACCCCAATACTCACGGAGATGGTAGAAAATTGCTGTAGTATGAAACTGATAATTTAAAAGATTAGAAATGTACCGATCCGAGGCGGGGTTTTGATGGGTGCGTCCTTGTCGGCACGATTAAATTGTTGACGGTGGGTGGTGACTGAAGAAGGGTTAGGAGAATAAAAGATGAAGAAACTAAAAATGAATGTGACAGAGAGGGAAGCGAGTAAGAATGGGGCCAACCCTTTGAAGTTGATGAAATGATTCTCTCTTTTGCCTGATTTGAATTTGGTCTCTTGGGATGAAGGAGGCGACGATTTCATGATTGAGAGAGACAGACAGCGAGAAGGTCGTTTGAAATTCAGAGTTCTAGCGTTGAAGACGCGTATTCTTTGGAGACAGAGAGAGAGAGAGATGCTAGAGTTACAATGTTTGTAACGTGAGACTTTGACAAAAATTGGCAACATTTTTGACAAGGTGAAAAAGGAAATAGGAAAAGGGATCGTTGATTTTTATGAGTCGTGGCAAGGAATAAAATTTCGTATAAATTAAAATATGGAAACACGAGGGTCACAAAATCAAATCTACCCAGAGAGCAGATGGAGCTTAAATTGCTTGATTATACTTAAGTGATATTATTGACTTTTTGACTATAAAGAATTGTGGGAGTGCTCGATCATAGGACTGTTATGATATTCAGATAGTGTCATGAATACCCATAACGCTACCTTGTCAAAACTCGAGCTCGAGCTCGGTGAACTCAAACTCGGGTCAAGCTTGGTGAACTCAAAGCTCGAGTCCATATTCTGTCACGCTTGAAGGCTCATTGAGCTACCCGGATGTAATTTTACCTCTCATTTACCCTAATCCCTTGACTCATTCTCATTTCTCATTTAGCCACAGCCCTAATAGCGATCGAATGTCTCCTTCTCCTCTCACCACAGTAACCTAGCTCTTACCTCTCGACCTCGAATCGAACTTTAATCTCTGTGTGCAACGAAAATCTTGCTTTCGTCTCCATCACACCTCGACCTCGCGAAGCTCTTGCCCCTTGACCTAGCTCTCGCCTTGCGTCTCCTCGAATCAAAAGTAAACTCTATCTCTATCTCTCTCTCTCTCTCTCTAGGATTTTTGATTTTTGCTCTCCTCGAATCAACTTTCAAGCTCTCGAGTTCAAGCTATGTGATTTTTGCTCTCTAGGGACTAGTTGTGTGTGACGAAAATCTTGCTTTCGTATCCATCGCCTCTCGGCCTAGCTCTCGCCTTTCGTCTTTTTGAATCAAAGGTAAACTCTCTCTCTCTCTCTCTCTCTCTCTCTCTAGAGTTTTTGAGTTTTGCACTCCTCGAACTCGAGCTCCTCGGTGACACTTCGAGTCAAGCTTGAGCTCTAGAATGACAGGCTCGACAAGCTCGAGCTCGAGCTCACCTATAGTAGACTCGAGCCGAGCTCGGGTATTGTGATACCCGAGCTCGACTCAAGTGTCGTAACAGGGCTACTCGGTCACATCTACCCACAATTTCATGCATCACACCCTCATAAGGGTCACCATTCAAACCAAACCATGGAATCCAAAAATGAAATCATGGTTAACGATTGATCAACCGGAACTATAATCAATGATTCAGGAATAAGAATTGAAAGAGAAATCGTGTCTGAATATTCGATTTTGATTTCTCATTTGAAAAAAATCAAGAAATGATAGTTTGAATTTTGAGAATCATTGGTTCAAACTATCACTTTTTTTAAACTAAAACAAAAAATTTTTAGTTAAAAAAATTATTTATTTTAGTTATAAAAATACATATAAATATTATATTAAAATTTCATTTAAACAAATTATTTTATAAATTTTATGAGATAATAAATATTATCTTAAAAAATTATTATATATAAATAAACTAACTTTTGATAAAGTAAGTTTCAAATGATAACATCTGAATTGATTAAATGATTCTGGCAATGAATAAAACACAATGAACTCTCAAATAAATTCATTTCGCCCTTAGTTATACCTTTTAATGAAAAAGAAGAAAAAATAATATTTATTTTATTTTTAATTTTTATTATTTATTATTTATCTTTTTAGGATTCAATCTTGAAAAATTTTTAAACTCCAACCCCAGTTACCACTACCATTTTAAGGCTCAAATCTTTTCCATTGCTCGTGGGAACCCTCGACCTCAAATCTTTCCCCGTTGCTCGTCGAAACCCTGAAACCCTCGACACCCGCCTATTAGACTCTTTCACCGAGAGAGAGGGAGAGAGAAAGAGAGAGAGGGAGAGAGAGAGAGGGTGGAAGCACGACTTAACCTAGGTATGGAAGACCTCTTTTTCCACTTGGCATACGTCTAACGAATGCGCCGAAAGAGGGGCTGAACGCAATTAGAGTCATCGTATAACAATATTTGACCCACATAATTTCTCAATTTAAAAAATTAAGTCTTTAAATCATATCTAGTGAAATATGAGATAATTAAATTTGCATATTGTATTCTAACTATATTTCTCTAACATTTTATGAAAAGAGAAATTATGCCAAAAATCCAAAATCATTTTTTTATATCATATTATATGCGAATTTATCTTCAAGCTGGTTAATGCATTTTAATTGGAAAACCTTAACTTCTAAGTGCATTTTTAGTAGAAATATTTTTTTTTTGTTTTCATCGGGGTTTTATTTGAATAATCTAATCTGAGTATTGTGGGATTTTTAATAGAAATATTAATAAAGATATATATATTTGTTTTATAATAATGTGATTGTAAAAGTATTTTTATTGGCTACTATAATTCAATCTTATAAAATTTTAAATTATCACTAAATAGGATATTTTTTTTTTTATTTTATAAACCACACCACATGCATATGGTAAACACGATGGACCAAACTAAATCCAATTCAAGTTGGATTATACTCTTAAGAGATAAAATTCTCCCGATACCTGTTTTTACTGTATACAAAATTTGAATTCAAGATCTTGTTTAAAAAATATTGATGTTTGGTCACTGAACTAACTAAACATAATAAATAAGACATTCTATTAACGCACCGCGACACCTTTTTACCAATTCCCAGAAAAATTATGCTCCAAAATCAGATAATTTCATTACTTTCACTACAAAAAATAGTATTTTGCAACGAATTTTACGACGAAAATTTGAGAAAAATTCGTCGCTAAATAAATTTGTGATGAATTTTCTGACGAAAAATAATTTGTCGCTAATAACTCGTCGCAAATATTTGCCACAAAAAATATCATATTTGTCGCAAAATTAGCGATGTATACTATTTCGTTGCTAATTTCGTTACAAAAATTAACTACCAAAAAATTGTTGTTGCAATTTTACGACCAATTTTGCGACGAATATTATCTATCACAAATTGGGGACGAATAATTATTTGTCGCAAAATTGGCGAAGAATTTTTTCGTTGCAAATCTTTAACAAAAAATTTTTTGTAGCTAATTTTTGTAACAAATTTCGACAAAAAATAATTTCGTCAGAAATTTGCGACAAATTGTTTTCGTCACATAAGTGTGATAAATATTTATTTGTCATATAATTTGTCGCTAATTTGCGACAAATTCGACAACGAATTTAGCGACGAATGTTGCGACGAAGTGTGGAAAATTTAGCAACAAATTTTGCGATAAATATCAGAATCAGCAACGAATCTGGAAAATTTGCGAAAAAAAATTTGTATTATTTTTTTTTTTGCACCAATTTTTCCTATATATCATATTCCTCTCTACTCAGCCAACCAGTTTATGAAGTAAATATCCAAAATCATCGTCAACAAACCATCCAGGGTACCATCCAACAGTCAATAATATGACATTTATCCCGTCTCTACTCATTCAAATAACTAACCATCTAATAGTATCAATCAAATAATAATTATAAAATTACTACCATCGTCATGAAATAATAATAAACAGTAATAAATAAGTAACAGAATATCAAATATTTAACAGTATGAACCAAGTAATAATAACAACCATATTTAAATGTAAGCGTAAAATAATAAAAAATTGTCTCAAGAAACATCATCACCATCACCGTCACCATCACCATCACCATCTCATCACCAAATATGTCATAACCATCATCACCATCATTTGGAGGAGATTGAAAAGGGGGAATTGGATTTGAAATAGTGACTAACTGAAGATGCTACATTATAAACCTCTATTGTGTGCGAAACTCTTCAAATTTATTATCTCTTCGCCCGAGTTCTACGCACATGGCTTGAAGTTCATTGTCTTTTTGTGCTAACTGCTCCTTCAAGTGGCTTAACTCTTGGTTCATTTGCATTAATTCTGTTCTTACTGGTGTCTGGGTGGAAGAAGATGAACCACTGATTCTGCAAGTTCTACTCAACGAGCCCATCCCAAGTACTCTTCCCTACTTCACTCCACCAGTAGCCTCGAGCCATAAAGTCATATTATTAACAGATGGCTCAAACGTAACATCATCACTACCACTGGAATTTTTCAGTACAAAATGATCATATTTCTCCTGTATTGTCATAAGAGAAATTAGAAAAAAAATTAAAATAACAATATAATAAAATATCCAACAAAAAAAATAAAAGTGTCAATTAATAGTCTAATAATGTAATAAAATATCCAACAAAAAAAATCAAAATATAAAATTGTATTCCTCATTAAGAGATTGACAGTAAACAATAAGACACAAAAATTAATATATTAATCAAATATTACAAATTTAATAGACTTATGGAATTGAAATTAAACATACTTCTATTTATGTATTTAGTTGCTTTATCCATTAGAATGATAGTTAAATAATGAGGAGTGCTCTAATTGAAATTAAAATTCAAATACTATTAAGAGTTTGAAACTCTAACAGATCAAATAAAGGAAAAAATTATACTAGTACGTGACATAATAAACCAACCATTCGGAAATAACGTAACAAAATTGATATTATATATTTCCTAATTTTAATTAATAATGATCAAATAAAAAAGTATAAATTAGAAATGAAAAAATGAATTTAAATAGTGAAAAAAATTTTGGAATAGACAAATCTAATAAATTTATTTTTTAACGTTGTTATGATAGATTCAGCATAATATGTTAAAATCTTTATTGTAAAATGTCTATAAAACAATTAAAAATTTTGAAATTACATACCATAATCGCTCTAACTCTCTCCCCACTCCAGGTCTTGTCTTTTTTCTGGAAAATCCGTGTGAAAGTTTCTATAAATGATGGCTGGGATCCCATTTCCTTGGCCTAAAAAAAACACTGTTAGATATAATGAAAGAATGAAAAAAATAAATGAATTAAATTCAAAAAAATAGTAATTTAATCAAATTACCTTTCTATTTCTATACTCATCAATATTGATTGAGCCTTCCACATAAGTAGCAGATGATGATTCCCCAGAATTATAAGATCGATTTTTTTTATTCTGCTCACTCTTCCATCGGCTCTCATCGAAATCCCAGAAGTTTAAAATCCTGAGCCAATTATCTTCGGTGATTCAGTTTGGCTTCCTTCAGTTAGTCTTTGCATGATTTAGTACACCTCGGATGTGATGACCTCATTTTTTCTTAAAAATTCTTCTTATTTCAAACTCCTCGGTTTCATTCCAAGTGAACTTTCGCTGCAATAAATAAAAATACAATTAGTTATATTTAAATTATAAACTTATTTTTATATTTAAACTTAGAGGCCTAATTTACCTTGAATTCTCTTTACCATAACTTTTTGATATCATCTGGAGTATTTGTCTAAGATATCGATGCCCCTCCTCAATGATTGTTAACGATTCTATTCACCTCATGAATAACATACACAAAATTTGTGAATTTATCATAAAATTAGAAATAAAAAATGGTTAGTAAAAAAAATAGTTAAATAAACTCATCAGCTATATAAATAAAAAAACTATTATAATAATATTTCAAAATTTACTACTTACAAATGTCCGTAAGGGGATATCACCTCTCGCATATCTTCCCCCTCAATGTGTGAATCTTGCATTGAAGGTATAACCAAACGTGCAACTGAAAGAGACGATGAAGGTGCATCAGTAGAAGGCGAAGGGGCATGGGAAAGTGCAGCTGAAGCGGACGGTGACGCTAAAAAGTTTGGTCTTGCATCAGAAGATCATCTATGCCCTCCACGTCGATACTTTCACAAGAGTTTGGTTTTGCAAGCAATGAAAATTGTATGTTTATCAAAAATATAATAGAGTATATGAAAAAACATACCATATTTAAATTGTCGTCTAAAATGATCTATACAATTATCCATTATCCATTTAAAATTCTACATTTTATATATATATATATATTATATATTATTAAATATATATAATAGAACATTATATAAAATTATATAATTATAATAATGTTATAATTTTATAATTATAATTTTATGTATTATATATATTATGCTATAATATATATAATACATAAAATTATAATGTTAAAATTATAATATATATGTTATAATATTATTAAAATTATAATATATAATATATTATAATAAATAATATATATAATTATATATGTAATATAAAATTTATAATAAAAAATTAATTATATAATTAAAAAAAAAATTGGTCCGACGGCAACTGCCGCCGGACCTGGAGACGGGGAGACGCTCCCCTGCCCAGATTCGATAGCAGCATCGCTGGATCGGGGGAAAGGGGGAACCCTCCCCCTCTGTTCACCTCAACGAACAGTTCGCCGAGGTGGAAGGGGGATCCCCCCCTTGGTCACCTCAGCGACAAAAGGGGAGGGCCGACCCCTCCCCGGATCTGGCAGTCTTGCGGCCGGATTGGGGAGGGGAAACCAGCCCCTCGCCAGATTTGGCCACTACAGCCAGATCTCGGAGCGAGAGGTGGCGCCTTCCCCCTCTGTTCGATCAAATTCGGGGGAGGGGCGCTCTGCCCCTCCCCCGCCAAGATATGGCGGCATTGCCGCCGGATGGACCGAGTCAGAGAGAGAGAGAGAGAGTACCTTTTCGCGCTTAACCCGTGAGAGAGAGGGAGAGGCACCGTGTGGAGAAGATTGCAAAGCACACACTAAGGATAGGTTTTTTAAAAAATCAGCGACAAACGCGTGTTTCGTCGCTGAAATCAGCGACGAACGCGTTGTTCATCACCGATTTCGCCCTGGACTCGTTTTCTGTAGTCAATTTTTGCAACAAACTCGTTTCTCGTCGTAAATTTTAGCGACGAACAGGATTATTGGTCACAAATTTTAGCGACGAACAATATTTCGTCGCTAATGTTAGCAACCAATAAAATTGTTTGTCGCTACTTTAGCGACTAATTTAAATTTGTCACTAAGATCAACGACAGAAAAAATATTCATCGCTAATTTGTGACAAATTATTTTTTTGGTTGTAAAATTAGCTACGATAAATTTTATTTATAAGTAATTCAGCGACGAAAAAGTATATTCGTTGCAAATCTGCAACAATATTTGCGACGAATATTTAAATTTTTCCATGAATTTAACTAAAACACTTTAAATTTCTCTATTAAATTGTTAAATGAGATGCAAGTTAATAATTACTAAATTAATAACATTAAACAACAAAATTATAGACAAAATATTTTTATCTTGTTAATTATACTTAGCATTCTTTACATCTTCATAAATGTAAATGTATAATATCTTCAATGTCGGTCATTATTAAATTCATTTGTTTATATCAATAAAATTTACTACCGCAAACAATAGTACTTAATTACAATTTTTTATATAAAATGACAAATAAATAAGTATTATTATTATGAAAAGTGATTATGACAAAATAATACTTATTCATTATATATCGAAAATCGATTTAATTACTTTAAAAATGTTAGAAAATTGGGACAACTTGAAAAAGTTACATAAGTGAAGTAGGAATTGATTCATAATAGTAAGAAGAGAATTAAATAAATTAGCGACAAATTTAATAACAAATAACTTGTTTGTGGCCGATCAGCAACAAATTTAGCGACAACATTTAAAAATTTTGCAACGGAATGTGTATTTGTTGCTATTTAGTGACAAATATATCGATCATTTTTTTGTCATACTATTAGCAACGAATTCTAATTTTTGTTGCAAATTTAGCGACGAAGAAATTTTTTGTTGCAAATTAGCGACCAATTTTGCGACAAAAATATACTGTTGCTGATTTAACATCGAATTAATTTTTGGTCCCACATTTAGCGACCAAATTATGTTTTGTCGCTAAATTAGCAACGAACTTTCTTTTTTGTTGCAGATTTAACGATGAATGTTTTTTTTGTCGCTAATTAGAGACGAATTTCCAATAAATTATTGTTCGTAACTAGTCTCTCACGAATTTTGGGACAAATATTTATTTGTGACTATTTTAGCGATAAATTTTTTTGTTATAGAATTTGTTGAAAATTTACGACAAGTATATGTTTTGTTGCTAATTTTGTTAGAATTTTGCGACAAATAATATTTATTGTTAAATTCGGTCACTAAAATCGTGTTTTTTTTGTAGTGTTTCACAAATTGTCTAGAATTTTCATAATTCCCAAATTAATCAATAAGAAGATAACATGATGCATATAAATCAAGGACAAGTGTTCCCTTGTTAGTAAACATAATAATAAGCAAAAAGATGGTGAACATGTTACATGGTCATGTTGTTGCTAATTTTCACAACAAAATTGTGTAACCTCTACAAATTTGATGCATGCCCTTACATTTTTTTCCTAGGAAAATGTATTGAGGGATCTTCATGTCACACATTCAAGAGAAATATCAATGCAAGAAATACATCTCACACTAATGTGGCCACTAGCCCATGCAACATCAACCCCACCAAATGTGGACAAACCAATATTTGGAAGACAAATCTACAGTAAAACTATGTATTTAACAGCTGGATGAAAAAAATAGCAAAAAGCTTTTGAAATTTACTGATAAAGATATAAACAGGCTTCTGCCTGGGCAGTTTATACATTAACTTCACTCCTTATCTTGGGGATGAAGCAGATATTGATGCGCAAGGTGCTGACCTGATCCTACAGATTTCAAGATTTCTCGCAGCACGCAGGCAGGAAGCAGTCCGAATAGGTCATTCCATCAAAGTGGATCACGACACAAACTTTGAAGACCCTAGTTTTTCGGATGTTGAAGTTGGCACTGTGGCAGTGACGGAGCAATTCCCAGCATGTTCTCCACGGCCACCCAGTTGGAAGAACCATTTGCCCTGGAGGAGCAGCAAAGGTATGGGGAGAAAGGAAAAATGTAAGGGCTGAATACAGGTATAAAATCGGTGCCCAGATGCGCTTTAAGCTAGTTAAAAGTAAGAGCGCAGCAAAAGTGCATTCAATGAAATGAAAGCAAACACAAAAGTGACCCTTCTGGATCTTTCTCCTAGTAATGGAAGAGTTCAGCATGCCAGTGTATGCTTGAAGAAATAGATCATAAAGCCATTAGACTGATAGATTTATCTAAAGGAGCAGGGTAAACAGAAATTACTTATCTACATGAACAGAATCTCAAGAAAAAAATTGAAAATGATTATATCTTCCAAATATAATTTCCTAATCAGCAAAAAAAAAAAAATGTAATTGCCATGACATAATAAAATCCTGATAAGCAACATCCCATGATAATAGTTAAGGGCCAAAAGGTAGCTCACCAGGCCTTATGGCATTGCATCTCACAGTGGATAGATACCCTCTACTGCCAAGACGGTTGCTTGTAGCTAGATCTGTCTGCATCCCATCCACTATCAGGCTCCTTTCGCTTCCATACCCCACTTGCCATTTGATACATTTTCAACTGTTCCTCTGCAAGTGCTTGTGAGCCTGTTACAGAAAGCTGCCTCAACGCTGGGGGCATCCTCTCATCTCTTCGCTCAATGTCTATTACTCCAGGACCAGCATTAAGATCTAGACCCTGGCTTCCCCATTTCCTACTTTCAGTTGTCCCATTGAGGGTGCTGTGTATGTTCATAACACATGGCCGAGGAAAATGAGATGGCACCACACCAGCAGGTCCCACTAGCTGTGGCGGAATGGATGGAAAACAAAGTGGCCCTCCAGATGAAGAGTCCACATAGGGTGTTGAACAACCTGAGAATGAGTTTGAAGGAAGAGGGAAATTTGTTTCAAATGGATATCCAGAATACTGAAAGGGGCCAGCAGGTGGGAAGGGCACTGCAGAGGATGATGACAGTACAGGGCCCCTGTACATCTCTGGACCAAAAGAAGTGCTACCACGAGGGGGGCCCAAGATCCTTTGTGATCCAGAGGCAGCAACAACAGGATAACTTTGCTCCCCCCTAGCAGGCAAGACAGATGGGATTGCAATGGTTGAGTAAGAGCTTCCTTGAGGACGCCAAGATGAGAAGTTACTTAATTCTGCACTGTTCATTCTCACACCAGAAACCAGAAATGGCATATTGCTTTTGGCATGCTGGGGGCGAGGTGCAGGTTCAGGACCTGCATCATCAACCCCGGGTCCATCATTCAAATCAAAACCTCTTGAGCTGCTTCCCTCACGAATAGGAAATCCACCAGATATGGATGGCCTGCCTTGTAAAGTGGCATCTGATCTGCCAATAGAGAACTGCCCAACATCTGGGTCATCATCAACTTTGTTCAGATCAAGACTAAGACCACCAGTACTGCGATCGCGAGTAAAAGATTCAGAACATGTTGCTTGTGAGGAATCGCGAGGAGTCAAATCATCAAGAGCTCTCTCATCCGGCACGTTTAAGTCTATATCCAAAGGAGGCCGACTTTGTTTGCCAGACTGATTATTGGCAAGAAGGATATCAGGTGCATTCAGAGGCATCTCCAAAACCTTTCTAGGTTCAGCTGGCCGGAATGCACTTGTAGCAGCAGATCCTTTCCATCCAAGTTCCACCTTAGTCCTCAATAGGTTTTCAGGAGGAAAAAATGGCCTTTTTGCAGCAGCAGCCACAGTAGGAAACGGCATTGGACATGGTAAATGAATTGTAGATGATATACTTGGAGCTGCTGATTTTACAAGCTCAACTAGGCTACCTTCCTCAACAGGAAGCCCCTCATTCAAATCAAAGTCCAGCTTTCCAGCCAAATTTGACCCACCAAGAGAAGCCGAAGAAGCATTTTCTCCTCCATCTGCTTCTAAAAGGTCTGGCTTGGACCCAGCAGACCCGATGCACTGTTCAGAATCTTTTAGTGCATGTAGGACTTCCACATCTGATCGTGCATCAGAATGGGGGCCGACAAGCTCTTTTCTTCCTGAATCCTCTCCGTCAATTTTGGGTTCTGACACAGATGAGCTACAATCCAAACCTTGTTTTTCATGATTCTCAGCATGACTCCCCACCTTCACATCATCATCAGTGTTCCCAGCCAAGCTATTCAGTGCTACTCTGTCATCATTTTTAACCTGTAATGAATCCGAATGAACCTTCCCCAGAGGAGATGGCTTCTGCTCTGATAAGATGCCATTGCTAGAGCCAACATTTACATACTTACTGTGCTTGGGGCCAACATCCGAAGATGAGCAAGAAGGTGAATCTTCTAAAGCATCCTTCTCCACTATTGCACTTTTTACATTTGCCACACATACAGTCATAGTGCGGTTCTCTACAGAATTCTCATCTGCATCACCAACCATCTTATCTTTGTTAAATAACCCACCTCTTACCCTTGACCTGGTATATGGACCAGCATAACCATTCACCTTTGAGAAATCTGAAGTTTTCTGTTCATGAATTGCATCTGCTCCATCAACCTCTGTTTTTCTTTCCTCAACAGAAGATGCAGTTGCAGAAGCAACATTTGCAGGATTACCTCCTTTCTCTTCAGATGTTCCGCATGAGCCTTCCATGTTCTGTTGCAAATGTCTGGAAGATTGTTCAAGAGACTGTTCTGTATTATCCGGAGTATCAGACAAAGCAGTTTTGCTCCCTCCAAAACCACTGGGAACAGGCATAGAAGTGTTTTGTGATCCATCCCTTAGCTGTGGATTGCCATCTGTCCGACCTTGTGATATAGCATCAGCACACCCATCAATGGGTTGGCATTCTTGTGAAGAACCTTCATCAGAGTGTCTGGCATTGGAATCATTGCCTGAGCAAGAATCATCTGGATCAGGTGGGCTTCTTCGAGGAGATGCCGATGGTGTGGAAAGGTTAGATTTGGACATCTCACCGGCAGCCACAGTAGCAAGCAGATTCATCCCAATATCATCCCCAGCAGATGTGGACGCACTAGCTTCAGAGAACTTGGCACAACTTTCAATTAAGGCATTCATGGAGCTCAGGGAAGGCTCAAATGACTTTCCCGACTTAGGAGTAATCTTGGATTTTGAAGCCTCAAATGGTTTTTCACCATCTTCACCAGTCATGTTTCTTTCATCTGCCAGTGACCTAATACTTGCATCAGACCCCTCAATTCCAACCTTTTCCTGACATGGTTCCAAATTCACTGCTGGACTAGCTCGTGATGCGTCAATCTTTCCCTTAGATTTCCTGTCATCCTGATCATGTTTCTCAGAATGTGTAGGGGAAGTTCTACCAAAGTTAATGGCAGAATCTTCAAAAGATCCCCCACTGGCAGTTCGTGCAGGACTGCGACCAGTGTTCAGCAACCTGACAATTAGTCGGGGACTGTTTACTTGATCAACAAGGGGCACCTCCCCCATTCTTTCACACGTTCCAGGAGGAGATACCTTTTCAGAGGTGACATTCTTACTATGGCAACTAAACTTTCCAAACCCAACTTCCTTTTGGACTCCAGGGACAGGAGAGCCAAGATGGCCATTGGTTGACTTTCGTGACCGAGATGCACCAACAGTTGTCTTGTTGGTGCTCATTGATCCAGCAGTGGAGCTCCGAGCATCCTCCTTGCATGATGATCCAGCAGCTTTCACATGGTCGCTAGAACAGGATTGGCTATTGGTCTGAGACTGACTAGAACTACTGCTCTTCTCCTCCTTGATTGTTGTCAGAGGTAGATCTGAGGTACTTCCAATCAACATTCTGGAGTTTGTTTCTTTTAAATTTGTACTTGACAGTGTTGCCAAAGATGGTGTTGACTTAGCTGAATTAGGAGAACAAGATGCGAACTTAGCACTTTCTCCATAGCCTGGTTTCATGGTTGGTGTCTTAGATGAACAAGGTTGTACAATGGAGGATTTCATGTTAACCTCTGAAGATCCTCCAGGGCGAATATTCCCTACATGAGACACTTCAGAAGAAACAGGCTTCCTAGCAGGCCATGAAACACCCCGACCTGATGTAGATTTTGCATCATTCATATTCATTTCAGCCTCAACACGTCTCTTCCATGTATCTACTAAACTCCTAGCTTTTCTGCGAATCTCAAAATTTTTATGGCTACGCAAGTGATTGACAGATTTGCCAACATTACAAGTCTGGAGGGCATGTAGATTCACAGGCAGCTTATCCAGAGCACGAAGTAAAGCCAGGAGAAATTCCTCAACGGACTTATCTCCATCCTTCAGGGAACAGCTATCACTGATCTTCCCTCTGCGGACCTCTTGAAGCCATTCGTCTAAAACAGGCAAGCCACGAAGCACAAACCGTTTAAGACAGTCAAACCTGTCAGTGACTGCTATTACATCAACAAGCATTATCCGGCTAGCCAAGTCAATTTTCTTCTCAGCACTGTCAGGTCGCATTAGTTGCACCAACCTCTCAACCCCTTCAATATCAACAAGAGCACCTTTTTCTGTTATTTTAGCAATTTCTGATTTTAACATGTTTTCAGGTCTAGATTGATCAGAGTCTCCATCATCTGTTTTTGAGGAACGCTCCCGCTTAACAGGGTCAGAACACTGATCAATACGGTCTCTCTTCTTTCCCTTAACCTGGGTAGGAAAGGAGGAAACGCTGTTCTGTACACTATCTGAACCAGACTTTAACTGCGTTGTAGATGGACCATTCAAAGTTTTTGGAGAACGACCTCCTGATTGCACTGCCCCATGCATTTCTAGTCGTGTTTTGTCTAATAGCTGATCAACTTCTTCCTGCCACTCCTGCATCAGGAAAACAGAACGATTGTAAATATGATCATGAAGATGAAATGTTTAGCTTTTTTTGAAAAATGTTATTAATTGTAATACTTACATTAATATAATCTTTATCAGTTAACCACCATAAACACTTGTTCTCAATATCATATACCCGCCTGCACACAAATGAGGATATCCCTGATGGAAGTTCAACACCTTTACGAAGGAATGCGACTTTACATGGATGGAGTAGCGATGCAGCAGGTATCTCATCCTTATGAAATGAATAAAAGACCTCGTTGGGGGCAGCTTCCAGTGAGCTCCCTTTTCCAAGCTTCACATCAGCTGGTCGATACAGCCAATTAACACCTAACCTTACACCTTCTTCCTTGCCTTGAGTCAACTTACGAATTATACCGATGAAAGGAGGCAAATCTTGCGGTGGCTTGAAAAGTGCACAGTCGCCAACACTAATCTTGCGTCCATCCTACAAGAAAAACAAAATTTAGTTTGAAAACATGTGAATCTATAGAAGCCACTCAGCGGCCACACTACCAAGAATCCACTAAAGAAAACCCAACAGCGCCTTCTGCTCTTCAAATAAATGTCAGAGAACAACAAACGAACCAAAATGAGGATCAGCAAAACTCTGCATAGGAGAAAGCATACATAATAGTTTCATCACATTGAAGGATAAAAGCTGCCAGGCGATCACACTAAAGGATTCAATTCCCACAAGAAAAGTTTCACCAATGAGAGCCTCTAGTTGGAAGGCAATGCACTAAATTTGTTTCTCCTTTTTTATACATTTAAATTCTGATACGGTTCAAATTTTTTCTTGAGACCCACAAACATCAGGCACAATTCTGCCTGAACACCACAAATATGAAAAATAAAAGAGACAAGAGAGAAGGGGAGGAAGAGGAGGATGTGAGCACGTCTGAACCCACAAAACTGGTCTAGGACAAGGTAACTTTCACCCATAAATCACAAACACAAATTACAATATGTTACAGACCTTACATCAACATTAAAATGCTATAACATGTGGAACAATGAGTTTTTCCATTAAAAGAGCTTATAAACTCTTGTTGGTTACAAGAACCAACAAATAACCCAAAAAAAAAAAAAAAAGTTCAGGAATAGCCCGCAGGTCAATAAAAATTATGAAGGCAGCAGTGACAAAGGCAACAATAGCCATAATATTTCAAGTGTTTATGTGGCATTACGCAAGTATCACTACATGAAATAGTTTCAAAGTGCACGAGGCAGACCTAACAACACCTAATTATGACACTCTGGCCATAGCAGAGTTCCAAGGGCCCTAAGAACACCAAAATTGCACGCAGCTTCTGATATTGCTCCCAACAGATGACTACACAGTTTCGTCAAGAGTTAATGTTAGAAGGGTAATTACGGGAATGATCAATGACATTTCTGTCTTTATAAAAACTCCCCGCCTGGTGTCACATGCTAAAACTCTCAGCTTTTGATTATCACCCCTCACTTTACAACAAATGTAGAAGAACTAATCAGTCTATTTCTCATTTCCAGTTCCAGTTGCCTATGGATAGAGAGAGCGAAAGACAAAACCTCTATGTTCAGGATCTCGAGAAGACATAGGCTTGTTGAATGTGCTGCTATAACAGTTCCTCCTTTCAAAATGTGAAGCCTCTATGACCAACATGCATCCCACCATCTTACAGGCATCCAGAAAGAGACTTCTCCGCTTAACATTTCCTCATCTAGTTTAAGTTACGACAGCCCTTTCTCCATTTCCCAGGTATATTTGGCAACTCAAAACTTGCACAAATATGAGTGCACCAAATCCTTAGTCATGTCCCCCAAGTCAAAAGTTGTGCAGAGTAATCTCACTTGTGCAAAGATGGTACTAAAACACAAGCCTTCAACAAAAGTAGTCCATTACTGCAAGAATGTATTTTTCAAGATTCCAATCATCATATATAAAATTGAAAACCTACCCACAACCCACAAGTGAGTGAATTCACCTATGCCCACCAATAAGTAGTCAGCATTACCAAAATCAAGAAAACGATCACAGACAAACATGATTTTATCAAACCCTACAATCATATTCTATCCCAAAAGCAAAGCCAACAATCGAATAGCTTCCCCGACAAAAGCTGACAGAGAGAGAGAGAGAGGACACAGCTTCGAAAAAATACGTCAGAAACAACAAAATAACGTTCAGATAAAGAAGTTATACTTTGCAAAAAGAATCGGAGGGAGAGGAAGAAGACACTGAATCTACAGGCGAAGCAGAAGAAAAGACTGGCAACATGTGCCGAACACGTGACCTCTGCTCCTCACCTTCCCGTCCATGCATAGCCCTCCATGTTCCTTCTTATCCCCTTTACCTTTCTCGATTACAGAAGAACCTCGTTCCTCGCTATCCAGAAACATCACAATCCAAACCCTAGAAATCTAAACAATTGAGGTCTTCTCTCTGAACCTAGATTCAAAGGCCAGTAAAACCCTTCAATTTTTGAAACAGCGAGAGAGAGAAGAAAGGGAAAAATTAGGGCTTAGGTTTGTTGAGAGTTAGGACTCAATTAACAGAGAGAGAGAGAGAGAGAGAATTGAGATCCACGGCGGAGAGAGAAAGGATTCAATTAGCGAAAATTGAGAGATTTTATGCCGAGTTTGAAGGGGACGAAGATTTCGCGATCTGAGAGAGAGACAGAGAGAGAGAGAGAGAAGAGAGAGAGAGAGAGGAGAGAATGAAGTAGCCGATGAAATTTGGGCTCGGGCTTCGATTTCTCGATACATTTTGGAAGGCTCACTTTAAGGAAAGGCTAGACGGCGTCGTTTCAAAGCTATCACCAACATTTTAAGATTCAAGTCCATGAAAATGTCATGTTTTTGAAGAAAAAAAATTAGAAATTTTTTATTCTATTTTTTTCAAAATCAAAGTGTAGATATCAGAATTGGTAAGATGTGATTTTTTCTCATTTTAAGATTATTTATAATTTATAATACTTTTTAATAATGAATTTTTAAAATTAATAATTTGTTAAAAAATTTTAATAATGTACTCTTCATTTTACATGAAAAATGATATATTTAATTTTTATTTATTACAAAAAAAACTTTCGTCCCTAATTTTATTATTTATTTTTTACAAAAATATTTGATTTTTAGAAACTATACATAAAACTAAAAATTTGTAGAATTAACTCTATTTTGTTATTATTGTTCTTTTTTTTTAAAATAGAAAGAATTCGTTTCAAAGTATGGAAGGCAATGATAATGAGATAAGGGGTACAAATCATTAAGTTTTACAAAGCAAAAATCAATTAACATTTTAATTACTGAATATGAATATTTTCTTAATTAATATCTCATGACAGAATTACGGTGATAAAATCGTTTAAGATTAATCGAATATATTAAATTAAATATTCTACACTAAGTAATACTGATACGAAAATATTCGGTAAAGATAAGTAATGATCTTTTTCTTAATCTTTTTGGCTAATATTTAATACGGATAACTATAAGGGTTAATTTTTTCAACGTTTTAGTCGGGGAGGAAAAAAATAAAAGTAATTAGTTCAATTAACATGAATGAATCCAGATCTAAAACAATAACCCCATCGATCTTAATATTTTGAGATTTCTAGTATTTCGATTTTTTAATTAAGAATGAGGTTATTCGTAATATAATGCATTGAGCTTAGACTAATCACAACTGCAGTGTGAGCATTTTTAGAAACTTTGTAACACAGGTTTGTCTTACTACTCATGCCCCTTTGTTGAATGGTTGAAAATTGAGAGTTCCAACAAGGCATATGGTTAGCTTTTTTGTGGGGTTTGTTGGGACATAAGAAACAATAATATAACATTATACAAAAAGAGGTTCAAGTACGGGAATAAAAAGAAAGTGAGTTTTCTCTTTGATAGTAATTAGAATTAAATTAGTCAGAATATAATTTTGAATACTGATCGGATAAATAAAAAAATATATATATTATACAAAGAGAGATGCTAAATTTTAATCTAGAAAACCTTCTTCATCAAGAATCCGATCTTATACCGTGAACAGGCACTCTAAACCTGTTGCTATGAATATCTCTTGATCCTGTCATTCGAATTGATATGAATGTAAGTGCTTAGGGAAGGATAAAGTTTGGTGGTTTGAATATATTTGCGACGTCTTATTAAAGATGTGAAATAATATAATAATATAAAATCTTAATAATCCATTATTGTAAATAAAATATTACAGTAGATTAGATTTATATAAAAATATTCATTAATTCAAATTTGAAAAAATAAAAAATAAAAAAAAAATTAAATATTTTTAAAACTAAATCTATTATTGATTTATTCTGATACACAATAATTTTTAATATTTGATTTGATTTTAATATATGATATTTTCTAATAGTATCAAATATGATGCGGATCTCTTAGCTATCCGGTTTGAGCTTCGTGTCAACAAGGTAAGTATGCTTTCTGCACTTGATCTTGAATTATATATATATATATATATTACACTTGATCTTGCAATTCAATTCCATCAAGGCTCTAAACCTCATTCGAATCTCATGCTCTGAGTGGAATTCATACTGTATGATTATCAATGATATTAGGGTTTTATCAGTTTAAGAATGAAATGTGCTATTAAATCATACCTTAAGATAATACAACTATTTGTTATTGTGCTGATTTCTTACAAAATTAGGAGCTCCCATACAAGAAGCAGAGAAATTCTATGGAAAGGCCTCCTGCCGGAATGAGAAGTTCATCTCCTCAACTAACAAACACTTTTTTATTTTTATTACACTGAGATTTGAACTCGAAATCATCGGATTGAGAAAAGAGGATTGTGACTACTAATCTATCCCCTTGGGTACAACTAACACACACTTCTCCCATTGATAGGGAACTTAGGTTTTTATTTTTTTTTTTTGTGTTTGACCAACTAATATCTGATAATCAATTTATTGATTCTAAATAATCCATCTTAAATTAATTGTTGAACCCATTTAAAAATGAACTCTTTCGATATTTTTTTTATTCTCAAAATTTAAATTTGAGAACTTAATTAATAGAATTCAATATTCTTCTCACTGAACCAACAAATATTGCAGCTTTCAACCTTTTTTTTTTAAATCAACTAATAAAAAAATTCACTGCTACATGCTTGTATTTTTTTAGACGTGGAATTTACAAACTTTTGTTCACAATTAAATTTTTGGATGGGCCAAACGGCGGACCGGTGAGGTTTGACTTTTTCTTTTTTTTGGCACCGAAGGTTTGACTATTTTGTAACTCACACAGGTCACCCAGTTAGGCTCATTCGAGCGAGTCATATTTACTTGGGAATTTAGTTAATGTTATGTTCATTTTTTAGAAAATTTTGGAGAAAAGATAAAATTCATAAAAAATATATTTTTATATTTATTTATTGGAAATTTCCTAAAATTTAGGATCATATTTTTCACAATAGCAAAAAAAAAAAAAAAAGGATTCTCTGGTTTTTTTTTCCGAGTGGGAAAAAGGGGAGGGAAATATGAAAATGAACCATAAAGGAATATTGGTAACACAAGAGTGGTATTCGAAAAAATGAATGGATAAAAAAAAATAATATTAAGGGATTGATGTAGAAAATTAGTGAAATAATGATAAGTGTGATGAAAGCTGTCAAAATGGATCTGTCTTCGGGTCAACCCGAACGCAGTAGTATGAATATTTAGTTCCATATAGGTAGGCCGGACGAGAAGGGAAAGAATAGATCCGTTTTTTAATATATAAAAAGGTTTAAATTCAATATTTTTATAAAAGTAAAAATGAAACAGTATCAATTGAATTATAATTTATTAATCAGAGCAGACTCATCTTACCATGTCTATCTCTACGCTCCTCTTTTGAACTTTGGATATCTCCACTCACCTATGGAGGTTTGTACTTTAAAAATTATCATCTCAATTCATCAAACTTATAACGTCAACTGCATGCTTTACTAAATTAAAAAAAAAATTAATAATCACGTTAAATTTTATTCAATCTAATTCAAATTGAGTTTGATTGAGATAAAACTTTTCTAATATCTATTTTCTCTATATACAAACTCAAATTCAAAATTTTATTTAAGAGATATCAGTATCCAATCACCAGAGTAATTAGGAATCATGGTTGCTCCAGACTGTAATTTGAACTTTAGCAAGCCCGTTCAATGCTTGGTTTGATTCAAGTAATGTCCATATTCTAGGACTTTGTCCAATATAATTTTAAAAACGGTTTTGTGAATATTTTGTGTAGAATAAGAATTATATTTTGGTTGGAAAGAAAACTTATATTCATAAATTCAAAAACAACGAAATGACAGGATCCAAACCCACATGAACCATCAAATCTATATGATGAATTAATGTCACAACATGGAACATGCCTTGCACTGCCCAGCAGATTGTGATTGTCTCCATCAACACATCAACAACGCGCGCAGATTTTCCCTAGCTGGCCGATCTTGACCGTCCATGATATATTTATTAATATTTTCCTATATTAGGGTTTCAAAATTTGATTGGTTTCTGTCATCTAACTTTCTCCCATCAAAAGAATATTAGCATAGTCAGTCTCACGTGGTTTGTCTTTCTAGATTTTGATGTAGATTAGAGTTCTTTTTCTTCCATGAAAATATATATATATATATATATATATTTATATAAAGTTAAAATGAAAACAATCCATATCAGTGGGTCACTCTTTTGGATGTGAATGCAGAGAAAGGGACCCGATTGATATAATTTTATTTTTTTGGGCTATTTTTTTATATGTTTTTCAAAGGTAACTTGAAAGCAACCTGCGGCAAACGTTACATCAACTAGATAATGAAATATTTGTCTTATTGACACCCAACCAAAAACTAACAAAAAGATAAATAGAAAAAAACATCATGGAAGGTTAGTTAAAGTTGAGAATTTAGAAAAACTTGTTGCACATGGGTCCATTTGATGTTTGATTGTGACCCCTCTATTTTTTTTTTCTTTTTTGAAAAGACCAAGGGGCATGATTTTCAAAATTAGTTAATTTTAAATCAATCAACATTAATCTTGACTATGATCACCCTGATTCATGACACAATTATGGGATACCCTTGTACAGATTTAGTCATTTAAATATGTTAAGCTGCAAATTTTGTGGGTATTCAACGGTGAAATGTATTTGAAAAGGAATTTTGTTAATAAGACCGAGAAGAAATATTGTTTTCGTGCGTCGGATGATTGACTATGTTTTCATGTTGTCATGTCGGGGTATTCTAGTTTTGTTTAGGGACAATGACAGTAAATTGATTAATTCATGCAAGCAAGGGAAACCTAAACCAAACAAATAAACAATTACTCAATGGCCACATTAAAATTAACATCTATGATTGTAAACATTAGACGAGTAGGAAATGCTTATGATGGCTATTGAAAGAATTTGTCGGGACATGTTTCGGTTAACGTGTTGTGCACTATATAATTATAGCATCATCTTAATCCACGTCTTTACCGGATAAGCCCTTAATCCACGTCCTTACGACTTTTTAGGGGCCGGCATTAGGAGCTCTAGTGTTTATCATGAACATATATAATCCCCTAAAAATTTTGTTTACGTCTGCTAAGATTATAACTCTTATGAGATAGTCAAACCCCTCTCTCTCTCTCTCTCTCTCTCTCTCACCATGGAACACTTTTTCCATCAATTAATATATATATGAAACTATACTCTGACTAAACTCCGATAAATATAGCGTTAGAGTGTTATATTCCTTAAATCATAGATTTTGGATTCAAATTATAGGAATAGAAAAATGAGATTTATGAGAGTCAATTTTTTAATAGGCACTATAATGTGTAAATCACATTAATCTGATAAAACTTGGGTACTATATAGCGAAAAAAAAAAACAAAGGAAGAATCAAAATTAATACGCACATGAACGCAGTTTTATTATATGAGAAGACAAAAGGACCCCAGATGTAGTTTTCTTTAAAAGGACCAATTGATGTGGTGGCTTTGGTGTTCAATTTGGCTAAGTGAAGCACAATCAGTGGAAAGGTAGATTGATTTTTGACCAAACAAAGTGTCAATCACAAGAAGGTTAAGTTCACAATCACAATCACAAGAAAAATATGTGCAACCAAAACCCTTTTTCTGGATCAAAATCAAAGAGAGTCTCATGCAAATTATTCACACACACACACTTCTTCTTCCGGAATTGCGATGTTTGTGCGTGGGAATCAAGATCATGGATTATCTTTGCAACACGAAATAGTCTATGCTTTATGTCTTATTTGTTTTTTCTTTTGGTTAAGAATTTTAAGGCCAAAGTTTTCGAGAAAAATTGGAATTTACGTGTTTGAAAAATATTAGTTTTGTGAGATGCTGAAAATGAAAGAGTTTGACATTTTCATGGTTGGCAAACACGGCATTGGTTTCTTTTGAGACATCAGACAAAAGTACATCGTCATCTATACATTTTTTCTCACCCAGTATCGCCATCCGATAATCACGGTTAACTAAATTCCATTAAAATTGAATTGTAATTTTAAGAATTAATATTGGTTCATTTTTTTATACATAAAATTTTAATTTAAGATTTTATTTAAAAAATACTAATACTCAATTTCTTTACTAACAACCTGTAGGTTCATTTATGTCCTTCATATATTCATTAGTTTATCAAATTCTCGTTAGAATAGCGATCAGTTATTACTTTTCTTAAATTATAAGTCTTGAGTTTGAATAATATAAATAGAGAAATGAGATTTAAGAGAGTTACCCTCTTAATAAATTTTATAATATTTAAATCAGATTAATAGAATGAAATCTTGATATCGGACTATGGAAACCAATATATATATATATATATATATATATATATATATGTTTGTTGACCGGTCTAGTCACCCCCTCCTTTTTGGTTGGGGAAGTTTTGGGCCATGTGAAAATCTTAAAGTAGTAACAATAATTGGGCCTATGAATTTCATACAAGTTTGTAAGAGATTTTGAATTTGAAGCTTGTTTGTTGTATCTTTGGTTGCCTTGGATTGGGCGAAAATTTTCATTGTGATGTTCGGAGGAAGTAGCAAAGCTAATTGCCCCACCTATTATTGAAAGAGGAAAATTTTAACCCCATTAAAAAGCTATTAAAAATATTTCTGCAGGCCTGCAAATCCATTGCAGATAAGCTTGTTCGAAACCCCAACAGGGTTCCATTGTAAT
This sequence comes from Dillenia suffruticosa, assembly GCA_033439265.1. Taxonomy (NCBI): domain Eukaryota; kingdom Viridiplantae; phylum Streptophyta; class Magnoliopsida; order Dilleniales; family Dilleniaceae; genus Dillenia; species Dillenia suffruticosa. The sequence continues at coordinate 3,038,602 of JAVTVX010000029.1, read as the reverse complement.
AAAACTTGAGAACCACCGGCCACATAGTCTACAAGAAAGAGCTAGAGTGGGTTTGCTTAAATCATAGAAAATTTGAAAATTAAACTGTTAGTTATAATAACTTAAATGGCCTCTATGTTAGATTTTAAGTGTTATTATTTATGTTTGCATAATTGATAAATTTTTCAAAGGAGTGCCGTTTTAGAAAATCATATACTATGCATTATTATTATTATTATTATTATTATTTTTAAATTATCGATATCCGATAATTATATTGGACTCGACTAAATTCAATTTACATTAGATTGGACTCGTAAGAAATAAAACCCTGTCAACATCTATTTTTTTTATACATTAAATTCAAACTCGAAATCTTATTTAAGAGAATCGGTGTTGGTTCATTGAATCAACTATATATATATATTTTTTATTGATAGAGAGACTCGAATCTGAACTTATTAGAAAGAGGAAGGAGATTGATGCCACTTGAGTTAAAGCTCATTGGCCTAACTATACATTGTGCAACGGCAAAAAGTAATTTCCATTAGAGGACTAGAATTATAACAAGTCTACACGTTTGAGACTTAATAAAAAAGAAAATATGAGTTTAGGACTGAGTGGAACGATAGGTAAAACTTTTAACACTTTGAATGTAATTATCCCTTTAATTTTTTTTTTGGTATCATATTTTGGATATCACTTATTATCTGAAATTTTATCCCGATTAATACAGACTGACCATTATAATGACTTCTTTTCGAAAATAGATCTTTCAACCAGGAAATGAGAGGGTTTAAAAATAGTTTTCAACCGGCAATTGACGCGCTTCGGTTATTACCTCGCGTCATTGGCCCAAGCGCAAAGATTCCCTTTAATTTTTGAGTAACATTTAATAGGAGAACTGCAGTTTCCTTGTGGGTACATAATTCCTTAGCCTTCACGGTCTGGGACAGGGCCTTTCATCATTGGGCCTTTCCCTTCTTTTGGCGACTTTTGAATGTTCAACCCAAGGGACTTCATGGGATATCAGCTGGGGTCCATTAATATTTATTTATTTGTTTGTTTTTAAAGTAAGATTTCAATTTTCTTTCCAATATGTCCTTGAATAGACTTAACAGTCCATGAAGCCATGTAGACGGAGTAAGCACACTAAACTAATTCTATTGATTGAATTGGTATTTTGGTATTCAGTAAGAGAGAGAGAAAAAAAAAACTATGTAAATTGGTAAAATATCTTGTTAATTACTACTAAAGATAATGAGGCATTGATTTTCATATTTTTCCTTTTAAAGCAAAATCTTGAATGCTTTTCAAATAGTGCTAGTCCTTGTAATTTTTGTTGAATTAGTAAGCACACCCCAGAAATTCTATTTGAGTACCTATTTGATTTGGTACTTGGGGGAAAAAAAAAACTATTAAAATTGGAGATATTCCTTATCGATTCCTATTGAAGGAGACATTCTTTTTAGGTCCAAAGAGGCTAAATCACATGTCTTGCATGTCCTACCACAGGAAAGAGATACGAAGGCGAAGATAAGGCGACATGCAGTGGAGGAATCAGATGAGGCTTTGGTATTTAATGGCGAGAGCGATGAGACTAAAGGTGCCCATGTGATGAAGAGAAACCTATTACGATACCAACAGACAATTGGTCAAATAGAATGAGGTGTTAATTCTTTTAATTAAGTTTAGAATTTGAAAATATCGAATCAAATTAATAGAAATATAATTTTGGATAACAGTAATAAAAAAAAAAAGAAAGAAACCCATTGCGACACCACCAGATTTTGGTTTCTTTACCATTATCATTATGGTTTATGATACCTAAATAATGTTGAGAGATTTTTGAAATATTCTCAAATGACAAAAAACATTTTTTAAAAATGCAAATGGTTACCAAAATAAAGGTCCAACATTAAGATCAAAAATCAAAAAACCATATCTGGAGAGTCCGAAAAAGGTTGAGAGATTTATGACATTGAGGATTCGACGTCTCACCCACCACCAGACAGGCTTTTTTTGGAACCTCAACAGACAGACAAATTCACATTCTCGATCCCTTCTTTGCTTTGGCTGGCTTTGCTAAAATGACATCTCTCTCTCTCTCTCTCTGTGTCTGATGGCCAGCTTTGGCCATGGTTTAATGATGGGTCCGTATTCACATATTCACATAGTAGAGTGTTCTATTATTGTGACTTAAACATTTTCAGTATTCATGCAGGCGATGTATGGAGCAAAGAACATATTTCTATGCAAGTTGTGGCTTCCATATTTTCTTTTATATTCCATATTATGGTATATGGGTCCTCCTGAATTTTAATGAAAAAGTGTAACATATATATCCTTTCAGTTGAAATGTCTTTATATATATATAAATTAAAAAAACATGGTTGACATATTGAATATGCTCTTCACCACATTCAAGTTTAGCCTTGCTTTTGGTTTTTTGGTTCCCTCTAAGACATACACTCCCCTTTTATGAGTACTGTGGGCAAATGGATTTAATTTTATTTTATTTAATTTTTTTAACTTTTTTGTCAAAAAAACTATAGAGTCAGGTAAAAATTGTCGGTCTTTTCTTATTTAAAATCAGATTTAGCTTCAAATCTGTAATAGAACACTAACGTTGCATCAATAATTAATTGCATTGTGTGGAGCTATTCCTGATAAAAAAGAAAATGATAAGGTCAATAATAGTTTCTTTTTTTTTTCTTTCTTCTTCTTGAGTTTAAACCTTTTTCTCCTACGAATGGAAAGAAGTTGGCTGCGAGTTGAATCACACACAGTCTCCATGATTGATCAATTTGGTTTTAATTATTAATCTTTTTTTTAAAAAAAAAAAAAAGACATACTAAAATACAGTTGAAAAGTTAACAGCCATGGCCTGGGTAGCTGATCACATGGGGCCTGTGGGAAGTCTCTCTCTCTCTCTCTCTCTCTCTCTCTCTCTCTCCATATGGGGCCTGTGGGAAGTCTCTCTCTCTCTCTCTCTCTCTCTCTCTCTCTCTCTCTCCCTCCATGTGAGGAGAGAGACAACAATTTGAAGGCTCCAAGACAAAGGGCTTTTAAGAAGGCATGCAAAGGCAATAACCCTTGTTAGCCGGTTGGACTTGTAAGATGAGGTTTGTATCAGTTGCAAGTGCTTGGTTGCTGAGGCACAAACTCGCCCAACCCCATTAAATTTTCTAGCCCTCTTTGTTTTTTAACTTGATATAATTTTGAAAAGACAATTATGCTGCGGTTTTATTATTATTATTATTATTATTTTGCCCTACTACTAAGTGATGCCTTCTTAGCTTAAGTACTTTGTCTTGTACTTCCAACTATTTTTATTGTTGGGGTGATAAATAATTATTAATTAATTTCACCAAAAAAAATGATCTTCTCAATTAAGCGTTTTAACTCACAGTGTTGTCCTCCTCTTAACCAAGGCTATACTCTTCGGAGACTGTATGGTAATAAATATGAAATGATACGTAAAAATAGCACTTTATAAGAATATAAAAAATAAAAATATGATAAAAACATGTAAATATAAAAATATAATAATTTTATATAAATATTAATTATTTTATAAAAATAATAGAATAATTATTTTTAGTAATAAAAATCTAAAATAATCTAATCTGTAATTATTAATCATAAGATAAATAATATAAAAAATTAAAATTAAATAAGCAAATAATTTATTAAATATGAAAAAAGATAAGAAATTTTGTATAAATATTAATTAGTTTAATTTGTTAAAATATTTCAAAAACAGAAAACGTTTCAAAAAACAGAAAACGTTTCTATACATCACAACTTGATTCAATCTATTCTGATAATAGCATCTTCTTTTTCTTTTCGACAACTAATTAGTAACTTAAATTCTTATTTTATTGATTAAAATAATTTTGAATTAATAATTTTAAAATATTTAATTAATAATATCTAGACATGTGAGAACTTGGATGCCAGTTATGTAGTCCCAACTCTTTCTACAATGGGAGGATACATAAAAGGATAATTTTATATATTTTTAAACTTAAATTTTTTATTCATAACCTTTTTTCTTTTTAACATATTGTGAATATAAAAAGTTATCATACTTCGTTCTCCCACATAATAAATTGATAAATATGTAAAAGAAATTTCCGGGTTGAAATTAAATAAAAATTTTAGTTTAATAATTTGAATTTATTACTCTTTCAATTCTGTATATCGAATTAAAAACTAAAAATCGTATGTACCGTAAAACCGACTACATTTGCAAACAACAAAAAAATATAGTAAAAAACCTTTTATACTTCATAATAAATAGTAATAAATAAATTAGAATCGCAATATAATAGTATCGTTATTTTTTAAGGTCATTTTTGTAAACGATAATTCGATATGGATCTAGCAATAGCGTTTCTCATCGTGGTCATACGTTGTCTTGTCTTCTTTGGCAATTGTGTTATAATTTTTATATATATATATATATATATAAGTTATAAAAATTATGAAAATATATATATTTATAAAAATTCGAATACGAGATCTCAGAAAAAAAAAAATATATTTGAGTGAGAGTTCTTTACTATTCGATTGTTCCTATAAGGAGACTACTGTGTTTTAACTATAGAGTATAAAAAATGAATCCATCAATGGTGGCTGGCATGGGTCCAGATTTCTGGGAGAGAGCCAGAAACCACCAACGCTGATAAGCATGACTTAAGTCATTCCATGTTGCCATATGTCATATGAGAAATTATTACCTTCTTGTCAAGAGAAATCTCAATTTAATCTAATTTATTTTTATTATTTAATTTATAATATTTGTAATTAAAATAAAATTTGTTAACAATATATAGAAGATTTATAAGCAAAAATTAATTTTTTCTAAAAAAAATTATAATTATTATCGTGTTAATAATTTCTTTTATTCAATTTGGACGTAAGCACAACTTTCCCAACGTAGCCTATATATATATATATATATATATATATATATAAGAAAAGTCTCTTTCTGTGGCTATAAAATGGTATGAGAATTTTTTTACAGGGATATGGTTTGCTAAATTTATAAATTTTTTTTTGAATATCTTACAAGATATTTTAGGGTTTATAATTAAAAAAAATATATATTTAGAACTCATAAATTATTTTAAAAAAATAAGTGGATTCATTTAATTTTATTCAGATATTTTAATAATTTATTTTAAAATAAGATAAAAGAATTTATAAGATATTTATTTTAAATAGCTTATAAAAATTCTTTATAAATATTTATGAAATTTATAAACTCCTATATCTTATTTTTAAATTAAATTATTAAAATGTTTAGATAAAAAAGATAAAACACCTTGTAAGATATTTTGGGGACTTATAAGTTGTTATTGTGTACTTAATAACAATAATTTTTTATAATTTCTTTTTAGTTGAAATGATTAAAAATGATAAAATATCATTATTATTATGTAAATAACTATTTATGGATATAAAAAGAGTAAACATTGGATAATAAATATTTATAAATAGTCGATTTAATAGGTAAAAATAAAACCGCCTATAGCCTACTTAAAAAAAGTTGAGGTGGTATTACTTTTTTTTTTAACAATTTGTAAATTTTAAAAAATTTATTTTTAAAATTGACGAATCCTTATAAAATAACAATTTACCATTCAAATTTTATGAATTTATAAATTCTAAAACAGTTTAAAAGATATTTTAAACAAGTTATAAGTTTAGCTAAACACGCTATTATACATCAAATTTCTATAAATGTAGCGGTTGAGTGTTGAATTTTTTTAACTATAGGTCTCGAGTTAAAATCATAGTAATGGAGAAATAGGATTTAAAAGAGCAAAACCCTCCACTGAGCGCCCCTCAGTGCTCAGGCAGACCATAGGAGTGAAGAAATAGAATTTTAGAAAATTAACCCCTCCACGAAAAGCCTTACAGTGTTCGGATCAAATTAATCGAACGAAATTTGAATACTAGTTACCCCGATTATACACTCTGAAAATATCTTATAAATTTTAAAATATTATAAATTATTCAAAATAAGTTTAATTAAACATGTCTTAACATAAACAAAAGAATGAATTAGTCTAAATCCATTCAAGATTAGTAATAAAATATATCAAACTTCACCTTAATTTTGAGATTCAAGTGTCCGTCCAATAATATTTTCTAAGTTTGGCAAAAATTACGTCCAGGTTGGGCAAGATATGCCCTAATTTAGCAAGAAAAAATCAAAACTAAAATTAGTATAATGATTTTAATTCGATTTTGATTATAATTTTAGAAAGGGATGGTTCCAATTTGGGGCATTCGATATGAGAATTAAGAATCGAAACGAGACAAGTGATTTTAATATTTCTCCACGAGTTCTGAACCAGAAGTCATGTTTAATCATTTTTATTTGAGCCCTTTGGAAATGGTTGCCCAATTCTTCTCGATGGGAGGCCAGACCAAACGGGTTACCCTAATCATGTTCATGTAAGTGGCTCCTTGTACTCATAGGTTTGAAACTCATTTTCAAAATTGAGAAATTCCTTAAAGCAAAAAATTTTAAAGTAATATCGAATAAACTAAATAAAATTTAGATTAAATAAATTATTCAAAATTTGAATACCAATCTTGGAACTAACATAAAAATAATGTGGATATTTTAAACAAGTCAATTTAGATTAAAATAAAAATCCCATTCAAACATGGTATTTTTATTCTGTCACTTTCCATAAAAAATAGCATCAAATTACCCTTCCTTTTCATTTAATTGGTATATTCCAAAAAATTCCATCTACCCTACTGTCAAATAGGTTTTAATCTGTATGGGATGATAAAGTAAAAGCAATTTTTAGAATATATATTTATATATATGCTATTATATATAAATCAATATAAAATAGAGTTTTTTTTTTTTTTAATTACTGTGAAAGGTTATATAAATCAATATAAAATTTCCCATTAGTCTATTTCATAAAAAAATACATAGTACCACTCTACTAGTCCTAGGGTACTTATGTTTTCAGGGTTTGATATCTGCATTTTAGCTGTACCTAGATGTCATTTAACATTATTATTTATTTTCATTTTTGTTAATGATAGAGGAATAATTTTGTGGTGAATTATTTTTATGCTTTCTAAAGTTGGCAAGATCTTATTCTTTCCAAGATCCTAGTTAATTGGATATCCTCACCTGATTACCTGTACATGAAATTAAAATATGTTTTCTTTTTCTTCTTCTGGACTCTGTTAAAATATTTTATATAAGATCTGGACCTTCCTTCAGTGTCTTGTACCTCTTTCTTAGCACTTCACCAGAACCTCATCAGACGCACAATGCCCTCCTCACTCTCTCTCCTCTCTCTTTCTCTCTCTTTCTCTATGAATGACAAATCGTGCTTGTCTTTTTTCTATAGATTCATTAAAAAAATTTTGTGGGTATATTTAATATTGAATTAATTTACATTTTTGAGAGAAATAGCAAAACCCCAGAAGCCAAATGTATCCAAATTCAGTAGTAGTTACAATGGAGAAGCCAAACGGCTTTTCCATAGTAGAAATCAGCACCCCCAATTCGCCGTTGTTTTCCGAGAAGCAAAAGGCTGCGAGTCCTAAGCAATTCACATGGACGCTTCTTCTAAAAGCTCACAGAGTTTTCCATTGTCTTTCATGGCTCCTGATGGGCTTCTTTGCTCTCTCTTCAACAATCAAGAAACGTATCACGGTTTCAGGAGAAGAAAAACCCTTTGAAACCAAAGGCAAGCTCTATAGATGCATAAGAGCTTTGCTTCTTGTTTCAGTCATTCTTTTGGCAATTGAAGTCTTAGCATATTTCCAGGATTGGAATTTCAGGATGATCGAGTCTTTGGAGGTTAAGGGTATTTGGAAATGGTCTTATATGGCCTGGTTGTCATTTAGAGCGGATTATATTGCTCCTATGGTTTTAATGCTATCCAATGTTTGTGTTGTGCTCTTCCTCATTCAATCTCTCGATCGGTTCGTATTGTGTATTGGGTGTTTTTGGATCAAGTACAAGAAGTTGAAACCAGTGATTAATGAGGAAGAAGATGTACATGTTGAGGATCCTTCAAGTTTTCCGATGGTTCTTGTTCAGATTCCCATGTGCAATGAAAGAGAGGTAAAGAAATTTTACTCCTTTCCTTGATTAACACTTTATTTCGTTGAAACATCTTCTGAAGACTGTCTTAATTAACTAACTGTTTGGCTAAAAAAGCTACACACCACATTGCCAAATGAAGTATTTTCCCTGTCATTGTCACACTGTCTTTCATTTCGTGTTCCTAGGATCTAATAATGTTCAATTTTATGTTGCCAAGGTATATGAGCAATCAATATCTGCAGTCTGTCAGCTAGATTGGCCAAGGAGTCGATTGTTGATTCAAGTGCTAGATGATTCAGATGATGAAAACATACAGCTGCTAATCAAGAATGAAGTTTTATGTTGGAGTCATAAAGGGGTGAACATAATTTACCGACATCGACTTATCAGAACTGGTTACAAGGCAGGAAATTTGAATTCTGCAATGAATTGTGACTATGTTAAGGACTATGAATTTGTGGCAATATTTGATGCAGATTTCCAGCCCAACCCAGATTTCCTTAAACTCACAGTACCGCATTTCAAGGTAAACGTCTTGCAACTAATAAACATTCATTGTCCGTTCATAATACTATTAATAGCAATTTATGTTAATGATTTTCAGGATCTTTTCTTTGCTTTCAGGGAAATCCTGAACTTGGTCTTGTTCAAGCTAGATGGTCGTTTGTGAACAAGGATGAGAATTTGCTGACAAGGCTTCAAAACATCAACCTCTGTTTCCATTTTGAGGTTGAGCAACAAGTGAATGGTCAGTTCCTTAACTTCTTCGGCTTCAATGGAACAGCCGGTGTTTGGAGAATCAAGGCATTGGAGGAATCGGGCGGTTGGCTTGAGAGAACAACCGTTGAGGACATGGACATAGCAGTTCGAGCCCACTTGAATGGTTGGAGGTTCATTTTTCTCAATGATGTCAGGGTCCTCTGTGAATTGCCAGAGTCCTATGAAGCCTACAAGAAGCAACAACATCGTTGGCATTCAGGTCCTATGCAACTTTTCCGCTTGTGCCTTCCATCCATCATAACCTCCAAGGTATTTTAGACACAAACCTCATCGTTATCTGCTTTCCAAAATTGGAAATTCTGCAGAGTTTCTCATGATTCGTTTTTGATTTTGCAGATATCGATATGGAAGAAAGCCAACTTGATATTCCTCTTCTTTCTTTTAAGAAAATTGATCCTACCTTTTTACTCATTCACATTATTTTGCATAATCTTACCTTTGACTATGTTCATTCCTGAAGCCGAATTGCCTATTTGGGTGATCTGTTATATACCCATTTTCATGTCGTTGTTGAACATTCTTCCTGCCCCAAAATATTTCCCTTTTTTGATTCCCTACCTACTCTTTGAGAACACAATGTCCGTAACCAAATTCAATGCCATGGTAGCGGGACTATTTCAATTGGGAAGCGCTTATGAGTGGGTTGTGACTAAGAAAACAGGCAGAGCATCAGAGTCTGATTTACTAGCAGAAGCTGAAAGAGAATTGAAGTCTTATAGCCAGGACAAGATTCTTAGGAGATCTTCAGAGTCTGGTTTGGAAATCCCAAGTGAACTTCAAGAAAATGAAGAAAATCCTAAAAAGAAGAGAAATAAGATTTACAGAAAGGAGGTTGCTCTCGCATTTCTTCTGCTCACTGCGTGCGCTAGAAGCTTGTTATCTGCTCAAGGAATTCATTTCTATTTCTTGCTCTTCCAGGGTCTATCTTTCCTTGTTGTTGGTTTGGACTTGGTCGGGGAGCAGATGCGCTAGCACGAAGAATGATTCTTTTTTTTCCTTTTTTGATTTGGATTTGTTTGGGCCGGTATACTTTAACCGAAGGGTTAAGTTCCTGTTCAATAGAATAATTAACTTTGTCTTGGAACTGGTTTTAATTGCAGTCTAGGTCAAGTAGGAAGAACCAAAGTTACCTAATGCAATATTTATCACATGGTAACTAACGCAAAATCCTACTTTGTATAAATATGTTTGTGAACTTTAGTGTTTTGTGTTAACGAGGATCCTTGTTTCCATACTTGTACTTGTGAAACATGCTAAGGCTAGGGTATGTTAATATAGTTATGATGGCCACTTCTTCCAGAGAAATCCTTGTTTCCAGAGGTTTTCTTTTTCTTTCTTTATTTCTTTCTTTTGGCTTCAAGTTGAGACCCGATTTTCCTGTGCATATTGTACAGACACTGCATCTGCACTGAAACCAACCATGTCTGCAGAAGATGTTCAAACACCATATCTTGAGGACCATGTACAATGTTGGGTTGGACCAAATTCTGTGATGTGGTGTCAAGCAAGGTCATCTGAATTGTCTAGGTACAACTTGGGCCATGGCCATTTGGCCCTGGCTTGGCCAAGACTAATCCAGACAAAGACAATTCACCTTGCACATATACTTGGTATTTTAGACAACCATGACCAGATTCAATCCTTTTCCATATTTTTAAATATTTTAATTATGGTGCAATCCCTCTAAATCATAAATTTCAAGTGTTCATGTTAAGTCTGTGCAATCACATACTTGGTTTCCTGTGCATCAAAAAGAAAAGTTCTCAAACATCATTTTGACCATGGTCCGGCTTCATTCAGCCAACAATCCAAATCCACCCAATTTCAGTCTTACCAAATCACCCTGTAATTCCTTTTACTTACTTTTTTGCGAAGTCAAGCTGCCCCAGAAAAGAAGTTTGGATAGCAATGACCCCGAGAAGAACTACACCAAAGCCCTAACAGATAGGGCAGAATCTAGCCATACAATTTCAGAGTTCCAGAGCATCTCGATTTAACAAAGAGGTACTTTAAGCATGGCCTGGGCTTGGATATATATTCGACATTCAATATGAAAAATCAAATCAGTCCAAGGATATTAGATTTTGCATCCTTTTAGAAGCCTAGTTCGGCCCAGCCCGGACCCCCACTCCAACCACAGTTGAGCCCATGGTTAGTTCCACACAGCATCAACAATGCCCGCGGAACAAGCATAATTGGCTTGACCTGAGGAGGGAATAGGGATGTGCCGGAAACCAGTCCCTCTTCACTTTCCCTAATCCAAATCGGAGTTCTTTTTTTTTTTTTTTTTAAATGATATTTAAACTATTAAATATCATATTTACTGATTCAATAACGTTGGCATAATCTATAATTTTTTTTAGTTATATGAGATTTAAAAATAGGATTGCAAAGTTGAAGGAGGGGGTTACTGGGGTGTCTCTTGAGATCCAAAATCTATTAAAATTGAGAACACATCAAAGTTCTCTTCTAATAAATTATAAATTACACTTTATAATCGAATTACGTTCTCTTGACCAAGAAGAGCCAAACAAAGATCCAGCCCAACTCATACCTCACCCCAAAATAAAAATTCATTTTTCAATGAAAAATCATTGTTCGATAAAAAATTGATATAAAACTCTAATAAACATCATATTGATTTGAAATTAAATGATATGACACTAACTCACATGGATCTAACGTCAGAACACTCGATTTCTATAATTAAATATCGAGTTTGAATCTTGATAATAGAAAAAAAAAAGTATTAAAAAAATTAATTTTTAAATTGAGTTTCATAAAATTTAAATCAAATTAGTTTGATAATCTGAATATCAGTTACTTAGAGAATCCGGATACAGACCGATCAAGACTTAAAAATAAATAAATAATTAAATGATATGACTGGGCTACGGCCCAAAATGTGGCCCAGCAACCTGGCCAGTATTAAGTAAGAGAACAGGTGTTAGGGTTAACCAGGTCCTGCCCAACGCATATCCACTTCCTAGCCATTAGCAATCGGTATGCGGAAGGATAAAGCTTGTCGATAAAGAACTTAGAGAGAGAGAGAGAGGGGGGGGGGGGGAGGGAGAGAGAGGACCAACCATGGCTACAATCTCTGCATTTTCATCTTTATATTCAATTCCCAGACTCAATTCTTCTCTTTCATGTTCCTCTTCATCGTCCTCCTATTATTCTTCTTCTTCTTCTAGACCCACTATTAATTTTCAAGTCAATCGAATTCCCGAATTCCACTCTCATTTGGCATTCAGAAAAAACCCTCGTCCGTTGAGAAAGCTGAGGTCGGTCGAAGAAGAAAGCCAAATTCCGGAAGCCGAAGAGAACAGTGCTGTTGTTGAAGAAGAAGAGCAAAGCCAAACTGATCAAACAGTTTCAGTTCCGGTCTCGCCTTCCGACATTCTCACCATGTTCTTTCAAGTGCCCCCTCTCTCTCTCTCTCTCTGGGGTTTAGGAATTTTAAGGTTAATGTTTTGTTGTTTAGGTTTGTATTAGTGTTCGAAACCCACTAGGTTTTGTGACTCTAATGTGGAAATAATTCTTGTTCTAGTGAAGTTCCTATATTGTCATATTCATTAGGAAATTAATTGAGCTGATTATTTTTGCTCAAATTTTGGAAAAACCCATGAACAATATGTGACTGAAATTTTGAAAATTTCAATCACTTTATTTGAATTTCAATCCATAATGAGAAATTTAACATAGTGTATGTGCTGTGAATGTGCGTACATTTTTAAATGCAATGACTCAAAATTTTGTGTTTACTATCACTAATAGCAATTTTCTTTGGAAATGCGAAGGCAGAAGGAACGATGTCTGACTCGGCTATTCCAACTGTGACCAAGGCTTTAGAGGTAAACATCCTTTCCTTTTTAATCTGTTTTTATTTCATGCGGAGTTGATCAATTTCTCTTATTACAACGTTGTTCATTTCTGGCAGTAAAGTGTTCTGGGGTTGGAACCAACTGAAAAATAACCAAAATGTCTCGTCAAATGAAGTGACGTGCTATGAATTATAATTATGCGATTGGTTTCATTCTCCTTCTAATACTCATTGTCTGGCTTTGTGCTCCTGCTTTTCACCATGTTGAGAAAGGACCAAAATAGGAGTAGGGATTGGAACTAGGTTGCTCTAAGTGCATGATCACAGGGCTTGACTTGTACCCACGAGTCATGAGCAACTTGCAGTTCAGCTTCAATTCAACAGTGGGATATACTTGGATTTTGAGTTTGGGCTAGAACTCTGAAGAGCTAAACTGGGATATAGTTTGTCTTTAGTCACAAAAATAACAGCCTGAGGGCAATGCGACTAAGCATATGAAAGTTTTGAGTTTTGAGTTGAAGTTAACTGTCAATGGGCCAATATTAAATCTATGCATACAGACAACCACTCATGCTGATGTACATATGTGTAATATCAAATAAAGGATATGTCCTGGAAAAAATGGCAAGGCGGAGATCTTCTTTGTCCAGGACTTACTTATTTGCACAAATTCATAAAAATGGATATATTAATGTGTTCCCCCACGCCTCAAAAGGAGAACTGGGAATGCTGGAGTGGGATCTTTTAGTCCCTCAGAGAATCTATCCTCTTTCTTCCTTATAAAAGCGGAAGATCTAATTCCCTGGGAACCAGTTGATAGACAAATCTGTGTGACGCCAATTTCTTTTGCTTCATGAAAAATGAGGCAGTATTTGGCACAATAAAGAGTCTTACTATGAAATTTCATAATTGTTCCCTGAGCTAGATAACATCCTTGGATGGTGTGGGTGGGTGGCTTTCAAATCATCTTCTATGAGTGCTTAACCTTATTTATCCACGATTGATGGTTCAAGTATAATTAGAAGAGTTTAGTGTGACTCCTTGCTGTCCACACACCTCCAACCACCCCTTATAATCTATGCTCAGTCTTGAGCTACCCTGGCAAACTAAACCTTCCAGTTCACTCCCGCTTCAAAATCTAAATTTTGAGCTAACAATAAAGATCTTGTCCTTTAAAGAACTAGTAGAGAGAGAGAGAGAGAGAGAGAGAGAGAGAGTACAACGGCATTTCCCATTTTCCAGCACCACGGTAGCAGCAAACAGAAAAAGAGAAGAACCAATTCCATTCAACTGGATGTTTCCTACGAGGTCCACTAACCTTCATAATTGTGTTTTCCACTCCCACCAATGTCACACACCTCTCTCCGATAATGGTTTGTCTAGACGTTTGGGGTAAGAATATACTAATTAGTGATGTTCTATGAAGTAAAGGATATCTAACCGGTGGTGTCCTTACAGTAACTAGGTTCCATTGTGGAATAACTGCGATGCAGCGTTATTCGTTCAAGTATATTATTTGATTTGGTGGCTTGTGCTTTCTGTAGGAAACCGAGGGAGTTTCAAAATTAAAAGTTCAAATTCTCGAGGGTATTGCTAATATTGAGGTGGGTATGGATTATCTCTTGTTATTACTATTTGACTGTCAGGATTACTGGTTATAATATCATTCTTTAAAATACAAATTTGAGTCAACCAAGGAATTTCTTTCTCGAATTTGATTTGATATTTAAAATACTGCGAGGTGCTTTTACTGCTTTTTAGCAGTCAACGTTTCAGAATGTGGGCTTCCTTGTGAGTTTCTTTATGGATCAGTATTATATGTTCATCTATCAACCATCCATTCACAGATCTTAGCTGTGGGCAATTAGACTAGCAGAATATTCTGAGTCAAGGTGCCAGGGCTTCTATTAAGAATTCCAAGCCTATTAATTTTCTTTGAATTTGATGCAAACTCATGAAATCTCATACATATACATTGTTAATCTGTGATGTATTTAGACGACGCTGATATGTTGCCCGATCTCTTCTCTCTGTAGTTGACAAAACAGACAACTATTCAAGCTACAGGGGTTGCTTCCAGTTTGGTTGAGACTCTACTGGGTTCAGGATTCAAGTTGCAGACATTAAATTTAAGTTTTGAGGATATTGTCAACTGATCTTGCAGACGACTAGATCATTGAGGCAGAGAAAGCAACTTGTGTTTGTATCTTGTTTGTTGGTCCCATCGGACTTTTCTAATGCTGCTGTAAATTTTTAGTAGAGAGACATTTATTTATTTTTTTAATTTTATTTTGAAGATTGTCTTTCTAAATTCATGTCCGTGAATATTGACTAGATTATTTGATCTTACGTGTGCCTACAAGGGTTTCATCATTCATTTGTTGATATGTATACTGGTACAAGAGAAGCCAGAAATTTATATTAAGATATCGAAGTACAATATGCAATATGCAAGGAATGTATGGAGCTTGGTACCGACGGACGGGTAAGTAGATAAGAGTATTAGGGTTTTTAATAAATTTTTTATTTTAAAATTTAAAAATAAAAAAAATTATATTAAGAGAGTTTGGGTTCGATAATGTTCGAATTAAATTAGTCGAAAGGAAAAAAAGCAGAGTTTATATATATATAACAAATAACTTTTTTCATAATTATTTTGTTAAAATGTGCTAAAGGGGTTTTTCCTCTCCCTTGCACCTCGACGTTGCCCCCGTGCAGAGTATTATCGTTAGCTGTTGAATGGCAGGCTAAAAGAGGGAAAGCACTGAATTGGCTTCCGCCATGATGAAACTTAAAGCATCAAGAATGATATCGTTGGCTAGTTCCTGCATTTTCCTCGGTTCTGGTATGCGGTGCCGGGGTTGTTTTCATTTCCTGGTTCCACTTCTAGTTCTCTTAGGTATCATTTTAAGAAATCCAACTTGTTAAAAAATTGGAGGGCACGAATTCCTACGTCGTATTTGCTCGAGATCCCATCAAATTAATAGGTCGTCGGGCTTGTCTAATGTCATGCCTGCGAGAAGCTTCTTCTGCTTCGGATCCCCTCCCCCCTAATTAAAATAAGTAGTTTAGCTGTTAGCTGGTCCACGTTTCACCTCGTTAACCTATGATTCCTCTTGCCACTGGCCGTGCTATTGATAACGCTTTGAAGAGAGAGAGAGGGAGAGGGGGGGGGGAGAGAGAGATCTTTAACTTTTATATTGTTTCCATCCCATAATGGGATGGATCATGTGAGGTCTTTAACGAGGGGTAAAGACTTTCGGGGACAAATATGTACGACGGATTGTTATTATTAATTTCAAGTCAAATGTAATCCAATGTACAAAGTTAATTTTTTCAGACATAACAGTCGGAAAAGATGAGGTGTTGCAGACGTAAATGGCATCACAAATCAATCGTGGCACATGGGCCATGGCCATTATATCCTCATAAGCATATGCTATGTAGTGATCAATAAAAGTTCTTATAAGAAATCTGGCATTATTCTTTTTTATATCAAAATGTTGAATCTTCCCTTCATCTTCTCTTCCCTGTTTGGACCGCCATTTGTGCCTTAGTGTCCGCTGCGTCCCTTAATTGTGCTCACATGCGTCCATTTTCAAAAAGCTGGACCGGTTTTTGAACCGGTTAAACCACCGATTTATGATTTAATGGTTAAACTGTGGTTGAACCTTTTAAACGCTAAAATATTATAAAATATAATATTATATAATTATATAGGAGCATATATATATAATTGATAAAAAGGAAATAATCATTTTCCAACCATAGAAATCTACTACTACTATTTTTTTATAATAAAAAGGGAGAAGTGATTTTGTTCTTATCATTTGATTATAATTTTGTTTCAAATCATAGTCATATTTACTTATGTATAATTGAGATTTGATACACGGAAACTTTGTAATCCTAATTTTTTTTTTTAATTTTCAAAACATCTCAATATGTTAAATTAATTAATATTTATATAAAATTTTTTATATTTTTATATTATTTTTATAATTAATAATTATATATTTGATCATTTTAGATTTTATTACAAAAGATGATTATTCTATTTTTTTCATAAAATAATTAATATTTATATAAAAATCATTATATTTTTTATATACGTATTTTTCAATATTTTTGTTTTTTGTATTTTTATAAAATATTGTTTTCTGTATTGTTTCATATCCGTCTCTCTGTTTTCTCGTTTCCATTTTTAATTCCAAGCAATCCGGTGATTGAGCTAGATCTTCCCCAAAAAATAAAAAATGCACATACATACACATATTACCATAGTCACTCATTTTGATGTAATTTCACATTCATACCCGGTCTTATATATATATACACAAAAAATGTCAATGAATTATAAATCAACTAACACCAACTCTCTTCTCTTAGAGATCTTGAGTTTGATTCGACGTTATGTAAATATAGATATATATATATATAAAAGAAGAGGTGATCTAAACATAGATTAAAGGCCTAGTGGACCATCCATGGCTAAATTGTCAACGAAAAGATTCGCAGTGTAGGCATGATTTCAAGGATTGAAATACGTTGAAGAAGACAAAGCCTTGATTGTTGATCTTAAGATAATTACAAATAAGTCCCTAATAGGAAAATGAAAAATACTAGTTTAATTGGCAAGTTCATTGAGCCAAGTGAATTAGAACCTTTAAATGAAATTTCAAAGAACATCATCATATTAAATTGATGTATTGAAGGTTGCCAATGGCAAATTTTAGATTGCACAGATGCCAGCTGTTTAGCTTTCGTCTACCATAGCCTTCCCTATATATACCTTAGTTCTGCATTGTCGAATTCAGCACTACACAAGGGTCTTGTGTACTTTCCTCATTTCATAATGGGGTCAAAAGCTTTGCTCTTTTTTGTGGCCTCTTTGCTCTTTCTTGGTGCCAAGGTCTGCTTCATTATACCTATGGGTGCTACATTTTTTGCTTTTCTCTTCACTTCTTTCCTATTGTTGCTCAACTTTGTTTGGGGGTGTTCTTTTGTAGGTCTCTTTTGCGGAAGACACTGCCCTTACAGAGGTAATGCTTTAAAAATGAGGGACTTTGACTCGAGGGAGGAATATTTATCTTTATGTGACCATGCTCATAGAATTCATCATGGGCTCTCATTAATATTGTAGCTACCTTTTTTCATGACTTCAAGTTAACTTACGACTATTAAATTGAGTTTTATGATGTTTGTGCATGCAGCTAAGCAATGGGGACCCTGGCAAGCCTCCGGCCTATCCCCCCGTTAAGCCTCCAGTCCACCCACCAGCGAAACCTCCGACGCATCATCATCACAAGCACCCAACTCATCCACCACACAAACCACCGGTTCACCCACCTGTCAAGCCCCCGGTTCATCCCCCGGTTAAGCCGCCTACCCACCCACCTGTGAAGCCCCCAGTCCATCCTCCGGTTCACCCACCTGTGAAGCCCCCAGTTCATCCACCCCACAAGCCTCCGGTCTATCCACCAGTGAAGCCTCCGGTTCACCCCCCGGTTAAACCGCCTACCCACCCACCTGTGAAGCCCCCGGTCCATCCACCGGTTCACCCTCCTGTGAAGCCCCCAGTTCATCCACCCTACAAGCCTCCGGTCTATCCACCAGTGAAGCCTCCGGTTCATCCCCCGGTTAAACCGCCTACCCACCCACCTGTGAAGCCCCCAGTCCATCCACCGGTCCACCCACCTGTGAAGCCCCCAGTTCATCCACCCTACAAGCCTCCGGTCTATCCACCAGTGAAGCCTCCGGTTCATCCCCCGGTTAAACCGCCTGCTCACCCTCCTGTGAAGCCTCCAGCCCATCCACCAGTTCATCCACCAGTTAAACCACCGAGCCACCCCCCGGTGAAGCCCCCGGTTTACCCACCAGTTAAACCACCAAGTCATCCACCGGTTAAGCCTCCAAGCCACCCACCTGTGAAGCCTCCTGTCTATCCTCCGTCTCCAAGCGGAAAAGGTAAAAAAAGAAACCACACGTCTAAGTGTCAGGCTAGTCGACACACATTTTAACGAAATTGACAACTTTTGTTTATGCCATGCAGTATGTGTCAAAAAATGCGAATCCTTGTGCAAGACTTCGAAACCTAAGAGGAAATGCATGGGGCAGTGTACAAAGTGCTGCAAGAAGGGGAATAAATGTACCTGGAAACCAGAATAAACGAAGTGCACTTTGACCGTCCATGGGCAGAAATACCAGTGTCATTGTTACCAAACCAAAACTCCGTTTGTTGGAATTTCTGATATGTTTCTTTGAAGTTGAAATAAATTCTAGATTAAAAAAATAATAAATTGTTATTGGTTGGTTATCCATCATTATTTACAAGAGCCTAAACCTCGTGACACTATATTCAATTTTATATATTGGAAAATGAATATCTTGCATAAATACGAATGCCTATTATGTGCTGTATATTACATATATTTCGACCATGTTTTCATACATGTAGCTTCTGATGAATGCTCAACTTGAACCTATGACCAGGAACTAATTCTAGCTAATAATTTATTAAAGGGTGACGGGAATGATCTCAATGCTTGTTCATTTCACTCAACATAAGGCAATAAAGTTCTATTTCTTGGGACAAAGTGGCCATCATAACTCTATATCAAGTGTTTGAGGGCTACCATTACATTGCAATGACATTAATATTGCTAATTTGCCAAAGAGCTTTGGCCCAAACTTTGACTCAAGTGACACATTTCTCTCTCTTCATGTAATAGACTCGGATTCGTGTTCCGGTATGTACCAAAAAAAAAATAATATGGCCAATTTTTTGATTCTTTTATGCTGGTTGATTAAAATCAACCAGGTGCAGTGTGGATGGAATGTGGCCATTACAAGACGTAATGACTTTCTAAGTCACTATTATAAGAAGGGATAACGTTGAACTTGGCACTGATACGATGAATATGCTGAGATAGATAGGGTCGAGAGCAGGACCGCACTGATCAATTTAGAGGCCCCCACACTAACTTGGAATGCAAAAAGTAAAAGTTACATCACCAAAAACAAAGAGACCTTTACCCACAGTTCAAAACCACCGGTAAAGACCCCAGAAACCATTGGCAAAGGGTGCGGGGGCTTTTCCCGTGGTTAATATTTCTGCCGGCTATATTCACGCTAGTAAAAGGCTATGCCAGTGGCCAAATGACCCCTGGAATAGACCCGGACATTTGTCAGCAGTCACTTGGCTGCTAGAATAGGTCGAGATCCATGCCAGCAATCACCTACGATTTCTATCATAATTTTTCATAATTTTTTAAAAACCCGAAACTACCCTATTTACCGAAGATCCAAGTGTCCGATACACATGCCTAATTTGTTTCTTCAACTTATAAGTGTATTGTTCCGTTTGTGATTCGTTGCTTTAAATACAATATTGGGTGATAGAGTCATGTGATTAGTTGCTCTTTGTTATTCGTAGGTTTCTTCCGTAGAAAACACTTTGCAAACTAAGATAAACTTTTTTAACACAGTATATTCAAATTTTAATAATAATTCTAATTTATTAGTGGCCGTACAGAGGGTTCATGGCTCACTGTGGGATCTAGACCCATAAAGCTCTAATTTAACCCAAAAAAAAAAAAAAAATCTCTCTCATGCATATTAGTTATCCCCAGCTATAACCTAAAACCTTTCTTAATTTATTTAATCGTTCATATTTAGTGAATTATAAATCTCATTCTCTCATTTATATTATCATTCTTATTCTTATTATTTTATAATAATTATCTAAAAATCTCTCATTCTCATTCATATTATTCGGCCAACAATAAGCCAATCACTATCATCCAACTATTTTATCAATTAAAAAGGATTTTTAAAAAAATTTCTTAAAAATCTAGAAAAATAATTTTTTTTTTAAATTGTATTAATTTTGTTAAATAAATTGTTGACCTCATGTTAAAGTTTCCATTACTGGGAGTTGAATGTGGCCTACAACCTGACCCGGTGACCTTCCCCAGTCATCACATAAGAAAACACAACAATGAGTTGGCATGTGTTCATGTGCTTCGGGTATATACCCATGCATGCTTTAAAAAACAATGGAACTCCGAAAAGTACTCTCATTGCCTTGGTTGGGACAATCCGTATGGCATCGAGAGACCGAAGCAGTGCCCTCTTTTGCTCTTCCCAAAAATTCAAAGAATATCCTCTCTGTAGTTTCTTCTTAACAGCCATTTTAACCATTTTACGGCAACCAATGCCATGGTATTGAAAATGAAGGGTACTTATCTCTTGTCCAATGCACAAGCTTGTCACTCAGCTGCCCTGCCATGATTATTTTACCTTTTCTTTTGGCTGAATAAACGGGTGGTCAGGGACTGCTACTGCTTGCTATCCTCTCTTGGCCGGTGGTTTTAAAATAGGCCTGGACCGGCCGGTTCAAACTGTTCGATCGGGAACCTTTATATAGTTCATTTTGATTTTCTCCATTAAACCAAATGAAATCAAATTCGATCAAAACCGTTTAATACAAATCAAAATCGATAAAATTTGTAAACTATTTAAATCATTTGACTGGTTCTTCATTGCAGCTGGTGTTTCATAAAAATATATAAACTTTATTTTATTTTAAAATATACAGTATACAAATGATATATATGACATCATTGTCATGTTATCCGTTTTGTAAAACGGTCCAATCGATCCGATCTTGAACCAATGAACTAGTAGGTTATCCAAGTTATTTACTGATTCGGTTTTAAAAATATTATTCCTAGCTTTAACAAGATAAGTCTCACCTCTTAAGTTATCAACGGACAGTCGGTTTAATGAGATGGAATATTATGACTTTTAACTAAATCTCATGTTTGAAACTTAGGAATAAAAAAAATTACGTTAAGAAAACTACCCCTAAATTGGGTACCCATAAATATTCAAATCGAATTAATCAAACTATATTCTTAGAGCGAACACTAGATCTCTGGTGGGCCACAATCCCCTCCCAAAAGGAAAATAAAAAAATTCTTGATTAAAGGTTAAGTGCATGTCCGTGAACCAGAAAATCCCTTCTTAAGATGTAGCCATAGGGATTTGCTTGAGATTTGACTCTAATTTCGTTTCATCGAAGGGGGAGACGGCATATGACTTTGTGATGATCGTGCTTTATTCTTAAAATGCAAGCCATCGATGTGTGCGTTGAGTGGGCCGTAATCATACATTGTGATATGGTTGATGAGATTAGTCAAGAAACGCGCAAAAATCTAGGAAGAGTGGCTCCATGAATACCACAAATTTTACTGGGGGAAGTTGCCCTGATCACAAGAGTCCCAGCTGTTTTTGCTTACTTCATACTGCAGTCTTTCCTACATATACCGTAGTTCTATTTCTTCTTAATTTCATCAGTTCTTTCTGCCTATTCCACAATGGCATCGAAAACCTTGCGGTTTCTGTTAGCTATTTGCCTGTTAGTTGCTACAGAGGTGTGTCCAAAAAACCTTGATAATACAAATGACATCTTTCACTTCATCTTGTCTTAAGTATTATTCAATATGTTGCTCAAAGCTTTTGGCTTTTCTTGCTTTTGTAGGTGACCTCCAGTGAAGCTGATTCTTTCCAAGAGGTATTTCTTTCATACAGTAGATATATACTTCCTCATTAGCTTTCAAAGAAATTTGTTGTTTTCACCTCGAATCATAGTGAAGAAATTGATTGTTTTCCCCTTGGTTTACCTTCTTTTGCCTAATTTTTGTTATGTTGTTATGCAGCTACACCTCGCCCCTGTTGATCCTCCATTGTACGATCACCATCACCCACCTGCGAAGCCACCAGTCCAACCTCCGGTCAAGCCACCTGCACACCCTCCTGTGAAACCACCGGTGCATCCACCGCACAAGCCTCCTGTCCATCCTCCAGTACACCCACCTGTGAAGCCACCAGTCCACCCTCCGGTGAAGCCACCTGCACAGCCACCTCTGAAACCACCAGTGCATCCACCGCATAAGCCTCCTGTCCATCCTCCAATGCACCCACCTGCAAAGCCACCAGTCCACCCTCCGGTCAAGCCACCTGCACACCCACCTCTGAAACCACCGGTGCATCCACCGCGCAAGCCTCCTGTCCGTGATGGTAAAAGTCCAACCTCGAAAGCACTGGCTATCATTCTACTTTTATGTATATAATTGATTCAATGCTAGATTGATATGTGACAATATTTTGTGTTGTCATGCAGTTTGTGTTGATCTTTGCACAAGGAAGTGTGCACATGAAAAACCAAAGAGAAGGTGCATGAAAGTGTGTACTAAGTGCTGCAAGAGAAGTGGCGAGTGTGTTCCTTTTGACGGCAAAAAATGCAAGGCTTGGGATTTTGTGATCATCCACAAAAAAAAATACGAGTGTCCTTGAATTAAATGTCCTAGAACTTTGTTTGCTTGTTGAACTCCTTGTTTTGGTGCTTCAGTTGTGGAATAAAGCCCTATTTTGGGAAGATAGTAGAGGTTTAAATGCCTCAGTGTAACCTTTCCTTTTATTCTTGAGTGCAACCACATATTATCTATAGTTGCTGTTGAAGGCTTGTTTCTTTTATGGTATATTTTTCTGGTAAATGAAATAACTTACAAATCTAATGGGTTATAATTTAACCATAAAAGCACAGGTTACTTCTATCATTGTTTTTTTCTTGGCAATTTTTTGTGGTGGTGCCAGAACTGAGAATACATATTAGAGTTGGTATGACAAGATGCACCAATTTAGCCTTCTACAGAAAAGTGACAGGTAGAACTGCCATAAAACGTAGAGTAACTAGTAAGTAGTCTGCAATTATTTACAAGAGCCCAAGTCGCGTTACACTATTTAAGTTCATAGTAAATATCCTGCATAATGCAAGTGCCCTATGTGTTGTATGTTACACATGTTTTGACTCTATTTTCATGAATGTAGCTTTTGAAGAATGCTAATGCAAGCAGCATTCAGTCCTTCCTTGGACCTTGAACTCTATAACCAGAAACTAAGTCTGACTAATAATTTATTAAAGGATGAGGGAATGATCTCGATGCTTGTTCATTTTACCCAAGATTATGCTATGCAGTGCTAATTTTAAGATAAATTTGCCCTCATATCTCTGCATAAGTGTTTGAGGACTGCCATTATATTACAGTTTGCTGGTTTATCTGATTTCATGCTGTCAACATTCACTATAGGAGTGGGCATGAACTAGTGACTTTTTAAATAACTTTTATAAGAATGGGAAACATTGAACTGGGCATTGATATGTATGTTGAAGAAGATAGAGCAGAGAGGCAGGGATCTGTTCCAGGATCTCCCATGGAAAAAAGACAAAAGTTATTCCATCTGAACCTAATTTCGTAATTTCACTTTTCTCTTTTTAATCCGAAATCTATGTCAACTGATCTAATTACGTAATACAAATACTAAATTTAATCTTGCAACTGGTACATCTGTTAATCCATTTGCAGTTAATTATTTTAAATATAATATTAGGACACACTACTATGTGTTATATGTATATATATTACATATATACATATATAATGAAGTTTAACAACCATATTTTTTTATCCAAGATTTTAAGAGCCCTGTTTCTTCCCTTTCAAATTGCAGGGAAGAGGTCCTTTGATCTGGAGGGAAGAGAAATCTGTAAAAGCGAAAAACATAGGATGTAGGGTTTAGGTGGATGTGCTTTACTCTTAAAATGCAAGCAATCGATATGTGTATTAATGGGCAAGGAAACCAGATCCTACATTGTTGGATGAGATTAGTAAAGAAACGCAGAAATCTAGGAAGAGTGGCTCAGTACGTAGTACAAATTTACTAGGGGGGGGTTCACAAGAACACCAGCTGTTTTGCTTACTTTATACTCCAGTCTTTCCCATATAATACCCTCATCCTGAGTCCATCAGTTTTTGTCTCTGCTTATTCGACAATGGCATCGAAAACTTTGCAGTTTCTGCTAGCTATATGCCTGTTACTTGCTACAGAGGTGTGTGCAACAGATCCCTGATCATTCAAATGACATCTTTCACTTTACCATATGTTGCTCAAGCTTATAATGTTCTTTTTTTTAGGTCTCTCCTGTCAAGCCTGCCATTCAACCCCATGTGCCTTCACGACGCTCACTTTTATGGCGTAAGAATCCAACCTCGAAACACAGACTCTATGTAGTTCTACTTTTACATGTATAATTGAGTTAATGCTTGATGAATGGTATATATACGTATTTGAAAGATGTGCTTTTTCCCTGCAGCTTGTTTTGATCAATGCCTATTTGTGCGGTGCGGCCCGTCCACAACACCTTCATGGACGTGCTGCAACTGGTGTTTCCAGAATTGTCTTTGCAAGGACTTTGGCAAATGCGCCTGACCATCAATGATAAAAATAATACCGGTGCCCTTGTTGATCTCCATGGTTTGGTTCTTCAGTTGTGCAATGAAGTCCTAGTTTTGGAAGATAATAAAGCTCTCAGTGTAACCCTTTTCCTTATTTCATTTTTGAGTGTAACTAGATATTGTCTATGGTTTCTTTTGAAGCCTAGGCTGTGTCTATGGTTCCATGTCAACTCTTGAAGTCAAATGAATAGCATATTCCTAGGGCATTAGATTTTCATTTGGTTGATCGAGTTGGGTGTTTTATATAATTTTTTTTTATATATTTTTGTGGTAAAGAAAATAATTTAGTAATCTCATATTTTCACCAGAAACAGGAGAGCATCAAAAGGGGCAGCAGTAAATTTGTGATAAGATTAGTCACAATTATATTTAAGATTAGTCATCTAATGAGCTAAAATTTAACCAGAAAAATTGTCACCATGCCTATACTCACCGCGACTGTCGATCTTTTCTCTCTCCCTCTTTCTCTTCGCTATTTTTTAATCAATATTGAAATAGTTATTTTCTTTTTAAGATTCATACATGTGATAAAATTATAATTGTTAAAATAATTAAAGATAATTTAGTTAAGTGCCCTTGAAGCCTGAACATGATTAATCCGATTCTATTAATGAAATAAAATTATGGGAGTTTACGCTTTATTAAACTTGCTGCACTACAAGTTAGATACTTCATATTACTTGGTATATGAACTGGAAAAATTCTTGCTGTCTATGGCAGTGATATACTAGTAATCCAATCAAATCTATCGAATAATAATTGTTTTTTTTTTCCTTCTCTCTCCAATTAGACAGCCCCCATGTTTTTGGTATGTCATATCCAATGATCGGAGAATTTTCTCATATTTTGAACCAAGGAAGCAAACAATTTGTCTTTGGAAACTTCACGGCCAGCAAACTTGTTTTTACTCACACCTATTGTGGCATATGGCATTTAGTGTCTTGGAATTGTCTTAGTCCTGATTTTACTTGAGTTAGACAGTATCAAATATGACAACATAAGAGCCTGAGACTTCATCTCTGAAACTTCATGAGAAACCAGGCGTAGCTTTCCCTAAACGTGTCTGTCTATGTTACATTGCATTGTCTCCTGGTGCTATAAATAAGGATTTGAGATGCTAATTGTTTCACAGGACAAACACAGGTCTTGAAAGGAAAATAATAGTTTCACAGGACAATCATAGGACTTAAAGAGGAAAATGGCTTTTCAAAAGGTTGCTGCTGTGTTTTCCATTTGCTTTGTTTTCGCCGTTTTGGCCATCACGGCACAAGCACAAGCTCCTCCTCTGCCTCCTACTGGAGATCAACCCGACGCAAATGCAGCGACTGCCTTCTCTTCTTTTTATAAATAACAAGCACAACAAAATATTAATTATTTTTCAATGTGAACCTCATCCTTAAAATATTTTTCTTTTTGATAAAAAAAAAAGAAAGGGAGTTTTCCCAAGTAAAATTCAAATTAAGAATTAAGATAAATAATTTTTGTGAATTTCATTTATGTATTAATTTAGAAGTCACAAAGTTGTGCTTGGAATCAAATCATTGTGGAGTTTATTAATAATTTCAATTTTTGTAACTTTAAACAAATATATATATATATATATATATATATATATAGTCCAATTTTATCTGCACAAAAAATAAAATTTTAAATCAAAAAATTTGAAAAATTTGAAAAAAAAAAACTTGACAAAAATTTATAAATACATATAAATTAAATTTTAATAAATAATATTTATAAATTAAATTTAGAAAATGCCAATTATGACCTTTTGAAATAAGAAAACTAAAGAGTAATTCAATAAATAATAATATTTAAAATTAAATTTTATATGTTATTCCACTTTAATAGATAATCTTAGTTAGATTTTATATTTTATCTTCTTATTTTAAGTACAAAATTTTATCTAAAGATGAATTTCATAATTCAATTTATTTGAATTGAATTTCTTATTTGACTCCGAGGCAAAATAGCAACTCTGTATCTGCGCAGACAATATTAATTACGAGATTAGGAGAGAGTCGATGGTTCGGAAGAAGGAAACTCTCGAGATCAGATCTAATCAATGGTTCAAAAGAACGAACTAACGCTTTGATTTTGAATTTTCTTGAGAGGGTTTTCTTCATTTTTTTTTCCCATTGTTTTCTCATTTCACCTTCTTGAAGTTGGTGGGTGATTTACCCGAGTAGATTTGTCGAACCCAAAACTAAAATCGCGAATCTCAACTCGGGAAAATCAGAAACCTAGAAAAGTGGAATTTGAGGAAATGAGTGGAGATGGGATTTTGGGATTCAGAGGAGATGAAGTACGTTTGAACAGAAGTGAATGGGTGAAGAGGAGAGAGAGATGGCTTGTGATTTTGGGTGTGGTTCTTCATGCGGTTTATATGCTCAGTATTTTTGACATTTATTTCAAAACCCCTATTGTTCATGGGATGGATCCCGTCCCCCCTCGCTTTTCTGCTCCTGCCAAGCGTCTTGTTCTTCTCATTGGTAATCTCTCTCTCTCTCTCTCTCTCTCTCTCTCATAGCATTTGCTTAATAGTATGCTTAGAATTAGTGGGTTTGGCTTTATTTGCGTTGTTATCGTTTAGTTGTTATTCTGATTGAGATCTTTGTTATGGGATGGGAAATGGATTTGCTCTGGTCTGCCATGAAGTGGGTTCTCGCTGTTTGTGTTGATGTGTGTGTAATGTGAACTGCGAGGTATGACATTTTATTTATTTTGCTTGTCAGTCTAAGTGTGATCTTCGTTGTCAGATTGAAATGGGTTTATTCTGGTTTCCTATTTATAAGTTATAGTTGTGAATTGCTAAAGTCTTCATGATAGAAGCCTGGAGTTCTGGCACTTCAGTTTGAGATGGCAACACTTGTAGAGGTCTTTTACCCCGATCACGAGGAAAGAAACAAAGCCTTAAACTAAAAAATAACCCCATCTAAGCCAAAGACCGCAGTGCTAAATCTAATATGGCATTGATTTCATTAATGGGATGTGTTACAGCTTATTCAACATCTCGGGTTTCGAGATTTCTGGTACATATAACAATATTCTAAACTCAATGGAAGGACAAAAAGTGGCATATATACATTGTGATTTAATTTCATTTTAGATGTCAAGATAAAGTCCCTTGGTAGAAGTCCCCTCTAGTTGTCCTTGCTCAGTCTTGGAAAACCGCTTAGAACAACTGTGATGCTAAGTCCCCATTGATGCTTGTTGCATTTAGACTATTAAATTTTCATTGGTTGGATCTGAAAAGTAAGAATTCAGTGTATTCATCCTGTATGCGAACTTCAGGAGTTGTCAAACCAATAATATGAGTTTTTTGATGTCACTATTAAGATTAATGATAGCAGTCTTCACCTTAGAACTCTTTCGAATCTAGTAGAAGCAAAATAACTTTTAAGCTTTAGAAAATAATCCCCTAGGATCTTCGCCATCCGACCATAAAATTTCATTTTAGGGAAGTCATTTAGTTGGTTGCTAGATATAATTTCCCTAAAGCTTCTGCTGCATCAATTTACCTGTTGCATTTTTTGTGGTAATTTTTCTAATGCAATGAATCTTCCCTTGAATGCTATGTCACTGATGTTCGCCAAGGATATGGTTTGAGTTCTTGAAATTGAAATGTGCTTCACTGCTTTTGATTTTAAGCTTTTCAACGTTTCCTTTGAGAATCTCATTTCTCCCTTTCTGTTATTACCCAAAAGCACTCCGGGATTTGGGGGAGTTAAACCCCTGATCTTAGGTCAAGGAGATTGCTGGATGTTGTCTCATCTGATGATTGACTAATAAAAAAAAAATTGTATTTACAGCGGATGGGCTAAGGGCAGACAAGTTTTTTGAGCCAGATTCTGAAGGACAATTTAGGGCACCCTTTCTTAGAAGTATAATAAAAACTCAGGGCCGGTGGGGAGTGTCACATGCTCGCCCTCCTACTGAATCAAGGCCTGGCCATGTTGCTATAATTGCAGGCTTTTATGAGGATCCTAGTGCAGTGACAAAAGGTAAATTTGAACATCTTTATTCACTTCCTCAATGTGAGCTGTCTCAAACTAACTTTTCCCGTATTTGTCCATGTCAAAAACATGAAGTTAACATTTCTGTCTGCTAAAGTAATTTTCTTTGCGATGCAGGATGGAAAGCTAATCCTGTTGAATTTGATTCAGTATTTAATAGAAGCAGGCATACATTTGCCTATGGTAGCCCAGACATAGTTCCTATATTCTGTGGTGCTTTGCCACACAGCACCTGGAAATCCTATCCTCATGAATTTGAAGATTTTGCAACTGGTTGGATTACATCCTCTGACTCAATATATGAAGTGCAACTCATTCTCATGTCTGTTATTGATTTAATTACCTAATGCTGATGATGTTTGAGAAAGCTGCATTACTTGAATACTGTTGGTTCACATTATCACCTACTCGGTATTACTTTTGTTTAATGATATAAAGAGTTACAGATTGAGTGAAATAGATAACAAAAGTTGTTTGATTCATTGGAGAGCAGTGGATATTTCCACATATTGTTGAAGATATATTAACCATGAAGTTCAGAGGTTTCGGAGTTTTTATGAAAGCTAATTTAGGTGGTGAAATGCCATAATTTGTCTTCGAGGCCATTTGGATGGAGATGCATGCGATAATCTTCTGAAATTGTTCAGTGTCCTTACTATATTTTATGGGATGGGATTGTTAACATGCTTTTTGGGATCTGTGCATCAGGGCCGTTTAAACTAGTGGGTTTAGGGATATTTAAAGGGAATGAAGAGCATTACTTGTCTTGATTTTCATCTGTGCTCTTTTCTTTTCTTTCTTCCTTAGCAGGATTCTTCATCCCCCCTTTGTTATCTTTTCTTCAATTAAAACTTTGGCTTCTTTTCTCAAGTAATGGTTGCTGCTTTATATATATTTCTGCTATTCACATATGGTGTTTAACCAGGGGGGGCTCCCAGTAGCAATATACATCTCCAAATTAAGATTATATTGAATTTTTCTTTGGTGGGTAACTAAGCATTGAGGGTTATTCTCTATTGTTGACATTCTTTGGGTGGGAGACCACGGGATTTTTCCCAATTGCTTTAGGGTGCCGCAGCATTGCAAATATCTCTGAATCTGTGATAATTTTCTTCCTAGTTATTGCTAAGATAAAAATTAATAATTATTATTTTCTTAATTAATTTTTACCATTTCGTGTTGTGAATGCAGATGCATCCTTTTTGGATGAGTGGTCCCTTGATCAATTTCAGAGCCTCCTAAATAGGTCCAATGAAGATTCAAATTTGAAGCAGTTACTTCTTCAGGATAATCTTGTCATATTTCTTCATCTACTTGGTTGTGATTCAAATGGCCATGCACATAGACCATTTTCATCCATTTATCTCAACAATGTCAAAGTTGTTGATCGTATTGCGGAGAGTGTTTATAATCTTCTTGAAGATTATTACAAAGACAATCATACAGCATATATTTTTACAGCTGATCATGGAATGAGTGACAAAGGTACGAAACGCTAGAATGCTTTATGTGCTTTATCTTTTCATTATGACATCTTTGACTGTCATAAATGTATGGGTCTAAACGTGTCCAATCTGCAAGGAGCTTAAATTGTTACAAATACATGCCCTAATTGCCATAATTTTATTTGGCCAATAGAAATTGTTGTTTGTACTTAATAAAGTTACCCATTATCAAGCTATTTAGTCATTACTAGCTAAATTTCTAATTATAGAGTTCAACATAAGAAAATAGTTGGTGCTATACTTAACCTCTAAGCTATTCCAGCACATCTCCCTAATGTTTAGGAGTTTGATTTGTGCGTGTGTGTGTATGTGTTTTTGATTTCGCACAGGCCTTTTCTCTTTTGGCAGACCTTGAAGTAGTAACTAATCTGAACCCTATATTTTTTTAATCTTTGAGGTAGATGTGATTTCTGTAGTTACTGCAATCCGGAAGCTGTTAGCTATTTCACATTAACACTGCATCTTTTTAAGCATATATTCATTTTTTTTGGAAGCATTTCTTTGTGCTTGCTCTTTCCCCCTTTTTTTTTGGCTTTTCAACCATCTCTGTGGGTAATTTCAGCCTTGAATTTATCGTAAAAGGGACTAATAGGTCTTAAGTCCCTCACTATGCATTTGAGAAATTAATCATGTTGGGTAATATTTGGTTCTTATCTTACTATCATTTTCATTTGACCTGCTAAAGGGCACTATTAAATCGGTGGATTTTAAATTGTGCTCCTATCTTGTTTTGGGGCCTCTTGTTTTATTGTCAACCATAACAAATAAATTGGACAAGTTAGCCACCATCCTTGCCCCAGTTTTTTGATTTTTGGTTCTCAAAACTGGTGTTGCAGTGACTGGAGACTAGCTCTTATGACTGTAGCTGAGGATGCCAATGATGTAGAATTGAGTTTCTCATTCACTAAGTGAGTTCCTGACTCTTCAAGAGATGTCAAAGTTGGTATATTTATCCATAATACTCTATCAACTTTCATTTCAATATATCGATAATCTATATAAGAGTATTCGGAGGGTAGAGAAAATTAAGATAATTTCTGAATGAGTTTGTAAGCAATCATCTTTCTTTATGTATGCTTGCTGTAATCTCCTTTTGTTAATATTGAGGTTACAAGATGCTTGCTTTGATAAATGAACAAAGGTTTAGAATTTCCATTAAATATTCTCATTCCTTATTGGTAGTTCTTAAAATAATTCAGGTGGAATCCTTTCTTTTCAGAGTATAGATACTTCCCATTTTCTGGTCTATTATTCACACACATTATTCCAAGGATTTCTGTATTGCAAATAACTTATTTTCTTTGATGGTTCCTGTTAATAAATTAGAACCTATTTTAGTTTCATGCCAGTTCAACAAATGAACTCCTTTAAGCAAGGCTTCTAGAGGAGAAATTTGAGTACTTCTAAAAGGTTTTCTCGGAGGTGGATTGGTTGATAATTTAAATTGCCTTTGTTTTCTTATTTTTAGTTAGAAATCTTTATGATGTCAAAACATCAAGATATCCCTTTTCTGTCCTACCAAGTTGGTTGACCTGGTTGAAATTACCCAGAGAGGCAGCTAGACTTGTTTATAGAAGATAGTTTCTTCCTGCCTTTTACTTTCAGAGCAGAATGGTTTCATTTGTCAATGAGTGGCTAAGTTCATATATATTAGCATTTCATCTTCTTAATAAACCTTGATCTGAATGCTATGATTTGATTTTGATATTTTCGATGTGTTCTTGAATTGCTATTTCAGAGCTTTTGATATTTTGTTCAATTTACTCCAGACCTTTTCATCTCACCATATTTTCTATGTTTTTGCTTATTATAAGATTTTCGAATCAGGACACTGACATGTGTATCTTTTGATAGGAAGTCATGGAGATGGGCATCCGACCAATACTGACACCCCTCTAGTTGCTTGGGGGGCAGGTGTTAAACATCCCAAACCATTGTCGGGTGGTAGCCATCCTGATTCTCATTTTCGTTTTATTGATGAACATGTGCATGACATGCCAACACCAACAGAATGGGGCCTTGATGGCATTGAGAGAGTAGATGTTAATCAAGCTGATATTGCACCACTGATGGTAAACTTTGACTTTCTCATGATTTTTCTAATTCTAGCCCCATCATTGCTATCATGAGAGCTTGGATCATCTTCTTCTAACATACCTGTTAAATTTGTGGCAGTCAACTCTTCTTGGTTTGCCATGTCCTGTAAACTCAGTTGGAAGTTTGCCTCTTGATTACATCAATATGAATGAGGTATATTCTACTGCTTGGAACAGATACTGTTCTCATATCAATATAGACTGATACTTGGTTCTCATAACAAAATAGGCTGGAGTGTTTGGTAATTTAATTCAATGCATATTCAAAATCGACGCTAAAGGGTCTTTATTTTATTCTCACTTCAGGCAGAAGCTGTTGAAGCTGTATTAGCAAACACCAAGCAAGTACTCAACCAGTTTCTTCGAAAATCAAGTATGCTTTTCTTGTCTCTATGTTTTGTGATTGATTTTTTGCTTAATTATACACTTACGGAAAATTTAGAAAATTTACTGATTTTATTTTTGTCTTTACACGCAACTATGCATTTCCATTAGCTTCACTCGAGCAGGGACCACTGTCATTTTATTTTCTAGCATTATTTTCTCCTGCCTATGTCCTTTGGACCTGTGGATACTACTGACTGTGGATA
Organism: Dillenia suffruticosa; assembly: GCA_033439265.1. Lineage (NCBI taxonomy): Eukaryota > Viridiplantae > Streptophyta > Magnoliopsida > Dilleniales > Dilleniaceae > Dillenia > Dillenia suffruticosa. The sequence goes on along the minus strand of JAVTVX010000029.1, from coordinate 3,005,353 downwards.
ACTTTTCTTGTTGACAAACCCAGGTATAAAGCAGACAAATTCATTAAATTTCAAGCCTTTCAAACCACTGGCTGATTATTCAGCTGCATTGGACCATATTGAATATCTACTATCTGTTAGAGAATATAAGGAGGCAATGAAGTTGTCCCAGGATCTCAGAGATTTGGCGCTGAAAGGGCTTCACTATTTCCAAACTTATGACTGGTTGATGCTGATGACTGTAGTGACTCTTGGCTATATTGGTTTTCTGTTCTGCCTTGTTCTCCACGTGCTGCAATCTTACACTTCCTTGCCTGAAAAAATTTATAAGGCAGGCCATGCAATTAACTTGAGAAAAAATACGCAGAAAGTAACTACTCCTTTTGACTTCTCCTTTGATTTTTTATATGCATAAGTTATGCGATGCAATCTATCTTAGCTATAGTAACTCTTTTTCATTTGGTAAGGTACTAAGAGCTTTAATAGTTAAAATGATGATAAGATGCCATTTATCCATTTTTCATGTGGGTCTCTTAAGAAGTGATGTTGCAGAACAAAAATGAAACATTGAAATTATTGTTAATTGCTAATTAAGTTAATCCAGTGTGAATGCTTGAGCTATTTTTGAGTGATGAAATTTATATGTTTGCCCATTACTTGTTCCTACTATTATATTATGCAGTGGCCAGGTCATCAACTAATGAATTGAGCCATATTTGGAACCTTTTAATTCCTTGAGCATTGGCCATTCCCAGACTTTATTTCTATTTCTAGTTACTAAGTTGTATTCTTCGCTTATGTTTGAAAGGATGTAGAGTCTATTTGATGATTGGTCCATACATTTATTTTTATGTGCTGTCTCTTGCCTTAGTCCTTGTCTTGCTTTTAGTTGTAAAATTTTCAAACTTCTGGAAGTAATCAAATATTCTGCTCATCACTGGCTAGAGTAATATATTTTTTTACGGGCCGATTCTCAGTAAACTTTGTAAGGTAATCCATAAGTTGATGACATTGCTTTTCATGTGCTTCTGCTTGTGCATGATCTCTTTTATATTTTTCTTGTGACAGGCTTATGTCTGTGGATGTATATCAATGGGAGTACTCTCCCTGGTGCTATTTCTGGAGCATTCACCAGTCCTTTACCATGCATACGTTGCGATGACAGTATTTCTGTGGACACAAATATTAAGTGAATATCAGTTCCTGAAAGCATTATGGAGAGAACTATGGGGAAAGAAATCTGATCATCTGATCAAACTTGTAGCTACTAGTGCTCTGTCGGTTTTCATTCTTGAATTGCTGGTATATATTATTATTCTCATTGTTTGCTGTCCTTTAATTAGTAGAACTACTTGCAGTCACGCATTTTAGAAGCTTTTGAATTCATTGAGTCTTGCTTTCTTGAAGGTACATAGCTTTACTGACAGAAAGCTTTACACATACTGCTTCGTGATCGTTGGAGTTGTGGCTTCTATTTATCTTCTTTATTTAATTCCATGGCGATCCCTCATTCCCATATTTGTCTGCATTTCCTGTTGGCATTTGTCTGTTTTTACGCTGATGCCAGCAGAGATTCCTGATAATACTCACCTAGTGTAAGTCAACTTTAACCATTTTGTGTCTTTCTTTTCCTTGTAATAATTATTTTGAAAATAAATAGTGAAGGAACTCAAATAATTATAACTTTAAATCCCATTGCCGTGCTGCACATTCATTTGACAGTATGGTACTGCTGCCTGTAGAAGCTGAACTATATAACTGGTACCCTGGAGCAAAAGGAAGTAGGATCACATCTTAGTTGTGTTCATATGAATAAGAAAACTTTCATGTTACAACAGCAAAATTAATCTGTCAAAAATTTGAACTTGTAGAATTGTTTAACTTCCAAATTCATGGTGTGCTTCGCTTTCCTTTGATGGTATTGCTTCCTTTAGAAGCTGAACCAGATAACTGGTAACCCAGAGCAAAAGGAACTAGGATCTCATCTTAGTTGTATTGATATGAATGAGAAAACTTTCATGTTACAACAGTATCGTTCAGGCATTTAATTGCTCGACTGCCATTAATTACATTTTTTTTTTAATTCTTTGGGGGTTTCAGACATCGGTTCTATGTATTGCTATGTCTTAGAACATTAAGATTACCTTTTTTCTAATATAACTGGATTTCGATAAAATGTGTATGCATCTGTTAGCTCGATATCCATTTAGTATTTGTCCCAGTTTTCTTTATTATGACATATCTCTATTATCTCCAGAATCGCTAGTGGAGGAATGGTCATAATGGTAGGTGTTGCAGCAAAATGGTTACAACAGCATGCTAAAGAGAGCAAATACTGGCTTTTTGTCCTAGATGATGACATAAAGAAACCCAAGTTCCCCAGGCTCTTTCCCTTGCAGGTTTGTTATCAGTATGCACTATGCGATTTTCTTGTGATTAAAAGATTCAATGTTTATATCTGGGTATCACATATGGAGAGCTTCGTGTTACTTTGAAATCAGGCTCTTTTGGTACTGTTATCTTCAGTGATGGTGTCGGTATCAACATCTCACCGGACTGAGAAGCAAGAACTGCCTGTCTTTCACCAGTTAATAAATTGGTCCATTGCAGGTATGCATTCTGGCCTTTTACCTTTTTCCAATTGTATTTCTAAAGGTGCTTTAAGGGTTTAGAAATTGTTGACAATCACACTCACATGAATACAAACCAGTGATATGAAACAAAAAGGAATGAAAGTGGTGTGAAGTAAAAAGGTAAATGAATGAATAATATATATTTTTACGATGAAATTGTACATTTCAACTTTGACACTCTGCGGGACCTCATCTTGAAGAATATTTTTTTCCTCTGGAATTTGAACCATCATCAAATTTCCATGATTAATGAACTTCCATACTACTTGTTGGTGGGGCTAGAGTTTGTACTTTATTGCATTATTTGTTACCAGTACGGAGGTAGCAGAGATTCTAAGTTATGAACTAGTTGACCGGAATAAGATCTCCTTCCTCACAAATCCGAGCCCCTTCCAGATGGATGATGTATCCCCCTTTTGGCATGAAGACCCCAGTGGAGAGACCTGAATGACTGGAAAATGGTGAGAGACATCGTGTATGCATGGACATTTTGGACCTCTGAGATTATTGTAATAAATCCATCAGGCGGCCTCGCAGTGGTGGAGTTACCTCCATTGTAAGGTATTGGCAACTTGGACCAAGTGTGAGGCAGGGCTCATTATCCTTCAAGAGAGGGTTCAACTTTAGCCCTTACGATAGGAAATGCAGTTTAGAGGGAGATTCAACTGCTTATTGGACACATATTCAGGAACTTTTTGGAACACTTCAAAAACATGATTAAATTCCCCAATAACCGATGGATATAAATATGGCATGCACTGATGAAGAGGAACAGAAGAGTTGCTGACTATGCCCGAAAAATACCATCTAGAAGTTCGTAAATCTTAACCAATGAATTATGCAAGATTAATTGTTTGAAGGATACTTTTCGTCAGATGGAATACCTCTGCCTGGATAATCTTGAAGTGAAATGGATAGGGCTCTTAACCAAAACTCTTTGCCATATTCCTGATGTCTCTGCTCACCCTGCAGTGTTAAGGCATCAGGTGATGGCCCATGTTAACCTTAGATCATTTAAAATGCCTTTAGAGTAGTGCTAGATAGCAATCTTTGTCAGCCATATGTCTTGGTTCTTTATTAAGCATGGTCATCTTTTTCTATTTTCTCAGCAATCCTGGATGATGTTCTCATCTTTCGCATAATGCTTTCTTCTTTCTCTTGGGCATTGCACCTTCATGGTGATATTCTTGATTATCATTTAGTAACGTCTAATCACAACAATCCTCTCTTTTTGCTGTAGGTTTCTCTATGGTGCTTCCATTATTTTCAGCATCTGGTCTCTTGACCCGACTTACTTCTATACTTCTTGGTTTTGCTCCCACATTCCTACTTCTATCAATTGGGTATCTTCATTTTAAATTTCTGCTTTGAGGAACTTAAAAATTTTGAAAATTCTGGGATTTGATAATTTCTATTTGATTACAGATATGAAGCTGTTTTTTTCAGTGCACTAGCTCTTGTACTCATGGCATGGATCTTGTTTGAAAACACACTTCTTTATGTAAATAATGTGAAAACATCTTCGAGTTTGAGTAGAAGCCTTGAACATAAGGTTCTTGGAGATGATATTAGATGCCTGCAGTTGTCTGATGTGAGGATTCCACTAGCTTTTGTAAGTATCTCTATCTCTCCCATATTTTGTACGGAGAGAAGGTTTTTTGTTTAATGGGTTGTGCAGGGACTGCTATCACTATTGTCGTCTCTTTTCCTTTGCATTGATATACCATGCCCAATGAAACCTCTTCCACAATTCTGTTATTGATGCTGGAATTTTGGTCTTTGTGATTGCTAGCCAAAACAATGATTCTCATCATGCTTATTGTTTCGTGTCCTCAGCACATCAATCTTTGCGTATCTCCATATGGTCAGTTAGTTAATGCAACATCATTAAATGGAACTTAAGCATGTGTTCTGTGCTAAATAGAGACCTTAATTATCTTTATGCTTAAGGGCTCCCAATACTTATGAAATTCTATGACTCTAACGATTTATTGTGCCTGCAGATGGTTTTATTTAATGTTGCATTTTTTGGAACTGGAAATTTCGCCAGCATAGCGAGTTTCGAAATTTCATCGGTGTATCGATTCATCACAGTCTTTAGTGTATGTACAGTTATACTTTTGAAAGTTTGAGCTAGTTTTCGGTGGATGTCTGATGTCATGCTTTTGATTTCAGCCATTTCTGATGGCAGCGCTGCTTATTTTCAAGTTGTTAATACCTTTCATGCTCGTCATGTAAGTAGATCTCCTTACTCTCCATATGGTTCTCTGTTTAAGCCTGTCTAAAAGTGAAGGCAAAATAAACAACAATAACAATAACAACAAACTGAACCTTATTCCCAAAATAGTTATCTTTTCTAATATCATTACTTCAAATAAACTGAGCCTTATTACTCTTACTACTTCATATATATACGTATCATTCTAATATCTATTTATTTATCCATTTATGTATTTACTTATTACTAATAGTTATCTTTTCACCTAGTTCGTTTTTATATATCATTATTTAAGAACTCCGCCACGGCCAGTCCCAAGCTCGGGTAAAGGAGTAGGGTTACGGTAGGTCGATAGGCAGCGTAAAATCTTTTGTCAAATGAAAGTAAAGGCAAAATAGTGAAGCTAAATATAGAAATAAAGTTAGTTATACTCACAACATTCATTATATAACTCTTGACAAATATTATTACAATTTAGCCTTCTCTCCAGCGTGTGAATCATGATCCACCCATCCATACATGCAGTTATCTACCAATATGATTATACTCTTTAAGTCTTCCATCCTGCCTATTGGGACACAACTTTGTTGAGTTGGGTAAAATTCTGTATTGTAATGCCATCCATTTAAGTAGCTACCAAGTAGCTAGATGGTGCTTTCCTTGATGATACCAAGATGGGATCAACCTGAAATGCGCAGCCTTTGTAGGGTGTGATTGTAAGTGTAAATGTTGAGGTTCTGTTAAATTATAATGATTATGCGGTACCCCAGATAGCTGAGTTCAATTCTGCATGTAATATTGCTGTTACTTTCCCACTTATTTTCTAAAATGTGTTTGGTTGCAGATGTGCATTCAGTGCTGTGACAAAACTAGCTCGAGTTCCTCGTTTGGGATGCTATTTTATTGTTATAGTATTTTCAGATGTAATGACCATCCACTTCTTCTTCCTGGTGAGTTTCTACTACTTGATTTTACAAATAATGTCCTGGAGAGACTGTATATAGCCTAATGCCACGTTAAATGGCTGTTTACTTTCGTTTTACAGGTCAAGAACAAAGGAAGTTGGATGGAAATCGGGAACAGCATCAGCCATTTTGGAATCATGAGTGCCCAGGTTGTGTTTGTGCTGTTGCTTTTTGCCCTAACAAACATATATACAAAAGACCTTAAAGTTACATCGTCTTGGTCATCAACTCGAAAAGCCAAGTAACTGTACAAGATTCTGCCATTCTCATTCCAAAGCCAGGTGCCTTTATATCCAGCAAGGTGAGTGTTTTTCGTTGGAGCGGCTTGTAGGAGTTCGAGCATTTCACATTCTAAAGTAGGGATATTTGAACCTCGATTAAGAAGAAATTTTCACTTCTTTGATTTAGCCCCAATCTGACCAGTTTTGCCACCTTTTTGGGAATTGTTGTAATCGTAGAATGAGTACATTTTATTTTCCAAGTTATAATAGGAAACAGGTACCAGCTGATTGTATTGTTTTCAGGTTGCAGCTGCTTATACATGTTTTGTCTGATGTCTTCTTTCAGTTTGACATTTCTACTTGTAAAAATCAGATTACATTGATATTTTTTAGTGATTTATGTTGCACTCAAGCTTTTTCCTTTTTTCCAATTGACGGGACCTCAGACCTATCACAACTGGCAATCACTCCTTGTATTAAATTGAATTCGGGTTACCTTCAATCCGGCCTGTGGATAGTGATTGATCAGCTGCTTTTGTCTACAGCAAAATAATAAAAAATAATAATAATAAAACAAAAGCCCTAAAATCTGGGGTTTCCATTTTTCAATTAAAAGTATTTAACAATGTAATGGCGGTGGCTCTTCCCCTTACAACCCTGCCTCCAACGTGTTACCCTAAAATTCTTACTTCACTGAACACTTAGTGAGAATAAAAAGGAACGCTTGATGGGCTGAAAAAGGAAAGAATAATGAACTTGGGGTACTTTTGAATGTTTATATCCTTAAAAGTTTCAGATAAATATAAATACGCCAGTGAACCATGAGTCGACTAGCACTATCCTCTCTTTTCTCGTAAAAGGTCTTAGGGTCATTTTATATAAAAAAATAATAATAATAAACATAAATACTATGGCGGGTCATAATTGAATTCATGAAAAATGTACCTACTTTGGTAAGCTTTATGGTCTGGGAGAAAAAAAAAATTAAAAAAAAATCAGGGGCTGCAATTAACTATTTGCCCCACTTTTTTGGAAAAATGTCAGTTCTTTCACTGGGATTTTGAGGCCTTCTTCAATGCTAATCAGGTTTAGGGATAATGAATAAATAATTGTTCACAGAAGTCTTCTCAGCTAACATTCCCAAAGTCAAGAAGATCTAAGCTGTGAGAAGTCATTGACTCCTTTCAACTTGCAATACCTAGTAAATTACTCAGAAATTTTCTTTTGTCACATATATAGGTTGACACAGACTGCTCCTTTCAGTTGTATTTGGGAAACTTCTTAAAAAATTTTGGCTTCTGAAGAAATTCAAGAACAACTTCAGATTTATGAAACCAACCCAAATCCCACCTCAGTTGTTCTTATCTTGTACCTCCAAGAAGATCTAGCGGTGGGAAGAAGAAAGGAACAGCTTCCCTTGTCCATACCACTTTCACAGACTCCTGAAATCCTGTTGATTGTGATACGCTTCAAATTCTTGCTTTTCGGCTGCACTTTTCACAATTCAGAAATGTATGATGGCAGGTTCAGCAGTGGCTTAGAACTGGCAAGTTTGGTGACGAACTCCAATATTCTCCATCAGTTATGGACTCAAATTGAAGAACTTTACAAGGAAATGGAGACAAGGAAGAATACAAATGACCAACCAACCTTTTCCTTTTTGCTACAAGATATCTCAACTTTCTCCAAATTGGGTGGTATAGCTTTTGTCACCTCACCTCCTTGTACAGCTAGCCACTTCAAGCAGCAGGTGGAGAGTTGATTCCATCATCAAGCATCAAAGATCATTTTCCTCTTTTCGATTTCCACTGCTGCAAAGACGATCAACCTTTCTCAATTCACAAAAATGCAATCACCCTGTTAGCTTCTTTACTTGATGACCTCTCTCGCATGGCAGAGGTATAACACCATCTTTGCCTACCTGTGTGGCTGTGGAAACCACTGAACAAGATGGCTAGTGAAACCTTTTACTCCACCACACAACTTTGTTTTCAACCCAACATGTATACTTTGTGCTGCAGATCGGGGAATCAACTACCCTAATTGTCACCTGGCACTCATTAGGAGGATCTATTGCCTCTCTCTACACCTTATGGCCACTCAACAACATTGATACAATAAACACCAAAATCCCAATTTGCATCACTTTCGAATCTCCCCTAATGGGTGACCATGGCCTCCAACAAACCATATTTGAATTAAGGACTCGGTATTCTTGCTTCCTGCGTGTTGCATCTATTTATGACCCAGCCCCGGTCTCTTCATCTCACAACACATTCTGCATATAAACGGATTGTACTCAATTTACAAGCCTTTTGGCACATGCCTCTTATGTTCTCACTCAGGCGGTGCATGTTTTGAGGATCCCAACTCAGCATCTGAACTTCTGGTGTCATTGGCACCTCAGAGAGCCGAATGCCAACGAATTTTTGACTATCACATCATTTGCAAAGAAACTTCGCAGTTGAGTGAACTGACTAATGATCCAAACCAGATTATTCTACGAATCAAAGCTCTAGGAATCAATAGCAGTCAGATGACTTCACTTGTCTACTCTCTCCCAACATCATGCTAAATTCTATTTTGGCATTGCATTAGAAGCATGGCAACTTGAACATAAACAAGTAGAAGTCAAACTTAGCAAAACAAATGACATTATTCGAATAGCTTAGAAATTTTTAGCGCTACAAGTTTTCATTTTTAAGTATGTATGGATTTTATGGTAATAACTGCAGATCAATGACATCAACACTCTCATTGCAAAGATTTTCAGGTGGGAAGAGAAGTATTTGAAGAGGAGGAAATCACTTTCGAACCCAAGCAAAAAACTGAATGACATTAAAGTATCCAGGGCCCCTTAGAATGGTACAAGAAGTCTGCCAAAGATAATGGGATTGGGTACTACGACAGCTACAAGATTATGGAAGGATGGTCATGCCGTGACAAGGATGTTGAGAAGTACAAGAGTCTGACAAATTATTGGAAGAATGAACCAGCGAAGGCAAAGAGAAAGATCCAGAAAGAAGGATCATCCTTCCGCATATGTTGGCACTTTGCAGGAACAAATTATAGGAGAATGGTCGAACCACTTGACATAGCTGTGTTCTATAGAGAAAATGGAAGGGATAAAGATTACTTAACCCAAGGAAGATCTGAGCAGAAAGATCTGAACATTGCATGCATTTGGAACAATGGCAGAGGAACAAGTCAAAACCACTTAGATCTCAAAATAATGCAAATGAACAGAAGTTGGCTTGTAGTTTAACAGAGGATTCTTGCTTTTGGGCACATGTGGAGAATGCTATTACATATGCAAATCAATAAAAGATGCAAATGCAAGTTTAGGAAATGTCAACGCACAATCATGGCTGAGTCTAGTATAGTTTGAATGCTACGTAATAAGTCTAACAAGATGCTATTCTGTATCCCCTGAGAAATTCTTGAAAAGGAGCAGCTTCATGAAATGGTGGGAAGACCATAAGGCCATTAGTGGATGTTCTTATAGCTCAGAGTTTACAGAGTACATGAATAAGTGCACTTACATTGATCTCCTGAAGAAATTGTGACAATAGCACGGCAAATTTAATTGTCTAATCCAAGCTGACATCCCACATGGTTTTTTTCAATCTGCAAAGACCTTGTACAGTCTCCACTTCCCTTAGGAGTGCCCATTTGAAATGATTGTCATAGCCATGTTTATGAGAATCCAAGTAAACAATGTAAATTCTAGTGCCAATGAGAAGTTACTTCTGACTGTCTACTTCACACGTATATATACAAATTCCAAAATTAGAAAAGATAGGAAGATGAGGGCAGTCTCCTGATAGCACTCACAGGCAACAGCAGACAGCTGCAAATTGTATGCACAACTCTTGTGATAACACAGCAACTCACTGTCACATAAAAGATATGAAAATGACCAAGAAGATGATGGTAACTTGAGATAAAATATATAAGAAAAAATTGTTTTCCGCTAAAATTTTCCAATGCCATTAAACTTATCAGCTCCCAGATGATGCTTCTGGTTTGTAAATGCTTTGTTGCCCTAAAGAGAACTTGGGCTCCAAAATAGGTCATACTGTTCAGTCCTGTAAAGGGTTCAAGGATAGTCCAGTCACTAGCTATCAAACTGGCCATTTAGTCAATATCACATTGCTAATGGTGAGATAATGACACCATGTGTGAAAAGTGGACGTGTGAAATGGGGTCCCAAAATTTCTTAAATTTGTAGCCAAAAATGCAAATTCAAATGAGCTGTTAGCATTGATGCAAAATTAACAAACACGGCTTTGAGGTGGGACATTTGGCACATGCATTTGTGCCGCATCAAGTTCTTCTTCTCGTCCCATCCTTTATTTGGCCTCTGGTGTGAAGAGCTTTATAACGTTGCCCTCGATTGTATGCTCACTATGTTTTTGTCTGGACATGAGCAAAAGCTTCCTCTAATACAAGTAACTCAAAAGTCCCCCTCAACAATATCTCTCACCGACAATTTTTTCAGCAGGTTGTATTACTGTTTGCAGGGAAATGCAAGTCAATTCACTTGGCATCTACAACAAAGACACACACGTGCACATCATGACAGAAACGCATATTACACACACTTCAGCGTCCATCTACATATCTTTGCATTTTGCTTCCAATCATTGACAAAATTCAATATAACTATCAATTCCCATTCGCCAATAACACACCGCAATGAAGTTTGTCTTGGGAAGGTCTTTTAGTGCCAGTACCCCAAATCCAACCAAACAAAAATCCCAAAAAGTGTAGAAACCAATAAAATGACAAGAAACTCTGAGAAGACTAGACATGCATTTGTAAGGTAAAACATCAAGTCCAAGACTTCCTCTCTCATGAAGCTGAGTCTGCAATGAGAAATTACCTGCATACATTACTCATAATATGTGCAGTTCACATACTTGGTAATCATGTGACCAGCAAGCAACCAATATGCCCGCGCTACACCGGGCGAGCATTTCCATTTCATTCATTGTTACCCGTAATAATTTAAATTTGATCACCTAAGTTTCATACATAAGTAATACCATTTGCAAAACCAATTACTTCTAAGCAAGAATTTCATAAGCCCGAAATGGGCACCCTCTTTTCTTGTTATATGCTATTATTTATGAAGCACACACACACATAAGCAAAATATAACACACTAAAACACCACAAAATTAAAATTTTTGTAAACTTTACACTATTTTAACAGATTCCACCCGCTAATACGACACAAGCAGCAGTTTCTTTTTTATTATTATTATTTTTGTAAACAACCGATATCGATAATCATTTTAAATTCGATTAAATTTAATTCAATTTAAATTGAATATTTAAAGGATAAATCTTTTTTGTATCTATTTTTTCCGTATAAAATACTCAGATCTTAGAATTTTACTTAAAATATATTAATATTCACTCACTAAACCTATTCATTCACGGCACATATGATAATTTCAAGCAACATAGGTTATCATGTAAGCGTGCACACGGAAATTTCAACTTACAAAACGAAATCGTTAGCTTTTAAAATCCGGACTCCATAAACAAATGAACCCATAAGATTGAACTGAAGAATTTTGAGGGTCCACCGCCCATTAACTGCATAAATCAAGGGCAGCCAGGATGAACTAGTGTTGATGGTATTGAAGAAGAGGACAATATTAATGAGAAAACAATTTTAAGTAACAGCTTTGGGAAGAATCAAAACAAAATTTGAAGTACTTAGTAAGAGACAGCTGTAATAACTAGTCTGTCAGATGGAAGAGCCCCAAAACACAACCTTTCTGGGACCCACTTCATGGCAACCCAACCAGGCTTCCGTGATTGGTGGTCAAACTTAGTGGCGCGTGTACGGCACCATCTCTCCCACTCCTACACTCCTTTTTGCACCAACATTTTTCCATTCACCAACAAATGAAAATCTAGAATTATATGATAAAAATAATATTTTTATTTAATTATTTATTAAATAAGATTTATTATTAAAATTTAAACTCATTGTATTAAAAATAAATAGTAAATATAGAATCTTCAAATTATGTCTCTTTATACCTTTTTTAACACTTCGTTTGAGAAATGTCACAATGTTGGATGCTCTCTCAAACATAAGCCCCCCATCGATTTACTATCAAGTTTCTTTTGCTAATTGACTTTACTGGGCGGCACACTTCCATTAATTTTCCCATGCTAAATGACCCTTCCCTTCACTGTTCAAACTTTCCATTGCCCTCCCTTACAGGACTCATCATTCCCCACGTCCTTCTCGCTTATCCCATTCCCCCTTTCTCTAGACTTATCGTTGCCCTCCGCCATAACATTCACTAGCGCAACTCCCCCAAGTCCACTCTCTCAAACCCCCAAGTCCACACCCTCTTATTACCCACTCCCCACTCCGTTTTCCCTCTCACGTTCTCTCTCTCTCGACCTTACCACAGACAGATCAATGGCGTCAACCAAACTCCTCCTCTTCCTCGCATCCCTCTCTCTCTCCCTAACCCCATCTCTCTCGTCTTTGTCCACAAACTACTATCAAAAAGCATGCCCTCAATTCAACAAAATCATTCAGGAAACCATCACAAACAAGCAAATCACCAGCCCCACGACCGCTGCCGCCACTCTCCGCCTCTTCTTCCACGATTGCATTCTCACCGGCTGCGACGGCTCTGTCCTCATTTCCTCGACACCCTTCAACAAAGCCGAGCGAGACGCCGACATTAACCTCTCTCTCCCCGGCGATGGCTTCGACGTCATTGTCAGAGCTAAAACCGCCCTCGAGCTTGCCTGCCCGAATGTCGTATCGTGTGCTGACATTCTCGCAGTTGCAACTCGCGATCTAGTTACCATGGTTGGCGGCCCTTACTACAACGTTGTACTTGGTCGGAAAGATTCATTATTTTCAAAGGCTTCATATGTCGAAGGAAACTTACCTAGACCCACAATGCCACTTTCTCAGATCATCAACATTTTCGAGTCCAGAGGGTTTTCCATACAAGAAATGGTGGCCCTAAGTGGAGCTCACACAATTGGGTTTTCTCACTGCAAGGAATTCGCAACTGGGATTTACAATTTCAGCAAAACTTCTCAGTCTGATCCAACTTACAGTCCTCGTTTCTCCGATGCCTTGCGAAAAGCGTGTTCTGATTTTCCCAAGAATCCTACGTTGTCCGTTTTTAATGATATTATGACACCCAACAAATTCGACAACATGTATTTCCAGAATTTGCCAAAAGGGTTGGGACTTTTGGCTTCGGATCGTGCGATGTATTCGGATCCGAGGACTAGGTTCTATGCAGATTTGTATGCTAAGGATCAGAATGCTTTTTTTGAAGCATTTGGGAAAGCAATGGAGAAGCTGAGTGTCTATGAGGTTAAATTGGGGAAAAATGGAGAGATTAGACGCAGATGTGATGCTTTCAACAACAGCTGATTTATGGTTTTTGCTTGGATTTTGAAGGTGAATTGTTTGTCTTTTTATTTTTTTGAGTTTTTTGAGGATCTGATTTGGGAAAGTTGTATACATCTCTACATGCCTTTCTTGATGTATGAACATTTTATCGAAATTCACATACATATAATAATTTATATTGGGGCATTTTCGGAGGGTTTAATTGGATTAATCTTTTCATTGTGTTCTCGTATGATTCTCTATTGGGCTTTGTGTGTGGGGTGCGTGTGTTTTGGAAGTGATAAAAGGTTCGTGCTAGTTGGAATTTTTAACAGACCAAGGCAGAATCAAATTTTTAAGAAAAAAATTATAATTTTAAATATTATTTATGCCACTAAAAATAATAACTCAATCATATTTTTAGGTTGGCCACTCTAAAATTTCCCCTTATATCTACTCACATCCGTGACTCTCACAAATTCTATCTCTCTTCTCTTTCCAATTCTTCTGATATATTAAAAAAAAAAAAAAAGATAACAAGGGTCGGTGGTTCCTTTATATATTCGTGAAGTGGTGATTAAGGGATTAGTTTACAAGGAAGATTGTACCGATGTGGGTTGGTTCAGGATATGAGATTGAGTATTTTTAAGCATGATCGAAAATCCGCCTTTCAAAAACAATCAATGTATCGGTCGGTTTAGATTAATCGGGGTGAAATCTCGGGATATCTTATGATATTTGAGACATGATAAAAAACCAAAAAAAAAAAAAAAGGGTAGATTGTGTTTGGAAGCCCAATGAATTAAACTTTGGGTTTTTTGCATTTTTGGGGTTTGCACAAATTAAGGGTAAATGCAGAGGAGATGCTTTATATATTCATTTTGCGATCTGGAGTTAGAAAATCATGCCCTGTTTGATGTGGACTATTGTATGTCATGTACCTGTCCTGTTGAATTCTGTCTCTTGTAAGGTCCATCTTTTATGAATCTATACATCTTTTGCAGCTGTACCTGTAATTGAGGGCTTCTTCCCTAGGTTAAATTTTGACCAAGTATTCCTCATTCAAATCCGGAAAACAAAGACAATATGAGTACGATGATGTGGGCACAATCCTTTTGAATTGAGATGGTGGTTATTGAATAAGATGACAAAAAGGGTACAGAGAGTTTGCCATTTAATTTTGTGCGGTGGTTTTAGAGGAGAGAGCCCACAGGATTGGTAATATTTCAATTTCAACCAAGGTGTCCGTACCGTATGGCATAGGCATTTCCTGTTTTGCATTTCTGTCGATGAAGAATCTCCTTTTCCACTTGCTTTATAAGTATTTTGTTTTCTTTGAAAAAAATCATCAAAACGGCCTATTTTGTTTGTTTCCGTTTCGTTTTTTTTAATTAAACGCTAGATATTTAAAAATTCAATTAATTCAGTTTGAATAGTTTTAGAATTAATTAAAAAATTAACTTTATTGATATTTATTTTTTTATTTTTAAAATTTAAATTTAAAATTTTAATTAAAATAGTTTAATATTTTATTATTAAATTCATAAATCGTTAGTATTTTTATTTTATTATAATAAAAAACCGGTGACCAAAACTTTAGCAAAGATTTAAGATAGTTTTGTCTACAAAAACCTAATTATAGAGGTGTTAAATAAGTATTTCTCATATTGAATTTCCTAGCAAATTATTTTAAGTATAATGGTTTGATCGACATTTGTCACGTTATTATTATTTTATGTAACATTTTAGAATGTGATTCAAGATAATAATTTTTTAAATCGTCATCCTTAATCACGATTTTAAACTTTTTGATATCAATTTAATTGTTCAATTTTTAAATAATTTCAATTTCATATGATGATTTAAAGCAAATTAGAACAAAAAATAGATATATGTATATATATATATATATGTGTGTGTGTGCGCGCGCGCACGCGCATAGCATTTGGCAAGATGAGATGACGTGACCAACCAAACCCTCAAAATCAAAAATAATTTACAAATGACTCGAAAATAAAGATTGTCTTACTTTTCAACCCTATAGTTAAAATTTTCCATACCATCATCTTAAAATTATGAACATTGGGTTTGAGACAAGGAATTCAGTCACTTCTTTTTTTTGGGGCGGGGGGGGGAGCTTGTTTTCAGTTGCCGGCACCATTGCAAGAACCCTGGGTCAAGAGGGTAGGCATTCAGTAAAAATTTCACCGGTGCTATGCCACAGTTACCCTCCAAGCCTTGGTCGAAAAGGATTGATATGACTAGCATGATTATCATATATCCCAGATAAGCAATCCAACGATTTCTAGGAGAAAAGAAAAATGAATGACAGGCCGAGTTTGGTTCTGGATCAGTTGTCAAAGAGATGGGTCCTACGACTGTTTCCCTCACATGCTAGGGCTAAGGGAATTAGGGAAGGGAAGAACAAACCTGAGATTTAAACACTTTAGGACCCAAAATAAAAAAATAAAATAAAACCAAAAGCAAACCAACTCCATTCCGTAACAACTATTACTTCAACTTGGCTTCTTGATAGAATGGCTTTGACCTGCAATAAGCCCAACTAATAAAAAGGGCATCTTGTGCTAGGGAGCAAAACTGATTCTAATTCAGACTCCTCAGAAGGGTCAAGCAGTGGTACAGGAAGCATGAGGTTAGAACTTAGAGGTAAGTTGTAAATTTTCAAAGCTCAGAACCGACGCTTTTAAGGCATCCACACCATAACATTACTGCTAGTCATAAGATACACACTAGAGATGCTAATATAGAAAGAGGATAGACCTTGGCATTCCTAAACCTCCACCCAACTTATCATTTTGGAAAAAGACAGTCATCACTTCTAACATCTGTCCCAAGTAATGTAAAGCTTGTGTTCTGAATATTCAAGGAAATATATAATAGGAAAGCTATCAAGTACAATATTAGTCTTGGAGATGGCAGTACTCGTGCTTTTTCAACATATTTGGCTCATAACTGAAAGCACGGATGTATGGTGAACAATTAATATTGTGCAGCTTTAAATAATTTGCTTGATTGCTTTGTTTAGAAACAGACACTGATAACTAATCGAGAGCAACAACTTATTCTATTAAGACTCATCTAAATGACATTCTGATCATATCTGCATCTGTATGATATAGAAAGGAAACGGGTATGCCTTATGAATCCAAGAAGTGGAACCCATTACTGTATGCTTTTTGATGGACAGGATTAAAACCAATGAGGGGCTCTTTAGAGAAGGTTACTTCAGGTATATAATAGGAAGGATCATAATACCATGAAGGAGAGTGGATGGACTGCAGGTAGAAGTGGACGATGCTTGTCTTTCTTGCTTCAAGTTGCATTCTTTTCTCCTTTAACCTCTCTTTCTTGTGAGCATTTTGATGTCCTCCTAGAGCCTGTGAGCTCAAAAACTCCTTCCAACAATATTGGCACTCGTACTTCTTCTCTTTCTGCAGTAGATGAACTTTTCCCTCTACATGATCTCCCATTGTAAGAGAAACTGTGGAGTGATCTGCCCTTTGATCACCTTCCTCAGACTCCTTTGAGCCCATTGGGTGGTCAACACATGCATCTACATCAAAGCCAAATAAGCGAAGCTTCTTGCGTTTGGCTTGGGATTCAGTGCAGTTGTCGTCTCCGCCTGAAGAAAGAGAATTCCGGGCAAGAAAGTCCTGTTTTAAATCATCATTTTCCATGTCTTCTGAAAATTCTCACCACTCATCGGAGACTATGCTATGAAAAGTTTGTTAGGCATGCTCTTTTATAGTGCAGTTTGTCCAGTGATGTACTCTACACTAACAGGATATTGCTTTAACCAAAAACAGAAACTATGTGCCAAAAACAATTTTAGGAAAAATTGAAAAAAGAAAACATAAAACACAGGGTTAAAGATTCTATTATACTTGATAAAAATCAGATGTATCACATCAAAGGTGATCCACTTGGTCCATCTATGAAGGAATCCAATCGCCTAAAACAATTTAGTAATCAACGTTCCGCATGCAACTATAGAGCCACCAGATCATATTAAAAACAAAACACATATTCCATCACCAGGGGAAGAATAATACTAGATTACTGTCACCTCAAAGGTCAAAACAAAGCAATCCCAAAAAATGAGTGAGGCGCTAAATTTTCAACTACTATTTCATAAAGATCCTTCAGCTTGGTCAGAGTTTCATACTCATATCCCATTTGGAATACAGATAAATACATGGAATGATAGCTTTAGGGGAAAAAAAGGAGTTCACGGCCCCAGCTACTTGAGGTCAATGTATTTTCTGAAAGATGGGACGCATCAGCTTTAGGGGAATAGCATGAAAATTTTATCCACCCTCAACCGAAGAAGGGCGTTTTAGTGCCAAAAAAGGACAGGATAGAAGCAAGCATAAAGCTAGGAAAAGATACACGGTTGCAAAATATGCAAAGTGAAGTAATGGTGTAATTATATCAAATTTAATATAGATCATCAACAAGTAAGGGTGCTCAGCAACTGATATGATAAAATGACCTAACATTGTCAACGATGATCCTGTTTCGGAATTCTTTTGGAACTGGAAAAGGAAGTAGTTGCTATACAAAGGAATATTGTATCGAGTCTGATTTAAGCATATATACTAACAGGGGTCTTCTATGAGATCTTAGCATATCTTCTGGGGTCACTTGGGAGTTATATTTTATACATCTAATCATACTTTACAATCTCACTGCATCATAATTGGAGCATACTCTGTATCTAATTACTAAGGTTATAATCAACTTTAATTGTGCCACAAAACAATCCCCGAAATACAGGCCTTCTACCACTTAGCTGCTGCTCATCTTCATTGGATGGATCCAATATAGTCAAACAGTTGATTGCTTTTCAGAAAGGTATTCCAAGTAGGCAAAAAATTATTCCATCTCACTTTCTTCCACCAAACATATCTATACCTAGATAGTGAATGTAGAAATTGGTTCTCATTTTTTATTTTACTAAAGATAAAAGGATAATCATGCTCATGCTGTGAATCTTTTGAAAAAAGGTGATTCTGCACTATGTTCATCTGTCCTATTTCAAACCTTTGCAGCCTAACCTTCCAAAAGTATTAAATCTACTAACGTCATAAGAACAATCAGTGAATCACTCACCTTGAAAGCCATTTGTAACATTAGAAATTAGGCAAGACTAGTCCCATCCGGTACCTAAGATCATTACTTTGAATAACTTATCCTAGACAAAAGACACTACGTAAATGCAAGACAAGTACTCATAGCTTTCGGAAGTGATGATACATGAACAGCCCACATCACATTGGGCTCATAATTAACCTAGAACTACTCCGATCCTTCCTGTTGCTCGTTTAGTTGGCAGTCACTTGATCGATCAACTGTTTGATCTAAAAAGCCTGTCATTGCTACAAGGCCTTAAATCCTCTGGCCCCTGGGGCATATTGGCTGAAACATATCGTCAATAATGGATTTATCTCCCAATCAGGTGGGCACGGCCTATACCTGCTCAGTATTCACCGACCAAGTCCTAACCGATAGATAGTTGCCTAGTTGCAACACCTCCTCAGTGTCCAGTGATCGTCATTCAGCCCAATAAGGTAAATATTCACTCTTCCCAAAAATACGAATAGAATCTTCTATAAATAAATAAAAAAAGACTCCAGATCACAAAAAGAAATCTTTACAACCCATCAAACTTTCCTAATCGATAACATTTGTAACCTTTTGAATTCCTCCCCTCATAATCCCAATAATCTCGAAAACCTTCCATAAGGTAATTAGGGTTTTAACATCCTGCAGACACACATCTTTCCCATGAGATAATTATATATACCTCATGAAGTCAATTATAAAAAGGCACGCAACTTTCCTATTAACGATCATATATTTTCGATATAACAAGCTTTCTTTTGAATTGTTTTCCTTTCTTTCGATAACCACTCTTTAACTTGAATATCGAAGTCTTCCCGCCGGAGCACCATCAAGTTAAACAATCCTGTTCGAGTTAGTGGAGTCATCATTTGTGGAGTCAAACCCACCTCCAATAGGAAGAAATATGAAAGTAGCTGGTCAACAGCTACATCATCCCTTCATAAATTAGAATTATCATCTCATAATAAGTTAAAGTGTGGAAGTGAAAAATGTAAGTTTCGTTTTGATAATGATACTGTCTTGAACTGTATCCAAACTATCTCCATATCACTCTCTAGTCCACCACTTATAAATACAGTGAAATTGTTAATAGGATTTGTCCAAATGTGTACAAACAGCCCCAAAGAGAAATGCATTCTTTATGGCATCAGCTCAAAGGGCACATTGACTGAATCCCCCCTCCCCTACCCCTTCCCACCCAAAAAAAAAAAAAGAAGCATGTCTCTAACCCTTCAAACCCTAGGAAAAGGTTTCAAGAATTCAAGAGAAATAAAATATCTTCATTTCCTAGTCTGCTAACTGTTTAAAAGAGAATTTAAAAGTCATAGAATGTAAGACTCGTGATAAGCAGCTCCTTTTGGCCTGCCAGTACATGGAGAAGTGTTATGGGGATTCATCTTCATAAGCATTGAACACATTAGGATATTACATACATCATACGTATACATATATATATATATGCATATATGTCTGTTGGCAGAAAAATAACGGTGTATAATGTGATCACAGTTAACCTATTTGATAAATCTTGGCCGAAATGAATGGAAACTTCAACAAGCATTCATCTCAGAATGGTCATAAGTCTGAGAACTACCTCTTCTTCCCGCAAGCGAATCAGCTACCTGAAGAATATCAGACCAAAAGTTTATGAATTCATAGGAAGATAACAAATAACTGAATTACACATCACAAGGAACATCGGAAATAAGAGTATACTTGAATATATTGATGTGTGTGGGGGTGTAGATTTGCTCCTGTGAAACCTATGCTCTCTAACTCTATCCCGTCTAAGTTCGGGAACGAAGTCTAGGACCAGTCTTCGTAGCCACTGCATCCATGGACTTGGTGAATAGAACAAGAGAATGAAATGATTTCTGAAATCAACAAGAAACCTGCAATTTACAACTAGCATAGTTCTCTATTGGTATTTTAAGCTCAGATTACATCTCGGTCGTACTATACAAATCTTTGAAATATAAACAAATACCCCAAGTCAACAGCACCCAGAATCTCAACGTTGAGCCAATAAATATATACATATATATAGGGGATCTTGCTCTTAATTCATCATTTTCTTCAGCATATTTCATTCACAGCACAGGCAACATGTGGCTCTAAGAATAATAGTTTTAATGCATGCGAGGCACCATTTTCACATTTTTGGCCTTAAAATTCCTTGCAGAGTGAGAGAGGGAGAAAGAGAGAGAGTATTACATTGTAGAAGAAAGATAGAAGATGAAATGCCAGTAAAACACAGAGTAGTGACAGAACCCCAGACACTTCTATCCTTGAATTCATTGACTTGTTGAACCCTTTCGGTGATTTGCTTTGCTTTGTGATAATCGCACCTCAAATGCAATGCAAAATTCACACAATATTCAGGTCTGCCTTTTGTCTCCTTGGACAACAATTCCAGAAATCTAGAGGACTTGACGAACACAATACCAGAAATCACCCCAACAAATGGCTGAAACTTGAATAATTTGGCAATGTAGAGAGAGAGAGAGAGAGAGAGAGAAGACTTGGTTTTAATTCTTAAACTTAATTGAAGCAGGGTATATGCGTTTGAATTTTAGATTCCCTCTTCATCCCACAAGCTAAAGCTGATTATGGAGATAAGATTTGTAACAAAGCAAATGCTCAAATTTATGGATTAGGTAAAGTCTTAGAAAATTGAGTTAAATCGCTCCTTATGGACAACTTGGCATTCAGCATCGTCATTAAAATGCTACAAAAACAGCAGGTAGCTCATTGCATATAAACACAGCCTCAAAACAATCAATCCCAGATAATTTTTTTTCCTAGATAACTAACTGAAATAATTAATCAATAATAAATTATATACTAATAATAAGTCAAACTAACCACAAAAAAAACCCAAAAAAAAAAAGAGAAAGAAAAAGCAAACAAAGAATATTATTTTCAATTAACAGGCAAAAAGGTTCACAAAACACCAAACTGGTCATTCTTTCATTATTCTCAAAGTCTTAGCAGCATGTCATTGTTGTGCAACTTTGTTTGCCACGTCGTTAAAGACACCAGAATTTTCAATTAACAGGTGCGGGACCAAAATATTCGAAATGTTTTAAAACAGAGGCTCCCTGCATAGCTCAATTATTATGGGAGAAATGCACAATGCAAATCTATATCAACTTTGGTCACGTCTCCGAGTCTCGACCTCCCTCAATTTCTTTTACTCCTTGGAAGAATAAAAAGGAAGCACTGTGACAAAACAGGATGACCCAATGAAAAATTCCACAAAATAATTACAACCTTCGCCAACGTAAGCAACACCCAGAGAGAAGAAAAAGGAAAAACACAGCACCATGAAATCAACCCAACTAGACACTTCTCTGTCCAAACTGATTTAGGTCTAGGGTCAGATTAAAACCCGACTCAATAAACTCCTCCAAATCAACTTCTACTGTCTCTCTCTCTTTAAACATCTCCAACATCCTCTTTGCCTTCTCCCTCGCCCGCCCATTACCAGTTTTCTCAACCCGGTGCAATACCTCCATTAACCCAGCCTCCTTAGCCAGCCCCTTGAACCTCAACCCCCCCTGACTTAACCCAAAAAGCACCGCCACGCAACTCTCCTGGGTCGAGATCGACTGCGACCCCTCCTCTCTCAACAAACCAACCAAACACCCAACCGCTCCCGCATCCAGCATAGCGGTCCGACCCTCGTCACACGAAGCCAAATTACCCATCACCAACAAGACCCGACTAACCATGTGACCCGACTTCACCAAACGTAACAGAACCGCAACCGACCCCAGCTTAACCAATTTTACCCGGTTGCTCCTAACGAGTGAGAGATGGTATAGTGCCATGGCCGAGTCATGCCGAGTTCTCTCACTCTCTGACCTTATTAAGTGAAGAAGAGGAGGCAAAGCACCCAAAACGCCAATCGCTGTTTTGTTGTCATCGTCAAGGGCTAAGCTGAAGAGTGCACCGGAAGCGTGTTCCTGCGCCTCAGGGAATCCCCCCTTCAAAACATTGATCAAGGGTGGAACAATTCCTGACCGTATGATTTTCACTTTGTTAACTTTTTCCAAACTCAAATTGACCAAAGCTGCAACCGAGTTTACTTGAAGAGATAAATATCTGGACACGATCAATGAGCGAATGGCGGCGAGTATCCGAGAAGTACAAAGAGAAACCCTAGTTTCCTCTCTGTTTTTGGTCAATTTTCTCAGTAAAATCACTGCTTCTTCTTGTTCAAAGACGGTGCAACTCTTCATCTTCATTAATATCTCTTCTTCCTCTGGCGAATTAAGGTTTAGAGCTTCTTCTTCTGAAGATGAAGAAGGGGAAGAATAACATGAAGGACGAGTATTGAATGGCAGAGAAGTAACTAATGAATCGTCAGAATCAGACATAAAATTACTAATTCTTGAACCCAAATCAGTCACCGTGTGCTTGAATTTTGAGCACCCATT
Organism: Dillenia suffruticosa; assembly: GCA_033439265.1. NCBI lineage: Eukaryota > Viridiplantae > Streptophyta > Magnoliopsida > Dilleniales > Dilleniaceae > Dillenia > Dillenia suffruticosa. Next base: position 2,982,357 of record JAVTVX010000029.1, on the reverse strand, counting down.
TGATGATTTCTCTGAAAATGCTCTCGTTTCAGACTCAGAAGATTGAATCTCGCAATTCTTCGGATAATTTTGCGAAGTCTCATCGACCCAGTTGAACTCGTTGGATTTCTCAGAAACCCTTTTGATTGGTTCGTGTTCTGAACATGTTTTCTTCTTCAACTCTTGTTTCTCCATTAAACATCTCACAACTTTCTCAGCAGAGTGAATATCTAAATTCTTCGGATGATGGAACGAATTTTGATCGGCCCAGTTGAGAATAGTCGATTTTAAGGCTAAATTAGGAATGACAGCTGAAAAATCAGGCTTAGATCCGTCTACCAATGTGGGTGTGAAATTTAGGGTTTTGCAAATTTCGACGCATTTTCGTTCAAATGTGTGACCTGAAGTGACAATAACAGGGTCGAACATCAAAGACCCAGAAATCGGACAGAGAAACTCACTCGGTGGTTGCTTTGATTCGAATGAGGAGGTAACAGAATTCGATCTCTTGAATGAGATTTTCCATTTGTGTTGTTGCTTTGCAGTGACCATCTTTATTTAGACACTCCTGTCTTCTTGTTGCTCTCCTTTGTCGAATTCGTACCTGTTTTTGCAGAGCAAAAGCTGAAAAACTTCGTCATCAACTCTCAAAACTCCTGAACACTATCGCTGTGCAGAATCTGGTTTACGAATATCATTTGCAGTAGAGAGAGAGAGAGAGAGAGAGACGTACAGTAGAAGAGGTCTCAGGGAGCAGGTGATGTGAGATCAGAAATTTGAATGAGAGATAGAGAGGAGAGAGAAAGAGGGGATTTTGATTCTGTTCTTGATATTTAGATAATTTTGAGCCGTTTAAAGTTTTGAAAATGTTGTTAGTTTTTCGCGGAAACCCAACAAACTTACAGAATTTGATGATTATACGATGGTTTTCTTTTGCTACATTGCTTTTGTATTTTATCATGCTTCAACCAATATCTGATTGCCACATGCTTATTGGTAACTAAAAACCAATAATAGATGAGTGGGTGCCAGTACGAAAAGTTTAGCAGAGAGCAGAGAATAACGTTATCAGAGACTTTGGCAACGCCAGAAACAAGGCTGAGATTCCTGTGCCGGTGGCTACAAAAACCATGTGGTTGGTTTAGCTTTGGCCGAGAAAAAATTCAATTGGGCAAATGAACTAGTTCGAGATGTTTATAAATAAACCAATTTTGACTTTGTTTATTCCAGAATTGTTCAAAAATCGATCAAAATTCAACCCAGTATTCATTTTGTTTAGAATAATAATGTCAAAAGAAGTTAAATGAATCGAACAAACAAGTTTAATTTAAGGATATACCCGATTAGTTTAGTTAAGAAGTATATTCGTATTTTATTAATTATAGAATTATATAGAAAGAGCTAGCTTATTATATCATATTACAACAACATTTTGTAAGTTTAATGACATAACATTAATATCGATTAATTAAAATTTTAAATTTGAGTTTTGAGAGAAAAAAGACAGGTATTGAGATATCTAAATTAGACTTTATAATACTCAAATCATATTAGTCGGATAATCTGAACACCCATGATCAAATTAAAAAAAAAAACGCAGGGACAAAATTATCAAATAAATTAATATATTATTTAAGACTAAAATGTAATAATTGTGGAGATTAAATTATGCCTAATGACGACATTTTCTTCCGTCGCCACACTTACCACCAAACGGTGAGAGATGACTAGTTCTGTAACATAACAAAAGGGCAAGAAAAATATATAGAGAGAAAGAAAAGGAGGACGGAGAAAGAAAAAAGGCAATGCCCTGTGACCGCTTTGCAACTAAAATTTGATGGCCATGCACTCTGAATAAGGTGTGAACACCATATAAAATATCAGACCACCACTTTATTCCTCTAGTTTTTCAAACCAACTTTTTTCTAATTGCACACGAGCTCTTCTTTATTTTAGAATGGCTTTCTTCTTTATCAAGTCTCTTCAGCAGTGGGCTTTCTAGGCTGGCTTTGTATCTTTCCTTTTCAGTTGATTGCCAATAAGCACTTTGTGGTCATTTCCTTGCATGATCGTGTGTTTAAGGCCTGATCTTCTATGTTTGAATGACATCTTTAACCAAGCTAACGATAGAGATACTGCAGATATTGAGTTGCAAAGTAAAAGCAACCAAGTCTTCCAATTAAACTAAAACCGAATTAGAACCGACGATGATTTCGATTTAAGGGGAAAAAGAAAAGGATTCAGAATGGAAATAATTGTTTTGATTTTATTCCAAATTGGATGGTTTTGATCTGGTTCGAGTAGTAAAATCAAATGGTTTTTGTTTTTGTTCTCATTTTTGTATAATTTTTTGTAGTTTCTATGATTCTCACGATTTTTATAATTTATTCATGGTCCGTGATTTTTTATTATTTTGATTCCAAATCTAGTAATAAAAATGAACTAAAACTAAACAAGTGATTTGAAAATTCTGATTGCAAAGTCAAATTAAAACTATTTTCATGATTTTAATTCGATTCTATTAGTTTGATTTCAATTCTATTCTAGTTTAAATTTCAGACCTTGGACATGTTTATTATAAAGGAGCATTAGCTTCTTTTTTTTTTTTTCTTTTTGTTTTCTTAATGATAGTAGAAGCTTAGCTACTGGTTTTGAGGGGTGCATAACCTAAACTCCCTCAAACATGTACAAGTATATTACAAATCCAGCGTGTGTCAAGTTAGTTCTACAATTTTTTTTTTTTTTTTTGGGGGTAGAATTCTCTTAGAAAATTAAACTTCAACACTAACATTTTGCATTGCATGGTTTTATCAACTTAAAACTAAAAAAATTAATTTATCCTTATCAATTATCAGAGTCGTATCAAGTTTATTAAGACGTGGGTGATACCGAAGTGTACATTGACACCCGGGAAAATAGATGAGCTAACATTTTTAGTAAAAATTCTCCCGATATAGTTTTTTTTTTATAAGTTTTGAATTTAAAATTTGATTAAAATATTTAACATATTTACTCACTAAATTGACTATTAGATTGACTGTCTATCGGTACAGTGGAGTTACCGTTGAAACCAAAATAATCAAAATGATTTGTGCATATAAAGTCCTAGCTGTTTCTGTCACCAAAAAACAAAAAGGGTATATGCTCTGCCTTACCATGGCTGCGAAAAGTTCAAAAAGGGACCATTGTATTCACATTGTAATGGGAAAACATATGTTCCACTAGGTAAAGTTGAGAGCTAACATTAACATCCGGAAGGATCTTAGAAATAGTTAAGAGGGTATATTATTTTAAGACATGGGTGGATCTTAGGTGTATTATTAAAGCATTAATGTGCTTTCAACTTTATAAAGAGGATTCTATTTGTCTCAATTATTCTCTCACAAAGCCACAATATGGTCGATGGTTATAATGTTTCTCCCTTTAATGCCGAAAACTAAGATGGAACAATAATCTCAATGTACAGTTGGAATGCGAAGTTGAATTATTTAACTGTCCGTGAGTACGATGACATGACATTAAATTTTTTTTAATTAAAATTTTGAATTCGAGTTTTATGAATAAAAAAATAGATATCAGAAAAGTTAACATTTTAATTAAATCTCACGACTGCTCAAACAGAATTAATCAAATTTTCAGATACCGATAATAAATACCAAAAAAAAAATTATGAATTGATATTTTTGACTCCATCTCCTTTTGTGCAAAATTATAAGATAAAAATTACATATCTGCTCTCTCACTCTCTCTCTCTCTCTAAGGAAAAATAAGTGAGCAAAAAAGATCAAATCTCTCTTACTCCCAACTTATGCATTCACCCACTATTCTCTTTCAACCAAAATATACTGTTAGACAAAAGCAATGCTATACATGCGTATGTACGTATATTTATGTATTTACTGGTGCGATCATAGGGTGAGGGTGAAACAATGAGATAAACCAACACCAAGAAACATAAATGACTTTACATTTTCCTTTCCCGTGATCATTCCACATTGAGGCACTCTGCTTATGACAAAGCAATGACATTGATCTCTTCACATTTTGCCATTTTGGTTCACGTGTAATTAAGCGACAAGATAAGAAGTAATTGCTCGAAACATTTTTCTTTTTATCAAAAGGTCCGTAAATTTAGAGTTATAAAATAGGGTAATCATATTTGTACTATCAATAAATAATTTAGAATACTAAATTCCTTTGAATTGAGTGATTAACAGTCTATCTTTTTAAACAGAAATCTTAAATTTGAGTTCTGAAAATAACGAAAAATGATTTATAAGAGTCAATCTCTAAAATAGATCCCAATACACTCGAACTAAATTAATCGAATAAAATCTCAGATATCAGTGATAAAAACTAAAAAAAAAAGAATAATTTAGAATTTCTAGAATTCAAATATACTCGCATATGATAACGCGGTGACGCTATGAAAAGTAAAACTTGATCTTATTTTGTAATTTTTTATGATTTGAATTAATTAACACATTCATATGTGTTATATAAAATTTATTAGCATATGATCCTTTTATTTTGGTTACAATAAGGACGAAACTCAACCCCCTAAATGTGGCTAAGCTCCAAATGTCACGTAACAAATAGCGATAGTCCTCACCAGAGGGAAAGACAAACTTGCAAACTCCTGGAAGATCCATTAGACCTATCCTAGCAAACATGCTACCACGTCTATTATCTTCTCTAGGAACAAATAAAATTCAATGAACAAGTGTTTTCCCGGTCAAAGTCTGGCATATTTTCTAGCCATAGCCATAGAAGCTTGTTATATCATACGAAGGGTATTTGCTTTTGTATTCTTAATCATATTTATTACAAAAATATTTATGTTTCAAAATAAAATTAATTATTGATTTAATTTTTAAAATATTTGTTTTTATTTTTTATATTTGTAACGATATATTTTTTTATATAAATATTTTTTTTATACAAGAAGATTCAATTAAATAGAATCGAATCGAGGCTCTACCGCTTAAGTTGTTTTTGAGGAATTTTTAAACACTTGTAGCACTTTATTAAAATAATTGATTATTAACATTTTCTTTTTTTTGGTACTATGGCTAAACTATCAATTCAGTATTTAGGGTTTCGTCCTGACCAATCTGGGTTGACCGTTTATAGGGCCCAATTGATAGGACAGGTCTCCTAACGTTGATTTTTTCATTTTCATGGGAATCAAACTCTTGATCATAATTAAAGAGTGTCAGTCCCCGAATCAACCGAGTATTATTAACATTTCATGTTTGGTTATTATTTCCTATCCTCAATAGTGTCAACGAAAACTACCTTTCACAAAAGCCTCCTTAAAAGGTATGGCTTTATGGCTACAAGTATTTGTGGGCGGGATGGGGGTCCAAAGCTACTTCACGTAGAGGGCGCCGATAGTGATCCTCTTAGTTTGACCCCACGAACCAACTTGATCTTCATTGTCTCTACAACAAAACACATGGTAAATATTTTTAACTCACTATACCACCTCCTTTATACAGAAGAATGGAATTCAATGGTTTTTGTAGGGTTAAGCTCTACGCATCGGTCGAACAGAGTAAAACTAAACCTATTATATTGCTAAGTTGGAATTGGTTAGTATAAAGAAATACAAGTCTCACACCCATGACGAGTTCAATGCTTCGCTTGTAATAGAGCAATGTCCTTGCAAAGAAGAAACTTGAAACTACTCACTCCCAGTCCCAAGTAGAACTTGGAGAATAATGCTTTCTATATATAAATTTAAGTAAATAAACGAAGTAACAACTTAGTAAAAAAGAGTTTAATGTTAACAAATAACACTATCAACTATAAGTTATGGTGTCATAAGTTTGATCAACCTAGTAAAATTTTCTCTTGGCGCATGTTTTTAACAAATGCCCGCTAGAAGGGAGACGATTAATTTGTTTCATTTTAATGATTTTTTTTTAATTTTATTGGTATATTTACGGTAAATATTAAAATTAATGCTTACTATTAAATTGAGAAAAATTTTAATTATTCATTATTATTATCAAAAATCTCGATTTCAAGTTTTAGGAATATTGAAAAATGATTTAGAAAAATCAATCCAAAAAATGGATTCTACGTTATTCGAACTGGATTAGCCTTGCAATTTCCAGATACCGGTAGTGAAAACAAAAAAAAAAATTATTTAGGATTGAATGAGACCCGAACCGACCCGGATTTTCTGTTCGATGTTTCAAACTTTCTTTCTCTATCGACTGGTACCCGAAATTGGCTCCGGATTTAAAACCAGGAAAGAATTTCCATTTCTATTTTTTCTTCTGGTTTGTTTGACATTTATATTTATTTATTCCTCTCTCTCGCTTGGTGGTTATTTAGGGTTCAAGAAACCTATCGTTGCCTCAAATTTTCGCCTGTCGCCGCCGCAAGCGAAAAATCCGATCGAAGACTTCGACGGCTGATTGAATTGTTCTGTTATCGGTATGAAATTCTTTCAATCCACTGTCTTGTTTTTGAGTTTCTATATGTTTGTGTTTCAATATTTTTGTTCTCTTTTGTGAAAGTCTGCTATATGTTTGAATTCTGAATTAGGAATTTGAGATTTTTATGATGTTAGTGTTGAAAAAGAAAATTTGGGAAATTTTGAATAGTGGTGGAATACCCTAAATTCAGTGTTGGAAGGTTGAATCTTTGAATGTTCAAATCTTGAATTTTCCCGGTTTAGCCAAAAGATTATCTTACTCGTGGGAGGGTTGGGTTTGTAGTATAGAATTTCCCACTTCATATGGGATTTCATGAATTGAGAAATTCGGAATTTGGGACTGTTTAGATATTGTTGTTCATAACGCAACTTTGCTAGGGGTTGATGATTGGGATTTTTTTTTTTTGAATTTCATTTTCTTTCAACTGATTGAGCCAGAAGGTTTATTTTTCTTTTTGATTTGCATTGCCGTCTGGAATTTCCCATTTTATATTGAATCAACAAATTGGAATTTGGGACAGTTCGAATGTCAATAGGGAAACTATGGAATATTGAAGAAGTGTGAAAAACCCTGAGATTAGGCCATGTAATAAAGTGTCAGGTTATATGGGCTAAAAATAAGCCACTACTAATAGTTCTTGGAAAATTAGGGTTTCTTTTCTTTAATTATAAGTTTCAGAACCTTGAAATGAAAAAAAAGAAAAGAAAAGAAAAAAGAGGACAAAAAAGAATGTAGTGACATGCATGTTGTGGTGCAATTGATGTCTTACTTGTATCCTCAGTGATACTTTTGGGGTTTGGGTTGTTCATGAAACATGGTTACAGAATTTAATTCACATTGAACTGGTCTCATTGTTTTGCCAAATATGTTCTATATGTGCAAGATGTGATGCTGTGGCCAGTTGGATACCATATAGTGATTTGATTATCTTGCAGTTCTGTTGTTTCTATGCACAAGCATGTTCTCCCGAGGAGGCGATGCATACGGGCAGCAATCCTATGCTGGACAGTCTGCATATGGCCAAAATGTAAGTCTCTTCTTTCATGTTCACTGTGTTTTATATAGATCTGTGCTACTTTGGACTGTATTTTATGTTAACCTGAAACAAAGACCATCAAAACACGTAGACATAAGAGCACATGGTAAAACCAAAAAGAAGAAATAATCCTTTTGGAAAACAAAATGCTCTGTTAAGGAAAAATGATTGAGAGAAAAAAAAATGCAGATACTTCTTATAAGATTTTCTTTTCGGTTTGTGGCGGGAGAGGGGGTGTGGCAGACCTCAAACAATGATTCTAAGTGGTTCTAATCCGGTTTTAAGAATGCTTGGTTGAAAATTGTGTTTTATGTTGCAGCTTGGACCTGGTTATTCAAGTAGTTCTGTTGGAGGGCCAGATGGGGGTTCTCAACTTTCAATGGCTTCACGCCATTCATCAATGTTAGCTGCTTCTCAAGAAGCCGATGTTGGTGGCTATCGAGGTCATCATTCATCTGCTGGTAATTATGGTGGACAATATGGTTCCATGTATGGGTCAACTGCTTTGGGAAGTGCTCAACAGGTTGGTGCATATTTTCACTCTGTTTCCAGATTCTCCTGCATGTTCTAAGGAGTGATTATAACTCAAAGCCATGGCATAGATTTGTTATTGATATGAATTTGTCATCATTAATATGCTGCCTATGTTTTTTTTTCTTTTGGTTCTAATTGTTTGTCCTAAATTTGAGGCTACGATGTCATATAAATATTAAGAGAAAAAGAATTAACAACCACCAAATTGGATATAAGATTTCATCTTCAGCCAATTATTCAACTAGATGGATAGGACTCTTTTTTTTTTTGGTGTTATCTTTGTACTTCATTTGCTCCATCTCTTTTTTTTTTGGCTTTTGAAAGGCAAAAGCTTTCCCGCAATGATATAATGACTGTTTCTGGAAAATACTACTATTCTCGGGATTCAGGACGCTGTAATTCTTGTTTGACCACATATGGGAATTGGCTTGTACAATTCTTGTATGGCAGTGTGTCTGTATCATTGATTGCTGATGTTCCACTCAATGATGAATTATTCCGTTAGTGATTTGCAACTATAGTGACTGTTCAAGCCTTTTTCATGCTTACCCTTTTCCCAAGTTTGCAATGATAGTGTTTGAATCTGTTGCTGCATATCACTTTTTTAGAAAGGCATCATGACATTTCGGATGACAACTTTACACATGCTTCATTGGCACAAATTCTTCTTGAAGCAACTTTGTTGGAAGTTGGAACTTAAACTGAACCTATTGTTCTAATCTGGAGTTTAGACCCATCCTGGTTTAGCCCTTCTTGGTATTTTTCAAGAGTACTTTTTATTTGGCACGTATCATTGGACTCTCTTAGTGATCATAAAATGGAGAAAAGATATGCACAATTTACAATTGGAGGTCTTATGTGGTAGCATCTCAGTTGTGTGGTTCATATCAGCAATCATAAGCTCATTTGCTTATTGGATTGTTTAAATTGTGACTCTTCAATAATCCACATTTCTGGGATACTGGCTTGCATTGAATTAGTCATCCCTTCTGCTGAAATGGCTTAGTTATGTTTGATTTGTCAGGTTCCAACAATTGGTGTCAAAGGAGGTGGCACATCTGCTTTGGAAAGTCGTGGTTATGCTACAGCTAGGGCAGAGTCTCCTAAGTTCTCAGCTGGTGACTATCTCTCATCATCAAGTCACTGTTATGGATCTAAAAGTGATCATTTGTTTCCAGAGAAGCTTTCTGATTATCCATCAATAGATAGACGTCAGTATGAAAGGCATGGTTTGATGGGGAGGGATCTTCAAAGTGATTCAACCAGGCGGTATGCTGATTCTGTTGGTTATGCTCATCAACATCAGGTATTATATTCTCTCTCTCTCTCTCTCTCTCTCGTATTTAAGGTTCTTGTCGTAGTATTGGTGTTGTTCTACCCCCTTTTCTTCAGACATTTTCTGTTCCTTGCCTATATTCCTCTGGCCTTTTCCCCCTTTGGAATGAAAAATATTTTAGTTGGTTGGAATTGGTTGCATATATCTTTGTATATAACTGTGTTCATACTTCTCTTGCAGCCTGAGATGTATGATTGCATTGATCAGGTATCACTGCTTCGTCAAGAACAGATGTTGAAAGCTCAATCACTACAGTCTAGTTCTATAGATGGGAGCGGGAGGTATTTCCTATAACCTTGTCTTGTGGGTCAATTGGCTGTGCTTATGGTGATAAGTAATAACAACAGTCTTCTGTGGGTTTTTTCTTGTCTGAGATTAGTGATTCTTCTGAATTTGATTACCAGTCATCATTTAACCTTATTAAGTTGCATTTGCTTGTCCAGTACCTGTTGGCTAGATTCTATCTTATAATATTCTAAATAACTTATAGTAATTATCCAGTAAACCCATACAGAATAGATAAAACCAATTATTATCCTGCGAAAAGGGTATTACACTCATTATTCCATCACTCCCAGAATGCTGTCTTCATTGGATAGCAACTGTTGATTGGCTTTCTCCTGAAACCACTAGAAGCATGGACCGTTCTTTCTGAAACAACATTTGACACTAATCTTGCAAAAGGATGATATTTTGTGCCTTTGCACATCTTTGTTATTTATCAAATTGAGTAGCAACACCTTTCTGGCAGACCTAGTGACTATCTTGCAGCAAGGAGTGCAACCATCAGCCGCCCATCTCAAGATGTCATGGCATATAGTGGAAGAATGGATGCTGATCCTCGCAATCTGTCTATGCTTACCAGTTCTACATATGGTGCACAACATGCTCCATCTATTCTAGGGGCAGCCCCTCATAGAAATGTAGATGATCTAGTGTATTCTCAGAGTAGTGCAAACCCTGGATATGGCGTGAGCTTGCCTCCTGGCAGAGATTATGTCTCTGGAAAAGGGCTTCGTGGTTCATCACTTGAGCTGGATTATCCAAGTAGCATGCTGTCACGTGGTGGCCATTCAAGGGTTGATGATCACAAAGAGGATAGGGCTGGATACCTTCGGGAGTTTGAGCTAAGGGAAGAGGAGCGCCGGAGGGAGCTTATGCGTGAGAGGGAAAGAGAAAGAGACAGGGAAAGGGAGAAAGAACGCGAACGTGAACGCGAACGCGAACGCGAAAGGGATCGGGATCGGGATTGGGAACGGCAGCGTGAACGGGAACGTGAAAGAGAAAGAGAGCGTGAAAGAGAGCGCTTCTTGGAGCGCCGGGACAAGGAGAGAGAAAGAGAACGCAAGCGTGAACCTGAAATTAGGCGGGATCGAACTCCACTCAGAATTTCTAAGGATCGTCGTGGCTCATCTTTGACAAAGGAACCAAGACCTGCACGACGAGATTCTCTGCATCGTGAAGCCTCACATAGGTTGATCCTGATGTTTAAATTTGTCAATACTCAAGTTCTATAAAATAGCTGCTTGCAGATCTTGCAGCTTGTTAACTGACTTGCTTCTCTGTTATGCTGAAGGCGTCCTTCACCTGTTAAAGAAAAAAGGAGAGAATATGTCTGCAAGGTAAAGAGACAAAAAGCAACTCTGGAGCTTGGTTGCTCTGTGATTACCCTAATTTCAACCGTGAAGTCTTCCTCTTTCTACCTCTGAAGATCTGGATTAGAAGTCTTTAGGTTTCTTTGTTGTTTGCTTCTGTTATTGACACTGAAGGTTGGGATATCTACCATGTCATATGCTCCTGATGTCATTTGGCCTTTCCTTAAATCCTGGTTTCTTTTCCTAGTTTCTTCTTCCTTAAATCCTGTTGAATCTCGACTTTCCCTTTCCCTGCAGCATCTTTTTTGTTTATCCAGGCTGATCTCTTTCTCATTGCCTCTATACAAAACTTGAGGCTTCTCATTGTTTATTTTATTCCCAAAATTTTCTCCTCTTGTGGCTTCTAATCCATATCCTTCAACTGCATTTGTCTTTTTCAGTGCCTCCATTTGGTTTTTGTTCTCATTTTTCTCTTTCCTTTCTGATATTCTGGTACCTCAATTGGAGCCTTATAAAGGTGTTAAGGGGCTAGGTTTTATACATGCAGCCTTAGTGCTCTTTTTTTTCTCTCTTTTTTACATAAAATGCATTTCTCGTGGTTTCCTGAAAAAAGAAAAAGGCTTTAGAGAATTTATGTTTAGATTCTTAGGACCGTCAAAACTGATTGATGGTTGGGAATGAAATTTTTTAAATTTATGAATTCCATTTGTAGAGGTTTTGCTTTAGTTAGTTTCAGGCATTACATTAGATTTTCTTCCAACTGGCCCCTTATTCACTATTTTTGCTATTATGTTCTTAGCTATATTGTCTCTATGTTAACCCTTTTATTCTAAATTATTGTAAATTTTCAGGTATACTCATCCAGTCTTGTAGATGTGGAGAGGGATTATTTATCAATAGATAAGCGGTATCCCAGACTATATATTTCTCCAGATTTCTCCAAGGTTCGTAATCTTATGAGATTACCTGTGAACATACAATTGTAGAGTGAAATCATTTTTGTTTTTCTTGTTGACCTTTCTGTTTTCTTTTACTTTCAGGTTGTTGTGAACTGGCCAAGGAGGGACCTTAAACTTTCCATGCACACTCCCGTCAGGTACATAATTCTTTGTCCTGCTCTATGCATATACTTTTATCTCCTATTTTCAGAAGACTGCTTTGCTTTCTTTATTCCTTTGAAGTCTCCAAAGCAGACTTTTTTAACTGGTTTATCTCATCCCAAATGATTTGCTTCTTGAGTTTTCTTTTGTTGGAAGCCAAAAGAGTATCCTTTTTTTGGGGGGGGGAGGGGGAGTATTCAAGGAAGGGATATTAAGAGTTCTCATTTTTTATTGGAACAGTTTTGAGCATGAGTTTGTTGAAGAGGACACTGCACTGGAGAAAAACGAATTGTCGTCCAATCTGCTGACTAATGCTATTAAATTGGAAAGGGGAAGCACCATCTGGAATGCAAAGGTTGGCGTTAAAAAGTTGGTTTACAATGCTCTCACATTTTACTTCTATTAGGGGAAAAAAAGCTCCCACAGTCACATTTTAGTAATAGTACTGAATAAACAGTCCATCATGTATCTTATAGGCCCCAATGCTTGGGCTTCAGTCATTTTAAATGCTTCTAGAGATTGAATCAGTAAAGGGCTCGCATGTAGCCTGTAGGCATCACTGTAGTTTAATAGTTCCAACCCATGGGGTACAGTACAAATTGGATGCAGTAACATACTGAAAGTTTATTGGGTCATATTACAATTGGTTAACACTTCTAGCACCTGCACCTGAGCATCCCAAGCTAAAAGAGCTCTAGAGTATCCCTGCAGTCACGACTGCCTCAATATCTTTAACCTGGTCAAAAGATTCAGCATTCGACTCATCAGTGATCTTAGTGGTATTACATATGACGAGAAAATTATACTGTACTTTGAGTTCCCTCCTCAAAGTCAATGTGCCTTTTCTATATACCCCAGCCTAATTTATTTTCACAAACCCATCCTGGAGTCACCACCTTACATTATCCTTCTCAAAAACTCCTCTCAGTAGAGTTTCACCAATGCTAAGATAGACACCCCCCCAACACCCAAAAAAACAATTATATAGTATATATATAAAAAGAAAAAATGTGTGCGAACACACACACAGCCACCACATCTGCTGCAAGGTTGTTTATGCCTTTGTTCTTGGATGCCCTCCCATTCTACAAAATATTTGATTCATCTCATTTAAGAACTTTTGCTTTTATTATATCACTGTTTGATACTGTCTTTGATGCATGAGTCTGTACTTGTTATGAAAGAAAGTAAACTGAAGAATGGTGTAGTCAAGCCTGTGCTTTCATGGGGTCTTCTTTTGTCAGATGATATTTCCGTATTAATGATATTCTCTTCTACGCAGCTGCATATCACTTGAGATTGGGGTAATATGAATAACCTATGTAGCTTGGACACTGACTCGAGCACATGGCATGGCATCGACACAATTATATATCAAATGCAAAAATTTAAACTATTGCAAGTGAAAATGCGTTTGTTCTGTGTTGTGTCCAAAGGATTTGTCCATTTTTAGAGGTGTCCATGTAACACAAGGAATAACTGTTTTCTTGGTTAAGATCTGCACCATGCTTTAGTTTTGCTCACAAAAATGCTCTATGAATCAAGATTTTAATTGTGATTGTGTATTGCTGGAGACATGTGGTAATAGCAGTCACTTCTTTGTTAAAATCTGCAATATGCTCTGCTTTCGTGAATATTAATGCATTATATGTTTGGTTCAGATGATTTTAATGAGCGGACTTAGCAGAAATGCTATGGAGGAGTTGTCTTCGGAAAAAGCTCATGATGATAGGATCCCTCACATCTGTAATATTCTTAGATTTGCCCTTCTCAGGAAGAATAATTCATTCACAGCAATCGGAGGTCGTTTGGAGTCCATTGATGGCGGAGATCCGTCAGTTGATGAGTCAGCTTTGGTTCAAACAGTTCTTAGGTTTGAACTGCTTGTTATATCATCTGGATTATTAAGAAGCAGCACTCCTGTTATCTAACTGAAGTGTGATTTTGTCATTGTAGATATGCAAGAGATACTCATGTAGACTTGCAAAATTGCAAGCACTGGAATCCATTTCTTGAGGTATTTTATCTCTTCTTCATCAGCACTAAGCTGTGCATTTTTGTTTTCTTCAACATTTTGTACCAGCTAGAGATCACCAATTTCCCTTGACTATGTCTCATGCGCTCATTTGTTGCCCTTGCCATTGGTTTCCCCCGAGGGATTTTCGTCATTTTAGTCATCTGGCAGTTTAATATATCGGAATGACTTTCACTTTACTGCTAATTTTTTGGAAATATGGGAACAAATGATGAGTTTAAGAGATCTCAATTTATTGGAATCCTATTTTCAAATCCTTGGATTAATTTACTTTTCCTGATCAGAAAAGACATTTTTCCTTTAGCTTGACAAATAGAGGACGGAATGCGGGAGATTGCAAACCTTGGACTGTAACATTTATCGAAGGATGAGAGGAAATTCAGTTATACGTAGCCAAAGGCTACATTTATTATTTTATTTTGGTTATTTAGGATGGTAATGCCCTTTTTATTGCTCTGACTTCTCCATCTGTATTGCAGTTGATACCACTTTGACGTCACTATGTTCATATTATAATAACTACGTACCAACTTTGACTCTGTAATCACACACATCAACACCATATCATCATTTTTCAGAGTTCTCTAACTATTTCTGCTTGGAGCTTATCCCTATGTGCATGATTCCATGCAGATACACTATGACAGAGTTGGCAAGGATGGACTCTTCAGCCATAAAGAGGTCACTGTACTTTTTGTTCCGGATTTGTCAGAATGTCTTCCCTCGTTTGAAAAGTGGAGAGATCAATGGCTTGCTTTCAAGAAGGCCATTTCTGACAGGGAGCACCAGCTTTTCCTGAAAAGAGAGGTGCTCTTTGTTTGTTTTATTTCACTTCTACTTCTACATATTAATTAGACCCGGAACTTGTGGTGTTGTGTGTGCTTTTTATCATTGCATGCTCTCATATATTACACTGAAAATTGTCAGAAATTGTATCATTCACTTACAGTTTTTTCCCCACATTTTTTTTTTCAGAAAGCTGTACAGAGCAAGGAAGAAGTGAAAGGTGTTTTTCAAACTTTATATTTTCCTCTTCTTCTTTGATTTGTAAACTATATAGGATATTGATTCTAGTTGAGGATTGAGCTAGCATTGACGATGTTGCTCTGCTGTTCCAGATAAAGAAACTGATCCTCTCAAAGACAAGGAAAAGGAAGGCAAGTTGGAAAGGATGAAAGAGTCTGAATCCTCAGGACAAGCGTTAGATGCTAGTAAAAGGGGTAAGATTAGTAATGATTCCAAAAGGACTGCAGTTGAAAAAGAGGGGCATGGGAATGATCAAAAGGAGGGGCCTGAAACAGGTCACAAGGTTAATTTGGTGGCAAAAAAGGATGAAGGAGAAACTGTAAGCACTCAGGCAACCAGCTCCAAGCCTGTGAAGAAGAAAATTATTAAAAAAGTTGTTAAACAGAAGGCCGCAGATAAAAAATCTGCATCAGAGGACTCAACTGACAAACAAAATGACAAGGTGGATGAGAAGGATGCTGAAAATGACAAGGCAAACTCTGAAGTTCCAGGCCAACAGGATGAGAAGATGGTGGATGCTTCCACCATCAAAACCTTTGTTCGAAAAACAGTTATAAAAAGGTTTCCTGTGACAAAAATGCAACAGAAAAATGAAGACGCGTTGGAATCTGCTGTGAAAACTGAGGGGGCATCCTCTAATGAGGATCCGGTCAGTAAATCAGATTCTGGAGGTGTGCCTGCGGCACCAAATTCAGGTGTCAAAACAACCATAAAGAAGAAAGTTATAAAGCGGGTTGCCGTAAAAAAGGTTAATGGTGTGAAGGTAAAGGATGGGGAAAGTGAGAGCAAGACTGATGCTGCTAAGGATGAGAATAATTTGGTTGAGGGAGGAAATGAAATAGAAAGTAAGGGAAAGCAAAATGTTGAAACAGATTACCAGGTCAGCTATGTGAATAATTCAGGAAAAAAGGCAACTCCGAAAGCAAAGTCAAACACAGCAACCACAGATTTGAAAGATGTTTCCACAGAAGCTAAGAGACAGGAAGTTAAAAAGGAAGAGTCAAGTAGCAATGAGAAAAGTGGATCTGGGGTAAAACCAGATGATGCAAATAAACAGAAGTCGTCTGTTGATAACGGCAAGAGGGAAAGGGCAAAAGGCGAGAAGGAAATCAAAGAGGAGCCTGGAAGCAAATCAAATAAAGACCACCTTAAAGAAAAGAATAAGCATGAAGAGCCTCCCCATCACCCAGGATTTGTGATGAAAACAAAATCAAGAAAGGATAGTAAAGTAGGTTTACTTGACCGAAAACTTAACATTTGAGAATTCTGTTATAATTTACTCTGCGTTTGCTTGCAATCTAATCATGATCTTTCCTGTACAGCTTCGTTCATTGTCACTCTCACTAGATTCCCTCTTGGATTATACCGATAAGGATATAGAAGAATCAAATTTTGAGGTTTGTTCACCTAGTTTCTCCTGTCTGGTGCATTACCTTTTGTTAGCAATACCTTGTCAGATATCGCCCTTATTCCTTTGGAAGACTGCAGTATGAATTCTCACTTTTACTTAACCATGGTGATGTCTGTTGCATGGACTCTCATTTTGCTGCAGCTCTCGTTATTTGCTGAATCGTTCTATGAAATGCTTCAGTATCAAATGGGTTGTCGCATTTTCTCATTTTTAGAGGTCAGTAGAATGCCATTGATTTGGAAATGCAAGCATAACATGTGATTCTTGTTTATTCATTTATTTAGCTTTTTGCATTTTCTATGTTTAGAAACTACGCATAAAATTTGTGACAAAAAGGAATCAGCGTAAAAGACAGAGGGAAGAAACCAAGAAGGAAAGTGTCAATAATTCAGAGACAAAGCGCTTGAAGGGTGACGAGCCTTCTGCTGAGGTCAAGTCAAAAACTGAAATGGCGGATGCTACTGACACAGTGATTGATAAGTCCACAGAACCCAAGGTGGGGGAGACTGCTTTGGAAAAAACCGATAATGCTGAGAATTGTAAGTTAGATGATGAAACATATGAAGAGGACCCAGAAGAAGATCCAGAGGAGGATGATGAAATGCAGGACTCTGGCCCAGATCAAGATTCTCCTAGTGAGGTATTGATGGTCTTGCAGCTCTTCATTTTCTCAACTACATCTTGTTCTTCTGTATCTTTTAGTTGGTTTTATTATTGTACATTGGGGAAAATAGTTAGCAGAATACTGCCTTTTGGTAAGGTGGTTTATTGTTTAGAACTTACTGAACAACTGGCACTTCTCCCCCTGTCGCATATATGCTGCAACTGTTTGGTTCTCTATTAGTTACCCCTGTACGGTGGCTTCTGAACATTTGTACTAACTTTGTGTTATTTTGCTGGTGTTATATTTCTTATTAAATCATTTATTAAGACAAGTTTGTACAGACAATTGTTAGCCATTTAACCTGCTCGTGTTTGTGCAAGTCGTGTATGGTACTCTTGCTCAAGTAGTGTGGCAAGTGGGTTCCGCTGTTTATGGTCCTGATTTTTGTCTGGATTTCATATGCAGAATAAGGACACAAGTATGGCGGATAAGGATGCAGAGCCATCAAAAATTGAAGGAACTGAAAAGAATGGTGTAGAGGATTCTGTCCAGGAGAAGGATGGCATGCAATCTGTGCAGACGAAGCCCGGCTCAGATGCACAAATGCTAACAGAGGAAGAAGCAAAGCAAGAGACAGAGAAGAAAGAAACTACAGATACCAAGAAGGCTACTGTTGATAAAGAATTACTGCAGGCATGGAATTTGTGACTACTTGGGCATCTGCCTTTTTCCTTTCTTTCGGTGAATTTCCTCATTTCCTAGCAGAAACTGATCACTTCTCTTCCCAATATTGTTCAGGCTTTCAGGTTTTTCGATCGGAACCGAGTGGGTTTCATCAAGGTGATTCTTCAAGTACCATGTTTCTTGTAAATGTCTAGTTAATTGTGGCCACAGTGATTTTGAAAATACATCCTTGTTGTTTCTGCAGGTTGAGGACATGAGACTCATAATCCACAGCCTGGGGAAGTTTCTTTCACACAGGGATGTTAAGGTTGGTATATAGATATCCTTGAAAAATACATCATTCCCTCTTTTATGCTTTAACTTGTCCCTGTTTCTGCATATTAATCCCTTTCCCATGCTTGGCTCCATTTCTAATTAATTTCCGCTTATCAGGAACTGGTACAAAGTGCATTGCTGGAGAGCAACACTGGAAGAGATGATCGCATTCTTTACAATAAGTTGGTGAGAATGTCCATTTATTAGAACTCTTGGTCGCTACTGCCATGTTCCTTGCAACCAAGGGATGCTTTTTTTTTTTAAGAAAAAAATATTCTCCTTAAGAGGGCATAGAGATAAACCCCCCCCCCCCCCTCGGGGGAACATGATTTTCAATAAATGCCTTTTTTTTTGGGTTCAATATTTGGTGTTGGATCTGAATGAAAACATGATTGAAATCAGGTATGGTTTATCTTTTTATAGCTTGTGCCTGATTTGGTGGACAGAGTGCAAATGGCTGAGGTGGCACTTTTATGTTGTGTCTGCTGTGGCACTCATCCATGAATCTATTTTTGATTCTACTCTTCTCCATTGTGGTGGGTATTCTTGAAGGAAATGTTGAAGTGTGCCTCCCCGTCTCCTAACAATAAATTCTCCTCATGAACTATAAATCCCGATTTAGGTCTTGCTTGGTTCCACTAGAATGATTTACGTTTTTCCCCCTTCTTGCTTGTTTTGATATTTTTCTCACTAAATCTAAATGAGATTTGGAATCTTGAGTATGTGATTTGAAACCTTTACGTGTCTTCCCGGACGTCTAAAAGGCTCCAAAAAAAAAAAAAATGATTTAAGGGTTGTTCCACAATGTCTTCAGAGCCTCCCCTTAATGATTTGAATTTGTAAATATTTCGTGTGCATTCATTAAGGTCTTCAACCAGGGGCCACTTGAGATGCGATATTACTCTTCTTTTTGGTACAGGGTGCTCATACTTCACAAGCGCTTTCAATTTTCTGACAATTAATTTTAGTTTGTCATAAAATAATCATACTGTCAACAAAATGTTGATTCTAGGGTTATTCAAACAATCCCCAATTTACAGTACTATGATGCATGAGGAAGGGATTGTTAATGTCTTTTTTATTGAAAAAGTGTTGAATTAAATGTAATGAAGAACATACAAAAGTTTAAAAATTAAAAATTTTGGGAGGTCAGTGCATGAACTGGTAAAGGATCTTCAACGGCTCTAAATTGTAATTCTTATAAACTCATGATGTATGAGTTATAAAAAAATAAAAATAAAAATAAAACACAAAATGAGAGAAATATCAATAGTCTAATTTAAAAAAAAAAATTAAAATTACAATGTTAATATCTTGCGGGTAAATATCATAGTATTTTACTATATAAAAGTGTTTAATAATTTCATGAAACAAATAAAACAATCTCATATATTGCAACGTTATTTTTTTAATTCCAGAATAATAAACATTCACATAAACCCCTTCCCCCGTACAAAAACAAAAATAAAAATAAAAACAAAAAAAAAATGAAGAAGCCGGGCGTGTGTACGAGCGCGTGATATATTCCAAGAAGAAACGGAAGAGAAGTCGAAGGTTGTCTCGTTTGGGAATCGCAGAGGTTGCTCTCTCCGAGCCACCCAGCGACCCTTATCCCTCTCTCCATATATATGTATTGTATGCTTTTCCTGTTCTTCGTATAATGTACCTCTGACTGCTTAATCTTTAAGAAAATCTAGAAAGAGAGAGAGATGGGAGGAGGAACAGAAGCCTTTACAGATTTAGGAAAACACTGCCAATTCCCAGAATGCAATCAGCTCGATTTTCTCCTTTTTACTCGCGCTGGTCATCCACAGGTATTTTGTTTAGATCATAGATCTTACGAGTCTCACCTGTGTGCAAACTCCGGCGACAACAGCCAAAAACGTGTCAAATTTATGGGGTTTTATGAACCTGTTCTGATGTTTCTTCTGCTTCAAAAGTTTATACAAGACTTTCTGTTTTCTGTATAAATGTACATTACCCAGATTCAATTCTAGTGACCCAAAAAAGAATGTAGGGCAGAAAGATCGCATAAAAAATATATGTAGTTATAAAAGGTAAGGAAGATATGACAAGTGATAAAATCAATTACATTCATAGGCCTTTGGCTATTTAACTTGTTCATGTTTGTCTACAGATTATGGTTATACAATTTAACTATGGGAGCAGATACATAATCTATTAGATGGAGTTATCTCCCATCATGAGATTGGCTTCTAAAAATGCACCATAACCCGTTTCTTTATTACATTAATTGAAGAGCTCTCTATGGATGTTGGAAGTTGGCTAGGGAGAAGGCCGTTTTGAGCGGGACAAAAGAGCAAGAAGAATCTTCTTCCTTGGCCCCTGCAAGAGAAACCGTTGAACTAATGATTATTTCACAGCATTTAAACCAGTATGGGTGGATTGATGGATTCAGTCAAACAGACATACTAATGCTAATAGTCATGATATGATGATCAAAGCGAGCCACAGAAACACTTTTAGTTGTAGAAGTAATGCAGTCACATAACGATTACCTCAGGGAAGATGCATTAGCCCTCACCGAAAGACCAGTGCTATAGTGTTGTTGGCCAGATTTAACAACTCTAGACCCTAAATAATCACTCAAAGGAGATCACTTCTAGCACACCTTAATCACATGCAATTCACTTTCTCATAAAATTGTCAGCAACTGAATTTATAGGTTTGACATCCCAGGCTAGTTCTTAGGAGTGGAATGAGGGGCAATTGAGGAGGGCTGAGACTCTTTTTCCCTGCAAAAGTCTTCTCACAACCCAAAGATTGGAAGCCTAAATCCCTAAGATAACACACTGACAAATTTAATAAGCTAACCTTCATAAAGTTGCACCAGAATCTGATTAAAACAAACAAAACAATGCTTTTAACAAAACCTAGTAATTACGCTTAATTTGTCTCTCAAATGACTGACCCCAAATATTGGGATTAAGACTCGGTTTGTTGTTGTTTTGTTGTTTTGTTGTTGTTTAGTAATTACACTCAATCCACCACTCTGAGCTCACAGCTACAAACTTTTCTGCATCTCTAATTTTAGTACAAAGAAAAACTAGATGCAATTGCACAAGGCTAATTTGATTGGGTTGCAAAGGTGCACATTGCCCCCTGCCCCCGCAAAAAAAAAAAAAGGAACAATAGATTCAGCTAGAAAGGAAAATGTGGCATGAGGACCCACTGTGGAGCACGGCTTCATGAGCATTTTCCTAATGTTGGGAGAGAATTGTATAGGCCTAGTGAAGGGGTGGATTATCAAACACCACAAGTGCATAACCAAAACACGGTTGCAATTAATCAGTAGACAGACCATAGGAGCAATTAAATTCAACTCCTTGAGATAAATGTTTTCAAAGTCAGATGAGACCAAGTCATAAAGAGTTTATAAAGAGAGACAGCTAACGTACCATTGGAATTCCCAACTCTTTCAGATCTTGATCCCCCATCTGCCTCAATGCAGCCATGTCAATCTGCAGTTTAGTGAGAGAAACCCAAAATTAAATCCAAAGGAGTTCCGGATTCTTCACTAAGACAGAAGGAGCTTATGCTACTCATCGCTTGAGGCATGAGTACAGGAATTCAGGTCAGGCATACAACAATTGAAACATGTAAGATATGAAAGGAAAAAACTTGCAAAAACAGGAGTAAGAAAGGATAGTGTTATGAGCAATTGCCCAACTAGGTCCTCTAGGGATAAATGCCAGAAAAATCACACCAACCACCAACTCCTGGCCACACTTCTTAATTATTACCAAATTCAGTTTCTGCCCAAAATAACTTCAGTATTCACATGGAGCATGCAAGAGACTACTCAGCTTTACACAATAATAAATTTCTGCAAAATAACAATATACATGCAAGAACAAACATACAGAAATCATATCAAATGTTTACTGTTCGGACAAATAAATAAGGATCAGGAATCTTACTTCCTCTGCCTGAAAAAGAATGGCATATTTTCCTAGCCCGAGCGAATGCAATAAGCCAGCAACAGTGAGAGGTTCCTCACCCTGCCAAAAGTCCATAAAAGAACAGTAACACATTGCCAATATTAGGACAGTATACCACTGCATTCATGAACAATAATAGTAATAATAACATAATTAATAATAGGAACTACTTATTCTGGAAAAAAAAATTACATCACAGTCAATCATTAGAATCTCTCTATGGAGTCCTTCAATAAGAGCAGCGGTAAAACATATTAATTAGGGTGAATTATTGGCAAATTATACATTTAGCCTGAATCATCCTGGTTCAGTGGCCCTCTGTTGTTGTACATATAATGATGACCAAACATGCCAAACAAATTTATTATCAACAAATACATCAGATGGCCACAATGGTAGGCAAAATTTTGTGACTGATAACAAATATGTGCAAACATTCTTATCATCATCATTGAGTTCTACATTCCTCTAACTCAGATTGCAACAAACAAATTCACAAAAGATCAATCATATCCAGGATAATATTTTTTAAGTTTTACTAGTGACAAAATGTAAGCGTGACTTTTTTATTGGCAAAGGCCATTATACACCATATTCTCAGCCTAAAGTCTTTCTCAGTTTTGATACACAAGAAACAAATCTTTATCGTAAGGGGATATTTCTCCATGGGATTAGTTTATTAGATTGTTCACTTAAACCATGACACTATTTTTAATCTAAACACTGAATGTTTATATTGTACACTGAGACTACCATAGAAAAATGATCGCTATTGCTAAACTTGCCAAGAATAGCTGAAAGCAAATTGCTTACCATATATGAATTTTTCTGCACCATGCCACTTGTAGGGATTCTCATCGTAGCCTTTGCAGCTTCAAGGCTAGGTTTCACCCTAGCAGCCGTAGGATCTGGCCGTCTATGATGTGCAACATCATCACTGAATATTTGCCCAGATCTTGAAACCTCAATTGGTCTACTCAATGGCAGTTGCTGCATCTCATTCACTCTCCTCGGCGGTGAAAAATCCCTATATGTTCTTAAAATTCTATCAGGGGATCTTCTCATTAACCCATCTATGGTCCGAGAAGAGTGAGATTTCCTTAACGCCTCCATATATAGCAAATCATCTGCACTCTTTGTAAAAGGGATTCTCCTCACAACCCTCCCTCTTTGTTCTGAAACGCCATGAGCCACACCGGCACTCACTGGAGTCCGAATAGTTCTCGACTGCATAACACTTGTCCCCGCTCTGCCACGCTCTTCAGCATCCCGCTGTTTCTGATTAACTAGGTTTTTCCGCATCAGTTTGAGACGAAGGTCATTTTCACCAACCTGAATATCTTTACTTCACAGGTAACAATGTTAATAAAAGGAAACCCATTCAAAACATCGCTCAAAAAAAGTATACAACAATGATTGGAATGGTCGCAATCCAAATTAATGTTACCTAAGCCCCCATTATCAGCATTGCCTCGCTGCCTGGAAAATGGTAGCAGCACATAAATATGATAAAATTCTACAAATTTGTACCATGACAGCATTTGATTCTTGAGTGTTGCTACATGGATCGAAAGATACCATGACCAAATGGCCTGAAATGCCTATGTAAAAAAGAGGTTTCACTCGTTTTTGTGATTTCTATCATCATTAATGTTATCGGTCCAGGTTGCATCTTCCTCAATCCGTATTTAGCAGGGAAGAGGGACTCGAGATGGGCATGACAAGTTATAAAAATTTTTACACCATTACGAGTTACAGAGTGTTGTACCATATTGTGACTGGGATGGACTAGGACACCAGACAATCATTTTATAGAATTGTGGTTGCAAACATGACAAGCTAAACAAATTCACTAAACCCGATTTAAAACAAAGGATTCTAATTACTAATTCGCAATATGAACAAGATACTAATTAGGGCACATCAATTAAGAACATAAAACCCTAAACTGACAAGTTCGAAAGATAAGAAAAGAAAACGGACCGTTTGATTCTAAGTTCGTCCACATTGTTGCCCAATCTCTCTCTTATAGATCGTTTGCTCCCAGATAACTGCCAATGATCAGTACGAGCACTATCTGAAATTGCTCTGTTCTTCCTCACCACCTAAAATATAGATAGAGAGAGAGAGAGAGTAAAGACAGCTCATGTCTATCCAAAGCAGAAACCTAAAAATTAAAACCAATTTCAACTGACGAACACATAAAAAAAGAGTGATTGATTACCTGACCAGCTCGGCCCAAGGTGATTGTGACCTCAGGCCCCGCCATTTCTCTCAACAAATGTTAAATGGGAATATCTCATAAGCTTTTGATTTTGAGAAGAGAGAGAGAGAGAGAGAGAGAGAGCACGATCATATGAGTAAATTGAACGGGGAAGCCACCACCGAAGTCTGGAAAATATACAAAGCAGAAACCCTAATCGAAGTTACGGAGAAAGACGACCGGAGAGAGAGAGAGAGAAAGAGAGAGAGGGAGGGAGTGAGAGGCGAGAATTGGAAATGTCATTTTTTCTTTTTTCGTTTTCTTTTCTATGAAATTTATTTAATCATTTAAAAGTAACTTTCAAAAAATTAAAATACTTAAATTCACTTATTAAATAAAAATTTACTCTAAATCAAAAATTAACAGTAGGTGGCCAAGTTAAAAATACTCAACTATTTTTAAAAAAATCAATTCTAATATAAAAATAATCAAGAAGATGATAATTTAAATTTATTTTATAAAATGAATTGAGTTCTATTTACTAAATCTTACTTGCTCATGAAAAATATTTAATTTAATTAATAAATTTTGCATACAAAATAAGATAAAATAGATAAGATTTAAACAATTTTAGGTAGGCAGCTGATTAGTGTGTACGAAGGATGTGAATTTGAGATGAAGAATTGTGAGGAAAATAAACAGTGCAATTTTATTCAAAAAACTTTGATATAAAATCATCGTGTCGGTTCAGTTCGGTTCAGTGGTGTGATATTAAACTCTTTTAATAAAATTTTTAAATTTGAATTTTAAAAATAAAAAAATAAATGTTAAAAAAATATTATTCAAAATTAGACTTTACGGTATTTAACTGAATTAATATGATAACTCAACTAGATATGTCAATATTATTACTCATGTTAGGCTTAGGGTTAAAATTAAAATGGTAAGACTTGTATGTTTAAAGAATAATACACCTACGAGCACAAAACATCAAATCATAGTGCAAAATACAACTAAAATTTCTTACCTAAGTCCCTCATTTTATTCTATATACCCAAATCAGGGTTGGGACAACTTGCTAATTAATCAATCATGATCCGGAAGAAATTGGAGCCATGTACGGAAATGGCTTTATTTTTTAAAAAAATTAAAATAATACAATTAAAAAAATATTTTCAAATCGAACACCTACACGTCGAGTATTGAAAACTTGACATATACTATGCATGTCGAGTTTTCAAAACTAAATATGAGAGTGAATATGAACAATATATATTGAGTCATAAAAACTCGATATATACTATTCATTAAATAGTGCATGTCGACTCTTCAAAACTCGATATGTGGATGTTAAGTTTGAATTTTTTTTTAAATTGTATTGTTTTAAATTTTTTTTTCTTTAAGTTATTTTTGTATATATCACGAAAAAATTGATTTACAAAATGATACAAAAAGATAAATATCCAAACTGGAACTTTGAATTCAAATGGTAAACTAAGTTGTCAATTTAAGAACAAATAGAATGTTTACCATCGGAAGAAAACAACCATCAAGCTCAAATTGAATATCGACCTCATAGCCTGAGCCAGCACCAGCACCAGCAGTGCGGAGCAACCGAGTCTAAATTCAGTCTTCTTGAGGCTTGAGAAATTGATAATAAAAATAACCTCCATAATATGTGGAATTCAGAGTTCGCCAAGGCAGGTTAGCCAACTCAATCTGAGAAAGGGCCAACCGAAACTTACCTTATGGACTATATAAAATCTTTTATTGAGGCAGGTTGGTCTTCGTTTTCTTCTCTCTCTCTCTCTCTCTGATGTTACTGAGAGTCATATGACCTCTCGATTTCACTTCAAATCTTGTTTTCCCTCGATTTCTTGTATTAGAAATCTCCAATTAAGTCAAATCTTATGGTATCTTCTAGGTTTATGGAATTTTTTTTGGGGGGGGGGGGGAGGGGGGAATATGTGTGATAGGAGGGAAAAAAGAGGATATCTTCCTCCCCTAATTTTTTACATCATTTCTAATTTCCTTTCAAAATTTAAAGTGATGTAACATTATCCCCAAAGTAGGGTAAATGTTACCCTAATTGGGAATAGAGTAAATGGAAGAGAAAAAAACGAAATATATATATATATATATATATAAGATAGAAAAAGTAATATTCTTTGCTCTTTAATGGAGGGCTCTTCTTTTATTCTTAGTCCTGTAAGAATTATTATTAAAAATTTTATCAAAACAGAGAATTTCTCCTAATTTAACTACACAATAAAATAATAATTTTTTATGAAAAAAAATTAGGAGAATAAATTTTATTTTTCTAATAAATTTTCTAGTACAGCAGACACACCAGGTAGTTGATGAGAAGCCCGTCATGACAACATGATGACAGGAAAACAAAAGGAATCAAACTTTTTGGATTGAGTGATCGGATATTTTACCCCTTAATCAAAAGTCTCGAATTTAAATCTTAAAAATGACAAAAAAAGATTTGAGAGAAACAACCCTTAAAATGAGTTTTACAGTACTTGAACTAGATTAGTAGGATAAAACTCAAATATCGGTGGTGAAAAAAAAAAAAAAAAAAAAACAAAACAAAACAAAAGAAACTTCCCTGAACATTAAAACTAGACCATAATACGTGCCAACACAAAAATTTCACCATCATGTCACAATTATTTAACGTTGTATAACATAAAATGAACAAATATAGTGAGAAAAAGTAGAAAAAAGTGAAGAAATGGGGACCGGCTGCGAGCTATCTCAGTTGGCAATTTACACACGAGGGACTTAAAATTAGGATAGAGTGGTAATTTTTCAAGGCAAACCCACATCTTTCAATTCATAGGACTTTTGAAAAGTACAGTACAGTACAGTACGATTTTCTCTCCAATGTGTAAAACCATATAATATGGCATTAAAAATCTCGAGAGTTACATGGAACATAAGGATCAAAAAGTGAACGATTTGTAGGACATAGGCAGAGATATGGAGAAGCTCTTCGACGTGCACCATGCGGAAACACCATAGTAGCTAACTCCATGTCTAATTTTGTTGAACCCAACTAGTAATACATTGGGGGAGTGAGGGAAGGCGGCAAAGTGAAAGGATGTGGAAGATGACATGAACAAATAAGAGCGGGTCATGATTAGGAAAAATATACATACAAACATATGGATTGTCTACACAACGTAGTTTCGATACACTGGAGCATCACATGTTTGCCGTTGATTCTCTGATTTCATCCAAGGAAATTGTCTGCATCACCAAAAACCATTTTTTATTGCATCCATAATTAGCGAAAAAATAGTAGCACTTACTGATATCTCTTAAGTGGAAAGACCATAAGAGCAAAATCTGAGGTTTCCTGATCAATATTACTAATAAGTTTCTAATTTCTGTAGTGCAAAAACTTGGCCTGCAATTTTTCATACAGAAGTCCAATTCGCAATACTAAACAATTACAAGATGCCATCAATATTCAACACTCCTTTTACTATTTCCCATTAAAGTCCTGGATAGCATCCTACCATAGCATATAAAGTGGTTCTCCTACACTACTTGTAAACTTAGAGCTCAATCATCCTACCTGGTCCTTCCCAGAAAAATCATTTTCAGGTGTGAGGAAAAGCATGCAGTGGCACTCCTTCCTGCCAATATAGCAGTATTAGAACATAAACTAAATGGGTAGGTAGCAAACTAGGTTACCATAGAGAACAAAGATGCAAACTATAAAACAAGAGACTGGTCCAAAAATTTGCATTTCTCAAGTTGCATTCAAGCCCACCTACTTGTCGCTCCGTAAAATTATAAATGACTTGCTAAGTTAAAAGACATTGTTTCTTCCTAATGACGTAACTAGTATGCACAGCATAAACTTCAGCTACTTACATATCATTCTTCATTCAGAGGAAGCTAATTTGAGCTGTTCAGCAAGTGGATAGTATTTATCATTCGCACAGTATACTGGCAGGAGAATGTTAACTCTTTACTTTTTCAACAGCCACACAGTGATATTTGTATCCACATACCAAGAAGTTTTAAAGATAGATTAGACATATACTTCTACCTATTATTAGTGTAGCACCAACAGGGAGGTGTAGAGAGAAAGAGGACTAGAAGGAAGAGAAATAAATAGAAAGAGAACTAGAGAGAATGAGGGGGATAACAAGAGAATAAATAGAACATTTAACCAATGATCAGTATCTAAGCTTGTCTAACACACTAAACCTTATGCCGACTTATAAAAAATGAATCGCTCAAAAATATTATAACGAAACTCGTACCATACGTCAAACCAGTTCCCAATAATTATGAAACCCGGTACTCAAAGAAACCAAACCAACATATTTCTGTCATGTTTTTTGAAATTCTATGAAAAAAAGAGTTCACATCCAGCATACGTCGATAAGCCACTTCTCGCAAGAGGAGGCCAAGATTCAAAGAGGTCTTCTTTCGATCCCTGTTCATTTCTCTTGTTTGTTCTTTATTTTATTTTATTTTATTCTCAAATGTTACAAGTAAACCTAATTCATGGTATTAAACCATGATACTGAAATATGATCCATCCCAGTTTATACTCCAACATAACTGGCAGGATGCTGTTCTCCCTTACAAGTTACCGCCACTCACTGCATAACCACATGCTTCTTTCATGTCAAATTGTTCCTCAGTGCCCTTATGTTGGACCATAAAAATCATTCTCTGATTAACCAGTCCTGACTACCTCGAAAATGAATTTATCTCATGGTGCTATCACCCTGGATGAGTTCGTAACAAGCATCTGAAAAGCATTACTCCATTTCATCTATCTTTAAATTATTTCAATAATCCTCTGTATAATAATCATTAAATGGATGGGTCCATGGTGATTAAAAAAAAATGGATAACTTAATTGCTGATAAAATTGACCTGGACACTAATCAACCCAAGTGCATTATCCTCATTTCACTGATGGCTTTTCTCATCATCTTTTCCATTTTTTTTCTTATATGTACTTGGATAAAACTCAATCTTCGGGCATCATTTCATGTATTCTAGCATTTGCCAAGTTTCTGAGTATGAATTCTTCGTGCCTATCACCAAACAAACCAAATGCATATCCCCCACCAACAATATACCAAAGACGATCGCCCAGGTGCCTCAAAAAGCCTAAGGCGCTGGGCCTCAAGCAGGTGCAGCCTAGGCAAGTGCTTGATTGAGGCCCAACTTAAAAAAAAAAAAAAAAAAAATTGCTGTTATTTTACTTGATTGGCCCATTTGTTTTAGTTGGGTGGGGCTCTGTGTGGGGGATAATTGTGACAACACCCACAGTAGGGTAATCCCACAGTAAGGCAAGAGAGTAAAAAGAAAGGGGGGAAAAAGGATAGGAAGGAACGAAGAGGACTCAAAAGTCGAACCTAAAGAAGAGAGGGAGGAGAAGAATAAGACGAAAAGAGGGGAGAGGAAGAAGATTGCTGCTGCCGTTGTGTCCACCCAAACCCACAAAAAGGTAATTTCACTTCTTCTGCTTCTGCTGCTGCCAAGGAATTTTTTTCCCCCTCTTACCATCGACTTCTCTTCTTCTTTTCATAGGTGAATATGCTGCCAATTATTTTTTTTCCTCTTCTTCTTCTCCAACTTCACATTTTACTTTCTTCTCTTCCTCTTCTTGCGATCAACTCTTTTTTTTCTTATCTTCTTCTGCCTTCAGAATTGATTTTTTTTTTCTTGTTCTGCTCAAAATAGTCACAAGTCAATGTTCCACTCTCAGATTTTTTTCCTCTTCTTCTTTGTCTAAACTTCTTATTGCTAAAAGTTTGTTTTCTTTGTTCATAATTCAGCACAAATCTCTACGATTTCGACATTTACATTGTCTCCAGTAAAACCACATTGTCTGCGTCATTTTCATGTCGGAAATGATTTTCTAGCCGAAGATGAATTGGTGTTTGATAATGACACAATTAACTTGGGATGATGTGGCAACAGCAGCCGGAGTTGAAAAATCTAAAGAAGGGGGACTAAGTTCTCAATCTCATTCTAATTTTGGAGATGATGACTTGGATGTTTATTTTGATATGGAGATGGAGGATATATATGGACTTAAGTGAAGGAAGGCAAGGAATAGATGATGATTTTCTTGAAAATGAATGAGAAAAGATGGTGTGTTGTACTTCTTAATTTGCTTGGCTACTTGGTTTTTTGTTTTTGAGATTATCTTATTTTGTTTAAGGGTTAAAAAATGACTTTATATGTTTATCTATTTGTATTTAGTCGCTTGAATGTCATTTTTATTTAGAATGATCAAATCTAAATTATAAGTATACATATATATAATATTACACATATATAAATTTAAAATTTGGTCTAGCGCCTAGGCTAGTGCCTAACGCCTCGGGTGTTTTGACAGTCTTGGTGGTTTTTAGTGCCTAACGCCTCTGACAACACTGCGATATATAAACATGCACAAACACCCCTGAGTCATATTGGAGAAGAATTATTTACCTCTCCCGCATGGGAACACATGGGCAATTCCAAAATCCCTGCCCTACCTCTGCAGCTTTGTCATCATAATGCCTGCAGTAATTCAGTACATGATAGAATGCATATTTGGAGTTATATAGTGAAAGCCAGAATCATGGAAAAAATATTTACCTACAAGGGCACAAAGGTGCTCCCAATGAATCCTTATGATCTGCCAATCCCTAATTAAAACTCCAGCATAAGTTAGTAACAGATAAGTTATCAGACTGTGCTCATATGGCTACAGATTTAATTTCACTAACGAAGATTTATATTTCCAAAGTTGATAAGAATGACAATTGATAGTAATAGGTTCGAGTACAACAATGTTTAAATTTTAAAATTTTCCAAATTTCAATATCATACTCATAAATCCCCTTCTTTTCCAATCATTTGTTTGCACAAATATCATTCCTAATCTAAACACTATGCTTGAAAGATTGCTAAGGGCCAAACTTCTGAGAAAGATTGTTCTGAACATCCATAAAACCCATGCTTTAACAAAGCATAACAAGCATGTTACCTTAATAACAACAGCAGTAACTCCTTTATCAACACAAAAGTATGTCCCCGACTTGCGCGCATATTGCTCTGAGAACTTCCTCATTATCTCAACCGACTTGTCAGATGGTTCGACTGAAAGAATTAACAACAAACACTTTGCAGTTACCAAATAAAAGAGAAGAGACTCACAAATGATCCAAACTAGTCATCTTACCAAGGTAAATACAGGGGGAAAATGGAATCAAAACCAAAGGTGCAATCAATGCAAGGCCACAACTCAATTTCCTTACCTGGTCGTGGCATAATATCAAATTTTCATCATGACAAGCTGATAAACAGGAAGGCCGAAATTAATCGATTTTTTTTTTCTCACTAGCAAATAAGTCAACTAAAATTGCCCAAAATAATTATAATAAAGTAAGAAGAACCCAAATCTTATTCTCTAACAACCAGCAAAACATGCCCGTTCAGCAGTTAATTATTAGCCCTAAAACTCATTTTTCTAGGACTTTTAAGCGCTAAATTTTCAGTATAATTACACATTATACGGATCAATGCCCTAAATAAAATCCCAAATCAAACATTGCAGGCAAAACCAGTAAATTCAACAAATTACGCTCTTCAACATCAACAACACAATCCAAAAATTGTGGTTAAAGAACAAAAAGTCAATAATGGAGAGCGAGTGTTGAGGGAGAAATACCTTTGGCTCGGATGACATTTCGTTGACGAGAGCGAGAAGGTTGAGTGAGGAATGAGCAAATTCCGATACTGTAGGAGGTTGAAGACGAACAAGCTTGCGGATTCATTTTCGCTACTCTCCCTAATTTACAAAGGAACCGAACAAGCTTTCTTATTATAAGTTTGTGTTTATCAGAGGAGAGAGAGAGAGATAGAGAGAGAGAGATTTGTGTGTGTGTTGTTACGGGGTCTTCACTTGGCCGATTTTTATTGGACTTGGCGATCATTATAAAGCTCTGCGCGCCACTCGTTAAAAATTTAGCCGATAAAATATAACTCGGTCGACCACTATTCCGGTTCGCAACGTCCGGTTCAAACTGCAAATATTTTGGTTATGTTCGCATTGCTTTCCCTCTCCTGATCTGATAACCCAGGCTTAACAAAAACTTGATTTCCTAATAGTACATAAAATAAGTTTGGCTAACATACTGTTATATACCCTTCTTTTTTATTAATCTAAAAATTAAATTTATTAATCCAAAATTAACTATTGTAAAGGGCATTATTCATAAAAATAAGCTATTTTCAACACAAGGACTATGGGCCTCAATATCAAGCCAGCTCTAAGCTGGTTGAAACTTTGGATACCTTTGGATGTTGGGTTTATGGTAAGAGACTTCATTGGTTTTCTAGTGGCCTGCTTGATGAACGGCTTCGGCATATACGCGTAGCCGTTGCAAGTCTTGGATAGAGCATTCACTTCCAACTGTGGATGACCCTGTGTCCTAATTTGCAGAGTCATATCTTGATGATTTCAGGCAATAAATGCTGGAAAATCAAGTCTTGAGTCCAGCCAAAAACCCAGAAAAGGAAAGGTATGTCAGTGATCAAATATCTAGAAGGCGATCGACCCAAGAAAAAGGTTTCGTGAATACAGGAGAATCAAATGGCTGCAGCGTTTATACCAGACATCAGCCATTCAGACATCTAGGCGGAGAAGATGACGTGACCATTAGTTCTAGCCACCTCAGTAAGATGGGCAATTGAAAACAACGATTCTGGTTAGGCATAAGCATTAGTCACATGCTGTCCCTCAGCCAGAGTGACTAGCAGATGAATGACTCTACTCTTCCACTTGACATATGCGATATCAATTTTTTTTTTTTTTTTTACCGGGTAAAGCTAATATTATTGGCAAAACGGATGCCCCAACAATTATGCTTAAATACATTCAATTTTATACTACAATAAGCTATTCATTTCTCAACCAGCAAAGAAATGCCTTCCAGGAGACATTAATGTACAATATATAGCATCCATATGCAGGAAATAGATGGCTCCTCCTTGTTGCTCAAATTCTTCCAACAAAACTCG
This sequence comes from Dillenia suffruticosa, assembly GCA_033439265.1. Taxonomy (NCBI): domain Eukaryota; kingdom Viridiplantae; phylum Streptophyta; class Magnoliopsida; order Dilleniales; family Dilleniaceae; genus Dillenia; species Dillenia suffruticosa. The sequence goes on along the minus strand of JAVTVX010000029.1, from coordinate 2,949,028 downwards.
GTATCGCGTTGGCACTTAAAAAAAAAAAATCACCTCACTCAAATGCAAGGAAATGCAAATGCCAATGCGTACAGGATCTCACACAAAAATAATTTCCTGGCATTGCTCTTTCTTGTCTTGTGCACGGTGGAATGGCTTGTTTTAATCATCATACAACCATCTGGGTCCAACCATTGTCCTGATCTACAAAACAGTGCTAAATGCCCAATTTTTATCAATTCCATTGAAATCTCAACCTGCTCCGAACATGAATTATCTATTAATGTCCCACTTTGAAACAAAATACAAAAAAATTTAACTACAAAAAAATAGGATACCTACCACTTGGGAGAAGTTTAAATTTGATCTGTTACAGATGATGCCTTTCTTGGTCTTGCTGCAACCCACACTCAACCCTGATAGCTTCCATGAGCACAGGAGAGACTACCGGTGGTGCACTAGTTACCCTCTTCACTGTTGCTTTCCTGGAATTCCTTCTATAACTCTGAACATCAACATCATGGTCGTCTCCCAGGCCCCAACCCCTGTAGAGTATGACTTTACTGGGCTCCTGAGAGACTAACATTGCACCTGTTGCTTGCTGCAAAAGTCAATTATGGAAAAAAATAAATGAGACCTTGGCAGGTGTTCTGAGCAAATAGAAACACGTATCTTGCGTAGTTGCATATATACCTCCAACTTGAAAACAACCTCCTGCACCGAAGTCCCTTTGGCTCGGCCTTTGACATTTACTATGGCTAAAGGATACCTTTCAAAGTGTGCCTTGATTGCTTTTGCAACTCCAGAGACAACATTACTCCTCCCTAATAAGTCAGAGTAGAACAAAGAACTGAATCAGTTGATTCCATGGTTTGTCATTTACAAATAGCTTTCCATGGTTTATAATTTACAAATAGTTTCACCGTAGGCATGTAGATAATGAAAAAACCAGTCAAGTTCCTAATTCAGCATTTAGAAGGAGAAACAGATCTAAGGACAGATTCTCAACACTGTGAAATAATCAACAACTATGATAATGGGAAAATAAGGCTTCACTGTTCCAATAAGACAGACAGTAACAAGGAGATTACAAGACTAGAAAGCAATGAAAATTACCTACAGAAAGCAAAGGCTGTTTTTTCATTCTCAGTGCCTGCTTACGTAGAAGAAGTCTGTCCCTATTGGAAAGAGAGGTGACTTTGATAGGAAAATTTGACCTCTTTATGGCATCTCCTGGAACTGACAGCTTGAATTCATCCTTTGACAATTTCGCAAATGAATCCATTCTCCCATCTTCAGAAACACCATGCACCACATCCATGGTGGAGAAACAGCTCACCCTACCCTGTAATTGAGAAAAGTATAAACAGCATGTAGTAAACAGATAAATTGTAATGTTTTTGTTTCCATTAATTTTTTTGAATAAGGATGCATTGTAGTACTCTTTACCATGGGATTGTCCTGAGATAAGCTAGACTGAACATTCCCACCTTTACCATTAGTATCCATGAAAACATGGAACCGACTTTCTCCATCTATAGGTTCAGACAATGATCCTGGATCTGTCTTACTTCTATTACTTTTCTTATTTTCTAAAGAGAAATCTATCATATGATCCTCCTTAGTTGCTTTTAGAGCAGGTTTTGAAGGATCCAAGCCATCATCCGAATTCATGGAAGTCAAGTCCGCTTCAATAACCTTTAACAACATCAAAATAAAGCAAGTCAAATGTAAAGGAACCATCTGAGTGACAAAAGAAAATTACCAAATTCTAGGATCACATATAATTCATCATTTAATACATGTCATGGTATCAAAACATGATGTGCCAACTATAACACCAACATGTGCTTCTAATCTATCAACCAAACCATATGCAAGGTGTGGTATCAGGATAACAAACAAGAAAATATGGCACACAAAATCCATAATTGGCTAAATTTACATACATGTGTTATTAGCATAGAAATATGAAATAAATGTGCGTATGGTGTGGCCTTGTAGTTAAAGAACATGTTTGCTGGCCAATATGTACAGCAAAACAAATTCAATATACCTGACTGATAGTATTAGAAATGTGGTTGCATAAGATTTGATAGACATTGATCTCATGGCCATCATACTCTCATTTTTTACATCTAACCATCAAAAGGATTAAAGAAATCTTCTGCAGTAACTAGATTGACTGGTTCATGGGCAATCGGGACAGTAGTCCCAGATTTCTAAGTCCTCAACTGCCCCTGGGCTAAAGGACAACAAATAAAAACACATACATAAACGAACAAGACACTCAAAGTACACGCTTCTCACCTTAACATATCCAGGTGTTTCTTCGCTAGACAGAAAACCATTTTCAGTTTCAGCAAGTAGTCTACTAAATCGAGAAGGTTCCATGTTATCCATCTCCTTCTCTTTATCCTGGAATTATGCAGAACATCAAAATCAATAACAATATATCTTTTGTATCATAGGTTATGTACATATGTATGAAAAAAAGGCTGATAACCAATGGAGATATGAAAGATTACCGACTGAACTTGTAAATTATCAGATGCTGGAATACGCTTCTGCTCCTTATCTTTGACCTGGGTCAAGATAGAAACACAGGTCAAAGAAGAAACTTAACAATTAGCGTTACAACAGTTCATCACATGATCAACAAAGATTAGGTTAAAACATAACTCACCAGCTGACGTTTCAATCCACCTATGTGTTTAGTAAGCTCCAAAACATGAAGTTTCAAGGACTGCGTCAAGCAAACAAGTGATTCATAAATAGTAAGTTGAAGTCATTCATGAAAGTAGTAGGCAAAATCACAAAATAAACAACACAGTATTTTTTTTCATGACAACCATCCCCCTCACTCCCTCATAAACCAGACAAGGACTAAGGAGATGAAAAATAGTTACGCGTACAAAAGTATGTTGGGTGGCAAACATGCATAGAAAGCATGAATAAACATGTTACTGCATTTACCTCACGGCGTTGGGCTTCTAAAGAGCGTTTCATGGCTTGTCTTTTGTTTAAGAGAGTTGAGGGCCTTAAACAAACAGGACGTTTGTAATTCTTCCCACGATACATGATGATTGCATAACCCTTTCTAACTCTCTCAATTGACACTAATATTCCACCACTTTCTGCCTCCAGTATCCGTGCTACATTATGAACTTCAGTAAAGCTTCTCCCATTAGAGATTACCTTCACAAGTTCCCTATACTTCCAGTGCAGATGCATGTTTTCAATAGTTCCGGCAAACACACCACGTCTACCTACATGAAAAAAAAAATAAATAAATAAATTAGACATTAACATTCACAACCATCTAAGAATTCAGGTCCACCTGGTATAGGATGCCAATTGATTAGCATTAAAATATAATAGATGCAACTGAAAAATAAAAAATTTGTTTACTCCGAGGTAACCATCACAACTCACCAAGAAGCAGGAAAGGTTTCATCCGCAATCCAACCTTCCTCAGCATGTATCTTTCTTCTTCAGTGATGCCCTCTTTGTCCACTTCAGGTTCGTGTGGTATCTCTGCCATGTCTAGCTGTGCTAGAACCCTCTCTGCCTTTTCTTTCTTTTCTAGGGCCTGTTTATCAACATGTCTTTTTCAGTTTAGGCAAAGTGAAAAGCATGAGAGATCACAGTCTACAGCATCTTGACAAAAGCCTACCTTGGCCAGCTTGATGCTAGTTTTCTCAAAAGATGATTCAGTGGATCTTGGTCTCCTCGGGTCATTCTTTTTCTGGTCATTTGTCTCATTGAGTTCTTCCCCTGGAACCTGCTCCGTTGTCCCAAAGTTGGGCTCCTTATCGTCCATAGTAGTAACTGATGAACTATGTTCTGTCTTCCAATTCTCCCTCTGTACATCACATTTCCCCTGTGCTTCAGCGGCAGAAGAGGTGACAGATGATGGATCCTGCTCTGTCCTCTGGTTCTTTCCCAGCATTTCATAGTTCCTCTTCTCTTCTATGGCAGAAGAGACAGTAAATGAATGAGCCTGCTCTGTTGTCTCAAAGAAAGACTTTTCCTCATCCCTATTAATAACTGAAGAACTACGTTCTATCCTCTGTTTCTCCTTCAGCATCCCATTCTTTCTCTGCTCATCTATAGCAGAAGAGACAGCAAGTGGCAAGAAATCTTTTCCTCTATAAAATACAATAAATTCTCTATCCCGTGAAAGCAGGGTTCCTCCAGTTAGCCGCTGCAACAGCATATCTTGAAGTAAATACAAGTCTGTAGAATTTGTTAAGTTATTATAAGTCCTGATATAATCCATTTCCACATAAGTGCCTAAATGATGCTCTAGAAATGTTGGAGTCTATGACTAGAACAGTCATAAGCTAGGATATGTAGGTAAATGTTTTCTTCAGTCATCTGCTGTAACTGACATACTAAACTATCTAAAAGTTTGAGGAACCCGTAAAATAGATCGAGTATTGTCGAGACCAGCTAGCTCAAGGATCACCGTGCTCAGGAGGATGAGAAATGAGTGAGAAAGAAAGGGATAGAATTCTGTTGATCTGACAATGACACAGACAATAAACACATAGTTTCATGTCGAAAGAGAACGTCAACATATGAAATTACATAGCTTAGACAGATTAAGTAATAGGAACCATATGCATATAAACATACAAGTGTATATAACAAGAAATCGTAAATGTGTATCGGATTCATTGCATCTGACAAGATTTTCCATAAAGTACAGGATATTTCCCTGCTGTCCATAAGGCACCGTGCATCATTTGTAATACAGAGACATAAAGTTCACAAGAACTACATGTGATTACAGCTATCGGCAAAATAACAACAAACCTTTAACTCTTCGGCCATCATCTCGCTGTTAGTGTTCTGAACTCCCCTCTTAATAGCAATTTTTGCAATCTCGCACTTTTCCCAAAGCTTAATCATAGAATCTGCTAATCCTTGAAGTCTTCTATTTCTACCTGAAAAAGAAAAAGTCAAATTGATTAACAGGATGCTAGACAAAGAAACACTCTTCATGAAATCTGCAGCCCGACAGACCTAAAGCAAAATGGCATGGTAAGGGCCGGCCAAGTCTTCGTAAAGTGGTCATCTCATCATTTGTCAGTTTAGGTTGCACCCCATAAGGAAGAAGGCGGAAGGGTCTCCTGTATCCAGGAACGATGGCTGGTAGAAGATCAGCATCAACAGGAAGAGGTTCATAACCCCACCAATCTGTAAAACGTGGACCTAGTCCATCCAACACCCTGTCCACTTCTTCCACAAGTTGTGTTTCGCCTGGAAGTTGGAATCTAACTCTACCGGGAGATCCAACACCTTGTATCAGCTGAGCCTTTTTCCTGGTTAGACTCTCCTTAATAAATTTGTCATCATCAATGTCGGCTGGCTGGCTTTCTTTTTTACGGCATTCTACACTTTCCACATCTAAATCTGGCAAAGCGCTTGAAGAAGCATCATCCTTTGCAGAGTCTTCAGCATCAAAGTAAGGATACTCATAATTGGCCCCTCTATATAGGATTATATTACTTCCAGACCTCCAAACAACCAGACCTCCGGTTTTCCTCTGTCATCACAGAACAAATACCAAACTTCAAGCAAATATATATTAAAAAGAAAGGGTCATTAAAAAGGGAAAAAATATATCAACAAAATAAGTGTCTAGAATTGTTACAATGTCCCAAAATTCACTTGAGATTTTCTCTTAAAGAGCAGAACACCTAAAGAGTTTCAGTTACTTTGATGCTGCCCGATATCACAAATTTTAAATATTTAAACATGGGATAGGACAAGTTTCAACTGCTTGACTTGGTTGCAATATATGCCGCTGGGTTGTGATGAAAGTTTTCCTTTCCCTTGTTCTTCTTTTTCATTTTTTTTCCCTCTTGTCACTATCAAGTTGCTACAATGAAAAATATGCCACTGAAGGTCAGCGAAGAACTATAGCTTCACATGGAGATTGAATTTGAGCAAAACCTTAAAATCAATTACATAGATTTGCCAGCACTTAATGTTTGTTTCTGGCTTTTGGTCTCACCATCAATACTAGGCTCTAATGCTTATTTGATTTTGTCAATGATTCATCACTACTTACTAAAGAAATTGCAGTTCTTGTTGAACAAAGCTTTAGTATCATAGGAAAAGAAGGTGTTAACCAAAGACTTCATATTAAGTGACAGACCACAAATCTCAAGATTACAAACACATATACATGCACACACATATAATATATATATTATCCCAGGGTTATGTATATTCTATGACAAAAAATTGACCTTTCCTTTTACCCAGAACAAGTTTATCATTTCTATCAACATTACTAGGGTAAGTGAAGTCCCATATGACCATGACCCAGTTTAATTAAATGAAGACATTGAGCAATGATGATATGAGAAACACTAGCCTCCAACATATCATGTGTCCTCTTCATGTTCAATTTACACAGATCCTCGCACTTGATCCTCACAACCTCTGAATTCCTCCACCTTTCATGAATCCCATTTACAATCCCCTCAGTAATCCCAGCTTTGCCTATCTTTAGCTTCTTCTTTAAACCAATCCCAATTCCTCTCAACCTCCTCAACTCCTCCTCCTGCAGCATAATCTCCGCCAACGTGGGCGTCTCACTCTTCTTCTCTCTCCTCCTCTCCTCCTTTACCTCCTTCACCAACTCATACAACCTCTTTGTAACATGTCCCGACCCCGGCAATGGTGTCGGGTTCTCCGGTGTGCTCCAGCTCGAATCGATTGTGTGCCCGACGCGGTACTTGGGTAAATTCTTCGACAAGGGAACGAAGATTTCTCCGGCGGAGACATTGTCCGGGTCGAGATTTGAGGTTTTTGAGTCTTCTTCGACGTAGCCAAGGCTTCTAAGTTTTTCTGCGATTCGCTGGATTGCAGATTTGTGGAGGATTTCAGTAGTTGATGAAGAGGCTTGAAGAAAGAATTTTGGGGGTTTAGGGTTTTGGGAAATTAGGGTTCTGCGATATGGTGGATTGATGAAGAAGAAGTGTGGGAGTGGAGAATGAGGATTTGGATCTAGGGTTCTGAACTGGTGTCGGAATTGATGATTAGGGTTCAGAGGAAGCAACATTTGAGAGAGAGAGTGCGTGTGTGCCCGTGTGTTTTGGTTCGGCTGCGGTGGCCGTTGAAGCTTTATCTGTTTCCATTTCTATCTTGGTCACGTGCTCGTCGTCTTCCGCGGTTTCAGCGTCGTCAAGTCACGTGATCAAATATTAAAAAAAAAAAACAAATTACAAAAAGAAGAATTTTTCTTAATTTATTTTTGAATTATTCCCCCCCCCCCCACCCCCTGCCCCACCCCACCCCACCCCACCCCACCCAAAAAAAAAAATTAGGGTTGCACTGAAACGAATAAAACACCTAAGCTACATCTTAAACAATAAGGTTCCAATAAAAAATTCTCATTAAAACTTAAATGTTATTATATAAATTTATATAAATATACATAATATATTCTAATATCACGCTTTTAAATTAATATCTTTATAAATTATCTTATCTAAATTTCTATTTAAATAATAAACTTATTTCAAGAGTAGTAAGTGTGGATACAATTTTTAAGAATTAAGTATGACATATACATTGTTTCGATTATGACTATTTTGAATTACGATGAAAAAGAAATTATGATTTTTTATAAAAATAATAATTAAAAAAATATATTATGTAATATGCTGTAAAAATAAGTAATAGTGATTTCGGATTATTTTAGCTACGTCCTATGCCCATAAACCTAATTTGAATTAAAAAAGAAATTGGTATGCTAGTAATTTATTCTCACCCTTTTTGCTATGAAACTACAGCACTCATCTGTACCGCTCGATTCAGGGGCATCGATCAAGTTCAATTCCCACCAAATATCAGTCATCATTTGATTCCGAGACACTTGAGATATATGGTAAATAAGACAGCTGAATATTACAAAAAGCTGGGTTTTTTAAATCGGATCGAATCCACTGATTTGGTCGGCAACTTTTTTATAATTTGAATCGATTTTTATTATTAAATTATATGAAATCAAATTTGATCAAAATCGATCAAATTAACGAATCAATCAAATCGATTTAAAAAAAATATATGAATTTTATTTTATTTTAAAATATATAATAAATAAATTATATATATATATATATATATATATGATATTATAGTGATATTATTCGATTAGTAAAATTATCCGATTGATCTAATCAATGAGCTAATGGGTCGATATATTTACCGGTTCGGTTTTAAAACCCAGACAAAAAGCCAAGTTGCAGCCAAACCTAAACATTTTTCCAGCAGAGATTATTTTCGGATTCAACACATACCCAGAATTGTGGCATTAAATAGACATCATTTATGGTACACTCGAGGGCAATAAAGAGCTTACAATGAGCAAATTTCTGTTCTTTCACTCAACAGTTCTGTTATGTTGTGCTTTGTTTGCACGAACAATAGCAAGAGCACATACCCAGAATGTGGCATTAAATAGAGATCATTTCCGGTACATGCATGGAAAAGAAGCGGTTTACAATGAAAATGTTTTATCCTTTACCCAAGAGTTCTGGTATATGTTGTGCTTGTTTCCACAAACAATGGCAGAGTATCACAAACATGCAATTTATAAAATTGAATTAACTGTCTATTTACAGTCTGAATAAACAAAACTACTGTTCAAAACACAGAGAGAAGCAATGATCGGTATTCATATCGCAGACTCGAGTTTGTTCCTGCAGAGGGAAGCAGTCCATAATGGAATAGAGAAATGCATCAGATAACAAGTAAATTTGCATGTATTTTTATTCTATTCTTGTGGGATTTTGGAAATGGATGAGAGATAAGAAGAAAACAAGAACAAAACCCGCATGGGGTCTTGGAATGGCCAACTCTATCAAATGAATTGCATTTTTTTTTTTTCATTCCAATTATTCTGAGTACATTATTTCCAGGGCTATTTTGCTATCAGATCACTTCTCTCCCTTGCCTTGTTCCTCAAATACTCACAGTTTATAGCGCAGGTATTCCTTAACTGTGAGAGGCTTTGGTCCTCCAAATGCATTGATCAAAAATATATCCTCAATTTCTAATTTGAAAAACCGGAAGTTGTGACCCGGGGGCCAGCCTGTCATTCAATTAAAACAGTTCAAAATGATATAAGTTAACAAGGTCAGAAACATCATATAAAAGAGAACTATTGCGGTGCAATTTCAACTACCTGACATTTCAGGGTGCTTTGCGAAGAGCGCCTTTTGTGCAAACTCTTCTTCCTTGGACTTGGACTCCAACAATTTCAACTGTAATAGCATATATATATATATATATATGCAAGCAATTAAAATCAGAAAGAAGGGCCAACAAAAACATCTAGAAAAACTACTTCAGCAGCATCTAATGTCCAAAGAAGGTAGTTATTCATATGCAACCAAAAAGAACCCTAATCCATTCAGCTACCACCAATAGCGGATGTGATACCATTAGTCACATGGGAGAACAGCTGCAAAAATGCACACAGACACACAGTGATGCAAGAAATGTTTGTTTTTGTCTATGCTCACATAACAAGCGTGTTCATCAATTACAATTATGATTTTTTTTATTTATTTAACAAAAATCAGGTGATCCTTAATTGTGTAAAAATTTACACGATCTTTTAACTCAATTATTTCCATAAAATTCTTTCCTTTCCTGAACTCTGTGGAGGCAGCTCAAGAAAATCTGGGAAAATCATAGAAAGTTTAAATAGCAAAGAGGGGACAATGAGCCCAACACCCTCCCACAATTACCTTCTATCATATATGCTCATGTTTCTTGATACCAATCTGTGCTGGATATTTTTTGAACGTATGATGGAGCTATATATTCACCGATACATATCATGCCAATAGTTAAATAATTTGCAAAGGAATGCAGACTGCTATCATAGATGGATTCTATTGGGCAAAGTTAATTGAATTCAATGGCTTTCAAAGGCTTTATGATTTCCTATATAGGTTCATAAATAGGTATATTTTCCATGCACGGTGATAGAATGAAGAACAGCAAAGGATTCTAAAAGCCACTGATGCCATGGTCCAAAATGAAGAAAGATAAGAAGTGCTCTTCCAGACATACACACCTTCCCTGTGAGCGTGATTTTTCCACAAGTAGGGTTCATAGGGTCTTTTGTGCCACAAGTGCCAAGAATGTACTCACTAAGGGTGAGTGATGCCCTTGGATCCTTGAGTGCATTTTTTGCTGTGGGATCCAGTGTTGTCAAATAAAAATACGGTATGCCTTGACCTTCATCAGGGAGCCCATCACTATATGAAACCACATTTCTGCACACATCCAAGATTACTAAAATCATACATAATAATGGTGAACAAGGGGCACTCAAATTCAGTAAAGAAAAATGGAAAAGAATTCCGGCAAACATCATAATTAACATCTGTAAAAGGATTGCTCCAATACTAAGTTCATATCACTCTTTTATAATCTTATCCATATTCTGCACAGATAACAGTGCTTAGGATCTTTTTGACCAAATCCACCAAAATGAAAAGAAGACTTTGATAAGCTTTATTTAGTAAAATTTTATCTCTAAGTTCATGCATACATCACCTACAAGACTCCAGCTGAGTCCATTATTTTTATACACTATAGAGCACAAGCACCATACTACTTTATTATTCTGCACCACTGACATTCAATGAACTAATTCAACAATATATGATTAGATCATTGATAAGAACTTACCCAAAGGGTGCTCCTGCCAATTCCAGTGAAACAGTACTGCAAAAAGGGAAGAACTACATCAGCCTTGTCCTTGACAATTGCCTCTATGTAAAAGCAAAAGAAGTTTCCTGAACCGTACAGATCGCCCTTTAACAACAGACTGATTTTTAAACTGAATAAAATATAAAGTTGAGAAACTATTAAGTTTCATACATATGTAAATTATAGTCCATGATTAAATCCCTAATCATTGTGATAAATTATTACAGCTCTTCTCAGTCTGCAACTTCAGTTCCCTTCAACTACAGTGTCAAAGTCCCGAAATACCATTCAATCAAGATTGAATGTCTAGCACCACATACGAACAGAAAATTCTACAGTAGAGGATGAAACTAGTTGATTGGAGAAAGTAGGAGGTTGTAAATTGGCATGCGATGACAAATATTTCAGAAGTCCATGCTATTCCTCACCAAACAGCAGTCCACTCATCTTAGATAGATTACAATAAAAATCATTTCCACATAATCTACAATGCATCGAAGAATTACTACATGTTTGAGTCAAGAACCGTCTTAGATCACATATTCTTATTAGCAAAGCACTCTCATTCACCCATCTTAGATTATTATACAAACATCACAATTCCATATTATCAATAAGAATTTTCGAGAGTCATTTTTGTTATCAAAACATGTTACAAGAATAATATGCAATCTAATGATAAGCTTGGTAGCAATTCACAATGGATGTTGATTAGGCTGGGAACTAACCAAACTAAACCAGTCAACTTTTTTCCCCCAGAACCGATCAATCTGCCCATGTTTCCACCACCCACGACTATGTAATATTTGCCCTTCAAAAATAACCACAAGCCCTTGATTTCCCTTTAACTATTAATCTATGTCTGATGAATGATGAACAGATGGACCAATTAGACCCAACAAAGACATGAGGCAGTCAATTAGGGCAAACAAGAAAGTCCAAAGTTCTAAACAAACCCACATTCAAATTAGCCCCAAAAAAAAAATATCCATCAAAGTAAATCGAAGAATCAGCCAATAATAAGTGGTGTGGGCGGTGGTGACAGAGAGAGAGAGAGTATACCTTAATGAACCCCAAGAATTCTGGGAGACCAACCACCGAGCTGTTGCGGCAGCATTTCCTGGGTCTGGCTTAGATACTGAAAGCTTAGATACTGAAAGAAATCGTCCTTGAGCAGAATTATGAAATCCCAAAATCAAAAGCAAGGCTAGTCCCAAAACAAAGCTGTGGAATTTCATTTTTGACTCTCACACTCTCTCTCTTACTCTCTCTCTCTCTCTCTCTTCTCTCTGAGACTGGGAGATGAAGATTAAACTGTACACAATCTGACCACTTATAGATACAAAAATTTAAAAAAATATGAAGTGATTTGGAAAATAGAAACGGATTGTCGTCTTTTCTTGCCAAACATAAACATAATCGAAGGAAAATAAAATTATGCATATTTGTAGAGATTCTGAATAATACAAAGGCGGCACGTGGTTAGAGAAATTGGTTTCCCTTTAAAGAGCTGTACCATGAAGAATTAGTTAATCGTTTTCTCACTTTTTGTCCGATGTACATATGTTTGAACATCGGCTTGTGTCGTGGGGACCCATAGAACTGCAAACATGTTATCCATTGCTTTTCCCTTTTTTGATCTTATCAAGCTCACGAGAGACACGCTTCGTTGATCATGAAACCTTTTTTTTTTTTTTAATTTTGCTATAAAGGATCGTGACTCAAATGGAATGGGATAACGATTCAAATTCGAGATTAAAAGAGAAATTCTTTTATGGCCCCAAATTAAGAATTTTGGGTTAATTTTTTTATTAATTTGATTTTTAAAATATTTAATTTTCTTATTTTTATATTTATAATATTTATTTATAATATTTATAATAATTAATTTTTTATATAAATTCAATCGTATTATAATTTTTATTAGAATAATAAGACAATGGATCTTCATGATTTTATATTTTTATTATTGCTTTCTATATTTAATAATTGGCCAAACGATGAGATTTTCGTGACAAATTTGGAGTCATGTTTATGTGGGACAATGTGATTTAAATCAATTACTTCATTTTGTGATTATGATCTTTCGTAGACTCTCGTGGATATAATAATAAAACACTGCATATGTATGATAACATGCATTTATTTGTATGTGCTTGGGGCATTCGAATAATTATAATTTACAAAATTCTATTGGTTCTTGTATAAGATATGATAATATAATATTTTTTATATTATCATATATTTTGAGAATATTTAAAATATGTTAAAATTAAATCAGTTATTAATTTTATTTTTAAAATATTTGATTTTCTTTATTTCTATATTTATAATATTTATTTCAATATTTTTAATAATTAATTTTTTTTTATATAAACTTAATATATTATAATATTTTATTAAAATAATAAGGCAATGGATTTCCAGAATTTAATATTTTTATTATTGCTTTCTACATTTTACATTTAATAGTTGTCGTTTTATGATGAGATTTTCGTGACAAATTTGGACTCATGTTTATATGGGACAATATGATTTATATCAACTTCTTCATTTTGTGATTGTGATCTTTTGTACCAAACTCCCGTAGATATAACGGTAAGACGTTACGACACTGCATATATTTGGTCGCATACATTTATTTGTATGTGCTTGGGGAAAACAAGTAATTGTAATTTACAAAATTCTAGTGGCTCTTATATAAGATATGGTAATATAATATTTTTTATATTAGAAAATATCATATACTTTGAAAATAATTAAAACATATCAAAATTAAATTAATTTTAAAAATATTTGTTTTGTTACATTTATAATATTTATTTCAATATTTATAATAATTAGTATTTTTTACATAAACTCAACAAATTATAATATTTTATTAAAATAATAAGGCAATGGATCTTCAAAATTTAATATTTTTATTATTGCTTTCTATATTTAATAATTAGAATTATAAAATGAGATTTTCATGTCAAATTTGGAGTCAAGTTTAGACGGGACAATGTGATGTAAATCAACTTCTTCATTTTGTAATTGTGGTCTTTCTTGGGCTAGCCCAAAGCTATTCCTTCTTTGTAGGGGTTGAGCCTCGTGAGTCCGGATCTCGACTAGGCCTCCGACCAAAGGGGAAAAATATGTGAGTTTATTATTATTATTATTATTTTTCATCGACGGTATTTGAACTATGAACAACTAATCTAGTTGAAATACTATGTGGTCACAAAAGGGTTGGTTTTTCAAAATTTCATTTATCAATTCTCATAACTTAACCTGAGAGCTATAATTAAGAGAGTGTAACGTTTTATCATTATACTAATGAGAATTTGGTTGTATCTATTATAATTATTCTTTTTATTTTTGGGTTACTAATGGTACATAACCTAAATTGTGTGGGGCCCAAATCTGTCAGACCCACGAATATCAACAGATCTCGTTGGTACTCACTGATCACCTACCTCTCTCTCTCTCTCTCTCTCTCTCTCTCTCTCTCTCTCTCTCTCTCTCTCTCTCTCCTCTCTCTCTTTCTCTATGACCAATTGCTCGGTACATTGATCGAACAGTTCCTAGACCTCTTAGTTACCCGTTTTGAGTTGCTCAATCCATTAAGGCAATATTCGTAATCTTGAACAGACGAAACAATCCAATGAGAAACATGTGCAATGAATGAGGAGTTTCAACATTTTCAACTCCCCATGAAACATATATTCTAGGATCATTACTTAAGAGTTAAACGCATTAACGCTCTCATGGCTCTCCAAGTATCAACCCTTGACTTACTTCTTACGTCTCTCATTCGAAACGTCATAAGGAATAGGAAGTAAGTGATGATACAAAACCTAAATAGGTATGGGCCCATACCTATCAGGCCCTCGAATGTCAACAGATCTCGTCGATACTCACCCATCACTTCTCTCTCTCTCTCTTGGTGGCTAACTACTCGGCACCTCGATCGAACGGTCTCTAGACTTCCTAGACACCCAGTATGGGCTGCCTAATTCGTTAAGCCAATATTCGTTTTCTTAAATAAACGGAGATAATTTTATATAAATGGAAAAGAAATTTACAACTATAGCTGATAAGGAAAAGAATTTGCCTAATGATCTGAACTTTCTAAGATTTTGCAATTTTTAAGAGTCTTACAATTTAACTCCCCGAAGTCTCGAAACACTTTCATAAGAAAATTAAGGTTTTATCATCTCGTATACGCACGACTCTCACAAAAAAAAGATACATAAGTTTCCATACGCCGACCATCCAAGTAAGTCCTTTGGATTTACACAGAACACATAAACATATAGAGTCTTCTTGCTCTTTTTTTCTTTCGATATCAGTGTGTTTCATTTATTTTGAAATACCGTTCTCTAATTTAAGCGTCAGAACCTCCCTTACCAAAACACTCTCCGACGGTCCTCTTTGTAGGTCTCTTTGATCGAATTTACTAGACGGTCAATTCATTTTATTCGAGTTAACAGAGTCATTATTTGTAAAGTTAAACTCACTTCCAACGGTTACCAATTACACAAGTTATGAAAAGCTATGTTACAAATGTATCAAATTTGAGTATATCCAATTATGTTACACCGGATTTTTTATTCCTATATTGATTATAGGATTTCATAAAAATTTTAGAATAAAATAACATTGGTGGCCGGTTTTGATACTTCTTATCTATAAATTTGCAAAGATAAAAAATAAAACTTTTTAAATTGTTTAATTATTTTATTCTTATATTTTATTGGTTACAATTGATTTAATTCTTGCATCAAATGCATTTTTGCTTTTTCCTCTTGTTTCATCGGCTCTTTGCGCCCAACATCAATGGAATCTAAAGAAAATAGAAGTCCAACAAATCTGGTATAGCTTTCAACAAAGAACAAAACACTCAAGGGAAATCGTTCATTTCTCCTTGAATTGGTACATACACATAGCTACGTTTAAGCGAACCAATCATGATATCTTGGGTGATATCGTTAATTAATCAAAATTATCAAAATTTTCAACAATCAAGTCCCTTTTATAAATCAACTTGAACAAGATTTAAATCTAAATAAGCATATACATATAATTGATTAAGTAACTAAACATCGATTTTTTTAAAATAACATTTTGGATTCAAATTTTATGAATAAAAAAAAATAGATGTTAAAAAGTTTTATCATTTAAGAGTTCAATTTGATTTAAATCGAATCTAATCAGAATTAATATAATTATTAAATATCGATAATTTATTAAAAAAAAAAAAAAAGGCAAAGATGAAGCACTTTAAGGAGGTACCCAACATTTCTAATATAAAGTAAGAAACAAATGAAGTAAGAGGGAGGCATCTAAACTTGAAAACGCCATAGGAGGAGTAATATGGAATGCAGCAAGACAGGTGCATCGAACATTTTCATGATTAAGACCTGACAACAAACGGGCCTTCTATCTTCAATGTTGCTACCAACAACTAAAATTCATTTAAGTTAGCTTCACAAAAACTAGAAGAGGCATCTTTATTTATTTAGCAAGTTCTACATCTCTTTCTTTATGATTTATATTAATCTAGCAATTCTAACGATCATTCAACATATTCCACTGGGTTAACAGAGAAAATTATACTAATGTAATTAAGACTATATGCGACAATTGCTTGATCAAAAAATTTAATATAATGGGAAAAATTATTCCTATCATTTATATTTATAATAATAATGTTAGATGGATGGGAAAAAAATCCAGTTAAACCAGATTAATTATGGCACAAAGCAGCGGAATTGCAGGAGAGGAAACTGCAGAGTATGAGGAACCAATAAAATGAAGACTCAGAATGTGATGCTGCAGTGAAAAGTCAAAAGCAGTAGTATCCAAAATGATAGGACAGGGAAAACCAAAAGGCAGTCTCTGACGTTCCAACAATGAATGAATAAAACATTTTCGACAAGACAATAACACCAACCAATTACCAACAGGCAACAATCTTGTTTCCTATTTTCTAGATCTCGTCTTTGGATCTCCCTGTTGATCCCAAAAAACCTTAAACCCAGATAAATTCTTCAGAGAGAGAGAGAGAGTTATGGGTTTGTTCACTCTCGCGATAACAGGTGGTGGGCTTGTGTTAATTGGAGCCTGTGAAGCCCTTCCATGTTATTCATCATCATCACAGTCAACCCCAAGCCATCTTCCATCTCTACCATCTCCTCTCAATTCTGCACCAGCATCAACAATTAGACCCAAATCAAAGAGACCTACTTCACTTGTAAGCATTATTACCACTTCTCTTCTCTCCTTTTTCATTATCTTGAACTCTTTTGTCTCTTTATCCGATGCCCACAAATCTAATGACCCTATTGGCTCTGTCATTCAGTACGAAGTCATTTCAGTTTCTCTCCTTTTCCTTCTTTACTCTATTCTCAGCTTCTTGATCCATTTCACACATTTGTTTTCTCTGCCTACTCCAATCCTAAATGTGATATGTGTCTTTGCCTTTTTTGAAGAATTGTTGTTGTTTTTTCTCCAGAGAAGAGACACGAGTGGGATTGAGAATAGATATTTTTTGCTCTTATGTGTTCCAATTACTGTTTGTATTCTGTCTATGATATTGGAATTGAAGAACCCTGAAGCTAAATTTCCGAGATTGGCTTGTGGGTTTGGGTTAATTTTGCAAGGAACATGGTTTATTCAAATGGGATTTTCATTTTATACAAATGCGATGGCTCATGGTTGTTCATTGCATGAAAAGAGTAGAGGGAATTACACTTTGAAGTGTAAAGGGCATCCAGAGTATCACCGTGGTAGAGCGATTGCGACACTTCAATTTAATTGCCATCTTGCTTTGATGGTGGTGTTGATTGTTGGAGCTTACATGGTTATTTGCAAAAAGAATGGATATAGGGATGATTTTATGCGGTATAAGCCAATTGGTGCAGAAACGCAGCACTTGGAGAGTCATGCACCGTTCACTTTGGATTCCGATGATGAAGATGATGGGGAGATTAAGGAAGTGGACCATGTGGATAAGCAGAAGCGATCAATAGAAATGGGGATTAATGGTCATGGATCTCATGCATGAGATTGAGGTAGATACTAAGATTTTGAACGGCGAGTGAATCATTTCTATGATTCTTTTTTCACGTATTAATATAGAGACGTGTATTTTTTCAGGTTAGAGAACTATATTTCCGTGCGATTGTGTTACATTGTGTGCCTGACATTTAACCTAATGGCATGATCTGATTGGTGGATATTCAAGCTGATATTTTGTTCTTTGCTCTCATTTCCTATGATTTGTGTGGTGTGTAGCATACTATGAGTATGAATTGAATGCTTCGTGGAACAGGAGAGAATCATGTTTGACCTACTCAAGCTTTCCCTTTCGGTGTCAATTTTGCTTTGCATAACATTTATGGTCAATGATAATCATCAAAGTTCTAACAACACCATTGTCCGCAAGCATTTGATGAATTTAACAGTTCATAACATGGTTGGTGTATATATGAATCTTGGGGTTCTGTTATGATGCCATCCTGTCTGGCCTCTTTAATGCCTCTTGTTAATTTACACCCCCAACAGGCATGACAACTTCTTCTGCCACCCCTTCTGTCTCTCACAATATTAGCTTACTCGGTTAGCTTATCCCAAAATTGATGCTGTAAGAACTGATCTGGTGATTAGGAAGACCAATACTGCAGCAACCAGTATCTGGTAAACGAAAGACTTGATAGGAATGGTCATAGGATAAGTTGATCACATGATTATCTGCAATGATTAGATGAATTTAACAGTTCGTAATGGTGTTGGTGTATGTATCAATCTTGGGCAACTATTATTATGACATCCTGTCTGGCCTCTTTAATGCCTACTCTCTTACAAATTTACCCCCAGCAAGCACTTACCTCCCTCTTCCCCCACCTCTTCTATTTGTCACAATATTAGCTTATTTGGTTAGCTTCTCCGCAAGTTGATTCCTGTAAGAACTTCTTGGTGATTAGGAAGATCAATCCCCCAGCAAACATGTAAGTGAAAGACCTGTTAAGAATGCCTGCAGAACAAGGTTATCAAGTGAAAATCTACTATCTTCTACCAAGGCAAGACCGATACAATGCCTTTTTAATCCCTTGTTCTCTTGTTTTCCAACTAGGTAAGTTTTGACGCATTGACTCTTCAATTTAGCCAGTATTTACCTAATACTGCATGTCCTAATATGGCTCATATGCTGTACTCCTACACCTGTACTTGAGTTCCATGTAACATAAAAGATAACAAATATGCATTTGCCGGATAACTTCTTTTGTTCAAGGAGTACATAAATTACGATGAGTTACAAAGAAATGATTTAAAATCAGGATTCTATGGGGCTAAATAACATAATCAACTAAGGATTGACATATACTAAACAATATTCACAGCTTCCCGTGTCTTCATTCTGCAAGGATAAATTCATGCATCTGTCTAAAAGTTTGAGACGAGAAACACTCAACATATGGTGCAAAGCTCCTGAGCATGAACGAAGGATATGACTTTATGACATCGGGCAATTAACAGTCTAGGCAATTTGGACGAACAAAAAATTCGGTTGTCAATGCCATGATCAAAATTCTGGATTCTGGCTTGCCAATCATCGAAACAAGAAAAGGTTACAGCATTGTATAGAAATTCCTGTCATGGGACTTGATTGAGAAAAGGTGATTTTATAAAATATATGTAACAAGGGTGTGGAACTAAATTTACAGTTTCAGAATTATGATGCTGGAAGGGGTTGGCTGTGGAAGCACAAAGTTCAGAACTAGTCCTTAATTTGTCGTAGGGAATCATGATATTACCATGCAACGAGTGGTTTATGTGCCTTGAAAAATTCAATTTAGTGCGCCCCATTGCAATGGAGCGAAACCATTGAAGTCAGAGTTAAACAGAACCATCTCTCTTCATCTCCCCACTGGCAACTCTAAGCTTCCACCACTAATCTCCTTGCCCCCAGAGAGCCAGTCGTACTGTCAGTGTCAAAACAAATATGAAGATCATCAACATCAACCAAGCTCAAAACATGCTGAAAATAATCCCCCACCTTTGTACATTGAACTTACCCTCTTAGGCGTTTAATTCCTCTTTGCAAGCTGATCAATCATCTGCAGGTAGCTTGATCAGATGGTATGGACCTGTAGTGTAACAAAGATCATAGTTAGTGTTATCTCATAATTTAAGAGGCAAGTAATCTCCTTTCACGCAAGAGAAGTTAAAGCCAAGATAATCCCTTTTGAGGTTACTGAAGCTAAAACTTACCCTGAAAATTTTATGGAGAAGACATGAATCCTCCATATACATAAACAATTGAAGCATGTTACCATAAGAAAGCTTATTTCCGGCCTTTTGGACTTTGTAGTAGGCAACATTGTTCATCACCCTGAGTGAGCTGACCTTATGAAAGGTGTGAGCCCATTTTAATGCAAAATAATCAATATAAGGTATCATCTGAAGGTATGGAAAGAGTTTATTGATTTTGTTGACATGTCTAGATTGAAAAGATAATAACAGTTTCTAACAAAAGAAAAAGAAAAACGAAATCAAAACAGCAATCAAGCCGCTAATATCTAAGGTCAATTTAGTACCTTTATATCACTCATGAAAGAGACGAGACATTAATCGGAGAAACATGGCTCAGGAAAAAAGATGAGTCAGTGTTGCAGTAGAAACAACACTAAGCAGAGAGAGCTTCGAATGGATTTAACCCCATTTTTTAAAAAAAAATTTAAAACAATCTTGATTAGACAAAAATTCCAAAAATAATATCAGTTCTTGAAGAATCGACGTGCACTAAAAATAGGACATGTCGAGTTTTCTATACTTGTTATGCACCGTGCATGTCTTTCCACTTGGACTACAATGACGTGGTTTCATTTCCACTCCACCTGCCCTCTCTGCCACAACCCCATTGTAACCCCTTGCTCAGACACAGTAGCAATCCAGATCCTTCCTAACCCCAACTCCCCAAATTTCCCTACCAATTTGGCTATTGACACTCTCACCATCATACCTACTACTAGGCAGGCGGAGATGGACGGAAGCTCTTTGACCACCACGGCCGCAGCACCGCCTCCTCCTACTACTAGTGGTGACGAATTAGAAACAAAGTCTCCAACAGGCACCATCAGGCCGAGGTCCCTCGGGAGGCTTCTTAGCACCAAGAGTGTGATTGTTCCTTTTACTTCCTGTTCTTCTGCCGCTGCTACGGATGTTGAACAAGTATGAGTGCCCATGCCCTGCCCACTCCTCTGGAGGAAGCAGAAGAAGAAAGAACAAAGAACAAAGAAGAAAGAAGGAGGAATCCAGATTTAGGGTTCGAGGATGTTGGGAGACGCAACATGCACTGTTTATGCGCATATCGAGGTTTCAATACTTGATATGATATGGCATGTCAGAGTCTTAAAAATCTGACATGGAATTATTTTAGGATCAAGAATGTGTTAAAATTTAAAAAAAAATATGTCCAAATCCGTACAAAACTCAGAGGTGGAGAGGACAAAGATAAGCAATAAAAGGAAAAACAAAACAAACAGCACACAGAATTTTACTGAAAAACCCAACCGGAAAAACCACGGAGAAGGATTGAGTACAAGGAGATTACAAGCTCTCATTAATGGCTCTCACCAACCTCTCAAAGTGCTATTGAATGATCTCTAGCTCTTTCTATCTCTAGATCCCTATTCTCTTACAAAGAAAATGAGAAAGGGTCTTTTATACATAGGATTAAAACCCTAAACTAAACACGTTGAAGGATTGTCACCACCACAGCTGCGGTGCAATTCAAGCCTTCAGTTTAAAGAAGAGGTATGGTGACCAGTGCCTCCTCGAAACTCCATGAATGTGGGATCACACACACAACAGTCAGAATTCAGAGAGGATCCATGCTTTGGTAACTAGCTGAGTTGGAAGATAGGTGCCATGTCTTGTCTCTTAAGGATTTTAGTAAGACGTGAGACATGGAAACAATATTCTCGGCTGCTCTTTGGATCACCATTTCTAGTACTGTGAGCTTCAAAGAGCCTCCGAGAACTACGGCATAGCGAGTTGTCATTGTAGACCAGAGAGACACTTAAATTAATAGTTGTTTGTGTTGGGGTGCTGCCGCCTTTGGATCCAAAAAACAAGTCGTGCGTATCCTATCTGAGTTTTTGGTTTCTGCTCTTTGAAGCATCCCTGAGAATTTAGATGTCCGGTGGATACATTGAGCACTAAATGGTCTGACTGGGTTTAGTTTAGTTTGAGAGAATGCAAAGGAAAGGAAGGGATAAAAAGGGGAATATTTCCTTCTCCCTTGCTTCCACTATAACGCACACCAACCCTTCTTGAACCTTAAGTAGATAATCCTATTCTCCAAACATTTGCAAAAGAGCACTGCTACAATGGGACAAAAATTTTTTTGGTTCTTTAACTGTTGCATTCCCAAAAAATCAAGACCATTTGCTGTTTGCTGCCTTGTACTTGATTCCTGTAATGCAAATTTTTGAACCCACCGTTGATTGTTGATGTTGTGTATGAGAGAGAGAGAGAGAGAGAGAGAGAGAGAGAGAGCTTCAATTGCGTCTGCTCTCCGTGTCTTGAGCCCCCACGCCCAAATTGGTGCAGATTTTCTGGTTCCGCACGTGATTGGATAAGTTTCTTCTTTTAATATTTTATTTTAATTAAATATAATTAATTTTATAAAATTAGATAGATTAATGGATAAAATATTTATTTAAAAAAAAAAAAGAAAATTATGACATTTATATTTAATTTATTTAGTTTAAAATTTTTTTATTCCCTCCTAACATTTTTTTTTCCTCTATGTTTTGTTTTCATGTGTAGGAGGGGAAATGTCTTCTCGCTCTCTAAATTCCAGAGTCGGTCAAACAAGGGTTTACCTAAGCTTTCCAGAGTCAGTCAACTTTGTCCTCTCTGTCTCTCTCTCTCTCTCTCTCTCTCTCTCTCTCTAAACAAATACAACAATGGCGGTTTGGTGACCTTTTTCCTTCTTGTCCAGTTCAACGATTATAAACTTCTACGGTAAAATTAAAAAAGATTTATCTAATTTTCCATCTCTAATTTTTTTTCATATTTTCTATCTTAAAAAAAAATAAAAAATATAGAAAATTTTACAAGGATTTTATTTATAGTGAAAAAAAGGGAAAAAAAACAATTTAGAGATTGTTTTCTATTACTATTTATGAATTAAAAAATCATATTTTCTAATTTTTATTTTCAAAAATTAAAAAATAGAGTATTTGAATACAGTATTAATTTTTTAGAAAGCGTTATCCGAAAAATACTATTATTTTTCATAACTAAACGCGGTCTTAGTATTTAATTCGGTTTGTACCAAAATGGAAGGAGTATATAAATAAGAAAAATCTAACCATATTTTGTGGTTTGTTTAAATAGATTAAAATATATTATTAATTTGATTAAGAACTGTTTAATGCTTGCTAATATAAATATATTATAGGATTTGATTTATTTCATATTATTGAAAAATAATATTGTAGATAGAGAGGAAAGAGAGTATTTTTGTATCGACATGACTTCAAGACCAAGAGCGTAGTCTATACGATAGTTTTTTTTTTTATTATCGCTATCTAGATTTTATCTGATTAATTCAATTTAAATATATAAAAATTATTTAAAAATAAAATATCTAATTATTCAATTTAAAGATTCTTTTTACTCGTGGCTACGGCGAGAAGTTGGATCATGACTTTTTATTATTAGGAGGAGGTAGTCATGGTGTAAAACCGAAAGAAATCAAATGGTAATCGATATATTTTTTGAATTGGGATTGTAATTAATAATTGTAGAATATTTCAAGAATTCATTTTGAAAAATTGGGAATCAAAAATTTATTGGTTTTCGATTCAAGCCATTAGTTGGTTTAAATCAATAATTTTTTTAAAAATATATAAATTAATTTGTAGACAACAAAACAAATCATATTAAAAATTAAAAAAAAATACTTAAAAAAACTCTGATTGTTAGTTTGAAAGTATAAGTAAAAAATTTTGATGTTGAATTTTTTATAATTAATTAAATTCACTTATAAAAATGTATATAATTATTATATTAGAAAAACTAATTGAAATAAATTATTTTCTAAATTTAATGAAAACAATAAATATTGATCATGAAAAATTATTACATATAAATAAATTAATTGTTATGTGTCACTAAAAGTGTTTCATTAACAAATAATGCATAATGAGTTTTTAATTAAATTCATTTCACCATTAATCAATCACATTTCTATATTCTTTTTTTTTTAAAAATAGATCGATATTTATCTTTGCTTTTTAATTTTTAATATTTTACGATTATGATTCTTGAATTGAAAGTGAAATTGTCTGAAATTAAAATCAGAATCAGAATTGCTATTTTAAGATTTAGGTCTGTTAATAGACAATATAAGAAAATATAACTAGAACTCCAAATTTCAATCTATGATATTAATTTATTTGAATGATGAGTTTCTTCCTATAAATTTGGATCATACACAAAAATTTTGAATAAGGGGCCAATGGCCAAACCATAGTCTAGAAAATAATATATGGTTACATTTTCCTCTTTTGTTTTAATAAAAAAAAATCGTTTTATTAACGAGAATCGTGCATAAATACAGATAAGAATGCAACTCGAGTTTATTGTCTAATTTACATTATGTTATTTACATAAACTCTCATGTAACTTGTTAAACATTTGATATGAGGAAGACAAACCACAAAAACACTTGTTAAACATTTGATCATAAAGCAAAATTTTTTATCAGTTGATATAATAAAATGTGACGTTAATTTTTTTAATCAAGATTTCAAATTTGACTTGGATTAGATATGGAGAAAACTACGTTATGAGTGTAAACTCTTTAAATGAGTTACTGTAAATCTCGAATCGAATTAACCAGAATATAATTTTAGATATCGGTTGATATAATATATATATATATATATATATATATATATATATATATAAAAGAAGTTCCTGACACTTGATGTGACCTTAAATTGTAAAAATTCATTGGAAAGCTTATTGTTATTTATGGCAACGAGGGTACCATCTTGGGTTGATTTAAGGCCTCAATATTTATATGGGTGAGAGATTGATGGCCAATACATTTGTGTGAGTAGATTTCTGAAAATCATGATATCACAAAGATTTATTAAAAATAAATTTGTGATGCCAAAAGCCACATGTAATTGTGCAACCAACCCATATTTATATTTTGCGGCACCATTGACATAACGTTTATGTGCGCTCTACCATTAATGCATCAAAAGAAATGATACTATGCCTTCCTCTTACACAGATGGAGACTTGACCAGTTTACACGAATCCATCATTGGGCTTAGGATTGTCCGAAGGGACAGTTTCTTTGTCACATTCACCTCTCCCTGGTGCAGGATTCAAATCTAGTCATAGTCAAAAGATGGATCAGACCAATTGTAATCAAATTTCATTTAGGGGCCAACTCAGGCTGGCCATTAGTGGCCCATTAAAAAATGGGCCACCCCAGGCCCAAGCATAAATCCCTCTGGCTTGTGAGTGTAATTTATCTTTTCTTGTCCACCTTGTCTTCCAACTAACAACACTCTTGGGTTTTTGGTTTCTTAGTGATTTTTCTCGGCGGAGATCAAGGTAGCTTGGCGGTTGCTTGTCCGACCCTAAAGAGGGACGCTTGCTCATGCTTTCACGCCAATGGAGATTGCTGCAATCAAATCTTAGAGTGGTGGTTGAGCTTATGGTTTTTCCAAAGTGTTAATTGTTTGGATAAAATCATATGTGCAAAAATCAATTGTAACAACAGAAAAAGTTTAGTCTTCACATAACCGTATGAAAACACTAATGCATAGTTGGTCTAATAGGATAGGGTATTAGTCCTTTAACTAACTTTCGACTTCAAAACTTGATAATAAAAAAACTATATTGAGAGAAATATCCTCCTAAATGGGGTCCTTGTAGACACTCAAACTGAATTGGTTATAACATATCTCCATACCGGTGGTAGTAAAAAAAAAATAACTGTCAAAACTAAACACATCTCATTTAGAAGTCTTAGGGTCCAAATTTCTCCTATTTGTACAAAATCATATGTACAAAAGTTAACAGTAACCCAAAAGAAATATATCACACTTGACAAAACTGTATCAAACAAGCAGATTTCATTTACAATTTTCATTGTCCAAATCACTCCTATTCTTATAGCATTTACCCAAAATAACAAACAAAAGCAGGCTCAAAGCACTAGCAAAAGCAAGAAGCCAGTAGTACTTATCAAGCCTAGCTTCTCTCATGTCATCGGAGAACCATCCGTGGCTGCCTTCCTTCGAACTGGTAAGCAGTTCAATCACAGAAATCAGCAGGGCACTCATGAAGCTTCCAACACCAAAGACACTAGTGTAAAGCGCAATGCCCGTTGTTCTCATTCTTGTAGGAACTTCACTATAGAAAAACTCTTGCATGCCAACAACAGTGAAAATGTCTGATATCCCCAAAAGAATGTATTGCGGCAGCAACCAAAAAATGCTTAGATCAATGGTCTCCATTTCCTTGGATAGATGAAGCCTTTTGTTTTCGATTATTGCAGCGATGACCATAGCTATGATTGATAAAGCCATGCCAATTCCCATCCTCTGCTTCACAGTTATGCCCTTTTCTTTGCCAGTGATCATCTGCGTAAAGGGTATCAAGATTTTGTCATATAAAGGCATAAGAAGGATTATCGATACTGTTATTGTGCTTTGAAGCGTAGCCGGTGGGATCATGAAGCTCTTTCCTATGTTCCTCTTCATTGTCATGCCTTGTTTGGTAAAGAATGTCGCAGGTTGTTGGAATATGATCGCAAATGTTAGAAGCGTTGTCCATATAGGGATGAGTCTGAGTACTGCTTTTATGTTTACCATCAATAAAATACTACTTCTAGTGCTCTTCTTGTCCAAGGCCCCAATGCTTTCTGGACTTTGACGGCATAGTGGTTTCTCTTCAAGCCTATTCACATGTATACCATAATCAGCACTCACTTTATAATGTGCCAAAAAAATACAACTATAGAACAAAAAAAAAAAGACTATTTATCATAATTGAAATGATCGAAATATCAAACGGTTGATAATAATGTTAAAATTAAAGCAATTTGAATCTAAGTAAGCAACATAAAAATCAATAAAACTTACTCTATCTCAATTGCATCAACTACTTTAGAGTTCGATAGCGCGATCCGACCACTCCTAATTTTAGATGCAGCTGATTTAATGGCTTGAACTATGTTCTCCAAAACCCTAGCATCAACATCCTCCCTGGACTTATACACATAAAATCGGCTTCCACACAAGAAAACAACGATGGATAAAGCCATAGCACCGGTGGGTATTGCAAATCCTAAGCCCCAACCAATTGTGTCTTGAATATAAGACATAAGTGACACACCCAAGAGACTACCACTACAAATCCCAAAATACCACCATTGGAAGAAGAGACTCTTCCTGCTTGGACTCTGCTCATCTTTGTTGTTGCAGGGCAAGTCCTCTTCACCCTCAAGTTGTTCTGCTCCAAAGGTTTGCAATGATGGGTTACAGCCTCCTTGGCCGAGTGAAATTAGATATAGACACCACATAAGGGTTGAAGATGACATGCTTTTGTCTGCAGGTACTTCTCCCCACACTAATGCTGTTGATGTCAATGCTACAAGCCCCTAAAACATATTTAATAATCAAAAGAAGAAGAATAATTATAATGAATGCTAAATGGAGAAAACAACTAATAAAGAGATCTTTTATGAACCAATTTGAGATGATACAACAATTGCTTTGGTAACACTTTTCGTCAAATGCCATACAATGGTAACAAAATTTGGGGAAACAGCACTTTTTCTTGGCAGGCCTATTTCCCTTTGTAGCCAAACACATTACAAGGGCTAAATTGCTTGCCTTGTCCTCTTATATTGACCAAAAACAAATTATTCAATACTTCAAGCAATCAAGAGAGACCATTTTCTAGTGTGCTAATCTTATAAAGTGCATACTAATCTCTTCAGTCTTTTCTCCTTGTTCTAAAACTGAAAATCAAACGTTGTATATTTTAACACAGTTTTCCTGAATTTTGTTAGAATCAGCACTGATAAGTTCACTTGATAAGTTCGAAAAAGAAAAGAAAAGAAAAGGCATAAGAGAGAGAGAAACTTACCAAAACATAGAGGAAAGAGAAGGCAAGAATTGTGAAAGGTCTTTGCCAGTAAGACTCAGCAATTGGTGCAACTAAGAGAGGCAACATAGATGTAAAGCCACACCAACTATTCACAGTCTTTGCAGCTGATGAATTGCTCATCTTCACAACATCTGTCAAGTATGTCACTAAATTTGATGCCACCCCTTTGTATGCAAACCTCTCAATTCCTGCAATCACTGTATTCCCAATAACAAAAATATTTCATACAATAAATTATCCAAAAAAAAAAAAAAAAATCTTGAAGCAACTTTGAATTACCTATGAGAAGAATACATGACTTGTTGAGTCCTTTGGGTCTTTGTCCTCCAGCCATGAGACTCACAACTCAAAGCACTACACAAAAATTCAGCTCCAAATTTGAAGACCCCAAATGGAATTGAAGAGAGGGTGAGAGAAAGAAAGAGACAAATTAAAATTCAACATGAGAAAAACTTGTCCCAGCAATGTGCTTTATGGGGTTTGTCTATTGCTTTGATTTCATCATTCCATAACGTAAATAGAAGCACTTTTGGCTCCAATTCTCTTTTTAGCTCAGAAAGAGTCAGAATGGACAATGTCTTGAACACTAGACTATCACTAACTAATAAAGAGGTGATAGTGTTATTGCCACTTTCAGTTTGGAAATGTTGTCACGGCAAAGGGGTTTTTTTTTTTTTTTTTTAAAAAAAAAGAAAGACAATTTTTTTGAAAATACTATTCATGACCATTCCCAAGAATTTTGGTAGTAACATCTTTTGTGAACTTTAAGTAGCAATAGTGAGAAAAGAACCCAATTGAATTGAACTGTAATTATTTAACTTGAAGCATAGCATTTCTCATTAAAAAAATAAAAATATATAAATAAATACAACAACAACCAGAGAAAGAGAAGGATGGTAACATTTCAAAAATTACTAATTTTAAGCAATTTTTGCTTTAAAATTTTTATTCACTAAATTTATTTATTATAAATAAATGAATAATTATAGATTTATCAAAACCCCCAATAGCTTAAATTATACATTTCGCAATTACAGAGAGTTTTGCAATTTCCATATTTTACTAAAATTAATGATTCAAAAAAATATTTTGTAGAAAGTATTTATGATAATGCATAAATATGATAGCAAGTGATGTCTCCAGACACCAAACTCCTGTAATTGTAGTGATAGGACGTTACACCACTTAATTATAGGTTTTGTATTCAAATCATGAAAATAGAAAAATAAAATTTGAAAGAGTCAATCTCTCAATATATTTCATATTGTTTGGATTTAATTAATCGAATAAAAATTAGGTACCTATCAATAGTAAGATATTTGCTTAAGAAAAAATGATGTCTCCTTACATTAAAAATTAAAAAGCATTACAAATATGTTTTCATGACAAATGCTTTTCTTTTTTTGGGGGGAATTTAAGGGAAATAAGGTCGACATGTTACAAAGAAGGCAATCAACTTGGGAGCTCAAATTGGCCATGCAAAGTAGGAAATAATGCGTAATCGTTGTTTCATGACACGTGACACTCCTTTACGCGTGGACCATCATTTGCTTTGCCATGTTCACAAAAGATTTCTGGTGTTGTGCAACTTGTAATTCATTGTTTATAAGTAATAATTGTTTGGATCTGTATTTAGATTTTTATTTTTTTTTAATTGTATTTTTTTAAGCCATCGATATCAGAATTATATTTTAATTAATTTTATTTAAATATTATCAGATTTAATTTAAAAATAAACTCTTCTGACATAATTCTTTTTTTAAGTTTCCTATTTTAAACTTGATTAACGGATCTAATACATTTATCAATTAAATTAACTGTTCTTTGATTTTAAGTTCTTTTGGTTAATTTAAAATTATTTTTTTTTCAAAAAAAAAATATTTATGCAAACTGTCGTATAGTATTTGATTTTTGACTTATTGAGCTCATATAATATTATTTTTAATATTATTCTATTAACATAGTAAGATCCTTCTCTCTCTCTCTCTCTCTCTCTCTCTATCTCTCTCTATCTATGCATAATTGATCACCCAAAGAACCCCTCCAACTTGGGAAATAAAAAGGAATTGTCATAAAGACGAATATGTTTTTGGGATTTAAGATTGCATTATTAGGCAATCAGGAGAAAAAGCTATGAATCTTTGATATTGATGGATGGGTCCGTTGCTCATGTGTTCATCCTGTTCTTTAGTCTCTTGATGCTGCCCAAGGTCTCATTTTAAAAGAGTATTTTGTGTATTTTCTCTGGAAAATATTGCCAAGTCTGTTAAAAATGTCCTTTGAACATATTTTACGAAAGCTCTTAGGAAAATATTAATCGTGATGGTGGATATTATTTATGAATTTATGTATATTAAATTATAAAAAACCGTATTATTATCAGACAGATTAAGTGGATCAGAAATCAAATGTATCGTGAATTTTACGCGATAATATACATCTTGTTTTAAATTTTTTTATTTGATTTGAAAAATATTTTGAATAATATAAAATTATTTAAATTTGAAATATTCAAATTATTTATGAACTATCATTAGGGTTTGGTGTATTGGTTCTCAACACATTTTATCTCTGCAGCATCACTCTTTTCTTAAACAGATATATCTCTGACTAATGAAAACTTAACATGATATATGGCATTTCTCTGACTTTCTATGATTAAAAAATAAATAAAGTTTATCATTAGACTAGTTATGCCCTAAAATAATAGAAGGACAACTGAGGAAGTATGTTTAAGTGATTGGTTCTCCAATTACTTCACAAGCATATTCTCCGAGAACAAACGTCACGTAATTCGAGTGATGAATTATTAAATTGTTTTAATTAAAATTTTGAATTTAAGTATTTAAGAATGAAAAAACAGACATCGAAAGAGTCAGCATCCTAAATTGAACCCTATAATATATTTAAACCAAATTAGTCGGATAATCAGAATACCGATTGATCAGTAAAAAAAATGTATATTCTCCCAGAAAACATATCTACTTATTTATTTATATAATATATATTTATATATATGCCCATCACAACCAATAAATAGTAATTCCATTTTAACAAAAAGATGTCTGTCGGGTGGTTTAGTGAGACGGATATCACTATGTTTTGTGGCACAACCACCAGCTTTTGTACAAATGTTTCATGATAAGATCAACTCTTTAAAAAAAAAAAGGAAAAAAAATGAAAGCAATTACCTTTTTTTTTTGGGGGGAATCTTGAATTATTTCTTCCTTTTTGATTGATCTCTTCCTTGTTCTTCGCAAAGTTCAGATGGGTTGCTTTGAAATCTTTTTTGGCATTTTGGTAGACCACATGAGTGCACGGAAGGAACACCGGACATGCACAAAAGTGGGGAACAACTAGCTTTGATTTTTGATTCTCTACCAAAAATGAAAATCTCTCTCTCTCTCTCTCTCTCTCTCTCTCTTATTGTCTATCAATATCAAGTAGAGCAACAAATTCTAGTTGCGAACTTGGAAAATTAATTTTATCACAAAAAATACTCATGAAAAATTTTATGATTTTAGCTGTTTTTTTTTTTTAATGAAAAGGACTGTCCCATAATTAATAATAAAAAATTACTCGCATTAAATGGTTTTGATTTTCTTAATTCGATATAGGAAAGTTTTTTCTTTTCTTTTTTTTTTTCTATTTGATTAAATTCGAATTATAAATTGAGAATTTTCTAATATTTTTTAATATTCACAGAAATGATAAAATAATTCAACAAATTATACTATAATCAGTTCTATTTTGATACTCGATTGAAACAAAACATTGTTAGAAAAAATATGAAAGAATCATTGGAGAAAAATGATTCTATCAACAAGACATAAATACATAGTTATAATGCAAAATTGGGCTATAAAATGGAACACAAGTAAATATTTTGCTCTTTTTTTTTTTTTTTTTCCTTCTATTGAGATATTAAGTTTTAAAAGAGAGAGGAGAAGAAATTTTGTTACCTCCAACGATCCTTCCAATTTCTCCTCCATAACTTTGTGATGATGATTCATGGGAACATGAAATAACGCTTCTCAAAAGAATTCACTTTTCAGGTGTAAACAAAGGATTAATGTATGTGTGAGAGAGAGAGAGAGAGAGAGAGAGAGAGAGAGAGAGAGAGAGAGAGAGAGAGAGAGGGAGGAGGGAGAGAGAACAGAATTTTGTTGAGCATCTTGCGGGTCCTTTTGCATATACATTGGAAGCATTCAAAAGTTGAAAAAGCACCATTTTTCCAGTTTTATTTACACACATCAAATATATCATGATTGAAATTTCCACCGTTATTTTACCTTCTTTTAAATTTCCTTTCCTTCCCTCAACATTCATATGGATCCCAAATCCATAACCTAAACCTCTCGGAGTTTCTAGAGCTTGGCATTGGGCAAGCTTGAGCCTCAAAGGTAAGCCACGCTACATTCATAAGAAAACGAGTGTTCTTGCATGCTCAAGGCTGAATTAAGCTTTGAAAAAAAAAAAAAAGGTCATGTAGGTATAACGGTAGAACGCTGTACTCTCTTAATTATAAATCTTGAGTTCAAGTCATAGAAATAGAGAAATATGATTTTGGAGAGCTAACCCGTTCATGGTTCCCATAGTATTCGAATTGAATTAATCGGATAAAATCTGAATATCGATTGATGATTAAAAAAAATAGGTCTAAAACTCCTATAAAGCAAAAACCTCACTTTCACAATATGGGTCATTAAAAATACCGGTATCATAAGTCTCGAGTTTGAAATTTAAAAATATAAAAAATTATATTGGGAGAGTCGTCTCTTAAAGAAAACCCCTGCAAATATTCAAATTGAATTAATTAAAATATAATTTCGAATACTTATAGTTTGGTAAAAAAAAAAAATTCTGGTACCATAAGCTAAAAATTTTTGTTTTTTCATTTGGAGAGTCATAAATCTAATAAATTGGAATTATTAGAATTCAAATATGGTGTCTTAAAAAGGCTAATCGAGTGCTCATCTGGTGAACAACTGTCAGACTGTATAGAAATGAACTAAAACTAGTTTGATAATAAAAACTTTTATGTTTTACAAAATCATAATATATTAAATTTTACTTGCATTAAGCATTTAGGGAATTTTTAAAATGCATGTTTGTACATAGTGAAATAGGAAGCTTTTCTGTTTCGGTAATTTTTAACCACGTCTTTAAATTTCAAATTTGTCAAAATATTTTTGCTAAATGTTATAATAAGAAAAATCATTATATGAATATTAAATGAATTTTCATAATGCAATTTATCCGTCGCTATATTTTTGATAAATTGTATAATTTTGAAATTTTTTTAATCACATCAACTTTATAATTTTAGATTTCATAGCATGACTAATGACCCTTTAATGCTAGTCAGACTAATACAAAGTCTTTTTTTTTTTTGTTTTTATAACCAGTATTCGGACTTTATCCGACTAATTAAGTTATTATTCTCAGGATTTAAATTCGAGATTTCTAATTAAGGGATAGAATGTCAAACTATTCGATTCAAAACAGTTTGATCTATTACAAAGTATTATATTCATTAACATATCTCTATTTTCATTTATAAAATAAAATCGTACCCAATATAACAGGTAATGTTATGAATCCATGTGGGTCTAGACTTTGCCCGAGAAAGGGTCCATGCGGGCTTGACCCATGGCACTAAGACTAGTCGGATCTTGTCTTTCATCTTCAACGGGAAACAGACGGAGACTCGGCTTGATCATGAACAATTTTTTGTGCGGAAAAAGGGGGAGAAAATCACTAGATTCAGAGTTTTTTTTCCAAACTTTCAAGTCATCAATGGCCGATCACCACCACCACCACAACCGCCACCAGCAACACCGTCCAAACCGAATCTCAGTCCCAACCCGCAATTCTTCTTCATCTTTTCCCTCCAGACCCTCACCCTCACCGTGACCCTACCCTATTCACAATTTCCAATCAGCCACAACCCCAACACAAATAAATTATTTTTCACGACGATTATGCTTTTCTTACCTGCGCTTGTTAGTGTTACGATGTTTGGATTGGATGGAAATGGTGTTTTTTCAGGGAATTTAGGGTGGCCTTTAGCTAATGCTGTCTTATTTGGAGTGTTATTGAGTGAGAATTATAATGATGAGAGCTTAGCTAGTTCCAAAGATTTTAGGAGGGAATATGCAGTTACATTTGTTTGTACACTTGTTTTGGAGCTGTTTTGCTTCCACAAATCCAAGTCCCCCGTATTCTGTGGAAGCAAAATCCATGGAAATTGAGAACTTTGAGGACGTATTGTTCAAGCTTTCGGAATTTACTTCTGTACATGATCCACTCACCACACTGTGCGGGTGACATCTGAGTTGGGAGGTTAAGCACTAAACCATAAAACACTGTTGAGGTTTGCTTGGTTTGGAGGTAAGACATGCATGATAATGGAGTTGTTCTACCACAAGTTTCTTGCCCTGGTGGTACAAGGAGGTTCTACATTCCCCTCCTGATGGACCAAAAATACAAATTACAGCCATCTCATACTTCTACCAGCAGTTAACGGCGTGACCACAGACTGCCGTTATGTGGGTTCAATAGAGGGAATTTTATCTCCGTTCGTGTCTTGGGTTTTGTAATTTTGATGCTCTGTATGGTGCGCTGCCATAGGAGAAGAAGAAGATGAGAAGGTGATCTGATAAAGAAAGAAATGGAATTTCGCTTTCCCACCAAACAGAGGTGCCAGACTACCTGCTGGATCAGAATCTTGCTTCTTCCTACCTACTGGGGAGGAGGAAGAGTTATTAGGCAGGCATCCGGTTTTTATTTTTTATTTTTTTTGTTTATTTATTTATTTATTATTATTATTATTTACACAATAGCATCATAATCTGAAGGAATGAATGCCCACGTGGGGCATCTTTCCATATTTGGAAAAAGAAAATTATCTCACTTTCTATATGCACAAATGGTAACTGATGGGATTTGAATTCCCTACCATTTGTGATGACGGAGGAATATGGAAACTAGGGTAAACCCTAGGAGGCACAATTCATTCAATGATTGCACAACAAGTGTGTAGAGGCACAATTGAGAGAGAGGGAAAAAATTCTGTGAAGAGAATTGCGTCACCGGATTTCGATTGAGGTGTCGTGGTGCTGCGGTGATAGCTCGACTTTCGTGGTTATCATCCCGACGGCGAGGTTGATTGATCGAGGTTCGCGGTTCCCCAGATCTTTTGCAATCTACTTTCAGAGGTATGCCCAAAAACCCTAACCTTTGATGATTCCGAAAATTTTACACGTTTCCGCATGTGTATGTGCATATAAATCCAACATTGGTATCAGAGCGTAGGGTTGGATTTATTAAATAATTTTCGGAATATTTTTGGGTATAAAAAGATGGGGTTGCAAAAATGGGTTTCGGATCACGGATGAGTTTCGTGAATCCAAATATACCGTGACGTTACCCATGTCACGTAGATCTAAAATATAATTTTTTCTGAATTTTTGGAGTATGTTTAAGCCATGAAAATTGAAGTTGAAGTTTTCGGCCCTAAGGGTGCCCAAAACTTAAAAACCTAGATCTATCCGTGTAAAGGGATTGTTGATCTAAATAAATTGCATATTGTGTTCCATGTGCATTGATCTATGATTTGAGGTGCATTGATCTATGATTTGACATGTATTTTGCATTCATTGGTTGCCGAAAACTGGGATTTCCGGCGAGGCCGTGGAGGGCCAAAATTTGGATATATGATTCGCCGTGTTTAGGGGTTGAATCTTTCAAAAAAAATGGTTCGAAATATTTTTGGGAAGTCCAAATATATTTTTCGGCAGAAATCGTCGTAAAAAATTAGCCGGAAATGGGTTTTCGGAGAATCGGGTCGAAAACCCGTCGGGCGAAGAAGAACCGGCCCAGACCCGCGGGCGCGTGACACACACGCGCCAGAAGGCGCGTCCAGCAAGCGCGTGAAGTACACGCGCCACACAGGCGCGTGAAGCGGGATGGTGGTGGCGGTCAGGTCAGACCCTGACCCGGACCGACCCGCAAACCGACCCGACTAGGTCAGACCCGGACCGTTGACCGGGTCGGTCGGGTCAACCCTGACCCGTTGACCGACCCGGTCTGACTCGGCTCAAGGCGGCTCAGCGCGTAAAGGCGCGTGAGTCGCGCGCCGCGACTGGGCGAGCGTGAGCCGAGTGGCGCGTGGCGCGTGGCAGCGCGTGTGACGCGCGCCGCGCGTCTGGCGCGTGCAGCATGCTGCTGCCGGCGCGTGGCGGCGCGTGGAGAGCACCGCCGGCGAGCGGCGGCGCGTGGGGAACCCGGGCGAGCGGCGGCGCGTCAGGTCGTCCAAAATTGATTTTTTCAATTTTTTTGGGGGTCTTATGTACATATTTGTGACTATTTGTGGGATTTTATGCACTGAATTAAAGTCCGGATGGTGAGATGAGGTCCCGGGTTGTGGTGTATGGTGTCCATTGACTCATATGCTCACTTTGGGGTCAATACTCGATTCATTTTGGATTGTTAATTCGTAGAGTGTACGAAATTGTGAAAATAAGCATTATTAGTTACTAACATCTCTTTCTTTTTTGTGTAACAGAGACAATGGTTGCGACAAAAAGTATCGTACTTGATCTCGTTAAGGGAGACAAGTTGAACGGTGACAATTATGAGATTTGGTACCGTAAAGTTCAATTTGTCTTCGAGGAACAGGACCTAGCGGAGGTTTTGTTACACGAGATGACAGACCCCGGGTGGGTGATACGCCTCAGGCGAAACTGGATGAGGAGGCGTATCGTGCATGGAAGAAGAAGGATGGTCAAGCTAGGGTCATCCTCCTTAGCAGCATGCACGATGATTTGATTCCATTGTACGAGCATTATCCTACTGCGATGTCGGTTTGGAGTGCTCTGAGAGAGCACCTTGGCTCCCGGTCAGCTCCTAAGCTGAGGATGCTGACTTATAGGTTTATCACCTATAAGAAGAGACCCGATCATACCATGAAGCGGCATTTGATGCATATGTCAAGTATGATCGCTTCTCTAAAGAACATGGGGGAGCCAATGTCTAATGAGCTTCAGGTACTGGGAGTAATCCAGTCCTTGCCTGACTCCTGGGATGTTGTAAAGACTTACCTCACGCACACTGAGAGTATTCGTACTTTCATGGACGTGCGTAGGCATTGTGAGCTCGAGGAGGAGCGCCAGGAGGTGGCTAGGTCGGTTTCTGGTCATACCTATGTGGCGGAGTCGAGTAAGGGCTCCAAGGGCGTCAAGCGCAAATGGCGCAAATATGACAAGAAACCTAGCCACACTAAGAGGAAGCCATCAGCAAAAACCGTTGATAGAGGGCAGACACGTAAGAAGAATGAGCTCGACAAGAGCAAAATCCGATGCTACGTTTGTGGCAAATCTGGGCATTTCGCTCGCGAGTGTGGCGAGCGAAAGGTATGTCCTTCTTCTTTACATGGTATGAGTTATGTTTCATCTACTGTGATGCTTACTAACTCTTCTCTTTTGTGGATTGTAGACTCAGGAGCCACCGACCATGTAGCTCGAGATAAGAGCGCATATGTGGAGTTCCGCCGATTGAGTCCCCAAGCGAGGAGGCTGTACGTGGGGAACGGAGCATTTGTGGTTGTAAAGGGGATTGGTACATGCAAGCTGATGCTGCCAAGTAACCAAGTCATATATTTGCATTATGTGTTGTATGCTCCCGAGATTCGGCGGAATCTCATTTCTGTCCTTTGTTTAGATCGTTTAGGATACTCTGTCATTTTTAGAAATTTGAGTGTTTCTGTCATTTACGATAACTCTGTTTTATGTACTGGTTTAGTCCATGATGGACTTTATGCGTTGGATTTGGTTTCCTTTAATAAAATTTCTAATTTGTCTTCTATTGCGTATACATCTGATATCGTAGTTGATGATGTTTCTATTTGGCATAGTAGACTTGGCCACATAGGGCAAGAAAGAATGAACCGGTTAGCTACGAGTGGCTTGTTGGGCCCACTAACCCGGATCGAGTTGCTCTTATGTGAGTTTTGCCTAGCAGGCAAAGCAACGAGGAAATCATTTGGAAAAGCAATGAGGGCTGGGACTCCATTGCAATTGATCCACTCCGATATTTGTGGACCTATGAATGTGAGAACCCGAAACGGAGCCACGTATTTCATTACGTTCATAGAAGATTACACGCGTTTCGGTTACGTTTACCTAATTTCGCACAAGTCTGAGGCATTAGATTGCTTCAAGAGGTTTATCAGCGAGGTAAAAAACCAGTTAGACTTGAGAATTAAAACTCTCAGAACCAATAGAGGACGCGAGTACTTGTCTGAGGAGTTTAAAGAGCTCTGTTTCGAGAAGGGCATTACGAGACAGTTGACTATTCCTGCTACTCCCCAGCAGAACGGGGTAGCTGAGAGAAGGAATAGGACTTTGTTGGAGATGGTGAGATCGATGATGGCGCAGGCCAATTTGGCTATCTCCCATTGGGGAGATGCATTGTTGACTGCCGCTTACATTCTTAACCGTGTTCTAATCAAGTCCGTAGTCAGTACTCCATACGAGCTTTGGACAGGGAGGCAGCCTGACCTTAGCCATTTGAGACCATGGGGTTGTGCCGCATACGTTCACGATTCCTCGCACCCACACGGCAAGTTAGGCCCACGAGGAAAGAAATGTATCTTTGTAAGATATTCTGAACATTCTAAGAGACATGTGTTCCTAGGTGAACGTACGGATGATACGGTCTCCGAGATCGAATCTCGTAATGCTACGTTCCTAGAAAATGATTTCCCTAAGAGAGGCGAAATCGACCAGGATTTCATCTTTTATGAGATGGGTGAGCCTAACGGCTCAACTGAGCCCAAAGGAGGGACCCAAGAGCCTGAAAAGGATCTTGTTCCTAGTGGGAGTGACCCATCTCGAGGTGAGGAGGGTCCTCCTCCTCGTAGGAGTAGTCGGGGACATATACCCCGACGTCATTTTCCGATAGAGGATGAGATCCTCATCGTGACTCCCGAGGATGATGAAAAACCTCAAACCTTTGAGAAGGCTCTCGAGAGTCTTATGAAGGACCAATGGCTAGAGGCCATGAAAGAGGAGATGAAATCAATGAGGGTCAACGGGGTCTGGGACCTAGTTGACCTACCTGAGGATAGAAGGGCCATAGGGAACAAGTGGGTTCTTAAAATCAAAAGAAAGGCCGACGGATCGGTGGAAATATACAAAGCCCGTCTAGTAGCCAAGGGTTACACACAGACAAAGGGTATTGATTACGAGGAGACTTTCTCCCCCGTAGTCAAATTTACATCGATCCGTCTACTCTTGGCGATTGTCGCAAGCATGGATCTAGAGTTGCATTAGATGGATGTAAAGACCGCTTTTCTTAATGGAAACCTGGATGAGGAGATCCACATGGAGCAGCCCTCTGGGTTCGTTCTAATAGGTCATGAGGATAAGGTTTGTCGACTTCGGAAGTCGATATATGGCCTAAAACAATCATCCAGGCGGTGGTACCTAAGATTCCACGAGGAGGTGATATCTTATGGTTTTACAATGATCGAGGAGGATCATTGTGTTTACTTGATACGATCTGATAACTCTTTTGTGATCCTGTCCCTGTATGTGGACGATATACTGTTGGCTGGGAACAACATTCAGTATCTGATGACGATCAAGGCTTGGTTGTCATTGCGTTTTGACATGATCGACATGGGTGAAGCTGAGTTCATCCTTGGAGTAAAGATCCAGAGAGATCGATCGAGAAGAATGTTGGCTCTTACACAAGAGACCTACATTAAGAAAATTCTCGAGCGCTTTGGGATGAGTGATTGTAATCCCATTGATACTCCAATCGCCAAATGTGATGGTCTGAGTTTTGAAATGTGCCCGAAAACTCAGGAAGATATAAGGGAGATGCGTAAAATCCCTTATTCCAACGCAGTGGGAAGTCTGATGTATGCGATGTTGTGTACACGACCAGACATATGTTCCGCAGTTGGTCTGGTGAGTAGATATCAATCAAATCCTGGAAGGGGTCACTGAAGAGCAGTGAAAAGGAATTTTAGATATCTCAAGGGAACTGCGAGCTATTTCTTGTATTATGGGAGAGGTGATTTGCGCCTCATAGGATATTAAGATGCTGATTGGGGCGATGATCTGGATAAGCGCAAATCGACATCAGGTTTTGTCTTCTTGCTCAATGGCGGTGCCATTTCTTGGAGCAGCAAGAAGCAGATCTGTGTAGCTTTATTTACTATGGAGGCTGAGTTCGTGGCTTGCTCAGTCGCAGTTCAGGAGAGTGTTTGGCTCCGGAGACTATTAGATGACTTAGGGGTTGTGGCTGATAGTGGGAGGCCAGTGATGATTTACTGTGATAATCAGGCTGCTATCGCCTATACTCGAGACCCTAAGTATCATAATATGACCAAACATATAGACACCAGATATAATTTTGTTAGAGACATTATCGAGAATGGTGAAATGACCGTCAAGTACATCTCGACACATTGCATGGTGGCTGACCCCTTCACCAAACCTATCACTAGAGACTCATTTATAGTACATAGAGAGTCATTGAGTTTGGGAATATTTTGATTTTTCTCATTGTACTAAACTGACGATGTGATATTTATTATATTTTTATATATGATTTTGTGCATTATTCAGTCACATTTATATTTTCTTAAATAATGCACTTATTTATATCATGTATATTTTTGACGTGATAAAATATATGTCAGGCAGGTGAGGTCGACTCTCTCACACGAGCGACCACCTCCAACTCTGAGTGAGTGGAGATGAGACGGTTTCTAGTCGTAAGAGGCATTAAGAGTGGCCCAACTAGAACAAAAGTCGCCCTGATACACGTTCA
Organism: Dillenia suffruticosa; assembly: GCA_033439265.1. NCBI lineage: Eukaryota > Viridiplantae > Streptophyta > Magnoliopsida > Dilleniales > Dilleniaceae > Dillenia > Dillenia suffruticosa. Next base: position 2,908,255 of record JAVTVX010000029.1, on the reverse strand, counting down.
GGATGAGGTCATTTGGGATATGACCGACATGGAAATACCCACATCCATGTTGCCTGTGAGTAGCCAGATTTGAGATCTCAGATATCATCTGCGATAGTGATATTGTCTCTGAGACACTCTCTCTGAGATCTCTGGGTAGAGTCTTATGTGTAGACTGAGTCCCGTATCTGCACAGTGTTAAGAAATCTGACATATGCCCTTTTGAGAAATAATGGATTAACACTGTGGCACGCGTTTCATACCACGTGTGATGACGACTAGGGATAGTGGGAGCAATTACATGAGACGATGATCTATTCATGATCCTCGTTCCCACTGTGTGAGACCCAAGACCCATTGGGTGGGATCTCTAGTACCCTTATTTTACTTTCGACTGTCTCTAGAAGTCTTGATTCAGTGTTTGCTACTTTAGTCTGTTTACCTATGGCCCGGAAGATAAATTGAGGTCTAAGGGGCAGGTCTAGGAAAGCAGCTGAATTGAGATCGATGGATTCGAATTTGGGAAAGGAAGACCAATCTACATTATATCGTTGTGTTGTATTCACCGACCGGTCTATTACGTATATCCACGTTGGGATACAAACGTAATAGTGAATACACATTCGAGAATATATTGGGGATGACTTTCGATGAGGAAAGTGACTCGAAGGATGTAAATGTGATGTGTCTGGGGTACAGCGAGATATTTGTTTTATTATTAACGGCGACTCGATCATTCTAACAGGTACATCGAGAAGTCTTTATTTGCAGGTGTACTCGCCAGTCGCACGACACCCAATTTAGTATGAAAATCCAGAAGGGTGATACAGGAGATCGCATGAGCTATGATCTCGTGATGGATGAAAATGCCCTCGTGTGCAAGTGGGAGATGAAGGAATGAATGCCCACGCGGGGCATCTTTCCATATTTGGAAAAAGGAAATTATCTCACTTTCCATATGCACAAATGGTAACTGATGAGATTTGAATTCCCTACCATTTGTGGTGACGGAGGAATATGGAAACTAGGGTAAACTCTAGGAGGCACAATTCATTCCATGAATGCACAACAAGTGTGTAGAGGCACAATTGAGAGAGAGAGGAAAAAAATTCTGCGAAGAGAATTGCGTCACCGGATTTCGATTGAGGTGTCGTGGTGTTGCGGTGATAGCTCGATTTTCGTGGTTATCATCCCGACGGCGAGATTGATTGATCGAGGTTCGCGGTTCCCCGGATCTTTTGTAATCTACTTTCAGAGGTCTGCCCAAAAACCCTAACCTTTTATGATTTCGAAAATTTTGCACGCTTTCGCATGTGTATGTACATATAAATCCAACATAATCTAAATGTGATCATTCTAGAGTATTTTTAAGAGTCATAAGGAGCGTAGGAAAAAAACCTCGTATAATCTTAATTAAATTTAATCTCAATTTTTCCAAATAAACCGATCTTACTTTCCTAACCAATATCCATTTTGTTTATTCATTGCAATGGTTGTCTACTAAAGTGAAAACCAATTTTTAGAAGAAATATATAAAATTATATTAATAAAAGTCAAATTTTTAATCGAGAATCACTAAAATTGTCGTTATATTAATTTTTTAAATATTAAAAATCTCATTTAACTTCTACTTTACTTAGTCTCTATTTTCTATTTTTTCGGACACTATCAAAATAATCTTTAAATAAAATAAAAAGTTGTCTTGCTATCGTTTCGAAAATTCAAATTAAAAAAGGAAAACTACCCATTGAAGTATTATTCTCAGGGGTCTTAACCTTGGTTTTGCTTTGGCGATTTATGGGCAACTTATAACTTGGACATGGTTTGGAGAACTTAACTCTTAAATCTTTCTCTACTTGCATTGTCATCCAAATTTAACCAAGGTGTAAATTTTAAATTTTTATAAATTATATGCCCTAAATGTCAAAGGAAATTAAAAATAAATACTTACATAGGATAATAAAATATTTCTTACTATTTTTTTATTTTTTTTGAAGTTTTGTATCTGAGCACAAACGATTTTTTTTTTTAATTTTAATGGAATTTTGAATATTACGAGTTCTTATAATGTTTGATGAAATTAGTAAGGAAAGCAAAACTCCAAAAAGACTAGGAGGGCAGTTTGGTAATTTAAAAAGGTTGTGAGGGCGAATCTTGGAATATTCTTTATAGCCGTTGTAAGATCAATCTGCAGGCTATGAGTATAAGGTAGACCAAACTTGTATTAAATGCAATCTCCTGCGTCCGTTAGTTGAAACCAATGATTTCATCGACTTTACAATGGTCCACTGCCGCTACCCTGGACCCTCAATCACTGGATCTTAACCCCCTTCTTTATTTAATACTTTCGAGGAGTCTTCTGTTTCTCTAAGTTATTCTCTCTTGCCCCCTCCCTCCCTCGCCCTCTCCTTCTCCCCGCTTCACATAACAAGGTCTGAAAGAGTCGTTTTCAAATTAGGGTTTTGCAACTTGTGTTTGTAATTTAGGGTTTCAAGTTAGGGATTTTCGCGGATGGGTAGTTCGGAGGAGAAAGTGGTTGCTGTGATTTTAGTTGGTGGACCCACAAAAGGTTCAGTTCGAATCTTCTTTCTCTCTCTCTCTCTCCATTTTTTTAATTTTCAAACACGGGAAATAATTTTCGTTCAATTCAGTCGATCATAAGTGTAATTCAATTTTACAGGCACTCGATTTCGTCCAGTTTCGTTTAATACTCCAAAACCGCTGTTTCCCTTAGCGGGTCAGCCTATGGTTCATCACCCAATTTCAGCATGTAAAAGGGTATGTTTTAAATTTCAGACACACTAATTGTAGATAATGCTACTAGACAAGATCATATGTGACCAATAAATCACACCACGTGAGATTTTGTCAATTCGGTAATTCATTTTGAGTAATGCTGGATGGACAAAATAAATGGGCCAAATTCTTCGTGGCAATACATATTAACATAGTTCTACCAATTCCTAATCAGATGACTGTTTGAATTAGTCGCCGATGTGGACTGCTGCATTGGATTCGATTCATTTATTCCATGATTCATTTGTTCCATCTATCACTATTGATTATTTTTAGTCTTATTCCTGATTCTACTATAATGTATGTATCTAATTTAATTTTGTAGTGTTTTTGATTTCGGTATTTTGTTATGCAGATACCCAATTTAGCACAAGTGTTTCTCATTGGGTTTTATGAGGAGCGTGAATTTGCATTGTATGTGTCTTCCATATCGAATGAGCTTAAAGTTCCAGTCAGGTGAATAGTGCAATGAAGCATCAAATTTGCCTTATATGGTTTAATTTTATTGTTGAAAACATATAATGTGAGAAATTTTATATTGGGTTTCAATGCGAGTTCTTTTGATTTAGATACTTGAAAGAAGATAGACCACGTGGATCGGCTGGTGGGCTGTACTACTTCAGGGAGTTGATCATGGAAGATAGTCCGGTTCTCTCCTGCATTCATTAATTTTGATTTTTTTTTTTTTTTTTATTTTGGTGCCGTTTTGAGGTCATGTTCCTCCTTTGATCTGATTCTAAACGATTTTCATGCAGTCACATATCTTCCTACTAAATTGTGATGTTTGCTGTAGCTTTCCTCTGCCAGACATGCTCGGTAATTTTGATTCTTCTTTCGGAGATGGTTATACTTTTATCTGCTGGTGGATATAGATGTACATTTGCTGGAGAACAACATTTAAAAAGTCATTATATTGTTGTCGGGATATTTTCATATTTGGACTTAAGAATGAATCTAAACATCTTGTATCCTGCCTTTTGTATTTGCAGAGGCCCATAAGTTCTATGGAGGGATGGGAACCTTGTTGGTGATAAAGGTCAGACACCAAACACTTAAGCGATTCAGTTTGGGAAGTTAGGCTAACATGACCATAGCTGCATTTTCCTCTTCTTTTCACCTTATTTACTTATCTCTTCTTTCCATGTGCAGGTCTCTGCTGAATCAGCTAACCAGTTTGGTGAGTTGGTTGCTGATCCTCTCACGAAAGAGCTACTGCATTACACTGAGAAACCTGAAACTTTTGTATGTCCTTGTCGAAAGAAGCAATCTCTTTTTATCATGCTACAATTCTGTGTTGCAATTGATAATTTGAATTCTTCATTGGAACTGTATGTGGAGCCAGTTTCAATATGATAAATGTCTTTAATACCACGCAGGTGAGTGACTTGATCAATTGTGGTGTTTACGTCTTCACTCCAGAAATTTTTACTGCAATCCAGGGTGTGTTCACAAATCGGCAAGATAGAGGTTGTTTTTGGCTCATCAATATGTTGTCAGAATTTTTTTTTTTTTTTTTTCGTTTGTGTGTGTGTGTGTTTTCATTTCCTTAATGCGACGAGCATGCAGAATCATGTGCTTGATTTGTAATATTTCTTTGTTCGAAATGCATGGTTAAGTAAGGCCACATGGGCCTTTTTAGGAGAACTTCAATGAATTAACATGAAAGAGAGAACAAAACTGATGCCACATAGTGAAGGCTTTTTGTGCCTTTTCTAGGCACATATTTTCATAGTCTTCCTTGCATACCTAAGGGTTATTTGAGTGCCCTTGATTTCTTGATTGTTGAAGCCACTGGGTTGCATTTGCATCTTGCTGTAATTTGAGATCCCTTGGGAGAAATAGCTTGGCCTTAGACAAGCTGCAAAAAGAAAGAGAAATAGCTTTCCTACTAGCCTAACCTTGCAGCAAGGATTTGTGAGAAACTATAAATTATATGGGTCTAGCTCAATTTTAATAATTGAAGGATGAAAATTTTGGGTTCTGTCATGAGTTTGTAATTATCTCGTCTTGTACCATATCCATGCTTTTGTCATATCTGCTGTTGGACTAAATCCAACATAGTTCAGGAAGCATCTAAATTGTTGGTGTTTCTCAACCTATTTTTCCTATTATTTGAAGCTCTTGTCTTGTCCTATGCAGTTCCTGTGTTACTTATTTGTTTATTTTTAAGTGTTGCATTATGTATATCTGTAGTTATTTGTTCCATCCGACATGCAATCATTGCATGCTGCATCTCTTAGTTTCCACCAAAATCTGTTGCTCTTGCATCACTCCCGTTGCTGTTTTTCATCCTGTGATAACTGAATATATATATATATATATATATATTTTTTTTTTGGCAGCCAACTTACATCATATATCAAGCTTTGAGGTCCTCCAGTCAGCAACAAGGTATTGTCTCTTTGGACTGATGAAAATGTATCCGATTTGCTCCTAGACCTCCCAATACCACAAGGATATTTGCACCCAATTATCTTGTGCTCGCAAAACATGAATCAGAAACCTATGTGCTGTGGCTTCTGCCCTTGGATATGGAGCTGTGTGAAATGTTAGCAACTCTGGAGTTTCTAGCTGGTTTTGTGATATAATGCATGCAATTTCTTGGTCTTAAATAGATAAACAGATAATATAGCATAAATGAGTTCTGCCCTGTGTTGCCCACACACTTCTAGAATGATGTCATGGGCACATCCTTTACATACGACATGAGCCAACACTTTTTAACTACAATAGTGAGATTTTATATGTGCAGTGTCGCGTGCCATGTTCCATCTCCATGTTCATGCTGCATATGTTTTCCTTTGGAATATGATATATAATGGTGCCTTTTCTGGTTTGTATCTTGGCGCTGTTCTGCCAATACTGCAGGCTTATGTTAATTGAAAGTCTTTCTTATATTTTGTAAATAAGAGTCACTGTCATCCAGGTGTGTGTTAACTTTTTCTCTAATAATGTGGTATTCAAGTTCTGTTATCCGACTCCATTTTAAAGTACGGAGATGTAGAGATTATCTCATGCCCTTCATTGTTAAAGCTGCTGGGTCTCTCGCTTTAACACTACGATTATATGCCTTTTTTCCTTAACAGGAGTGTTCCTACAGATTTTGTGAGATTGGACCAAGATATCCTGTCACCCCTCGCAGGAAAGAGGCAACTTTATACATATGAGACTATGGACTTCTGGGAACAAATCAAGACTCCAGGGTAGAGTTATTGCACCTCATACATTTTCTCTTCATTTCTACAAATATGCAAGCTATCATACTTGCATGTATTTTTGAATTGCAGAATGGCTTTGAAATGTTCTGAATTATATCTTGCGCAATTCCATTATACCTCTCCCCACCTTTTGGCAAGCGGCGATGGCTCTAAGAGTGCTACAATTGTTGGTGATGTTTACATGCATCCTTCAGCAAAAGTGCATCCAACTGCTAAGGTACTTGTGCTGAACTCTTCCCATATGTTGTGGATTGTGCATGCACATCTAATAATTTCTAAGCTAGATTACTCTGTCTGTATGGTCCAACTAAGGCAGGATGGTTGGTCATTCAATGAAAGATGCATAAAGTTCCGGATGCAATTAATTGGATATTTTATAATTGTTTCTCCCCCCCCCCCCAATAAAAAAAAGAATTCATTGTGGATGTGCATTGCTAAAGTGTGTATGCTGTAATCAACCGATTCATGTACTCACCTCTCATTTAATTGGCTGCCCATTCCTTATGATAGTCACTGCATAATGTTCTACTGCAACATGCCATGTTAGTCAAAAAAGCCAATGCAACATAGGGATACAAGTTGCTCTTTTTTTGTCCATAATATTCTTCTTTGTCCCCATTAGCTTAGCAGGATCAAGTGCCTGCCAAGAATTTGTCTCTGATAATATAAACTGCCATGGATTTAGCACCATAGAGTTCAAAAGCTAAAAACTGAGTAATGCTAATGGTATACTTCCACCACATGAATATCATTTATTTATTTTTTTTTTTAATGTCCCATAATGTGTCTAGTTTGGAGGTGGTGCATGAACCTAATAGTTGACAAGAATGCTTCAAAATTAAATTTCTTTTTGTTTTTTGAAATTTTTGTTGTGATAAACAAATAGAAAATATTTTATTCTTAATTTGCTATTAATAAAATCCAAATTTTTCACGCAAGTACATTACAGCTCCCAACCTCATCTATTATCCTTGATTTCAGCCAAGAGTGGTTGTTATACGATAACCTTAATTCAAAGGTTTCCCTTGAAAACATTCGGGACACCATTGTAGCTTTTGATCTTTAAGGGTCTTATTTGTATCCTGTTGTTTCTTTTAAACAGATTGGTCCAAATGTCTCAATTTCGGCTAATGTTCGTGTTGGAGCAGGTGCAAGGCTTATAAACTGCATAGTACTAGATGATGTTGAAATCAAGGTAGGGCCAAGTAATAATTCTATACTGCTAATTGAAATGAAAAGCAAAAAAATAATGTCTGAAGCGAATCTTTGTCTCTTCTGACAGGAAAACGCTGTGGTGATACATGCAATTGTTGGATGGAAATCATCTATTGGGAGATGGTCACGTGTTCAGGCAAGTCTAATGTTTTGGTTCTTTCATTCTCTATCCATAGAAGTTTAACATAATGTAAAGAACCCCTCATTGGTGCTGCTAAGGTTGATTTGGTTGAATTTCAAGATACCTTTCAAATTTTTGGCATTTAGATTATGGAATTTGTGTTTATTCTATGTGAATGGCACGGCTTGTGGATAAGCATTTGATCAAGTTTAAAAACTTTACACAAATGCTGAATAACATCACATAGGTAATAGCGTGCGACATTCGATGTAGATAGTAATTCTTTTAAATCATCTATAAGTAAATTCACAGAAGACATGTGAGGTACATATGTAAATATTCTCCTCCAAGGCCTTCTGATTTCTTCCAAGAAAGTTATCGTGAAGAACTCTGGCCAGATTCAGATCTCATCCTCTGGTTCCCCCCCTTACAATCTCAGATTCAGATCTCATCCTCTGGTTCCCCCCCCTTACAATCTCAATTTATGCTCGAATCCTTCTATCGGTTTGATTCTATTTATTTGACTTGTTCAGGCTACTGGAGACTACAATGAAAAGCTTGGAATTACGATCCTAGGTACTTTCCTTGCTTTCACGCACCTTTTCATTTGTTTAGACTTGCATGGTGTTTTCATTTTTTTTATTGGTATGGAAATAATTAGGATACTGGCACAAGATTTGAGCATAAAATTTTTTATGCAGGAGAAGCTGTAATCGTTGAAGATGAAGTAGTAGTGACTCATAGCATTGTTCTCCCAAATAAGACACTCAATGTCAGCGTGCAGGACGAGATCATGCTATAGTAAGGAGCAATGATGAGATCAGAGAGTACCCTATAAATTCTGTGCCATGTCTCAGCCTAATTACAAGGGAAGAAACCAGGGGTAAAAAGAGAGAGAGAGAGAGGAACCTTATATATGTCACATCCAAAAAGGGTTTTTGATCGCTTATTTTGTAGATTATAACATCCAAATTAGAAAAATAAAATGAGCCTTTCTTTTTGTAGTGGCTTATTATGGATCTGAGCTCGCATTGTTGATATTAGATCATGAATACTTGTTGATTCAATTTGCTCCAGTTGATATTGGAGAAGCTGTTGTTCTCCTTCATGGATTTGAATTCAGGTTCAGACATTATAAATCAGCATTAGTTGCTAGAGGGAAAATGCACATTAACAACGTAGTGACAGGTCATTCCATGCATGTTGAATCATGGCTCAAACACGAATTTCAATCAGCTTATAGATAGCTCCTGTTTGATTGGATATTACCCCTAATGCAATTGATTGCAGCTAACACAAAAGGCGTCAAGAAGTCCACCCCTGTTACCTTTTTTTTTTTTGACGAGAGAGAAAAATGGTTCTCTCCGACCTCAGTCATAATGTAACTTCCTCCGATAGCAGAACTATTTCAAACTACATTTAGTTTTATTCTAGTTCTGTTAAATACAAAGCACTCCACTCAAAAAAGCAGTACACAGAGGGCCAGAGCAGCCAGTATGGCTGAAAAATACTCTGTCATGACATCTCTCTTACTTTCACAACATGGGCAGTCAGTTACCCTTCAGTTGTCACTATCTGCGTCTATAAATTGTCTCCACAAATCTAAATTATCATCGTGATCGCTACATCCACAGATTATAGCATATATAGATATTACCTGCTCACCAGCACGATTCAATCTGGTGTTGGGACATGAGGTCACAAGTCAAGCTTGGAGGTCACTCCAAACCATTAAAAATCAGCAGAAACTCCAAGGGTCAAAATTTTGCTTTCAATTATTTGGTCGTAATTCCAGCTTGTAGGCCTGAATCTCCATGGGAGATATAAAAACATGACCCTCTTGGACAACATCACCAAACTGCTCAGCTTCAGCATACCCAAGCATCTCCAAGTCTTCATGCAGTAGGTTCAGTGAAGTTGATCTTGCACTTAGAACTGAAACTTCTTTGAACAAGGAAAACAGATTCACCGGTTCTTCAGATATGCTTGAACACTGTGATCTGGCCTTTCGACAGTATGAAGAATCCCAGTTCCACCTATGCAGCATTAGAGCAAACCTAGAGCTTTCTGTTGATTGCTGAGAGTATCTCAACAGTCGTGGAACCTTGAGGTTGACAATATGCAAGTCACATGGTAAGGATGCAGCCAGAGGAGAGAAGGGTCTTAAGATTGGTTGAGTAGGTGTTGTCTCTGGTTGCTTGGCAACAAAAGCATGTAGTGGATAGTTTAAGTGAGCACTAATCCGATGAGAGAGAAGAGAGGGGCTAAGCGGAGAAGGATTCAAAATAGGATCTGAAGTTGTAGAAATGTTAGATTCCACGAGGATGTGGAAAATGACATTCATTGGACGATTATCCATCACTCCTTGCCCAAGGCCACGCCCATCATCCATTACCAAACGGCGGTCTACCATAATCTCCAGCCATCCCTCCTTAAGGCTTGCCACACCCAATGACTGCCGGGAATGGACAGCAAAGCGCCGCCCATTTGAACCCTGCATGAATGCAAGAGAGGGCATAGGATAGTAATTGCCCTGCAGAGGGATCTTATCATAGGTTTCTCTCCGGCTCATTTGGAAGCCATTCAAATCAGAGTAAAAAATCCTTTTGTTATCAACATCAGTCTTGTACCTTACTATTAACTCACGATCATTAAAATCTGGCCCCAGAAGTTCGACATGGTACTCCTTTTCAATGATATATTCTTGGATGGTGTTATCACCATTATAAACACGGGTACTGTGAGAAATAGGGGTGGCTGTGTCCCAAGGCGTCTTTGGATAAGAAAAGACTTCTTGCACTAATGGGCCCTGAACAATCACCATATGACCAGTGGCTTGGATGATAGGCTGAGCCTCACCATTGGGTTTAAATAGGTAAGCTCCACTTCCCGAACTAGAGTACATAGCTATTTCTTCACCGACAACATCTTGTGAACCATCCTTGTGGCTAATTTTCTGCAACAAACCTAGATTGACATCAAAGATGAGTGACTGATGCCGATTTTTTATCTCGGCCATGTCACCTACCTTTGAGCAAGAATATGGACTCGGGCAGGATAACATGTCGGATTTTGCTGAGAACTGCAGTTTTGCTGGTTTAGCCTTTTCACATTCAACAAAGCCATTGGCAATGTAATATGTTTGCAATCCCATGGCAGGAATAGATGCCTTCCAGTGGACACGGTGCCTCCCAGTGAAGATTTTTCTTTTGTCATGCTGAAATTCAGGAGACACTTGGCTCGGAATGCAGGTCATGTTGGAGTCCAAAACTGTTACATCAGGTCTCTCAACCACCACCATCACAACCTCCTCCCTTGTTTGCTCCAGCGGATTAAAAAACACCACGGATCGGGAATTCCCTTCAGGAAGACTGATTATTCTGTGTACTGGGTGGATATTATATTTTGATCTCACCTGCTCCGGTTCAAATTGAGAAGGACTGAGTTCAGATTTCTCGTGGCGGATTCCAAGCAATAGTTCAATACCCTTTGACATGAAAAATTGCAAATCCTGTAAGGAAGTATGCATCCGACTCCCATAGTCCTCAACGACATGATCTTTAGCAGTGCCAGTCACACCATCATGATGCTGAAAAAGAGCCAAGTTCCTTCTTGCAGCTGTCAACTTGTAAGCAAAGCTTATAGGTAGCTTCTCACATTGTCCTCTTTGGCAATGTCCTAGCAGTAAAGCAATCATCATTTCTGTTGCACGGAGTGTTTGCTCCAAAACCCGATCTACAGCCTTGAAGAAAGGCCTAGAAACATAATACCCACTCCAATAATCATGCTCTCTATCAGCATAAGTAAAGAAGTCACCTGACAAAGAAGGAAATCCTCCTACCTGACCAGATCCAATCTCACCAGGAAGTGAGTAATTTATTCTATCAGCCTCCTCACGGAGTGTTCGGAAGTAGTCTTCCAGAGTGCCAAACTTCACCTGAGCATGCAAGTTGGGATTGGAATTGATGTAATCAAACAACATCTGGTAGTTTCTAAACTGAGCTTCTGCTTCATCAATACTGATGTATCGAAAATCATCACCAAGGGGAACAAGAAGTGTATTTGTTCTATACAGTGTTGACTTTTTCTTGTATTGATCAAGTAGCTTCATTGCTCTCTCTTGCACATTTTCCTGGTTTGTCTCTAAAGGATTTTGGCCCCATGGGCATACTCCATATACAAAGCCACGCATTCGAGCAAAATCAAACTGGCAACAAATTGCAGGCTCAGGTCCACATGTATGAGGCACATCATAAGAATAAAAGGGCATCATGTGAACAAATATATCAGTCGTTTCCTCAGCATCCCAGCTCTGTCGCCAAACAAATTCCAAATTCTTGTGCAGTGCAAGTTCCTTCTTTAGCTCGTAGTGGGTCCTCTGTATAAGCATGTTCTCAAAACCCATGCGCCTTAGAAGATAAGCCATTGTAGGTGAATAACCAAATGGATCAATTGACCAAGAGTTTTTTGGAATAACCCCAACAGTATCATTTAACCACATGTTCCCCTCTGTGATCTGGTATATGGCGTGCACAAAGATCAGAAAACAGGTAATTATTATGAGGAAAAAAGAAAACCAAGGGAAGTGTTGAACCACTCCGGACCCCCAGATAAGCAGAAAAGAAGAAAAATGAACATCATTTTTATCACGAATCCATGATCACCAAATTGCAGGGTCTACATCACCAATCTAGTCTATGATCACCACAATAGAACCGAAAGGTTTCTATGTGAATATAGGTATTCAAAGCATGTATGACTACAAATACAACTTAGAATGCCAGAAGTGCTTAGCTAGGATGCCAAGAATTCACATTTATATATCATACATTAAGCTGAATCAAGTATTCAAATAGGATGCTGAGTGTCGATCAAAGAGGATTGTTTTTTTTTTCTTTTTTCTTTTGAATGCTTTAATCCCCTTAAATGGCATTTAATCAACATTTTTGAATATAATTAATTGACTATTGTTACTGTCAATTAATTATATTGGTCCGTAATCTTAATTATTTAACTGTTCAGGATAGCAAATTACACAACCAATTGAAAGAAGTTGACTACATTCTCCTCTTCAACATCTCAAATAACACCAAGTACACCATTCCACTAATTTCCTCATCTAAAATTTTTTTACAGATATTATTAGCATGGCTTTATCTCTTCATCACCAAGACTTCTAGAATCGAAATGTTTTTCAGCATCATGTACTATTATATGAGTGACCTCAGTTTTCTGTTTATGTTGTTACTCCTTTTTAGGACAACAAAATTTAAGAAATATATTTGATGTTCTTAATCAATTTTTCTTTACTTATTTCACCCCATTTTCTAACAAGAGCATTCTATATTAATAATGAACCATCTATTTTCAGCTTCCTAATTCTAATGTTATCTCCTCATGTTTGCTCATATCCAATTCATAGTACAGGTTTGCAACTATTTTCCTATGCTCTTTGAAGAGCCAGAAGCAACAATGTCCAATTAAAAGCAACTGAGTGATACTTTCAAACATCAAAATCCTAAAGAACACATCCATGGCACCAAATGTTTTGCACACACAAAGGAAAAGTAAAGAAAACCAATGGCAAACTGAGAATAAAGAAGGAAAAAAAAAATTCTCTTGAAAACCAGCAAGGAATCAAGTGCCTGGGTATCTCCCATTGAACATTTCAAATTCTTCGTATGGTATTTGTACTCAAATGACAATACAGGTTTGACCACATCTAAGAAATTGTTCAAGTAATTGTAATTTAACAATTTTCAGCTAATTTATACTACTTAAGATGCCAATTCGCCGTATTTTGCAGTATACAGATGCAGATGCCAATGCGATAAATATAGCAATGTCATCAATTCCCTACCTTGGGCCTATTAAGGGTTTCAGTCATAAAGAAATGCTGCCGAAAAGCTTAATAACTATTACAATAAGGAAAATGTAAAAGAGAACTTCAGCTGTACCTGCTCAATTATGGCAAAGAAATGAGAATTGGCCTGCAAAAACAGAACCAAAAATATTTTTCAAGTCCAAGACAATAATTCAAAAATTAAAATGTGTGTGTATAGCAAAGTCAATAAACATTCTTGAAGTCAAGGGTCTAGTAAACTTTTGGTGCACCATGTGCAATTTAAATGTGGCAAACATAATGCTATTTGACAAAGTTATAAATAGTATTTTGTTGATAGAAAGCTTAGAAAGCTATAAGTAATGTTTTGCACAATTTGCAATAAGTCAAATAGTTCAAGGCCAGAAAGCAGTCCACTCATAATAGCAAGACAATAGCATTATCGCATTTCACTAATGTGCTTATTATTGTTACGCTGTAATCTTATAGATTAAGAAAAACTTGACCAGAATAAAATGTAGGAAATGTTATACAGGAAGATCCCTGAAATGAAAGTTGACTATAGATGCTTTAGCACAATAATATTGCATTTTCTTATCTTGCCATATTTAAAGAGGAAATGCTCACTTCAGAAACAATGAAAGATTTGAGAGCAATTGACTGACATAAGGTTGGATGAATTGTATTTATATATCACATAAAGTAAGGAATACAATACCTCATCATTCATCACCCAACCACCTCCAACAATCTCCAATTGCCCATTCTTCACAAGATTCAAAAAATTTTCCCTTTTTATGTCTGAGGCATCCCTCCACCACCTCTCCAAATAAGACATCTCTTCCCAAATAAACTTCCGCCGAGCATCCTACAACAATTCAGGATTGAAAATTTGCATGAAACATTAAACCCCAAAATCCTTTTCCCAGTTCAATCATGCATGAGAAAGCAGGTTGCCAGCAAACAGTCACAGACAAAACCGACTTACAACCCAAAAAACAGTGACCTCCAATATACTAGGCTCGTACCTTCAATACTTGGATCCGATCCTCCCCCCCCCCCCCAAAAAAAAAAGGATCTTCATTAATGCATTTCATAACCACCAAAATCAAGCGAATTTAAGCATATAATCAAACAATGCTATCGATCTGTTCATTCCCCAACAATCCAGTAACCCCTATCCCCACCCCCAAAAAATAGTTCAGATAAAGAAAAGGCAACAAAAGGCAACTCAAAAAGGCACATACTCAATCAACTTTATCAATCACATCATCCAATAACAACCCACTCGAAATCCCAACAAAATGAAATAGAAATAAAGCAAAAATCACCTTGGATAGAGTTTCCACAATGGTATCCAAAATATGCCTAGATTGCCGATCATAGTACTCGTCAACAGTCAATTTCCAACCAGGATCATTATGCGAATGAGGCACAACAAAAACCTTCAACTTCTCAGAGTTCCACTCATTCCCTTTATAACTAACCACCCAACCTTGTTTCCAAGGCCCTCCATCAACATCTAAAAACTCAATCTTGTCATACAAATCCTTAGTCGTAATATCGACATTAGCCCCCAAAGCGCCGTTGCTTAGTTCATTTGGCTTTCTCGTGACCGATTTTCGAATCTTGGAAACCCTGGTTCGAACCCTAAAATGAGAAGACCAAGGGTTTGGAACACCAAAGCGAATAACAACAGCTAGAAAGAAGAAGAGAGAGATTGAGAGACCAATTGTGAAGAAATTTGCGAAAAAGAAGTCTTTCAGATTGGTTCTTCTTCTGGGTTTCCTTAGGATTTTGGATTTGGTGTTTGATGAAGGAAGTAGAGAGTTCGCCCAATTTGATCTTCTGGTACTGGCGAAAGCCATTGAAGAAATTGAGCAGACCCAATTCAATTCGTAAGATTTTAGCTTCTGGGTCTCTGAAAATTTGAGATTTTATTGACTAATTTGTAAGATCTAAATACTGAGAAGGAATATAGAAGAAGAAGACTGAGGGTTAATGTAACTCGAGAGAAATAAAACATGGTCTAACACATAACCAACTAGAACATAAGTGAATTTCGAAGACACCCCCGCGCGCGCGCGCGTGCGTGTATGAGTGAATGGTGTGTGGGGTGCGTGTGTGTTTGTGTTTGTGTGTTTAAGTGAGACAAGAGTTGTTTTGATCTGTACGAGGGTCTTCGTCTCTGCCGTATCAGTTGGTCGCAGTTTTTGTCCACTTTCGATGGGGGATCGTAATTTCCCTAGTATCTTCCGTCGCTTGGACTTGAATTCCACAACACTTTCTCCCCCACCAAATCTAATTGACCCTTTCAATCATAATCTCTTCCGGTATATTTTCGAAATTAGTTCACTCTTATTCAAGTTAAAATAATACGATCTAAATTAAATAAATTAAGAATCTGATCCACATTTAGATTATAAATATTTAAAATTATATTACGAAGGAGATATTATTTTTATTAATCCAAATTGATGAGCAATTCTACACTATTTTTTATCCGTATTTGATTTTTATAAATTAATAAATTAATAAATTAAATTTTACTTGATTATTCTTATTAATATATTTTGATCGATTTATACTTAAATATTTATTTAAATCCATCAAAATATCGATAATTTGATTAATAATTAATCAAAAACATGTTAATATAAATTGTGATAAAAACTTTAATTCCTTGACTTATTTGATTAACAGTTACTCATGAGACACCAATTTTTTTGGGGGTGGAAAATTTCACATATTTATCCCATAAATTATGTGTCAAAATTACAATTTAGCCTTTTCTTTTTCTTTTTATCACTTCTCCCCCTCAAACTCTAGGAAAATATCTCCCACAGCCATATATGTCCACACCAAAATGCAATGCAAGACGAGATTGAGATTTTCCATGTTAACATGAAGCAACGATTCAATAGCTTAGGGGCGGAAAATGATTAACAACAGCTTCATGAGCAAATGGGGATTTTATGTTATAGTTTGAGAGCAAAAAAATTTTTCTCTCCTCCCTCCAAGCTGATCTACCCCCGATCGTCATCTCCAACGGTGCCGGTAGCTCTATCTCCCCCCTAGTTCTCTCTTCTCTCTCTCTCTCTCTCTCTCCCGCCTAGCCTCCTGTAGCTATCTCTCTTTCTTGATCCCTTCTCTCGTTGCCTTTTTGCCTCTCTCCCATCGCTCCCCTTTCTCATCACCGAAAGCAAACACATGTTCCGGTTGCGCCATCTCTCACCCCCCGAAAGCACACGTCCGCTTGCATATTCCTGTAGTTTTTTATTTATTCATTTATTCCTTTATTTATTTATTTATTCATTATTATCTACTCATTTATTTATTTATTAATTTATTTACTTATTTATTTATCCATTATCCAGTTATTTGTTAGTATTATTATTAATTTCAAATATATTATGAGTTTAATGCTATTAAAATTTTAAAATATACTAAAATTTTATCATATTCAGTTTATTCTTATTATATATATATTTCTATTCGTTTTATATTATTATCTGAAGAATTCCGTCATGGTCGATTCCAAATCCGGTTAAAGGAGTAAGATTGCGGTAGATCGACAGACAATGTAAAATCTTTTGTCAAAATGTAACAATAGGAGACAAATATAAAAAAACTTTTTGGATGTTTCCTCTTCAGTGACTAACTACATTGGATCTCAGGTGCAGTAACAAGTTACTAAGGGACCTAGGGTGCGGATAAATAAGTTAATTTATGAAAATATGATTCGCCTAACCACTTGAAATATAAGATCTTTATAAATTTCTAATTTTTCGTCACTTGAAATATAAGTTAGTTTACGAATTTTTAATTTTTCGTCGCTAAATTTTTGCGACGCATTATTAGCGACAAAAATTTTTTCGTTGCTAATTTTGTCGCTAACGAATTTAGCGACGAATTTTTATTAAATTTTCTTCGCTAAATTTGTGGCTAAAAACTTTTTTTTTCGGTTAATTAACCGACAAGTTAAAAGAAAAATAAATAAATAGACGAAAAATTAATATAATGTGTTTCCAAAAAATTAAGTGGGTAGGAGAGAAAATTAAAGTAATAGAGACATATGATCATAAGTTTTAGTATATAGGTAAAGATAAAACTAAAAATATAATAGAAATAATTGTACATAAAAATTTATAAGATGATGTAGTAGAGATAAGGAGGAAAAGTGATAGAATTATACTTTTTAAGTTAGCTGATGGAGAAAACATAATTAATATAGTCAGTGTATATACGTCCCAAATATATATATATGCAACTAGTAAAAAATAATTTTGAGAGAATTTAAATGAATAATGGGGAATTCAAAACCGTACATGGAAACTTTGGTTTTGATAATAAGAATGAGGCAGAAGATATCATTTTAGAGTTTGTTACAATATTCGATTTGATATTCGTAAATGTATTCTTCAAGAAAAAAAAGTTGCACATAGTCATATATAGAAACGGGTCGAATGTTAGTCAAATAAATTTCTTTTTCACCAAGAGGGGTGACAGAATAAGCTGTCAGAATTGTAAAGTTATACAAAAAGAGATTATATCAATTCAATATAGACTTTTAGTTTTACATGTACACGTAAGACAAAAGAAATATCGTCTATTTGTGGAGTTAAGAATTAAGTGATAAAATTTTAGGGAAAAAAATATCTTTTAAAAACAAATTAATTAAAATAGCAAATTAGTCTACTAATATTGATGCGAAAATAATGTAGAAAGAAATATTTAATAATATTAAGAGTATAGATATGGAGGTTTTAAGTGAATCTAAGGGTAAGGCTCCAATATATGAGACATGGCGGTGGAACGAGAAAATACAAATTGTTATTTGAAACAAACGAGAGTGTTATAGAGATTTTAAAGCTAACATGAATGGTTATGCATACAAAAAAATAGAAAAGTACAAAAAAATGGATGAAAAAAATATCACAAATCAAAGAGTAGGATGTATGACGAATTATACAAAAGACTGGAAATTAAATAGGGAGAAAGAAAGATTTACAAAATTGTCAAAATTATGGAGAGAAATGGAAAAGATCTAGATAGTGTTAAATATATTAAAAGTGAAATTAATACTATATTTGTAAGGAATGAGAATGTAAAAAAGCGTTAGAAAGATTATGTTAATAATTTTTTAAACGTTGAGAGTACAAAAAATATAAAAAATATCGAGATAACTATATAAGAGATTAATAGAGATTTTAAACGTAAAATTTGTCCCTATGAAATAAAAGAGGCCTTGAAAAGAATGAAAAATAATAAAATCATAAGATCTAATGGAATTCCTATTGAGTTGTGGAAGTGTTTGGATGAGTTTGCTATAGTAATATTAACAAATTTTTTTAACAAAATTTGACAAATCAAAAAAATATCCAAATCATGGAAAGAGAGAACACTTATACCAATATATAAGAATAAAGAAGATATACAAAATTATTCCAATTATAAAAAAATTAAACTTACGAGTCACACTATGAAGTTATATGAGAGACTGATAGAGTATAGATTAATATTAGAAATAAATGTATCTCAAAATCAATTTGAATTTATATCAGTACAATCCATTACTTAAGTAATTCACTTGTTAAAAATTTTGATAGAGACATTTAAGGTATAGAAGAGAGAATTACATATGATATTCATTGAACTAAAAAAATATGATAAGATTCCTAAAAACATATTGTAATAGGTATTGTTGAAGAAAAATGATTTTATTGAAATACATTAATTTTATTAGAAATATATATTAGGGAACTGCAACCAATATAAAAACTTGTGAGAGTTTATCTAATTGCTTTTCTATTAACATTGACCTTCATCAACATTCGACATTAAATCCCATTTTTTTTGCAATAGTGATAAATGAAATCACAAAAAATATTTAACATGAAATACTATGGTATATACTGTTTACAAATACTATAGTGTTGGTCGATAAAATTAGAGAGAGTATTATGATTAAATTAGAGTTATATACAGATATACTAGAATTTAGAGAATTTAGATTCAGTAGGATAAAAACTGAATATATGAGATTTAAATTTAGTGACAACCATCAAAATAATAAAGAAAATATTAGGTTAGAAGGAAAAACATATCAAAAAGTGAACGCTTTATATATTTTGGTTCCATCATTCAGAAAGATGACAGTATAGAAGGGGATGAAAATCATAGAAATCAAATGGATTAGATAAAATAAAGAAAGATATCGGAAGTTCTTTGCGATCGTAAAATACTATTGTATTTGAAGGGAGAGTTTTATAAAATCGAATTAAAATGTGCACTATTGTATAACACAAGTGTTACACCATTAAATAACAATAAGAGTATAAAATGGTAATAATTGAAATGAGAATATATAGGTGGATGTGTGATAAAACTAGAAAATATAGAATTAAAAATGAAAAGATACGTAATAAGTTAGAAATTAGTTTAATAAAGGATAAAATGCGAGAATATCATCTGATATGATTTAGACGTGTACAACGAAAACCCAAAAATATATCAGTTATGAAAATCAAGAATTTAAATATGGAAGATTTAATAAAATGTAAAAATAGACCGTTGAAAATTTGGATATAAATTATATGTAAAAACACGATTGTTAAGGGTTTAACTAAAAAGATGGTTTTCGATAGAAATGAGTGGCGTCAGAAAATTCACACCAATTAAATCAATTTTTTTCAATATTTATATCTCGTAATCGACACTAATTTTAGGATTAAGGTCTAAATTATTATTTCGTAGTTTGAGAGTAAAAAATTAACATCACTCTCTTGAAATGGTCCTTAAAAAATAATTTTCGTCTTAAATCACAAGTTGAATTTTTATATACATATGCTATTTTTCTAATTTTTTAATTTATTTCTTCAAAGATTTAATATCGGGTAATCAATTGAAACAAATTTGGGAATTCTACTTTAAAAAAAAAAAATCTAAAGAGTCAAATGCTATGAATCCCTAAGAGCCCGTTTGGATGGAGAGAAATGGGCAAAATAGAGAGAATTTGAAAAGAAAATGTTTACTTTCCTTAATTTGAGAGTTCAATAAGAGTAGAATTGAAATGATTAGGACACATGAAAAAGAAAGAAAGATGACTAAAATATTTTCGTTCAAAATTGCAAAGAAAGGGACGAAAACAACTTTGATGACAAAATAATCTTTAATATAACAACTCTGTCTTTATTTTGCTGATATAAAACAAAATTTTGCCCTATATATCCTACTGGACCTTTTAATATAAGAAGTTTTCCCTTTTCATTCTACCAGAAAATACAAAGTATCGTCTCTTCATTTTGTAGGCCGATATCAACTAAAAGTGGCCTCCTCGGTCGGCTGGATCTTGTAGCCGATCAACAGACTCAGGCTAGTCGATTGAGTTTTCAGCTCAATTGATCAGGCAACATCCTGTGGCTACAGCTACCTATAACTGCTTAGTTGGCCGAGTTCCTAAGCCGGTCGACCAAATGCGTGCATCTTTTATCTTTTTATTTCTATCATGCATTTGGTCAAATGCAAAGCAAAGTAAATTTTCGGGCAACCCATGAATTTGGTCAAGCAAAATACATGCATTTGGTCAAATACAAAGTAAGAAACTCTGAGTCCTCTTCGTGAAAGGGTAAATATATAAAGTTATTTTATTATTATAAATCATTTTTGTCTAAATCTCTCCGACTTTTAAAGAAAAGAAATTCTTTTCCTTTCTTTCATTAAACTCTCATATATCTTTTTTCTTTCTTTCTTTTCTTTTCTTTTCTAAAACTGTCTTTTTTTTTTTTCTTTTTTCTTTCTTCCTAAACTCCCAAACGAGCCTAAATGTTTCTTGTTTTAATAGATTAAAAGTTTTATTTTTTAAAATTTAGAATTATGCATAATTTATATATTTATTATTATTAAGTTATCATGATTTAAAAATTTTATAATACTAATTTAATTATTCAGAATGTACAATAATATTCTTATTTGTACCTTTGTTGATATTTTTAAACTTACTTATTCCATGTGAATCGGTTACTTGATATGTAACCTTCCAACAATGGATTTTTTCTCTCAAAGGTCAATTGGTACAGTGAAAAAAATTCTACATCTCTTAATCAAGTGTTTATGTTCGAGCCTCCTTGGGAATGAAAAAAAACTATTTTGGAAGACCTCCCGTTTTATAAAAGACCCGATAATCAAGTCAATCCAGATTAGTCGAAACAAAACTCCGAATACTGAGGTCAGGGACAAAAAAAAAAAGATTTTTTCACCTACCCCTAATGGAAACTAAGGCTATCATGACACTCGGATAGTGTCAGGAGTACACGTGACACTACTTGATCAAAGTTCGACCCTGAACTTAGTCAAATCGAGCTCGAGCTCGACCCCAATTGTGTCGAATTCGAAAGCTCGATGAACTATCCGAGAGATACTAATTTTTATTAAAAAAATAACTTTTATATATAATTTTATTTTTTAAATAAATTATATACATATAATTTTATTTTTAGGTATTTTTTTAAATATATTACCTATATTATCTGGCAATACTACTTGATCACACTCGATGATATTTCAAGCTTGAGTTCGAACTTAAAAATACAAACTCGATGAGCTCGAGGTCACCTAATGTATACTCGAGCCGAGCTCGGGAGCTCGGTGATTGTAATATCTAAGTTCGATTCGATCTCGTATCACCCCAATGGAAACATAGGAAAAAAAAAAAGAAAAGGAAAAATACGAAGTAAATGAAAACAGTAGACCTTAAAGTTCTGAAAGAAAACAATTTGGCGATGTAGAAGGACAGAAGTGCACTAAGCACAGTTACATAAAACACTGACGCCAAACACCCTCTCCCCCCCGCAAAAAAATAATAACATAAAAAAATGTATTTATTTATTTATTTATTCCCACGATCTCTCATGTCTTAGCGTTTTAAACGTCCCGCTCGATACCTGATATTTTCCGATCTCGATCTGGTTCGCCAACAACTACCAACATTAAATTTATCAAAAGAGGTCACAAATCTCTCTGTTCTCATTATTTTAATATGTACTTCTTTTCGATTTTGAGTCTCAAATTATCTGACTTTCATTCGCAAATTGATTTTCATTTTACTAGTAACATTTATCTGTTCAATCAATTTAAGGATGTAATTTCAGCTGAATAGATCAATGTTCTATCTTTTTCTCTCATTTGTGTTGTAAATCGATATGGGGTTTTAGAATTGATAATTGTGCATCGGACATCTGAATCTGAATCTGATGTTAATTGATTTACGGAATTTTAGAGTGAATTAGGCATTGTTGTTGTCACAGAAGAGATTTTTTAAATTTTCATTCCAATAATCTTCTTAGTTCAATTGACAATTGCCTTCTGATTTACAAGTAACGTTTTTTTTTTTCCCTATTCTTGTGTTAAATGAATTTAGGGTTTTCTATTTTTTTGTGTAATTTGAGCTACATAGATGAATATTGTCCCTTTACCTGTCATTTGCATGTTGGAAATCGATCTGGGGTTTTAGAATTAGCATGTTTAAGTCGTGCATCTGAATCTGATTCTCGGGTCTGAACTGAAATAACTTGTTCTGTGCAGATCTGTTGAGTTAATGGTAGTATTTTATCTATTGAAAATCAAATTTACATTTTTCTTTGTGTGTGTGCGTGCGCATGCGTGCGTGTCAGTAATTTCAGCTGAATAAATTAATTTTTTTTCGTATTATTTGTGGTGTAAATTAATCAGTGGGTTTTATAGTCCATAATTGTGAGTTGGGTCTCTGAATCTTACTTTAGGCTTAGAATTATCAATTCTTAGCAGATTAATATATGGGTTTTCGATTTACAGAAATTTGGAGTGAATCAGGTGTTGTGATTGTTAGAGAGATTCAGGAGTGATGCCTTCACAGAAGATCGAAACTGGTCATCAGGACACAGTCCATGATGTGCAAATGGATTACTATGGAAAGCGTTTGGCTACAGCATCATCTGATTGCACAATTAAAATAATTGGCATTAGTAACAACTCAGGCTCGCAGCTTCTTGCCACTTTGAGTGGGCACCAAGGACCCGTTTGGCAGGTTTCATGGGCACACCCAAAATTCGGATCGGTTCTTGCTTCGTGTTCTTATGATGGTAGAGTGATTGTGTGGAAGGAAGGGAATCCAAATGAATGGGCACAGGCTCATGTTTTTAGCGAGCATAAGTCATCTGTGAACTCCATTGCTTGGGCACCTCATGAACTTGGGTTGTGCCTGGCTTGTGGTTCTTCGGATGGGAATATTTCAGTGTTTACTGCTAGGTCTGATGGTGGATGGGATACCACTAGAATAGACCAAGCACACCCAGTTGGGGTGACTTCAGTCTCTTGGGCACCAGCAATGGCTCCCGGTGCACTTGTTGGGTCAGCTTCATTGGACCCAGTTCAGAAACTGGCTTCTGGTGGATGTGATAACACGGTGAAAGTGTGGAAGTTTTCTAATGGGAATTGGAAGATGGATTGCTTCCCTGCTCTTCAGAAGCATTCTGATTGGGTGCGGGATGTTGCTTGGGCACCCAACTTGGGACTTCCAAAGTCAACAATGGCTAGTGCTTCACAAGATGGAACTGTTCTTATATGGACTGTAGCCAAAGACGGGGATCAATGGGAAGGTAAGCTTTTGAACGATTTCAAGACCCCTGTTTGGAAGGTCTCATGGTCATTGACAGGAAACTTGTTGGCTGTGTCTGATGGGAACAACAACGTTACATTGTGGAATGAAGCAGTTGATGGGGAATGGCAGCAAGTGACTACAGTTGAACCCTAGCTTACAGGTTCTTTTGGCTGTGTCATATAATGATATCTCGTGTTTTGGTTTTGTCAAGGACTAGTGTTAGTTTCTTATTGGTGTTTTCTTTTCCTTCACTTCAAATTATAATTTTTTGCCAATTCTGTAGGTGAACAGTAGTAGGGTTGATTTTTATTCTTTCTGGAAATTGCTTGTCCACCATACCATATTGTTTGTTATAGCTCTTATGATTTATGCTCCTTCTGTTTGGATTTATGTATGCCAGCTTCTGGTTGTTGCCAAAGGGCATGCTAAAAAAAGGTCTGTTCATCTGCATGCATATCATGAGGACTCTGATGTTTGAACTACATTGTTCAACTCTCCATACCTTGTAGGATGAAGGTAGAAACATGGATGTGCCTTGTGAAAAACAATCATTCTGTTATTTAAAAAGGAGTATTTTTCATTGTGCCATTGAATGCACATCTATGCATCATTAAGAATTTTGCATCAATTATGTTCCATACATCATCTACGTCTGTCTACTGGGGTATGTAACCACCCTTGGTCCATTGTCTTTCGGTTCCCATGAGTCTCTTGAAGTTCACTTGAATGTTTGCCTTCTCAGTGCCGCAAACAAGATGACATGAATTGTTCAAAAGTACCAACAAGACAAAAAAAAAATGAATTTGTCAAAAGCATTATAGTTTAACTATGGAAATCTATAGAGCCACATGTTGGGAGCCCTTTTCCATTTTGCCATCTACCTGTGCTTGTACTTAATTGCATTTAGAACCTTTTACTTAGGTCAGCTCTTTAGAAGGTTTACAAGGTTACAGAACTTAGCTGACGGTCTCTTTTGCTTCGTAAACTTAGGCGGTAGAGTGTTCATTTGGTTATTTGGTTGTTTATATACAGTGTTGGAAACCAGAACTGACCATATGGCCTGGCTGGCTGGCCGGACTTGCAATGGACCCGGTTTGGGCATTGGCTTTGTAGACCCCATTTTATTGGCCTGGCCCCTGGTCTACAGTTTGAGATTTCACCTCAAAAGATTAGTTTGATTTGAAAATATTTTATAGTTTCTAGGCCTAGCTGTGGCTCATGTATAGTTCTACTCAAAATAATTGGTTTGTGTTAAGAATTGCGTGTGCCAAACGGAACTGGAGCTCCACCTTCTTGACCGGCTTTACGAGATTTCAAGATATATGCCTCAACCTTGAGGGAGATAAGAAACACCCGAAGGCAACTACTCTTATTCAGACTTATAATACCCTTCATGACTTTTGCATATTTTAGGAATGACCCCCAAAATTACTAGAGTATAATGACAATGTGACAAGAATATACGAGTTTCCCATTTTTGCTTAAATCTACCTTTCGCGGCTTTAATGGCCATGCCCTTGCAAGACGTCACTTTCGTGCAAGCACTATTATAAATAACGTAATTAAAAACGAAAATAGAAAAACGAGAAAATACTAGTGTTGTATGCAAATCCATAGATTTTGTCTCCTTTGAAAGAAAAAAAAAAAAAAAAAAAAAAAACAAAACAAAACAAAATCTATGTCAATGTCTTTGTCTTTCAGGTCTGCCCTTAGATTTTGTCTCCGGAGAAAAAAAAAAAAAAAAAGAAAACGGATTTGCATATTGCAAGGAGTATATTGAAATGTTTCGAAAATATTTTAAAAATTAAAAATATTTTAAAAATGGGAAAACATCGAAAAATTTTCATATATCACTTTGAGCAACTACTCAAAATTTTTGGAAACATGCAATTAATAACGTAATTAAAACATATTAGAGATCCCAATTTTTTTTTTTTTTTTTTTTTTTTACAAAAAAGGCAACACTCAATTTTTTTTTTTTTTAAGAATGAAATCAGGCTTTATTAATCACTAGAATGAGAATAAATAATTGTGAATTTAAGCTCATAGATGCCCAACTTGGTTACCATCTCCTCTGGCGTGAGAATAGCCAAAGTTTTTTTTTTTTTTTTGGGTATCTAGATTTTATTTGATTAATTCGATTCGAGTATTATAAAACTCATTTTTAAGGATTGGTTCTCTCAAATTCTTTTCTATCATTTTCAGGATTCGAATTTGAGATTTATAAATAAAGAGGTAAATTGTCCTTAACTATTAAATGCAAAGGACTTTTTTTTTGTACCATGTCTTGGATACCGTATGGTATTTGGGGTTTCGCTCTGACTAATCCGAACCGATCGCTGCAGTGGTTCCTTTCGGAGGGCGAGTCTCCTAACAAGAAACGTTTCGTACACACGAGAATCCGATAC
Organism: Dillenia suffruticosa; assembly: GCA_033439265.1. Lineage (NCBI taxonomy): Eukaryota > Viridiplantae > Streptophyta > Magnoliopsida > Dilleniales > Dilleniaceae > Dillenia > Dillenia suffruticosa. Next base: position 2,882,040 of record JAVTVX010000029.1, on the reverse strand, counting down.
TCCCGGTGGAAGTAAAATCTCGATCATATTTAAGGATATTTAATCCTACGTTCAATTAAGTCAACCCACATTGATAATGCAAAGGACTTTAGTGTGAGAATAGCTAGAGTTGTAAGCTTTAATGACTTGATCTTGGGAGAAAATTTCCATGAGAAGCCATGCAACGAGAATCTCGTCGAAAATCATCAATAATCAAATGACTTTCCATTGTTAATGCAGACGTCACTTTCTTATACTAAAGTTTACAGTATTAACATGTATATAAAGATTTATTTCTATTTTATATAATGATATTTTTTTTAAAATATAAGAAAGTTTAGAATAGAATGTTAGATTTAAGAAATAATGTTTTAAATTGATAAAATTTAATATTAATCAATAAGATAAAACTATAAAAGAGTAAAAAACCAAAATAGGCGTATCTTCCATGTTCATAAGTTATAACGGTAAATTTCATTAGAACATAAATTATGACTTAACCAAATACGTTACTTGAATTAAAAATTATCCAAGTAATGCCAAAATAGAATTTTCTTTGATAATCAATGCTTGATTGAACTAATAGTTAACACTAATATCTTTTAAATATATTTTCAATTCTGACTCTCGGGTATAGAGAAATAAGTGTCGGAGAAATTTTGTATCCGATCCAACTTGATCAGTGAAAATCAAAATAATTATCAAATATCGATAATTTATAAAAAAAAAAAATTAATTTTGTTCAATAAATCTACCAGACATATATAACACCCCCATTCAAAACTTACATACAACATAAAACAGACATTTAGAAGAAAAACGAATCGAGGTTCAAACTCTTGTTTTGCTTATTATTTTCGAATCAAGAATAGAAAGTTAATCATAATAACATCCCTAAGAAAAATAATGCTGAAATTTGGTTAGAAACACCCAGCACACCGAGAAGACTTCCAACTTTTGAAAAATCAATCATTTGATTCCTACAAACAAAGGCTCGAGGGGTCCTTTGTATCACATACTCGAAAGACAGTGAGCTGAGTATCCACAAAGAAATTCAGTCATTTAATGATCTGAAAACGTCGACCACCACAAACAGATGCAATCAGAGTGGACCAACTAGGATAGAAGTAGTCCCACGCCAAATCCGAAAACATGAGGCAGAAAGAACTGCAAACAAAACATCCAATTTGGTATTATCCAATGTGGCACAATCAAATCCGGAGCTCTACCCTACTCAACAAAGACTGGCCGGACCCTCTTGGTATTGAAAATGAACCGTAGCAAGCCATCTCTCCAACTTGGCATGCATATCTTATCATAATTTGCAATATGATAATTATTTTGGATAACAATTCAAACGTGATTAACATATATTTTACATAATTATTTCAGACAAATAACTTATATTTTAATACGATACTAAAAGCTTGATAGGTAAAGAGAAGAGTATTTTATTACAATCAAATATATTATAGAAATGAATATTCATTTATGGAATCACGTGAGGGACTGCTTAAACAAATCTGCGAATGAATACTGTAATCTCACTCTCATCATGTGGTGGTTCTTCACGTGTATCCTCCTCCAGGGGCAAAAATACTATGTTACCACTCCCGTTTGGTAAATAGTACGACATAGGTTCACCGTTTTTTTCCTAAATAGGAAAAGGAATATAATAAAATAAAAATGCCTTCTTTGACTTTGCTTCTGCAACGTAGTCCAATAGTTTAAAATAATAATAATAAAGGACACGAAGACGCCTTTACCCTCCGGGACCCTAGTTGAGTTGTAAGTACTTTGGCAGTTCCGTGTACCCAGGCTTCGGTTTCCTACAGTGGCGAATCCGCAATTTCTAGGAATACTAGTGTCATTTACGTAATCCTGCAGTAAGCAAAACAAAATTGGTGGGCAGAAAAACGAGAGAGGGAGAGGGAGAGGAGAGTAAGAACGGAACGAATCCAGAAAGGCGTGGCAAGATCAGCGCCGGGAAAACCCACATATAGAGAGAGAGAGAGAGAATTGCTTGTTCGAACTCTCTTCACTCTCTTCTTCAATGGCAACTACGACTCCTCCACCAAAAGCCTTCATGCTCTCTCGCATCACCGAGCCGTCACTCAACAAACCCCTCTTCGATCACCTCCCTCCTGCTCACCCTGCCCATACTCCTCTTCCTCGTCCTCTCTCTCTCAAACGCCGTAATCAAAACGGCGTCGTTTACTGCCTCGTCTCCGACACCCGAAACAACTCCAACCACTTCGACCGTGGATTCTCCGTCATTTCCCACATGCTCCGTAAAATCGAACCTCTCGACACCTCCGTAATTTCCAAGGCCGTTTCTGATTCCTCCAAGGATTCCATGAAACAAACCATCTCTACCATGCTCGGCTTATTACCGTCCGATGATTTCTTCGTTTCGATTAGGGTTTCCAAACAACCCCTTCATCGCCTTCTTGTTTCCTCCATCATCACCGGGTCTGTTGAAATTTGTTATTTAGTTAGCTACTTAGAGAATTAGATGTTCATATCAGTTTCTGAATGGTTTAGGGTTCTGAAATTTTCAGGTATACGTTGTGGAATGCGGAGTATCGGGTATCCTTGATGAGGAATTTGGAGATTCCGTTGAATGAATCGAAGAATCCCCATTGCGAGGAGAGGGAGAGGGTATTGGAAGAGGAGAGAGTGGAGAGAGAAAGTCACTGTATTGTTGAGGTTGAAACTGCAGGGTTGGAGATGGTGAATGTGGAGAATTTTGGGGATTTGTCGCCTGAGGCTTTGAGTTATATTCAGCAGTTGGAGTTGGAGTTGGCAGAAGCTAAAGAGGTTAGTGTTTATTATGTTGATTTTGATTACATTCGGGAATTCAATTTTCATGGTTTGGGGTGTTTTACATGAGCATTATAAGATAGGGTTCGTAGTTCTTTGGTTATTATGTTTGTTATTACGAGGCAGCACTACAGTCCCCTCGGGAATATCCAATGAACTTGGTTGGAAGGAGAAGATTAATATGGCCCGTGCGCAATGATGAGACACACAAATGGAAAATTATGAGGCATCAGTATAGGGATGAACATGAGACACGAGATTCAACAATGACTAAATTATGGAAAATTTAGACTGTCATGTAATTTTAAGAAATTTCTTAAATTTAGCAGTTTATCAATTCAACATTTAATTTTTAGTTTGTCAAACAATCATAAAGTTAACATTTTTATGGAGGTCTATTTCGAGTAAAACTTTTAAGTCCCAATAACACAATGGTGACATGATATGTACAAGCCAATTGCATCAATAAGTCGCACTTATTAATAGCATATGATTTGTTTGTATTGTAAGAACCACCACATCGAGTCGTTAGAATGACCAACTTCTGGCTTATATAATGTTGCATAGACTAGTATGTTGATTGATGCATAAATCCACATTTTTTTGCAAATTACCTATGCTTGATTTTCCTCAACTAATTCGTAACCTAATGATGCCCCTCATTCAGTAATCTAGCTTGTCAAAATTTATTGGGTTTGGTTCTTTTGAGACTAGGATATAGAAATACCAAAGCAAGTAAAAGATTTAAACTTTATAGGTTAATGCTTCATGGTCTCCACTATCCAGAGTGAAAGCACAGATCTCTAAGTGAACGTCAGGGCTGTAGGGTCAATGGTTGGTTTCTATAACCTGAATGTTTGTTGTGTGCAGCTATTGTGCCACCTGTTTCTGTATCACTGTTTAGCATTGATAATGATTTGGAAATTAGAATAACACAGTATATATTGGTAGAATGTTCTCAATATCCTTTATAGCCTTTTATTTTAATAAAGTTGAAATTTAGATATTGCTTTTATTTAGGACTGCAGGGTATGGCGGTAGGTGTTCTTTTCTTTTTCCCCTTCTATAGGTCTTGCTACTTGAGGATGGACCCCTTTAAAAAAAATAAAAAAAATGAAGATGCACAAATTAATGTTTGAGTCTCAGATCCACAGAACAACGAATCGAAGGAAACTAGAGTTTCCGATTCAAGGTTTGGTATTCATTTTCTTAGAGAAGAAATCCAAGTGGAGATAATTGGCTCATTTGGACTTGATTTGGGTTGTGTTATTGAAGCCCCCTTAAAAGAAGAACTCTTTGTTGCTATTTGTTTTAGTAAAACTTTAATGACTTGAATCATGTTGTTGCTTTACCTTTTCCTTCGTTTACTTTTTTGTCTGGTGCAATCTCTTTATTTTCAACCCAAATGATTTTATTTTCTCATTCAATTTCGCTCCCTGTAATGTCTCTGTATTTCATTTAGGTTAGGAGCCTTCTTTTTCTATGTCATCGTGCTTGGAATTTGTGAGTGCCAGCCCCCTTAGCATGCTCTGTTCTACATCTCTTTAATTTTTGTTTGTAGAAAACATGAACGCCTTAGATAAAGACTAAGTAATGCTTTGTGTTTTAGAATGCACACTAATGCCATTAGACCAAATACTATGAATATGCAGTAGAGTAATGATTGTCTTCTTGTAGTTTTGCTACTAAAGACATAGTGAAAACTTAACTAGAGACAGGTGCACAGATGTAGCTCAAACACTCCAAAATCCAGGGGTCTGACTCAGCATGCCTCCAATTGTTCTGCCTTCTTGTTGTGCTGAATTTGGTACTCCTTTGATGTTTGTGATGTTTGTGTTCATGCTGTCTGTTGCTTGAACTTGTTAATTGCTGACAATTATCACTGTACCAGCTAATTATGCTCCATGCTCTAATGGAATCTTGATGAGCTTAGCTTGATAAGCATATGCAGGATCATTTTGTACTTTTTCCTTTTTCCTTTTTATTTTCCCTATCATGTCCCAACCTATTTCGTGCCATAATAACCCCCAATCAACTATAAAGGGGCAATTACTGGAATATTCTTACTTTAATCATCTCATCTCTATTAATATGTTGGAGCATATGTAGGAGGTGGATCTTTCCTTTAGTTTCTAAGAAATGCTGACATCTGCTTGATGCTTGACAAAGTGTGTTTGATTGAGCTGATCACTGTCTCTTCTCTCAGGAATTAGATGCTCAGAAGCAGGAAAATCTGCAACTGGAAGATAACAGAGGGAATGGCAATGATTTGTTAGAGTACTTACGATCTTTGGAGTCCAATATGGTATTATCCAGATTGTGCCATAAAAATAAAATTTCTTTTAATGTTGAACCCCATTTTGTAAGTTAATACTTTTGATTATTGCTTTGGAACAGGTTGCTGAGCTATCTCAACCCTCTTCATCCGAGGTACAGGAAATTATTCATCAACTTGTTCAAAACATCCTGCAGAGATTCTTCAAGGACGATAGCTCCGAGTTCATGGGAGAATCAGCAATAGGAAGCTCAGAGAAGTCCAAAGGTGTTGATGATGAAATATGCATCACTATCAGCACTTCCCGTGATTATCTAGCAAAGCTGCTTTTCTGGTATGTCTTCTTTCTATTATTTTGTTTGTCTTTGACGTTGCTACTCACTGCGTGTGGCTATTGTTTTCTGAAGTTTCTTTTATCTGAACCAAATTTAGAGACAGATGTGCATACATGTGCATCAGGTTGAACAAGTAATGTGATTGCCAGAAGAAGAGAATAGAGAGGGAATAGGCAAAGTACAATAACTCGCGGATAGAAGGAGGGATGTAGGAAGACTAAAATAATGGGAGTGTGACAATGGTAGCCTTACGAATGGGGGGATTGGTATAGGGTAAGTGGGAAAGATTTAATGCAATAGAACGGCGAACTAAGAAGAGATGAAGTATTTGGGGAAGAACAGCAAACTAAGAAGAGATGAAGCATTAGGGGAAGAAGTTAGTCAAGACAGAAGAATAAGGGGGGCAGTATCGGTTGGGGCAAAAGTTGTACTGAGCCCAATATACAGACTTCTATGCATTACTAGAAACAATAGCTGCTACAGTAACTATGACCCCAATTTCAGGCATTTAACCTAACCAAATAAAGGAGCTAAAAGTCATAAGGACAATAAAAATCATAAGGAAACTTTGTCAGACCTCTAATTGATATCTCAATATGTGCTCAAATATCTAAAATATTCCATGAAATCTAATGATATTATGTTATGTATCATATATCTAGATTACATGCCTTGTGGATCCTTTGCTGTATCAACAATTTTTAAGGTCCAGGGTCCTGGTGCATCTGTGTTATGCATATGCTTGTGAGCTTTATATAATACGACACCTAAAGATATGCGAGCTGAACTTATGTCCAAAGGAAGAATGTTCCAAATTTCAGAGCATCAAAAGACTTTTATTTTTGTCATAGCTGAGAGTGTCTGGATTCATGACTCCATGCTTGTACCCAGTGTGCATTGTATCTTGTTATAGAGAGATGAATGGCGCAGAGTGCATGAACTGTTGCAACATTTGCATTTGCCAACCATGTCCAAGATGGGAGTAAGGGAAGGGGAGAGCATAAATATATAACTGAAACTGATTTCTTGCAAATGAATGAACAGCAAGCAAACTAATCACTCATATTGGTGATGAAATAATTCTGTTGAACCTTGCAAACATTAATTTTGTGCATTCTCATTTTGATCTTACATACTGAAATTATACTTCCTGTCCTAATTTTTGAGCAGGTGTATGTTATTGGGTCATCACTTACGTGGCTTAGAAAACAGATTGCACTTGAGTTGTGTAGTTGGATTGTTGTAAAGAGAAAAAGAGAGGCGTGTATATTCTTTGCTTTTTTTTCCCCTTTTTCTTTCGCAATGTCCTTTTCCCCCAGTAAACCATAATGTTGATATCACATTTATTTCTTGGTTTATTAAAGTATAATACAAAATCCATAGTCAAAGATGGCAAGGCATTATTATGAAGTTTCAAGAAGTTTTGCTATTAGTCACCTCACTGTGCATTGGTTGACATCAGTAGCTTGCTCTGGCGCCTTTTATCTGTACATTGCTTCGATTCATGGTGTCAACTTGTGATGAAATCCATAATTCGTGGATTATATGATTGGCTTTTGGATCAAACGATTTAAATGAATGTCCTATGCATTTTGGGAACGACTTTGCTCCATTGAAGCAAATATCCAGTCCTCTGGAGCAGAGGCGTCATATGGGATGGACTGGGAAGTACATATTGTAAGGATCCATGGATTGATGTGGTGTTTCTGCTTTACACCAAAGACAAAAAAAAAAAAAGGATGTCGTGTTTCTGCTTAGATTCTGTATCATTGATCGGACTGCTCACTAATGGTGCAAACCAAGCCTATATGATTTTTGGTTTTGCCTTTTTATTTGTTCAGCCATGTGCTGCCCTACAGGATATGTGGTAACTGCGGTCCACCAGTGCCATCTATCTAAATCATGTTAGTGGGCTGGAAAATGCAAAAATAAACAAACATTTGCATCTGGACGTATGTGCAGCAATGGATTACTACCTATATGTGAGTGTCTATGAACAATAATACAACTCAAAACCAGCTGTAATTTGCTGTTCTCAAATTTTATTAACAGATCCGGTCATAGCTTCAAATGTATATAAAGAACCTGAATAACGAGGTAACCCCTTGGTTTCACTCTTCATGTATAGAATCCACATTGATGGTGAAACTAGGTAAAACAAAATTTAGTTTTTATTATTCAAGAGAAGGCTGGATTTGCTGGATAGTCCCGGCAATGAATGACCTTACTATCCTTGACAATGGTTATCTGCGCGAGTTCTGTACAGATCATATGGGGCCCAGACATGATCAAGTGGGCACGGTGTGCCTGCATCGAGCCTCGCCCACGGCTTCCCTCTCCCACTCCAATGCAGCAAGCTCACAGGCCCCGGATGCAAAGACCTACAATTTCCTACCAAGTTGTTACCACCAAGTCCATGTTGGTTCCACCTATGATCAATGCCATCAATTTCTCCACCAAAGACGAGCAAAAATGGTGGCAGAGAGCCCAACTCATATATCCTTCTTGTTCTCTGGATCATCATCCATTCCTCTATTTTCCTCCTATACTTCTTCTGTCTCCAACTCTCCAAGTCCATCACCATCACACCTGTGTTGAAGTAACATGGCTTTTTCCCCGAAAAAACCTTGGAAAGCTTTGGGTCTGACCAGAATTCATCGGAGAAATATCGGGTGAAATTGGCATGACAGTACTCAGGAGCAGATATGGTTTTTGACCCATTTGATGAAATATTCCACAACTTCTGAATATCATCTACAATGATCACATCGGAGTCTAGGTAGATGACGCGGTTAACACAAGGCTCGAACATGTCTGCAATGTAGGTTCTGGCATAGTTTAGAGGGTTATCTAGCGCTTCGCGGATTGAAGAAGAGATCAAATTCTTGACTAGAATTTCTCTAAAGACATAAATTCTGAATTTTAGAGAAGGAAATGTAGAGCTGACTATATTTTGTAAGTGACAGTGGCCTAGTGGGTTGGAATCAGAAGCAATGAAGTGGAAGAAGATGTTTTCTGGACAAGAAGTGTGTCTGAGGATAGAATGAACAGCAGCAATTGTGCCTCTTAAGTACTCAAAATCAAGTGTCATTGCAACGCGAACAAGAGGAGGATCACAAGCCAATGTGGAAGAATTTGAAGCCAAGAGAGCGCAATTAGCTGCGTTTCTGTAGTCAGGAGCTTCTGCAAACCTCGTGAACTTGTCGATTTTCGCACTGTTGGGATATGTTCTGATTGCATTGTTTGAGGAGAGAAGGAAGCAGAATGAGAAGAGAAAAGTGACTGCAAAATTTGGTTTAAGGGAAAACATGGTACCCAGAAAACCCCTTCTAAGAAAAAAAAAATTCTTAGAACAATGTAATGAATATGTGCAGAGAAATAGTTAATAACGGTGAGATCAGTAAAACAAGAATGAGACAGAACCAAGAGAGATTTTCCAGCTTCTTCTTGTAGGTTTTCTTGTTGTAAACAACGAGTGAGTGAAGCCAGAGTGGAATATCGGTGTTGGCCTTTGGAATTTTTCTTCTTCTTTCCCAAAACTATCTTATTCTCTTAATCTTTTACAGACATGTGGCCATGTGACAAACAAAAACAAGTAATTAGCTAAGCTCCCAACCAGCTTTGTGTTGTGTCGTTCCAACAAGGTCTGCCCTCTCTCTCTCTCTCTCTCTCTCTCTCTCTCTCTTTCTCTCTACACCACTGAGTTTCATTGACAAAAAGAAAGAAATGGTTGCGTCGAGAATTCAGGGATGGGGACTTCTATAATATATAATTCATTTTTTATGGTAAATACCATAATAGTAAACAAAAATCATTTATGAAAAATAAAACCGTATCAATGGTATATAATCTCTAATTTATGTAAACTCTTATTTTATCATAAATATTACTATAAGTTGGGATTGTTTACTATTAATAAAATATTTTTATCCTAGATGGACTACATTTACCATAAATCAGGCCTTTTTAACACTATTAGGTTTTGTTTACTATAAATAGAATTTGTTTACCATTGTGGTATCATGCCATCAAAAAATTAAATTTCTAATTTTAACTAATCCGGTATTTAATTACTGAATTAATTCAATTTAAATACTGTGGGGTCTATTTAGATGTTGACTTTCTCCGTATCTATTTTTCTATTTTCAAAACTCGAAATCAAGATTCTGATATCGAGAGAATTTTACTGTATGCATTGGCTTTAAATTTCGTTGTTTATATAGTAAGACTGATTTTCATTCCGTCTCTATGTGCTCTGTGTGAGCAAGGAGGATTAAGAAAAGACCGAAATTGTTATGATGGTGCAGTTGTACCGCAAAGATGGAGGCACGGAGTTGCAGTGCAGACATTCTTTGGAATCTAGAAAACCAAAAATACAAAAGCATGTGAACCGGCAAAAGCTTCTAAGTTGTCCAAATGATCACCTGCACATGGACAGCTGTGACTTCATGATATCCAAAGTATATTGGGCCCAAATGTACTGACCTAATCCATTTATCTACACCTTCCTTTTTAATCTCCCTCACATATTTTATTTTCTACCTTAACTCCAGCCTCCATAACTTTTTACCTGCATTCACCCCATCACTTTACTATTATTAATTTTTTTTAACTACAATCTTAACGAGGTCGAAACCAATTAGTCATATAATCTAATTATCCGAAAGACTACCATTCCTGCAATGGCAAATGTAAAACTAAAAGTCTCAACAAAATTATCGATATCTAGTTGGTTCCATAGTTAGACACTGATATCTTCTAAATAAATTTTCAGGTTTGAGTCTTATATCCTTTAAGGGTCCAATTGATTCGAATCAAATTTAGTTGAATTTAACGTTGTTACTTGTAGTTTATAAAAAAAATAAATCTTGATAAAATTTTATAGTAAAAAGACTCAAATTTGTATTTTTATTTCGGAGAAAATAAAATCTGGCATGTAATTTAATGACAAAAAATAATGTATTTAATCGTATAAAATATAATTGTTACAAAAAATAAAAAGAAGAATAGGAAAAAATCACACACAAGTTCCAGAGTAAAAAACTATGGACAGATAAAAGAAATCACTACATGAAAACAAAAGGTACAGGAATAAGCTTTCTGATGAATACTAACCCAATACTCCCATCAAACCGTTAATACAAAATTAAATAAAATGAGGATCTAAATTTTTTATAGTATATTTTCTTCATATATATATTAACCGAAAACTTATCGATGTGATTCGAATAAAATTTATGAAAATAATTGTGTAATTTATATATACAAAAGTTTTCGAATCTTCTGATCATTGAGTATGTTAACATCAATTAATTCATCTTGTTTCTAAGGGAACAGCCTAATGGTATAAATCTCTCTTTTCCAATCTTATAATTTCATATTCAAATTCTTGTATAATAAAAAAAATCAATTAATTTACCTTAAAGGTTTCACTTAGGCTGCAAAAAACAACAAACAACTATGTTTGTCCTAAACAAATGAGATGATGGATCGAAAGTTTAGCGGTCACAGCTCTTTTCTCGTTTTATTTACTGAAGTCTTTGATCACTCAACAAAAATCTAAATTTTTATTAATAGGTGCTAAACAATTGGGGGAGTATTAGATTTTGTTAGATTCTTATACAGGCATTTCTAAGATTTTATGTGAAATAATTGATAATTTTGTATGCTATGGCCTGGCCATGGCAATAATTGAAGTCCCAGCAAGCATCCAACCAGAATAGAACAAAAATTATTATTTTTTAATTAAAAAACCAAAAGATATTTCGCATGCCATGCCTACAACCTACATGGCATTTAATTATCACTTTCCCTTTATTAAAAAGTGAAAAATTATCCCTAGATAGCATATTTTTAGCACTTATTTTGTATTTTTTTCCCTACTTGATTTTATATATTTTTGGTGCTCGATCACCTGTATTCGGTTTATTCAGGTTATTCGCTTCGACCATTATGAAGTTCAATTTAGAATTAAATTCTTCTAATAATTATTTTTCTATTTTTAAAATTCAAACTTAAAAATTTAATTAAAACAATTTAGTGTTACAGATGCACTTATTTACTTCAAATATTTCTATTTTCTTCTTCTTTAAAATGTGATCGCCCAACAAGTTTCTTATTAAAAGTTAATTTTTTTAAACAATACTAAGAACTCGAACGACTAATTCTTTTATAAAAAATATACCATTAAAATTCATTAAATATACACGGTAAACCACAAATCATGAGTTTATATACACTGAAAATATAATATTTAATATATTTTCGGTATAATTGTCAAATTTTAAATATTGCTAATGAAAAAACAAATTCCATAAGGAATTTATGGATCTTTAGAACACTTAATCTCTCTTGTTACCAAATGAAAAATAAATTCAGTATATTTTAAATAAATTGAATAATATAAAATTCATTTGTTTGCTTAAAATCAAGAATCAAGAATCCGGAATTATATTCCTATACTTCTAGTAATAAATATAAATTGTAGAATTGATTTGTAAATATAACTCTTTACTTCTTTTGAATTAATTAGGAAAAAAATAGTAATTCTGGAATAAAGTAGACATGCCCATGAACCCTTAAAAAGTTCATTTACAAAAACTACAATTTTTTTTTTTTTTTTTACTGATTTGAAAATTCATGATTTTCTAAGAGTTATAATTTCACAATTTTTCTTCTTTTTTTTCCCTTCAAGTAACGGAATATGAAATGAAAAATCAACTCCACAAAAATATGAAACCCTTTTAGATCCAAGGCCTTACTAAACAGTCATTGAATACCATACGATATGTAATTATCTCATCAGTGGATAACTCAGCAATCTTCAGAACTAAAACTCTGTTTCTATTTCTCTTTATGCCTTCTGTTCACTTACATAATAAAGGACAAGTTTTCCTCTGTTGGAGGACATGGTGAGAGCCACCACAAATTTGCCAAATGAGAAACCAAGAAAAAAGAAACCAAAAAGAACTCCCCCCCCCCCCCAAAAAAAAAACCATATATCCAAAAATAACCAAGTAAAGCAGAACAACATCAGCTGTAATCCTAGAGATACATTAAGATCTTAAAACCTATTTACATAAAGAGGTCTCAAATGCCCACTGTGAGACTCATGAGGTATGGCATTCTCAGGCTGGCTGGCTTTCTTCTCCTTTGTCATCTCGCCTGACCAGGGAGCTACAACATGAGTATACAGGATGCAGTTTCACAGGCATCCTCTGGGTCAAGCATGCCTGTAAACAACTAGGGAATCAGATACTCAGTGTTAGGCATTTTTTCCAGAAATTTTGATTTACAAAACATAACATGGAATCTGACAAATAATGACCGCGAATAATCAATTTTACCTTGAGGACTGCCCTACAAGTCATGACATTACATTAGTGCTGCTGATATGAATCTATGGAAACATTCTAGTCTCTTGCCGGACTGAGATGATCTTTCTGATGGAATCCCCTTTCTCTTTTTTGGACGGAAGAAGAAGTCTTCAGTGTCGAGGACATAGGAGATCTACGAGACGTTTACAACAAAATCAAACATAGTTCAAATTCCTTGAATGATAAGTCAAATCATGCCATAGATGTTGATTTTTCTATTTTACGTCTTTCAAGTATAGGGGAAGCATAATACCTTGGATGTGCTGCAAGATATCTTACATTCCAAGCCATTGACCAGTAGAGCTCCTTCAAGAGCCAACATAGCATCATCATGATCTGCACGTTTACGCTTGTTCCTACAAGCAACATCAGTCAGCAAATTAAGCATCAGTTTCCCACGCCTTTCCATTGAAAACTTTTTTGCAACGTGCTCAAATGTGTTATCAAAGCAAAGCAACCCTCAATGGTCTTAACAATAAACAGAAGCATTCCATACAAAATGATTTTCAGCATCAACAAAACACAACGCATAAAGTCAACATGAAGAAATTATGCTTTTAAACCATTAATCAGACAGGTGCTTGAAAGGTCCTGATTTTAACTGCCTGTCGAACTGTGATGATTAAAGCTATGCTCTCGGCAAATATCCAAGCTTATAAACCAGGGAAATACCTTTGCAAAAATATGCCAGTCTGCTCCTTTTTGCCAGGAATGGAAAGAAAATCTTTGTTCAGGTAAGCTGCAAAAGAAGGTTCCATGGAAACTGCGTACACCTCAGACTTTTCATTTGCACTGTCCATTAGTTGAATGGACAAACAGCTTGGAGCAGAAGACTGTGAGAAGCATACATAAAGAATCATATATTCAGGCTTGACAGAACTTAAGACACAATAACAAGGGGCATTCTCTAGTAGCAAGAAGGGAGCTTAGGAGACTCACAAACTCAAAACGGAAGATGTTTTCATCATGAAGAAAGACGCGGGCATTATCATAATAAACTGAATCAACAAATTTCGCAGGTTGTCGAGTATTCTCATAATCATATAGTTGAAGCAATTTGTTGTCCATTTCATCAGTAGCCACATTTTGGAGCTTCCATGACAAGTTAAGCTCAGGACCTTTTCAAAAGCCAGGAAAAAGCAGGAAAAGAGATTCTTAGATGCATACCTGTTTGACCAGCCTATAAATCAACTTGTCCAATGTGAATAAAACATATGACTGATTTCCATAAAGGTCACGGCAGTCATCCTCATATTTTGCATTGTCAACAGTGCCATCAAGCAAATTATATAAGGAAGTCATGAATCTAAGTCACAATAAAGAGAAACCAGTGTCAGAGCACATTAGGCAACTCTAACAATGCGCATGTAACCATAATGTTACCTGTCAAATAGATGGGAGGGACCACCATCCCTCGAAGATTTCCATTTTGCTTCAGCTGGTATCGAATTCATTTTTGCAGAGAGTATTCGTTCATATAGTATCTGGAAAACAACAGGAAACATCATAAAAGAAATAAATTTTATGGCACATGCAAAGCTGCTTATAAGAAATGCCATGTCAAGTAAGAAAGATGGTATTCTTACTTGATGAAGCCTAAAAAGCACATAGAATGTGTCATTTCCATAGAAGATCCGAGAATCTCTCTTCTCTTTATCATATAATGAAGCAGGAACATGCTTTACAAGCGGCCTGATGGTCAGGAAAAAGCGTTCTGATAGTGGCAACAACATGCCATTTTCTCCAAGAAAGTGCGTCTCATGCAACCCCTCGGCTTCACCTTCACTCTCAACCTTACCATCATCATCCTGTTCTCCATCCTCGTCGTCATGCTCTTCTCGAGAGCATTCGTCACCAGGAGAATCACTGCCCGAGACATCTTCACCACCCTCAGAAACATTTTCACTGTCCTCATCATCAGCATCTGCATCATTCTCTCCAAGAGGATCTTGGCAAGACAATCCTTCCCTGTTCCTCTCCTTATATTTCTTGTCTTCAGCACCATGCTTTTTTTGAGGTGTTGTCTGCATCCCAACATCTCCATACACAACAAAGTTGTCCTCTTCAAAATCACCAGTGGGTGACAACTCACCCTCCTCTTTTTCTGTTTTAGAGTGCTCCACAGAATCATCGTGATATCTATGGACTTCGATATGCTCCGATAACACTCCACTGGGTGGTGTTGCTGGCCTTGTAACATCACCTGGCTGAAAAACCAGGAAGATGTTGAAAATGAAGACAGTTCATACACAAGAACTTTAAATGAAAGACACAAGTTCAAGCACCAGCAGTAGAGGCATGTACCTCTGAAGAAGGTATAGCATCCACCTTAGGCACGGTCTCATGTCCATCCTCAGAAGCAGCATCACTAGGTCTTGAAGGAGTTGAGCCGCAACCTTGAAAATTTCAGTAACATCAATAATCAATGTCTCAACTTGCATGGCAAAATATTAAATGTTAAATGTAGCAGCATAAATCAAACACATAAATGCAAGATTTTTGAGACCTGATGTGTCCTTGTTTGATCTGCTATGATTGCTTCCAGCACCAACAGTGCCACTGATCAACCGCCCATTATCACATGAAGAAAGTTTCTTCTGCTCTTTATCACTCTGACCAGTAGAGTAAAAAGGATCATCCTTATGAACACCATTCATCTCATGAGAATCATCTTCCTTAGCCAATGAATCCCCTTCATCTGCATGAACTCTAGAAGTGTTTCCTACATCTTGTAAAGTAGTTTCAGCACCATTGCAGGCAGGCTTTACAAGCTTGGACTTCATGAAAGAAGCATCAGCAGGGCTTCCATCACTTTCCCCCATGCCTGCTGGACTATTTCTTGCAGCACGCTGTCTAGACCTTGAAGCTTCGATCCCGTCTCCACCATGAAGCCGAGAAAGAACATCAAACATTGGTTCCAAGAATGTAGTCCATAACCTTATAACTTTGTTAAACTGTTCCTTGGTTGAACACATTTCTTGACAAGAATACTTAACAATCTTATACAGGTCTTCATGTATGCCAATCTCAGAGTACTCAAATTCAAAGTTCGGAACTATGCGCTGTCTATTTCCAGCAGCAACGGCCAGAAGCACATCATCTTCTTTCTGCTTCTGTTCTTTAATTTCTTTAATCTCAGCCAGTAAGGCTGTGCATCAGAAGAGAGAAGGAATTCAGAACGGCAAACAAGAACAAATACGGAGAGGAGGGTGCTCAGAATTCATGACAACGCTTTGTACATTGTTTACATAAACTATGTCTCTTGTTCTGTCGAAATCCAGTGATGTGTGTGTGTGTGTGTGTTCATGTGCTTGCTAAAATTTTGGGGTGGGGAAGCTCAAATCTTGTCCAGGACCACAAGGGGGTGGGGTCCATTCGGCCAAGAGGCATTTGGCTTCAAAATCCAGGTTTAATTGTAATATACATCGTAACTCACAAATTATCAGCTAGAAAGCAGTTCTGAGTGAAATATAAGGAGCCAAAAGAAGAAAGCAGCAGCGACTAATGCTACATTAAAACAGAAAGGATAATAATTTTGTTAGTGATTCAAGCAAATTTTTTTTCAGGTCTGCCAATCACATCTATTTACTATCGCATAAAGGAATTGTCTAAATTCCTGAAAATAAAGCCATGACCTTTTTAAGAGTTTCATCAGAACTTGGAGTAACATTCATCAACTCTAGCTTCAAACAAACAGAGCCCAGGCATACAATAAATCTAGCGGACAAGCAGAAGCATGAAAAGTTTTAAATGGCCATTCTATCAAGAACTGCATAGAGAAGCTTTGAACTTACATTTGGTGGTAAGATTCTTTGAATCTTGCTGTTTGAAATAGAAGCTACGATGATCAAGAGATTTGTAGTGGTTCTTCGCATAAATTTCAGCCCAAACCTTGTTGAAGTCAGATCGACACCTTGTCCATTCCTCTTGTTTCTGTTTCAGACGAGCTAATATGACAGGCAATGCAAGAGCCGGGCTTTTCCGTAGTATGTCAAAGACATCCAGGCCATGATCACCATACAAACGTTCAATACACCTTAAATTAAGCACTAAAGGAGAAACAATGCAAAACAAGCGTGAGCAAGAAGAAAGGTTAAAACATCTTTGTGAATTTGTAAAAGTCATAATTAATAGATATACACCTGAAAAGTGTTCATTAAGGTTGATTGGACCATCTAGAGATATCTTTTTATCATTGACATTGTTAATCAACTCCTCCACACGCTTGGCAGCCGAGCTCACAGACTCCAACAACATATCCAACTCAAATCTAAAGTCATCAACAAATCAGATAGCACTTGCCCAAAAGGAATTGGTGTTAAGGAGATCAGCACAGAAAATGGTGGCAAAAGCCCAAAAACGATTCAAGTATTTCAAAAGCGAAATAGAAAACAGAAGCATATGGCTCTTCTCCTTGTGCATAACCACAGTTGAAGTTGGTAAAGAACTCAAGAGGATAATACTGACAGCAAGGAATCTGAACATTACAATGCTCAAGTGCAACATTAGAAGGATTCTTACCTATCATCTTCACATCTAAACAAACTTTCTTCATATTGGTTTCTGCGCATGTGTTTGAAGGAATAGTCCTCACTTCCAGAAGTCACTGATACCCAGTTATCATTCAATACTTCATAATGAAGCTCATTTCTCTGGCTTGCTGTGAGTATAGGGTACTGCAAAATGGCATGCATCAAGCTATCAAAATATAACCATTAAGATAGAAAACAGAATTTTAACCTTAGACCATACAAATATGTCTCATACATCATCAGGGAGAAGCCTATAGCTAGGTGTGCAAGTCTGACAGTCAGATAGATCAAGCTCTTGAATGGATTTCGACAAATACTTCTCCCTGTTCCTCTCTTTCTCTTTGGCACCTTCAATGTCACGCCTGCGCTCTTTATCCTTGTCATCCAGCTTGACTGGTCGACTTAAAGGTCCTTCATCCCATGATGATTCTGCAACCAATAGGGCAACTAATGCAATTCAGAATAATGTAAGTGTTTCAATTGGTTTGATTTTATGTCTTAAAAACTCCAAGGATTTAGATGAATTATCTATTTAGTACAGAGATACAAAGTGTCTATTAGACATTTTACGTACTTTTATTTGAAGGACCAGAAAAGAACCCTTCTGCAAGAAAAGAAAAAATTAAGAAACAAGAAAATAACCAAGTAGAGAATATATAAGCAAATAAAAGCAATTCTGATAACCTACCAATCTTTTCACAACGCTCTAAAAATTCATTGAACCCATTCATAAGATCTGGGTATTTTCCAAGCAAATCAGCAACCTAAAGGAAAAAGAAAATAAAAGATAGAAAGGTCTTGGTTATTTAAAATCAAGGAATGAAAATTCATTACAAAGTCAAGTCTAAGAAGCAAGAACTAGTGAAGAGCATCATCATAGGTTAACACAGCATGCTCCAATCACTTAGAAGATAGATGTTGGGAAAAGTTGTCGTTCATGGATGTCTTGAACTCAAATCCATAGGACTAAAGAAATATTTGCCTGCTTATTCACACCATTGGAATTGAGTGAGAACTCAGGTAAAAAGTAATCAGGCCAGTTATCCACTTGGATCAGCATGGCCAATATTTTTTCAATAGGAAAGAAGAAAGAATTCATCTAATTAACAGGCTAATTGTTTGATTAAGTAATTTCACATTTTAAATATCCATTACTTGGACCAACTAAATTATCAAAAGAGAAGAATGTCATAACTTATGTGTAGAAAAAAAAAAATTGGTGGGATTCCAATATTATAGGCACAATTTTAAACAAATGATTAATGATTTTTAGCTTAGACTAGAGATCTTTGCTTTGATACTCCGGTCTCCCATAAGTATCTTTCAACAGAACTATAGCTCCAGCCAAGTAAACAAGTTCAAAAATAAAAAAAAAAAAGTACACTGATTATGAATCTCATCTGTGATTAGGAACACTGAAGATGAATCTCATCTGTGATTTGTTAATTAAACATTTCATGTCCTTGAGGCCTGTGCTACTCACTTAAATAGCTAACAGAATACAACATACCAAACTTTGCAGCTCATTTCTTGTAATAATTTCTGAGCTGTAAATATTAAGGCACTTCAAGAATGTTTGATAGTCATCAGCATTACATAATCTCTCCTTAACTCTGTCACAAAAACTGAATTCCTGGTTGTACATCCCTGGCATGACAACAAGTGCACCTTGAGTTAAAAAGTTGATGCAGCATCATACATTAAAAGGCACAAAATTTATCGGAGTAAAACAGTCTTTCACTCCTTGAGAGAGGAAGTAAACAAAAGGATATCATGTGTGGATAAGAACAGAAGTGATGCATGGGAAAGAGCTGGGGCAGTGCTAATATATATATCCCTCTTGCACATACAAGTAATTTAGGAGAGAGAGAGAGAGAGCATACTGAGAAGGCCGAGGCATACAATGCAAAACAAGCAACATAAACAAATTCTATGATTCAGGAAATATGCTTGCTGTTAAAAGCTGCATAATTGACTCACTTCTGATGGCACTTTTATCATCATAAGAGGCCAAAATAGGGTTCACACCAAAGCCTTCAACCTTGCGCACAGCTCTCCTTCTGTCAGGAATAGTCTGAATGTCAAAGTCCCTGTTCATGTCATTCTCATGTTCTCTATCGTCCAGGTCACGATTTCTCCTGTCCCGGTTAACCTTTTCACGTCTCTTCTGCTCTTTGTGCATCCTAATCATTGATTTATCATCCTCCAAATCAGGACGATCCACACTAGGATCACGGTCAACATGGGAACCCACAATCCTATCTCGACGGAACCGCTGCTGCAAAGTTCAAATATAAATGTTTGCTCGGTCTCAGCCAGAAAGTAACTAGAAAAATGGGAGGAGAGCAGGTTGCAGAGTGCATTTACCTTGTCTGGATGTGTTTGATGCATGGGCACAGAGCTCCGATCATCACGAGGTACAGCATTCCGGCCATATGGGACATGTTGTGCAGGCACTGAGGCAGATGTATCTGGTAAAAATCTTGTGAATTCCTCGAGCAAATCAGGATGGTTTCCAAAAAGAGCGGCAACCTGTGAACACAAAAGAGAAAAAAAAAATGGACTTGTGAACAAATAAAGACATGAATTATCAGAGCTAATGCATATGCAAAGCAGCTGAACATACAGGTGAACATAATATAAACCCCACCTCTTGGTAAACCTCAGTTATACTCTTATGCTCTTTTCTGTACATATTCAGTATATCCAGAAACGACTTGTACACATGGTCATCATTTTGGAAACGTTTCTACAAAAGAAAAACACATCAGCTGTCAATCCCTAGAATCTGCAATAACCATCTCATATTACAAAACAAGAAGAAATGGATGACCTTTATCTTGTTAACAAAGTTAATTGCCTCTTCAAATTCTACCGTCTTCTTTGGTGGATTCTCCTCCTCATTAGGAATGGTAATCTCATAGCCCTTAGGCAAGAAGGTGTTGAACCCAAGAATAAGGCTGTTGTGCCCTTTGAATAATTCCTTGACCCTTGCTATGACACCAGCAGTGTCAATCCTGCAAGAGCACATCCAAACAACCCATCAGAATAAACTTTGGGTTACCCATTAACACCAATCAAGGAAGAGATTGAATAGAAAAATAAATTAGGAGAGAGAAAAAAGAATTATACCTCTGAGCCTTGAAATCTTTCATGACATCAAGGAATTCATCATACTTTTCCCTTTGGTCTTGAAAAATCTCCTTAACTTCCTTGAGATAGGTGAGAGCATCATTGGTAGTAAGCTTCTGCGGAACTGCTCCACCCATGGGTTGTCCTTGCCCATAGCTTCATTTCAAGAAATATTTTAAGTTAATCAATTAGATCCAAATTCCCATCTAGGTTAAAATCCCTAACCTAATTCATGTGCATCGCAAAGTACTTTAAGGAAAGAACAGTATACTATTCTCCTTTTCCAATAACCAAACCCTAAATTTAGGAGGATGATGAGAGATTCAACAACACAGCCATCAGTTTTTCACATCAAAATCAACTCTTCCAAGACAACGATAAGATCAAAATCAGGTGAATTACCTAAAAAACCCTAAAATATTTCCGCACAAGAACAGCAAACAAAGAAGCAGTCATATGATAACAGAGGATTTTATCGACAACAAGATCAACTATTGCTTCAATTTAAAGCCATATTAACTAAAGCATGAAACTTTTTCGGACAAACCCACATCACAAAAACCAAAATTAAAGAAACCCCACATCACCAAACAATGAAAAAAATCAAAGAAACCACAAGGATACAAACACACAAGCGCATAAAACACATACAAACATATACACAGATACAGAATAGATTGATGAGAGAAAAAACTTACGATTCAGCACGTGAGGAACCAAAGGGTCGTTTGAATTGAGGACCAACATAACCATCGTCTCTCAATCTTTTCATCTCTAAAAACAAAAATAAATAAATAAATAAACAAATAAACAAATTCACTTTCTTAACAAATCAAACAAGAAAAAAAAATGAAAGATAAACCAAACCCAAATTGAAATGAGCAACAAAGAAAAGAATAAAACAAATACCTCTTAGTTTCCAGATTTTTTGTCCTTAGATGAAAAACACTAGAGAGCACAGATCTAATAAGAGCAATCACAAGAATAACAACCAGTTAGTGAAAACCCATGGATCACTTCTCTCTCTCCCTCTCTTAGACGTTGTTAGAGAAAAAAACCACAAGAGACCCTCGAGAGAAAACTAAAATCGAATATGAGAGGAGAAATCTAAATGAGAGAGAGAGGAGAGAGAGAGCATTATATACGTGAAACTTACAAATGCTAGTCAAATTATTTATATAAACTTTGAAATGATGCATAGACCGATGGCTTGTGTTTGGGGGTTTCTCTTCCCTTCTCTCACCGGTGGCTCAAAAATTAGAAACTTATATTATTTTTTCACACCTTTTGTTTTCCGATTTCACCCTTCTAGTGTTTATCCTGTAAATGCCTCTCATTCCCTTAGGTTCTGTTTGATCATGGTGACCCAAGAGGGGGCGTACCTTGCTTGGTAATCCAAGGGAAGTGTGAACCGGGGGTAAGTGACAAAATTTTTTAACCTAAGCAAATTTCTCATTTTTTGTAAATCCAGCATATAAAAAAATATATGATATTTTGTCTAAAATAAATACTAATTACGGATATAAACCGATAATTGTTTTAATAAATATATACAAAAAAATTAAACGCCGTAAATCTATATATATATATATATATATATATATATATATATATAACAACTTAACAGCATATAATTATTTTAGCTTAAATATATATATCCTATTATCATTATGGTTTGCCCTTATCCTTCATAATTCGGCTTTAATATATATATATATATATATAGTTAATTGGTTGATTAATGACTTTATTAATTAAGATGGAAAAGTAATTATTATCATTATGGTTTGCCCTTATCCTTGATGATTCTCCTTTTTGTATTATTGCTACTAATTATAAAGTAAATCAAATGTAATGGTAGAAGTTTTTTTTTTTTTAATAGTCGACCGTCGAGATTCTATTAAATAAAAAAAGTATTTTATGACACTTAAATCAACTTTCTAAATGTAAATTGAAATATCTCTTAAATGTAGTAGAGTTTTTATTTACTAATCAACTTTGATTTAAGGTGATATATCATAAAATTTTCTTCAGAATAAAATTAATACAGTCAATAATTTTCATTAATCGTAACAAATTCGATAAGACATAACTCCCTCTTGTCTTGTTTGGGTATGTTTACAATAACATAATATTAGTAGAATTATTTCGCAAAGTATGTTCTAATGGTTTTTCTCGTTTCCCATTTGCTTTTTTTTTTTTAACAAGCTTAAGATGTATATTTAAAAGAAAAAGTGAAATTTCTAATATTATATAAAAATTTTTATATTATAAAATATGTGATTTAAATTATACTAAATTTGCTTATTCTCAAGATTGACCATCTCAAATATATTGAACTATATCTTATAAAATATATAAAATGTCACCATAGTTAATTGTTACAGTACTCATAGTTCTTTTTTTAATGCATTAACAGCCATGAGTTTAAAATTACACAAATGAAAATAAATTTCTTGATTTCGCTAAAAAAAAAAAATGGCTTTTAATGTTGTCCATCAAATTTTCATTTTTTAAATATTTTTAAATATTTTGACGTTTTTTTATTTTTTATTTTGGAATCATTCAAAAATTAAGAAATTACTATAATTGGATGTGAAACACATCTCTCGTTCGATATTAATACAAATAAATACTTAATATTTGTAATCGATTATCTATTTATTTTCTAAAAAAACCATCCTCTTCCTAAAAACTTAAAAGAAATAATAAATATACTTATTATTAATTATAAATGCTGGAGTTCCCCAAGGGCCTGAGGCCTAGATTGAATGAATTCAATAGTTTAATCCAAGATTATGTTATTATTATAAAACTTTGATTTTGGAGATAAAAATTTGATGTATCCAAAGTAGAAACCAAAATGGTATAAAGGCAAAATTTTAAATCAAAAGAAAAACTTAATTAAAATGTATAGAGAGACCAGAAAGAATAAGATTTACAAAAGCATTTAAAGGGTTTACTCGATGTATAAAATGTTTCCCGACTTAATATGGGATAGAGGGAGGGTAGACGTATATGTACGCAATCTTATCCTTGTATTTTGTTAAAGAGACTATTTTCACGTCTTGATCTTGAAATGACTAAAGAAATAACTTAACGGCATATTTACAAAAGTCTCTATTTATAGGAATTTGAAGAAAATATGGATGGTAATTTGAATCCTGTTATGTGTATTTTTTTGAACTTTGTACTATTACTTTTTTAACTTTTTACTCTTACTTTTTCACCAAAATTTTCAGATTGGCTAAGAATCCGTAAGAATTAGATATTATTTTGCATTTATATTTTGTGCATTTTATTATTTATAAGAAAAGAAAGAGAGATAAAATCAATAAATCCAAAATGACACATTATGTGTAGATAAAACTTCAAATTAACTAATGACCCTTGATTGGAAATGCTATTTTTTTTTTACTCATCAGCTTCATTTATGAAATTTTAAAATACTTAACTCCTAATTTGTAATATTAAAATAGGATTACCAAAGTTTAGTTAATTCAGTGATTAAATACCGATATTTCTTAAATAAGTCTAAAATTTTGTGTACGGAGAAATAGGTGTCGAGAGAATTTTTTCTCTTAAGGTCTTAATTCGACTCGAATCGAATTTAATAAGTCTAAATTATTTACTGGATACACGTAATTTTTTTTTTAAAAAAAAATCTTAAAATAAGAGTTGAAAGTAATTATATTTTTCTGTTAATTCAATATATTATGCTTTTAATACATTTTAGTCAAAGGTTTTACTATTTTTATATTTTTTGAGATTTAAATCTCTATTGTTTTGGTAATGAATATTTGAATATATTTGAGGATGAGGGTATGAAGAATGCTTGATGTATCAGTCTTATTCACATGGTCTACAGGTAATTATGCGATGTTCCATTGATTTATTAATATAAATCTAAAAATAGTTAGCTGAAATTCTCATCATTACTTTAAAATAAAAAGTTCTTTCTTTGTTTAGCTATATTCTGATTAACCAAATATCAGAAAATAAATAATAATAATAATAATAAAAAACCCTCATGGACTTTAAGATTTTCACTCGTGCGAATTGCATATCGGGTCTAACCTAATTAAATGAAATTGATAGTACTTATTTTGATTAAAATTTTTTAGGTTAAGTGGTCAAGAATTGCGTATCGGGTCTAACTTAATTAAATGAAATTGATAGTACTTATTTTGATTAAAATCAAGAATTGCGTATCGGGTCTAACCTAATTAAATGCGTATCGGGTCTAACCTAATTAAATGAAATTGATAGTACTTATTTTGATTAAAATCAAGAATTGCGTATCGGGTCTAACCTAATTAAATGAAATTGATAGTACTTATTTTGATTAAAATTTTTTAGGTTAAGTGGTCAAAAATATTTTATCTTCTCAATCAGATATCTTGAGTTCGAATTTTGAAAACGTCAAAAAAAATTTTTAAAAAATCAATCCTTAAAAAGGAGTATTAATAGGATAAAATCTAAATATTCATAATAAAAATAAAAATAAAATAAAGATAGTACTTATTTTGACTCAAAATAACTAAGAACCGGGTTGGGAGCCCAACCTACGTACAACCCCCACAAAAAGAAGAGTTACCCTATCCTGGAAATTAAAAAAGTTATGTCATTCTTGCAAAGGGCATCCTCATAGCGCGCGCGCGCACACACTCTCACGTGTGTGTATATATATATATATATATATATATTAATATATATATATATATATAAAGTCATATCAATAGATAGTCAGTTTAATAAAATAAAATATTATATTTTTTAATCAAGTTTTGAATTCAAAATTTAAAAATGAAAAAAATTACGATCATCTAAATATTATTATATTCAAACTGAATTAGTATGATTATGATTCTACGTATCATTGACAAAAAGAACAAAAATATATATGTAAAGTCATTGATATACTTGCACAACAAAAATGGGATTCAGATTTGGTCCAAAAGTGCAATTTCGAGCAATAAATATTGAATATGCTCTTCTTCCCACAAGTGGGTAAGATATGCTCAAGCCAATATATAGGTAAGGCCGAGTTAAGAGAATCTTATTTTTCTTTAAATGCCCAATAAAAATTTTTAATCTCTCTGAGGATGTTAACTTGTATTAAAGTCAAAACATAATATTATTGATAATAAAAATTTTAATTATTACTCTTTTGTTAAGTTTCAGTGTTAAATACAAACTTTGAAACTCATATTTAGATTTTTTAATAAATAAGTTACAAAAGAAAACTCATATCGCAAGACATGTAAACTATTTTGATGCATTTATCGATGCTTGAACAGTTTTTATAAATAAAATTTTTAATGTTAATATATACAAAATTTACCAATAAACGTTTACACAGACAGTCGAGAGATCTGTTATCTTTTAACTATGTGAGAGTTTGACTCGTCATGAAAAGGCATTTGTTAGGAGACCCACTCCCACAAAAGTGGATCCTACAGCTGTCGATTTAGATTTAGTCGGAATAAAATCTCAAATATAAGACGGTGGCCTAAACTAAGGTATAAAAAAATATATATATAATTTGGTTTTGAAATCTCAATATTATAAAAAAAAAAGAAAAGAAAAAATTTGAATTAACCCAACGTAATGCTTTATTATAAATAGTAATCTGATTCCCTGGCCCTAATATTTGAAAACGTGAGAAAAAGGAAGTGGGAGTATGAAGCTGGATGGCACTGGCTTGGCTAGGTAGCATGCACTCACCATGCACTCGCGGGATTCAAAATATGAGGGGCGGGTGACTTTTGGGTGATGGCGTGCGTCTTAGGATTCCTTCTTCTTTGTTGTCCTTCCGATCTCCTTGTACGTGCACCAACAGTACAAAATCGATGAACAGTAGATCAGGAAAATAATGTGTTAAATTTTTTAATTAAGTTTTTGAGTTCGATTGGCAATTTGAATATGAAAAAAATTATGTTAGGAGGGTAACCTCCTTAATTGGTCACTGTAAGTCCGAACTGTATTAATCAAAATATAGTTTCAAATAACGATAAAAAAAAAGCAGTACAAGGTAGAGAAAATTGGAGGAGCGCCCTAGGCCCATCTTTCATTGTAATCGGGCCCAAATTTGGATGAGAATTGGGCTTTGGCAATCTCAAAATGGCATATTGGTATTGTCCAGTGAACTCATGCAAACAAGTTATTTGGTGGGGTGTGCGGTTCGATATATTTTTTTTTTTTTTGTTAAACTGAGATGTGGTTCGATCTTTCTTTTGGTGAGAATGAAGGGCAAAACACAACCAACAACAGACGCCCATCCCAGGAGGCTTACATGCAGATGAGTTATTCCTCTGCCTTAGAAATTTACTGCCCTCAGCATCCTCCCTCGGAATAGGAACCAAAGCCGGAGGGGGAATTCTGAATTCATTGAATCTCTGAGCAAAGGTCTGACCTAGGGAGGCCATGTGATCCACACAGCTATTCCCTTCCCTGAGAGCGTGGAGAACAGCAACCACATTAACCTGCCGCATTAATCTTCTGCACTCCCCAGTCAACATGCTGAGCGGGTGATCATGGTTTACACCGCTTTGAAGAACCTGAGCAACCACCTAGGAGTCCACCTCCAGCTCCATGCCATGAAAATTATTTCTTTCGGCCTTTTTAAGACCTTCTCTCACTCCCCATAGGGGAAGCTACTATCTTCATCGAGAATCCAACAATCCATTCCCCTCTACCATTCCTCGGAGCACCCCCCGCTGCAGCCTGCCCACTAACTCTGTCCACTGACCGGTATTTAGGTTTAAGTTTCCTCCCACCGGGGGGTTCCAACCCACCCGAACATTAGGCCTTTCAATCTTGTTCTCCTCCCTTGTTACAATTTAGTGGCTAAGATTCACTACTAAAAAATAGACTTTCAGTGATAGAAAATTATCAACGGATTTGTTTCCGTCGATAATAGCGACAGATTACTAATAGAAATTTTACCGATAGATTAACGACGGATTTTTTATATTTTTATATTTTTTAATTTTAAGTTTTTTAATTTTTTTTATAAAACTATCAGCGATGGATAACTAGCGGATTATTGACTAAAATTTTAGTGACGGATTAACGACGGATTTTTTTTAATTTTTTTAAATTGAAATATTTTTAATTTTTTTGTAAACCTATTACTGACGGATTATCAACGGATTAGCGACGGATTATCGACAGAAAAATTAGCGACGGATTACCGATCGATAAATTAGCGACGGATTACCAGTGGATTAGCGACTGATTTTTTTTAAAAAATTAAAATTTTTTTTATTTGATATAATTATTTTTATTTTATTTTGTAGAAGAATAATATTATTTTATTTTTTAAATTTTTTATTTTTTATTTTAAACTAAAATAAATTATTTTATTATTTTATAATAAATTATAATTTTATATTATTTTATTATTATTAAAAAATACGAGATAAAGATAATAAGTAAAAAAAAAAATGATTAGATATGAAGCATGGCTTGGTGGGTTGTGTTGCTCAAGGAATTGCTCTTGTTTCTGGGTTTGAAGGTGGTTAGGGACGTTTTTCCACAAATTAGAGGAAGCAGGTAGGTGGGCTCGCGGGTCGACAGGGGCTACCTGGAGCACATTTCTTTTTTTGAGAAGTCTAAAATCAACGACGGATTTAGTCCGTCATTGATTTTTTTTATTCTTTTTAGCGACTGATTTTTTTTCTATCGTTAATATCAGCGATAGATTTTTTCCATCGCTAATCCGTTACTGATATTTAACAGGATCACTATCAATGACGGATTTAGCGATAGAAAAAATCCGTCGTTTCGTCGCTGATATCCTTTGACGACGGATTTTTTCGTTATTGAAAGTTCATTTTTTAGTAGTAATTAGCGGAGGTTACAATAAACGAGTCACTATATGTGCTATTTAGTAGGGATCACCTTGGTTGCTGCTAAAAAGTTGATCTATTGTGACGATTAAAATTTCTCATGGTAAAAATAGGTTTTTAGTGACAATAAAAAATTTTAACCTTTATTAAATTAAATACAAAAATGATGACCGTCATTAAATATATATTTTTTAGTGGCGGTCTCCACTAAATCTCTTCCAACTATAACAATTATTGAGATTTATTAATTTTTAAGTTAAAAAATATTTAACTTTTTAAATATTTTAAATTATTAAATAAATATTTTAAAATAATAATTGTTGTTTTGTAAAAATTGTTTGATAATTAATAAAAATTGACTTGAAATTTTATTACCATTCGAAGTATATGCACAGTAGGGGAAACCACTAAAGAGATTCTCTATTTTTAGCTTAGAGATTTTTATAAGTGTATTTTTAGTGGCCGATTGTTAAAGTATATTTTTTTTTTGATATTTTGTAAATACTATTTTTTTTTTTTAATCTTTAAAAAACAATGTGTAATAAATATTTCAATTATTACTATTATACTCTTGCCGCGAGTCTTAATCAAAATACAATTGGCCGCCACTAAAAATTGTGCACGGCAATTGTGCCCATAGGATTGAGTTATTCCTCTCTCTCACGGAAACCACTCTCTGCGATTTGGGGCGCTCTCTCTCGCTCGCTCACGCCCTCACTCACGGAAACAGCTGTCGTGATTCGCCGCCTCAACCATTTCAATCGGTACCGGTAAGCTCTCTTCAAATCTTCCATCAATTTCTAGGGTTCTACTTTTCTAGGGTTCTGTCTCGGTTTTGATTGGTGTTGTATATTTCTAGGGTTAAAATATTTTATCTTCGTTACTTTCTCAGGCTTAACTGCTGGGACCAAAGGAAGCGAACCGTTGAAGGTGACGGTTAAGCCAACGGTAGAGAAACCTCCGAAGAAAAAGACGAAGGCGACAGCTAGTGCGAAGAAGAAGTTATCGTCATTGAGCACTGGTAAGCGCTAACCTTCCTCTCTCTCTACTCATTTACATGTTTTGTGGTGGCTAGTGTTTGGAGAGAGAATGATTGTTCATATTTTGTGGTAATTTTGATGCTTTTTTTTTTTTTTTTCTGATTATGCATGTTAGCTTCCAGAGTGTTCAGTGTTTTAACCGAGAAATTGCTGGATGAAATGGCCGTTTCTTGTGGCAATACTTATGTTATGATGAGATTTTGGTGCTCTCTGCCATAATATTTCCTATGAAACAGAGTTTTGGGGCTGGGTTTATTGTGTTTGGATTATTTGGCAGAAATTAGGGTTAGAGTTCAGTGATTTATGTGCTTGTGTTGGGGATGACTGCGGGAGTTTGGATGAGGTAATTGATACAATGGACTACCATTAAAGCATCGACTCTAGGGTTAACAATGTGCATGCTATTTCCCAGTAGAGTTGTCAATATGTTGTCTTGAGAGAGGGGATTGAGGATAATTTGGTTTGAAGAAATTCAGTCATTGTTAAATGTGGTCAAATCTTTTAGCGATAAGGTATGATGAAAGATACTTTCTGGCCTTCTTATGGAAACAACTCCTGCCGGGTCATGATTTATAAACGCATAGGATATTCTGATCTCAAACTGTTGCATTCCGAATCTACTTTTATACTGTTTATGCAGGTGCGAATGAAATTATGTTTCCTGACAAGTATACAAACTCTTTTTTCTATTTGACAACCCATTTATCATCCTCAGTACAGTAGATGATTCTGTTGGGGCATGATGTGTGCACTTGTAAGGGGATGGAGAGGTGCCCACTCTAATACTTTGCTTCCCTGATGGTTGAAATTTCCATGTATGGTTTTCCGACAATAAGAAAAATATTCCTCATATGGTTTCTGTACACTAAATATGGCTGCACGGATTTAGTATTCTTTCTGAAGCAATGAGTGGAAATGGGAATATGGTGCATGCAATGATTTAGACACCAATTAAATATTGTTGCAACATGTTTAAGTTGAATTCTTTACGTTGTACTAGTACATTGCTGAGTAATATATGCATTAGTTTTCTCAACATCTGATGGCTTAATTGTTTGGGTTAAAAAGTGTTTGATTTCCTATATATAGCCCACATGCGAACAACTGATAATTTTAAGGTGCCCTCTTCAGAGTGTCAAATATACAGAGCACTTCATTGACATCTTTATAGATAGTGGAGAAGGTTTCCTTGACATATGGTCTCGTTGAAAAGATTGTCTGCCAATTTCTTTTTGCTAGAATCCTTACTATGTCCTGTTTGTAGTTTAATTACTTAAAGTTGTAAGTTGTTGATTATGCACCATTTATTGGAGATGATGTGCTGCTTCTAAAGACATAAGTTCGATCTGGGGGCAGGATATTTTCATCTTTAAGAATGATTGATGGTATTATTGTGAAAGTGACGCTTGTAGCTCGATCACGACTGATGCTATTGACCATCCATTCACTTCCAGGTTCATACAACATTTGTTTATGTTCCCTTTTATGGTTTTTGGTTCAGATATGGTGATTGACCTTTGTTGTTCATGAGTTAGTAATAAACAGAACTTATAAATTTCATTCAAAATTTGTTATGTTTTTGTTTTTGTTTTTGTTTTTGTTTTTTTTTCATGTATAACTCTTTCTTTTCTCATAAAGTTTATTCAAAATTCGCTCAGGTACTCACTGCTAACTTTCATGTGATTCGTGGTTCAACAATCAGCTTACCTAGGAACCACGCCACTAGAGATCTTCGCTACTCATTTGGCTGATCCAGGGCATAATAAATTTTCCACTTTGTAGACTGATTTTTGACATAGCTATTTTTTATTTTAATAGTTCATATAAACCCTAGACATTCAAGTTATATTGGATAAACTTCTTGTATTTTTATATTATGTTAATCAAATTATATTCTTATCTTTTTAATATTATTAATTATCTTTTTGAATTGAATTGTAATTTTATATATGTCCTGAATTCAAAGTGTTTGGCTAAGATCGGTCATAAAAATGTATAATCTTTTTTATTAATTACGTTTGCCTTGGTGGTTAAATAGTTGTCACTGTAAACTCTTTTAATGGAGGTTCATTTTGTCTTCACAAAATGTCAATTCAATGGGGGTTATTTTTATTATCACTAAATGTCAATTTAGTGGGGTTATATTTTTCATCACTAAATGTTAACACCTATAGTGGTGGCTGTTTTGGCCCCAACTAAATATAGTCGCCACTATAGCATTTTTTTAGTGACAGGGGAGCGGCCGTCAGTAAAAGTCTTATTTAGTGGCGGTCATTTTGTTGAGTATCATTAATACTTTTAGTGACAGAATTTTTAGTAACGGTCGTTGATGACTGCATAGCCGTTACTATAGGGTTTTAGTGGTGGCAATCAACGCATAGTGACCAGTTTGACCCCTACTACAAGTGATTTGTGTGTTATAATGCTGTTTCTTTTTTTTTGGTACCATGTCTTGGATATCGCCGGTATCCGGGGCTTCGTCCCGACTAATCCGGATCGAACGTTGCAGTGGCTCCTGTTCAGAAGACGGGTCTCCCAACGGGGAACGCTCCATACACATGAGGGCTAGCTGAAGATAATTGCATAGCAAATCTCGCCCATCTGGCAATTTGCATGGGAGGGGGTTCTTCATTTAGGTGAACCATTTTGAATCAACTCTTCCGTATTATCCACAAGGTGGCTAGGAATTTATGAAGATAACAGGGCCAGAAACAAAGCCTTGCTTCCGGTTTTGATCCATTCAACAGTGTCCTCGTCCCAGGAAGCAGGATATCTCTCCACCCCTGAGAAGACTGATCTCGACACTTCCCTAGCCACGTAGCAGTCACGAAGGCAATGAGCAATGGTTTCGTTCACCATCGGCAAATATATATATTTTTTTCAGTGCCATTCACTGCCGGCATATCACATCAGCATTTCCGATATATATATATATATATATATTTTTTAAATCAACAAATATTTAAAATTATATTACAATTAATTCGATCTGATTGTATCAAACCCAATTTAAGAAAAAACTCTTCTAATAAAGTATTTTTTATCTCTAAATTTCAAAATCGATATTTGATCAAACGGTTAACACTTATTAATTTAGAAAATTAAAAAATATAATAATTTTTTTTCTAACTTTTCTCTTATCATATTCACTAAATATTTAATTAGTGCATGGTAAATTAATTTTTTAAAAGATATTTAGTCAACTAAAATTATTTTTAATGATGAATTAATACTATTTAATAATTTTCTTAATTATTATGTAATTACTTCAAAAACTATGAATTGAGTAATTTATCTCAACAAAGCTTTTACATATTATCCAACCATGAATCATACTCTCAAACCGATGATTCTTAAGGCATACGTCCTGTTTTTTACTCACTAAGATGTGAGTTTAGCGCTGCAAGAGGGGTTAATTCCCTATGCAATTATTAAATATATGATTCAATATTACAATTTTTTGCTTTGTGGCACACATTTCTGCGCAGCACATACGTCTCACGAATTGGAATATCATATGATTCATGGGTTTGCAAGTTTTGTTTGACAAAGATATTATATCTAGATTGTCTTTTAGGATATGTTATTTTTGGTAGCTTATCTTAATTTTTTTTGAGTACTGGTAGCTTATCTTAATGCAATGGCATGTTTATAGAGAATATAGACCCACAGTCTTTTTTTTTTTTTGGTGGAAATATAGACCCACAGTCTTACCCTTGAACTTGAGCATTGAAGTTTACTCAAAAATGGAAAGGCTCTTGTCCACAAATATGTTTATGAAATTTACATAGATTTAAATTAGGTCTAAATGTGACTGAAAAATTGGAATTTAAATAAATTCCATGCTGGAAAACTTTTATCTTGAAAGAGCTCTTTGATTTTTTTTTTCAATCGACCACTGTCAAAGTTATACTTTAATTAATTCACTTCAAATATTGTTAGGCCAATTTAGGCGAACTCTTCCAACGTAATCTCTTTGATTCCTAAGTTTTAAATTCAAAATTTAATTAAAAAAACTAATATTTTTATCCACTAATCCGACTACGGGTCGGTAAAAGCTTTCTTATGGGAAGTGCTAAGTGGTCCTTCCTAGACCCTAAATACCTTACATATTTCGTGTCATATGGAAAATAAATTTCAGTATCTTCATTGTCTCATTATTTATAATGTGACATTTTACCGCACTTTTCATAAATAGCTCTTAATCAAAAAGTTTAAGATCAATTTCACAAATACTTTTAAAATAAAATATACGGCTTAGGCCATGAAAGCACCAAGCCTCATTCAATTTCTCTTTCAAAATTTACTTTGATTCATAATATTGTATCTTGTGTCTTTTTCTTTTTGATTAGTTATATCTCTCTTCTTTCAAAAGTAATAGATCGTCATTCATAAAAATCCAAGCTATATTCTATTAGAATTAATATCACGTACTAAGATCAAAGTTTTGAGACCAGGACATTCTGAAAGCTCAGGCATTGAAGTACTTTTGAGACCTTTTTGCCCGGAAGGAAGTGAAGCTCCCAAGTGCGAGGCTCAACAGATGGATGAAGAAATTTCAGGAG
The DNA here is from genome assembly GCA_033439265.1 of Dillenia suffruticosa. NCBI lineage: Eukaryota > Viridiplantae > Streptophyta > Magnoliopsida > Dilleniales > Dilleniaceae > Dillenia > Dillenia suffruticosa. The sequence continues at coordinate 2,848,130 of JAVTVX010000029.1, read as the reverse complement.
GTTGTTCATGTGAATATGGTCAAAGTTGCAGAAGAAGGAGAAATCAAAGAAGCACTCTTCTTCATGAAAGGCCTCAAGGCTCCTGATCCGGATGGTTTGCAGCCCATTTTCTTCCAAAGGTATTGGGATACCGTGAAAGAAAGCCACTGCAAATTCGTGAATGAAGCTCTGAGAAATGGTTTTTTTTGCTCGGATTTCACTAAAACTTTCGTGGTTTTAATCCCCAAACAAACTAAGCTAACTAACATGGGCGATTTCCATCCCATAAGTCTTTTAAATACAACTTATAAAGTGTTGTCTAAAGTTCTCGTCCAAAGAGTCAGACCTCACCTGCAGAAGATCATAGGTCCGTACCAGTCCAGTTTTCTCCCTAGTAGAGGGACTGCAGACAACATTATGATCCTCCAAGAAGCCATTCACACCATGTCAAAGTCCAGAAGTAAGAGATATTCCATGGTTTTGAAGGTGGATCTTAGTAAAGCTTATGATAACATCAATTGGAGCTATCTTGAGAGAGTCTTGATGGATGTGAATGTCCCTCCTATTCTAATCAAGCTCATTATGTTTGCTATTACCGATGGGGGGTGTCTTTAGTTTGGAATGGAGAGATGTTGCCATAAATCAAGCCCGCTCAAGGTCTGCTTCAGGGAGATCCTTTACCCCTTACGTTTTCATTCTAGAAATAGGAACATTGGCTTACGGGAAACAAGAAAGAGTTAGGAAGGGCTCTTGAAACCCAATAAAAATCTCCAAGAAGGGTCCTGCAATGTCCCATCTATTCTTTACAGACAGCTTGATCTTGATGGCTAAGGCAGAACACTTAAATCTTAGTGCAATCCTAAGTTGTCTTAAAGAATTCTCGGAGGAAAGTGGCTTGAGGATAAATCCGACCAAATCCAGGTTGTGGATTTCCCCCCATGCTCCATGGTCTCTAAAATCTTCTCTAGCTGCAGCAAGCAAATTTACCTTCACAGAAGACTTGGGTAGATACCTTGGTGTTCCTATTACTCACGGAAGAAGAGGAAGAAACTTTTATAACCTTCTGGTGGAGAAAGTCCAAAGAAAATTGAGTGACTGGAAAGTCAAAAGTTTGAGCATGGCTGGAAGGAAAACTCTCATTCAATTGGTCACCACGTCCATCCCTACTTACACCATGCAGACTACTTGGATCTCTAGCTTGGAGAGGCATTCTAAGAAGCCGTGAGTGCATCAAAAGTGGTTTAAAGTGGAAAGTAAGGTCCGACATTTGGGTGGGGGATAGGAATTTGGTGGAATTCAGGAGCAACCATTGTTCCCCTGAAAATGTTAATCTGATAGTATGTAACCTACTGGATGATGAAGGAAATTGGAGAGTCGAAGAGCTTACTGGCATGCTTCGGAAGGAAAAGGTGGATGAGATTAAAGGGGTAATGGTTCCAGGACAAGGGTGCATGTCGGATAAGTTCTTTTGGAAGGGAAACAGCAAAGGAACTTTTACTGTGGCTTCTGCATACAGCATTTTGTTAGAGAGGGATGGAGTTGAGCAGTCCGACCAGGAAAGAATGTTGTGGAACAAGGTTTGGAAGGCCAAGTGCCCAGAAAGGATTAGAGCTTTTGTGTGGCTTGTAAGACTTGAGAGAATCATGACCAATTCGGAGAGGAATAGAAGAAATTTCAGTGACGATGCCACCTGCCCTCTCTGATTTTCTTATGAAAAGTTCATAATCCATGCCTTGAGGGATTGTTTTCAGCTAGGCAGGTGTAGGAGCTGGCTTGTCCAACAATTTCTAGGGAGGAAGGCTTTCGGGAAGACACCCTTAATAGATGGATTGAGAAGGGGATCAGCAACTCAGATAAAGAGGAAAATCTGAAGGGGAGTATTGTGTTCATGACAACCATTTGGACCATATGGAAATATAGGTGTAGAGCAGCTTTCCAAAATGTTAAGACTCCTCCCCAGGAAGCGGCAAAGATTGCTAGGAGGATAGCCACAGAAGCAGACTTAGCTTGGAAGGAAAGATATTGCGAGAAAGTGAAGACGGAACTAAAAGTCAAATGGACCCCTCCGCCAGCTGGGTGGTGGAAGCTGAACTCTGACGGTGCGGTTGCTACTAATTATGGGCAAGCGAGTACCAGGGAAATCATAAGAGACAGCGCAGAAGATTGGGTAGCAGGCTACATGTGTCACATATTGGGAAGGCTCAGGTGCACATGGCTGAGGTTTGGGGTCTGCGAGAGGGGCTTTGGTTGGCCAAAAGGAAAGGGCTTAACAATCTAGAAGTCGAGGTTGATTCTGCTGTCCTGGTTAACCTGATGGAAGGAAACAATTTAGAGGACCATCCCTTGAGCTTGATCTTCCAGGAGTGCCCGAATTTGATGGAACAGCTGAATGTCAGACAGGTGAAACATGTCTTCCGGGAAGCTAATGTGTGTGCTGATCATCTTGCGGCTTTGGGTCAATCCAGGGAAGAGAGGAAGATTGAGCTAAAGGACCCTCCATCATCTATGTGGCAGCTCATCCATGAAGACAAGGAGGACATAGAGAGAGTGTGGAGCGGGTTTTCCACCCGGTCTGGAGAGTTCTAAGCCTGTTTGTTCGGCTTTTCCTTTATTTGCTTGTCTTGCTATTGTTGTTTGTTTTCCTAATTCTCACCCATAAAAAAGGAAACCGCAAACATGTCACAGCTTTCAATGTTGCTCCGTCTATGAGCCGCCACCACACTCGTCCGACCCCCTATGACCCGCTTGAGCGCATCTTGAACTGCTTTCTCCGATTGACCATCAAGTGCACTAGTGGCTTCATCTAATAAGAGGACTGCAGGGCTTTTTAGTATGGCCCGAGCGATTGCAATTCTGTGTTTTTGCCCAGATAATTGTACAACCCTGTCCCCACAAAATATATCTTAACCGTCCCTGAATCCCGCATTGAAATCGTGAGCGTTGGCTGCTTTGGCAGCCCCAATGAAACCATCCTTCTCACAGTCTTCTCTCTCTCTCTCTCTCTACAGAAATGAACACGCGCGATATGCTTCTCAACCTTGTGTTTGTGTTTCAATCCGTTAATAGATTAATATATTACTAAATAGATTCCCACACCTGAAAACCTTTTGTCCTGCAAGAGCTCTTTGATGGGAAGTGCTAAATGGTCCTTCCTAGACCCTAAATAATTTTTATATTTGAAGTCATATGAAAAATAAATTTTAATATTTTCATTGTCCGGTTATTCATGGTGTGCCATTTTACCGCTTGTCATAAATAACCATTATGATCAGTTCAAAATTAATAGTTGCACGGCCTAGGCACCAAGACATCAAGCCTCATTTAATTTCTATTTCAAAATTTGCTTTGGTTCACATATGAAATCAGCTTGTTCTTGGAGTTATATCTCTCTTCTTTTTCTTTTGGGTCAGTTGTTTCAGAGCTCTAAACAAAACAAAGTTTCTCTAATTTTGATTAAATTAAAAAAAAAAGTTCTCATCTTGTTGCATGTTATTTTGTAATTCATACACTGAAGATAAGAAAAGGAGAGCAATAGATCATTCTATTAGAATTAAAATATCATAAGATTAGAGTTTCAACTGTCCACTCCTCGTCGCCTTAGGGGCATTGCTTGGTCTTTAGCTCAACCGTAGTGATATCTTCCTCACCATTTCATGAGGCAGCATACCAAAACCAAACTCCTAATACATTCATCACCAAAAAAGGCCAAGCCCAGTCCACTTGTGGTCAGGATTGGGGTCTCCTTTGAAGACTTACAAGAGAGTAATAAGCTCCAGTGGGTCCCTTAGCCAACAAAGCTGAATGGGTCCCTTTCTCCACAACCTTACCCTTGTCCAAAACCGCAATCATATCACAGTTTTGAATGGTGCTCAATCTATGAGCCACCACCACACTGGTCCTACCTACCATGACCCGCTCGAGCGCATCTTGAACCGCTTTCTCTGATTGACTATCAAGTGCACTAGTGGCTTCATCTAATAACAGGACTGCAGGGTTTTTTAGTATGGCCCGTGCTATTGCAATTCTCTGCTTTTGACCCCCAGATAATTGCACACCCCTGTCCCCACACAATGTATTGTAGCCGTCCTTTAATCCCGCAATGAAATCGTGAGCGTTGGCTGCTTTGGCTGCCTCTATGATCTCGGTCTCAGTCACCTCATCCGACGATCCATATGTGATATTTTGTTTTATGGTGCCAGCAAATAATGTGGGCTCTTGACTCACTAAGGCTATGTGCTTTCTTAGAGATCTTAGGTTGTACAACCTTATATCTCGGCCGTCAATTTTTACAGATCCTCGGATTGGGTCGTAGAATCGTTCGATCAAGCCAATGATGGTTGACTTTCCAGACCCACTTTGACCTACCAATGCAGTTGATTTCCCTGGCTCAATGTTGATTGAGAAGCCTTTGAAGATCATGATATCTGACCGGGCTGGGTATGCAAAGTCCACTTCGCGAAGCTCAATGCAGCCCGTTATACTTTCGGGCTTGTATCCTTCTGGGTCATCGGGCTCAATTAAAGTAACTCGGTCCAAAACAGCGAAAACTGATCCAACTGCATCAGACCCTTTCGCTAGATCAGTTGTCATACTACCCGCATCTGCAATAACCCGACCCGTGCTAACTAGGATCATGAAGGTCTCAAGAAGGGCCTTAGGACTAATATAGTCCTCAGAGACAAGCTTCCCTCCATACCAAAAGTCCAAGGCCCAGGTCAAAGTCATGAGGCTTTGTGAAGTTCCAAGCCCAACACCAGCAAACCATGATTGCCGGATGCTTTCTCTTTTTGGGCCCTCTTGGGCCTGGTCCAACATCTTGAGAATTCGGGCCTGGGAGGAGAAAGCTGTGATGGTTCTGAGATTGGCAACAGCTTCTGCAGCTAGCTTGCTGCTCTCATCTTGTGCTTTGATGGCTTGCTTTGACATGTTCTTGAGAAGGACCTTCCGGGTGTAGAAGCAGACGATGATAAGTGGCTGGACGGCAATCATCACGACAGCTAGCCTCCATGAAATGACCAGGCCCATTGTGCAAGCTATTGTTACGGCTGAGAAAGTTTGTACCAGGAGAGCTATTCGGTCACCCACTAATGATCTCACCTGCAACACACAGAAAAATAAGGTCTTTAGGAACTAAGCTGCTATGCTTACGCAAAGGGAGAAAACAAACCAACAATAAGAGACCTCATCTGTGATATCAAAAATTAGATACAAATGTAGAATGATTTTTTCACTTTGTAGAAAAATCCTATAAATACATAGGCCAACAAATGCCAAAAAAGGGCAGGGCAGTAAGATGGGATAAAATTTTTTGGGATGACATTTTAAACTTTTCACTTCCTCATAGTAAGGGTCTTGTTCTATTTGCAATCCTTCTAATCATGATCTAATCGCTAATAAAGTGGCCTGAATCGCACATTAGCTAAATAGAGGAACACAAACGAACATGACAGTTTATATCAATATTGGAATGAGCAGAGAGCAAAAGCCAAATAAATCAAGACCCTGCTTACAAATCTATTAATAACTTAATCATGATTAGGGTATAACAATATTCTTTTAATGCTTTTGACCTAAAACCGTGTAGGCAAAATCTAAAGAAGGTATTATGGTCGTTTCAAAGAAATCTTTGGAATTAAATACAAACTAAGCATAATTTTTTTTTAATATAAATCACAATATTTAATAATAACATTTGGATCCGGCTAAATCTGAATTAAACCGAATTAGATTATTAAGAGATAAAATTTTTCTAATGTTTGTTTTTGTCATGCATAAAACTCAATTTGAGACCAAGAAAGCAAATAGATTATAACATGCTACATTCAATTCACAACCGGCATTGAATGATTTTGATAATAATGGCATGTCAACATATACTAATCTTGATTTGATTCTTCCCTAAGGACTGAAATATTCTCCAGCTCTTGGCTTTCCAATTAAGCCAAGAGCATTCAATGAAGATATTGATCGAAAGATTGTACGATCAACTCTTCGAAATATATGCAAAAAAATTCTCAATCAAACAGCAAATAAGTAATAAATTATATTAAATCCACCAATTATGCAGCCTCAAGCATACCCATTTGTTTTTTTTCAAATAAAAAATGAAATTAGCTGATAATTAAATGGATTTGGCTTAATTTGAACTTGATCAGGATAGGCCCGCTAAACATTAATTAAAGATAATAAGAAAATTGTGAAGTTTGTGAACTTACCACATTGGCATCTTTGGCAAGTCTAGAGCAGATGGCACCACTAGAGTTCTCATCTTGATCAAACCACCCAACTTCAAATGTTAATATCTTTGTCAGCATTCTCTGTCTAATCCTGTTGGTCAAGTACTCACCCATTGCGCCAAAATTATAGTGCTGGATGATGTTAACCAAGAGAGAGAAAATGGCGAGCCCAAGAAAGCATAGAGAGTAAATCCTTGTCTTCCTCTTGATCTCATCATGATCTGTCAAGAAATAAACCGAAATCATCGACCCCATTGAAAATGCATAAACTGGTTGAACTGCACCGAAGAGAACAGCAGCGAAACTCCCCAGAGTCGCTTGTCTCCACTCTGGAAGATTTAGAGCCAGTAATCTTCTAAAAGAGGGTGTGAGATGATCTTGATTTGATGCCTTCATAGCCGTTTGATCACCTGCAAACGATGATCGGCTTGGGGCAAATGAGTCAGCCGAGCTGGTCTGGCTTACTAATGAGAGCCGTGGACTACTCGTGTTATTCGAGTCAAAATGGGATATCAGAGAATTATTCGGGTTAGCGAATTCGTCTATCGGGTCAGATTTCTCGGCTTGTTGGAGACGGACCAGTGATGTGTACAACCCGTTCTCATTTTCTATCAACTTGTCGTGTGCCCCAATTTCTAAAACGGCGCCGTTTTGAACCACAGCTATTGCATCAGCATTTCGAATGGTTGATAATCTGTGAGCTATTATGATTGTGGTTCGACCAGCTGCAGCCTTGTCAAGGGCTTCTTGAACAATCCGTTCGGACTCGGAGTCTAATGCGCTTGTTGCTTCGTCTAGTAAAAGAATACGCGGCGCTTTGATAATGGCCCGCGCAATCGCAATCCTCTGCTTCTGTCCACCTGACATTTGTACTCCTCTCTCACCTACCTGTGGGTATTAGAAAGTTCTAATTACATAGTACTATTAGAGACAAACTAAACATGAAGTCCTGTTTTCCCATAAACCAAATTCAGCTTGAATTGAAACTAATGCAAACAGAGTGATGGAAAACCACAATTTCTTTTAAAATGCAATAGTGATGGAGGTCGTACCAATTTATCGGTATTGGTACATGATTTTGTCCAAGTGAGCACCACTTAAATGTGGCAGAGCGTTAATAGAAAAAAGAAAAATGGTCCCATTTTCTGTAATTAAGTTTGCAGTGGGATAAGGTAAAAAAGTCGGGAAGAACAAACCTGGGTATCATAGCCCTGAGGCAGCTGAGAAATGAAATTATGGGCATTAGAAGCTTTAGCAGCATCAATAATCTCATCCATAGTGGCATCTTCTTTGCCAAAAAGGATATTTTCTTTAATGCTAGTTGCGAAAAGTGCAGGCTCTTGGCTCACTAGTCCCATTTGTGACCTCAGCCACATGAGCTGAAGTTTCTCAATATTGACCCCATCAAGAACAATCTCCCCACCAAGTGGGTCATAAAATCTCTGTAATAAACTTATCACTGTTGATTTCCCTGACCCACTTCCTCCTACCAATGCCACTGTCTTTCCTGCTGGAATTTTCAGATTCAAGTCCTTAAATATTATGCTCTCTGGCCTTGATGGGTATGCAAACTCTACATGCTTGAATTCAACTTCTCCTTCACAATTTTGCAAAATTTCCCCTTCCATGTTGTCTGAATCAATTTTGGGCACTCTGTTTATCACCTCCATTATTCTTTCACCAGCTGAAAATGCCTCAGAGAAATACTTCAAGTTTGATAATCCAGCTCCAAGTGCTCTGTTCCCACAGCAATAGCGACATTACACACCAACCCCACTAGAGATATCATAGAAAAAAGTTGAAAATCTCAAGACAATGGAGATTGATTGAAATATTTAATGATACCCCATTAAAGATTACTGTGAATTTCAGAAAACCCATTCAGGAATTTAGTGCACAAAAATTTTTAAAAAATGTTTGGCATGGTTTTTTCAAGACTAAATACACTCCAACTATATGTACTCTTACCACAAAAATAACTGGTTAAAAGAATTAAATCGATTAAAATTTGTCACGTCTGGTCAAAATCAAGCGGGCATAAATTATTAAATGAAGGGTTGAGATCGTACAGTCCACCCACGGCAACGGCGGCGCCAACGGCAAAAATTGTCCCACCTTGACCACCATGATACATAACCAGCCTGCTACCATACCAAGACATGAAAGACCAGAGAGCAAAAACAACACCATTGCTTCCAATGGCCAGACCCTTAGCCAAGCCTTGTCTTAGACCAAGCTTCACGGAATGGTCAAGAGCTTGAGAAAATTCAGCTATGGTCTTGTCTTCTCCAACAAAGGAATAAACTGTCCTAATTGAAGAGATTGCTTGCTCTGCTATGCTCCCTGGTTTGTTGTACTCTTCTCTGATTTTTCTAGCCAATACCATTAGGGTTCTTCCATACATCAACCCTGGTATCACCAAAAGTGCTGCAAATGGAAATCCAACAATTGCGAGTCTCCATAGTAACATAAATGCTGCCAAATAGCTTCCTACGAGTGAGGCTGAGTTCATCAAAAAATTTGGAACCTGTTCAGAAATAGAAACAGAAATACTTTATGACAGTTATATTTGTACTATTTAGTGGTACACAATTTTTTTTTTACGTAATAATTGGAATAAAAAATAAAAAAATTTGATTAACCTTTTCGCTGAGGACATCTTGAATTACAAGACTGTCATTAGAGACACTAGTGATGACTTCTGAAATGCTTGTGACATGTAAATCGAAGTAACCAATATCTTGTCTTAGCACAGCTTTTAGATATCTGGCTCTCATTCTTGCTGATTGTCTCTCCCCTGTTCTTGTCCAACAATAGCCCTCTGCCACCAGGGGAAAAACAATCCCAGCCATTAGATAAAGACCAAGGAAGGAAATCAAAGTATTTCAAAATATCCCTCTTCCACCCAAAAAAGAAAGAAAGAGATCCCAACCATTAGAGAAAGACCAAGGAAGGGAAGGAATTTAAAGTATTTCAATTTACCATGTAGTAGTTGATTATCACATGTAAAATGCAATAAAGAGAGAAAGTTTGGGTGATAAAAAAGGAAACCTACCTAAAAAACAAGCAACCCAGTATGCCATAGATACATAGCACAAAGTTAATGCATTCTGCCACATGAGGGACAGCAGACATAGGTTAGCACATGGAGAGAGAGAGAGAGAGAGAGAGAGAGAGAAAGAGAGAGAGAGAGAGAGATACAGACTTGATTGATTTTAGAAGAGAAGGAAACGGATGAAGAGGAACCGCCAATGTTGTTCATAAGTTTGCTAGTAACAACCAAAGTCACCGGAATACCAAAACCATCGCCAACAGCTCCGATGAAGCCTAGAACCATCAACAACTTATCTATACCATCCGCATGCATGAATATTGATCTTATAGACCCCCTTTTCTTTTTATTCCTCATCATTGTTTTTTGCTCACCCATCTCTCTCTCCCTCCCTTGACAAAAATGAACACACACAAGATGCTTATCAACTTTGCGTTTGCGTTTCAATCCAACCTTGCCTCCAAGTCTTTCCAGAACTTCAGACCCTCTCAGTCTGTCTCCCTTTCTCACTTAACAAAAGAGATGCAATGTTACTTATAATGAAGAGGGAGAGAGAATAAGAGTGCGTGTTATACCAAAAGGAGTCGTATGGCATAGGCTTCCAAGACAAAGCAAGATATATGAGAGAGAGACGCACTTCTTTTTTGACCGAAAGCATGCCGGAGGGTTGTAATTTTTTAAAAAATAAATATATATTTTTTAAAAAATTATTGCTGTGACATTTATAATTATCTATTTTAAAAAAGTAAAAATAAAAAAAATAAGGTGCAGAGAGAGAAAATTACGGTTGCCTTTATAATCCCTCTTTCCTTTACGATTTTGGGGTTCTGGGTCCTACTTTTTTGGACACTACACCACCGAAGCATCACTATCACTTGCTTCGCCCGCTCAATCTCTCACGCCATTTTTTTTTTTTTAATAAAGGATTTAACCAAAAGCACTTGAAGTTAGAATTACACAAAAGCGCGCGCGAGCGCACGCATATATATTTATAATCGATTGCTATTGTATTATCCTCCGATTAATTTAATCAAAATATTATTAAGTTTAATTTAAAGAAAATTTTTTTAATATAATTATTAATAAATAATATAATAAAAATAATAATTTATTATAAAATATAAAGAAATTATATAAAAAATTATAAATTGAGATGTATATATCTCACTCTCTTTAAAGAGATTCGAATCTTTTACGATAACTAAAAACTTAAGAACCGATATTATAGAATTCACTTGATTTGTTCCCTTCGGGATACAACAACCCAATAATTTATTGTTTGATGCAAAACAATTCTACACAAATATTTGAAGTCAAAACTCTACCAAAAAAACACATCTCTTTAACTAATATTCTCTGAAATACTTATAAAATTAGATATATTTAAAAAATAAAAATGAAAATCTTATTTATAGATCCATCAATATTTACAGAAAAACAGAGTCAGGGAGGTTCAATATTAATGAAAAAAATAATCATATTGTATAGTTTTAAATTTATAAATTCTCTAATAAATCAAATCAAATAAATAGAAGCTGTAATATCTTATGCACATAAACTTCTTAAGGCTTATGCTTTCTACGTTTTTTAATGCTTAGACTAAAGTTATTATTTATTTATTTATTTATTTTTATTATTTATGTTATTTATGTTATTTATGTTATAATTAATAATGATAAAATATGACTATTCTATTATATTTATAAAATAATTAATATCTATATAAAAATTTTGTATATTTTATATTTATATATGTTCTCATATTTTTATTTTTAATATTTTTATAAAATATCATTTTATCGGTATGATTTTATATCTATTCCTGTTTTCACGTTTTCACGTTTTCACGTTTTCACGTTTTCACGTTTTCGTTTCCATGCAACCGCTTTTGTCTCCACGCAACCTTGATTGTAACCGAAGTAAGGCATATTGATTCAATTTTACCGCATTGTCTCAAATCTCTATGGATTGGTCTAGTTTCATTAGAAAGTTAGAGCCTTCATGGCTGTCAAATCTATAGTTTCCTTACTCTTGAAACCATAAATTTTATTGGGTATGATTTTGTGAAATCTATCACCAAACTCTATAACTCTAAATCCAAATTCAATTTTTAAGTGCGAATCAAACAACCCATATTGGTCCGTGAAAAATAAATAAATAAATAAACTTAGATAGGAAAATAGAAAAAATAACAAGTATCGAATAAGATTGATTCATGTTGAGAAGTCTCCACCAACGAGCTTAAACTCAAGCAGCATTTTCTTCCTCCCATGTAATAGATTCAAGTTCTAGTCTCAATAAAAAAAAGAAGGCTGAGATGTCTCCTCACATCTTACATGAGCTTGTTTAAACAACTTTTGATTAGGCTAATCACTCATTGGTTGATTAATTATGGGGATCTTTTCTTATTTTATAAATTTGGTTTTATATTAAAAAGTCAATGTTTTTATACCTTGTATATTATATTAATCAGATACATGACTAGGAGACGGATCAACAACAGATGTCGTTTTGAAAGGTTAACACTCAAGTGATAGCTCGACTGCCTGAACCACCTACAAATATATATATATATATATATATATTTTAATTTAACTGGATAAATTCATTTATAATACCAGTGTTTGAGAAATATTTGATCATATGATATTTCAACAGCATTACAGTAATAAATTTGATTTAAAAATAACAATTATATTTTATATTAAATATCTTATAAATTATGATTTGTAAGGTAATTACGATAAATTTGTTTTAAACATTAAAAATTTTTTATTTTGTCTAAAAAAAATTTTAATCTTTTGATAAAGTTAAAACACCCGAAAGAGATTTTTTTTTTTTTTTTTTGGCTCAATTATGACCTTATCTATTTGTCTTTATAATCCCTAGAAGCTAAGGATAAGGCAGGATTTAATGTAATGCGAGCCCTTAATAAATGTGATTGAAGGCTAAACGGGATAGGGTTGGTTAGTATTTAGCCTAGAATTCTTCAATTTCTAGGCAAACTTTATGACTACCCTACACCTTTGCCTCTCCTACAGATGGCATAGACCGGTTCCGGCGCGAAAACCGACCCGGAAATAAGTGGGGCGGAACCGGACTGGCCCTGCTGCACTAGCCGAGCCGGTCCGGTTCCATTGGCTTTGGAACCGGGAACCGGCCCACCAGTTCCGACGGTCAACCTTTTTTTTGAATTTTTTTCAAAATACACCTCTCAACAGTTATAAAATAACTAGTTTGAGAGGTATTTTTGGTCTATAAAGTAAAAAATAGTGACTATAAATAGATACAACTCATTTTCTAATTTCACAGAACGATTTCTCATATTCTCTTAACCTACAACATTCTCTACTTTTTCTCACAGTGTTATAATATTTCTCTACAATTTACAAAATCACCATTTTTTTTCTCTTTCTACAATTTACAACATCTCACCATTTTTTTCCACTAACATGTTACAATTACAATATCACTATTTTTTTCCCACATACAATTTACAATATTCCACCATTTTTTTCACCTACAATATATAATTTCACAATTTTCTTTTCCATAACATCACCGATTTTTTTATTCTTCACAAAATCTCGCACAATTTGACAAAATTTGAAAGTTGGAGGCTCAAATTAATCAGGATTTGTAAATAACAATCGCGATCTACGTTAAATCGGTAATATTTATTTTTTTACATTTTTTTTTCAAATATAATTCATTATCTTTAATTTTTTTACTTCAACTTTTTTTAAGAAAAAAATAGCTGGATACACTCATCACAACCTTCACAACAATCCCCTCTCCCCCATTCACATTTTTTGAAGAGGAGATTCCCGAACAAATTAATATGTAGAGTAAAAGAAAATAAATCTAGTCACACAATCTAAAACCACACGCATTAGAAAAGATAATTTTAATGCATGAGATTTTTTTGTTAAAATTTATGAGGAGTAAAGGTTGATTTGTAAAATTTGTCAACAAAAACATAAATTTTTAAAGGGTTGAAGAGTAGGCACTCTTAAAAGAGATATTATAAGAGATCACCTGAATATATTACCACAAATTAGGCAAACACAAATAGTCACCGGAGGAAATGTCATGAGTACATTTAGGTATAATGCAGAGACCAAAAAAATAGGTCAAATTAAATGAATAATCCGTAAGGAATTATCACTTAGTATTATTGAATGTGAAGTTTTTGAGAAATACGTTTAAAAATTTTTACAAACCGAGTTATAAAAGAAACTCTAGGAAATTGTGGAGGAGGGGATCACTGGATCCCTTTCAAAAGTTAAAAAATTGTTTAATTGCAAAATTTAAAATCATTTATGGTAGATTTTTAATAATTTCGGATAGTTGGAAAGCTAAAAATGTAAATATTTTATAATTGTAACATATCATTCAATAAATAAATCATGAGTTTTAGAAAAAATAATTTTAACTTTTTAAAAACGGGACCACCCACATTCGGGACATAATATTACTAGAGTAATAACTAGTGTTTGTCACAAATTTGGAATAACCAATAGAATTTTTTATTTGTTTTTAAATAATATTTCGGTCAATATTTGAATCGTTAATTTTTTAAAAGATATTTTAAAAACAGTATTAGATGGAATAGTTTTTCATAATAGGAGTGCATGCCACGTATTAAATTTATGTGTAAAAGATGAATTAGATATTACAGAAATAATTTTGCAACCTATTCGTAATCTAATTTAGCAAATTAGAAATTCTCGGTCAAAATACAAGAATTTAGATATTTATGTCAATTAAATAATATAAATATAAAAAATGTAAATTAGAAATTGACACCAGGTGTAACTCCAGATATGATATGTTATAAGGTGTTTTTTCATTTAGAAATGTTTTAATCAAATTTACTGCTTCTAATTACGATTAGGGTTTTATTGATTTTTCAAAAACACTAATTGATTTATTGAAATTTTTTTATATTTGTATAAATTTATTTTTCGACGTATATTACCCAGCAACTCATTTAATTTTACCTAATTTGTGTAAAATTTCAAAATATAAAAAGATTTACAAAAATAGTTGAACTAACGAAAAATAAAATTTTAAAATAGTATGAAAAAATTCATATTTTGTATTTAATAGTTAGAGTTTTAGATTCTAGAGTAAAAATTGAAGGGATAGAAATACTAATTGATTGTTTTGTATATAGTTTTGCTACGGGGATATATATTAGCGCTACACATTTAAAATATATAACAAACCTTATTTTACATAATATGTTTTTATTATATCAAAAGGAACAAAATAGTATAAATATTAGTGCTGTAGGTAGTAGATCAACACATTAATCTAATTTTGGGTTTAATCCTTTAGAAAGAAACAAAAAAATATTATCATCATCATCATTAAATGAATTAATTTTATATCAACAAACACATATATTAGAGTATTTTGATAACAATAATCACTTCAACATTTTAGGTCGATAGAGAAATAATACTAGTTATTTCCTAATTTTGCCCACAATGATAAAAATTATATTAACCCCTCTGGTGTCTATAGTACATCGACAAGTGTTTTTAGTGCAAGTGGATAAGTTTTACCATCAAAGTGGACAAATTGGCGGATAACACTTTGGAATTATTGATTTGCATAAATGATTGGATAGATGCAGAAAAAAGATGGACATGAACATTAGCTCGGGGATGAAAGATGAAAAAGGTGAAGAATACATTTTTAATGTGAAAAAATGTAAATATGTATTTAAAAAAAATCATTCTTGTAAAAATATAAAATGTAACCATATTAAATTAGTGGATTTGAAAATCTAAACAAAAGTTTGGCAGTGGACGTACAATAAACTTGGTGAAACTATTCTAAAAAATTTTTATGTCTCTTTTTTTTTGTATTTTTTAGTTTATTAAAAAAATTAAATAAAAAATCCAACTAAATACAAAAAAAAATCCACAAAAAAAACCTACAAACCAAAAAAAATCCAAGTATACAAAAAAAAAAAACGCAAAAAAAGTTAACAACCCACGGCCACAAAAAAAAAAACCGTCGATAGGCTTGGCAGGGCCCGGTTCAACGGGGCTGGTTCACCTGACAGGCCAGTTAGGAAAATTTTTTGAACCCGGCCCAGCCAGGAATGGGGTACCCTTAGAACCACAACTGAAGCGGCCGGTGGTTCCATGAACCGTCCAGAACCGGACCAGGAACCGGCACAGCCCCGGCCCGGTCTAGCTGTATTACTTTAAATTTTAATCACGTTGAGCGTAGCACAAAATCTGACCTAAGCTACAATAATGCTTTTCTGACTGTGCACACTCAAATTTGGACCCAAGTCTATAAGGCTATAGTCCCCATACCTTTTCTTTGGAGCCACATCTCCTTTATTTACAAATAATAATAATAATAATATTTTTAAAATTTTGATATTTTACTTACATAATATCTAATTTATAAATTATTATTCCAATAAATTTAAACTTGTAAACATAAAATATATATCATTAATGGTGATTTATACTTTATCAAAATAATACAAAAAGAAGGAAATTATAGAGACCAACTCCCAATATAACTTAAGTTTAGACGTGTATATAATACTATATTAAAAATAACTAAACTGTATAAGATTAATGGTTGTTGAATTGTCGTCCGTTAATTATCGATCATTTTATTATTCTATCTTATTAAAGTAATAATTGTTAAAAAAGAAATTAAAGGCTGTTAATTCTAAAAAATGATACACTCATAGGAGAAAAACCTTATAATTTATAGTGTTTGCTCATGGTTGTTGAAATGACCCATGAAATGGTTGAATTGTATTTTGGATGGATCTTGTTTTAACGTTTCGTTTTTGTTGGGATTTAATAATTGTGGGGTCTAATTAAATTTTGTCTAGAAATTACTCAAAACGCATAGTTGAGAGTAGAGAGCGGAGAGAAAGAGAGTAAGAGATGGAGAGAGAGATCAACGATCAATCGGTCAAATGAGATGTAGTATTAAGTCGCTTAATCAAGATCCTAAATTTAACTCGTGATTTAGATATGGAGTAGATTATATTGAAAGGATAGTCTAATAAATAGGTCACTATAAATTTTGGATCGAATTAGTTAAAATATGATTTTGAATATCGATTGATATAATAAAAGAAAGAAAGATAGCATGCTCAGAGAGCTAGAATGGTCTAAGAACCTAGCCAGACCATTTATGTTTCCAGTTATGTAGGATTCTTCTGGGACTGTTTACGTTCATATTCGCTACGAATTCTCCTCGGCCTACCACAAATTTCTCCGGCCACCATCCACTGAACATGACCATCTTTTTGTTCGGCCTTCTTGAAATAAATCATATGATCTCAAATGGAATTTCCATGTAATTCTTTATTCTTACCGTTTACTCTTCTTTTGCATATTTCAATAGGTTCATCGATATCAAAGATTAGTCGTTATAGTAGGAAGAGTTTTGCATCCCTTAGTCAAGTGTTCGGGTTCGAGTCTCCTTGAGAACGAAAAAGATTATTTTGAGAGGTGTCTTCCTTTATAAGAGACCCGACATAAATTGATCCGGTTAATCGGAATGAAATTTTAGATAGCGCGTCATGGATAAAAAAAATAAAAAAAAAACGTTCATCGATTCTTTCTCTTTGCGCCATTTAATGCTTGCCTGGTGATGAATAGAAATATTAGTAAACAGATTAAATTGAACATACACCCATATACAATTTTGGGCAATATTATATTTTTCTTTTGTTTAATAAACTTTTGAAAAAGAAAAAAACTCCAGTTTCTTGTTAAAAAATTGGTACAAAGACCTATGTTGATACTAATGTCTATTTGGCCTAATAGAAAAATACTGATACTCTTAAATAAATTTTTAAATTTCTAATTTTAAATATAAGGGAGGGTTTTGTTTGCTTAAGAACTCAATTCACCTCAAGCTAAAATTAATCGAATTCAATATAATTATCGGATAATATCAATTACATTAAATTATTAACTTCATTAATGTTTGGGAACCTTTAATCTAATTTATCCCCCCTCAAAAATTTTGCAAAGCCTTATTTTGGACGAGAACTCTAAAATAGATGTTGCCTTTTTCTTGCCAACAGTACTTAAGTCCATTAATCTTTGAAGCATATCAATTTCATTTCAGACAACTACTTTACTTAAAGTACTATTCTATTTCTTTTTCCCTTTTGGGTACAAATGGATTCCATTTAATTTAGTTATGATGCTATTCGATTAGGAGACTGAGAATTGCCTTTTCTAAAAGGTCTTCACCTTCTTTTCCCCTGAAAATGAAAAAGGAGAAAAAAAAAAGGGTGAGATCCTTTGTGCCTCTGTGCGGATTTCATGGCCAATTGATATGGAAACAAATTTTCCTATTTGTAAAGAGACCAATATTTCTAAAATCGAAAATAAAGTTAGAAAAAAAGTTCACGAGTAATAGTAAGACCCTTAGGGAGATTTCCGGATTTTTGGACCATTCTTTTATCATATTTTTATTTATATTTTATTAATATTATGATATTTTATTTAAATGATTAACTATAATAAGAATTTTAACAATTTGATTGCTAAAAAGTGTGTGGAGAAAGGGGTAAAAAAATTTATCAAACTGGAGAGTCCCCCAACCTTCACTCATTTTCAATCCATCTCTTGTCCTCCACAACTTTGACCGATCGGAGCTTCCATCGGCGCCTTTTGGTGTCGATTAAGCAAGGTCTGCTCCGAGCAGCCGCGTCGATCAGTAGTTTTGAGTTTCATTGTTGTAAATTCCCTTTTTTTTTTTTTTTGTGGTATGTTGATGTCCATCTTGAGTTTTGTTTTATTCCTTAGGTTTCGACTCTCTACGTGCCTTGAGTCCAACTTTGTTACTTTTGCTTAGCGAACAATTTAAGAGAACGATATCAACAAACAGTTGATTTAATAGAAAATTGCTAACTCTCTTAATTAAAATTAGAATTCAAATTTTAAAAATAAAAATAATTTTGGATTGAATTAGTTAATGTATAATTATAGATATCGGTTAGTGAAAAAGTGTTTTATGGCATAAAAAAAAAGTAATGCCATGCTATCCATATAGCCCGATGAAATTGGCTAACCAATTTCAGGCCCGAGCTTGATCCAATCAGGTGGGAGATGTAATTGCTCACGAAGAAGAAAAGGAGAGAGTAGCTGAATGATATATAAAATTGAGCTGCAATTGATATAGCATAATATAGTTTGTGGGTTTTGGTGTGAGAATGAGATTTTGCTGAAACACATAGAGATGCTCAATCAATTAAATATCTGAATGACTAAACTGGTCACCTACCATACCAGATAGCTAGCTACATGTCTATATGACACCGAAAGCACTTTGCAAAAGTGCACGGATGACTCCTCCCAAGGTCCTTTCAATGTCAAGGACTGCGCTGTCAACCAGCATAAGCTTGAGCGTCTCTTTTGCTACTTACGCAGTTTCTATGGAGCAGGTTTCTCCGTACCCACCCTCTTCTCCTTTTGTGTTTGCGCTTTTTTTTTTTTTTTTTTTCTCTAAAATTCATTCCCCCCCCCCAAATTGTGAATATATATTCATATATAACTTTTGTTTTTTAGCTAACGATTTAAGGGAATATTTGATTTGTATTCGAAAATCAAAATTAAATTTAAAATTAAAAATCTGATTTTACATGATTCATATTTTTACTTAAATTTCACAACTCTCTTATTTTAAGAGTTTTATTTTCAGACCATCATTCATATTCCATTAACTCAAACAACACATGAATTTAAATATGATTCTTCATTTTCATTACCCCCACCAAACACTCACTAAATCGTTACTTTTTCTCTGTAATTCTTTTAGCAGGCATTGGCTTTTGGCCCCCCATAGATGTCCTGTCAATTTGGTTCACTTGTTTTATACTTGACTATCTTATTGATTAAACCTAAAATGGTCTTAATCTTAATAGGGGTTGATGTGGGTTCTTTCTATTTGATTGTGTAAATCTAGTTTTTCAATAAATATTTGATACTTGTGCTAATACGTTTCGTCTGCATGTGATCATGTAAACGTATAGTTCGTTTCCTCTTTCAAAATGCTCTTCATCAAAAGTATCAAATGATGGGATTTTGGGAGAATTGGCATCGCAAGTCGTTTGTAAGTTAACCTTAGTGCTGGTAATTGGCAGGCAATTAAAGTAGAATTTGGTACAACATCGTATTAGAGGGGAAAAGTTAGATTGATAATGTTTTTTCTTTCACTATGTTTGATTGCGCATTGACATCCCGATAACTTTTACCACTTTATAACTTAACTATTGTTTCTCTCTCTCTCTCTCTCTCTCTCTCTCTCTCTCTCTCTCTAATTTATCACTTGCCGAAGATAAATTTATTAATTTTCCCTCCTTACAAGTGCAAAACGATAATGTGTCAACTAATCTAACTGTAGTGAAAATGCAGTCCCCTGGGAAATTTCAAAAGAAACAAGATGCGGAAGGTGAGAAAACAAGAGTAGTGGAACAGGAATAGCACATTTGATAGGACTTGAGATGCTTGAACACAATTAATCATGCAAAATGATATGGCATTATTGTTCACTGATCAAAGACTTATAACAAAGGGTACCTCCGAATGAAAGTTCGTTAACTAAGTTTTGAGTTCAAAACTTAAAAATGAAAAAAATTATATCGAAAAAACTCTTCTAAATTAGATTTGACAATATTTGAACTGCATTATTATAATATAATTTTGGATACCTGTTGATTCATAAAAAAAAGGATGCCATCGTTTCTCTAATTAAAATCATTAGGGTATTGATTTTGATCTCAAACTCGACGCTCATGTGTGTTATGATCCCAAAGTGTCAAGTGGGATGCTGCCCCAGTGACAGTGAGGCAAGAGGAAATGCCGATGGGTTAATGTGGTGTCTTGCTTTCCTAGCATCACCATAGCAGCAGTATTGCCGCCCCATAAGAAAGAACACTGGACGACGCATTCAATCCTTTTTGGCTTTGCTAGGCGCATTACAAATTATTTTAATGATTGTTGAGAAAAAACAAAATACCATTTTATATCATTATGATCTCTTCTCTACCGTTGGCTCGTTTATGAAAATGAAAACTACATTCACTTAAAATTAAATAAAATTATGGATATAATAATAATAATAATAATTATAATAGTTTTATGAAAAATAATTGAATCTTACTAATAAAATTATAGTATCTATATTTAAAAGTTTTACAATTTAAAATAAAATAAAAATAAGTTGAGACAGTCTAAAATAAACTCCGATTTTTCATTCAGTCTAAAAAAAATTTCGTAAGTGCCACGTGCTTATTCAATCAGCTTTGTATAAGATTTTAGGTAGATGTGGCGTGTCAAAAGAGATTAATTGTTAGGCCAAGTAACACTAACCAAATTGCCTACAAACCCTTTCTTCTTCAAGAAAGAAAAGAGATGAACAATTCTATTTTTCAATATTCGGATATATATATATATATATCTATTTGTAGATTAAACTTTATTGCTATTGGTTGAGAATAGGGGTATATTCGAGCCAACCTGATCCCAAATATACTTATACTCGAACTCAAACTCGATTTTTTTTTACCCGACTCGAACTCGACGAGTAGTAAATAATAAGACTCAAACTCGATTCGAATATATAACAAACTACTCAATTCGGCACAAAAACTCGATTATTTTATAATATATTATATAATATATTAATATATTTTATTTTATGTTATTTTTATATTATATTCATATATAAATATATATAATATATATTAATATAAAATTTCACTACTCGAATTTGACTCAATACATTAAGAACTCAATTCGAACTAGGTCAAATTTGAGTCGAGTCAAGCCGTTGACCGAGCAACTCATGAGCGGCTCGAACCCAACTCGGTCCGTGTAACCGTCCTAGTTGAGAATATGCCAATGTTAAAGCGAAGAAGAATATTTTCACCTTATCCTACACCATATATAGCTTGTGTATATTGTGCGTTTTTTAGCATCTCTTTATATCTCTAAATTATATAATTTTAAAATTTTAAAATTTGAAATTTACATACTTTCAATCAATTAAATTTTTTTAAAAAATTAATTTTACAATAACAACAATTGTGAATTTTTGGAGAAGGCTTTTAGTGTATTTAATCTTAAAAATGAAAATAAATAAAATTGGGAAAAGCCAGATATTTTTATGAATTATTTAGAATGATTTTTTTTTAAAAAATAAGTCACATCAAAGCAAACATGAAAAGATGCTCAGCAACATAGGGTGCACCTCTTCTTGGGGCAAGTATGGCCGTTGCAGGTCCTTGGGGATTTAGACATTGATTAGTATATTAATGGAGTTTTAGTATTTCATCCTAATGAAAAATGCTATTTGATTAATAAGGTTTTAATTTAGCACATGTATAAAGACTTTCTAATTAAAATAGAGACAAAAATACCGATATACTCTCGGAGTCGATACACCAAGATAAAATATGAAATTTTATAAATATCTATTCAGTTCAATGACCAAAGTAAATTTGAGGACCAAAGTTTACTTTAGAGCCAAAATCCAGACAAATATAGAATTGGACCTAGTACGATATGTAGAACGATTCTCGAATTAGTTAAATTGAACTCTAAAATTAATCGATATTATATTTTAAATTTATAATAATTGTTTGTATTTACCGTCAAAGAGTAGGTTATTCTAACTATTGAATTATGCTAAGTTCACATAAAACTGAAATTTTAGAATTTTCAAGAAAGACTACAAATTGCTATTGGGTAGGATCAAAAAGTAGAAATTGTTGTGACTTGGTTGTGGATGTTTCTATTTTGGTTGCGTAACTAAGGCTATGGTTGGTCTTCGCAAGAAATTATTCAAATAGCAACATTTAATCGATTTAGTGACTCAATATTAATACTTTTTAAATAAAATTTTGAGTTTAAGTTTTATGGATGGATAAAATAGATATGGAAGAGTTTTATTTTTTAAAAATTTAATTCGATTCAAATTGAATTTATTCGAATCTGACGTGATTATAAAATATTGATAGTTTATAAAAAAAATAAAAAAAGAAACTAGTCAATTTGCATACGCTCAATTTGCTTAGTAATAATGAAAAAACGTGAGAGATTCTACGGTGGAGGAGGTGGAGGGGTTATGTTATTGGTCCCGTGTAGCAAATGAGTCATGTCTCTTTCTTCTAGTGCCAATGGAGGGAGTAGGGACCCCATAATCTCACTGTAATATGTCATTACGGCACGCCCTCGCTTTACCAAGACCACCTCCCCACAAAAAAAAAAAAAAATTATGAGCTACAGTAATGGGAGAGAGACAGAGAGAGTTGCAACTTTTTTCCCGAGGCCAGCTGGTGACAGGTGCAGCAACCATCTCAAAACCTTAATGGCCAATAACAATAAAATTTTATCGATTTTGAACATCAACACAGGAAACGATAAAATGTTTGCAATTTTCATAATTATTAATATTTATAGAACTCATCATTGTTAAATTATTATTTAACGGTCATCGTGATTTATAATTATTGAATAACAATCGAACGATCGTGATTTCATAAATAATAATATCCATAAGGGTCGTAGAAACTCCCTTCCTTCGAGCATGGCTGTTGCACAAAGGCTGCGATCTGCTAGCTTTTTCTTTATCGGTGGTAATTGAACTCAAAAAGAGTTTAAAGGATAGTTTAATGATTGTAATTCTTCTCTTATAATCCTATGATTTGATATTTAAATTTTTGTACGAAAACAAAAACTCAAAAGGATCAAGGCAATAGTTAATTAATATAAATTTTTTATGTTTAAATCTTCGTACATTTGATTACGGGGCGGCACCAACTAAAAAGATAGAACTAGGTTATTATATAAAAAGTTTTGTTCAATTACGGCCATGGGACATCACAACTTGCCTAGGCAACGGGACATCACAACTTGCGTAGCATTTAGAGAATATGATACTCTACAAATCTGAACGTTACATTACTATTATTATTATTATTGGGTGTTATAAAACACTTTCCTATCCATTGATATTCGAAATCATATTTTAATTAATCCGTTTCGAATCATAATCAAACCCTTCTTAGAGTCTCCCAACATAGTTCTTCAATTCCCAAGATTCGAATTTAATTTTTGATTTCAAGAATTAACGCTCTTTCCATTATATAAACTGTTCATTGACGAAAACATTACTTGTACCATCATTGAAAATTTAAAATTAATTATGTCATTTATGAGATTTAAAAGCAAAGATGTGTACAAATTGTAGACAAGAATCAATGCATGGGTCTAAGCCAAATGGTAAAAAGGGCAAAGAAGAAGACAGCATAGCAATGCAATTGGTGTGGAATTCTTCAAGTACTAGGAAGATTCTAGCAATGTTGGAAATAAAATTGGATTAAGTACCTAATAAAATTAGATTAAGTACCATACAATGGCAAAGCAAGAATATGTGCATTTTATCAACCACATCAAACCTACTTTCTTGGTAGTTGCGTTGTCCTAGTTAAGGCCATCTAAAAGAAATTCAGTGGTACTAAACTAAAAGTCCACCAAAGAGATTACTTTCCATGGTGCTTCTCAGCTCATATGGTCACATGTTGAGAACCTATACCTAGATTCTACTAAACTGAATATATTCTTATGAAAATTTTGCCAGAGAATTTGGCCACTTGAATTTTCGGGTCGTTAGAGTTTTACTGATTGAAATATAATATAATATGCTTTTTTTTTTTCGATAATTAACTCTTTTGGTACATATGTATGGTATTATTTGTATCGAAAAGATGATCAATTTCTCTCTCTCTCTCTCTCTCTTTCCTACCGGGCTCTCTTTCTAGGCATATTCTCCTGTGGAAGCTAGGATTGTTAAAACAACTTGATGTTCTTCTCAGATTGCTTTGTCCAATGGAAGTCTGCAAGGATCATCACGCGAGTTGAGCAATACTGCGTTTTTTTATTTGATCATCGATATTTAAAAAATTAATTAATTCGATTTGAACAGTTATAAAGTTTAATTTAGGGACTAAATTTTTTAATATCTATTTTTTCATTCTCAAAAATTAAATTTAAAATTTTAATCGAAAGAGTTTAGTATTTTATCACTAAACTCACAACTTAACGATAACATTGTTGGCAACTCACAGGGAGCATTTGCTAGATTGTATGCCCTTTTTTGTGACTTGTGACGATAATAATTTTCATTTTCACTATGATCAAGTCCTCGTTCTATTCCAAAGCAAATGTATATTGGACAAAGGCTTTAAAGATCGAAAATGTATATATATATATATATATATATATTTTTATCTCTTGGACTTGGTCTATCGTCAAATATCCAGAGATTTACTTTGATTAATTTTGACCGAGTTACTGTCGAGTTCTAATCAAGAAGTAGTTTTCCCAATATCGTTTTTGTTACTAACAAAACTCGAATCTCGATTTTTAGTGTAGGGTGTTAGTGCTATTCTCACCAGAGCAACAAAGTGTCGGTTGATAGAAAATGTATGTCAATCAAAGAAATCCTAAACCAATTTGAAGACAGAGACAAGCCCCTTAAGAATCATGAAACAAAGTAATTTTTAATCAAGAAAAGCAAAAAGAAAAACTTTCCAAAGGGGGGAAGAGAACCCAAAAAAAAAAAAAGTTTGAACAGTGGTTGAGTCATTATTGAAGAAAGAATCCATTAAAGTTGTCCTAAGTCATTTTCCTCCGTCAAAATTAAAATTGCTAAATGCTATGCGTCCAATCATAAGTTGTGGCACACCACCTTCGCTACATTAGCCATAGAAAAATTTTGGAAAAGATCAATTCAGACAAGTCATACGTCTTGCACTCAGTCTCCTAAGATAACGGGATGTTTTCTTAACACTTCAGAGAATATCGGCTTTTCGAACTTGTTACGATATAATCTTAAATGCCCAAATACCCATTTTTATTATATATTAACAAATAATAGATAATTATCAGGTATAATTAAAGGTTTTTTTTGGTACTTGAATCGATCGATAATTATAATTATATTTTAATTAATTCGAATCGATCGATAATTATAATTATATTTTAATTAATTCGATTCGATCTATTATCAAACTCTTTTTAAGAGAAAGTTCATCCAATATTATAAATTTAAATTTTAATTAAAAAATTTAATATATTTTCTATTAAAAATACTCACCTTTGATCGAATATAATTAAATTTACAAACAAAAAAGGAAAAAGGTGCGGTGGTTCGATGGTCACCAAATAGAATTGGGGTTGAGATTTCAAAAGTGGGAGGTGTCGGGGTTCGGGAGGTTAATTGGATCTGGTTGTCAAGTCTAAAGAAGTGCTATAAAGCAAAAGGAACCATGTCACATGGGCCTGATCCCCATATTTTGATGTTAAGTCTCCGTCATTTGGCCCCTTTGGCTCGTGCCCTTGCTTCTCGCTGATTGTCCAATGATTATAACACCCACCATATTACCTTTTTCTTCTTCATTTTTGTTTCCCTTTTTAAGAAAAATCTTCATTTTGCTTTGAGAATCAATGAACCATAGTGTAATTTAAAATATGAACAAATACTCCATACATTTTTTAAGCAAGAAAATGTCTCTCGATCTATTTGGATTTTTTTCCTTTTCTTTTTTTTTTAAAGAACACAAAATCAGATTCATATAAAAATTTTCAATACATGGTTATATTATAAATTTTGATTGGTAAATCGATCTGAACCGATCAATATGAAATTGTTGATTCTTGTCATTTAAAGAAACATGATCATTTGCCACAAAATCTATAAGCAGCCATTCCTAGTGTTGATTTGTTTGTTTCATGTTAAACTTATTTTTCTTATAATTTGATTTGAAAATATATTAATCTCTCCGATTCGAAGAATAAATTAAAGCGGCTAATTGCATTTCTGCTTTGGTAAAATAAAAAAAAATGGGCCCTTCGTGCTAATTAGAACAATTTCTATTTTTTTTTGTATCCTTGGACTTGGTCCATCACCCGGTGTCCGAAGTTTCGCCCTAATTAATCCGGATAGACCCGATTGAGATCTCTCTTAGGGAGTAGGGGTCTTCCAACGTAGTCAACTTCATTTCCAAGTTGCGAGTCGAATTCATGATTTTGCTCACAATCATAACAATTTCTATTATCACTCACAAGCTGAGCCAGCAAAAGTAGAGAGATAAGGCATTCTTGAGCCTCATGATTTTGCTCTAATTTTATGCCACAAATATAGAATTCAATTATGACCAATTAGGCGATTGGCATGATGACGTGTGTATCTTCTAGGGGGAAAAACCCATTGTTTAATATAATTTAAGAAACAATAGTTATAAATTCAGACTCAAAATGTTTTAAAATTTTCAAAATTCAAATTTAGATGTCTTGTGCATAAAGCTTTCATAAAAGAGATGTTGGGACAATGATGAATAAAACGAGGAAAAAGAAAACACAAAATTCTCAACTATTTAATCTATAAAAAAGAAATGCAAAAACCCAAAATTTTCAAAATATATCCAAAATTCCCAACTAATTTGGCTGCAAAGCAAACTCTCTAAAATGGGTTGGGAAACAAAATTCAAAAAGATAAATCATGGGGGGAAGAATTTGGATTTGATTTTAAATTCTTATGGCTTGTACAAGTTTGATAAGCAAGAGAAATATAAACAAAAATAGATAAATTCATACAAGATTTCATTTTTTTTAATCGATTAATTCAATTTTAACATTATCAGGTTCAATTTAAGAAAAAATTTTTCAGATATAATTTTTTATATTCTTAAATTTTAAATCTAAAACTTAATTAATAGATCATATAATATTTTATCGAAATCTTAATTCAAGGACAAGTGGGCAAGGAAGCAAGCATCATGAAAGCCACTGCACGTGCACAAAATAATTGTAAATGATTGTGATTATTGATATTTTATGACCAATACGTATGTTAGGTAATTATCAGGCTTTTTATGAGATAGTGGAGGAAGAGAAATGTACGTGTCTTTCTTTAATTGATTAATTGCTCCTTCACGCTTGAAGAATAATCCAATTGATTGATTCCTCCTCCCATTAGGGTAACTCACCAATAAAAGTGCCCTTCTCTCTCCGATTAAATTCTCCTTTCTCTCACTGTTCTTTCCTGGTTCATTTTGATTCAGTGTAGAAAATTTATATACGAAAATCAAAAAATATTATATATGGAGGAGGCCGGAGAATCGAGACAGACAATATAATATAAGAATGCGTTTAGTTGTAAAAAATATTCTTTAATTTTTTCGTATTTTTTATCTCTAAATAAAAGAATAGAAATTTGTTAACATATTCTCTAACTCAGAAAGTAGACTCTTATATTTAATTCTTTCTAATTAAATGAGCCGAATCTCCAAAGTTGGAGAATTCTGAAAAATATAAGTTTCATTTATAATAGAAAATAATTTAAGGTTATTTTCTATTTCTTTTTATAAATTGAAAATTGTTCTTTTCAATTTTTATTTTCTAAAAATAAAAAAAAATGAAGTATTTGAACATAATTTCACTTTTTTTTTAAAAATATTTTCCGAAAAATATTTTTGTTTTTTACAACTAAGCGTACCATAAGGTTCTAAACTCTCGTATAGAGCAAGAAACCCAGATCCGAAGTAATCGCCAGCGATTTTTCACTTTGTTCCCTCACTTTTTTGCTTTTGCAAGCTTCACAAAATGGGGGTGCCCTCGTGACATGACTGTTCAAAAGGGGCCCCGGGGAGGGGGGTGGGGGTGCCCTCGTGACATGATGGCAGCGTTCCAGAGAGAATACTTAAAGACACATCCCTCTAACCTTTTATGAGAATAAAGAACAAAACATTAAGAACCTGCCATGCCAAAATTTTGGCGTCATGCTTTTCTTGATGTTCCTTCTGCCTATGTTAATTATTATCAAAGCAAGTTTTATGATCATAATCGATTATTGTTTAGAGATAGAACATTGAAATTGCTATGTGATGATCAGATCACTTCTATCGGCCGGTATTGGGCTCTGCTTCGGTCCTTTTTGATTGAGCAATGGGCTCAAACTACTCTTTTGGTGTTAGCATTAGGGCCATTTTGTTAGGGTTTTGTAAGCGCTCTGTCTACCTTCTAGGCCCAATTAAATTCAACAGACCACCTTACGACTGCCTTCCCTTTTTTTTTTTTTTTAATTTAAATCGATAGGTATTTGAAATCATATTCTGAATAATTTAGAATCGGTCGAAACAAGTTTTCAACAACTTCTTTTACTTTTATTTTTATATTTTTGGGTGGGACTGGTATTTGAAAATGTCTAATCTCATTGTGGGTATAAAATTAAACTTCCTATTCAATTTGATGGAGTAATAAAAGGGTTGACTTCGAAAATATTTGAACCGTTCATTTTCAAAATATCAAGTAAAAACTCATGACTGGTAAAATGTTAATCAAATTTGAATTATTTAATCAATTCAATAAGGCATGTAACTCTTGAACTAAATTAGACATACAAGTATCAAATCTGTCTACAACTATTAATAAATGGAACAAACTCTTATTAGATTATCCCAAGAAAATAGTCTAATAATCACAATCCTCTCATCCAACCTGATGATCTCAATTTCTAATATTTATGTAACAAAATAAAGACTCCTATTAGAGCAGAATTCTCTTAAATGTTAATTTTTTTTCAGAAAAAAATTAAGAATAAAAATAAAAATCTAGATATCTAAGTAAATTATTTACCACTTTTCTCAAAAAAAATCATAAAATAAATTTTTTCATAACTACCCTTCACTTCTTATTTATATTATTTCTAAAATTTTCTTTTTCCTTCTTGTTAAATATAATTTGGCGGTAGTATTTATCTTTTACTTTTTTAAATAAATAAATAAATTTAAATGCGCTACAGTGACCGAGAATTCAGTTACATGTCCAATTCCGATTCCTTTTTCAAAATTTCGCTCTTAAAATGTGAAGCGGCAAAAGTATGGTCCTTCCTCCCTTCTGTAGAGAAGAGAGAGAGAGAGAGATCTGAAGTCTTGAGTGAGAGCAAGAGAGAGAAAATTTCTCATCAATGGCTGGAGGCGATTCACAGAAACAATTCTTAACCCTAATTCGCGATTTCGCCACTGAAAAATCTCAAGGAGGTCGAATCTCTCTGTCTCTGTCTCTGTCTGTCTGTCTCTCTCTCTCTCTCTCTAAATTCGGCGTTCGTTTCTCTAGAACGAAGAATTTCGGGACTGAAGAAACAAATCGCAGAACTCTCTCAACTTCTCGAGGCTGCGCATGCAGATCTTGAAGAAGCGAAGCGTCGCAAAGAAACTGCCGAGCAAGAGCTCAAAGGCTTGGAAGTTGAATTGAATTTGAATGGGACGTCGATTCAAACCCTAGAGGTTTATTTTCCGGATTTTCCATTGTTGAATGCTTTACGATTTTGATTAAGTCTTCTTTACTCTGGTTTTGTTATTTTCAGGCAAGAATTTCTCTGATTCAGGATGAGATTTCAACAATTGCTGCTGATTTGGAGACTCTAAAGGTACATTAAACATTACAATGTTCAACTGAAATGTGAATTTGTGGCGAGAAACTGCTTCATGTATTCTTCTGTTTGATTTGAAATTCTGCTTCGAGGATGTGAAGGCTAAGGAGAATGCTTCACGGTACACTGATCGGATTCTTTTATTTTGATCTTGCAACTGAGTCTTACTAGCTTGTTTTGATATGTCTTCAATTGTATATTCGACCTTTGATGCAGAGATGAGTTTCTTAGCAAAATGTACAAGGTCAATGCCGAGATAAGGTTGGTTAGATCGTGCTTTAAATACTTGCAAGTGCTGCTATTATTCACTTAAACATCATACGGTTAGGCAAAAATTGGTTGATACTTGTACACCCAAATTTTGCAAAAATGCGTGTAGAAATTGATGTAGTCAGAAAGTAGGAAAAAAATGCCATTATCTCATGGGCCTTGTTACTCAGCAAAATATTGTGACCTCTATCATGTTACATATAGTTGTACAAGCTTTTAATATGAAACATAGCCCTGCTGCCTTCACTGCTTATCATCATGGAATGCTATGTTTTAGCTTAAATTTGTCTAATGCCAATTTTACCTGTTATTGTTGCCATCGTTCTCATAAACCTTTCCACTTCATAGTTAAAGATATATCTGAAGGCAGGAAAACTCCTAGTGGGTACTTCAGTAGGCGTAGGCAAAAAAAAAAAAGAATAAAGTAATACCCACAGTTTTGATGTTTGAAATTCTTGTTTCATCTTTGGTCATATTGGTCAAATTTAGATGCCAATATTTGTTATGAACCTTATTGTATGATGTGAACATTCTCTGCTTTTAGCTTTCTTGGTCATTGCCTGAATTTCTAACTTTTAAGGTCTTAAAAGAAGAAAAAGAAAGAGAAAAAGTCGTTGACAACTTAAGGTTTGATTTTACCCTATTATTTTTCAGGAGAAGTAATTGTAGTCATCTTATTCTTGGTTGTTGCTTGAATTTCTAGCTTTTAGGGTCTTGAGAAACAGAAGAAAGAGAAAATTTTCGTTGGTAACTTAAGATTTGATTTTACCCTATTATTGTTTAGGAGAAACAACCGTAGTTATCCTATTCTGCCATGAAACTTGGTATGTTCCGACTTTCGAAGAAGGAAACAGAACTTATCCAGATAAGCCTCCTTCATTAAAATATTGCTGTTGTGAGATAAATAAGTGCGGTAATAGCCATAACTGCATCATTTGTTTTGGTTCCTTCACCATGAGGGCTGACTTTTTTAACAAGACATACACACTCTTTACAAGTGTAAGTAGAATAATGAAAAAGAAAAATGACATAAATTTGACTCTTTGAAAAAGTTGTTCCTTTAAAGAAGGAAAAGGTAGCAGTTCACAATGATCCCTCACCTTGCAGAGGAGAAACTTGCTTGATCTTTTGTGCCTCCATTAAAAGAGCGTAGCAGTGAACCCGACTTAATGTCCAGCAGGCATAACACATTCTGTAAGCTAGCCATTGTGAAAATTGTCCAGTTTATTAAAAGTTTTAATCACCCACTTTTTGGTGGCTCTCCTCTAGTTCCAAAGCATTATTAGATATACTGTTTACTTGGCCAAATTAAACAATGGTGCAATTTCTTTTTGGTGGCTCTCCTCTAGTTCCAAAGCATTATTAGATATACTGTTTACTTGGCCAAATTAAACAATGGTGCAATTTCTTTTTTTTGTTTAATAGAACACATCATGTATTTACACCATGAAGGCTCTTGAGTGCTTGTCAAATTATTTGTCACTGCAGAAATTTCCATAAAAATCTCGCTTTTACATTTTCCGGAGATGTGTGTGCTGTGGCTTCAACAGGTATTTAGTATCCTTTCGCGTGATGATTGGCTGTAACAATGCTTCTGTTTACTATTCTTGTCATTGGTGATTCCACATTACATTGTAACTATTTGAGCATTGTTTTATCAGGAAGATATGAATATTATTTTTTCATCAGAAGGGGCTTAAAATGTTGCTTGACTCACATAGTTAATTTGTTGAAGATCACAGCCATTTTTTGTGTGGCTCCTAAGGCTTAACTCCTAGGTCATAGCACAACTGAGGGCAGGCGAAATATGATTATTTTCTTACTAAAAGGAAAATATGATTATTTGGTTGCCCCATTTGTGGTTCTTCGACTGAATGTTTATACCAAGCTAACAAATCCTTGTGTTCTAAGTCAGATTCTTAATAGATCTTAAGTTTTGCAGAATGAATTTAAAGAATTTAAATTGTGAGCAGAAGGACCATGCTGTTTCATCTGCATTCCTGTTTCTCCGACAAACTTTTAAAATCAAAAGCAGTAAGATTGTTATAACACATAAGTTTTGGTAAATTTTAGAAATTCCTCATGAAAAGGCCTGAGATCAAGGCTTTTTTTTTTCTTTTTTTTTTTTGTAAATTAATTGGTTTCTACATGTAGAATCTTAATTACATTTCTGTCATAAGTCAAAATGCTCCCAAAAAAAAAGTTCAGACTACCTGTCAGATCCATTGCACTTCCTTCTTCTCATGCATTTATACACACAAAAAATCTGTATCTGTCACATTGGTTATAATCTTGTCTTCCTGCATTGATTTTGGCCTTGTAAAACTAAGCAGAGCTTGGTCGTGCTTGTGGCAGAGTTAGATCGGCAACTTCTTAGCAAAGATGATGATCTAACTGAGTCGAAATTTTTAGAGGACAAGCTTACAGATGTAATATCTCAGTTAGAAAAGGAGGAACAAGACTATCAAGTGGTGCAAAAAACACACGAACAGGTCCTAGTACATTCCTTTTAACTTTTATGAGCACAAGTATAACCCTCATATCTGGTATTTGAGGTGCCCAAAAACAAACGTGTGAGACATTTGAAGTATCCATTCCTGTAATTTCTCTTCTTGTCCCATAACTTCTTTGAAACATTTGGAACTAGTATATCCAGATAAAGCAGGAGCTGACCGACTTAGAGACAAAGATCACCCTCATGGACTCAATTGTGAAAGAAACAAAAGAAGTGCAGGATTTAACAAGATATCCTTTTATCAAATTACATGGTGTGGATACCTTTAAGCAATAATAGTGTGTTCTCAGGAGAGTAGGTGGAAGGAAAAATGAAATGTCCAGACCAATCAAAACACATATTTAGTCTAACCACCTTGCAGGGGAAAAAGGAACAAAGTTTTGAAATTAATTGAGAAAAAAAATCAGTATATAAAGCATTAACATAGTTATAGAATTTTGTGCAGGCCGGCAAGCATTGAAGAAAAAAAAATGGAGCAAAATGGTTGTCTTTGCATAATTTTGATCTCAGTAGATCATACAACCAGAGTTTCCTTACTTTCCTGACAGTTGGTAAAGCATGTTGCTTATTATGTACAATATTAAATTCCTGTAGTGGACAGATGTGTTTTTTTGACCAAAAACAAGCAGAATTCTGAATTAGAGGAGGCTTGTGATTCCCTTGGTGAAGAATTACAGAAGAGATGTGTATGTCCCAGCTGTCATAGAGACAATGTTGAGGAGTTTGGAGGACTTCTTCAGGCAGATGGAGGGAGCTAAAGACTTCTGTAAGTGACCCTTTAATACTCCAATCACTTCATGTTTTGACATTGTTTTCTAAAAGATGGTTATCTTTGCCAGTAACTGCATGTCAGTATAGGCCCAGCAAAAATTTTGTGCTGTGGATAATTTGATGTGGAAATCATGTCTGATATATGGAACTGAAGCACCATGCGTCCATATCATGGATGGCCAATTGCAGGCCTGTGTTAATTGTTTTAAACTCGTGGCTGTTGGGATGTTTTCTGATGCCTCGCTCCATCTCGGAATACATTTTTTGCACAAAATAGTGTTATACGTTTATTCTTCATATCAGCAGCGACTCACTATAGCATCTATATCAGTAGGTCAAAGACACAAGAGTCCAAAAACAATAGAATGGGGGAAAGAAGGAAAAAAACTATAGATTATAGGAATAGGACAGAAAAATGGGATATCTTCTCCAAGGTGGCCTACGATAACATAAGCTGCCAAAGGCTTGTTTTGTGACTATCATGTACAAGATCTATGGTTGCTTTTCACTGGTGATGCTTCTGTGTCGTTTACAATTAATGATAGCAAAGTAGGTTTGGGCTCTTCATCAATCCTGGTTTCCTGTTGCTGTGATTGTTATAGTAATAGTGTCAATGCTTTTGGTAATAATTGAAAAAGATAATTAAGAAAGTAGGCCGAGTAATTCAACTTAGAAGGTTGACATCAGGATAAAAAATGTTTTGAAGGCAGGCCAAAGGAGTATGATAACGTGGCCCAATACTTACTTCTTTGTTTTGAGTTCTCGGATGAAGAATTTTGCAAAAGCTGGACCACTCTTGGATTGGTTGATTTGTAACTTCAATATGAGTGGAGAAAAGAGCAGAGACGGGTCTATGATCAGAGAATCTGCTCTCTCCGCGGAAATAAGAGAGCTGCCGCACCCCTTTTCCGTACCAAAGTATCCTGTCACACCTGCCACCACATTTGGTAAAGATCTCTAGAAAGCACAGATGATAATGGATGATATGTGACTAGGTTGCCATTGAAGCAGGCGTACAAAACTTTTGCCCTAGCCTTTTGATTTATCAATAATAGTGTTTGTCCTGAAGAACCCAGAAGGTAGCAGTTGTAAAGCAAACCTACCATGCAGGAGTCCTTTGCTTCTCTCCTGATCTGCTAGGTACACCTCCTGAATACCGGTTGCTATTTGATGAAGAGTACTTATAGGTAGGTGCAAATTCAATGTTTCCCTCTTGCCAACCTTGAAAAACTCCTCCGTATTCTTGTTCCCTTCGTAGTTGATCAAACTCTTGCAGTGCTCGCCAGTCTTGTTTGTCTATCAAATGCCTTGCCAAGTTGTCTTCCAAGTATAGTCTATAGTTGAGGTCCCCAAACCAGAATATTCGGCTGCTCCACGAAGTAAAATCACTTGTTTAATAGAGAGTTAATGGTGGATTTGTACTTTAGTTTGACCTTGGTAAGTCCACTAATTTTGACACTTCATTACACCTTTCCCTGTTCTCTTTTTCCCTTTTCTTCCCCGGGGGGAAGGCTACTAAGTATTCAAGTTTTACGTCAGGTTTAAAGATTATATAAAATGCCTAGTTTATTGAAACGGAATATATAATCGGTGAATTAAATAATTTCAAATTAAAATTGATCTCTTGTTGAAATTTTTGCTCAAAAATTTTTGCCCCGGATAGGAAATGTTTGATTGCTTTAAGTTTAATTCCTCTCGTCTCTTTACTTGAAAGATTTGGTTATATAAAGGAATTTACTTACTCGTGTCCTAAGATGGTGAGAGGATATGAATCATCATCTCCTTCAGGCAATCGAGGGAAAGAAGTTCGTCTGAAAATCTCAGATACTTGGTGATTTCTTCTTCCTTCATCACCTTTTCTCTCCCCAGAGGCCAAGTGGGCGGCAACGAAACAAAATGTTGAACCCTCAATTGACATGCTAACAGAAACAGAACCTTTGTTTCCCAAATAACCCATAATACCACAAGCCACTGAGCAGACTCTCACATTTGAAATTCTATATTTCCTGAGCAATTCCTTTCTTATCCAAACACTGACAAAGACTCCAACCATCTTTTTACTCGCCATCAGCTTGTATTTGTCAAATCGATTTGGTTTCTCAGGTTGGCTCCTTGACCCATGATTTACTAGAGTTGGGGTTCGGCTACTGAAACTCAATCTTCTTTCCTGACCCGGTGTTTCATTGTACTGATAGTCATCACTTGAGGTCGGGTCCAGCATTGGTGTTAACCATGGGCACCCAAACTTCTTGTTCAAAGTCTTCCCTATCAGCGTGTTCCACTTTGTAGCCTCTGTTGGATCTTCTGCACCTATTACCGTTCGTGGCTTTAAGGGGACAATTTCCTGAAATCTGGTAGTTCAAACATTATCTACCTGTTGAATAGATATTTCTTCTTTTATCTGATTCTACATGAATAGCTTATTCATATTACCTTTCCAACTTACCCAAGAACATAGACGTCTGCGGCATCCCTGAGGTTTAACCAGTCATCCAGATCCACGGCCAAGTTTCCAACAGGAGGCCGTCCAGCAACATTCCAAGTACCCACAAAAAGCCTAAAATTTGGAGAAACGTCACTTATTAGCCTTTTTTATCTGATCAAAACAAAATAGTATTCTCCCCTTTCGACTATGGTGGAACGCGCTTTTGATCCTATCCTTACCTTAGCTCATTTGTTGCAATGCATGGTTCGGCCTCCATTGAACGAATAAAAATATCATCTAGTAACTCATCATTTTCATTTTCATCCTCATCTGCAAAAACCAGATACTTATGATTACTCTCGAGAGCCTTATCGGATATAAGAGGAAGCAGGGAAATTTAGAAGCAAACCTGGAATTTCAGGTAACCGATATGGGTCAGCTCTCCTTTGCTTTCTTTTAAACCATGCACGGAAGCCTCGAATCCTCAAGTTCTGGTTCTCTGAATCCATCTCTGTTACAACACACTTCAGTTTAGAACCTGCTGGGAAAGCAGTGCACCTATTTTCATGGCCATTCCGATTAATGTTGCGTTGCAACTCCTAGGCACAGGTTTAAGGACAAACCGTTGTATTATTCGCCTGGATGATAGGGATTATGTTAGAAGAGAAGAGGACAAGCCCAAGAAGCTTAGATTACGAGAATCACAAGAGGGACAGAGAGGCCAAATTGAACTGGTATTTTGATTGTAGTGAAAGCCGATGCCCTTAAGGTCAAACTGTTTGTATTGTTTCTCCGAGAAGGATCTCTCCACATCCACACCTTTTGGGTGTGATATTAATGGCTGGATTGAGAGGAAAACCATATGGAAACTTTATGGGCCTCACAAGTTTCAATCATTTGTTAAATTATTTTAGGTTTTATTAGTTGGTAATGGTCAGGTCATGTATATCTCGTTGTGGTTCCCGCTTGCCATGGTTGCCACATGTCCCAAGTCAAACTAAAAAAACTTATGTAGTTAAAATGAATGACTATTTCATGACTGCAGAAATATGAGAATTTTTTCCTACCAAAAAAAAAGAAATATGAGAATTTTATTCATACAATCATTCTGGAACCACCGTGGATCTAAAGGTTTGATCCATATATTAATAATTACCTATGCCACGTGTATGGATGAAATTAATGAAAATTCTATGTACTAAATACGATTGAAATGTTTTTATGGCATACATTGAATTTTTACACGCTGTTTTCTCAATCACAGCCCAACTGAGTGGTAGCTGTACCATGCCATTAAGGTGTAGAGAAGGCTCTCAAGCGTTGGGCAGGTCTCAAAATGGTTTCGTACATAAAGATCAAATATTTTCTCGACTTTGAACTCTTTCTGCTTCTTTTTTTTTTTTTATTATTATTTGAAATGCCTAATTCCAATGATTTAATTGATTAGACACCAATGAATCATCAAAATCAAGTCATTCCTTTACAACAACAGTTCCTAAACTAAGTCCCATTTCTGGTAATGGAGGGCAATTGTGGTCCATCCCAAACTGTACCATCCGCTTGATGGGGGCCCCTTCAATGATGAAAGACCAGGAGAGATGTTTTGAGTGGTTCACTATAACTACATAGAAAGTGAAGGTTATTAAGCAAGAGAGGGCAATAGGGGGGTTGGGACATTAAAACCACATCTTTCAAGACTTGTGATACATTCTCATGTGGAGGTAGCGGATAAGATTGCAGCTGCAGGTATCTTTCAACTTCAAAATCATAATACATTCGTCAAGTCTCAGCTCTTTTCATACCTTTAGATCTATTTTGCTCTTCTTGAACTTTATTGAATGGCATCACCTGCTTTCTCTCTATATGCCATTACCATCTCATCCTTGTTTGTATTGTGTTGTATAAAAGGATTAGCTTGCTGCTTCTGTTTTTTGTTTCAGATCTGCCTTATGAGTAATGGGTTCGGCCAAGTAAATTTATTTTTTTGTTTTTGTTTTTTTTTTTTAGTGTTCTTTTCTTTTCTTTTCTTTGGTTTCTGTGAAGAATGGGCACTTGAAAGTAGAAACTGTGTTTTCGGTCCTTGTTGAATATAGGTACTTGTTGGACACTTGGGAGACACTTGTGAGTGCGGCACTCTAAGCCCCATTTTTTATTACTCATTATAATATTTTTGACATTTTTTAAACATTTTCCCGACTTTTTTTAAACGCTCAAAAGACACTTCCAACCTTTTTTTTTTTTTAAAAATACATTTTGAGTGTTTGATTAGATATTTGATTTGATTTTATATAAAATTAAAATTTAATTTTATTTATTTGAACGATTATCGATTTTAATAATTTTTGTTTCGATCAAACCGAAAACCGAACTAATTAAAAACCTTATCTATATTTTTAGATAATTTTATTTATATAAATATTATTATAATATTAAATTAAAATTTAAAAGAGAAAAAAATAATAAAAAATTTTAAAAGAGAAAATATTTAAAAATTAAAACTGATACGGTGGAGAGTACAAAATTGATGAAAAGATTTTAGTTTTCATCTTTTTAGTTTCAAATTTCTAGTATTCGATCCAATTTACTGTTCTTCCACTCTCAAAGTTGAGTTTCTCACTCACGCCTCTCCCTCTCTTATTTCATTTCTTTTCCCTTCCTGTATTTTCATGTTCCGATTTCGTTTCCACATTGTTCTCTTATACAACATCACGACGGACTTTAAAAATAAAGATAATTATCTTGTTTTGAATACTTTTTCTATTTTTAATTTTCATAATTTCTCTAACATGGACATAAGTCAGAGATTTCAATTTGATTAATTTTAATAATCAAATTGAATTAATTGTTTAATTCGGTTGAATGAATTTTTGATTTTTAATCTATTTGGTTATGATTATGAAAATTATATAATCAAATTATATATATTATTTCAATTTTGATTATTTCACTTACAATTTGAAATAATACTCACTCTATAAAATAAACTATTTATATAGCTCAATATACTTGTAAGAGCTTTTTATTTAAAATAAATATCGATAGTTATATCGACTAAATTATAACATATATTGTTTAAAAGTTAATTTTGTAATATGTAAATATAAATTAAAAATGTTTTTTAAATCTCATATCTATTTATGTAGAAATTATCTTCTTATATGACTTTTCTTATTTTTGAAATTGAGAGACGAGGGCCGATAATGTTAGATTTTTTTTTAAATATATAAGGAGGTTTAAATGCGAGATTATTATAAGGGGAGGAGGATTTGTTGTCAAATTTATTTCCTAACTTGCAAAATATGGTCCGACTTCTTATTTTGAAATTTGGATTCCTAGGATAGGACCGAAAATCATGTGCGCTGCCGCCAGCCATGGACCCGGTATTGACCTCTCCCAGATTATCATAATTCTTCGCACAATTTTGATATTAAAATCTTTTAAATTGAATGATTTAATATTTTACTTTTTTAATCAAAGGTTTTGAATTCAAAAACTGAGAATGATATAAAAAAATATAAGAGATTCAATCCTTAAAATGGATTTTACAGTGATTAAATTGGATTAATCAGATAAAATTTAAATATCAGCGGAGAAAAAAAAAAATCACACAATTTTGGAACATAGATTCTGTCAAAATCGGAGGAGGAAAGAACGTGAAGCAGAACATTTGGCGGGACTATTTTGGGTCGTCATAAAATGGGAATGGGTCGCATAAAATCAATGTTTTTATTTTTTTTTTAAAAAAATAAAATTTCAAAATAAATTCCAACACGACTTTATAGATTAGAGTCCATGAGGACACTGAAATTTCATTCAGAGATATCAAAACGATTACCCTTTGGTTCGTCCTCCTTGTCCTCATAACTCCACTCCCTAGCAGTTAGAAAAAGGCACGTAGCCTGGGCACTTAAGGGACCTGTGAAGTCGGGGAGGGTGAATTCCCTGGTTATTAAGATGGGGTATGTTAATGGCAAGGCGGTCCATTGAGCCGGGAATCAGTGTACCATTGTTTAATTTGACATGGTGGATGAGAAATTCCGGGTCCTATCACGCCCATGGGGCTTAAATTGCCCTTATCTCGAGCGGACACTAGGAAACTTGAAGGGGAGGTCCCTTCCCCTTAATCTGTTTAGTGGAGGGAAATGGCTTAGACATATGGTTGTTGAACGTAAACATTGATGGTGATGGGGAATACTTTTGTACCAGACATCTCACTACTTTATTTTCACCCTCTTTGAGATGTAAAATTTGCTAGAATTTTACAAGTAAAAATCATATATATTATAAGATAATTTTTATATTAAAAATTTTATTTAATTTTTAATCTCAACTTTCTCCAAACATTCAATTTCTTGAGTAATTTAGTAGGCTACCAAGTATGGGATTGAAAAATAGAAAAATGGCATGAAAAAAGAAGCATTATCTTAAAATAGTACAAATCAAGCTCATCTTTTCATCAAAATTTGGTTCCTACCTGTAGCATCAGAAACCAAATGCTGCCTAAACATGGTGATAAAAGCTTCCGCTCTTGCATTCAATTCTTCCTCTGAAATCTGAATTTCCTGTTCCTCCTCCACGCCACTCTCTTCAACTCCAACCCCCTCTCTCTGCTCCTTAACCTTTCTCTCAATCATCTTCTTCCTACTTTCGTAGTTGTCTTGGAGACTTTTGGCTTGTCGCTCGCATTTTCTCTTCTCACTCTGAGTCTCAACAGAAGCCTTCAAATGGCTGCCATTGTTGGTATCTTCTTTGCAGGTAGTTGATGAGGCAGACTTGGTGGATGTGAAGAGAATTGAGGCAAGCAAAATGTTGAGCATAACAAATACCCAAGCGCGCCATGGCTCTGCCATTGATTTCGCCACTGAGATCTTCACAAATGCTATTACAAACAGCTGAGACCACTGCGAACAAAATGGTCTGAATTTGCCCTTCAAACCCCCCCCCTCTCTCTCTCTGTATTCAAAATGGAGGGACGTTCTTGTCTTCTCTCTTTATCTTCTTTTTATAGACAAAGCACAACACTAAAACTTGGGTTACTTCCAAAAGATAAAATAAAATGTTTACGGGGGCAAGTTCTGGTTATTTTTTTGAGTGACAGACAAATGACATGCCTGCAATCTGTAATGATCAAGAGAGAAGAGAAGTGACAGATGCATGAAGGCTTTTGTAGCAGAGGAGACATTGGGACATTCTCTGCTGTAGCACCCTTATCATTTCCTGCAATTTACTGATTTCGCTGCTTTGTCCCTTTAAAAAAAAAAAAATCTTTTTGACTAGCTGTTTGTTATTTTGGTGTTTTCTCAGTGAATTTGGCTCTTGGAAAATAGTGGGGGCAGAAAATCTAGAGCCATCTCATGAAAGAATAGTCTAAACTAATGCAAGGCATGTAAGTGTATTACTTGCTATCTAAGTATTGAGAGAAATTAACATTACATTTTATTTAATTATTAAGATCTTTTGAAATATTAATTGAGAAATTTTAAAAATTAAATTACGACTGTATTAGAATTTAGGGCAAAGAGATTTTATAGGCTAAAATTGAATTAAAAACCCAAAATTTGAGAGTAAGGGAAAAAAATCACTTTTTTGTATGTTGTAATATGATTATTAATTTAAGAGAAAAAGAAGATTAGATTGTAGTGACATAGAAACGTGGGAGGAGTCATGTATTGTCTCTGGTTAAGGGAAAGAGAGTGGGACTTTTGATTGCAGAAAAGCACGCCTGTTGGGATCTTACTGCACCGAAAATGACTCTGCACTGCGGTGCAGCGGTCTCTTTTTACAACACCCCGAATGCCTTTTGAATCTTGTTGCTTTGTTGTCGCAGACTAATACACCTCAGTTGAAGGCCTTGCCTCACTTTGGATACGCCTGCCTTTACTCATGCCAAGATGATGCCACTCTTGCCTCACTCGAAGGCTCGTGCTAGCAAACAGAGAAACTTATGTGAACGAATTATATATTTTTTAACTTTACACACACACACACACAAATCCTTATCTCCTTTGTTGCATGCCTAGGGTTTGAGCCCTTATGGCTTCAGATTACAGTCTCTTCATAGGAGTCGTTAGGGTCACTTTTGCCACTTTTTTAATGCATTTGTAGGTGGATGAATTTTTCTATCTCAATCCGCTTAAATCTCAAGGCTAAAGGAGGTCCCTAGATTGTCGTTGAGGTCCTTTCCCAAGGGCTTTGTTCATGCTCTTTCGTGGGCACGAAGCTTGTGGTTGGCGCTTTGCTGCAGCTCTGTTCAGTGAGCTTTTTGGCACCATGTGCGTAAATTGTTATTTGTTGCATTTCTCCTGCTCGAGTTTAGTTACTTTGTTCTAATTTTGCGCTTTGTAAGTAGCCTTTTGTACCGACAGATAGTTAGATTAGTGAGAATCTTAATTAAGATTTAACTTTAAATTTTAAAAATAAAAATAACTATGTTGACAAAGTTTCTCCATATAAAGGTCCCAACAATAATTCTAGCTAAATTAATTAAAATAATCAAAATATAATTCTGAATATCGATAAATCAAGTTAGGAAAAAAAAAAGGAAGCCTTTTGTGACGAGGACTTGTCCCTTCTGGGAGCTCCTCAAGCCGGCTATCGTGTTAGCTATTTGAAGTCCAAACTGGGTTTGCATCCCCAGTTGTGTTCGACATTTTCTTTCTCCTTTTCTTGTGGGCTTTGCCCCTTGGGATAAAAAAAGGTTTTGAATTGAAATTTGAGTTTTTTAACTGCAGTCATGAGATAATCATAGCTCAAATGAAAAATTAAATAGAAAAGCAGAGATTCTTATGTTGACGCCTAGGAGTTGCTATCAGTGTTGGTTTCCTAGTCATTGCTTTCCACTCTTCCACAACACCCCCTCCCCCCAAAAAAAAAAAAAATCATTTAAGCTCTGTCAATTTTATGAATTTGTTTGCAAACAGCAGTTCCTGAGGGCCTTTGGACATTGGTTAATTTGCTGAAATAAAAAATAAAACAATAATTAGAATACAAAAAGGGATGTACGGACCTCTCATGGTGAAAATTTATTCATAAAAGATACACAATAATGACAGCAGTCTATTATTTATATAAGAAAATCTATAAAATTGCAGAAATAATTTCTATTCTACTTCTAGCTCTACCAGAAGAGAAGCGACTTAATTGGGAAATTCTTTGGGAACCAAGATAAACATCCAGCTTTGTTACAAGGGTACTAGAGTTGAATTAAAAGTTTTTTTTCCATATTGTACACTTGTGGATAAGATGTAATAGTGCCTTCTGAGATGGTTCGAGTATATGCAAAGAAGACCCAAATATGTACCGATTAGGAGAATTAAAAACTTAAATATAAAAAATTTAGTAAAACGTAATAATAAACCGTTAAAAAATTAAATGCAAGAAGGCATAGAAGTTAAGAGTTTAGAAAAAAAAATAGTTTTAGATAGAAATGAATGATGTAAAAGAATTTGCACAAGTTAAACTAATTGTTATAAATGACCATTTATTGTGGATGTCTATTCATATGAGTGCTTTTTCAAATGAATGAACAAATTCAAGAATGACCATTGGCTTTTGAGTTACTCTTTAATGACATGACAACTTTTGGCTTTTGGGTTACTTGTGATCATTCAATTTTTGGGTTATTATATTAATGGAAGTGTCTTTTTATTGTTTCTCAAAAATTCCTATAAATAGGTATCTTTGTAATCTCATTTTGTATAATCAAATATAGAGAAATAAAATTATTCTTCTCTCATTCTCTCAAAAGTTCCTTATATTTTCTTGATATTTCACAACACGTTATCAGCACGAAACTTTAATTTTTTCACAAGCTAAATATCAAGGTTCATCATCGGTAATCAACACTTGTAAGTTTCTTTTAACACTTACTTATTTTTATTAAGGACGGCCATATGCACTCTATAGTTTCTAATTCCACAAACACCTCCGTAGACATCACATTTTATTCTCTCAATATTATGGAGTGCCATTATTGTAGTTTAGTCAATCATTTTATTGTTTGTCTTATTTCTGGGAATGAAGATAATATTACATTTAGTCAACTGTTGTAATGTATTTTGTGTTCCTTTATTTCTCTCTAGTGTTACAATGCATACCATGTTAAAATTTATGATCCTCGTACTCATGACTTTTCATATCATACACGATGGTTCTTTTGAAAGACAAATAAAGTACATGAAATGAAACTAGAAAATAGAAATTAAGATCTCATGCACATATCTTAGTCGAACCAATCACTAGTTTGAACTTTGCATGCAATGATACATGGTATGATATATTGTCACTTATAATATTGATTACATCTATGTAAATTATATTCTAATTTTTTTGTGCTTATATGATAGTACTTCATGGCAAATCTCACCAAACTTGAGTTTGTGGCTCTTGATATTTCGGGAAAAAATTACTTATCATGGATCCTTAATGCTGAAATCCATTTGAATGCAAATGGACTCGGAGAA
Source organism: Dillenia suffruticosa (assembly GCA_033439265.1). NCBI lineage: Eukaryota > Viridiplantae > Streptophyta > Magnoliopsida > Dilleniales > Dilleniaceae > Dillenia > Dillenia suffruticosa. The sequence continues at coordinate 2,803,915 of JAVTVX010000029.1, read as the reverse complement.
ACAATTAAAGAAAATAATAAAGAGACTTTGCAAAATCGAGCCAAGGCAATGATTTTTCTCCGACACCACCTCCACGAAGATTTGAAAATCGAGTATTTGACAGTGAAAGATCCACTTGAATTGTGGAAAAATTTGGAGGAAAGGTTTAACCACCAAAAAACGGTAATACTTCCTAAAGCTCGTTATGATTGGATTCATTTACGATTCCAAGATTTTAAATCTGTGAGTGAATATAATTCAGCCGTCTTTAAAATCAGTTCTCAATTAAAATTATGTGGAGAGAATATTACCGATTATGATATGTTAGAGAAAACACTCTCCACTTTCCATGCCTCGAATATGCTCCTGCAGCAGCAATATCGAGAGAAAGGTTTCAAGAAATATTCTGAGCTAATTTCTTGTTTGCTTGTGGCTGAACAAAATAACGAGCTATTAATGAAAAATCATGAATCTCGTCCAACTGGCTCTATTCCATTCCCTGAAGTGAATGCGACAACTCACAACAACTCTGGACGTGGTCGAGGACGAGGCCGTGGTCGTGGACGAGGCCGTGGTCGTGGTCGTGGCCGTGGTCGTGGCTGGAATGTTTACCGTAATGATCATACAAACTACCAAAAGTGGAAAAGTAATGAGAAAAAACAAGAAAAAGGTGGATCTAGCCAGAATGTTGAGAATAAATGCTACCGATGTGGGGTGATTGGACATTGGTCGCGTACCTGTCGTACGCCAAAACATCTTGTCGAGCTTTATCAAGCCTCGTTGAAGGAAAAAGATAAGAATGTGGAGGCAAATGCCTTATATCAAAATAATGACCCTAATAATATTTTTGAGGGTCTTGAAAATTTACCCCAATTAGAAGTTGGTGATTTTCTTGAGAATACTGAATATGGTGATTTTAATTAATGTAATTGTTTTCATTTCTCAATATCTATAATAAATTCAAATTTATTGATTGTTTGTTTATTTATTTATTTATTTATTGTTTTTGAAGACCTATGGATATTATTGGATCAAATATCGAAGATGAGGATCTCTGTCTTATAGACAGTGCAACTACACATACAATTCTCAAAAGTAAAAGATATTTCTCTCAGCTCATCATGGAAAAACAAAATGTGAATACTATATCTGGTAGTGTAACCTTAATCGAAGGCTCCGGAAGAGCAAACATTTTACTACCAGAAGGAACAAATTTCTTGATCAGTAATGCATTATTTTCACCCAAGTCCCACCGAAATTTATTAAGTTTTAAAGATATTCGCCTCAATGGCTATCATGTAGAAACAACCAATATGGGAAAAAATGAGTATTTGTGCATTACTAATGATAAAATAGGACATAAACAAGTTTTGGAAAGACTATCTGTCTTCTCTTCGGGTCTTTATTATACATACATTAAGCCAATTGAAATAAATGTCATAGTAAACCAGAAGTTTACTAATCAAAATGAATTCCTTTTATGGCATGATAGATTGGGTCATCCTGGATCTGTAATGATGCGACGAATTATGAAACATTCTTCCGGACATCCATTGAAGAACCTGAAGATTCTTCAATCGAATGAATTCTCATGTGTTGCATGTTATCAAGGCAAATTAATAGTAAAGCCATCACCAAGTAAGATTGATTTTGAATGCCCTACATTTTTAAATCGAATTCAAGGTGATATATGTGGACCAATTCACCCACCATGTGGACCATTTAGATATTTTATGGTTTTAATAGATGCATCTACAAGATGGTCACATGTGTGCTTATTATCAACTCGGAACCTGGCGTTTTCGAGATTACTTGGTCAGATAATTCGATTACGAGCACAATTCCCTGATTATCCCATCAAAACAATCCGCCTTGATAATGCTGGAGAATTTAAGTCTCAAGCATTTAATGACTATTGCATGTCCATTGGTATAAAGGTTGAACATCCTGTGGCTTATGTTCATACCCAAAATGGCCTAGCAGAGTCATTTATTAAACGTCTTCAATTAATAGCGAGACCATTACTTTTAAAATCCAAGCTTCCCATTCACGCTTGGGGACATGCAATTTTACATGCAGCAACACTAGTTCGCATCCGACCCACTAGTTTTCAAACTTCTCCTTTTCAATTGGTCTCTGGAAGAGAACCTAATATCTCTCATTTACGAACTTTTGGATGCGCAGTTTATGTCCCTATTGCTCCCCCTCACAGAACAAAAATGGGGTCTCAAAGGAAATTAGGCATTTATATTGGTTATGATTCTCCTTCCATTATCAAATATCTTGAACCCATGACAGGAGATATTTTTACTGCTAGATTTCTTGATTGTCGGTTTGATGAGACATTTTTTCCAACCTTAGGGGGTGATACTAGAAAGGGAAAGGTGGAAAAAGAGATTACCTGGAGTAATCCATCCCTATGTCATTTTGATCATCACACAAAACAGTGTGACTTAGAAGTTCAACGGATCATTCATTTGCAACAGATTGCAAATCAATTGCCAGATAAATTTTCTGATCCAAAACGAGTAACGAAATCACAAGTTCCAGCAGAAAATGCCCCTATCAGAATTGATGTCTCTGAAGGACCCCTCCCAACAAATGAACCTAAACCATGCCTGAAGCGTGGAAGACCAATGGGTTCTAAGGATAAAAACCCTCGAAAGAAAAGAGAAATAAATGAACAAATTGATCGTAGAGAAAAAGGGAAAGATTCGATCCAAGAAGAAAAACTTCCAGAAGAAGTTGAAATAGATAATCAAGAAATATCGATAAATTATATTTCTACAATGAAGACATGGGATCGAACAAATACAAATATTGATGATATATTTGCATACAATGTGGCAATTGATATTTTGAGTGAAAATGAGGACTTTGAACCCACAAATTTAAAGGAATGTCAATCAAGAGAGGATTGGCCAAAATGGAAGGAAGCAATTCAAACAGAACTGACATCTCTCTCAAAACGTGAAGTTTTTGGGCCCATTGTCAAAACACCTGAAGGTGTTAAACCAATAGGATATAAATGGGTATTCGTGCGAAAAAGAAATGAGAAAAATGAAATTGTGCGATACAAAGCTCGACTAGTTGCACAAGGCTTTTCGCAAAGACCTGGAATTGACTATGAAGAGACATATTCTCCTGTAATGGATGCTATTACTTTTCGTTATCTTATTGGTTTAGTAGCACAGAAAAAAACTTCATATGCAAATGATGGATGTCGTTACAGCATATTTATATGGTGCACTAGATAATGACATATACATGAAAGTCCCAGAAGGACTAAAGATGCCAGACGCATGCAATTCTCGAGAATTATATTCTATTAAATTACAAAGATCTTTGTATGGTTTAAAGCAATCAGGGCGAATGTGGTACAATCGTCTTAATGAATATTTGTTGAAAGAGGGTTATACAAATAACCATATTTGCCCATGTGTTTTCATAAAGAAGTCTGGACATAGTTTTGTAATAATCGTTGTTTATGTTGATGACTTAAATATTATTGGCACTCCTGAAGAGATCTCTAATGCAATAAATTATTTAAAGAAAGAGTTCGAAATGAAAGATCTCGGTAAAACTACATTTTGTCTCGGCCTGCAGTTCGAGTACTTAAAGAATGAGATTTTTGTTCATCAATCAACTTATACTAATAAAGTTTTGAAACGATTTAATATGGACAATTCATACCCATTAACCAGCCCAATGGTTGTTCGATCACTTGATATACAAAAGGATCATTTTCGTCCTCGGGATGACAATGAGAAGATTTTTGGTCCTGAAATGTCATACTTAAGTACAATTGGTGCTTTAATGTACCTTGCTAATAACACACGACCCGATATTGCCTTTGCTGTAAATTTATTAGCAAGATACAGTTCTGCTCCAACCAGAAGACATTGGAACGGAATTAAACATATTTTTCGATATCTCCGTGGAACAATTGATATGGGTCTATTTTACCCTTATGAACCAAATGCACAATTAATTGGGTATGCAGATGCAGGATATCTATCAGATCCACACAAAGCTAAGTCACAAACGGGTTATGTATTTACATATGGTGGCACAACAATATCTTGGAGATCTATGAAGCAAACAATAACTGCTACCTCATCAAATCATGCTGAAATAATTGTAATTCATGAGGCAAGTCGTGAGTGTGTATGGCTCAGATCAATGACTAATCATATTCAAGAATCATGCGGTTTGTTAATAAACAAAAGGATTCCAACAATACTTCATGAAGATAATGCAGCTTGCATAGCTCAATTAAAGGGTGGATATATCAAAAGTGATAGAACAAAACATATCTCTCCAAAATTATTTTTTACACATGATTTACTACAAAGTGGAGATATTGACGTACAGAAAATTCAATCAAGCGAGAATCCCGCAGATTTATTCACAAAAGCATTACCCACTACAGCATTTAAGAAGTTGATCCATAAGATTGGAATGCGGCTTTATAGAGACATCAAGTAATATCTTTAACAGGGGGAGTATTCTATCGAAATATATGTATAAAGAAGAATGTACTCTTTTTCCTTCACTAGGGCTTTTGTCCCACTGGGTTTTTCTCTAGTAAGGTTTTAACGAGGCATATTCTTTATACGATAGACATCCAAGGGGGAGTGTTATAAATGACCATTTATTGTGGATGTCTATTCATATGAGTGCTTTTTCAAATGAATGAACAAATTCAAGAATGACCATTGGCTTTTGAGTTACTCTTTAATGATATGACAACTTTTGGCTTTTGGGTTACTTGTGATCATTCAATTTTTGGGTTATTATATTAATGGAAGTGTCTTTTTATTGTTTCTCAAAAATTCCTATAAATAGGTATCTTTGTAATCTCATTTTGTATAATCAAATATAGAGAAATAAAATTATTCTTCTCTCATTCTCTCAAAAGTTCCTTATATTTTCTTGATATTTCACAACACTAATATATTTTAGATATTTATTTATAGATTTATTTATTTATTTTTACTTTTATTTTTATTTTTATTTTTATTTTTATTATATATATTTTTATTGTAATTTTCTTTTATCTATTTTTTTCAAATTTGTCTGCCGATTTCAAATATTAAAATTAAGATTCAATTTGTTGTTGTTATTGTTGTTAAGTCGCTTCTCTTTTGGTCTGGTGGGAGCGGCCGACACTGAACTATCGATCACCATGTTTTGCTAGACAAAGAAACGAGCTATGCAGAGAAAAATTGCACTTAAAGGGAGACTTTCTTCTCACTTGCTTAAACATGAATTAACACTAGGCATTTCATTGCCAGAGAAGTTACTGAGAAATTGCATCATATTTACCCTTTAGATAGTCATGGTAGTTAGGAGAGTTGGAGAATAAAGACACAAACCTGACAAGCAACCTGCGCTACTCGGCGAGTGTCCCTAGATGATTCATTAATCGAATTTAGCCTTTGTGACTCTGAAGCATTGCTTTGTTTCTCAGTTGCCATCCTCTTTGCATAATTTTCTTCAAGTGTCCTGTCAACTGGGCTGCTCATGGAATCTTTCCTGTGCTTCCTCTGAAATGTATTCTTAAGATGTCTATCCTCATCTACCTTACTAGAATTCTCATTATTTCTTTTGGATGCTTCTAAATCCTTTGAATTAGATACCGTGGATGGAACATCAACCAAACGAAGATTGCATTTGATTGGATACCCCTGAGCTCTGTGGAGGATCATCTTGAGACCTCACCAATGCACTCGCATCTATGAATCCGGTTTTCTTCTTTTCAGCATTCTGGACGCCCACAGACTTATTTGCTGTAGCACTTACCACCAAATTAGACGAGCCTGATTGAGGATTTATCTTGCTTTTTATTGATGTCAGGCCTGGACCTAAATGGGAAAGTGGCAACAACTTGTTTAACCTTTCAGATATCATCCGCCCAAAGTTATCAGATGTGACAACACTGTCAGTCGAATTTGAGGAACTCTGGCAACGGCAAAGAAAGGGGTAAGTTTCAGAAGGTTAGGAAAGCTGATCTAGATGGGTCCTACCCGAAGAATCAATAGCACTTATAAAATTCAGTTTACTGGTATCATGCACCGTGCATCAACTTTAAACAAGTTCCCCTCAGGCAGCCCTGTTCCATCAAACTCAGAATACTATTTTGCTGTTTGCACAATGTCTGCCCTTGAAGCAGGTATTGAGGGGGCTTCATCGCCAGATTTAGATGTATCTTCAACTGCATTTTGCCCTGTTTTGTGGTGCAGGGCAATGGAGGGTATTTTTTAGGCTGTGTAGACTTGCGTGAAGTAGCCCTTTTCCTCCCATAACGAATTTTTCTTCTTCGGAGTCTTTTAACAGGCTTCACAGGTTTAGCTTCAAGATTGTTGGTATCTGGCTCCCCTCCTTCCTCCTCATCTGAATTATCAATCTCATCAGTTTTGACTGTTCCCTCAATGTCTGCAGGAGATGGTTTGGTATCACCAGAAGGGGGCAATTTTCCATCCATGACACCTCTGAGGGGTAAAATTTTGACCGATGAGTTCATCTCAAAAGCACGAATTCTCTGAGTACATCCATTTCTGTACAGCTCAGGCTCTTTACTTGTCATATGGATTGATGACAGTTTCTGGTTCTCGGGTGTAACCTAGTCTTGTTGGTTGCATGGCAGCAATTATTTTCTGAAATTCTGTCAATTACACTGGTGTTCCTCAGAGAAGCTACTATTGGTACAGAAACTGGTGCCGGATAAGACATCATGGCAGGTTCAGAATCATTTCGAGTGCCCCCATTTGTCATGCACTGGCAATGGACATCTTCTGTTGGAACAGCAATAACGACAGGCTGCATTCCTTTAGTTTTCATCTTGTGCAGTTCGTCTTGTGCCAGTCTTAACTCACTTCTAATGTCAGATATTATTTCCTCTGCCTCAGAGAGCTGTGCTTCCAACTCATCAACCTTCCTTTGTTGATTTAAAGTCTTTTCCACAGATTCGGCATCCTGTAGAAGGTAAGTAGTCAATGATGTTCATGGCACTTTCAAGAAGAGCCATACCGAGAAGAGATGATTGACAATCAATCTATGTGATCCTAAATCAGTTAGATGATATCTACAGGATAAGTTTGTGATATAAAGATTTTATCACGAATTTCAATAATGCATTATGACAGCAACCATTGAAAATCATATCCTAGTATCATTTTCCGAATACTCAACAGCCCAAGTGAACCCCCTTCCCACCCACAACCCAAAGACTACCAATGATTTGTTCCTTAACTTCTCAGCCTCCCCCAACTCCAACCAATAAAACATTGTACATACAAACTAAGCTGCTCCAACTATGTGAAAGTGGTTCTATTAAAGACATCAATCTTGAAAGAGAGGGATCAACTTCTGGAACAATAAATACAAAAGACACGGCAACAAATAATGATTTTATACCCTAGCCAACAGTTTAAGACAACTAACCAGACAAATGGTGAAATGATGAGAGCTACACCTTAGCTATAGAAACTGGCCACATGTAATGTACAATCATTCAGATGCCACACATTCCCAATTATATAGTAATTAGAGTAAGCCCTTGCCTAGCTTGAAACCGGAAAATTACTAAGCCGAATATATTTCTTATTCTATATGAAGCAAGAACAATGTCAGGAAGAGCAAGACGCCCAGATCCACGCTAATCACTTTCTCAAGGTTTTGGGTCTAATAACATCATCTTCCTCATCTGCAAACCATATAATTTATTAACCAAGAATTACCCAAATCAATTTGATTCCTTTTGCTTAAGCCATGTACTCCTACAATCACAACAACATGTTTTGCTTCTGTACGTTATTTGGATACTAATTATTAGAAAAGCATCGATGGAAACTGCTACTGCTCTTAGAAAACACCCTTTCCCGATCGAGTTGATGATTTTCAATTTGACGACGAGGACGGTACTCCATAGAAAACTAAATCACTTGAAACATACAATATAAGTAACATATCAAACTTCTTTGGAGTACAATCCAGTAGCCTTCAAGTTCAATTTATAAATATCTGCAATTTCATGTTGGAGCCCCTTAAAATTTCAATGGAATATCCTAATATTTACCTTAGCATATGCTTTCTACAGAGCCTCCATTTTCTACACAAATAAGAAAAACCCAGAAAAATTAAAATCTAGAAAAGAAACATAGGACACATAATAGGACAAAATTTAAAAGAAAAAAATGAAAAGCTTGTGTCTTCTATTGTCTTTGGTTCGATTGTCTTTTTCTTTTTTCTTTTCACCTTGGCATGTTCTTCTTCCATGAATGTGATCCGCTTTTTTGAGGGGATTGAGGTTAGAAAGAGAGAGAGAGAGAGAGGGGGGGGGGGGGAGAGAGGTTTTGATTGTGGGGGATTTTTCTTTGCGTTCAGCCGTAGTGTTGTGCAGAGTCCGTTAAGAACCGAAACGTCCAAAATTTTACTTAATTGCCCTTCACTTTTGCACTGTAGATGCTATGGTTGTTCTCGTGGAAATTTAGGTTGAGTCAGGAGAGGAGAGGATTCGAGCACTAAGGTATAGAAAACCCTTATTCCCTCCCTTGTAAATGCAAAAAACAATATGTAAAATGCCCGAGATCACGATTCATTAACACAAATCGTATATTTCTTTAGTGCTAAGAATTAATAAAATAGGTTCAAATTAATTATAAATAAAATATTTTTTACAATAAAAAAAAACTGAATATTGATTTTAAATATTAATATCACAAGAATAACTCCGTCCCGTTTATAATTATTTATTAATTGAATACAATAAAAATAAAAAGGGTCTCTTATTTTATTTTTTATTATTTTATTTTACGCATTTCCTCTTACCAAACATATTATAGTTGACACTAATTATTAAAATGCTTGACAAATCTTAGTTTTTCTTGTCCGATAATTTTTTTATTTTTTTTTTATTTTTTTTAAAAGTACATAATTATAATTTTAAAAAAAAAAAGAAAAAGAAAAATTGTACAGTTACTAGTAGCTAGAAAACGCGCGCAAGGAGAAAGGAGAGGAAGGTGGGGTCCATGCCCACCGGATTTTCTAAATCTGTGCCGAAGTAGACTTGGTGAAAGTAAGTTATTGAAGTTTTCTGCTAAGGCGCGGTTTTTATTTTTTGAATTTTCAAAAGCAATCCCAATCACACACACGCCTGGGGGTTCGCGTGAAATGGATGATCCTACGGTCACGATCTCATCCATCCTGACACCCGGCGCGAAATTACCGTTACACCATCCTTATTCTTTCCGTCTTTCAATTCACTCCTTTTACCTTTCATTTCCCAACTTCCGTTCCCTGAGTCCAGCCTCCCGCCTTCTTCTTTTCTCTGAGGAGATAGTGTAGTGGTAAATTTGGGGGTACAGAAGGGCAAATTAGTAACTACACATTATTATTATTATTATTGAAAAAACAAAAATCATACAACCCCATCTCAGTACTTAATTTTTCAATATAAAGACAGTAAAATTAAACGTGTACATGATGGATGATTTTTAATAAAAGTATATCTACGATTTACTTGAACGGAAATAAAAATGAAAAAATAAAAAATAATATTAAAAAAATAATATTTTATATAAATACAGAGAACAAATATATGAAGTTCCTAATTTAAAATGTAAAATTATAAAATTAAAGTTCTAAATAATAATAAAAATTATAAAACCCTAATCATTATTTACCATTAATTTTGATTTTCAAGCACGCAGGTAAAGCTTGGACAACTCTGGTCGCAACATTCACCTTTAATTGCGTTGCTGATTTCTTTTAAAATCAGTTTTCTACTCAATAATCATTTCAAAAAAAAAAAATGTCATTATTTGTAGTCGGTATCATTCGGGCACGGTACAGGTTGGCATCCGTACATCAATCAAAACGGTGCGTCCAGAGCTCCACCCTTCGGTTCAGATGATTTCTTGCAAAAGCCAAAAAAGTATAACTGCCGTTAAACTTCCCGCCCCAGGAACTCTCAAATTTGGGACCTCTCTCTCTCTCTCTCTCTCTACTTTTCTCGTTTCCAATCTTCGATTTCTAGTCGCTTTTGCTCGTTTCAGGGTTTCTTGGAAATCAATCTTACGGGTTCGCTATCAACATTAACCTTTCGAGATCTTGATCGAGAGAACAAACGGCGAGGATTTCTTTGAAATCTGGATTCAAAAGCTGCTAGAGGGTTCGGACGGTCCGGATCGACGGCGATCTCGTTCTTCCCATGGTTGTCTACTTTGCTGACTTGAGTTGGGGTTTCTTGATCAGAATTATTGGCCGTGTCGCCCTCATCATAATTTGGCGTCGAATTCCTCCGTCAACATTTCCTGGTTACTTTCTTATTCCTCTGCATTTGTCTGATTTCTCGATGACTGTCATATGTATTGCGTTCTTTTTAGGCTAAGACCTGAATTCGGGTTTTTAGCTCTTAGTTGAACTATTTAGGGTTTTTGGACTCTATTTTGCTATTATCATTATTTGTTGTCAAAATATGCTGGAGTAAGTGAAGAATTCTTGATGACTGCGACATATAGTGGATTTCTTTTTTGGTAATGTTGAATGCTTTTTCTAGTTTTACCTCAGTGATGGATCTTCTAGGATTTGGATTTTGGGGACAATTAGGTTATTTATGGAGATTTTGATAATTCCAATGTTATTGAACTAGTGTTCTGGATAATATTTATCCTTGTCATCGTTGTGAGTCTTGAGATGTTGTGTAGTTAGTAAGCTGGTGCAGTTGCTTCATCTATAAATTTTGTCGCTAATATATGTAAAATAATAAGTGGACAGATATTTCTGTTTCCATTTCCCTGGATCCTTAACTAGACACCATTCTTGTAGATCAGATTGCCTTTGGGATGTGGCCAAGGCTTCTGCTACTGTCTAAAATGCATTGTGGTCATGTTTCTGTTCTTGGTCTTAACTGACAGGTTTTGGAGAGCCGACTCATTGATTAAAGCTAATTCATGTGGTTTGTGTGTTGACTTGAATACTAATTAGGGGGATACCTTTAATTAGGAGACAGAGAGGAGCTATTGTTGCTTTTACCCATTTCCTGGTAATCAGAACAGATGGAGTTTGGGAAGATAAGTAGTGCATTCTTTTCTTAGTTCCGCCATGGAAAGAAAGCAGTTTCTAATTAAAATATTTATTTTGCAGAAAACTAGGCTCATGTTTTCTTTATAATTTCTTGTAATGTGCACACTTCCTAGTTTTGGGACAGAAATTTTTTATATCACTTCCTTTCTCACACGTCTTATTTCTCATGTTTCCACGAAAACCCAGCCAATGAGCTCCACATCATGTTTTGTTTTACCATAGGAGAATTAAGGGAAATCTAGTCTTCAATTTGCCTAACACCGGGACCAACAATTATTCCACTTGGTAGTTTTGCAGCAACGTTATGCGAATCATTGAAAAAATGGTAAATCTAATATGATTTCATTATGATTTTTGACACACTTGTTACATCAATGAATCCTAGGCTAGGACAAATTATCTCCAATGGACTTCTGATATTAGGTGGAGTTGAATATTTTCATCGTCTATGGTATTTGATATGGATTTGCATGGTCAATTGAGCCTCAATTATTGTTTCTGTGCTAGACTGGTGATGCATCTCCCTCTCCACCTGTTCCTAATAATATAGATCAACTGAGCCAGAAAGGAGAAGCTTTCTCATGGAAGAGCTTTAATTCTTCTGCAAACATGGTGATTTCACGTTGTAACCAATAAAAGATCTTTAAGTGTGATGCTTATGTGAGTGTTCTACCATTTTGTAATTTTTATCGAGAATCATCCAAATTGTTCCAATGGGCTCATTGAATTGTGAAATACTTTTGATTCATTTTTCAAATTCATGAGCTATATTTTAAGTGGTTCTATTGCTGTTTGTTTGTCTTTTTTTTACCCCTCCTATATTGGTCTTAAACAGCCGATCTCAAAATTTGGGATTAAGACTTAGTTTGTTGTTGTTGTTGTAAAGGAAATGCTGATTCTCAGTGTCTCTGTCTGCTTTGAAGAGCAACAAAAGCTGGATCAGAAAAATGATAGTGAGGTTAAATTAGGCGATGCAGTCCTTGTTCCAAAAAAGCTGATTTTTTGAATTGCCATGTGTGTCGAATAACTTCTTAGGCAATTCGGATGTTTCCATCCCAGTCTTGATTCCTGAAGGTTCGGCGTTTTCTATTTCTTGAGCTGGGCAAACAAACATCTTCATTGTCAGGCTAAGGATTCTCTGCTAATCCTAGGACTCCAAGTCATTGTAGAGTATACCTCTATTTGGGAAAAGGAACTAGGTTAGCAAGACTTCCAGGTGAAATTCAGGGAAGTTGTTGTGATTTCTATGCAAGTGTCATGCGGACTTGATTTAGAATTGCTAATTACCATATCAGGCCAAGAAGTGAACTTCCACAGACAGGTTTCCTATTGAAACTTATGCTTCGAATGTTCCATATTTGGGAATTCTGTTCAGATTGATATGATAAATTCACGTGGCTCAAAACAGCCAGATCATATGGTTTTGCTTATATTGTGCTTCTTGTTACCTTCCATGCTCAATTTGGACTGATGTAGTTTCAAGTTCACGAGCTATTACCTTATTTGGTCCTGCTGCCACTTGTTTTTATAAAGGAAATGCTGCTTCTGATGCACTTGAAATATCAAGAAAAGTTGGATCAGAAGGAAGAGTCTGTGGGATCATTTTGGTAATGCAGCACTCTTTGTTCCATTCACATAAGGAAGCTACTCTTTTGAATTGCCAGGTATGTAATATGCCATGTAACTTGCTAAGCAATTTATTTTTCTGCCTTTTCAATTCCCTGAGCTGGAGAGCAATCAGGTTTCACTTGTCATGATACTATGCTATGTTACTACTCCTAATGGCAGAATAGGAATGTACCTCTATTTGAGAAGAGGTACTACAGCACAGTTTTGGTAAAGTTCTGGTTGAAATTCAGAGGAAGATCTTGGCTGATCTCCGTACTGTCAGTGAAATTCAATATAAATTGTCTAATTATCTAGTGTTAGACATTTTAGGTTGAATGCCATGGCAGTTGGAAATGTCTTCAACCCTAGCCCTCATTTTTTATTCCGTCTAGAGATGTATATCACACACAAAAAACCCTAGCCTTCTTCTCTATCCATGGAAGGAGAAGAGATCTTTTCTCACGTAGGCACACTTAAGTTAATTATATTGAGATATCACTTGGGTTGGTTAATGGGTGGTTGGTGTGTCGTCAAATAATAAAAAATAAAATTACCTACTTCACTAGAAATGAGTCTATGATAAGTAGGGTCGAATCCACAGGAAACGGCTGATTTATCTCTGTTAATAAAAATAAAAATAATATGGAGGGGTTTTTTTGGGTGAAATTATCTAAAATAACTAAGTAAATAAATTAATAAAAATTAACCAAAGTAAAATAACTAGATAACACCAATTAAAAGAAAGGATGTCAATTAAGGTAAAAGCTAACCAAATGAGTTATTTCCACCTTGATGTGTTTAATTGATTATGAATACAAAAATTACTCGATATTATGTGAATAAATTGATTATAATCGCTAAATACTACAAAACGACCAATCTTTCCGTACTTTTTTGGTAATCAAGATACCATCGTTAATTATTTTCATAATCGAAAGACAACCAAAGAGATCCTCGTTGGATTTAATGTTCCGACAGTATTAAGATCTAGAGAGACCTAATTCTAATTAGTAAATTCAAATATGAATTTATTTAAATTAGATTATCTAATCTCTTGACATAAATCCTACCGCTTGCGAGATCATAAAACTATGTCAATCACTATTCTATTAAAAACACACAAACTTTATTGTTTTTAAATGGTTGTAAACTATTATAGGGTTATTAAACATAGACCTCTATTTAACAATTCCAAAATAATCGTAAATATTAAATATAAAAATTAAATAAATACCCATAAATATCAAACAAATAAAATCATTTAGATCTCACAATAATCATTAATCAAGATTTCAATAATCTTTTGACTAAAAAATTAAATCAGAAATAAAACATATAAAAAGAAAAACTCATAAATAAATAAAAATGGAATGAGAATGTTGGAACTACATTATTGCAAAATGCTTCTCGGCTGGCTACTGCCATGGACGTGAATAGTGCTGTTGCCCCTTTTTTCTCCTGGAGAAAATGGTCTTTGCTGCCCCCAACAGGGCTGCCCGGCTGTTGCCTCCCCAAAAGTTCTTTTCAACAATATGTAACATTCTTATATATATGTGAGTGTAATCCTAGAAGACTACTAAATAAAATAAAAATAAAATAAAAAGTAAATTTTCTAAAAATCTAAAATTTACATTTTCAAAAATTCATTTTTCTAAATATTAGGAATGAAATAAAAATTTTCAAAATATTTAATATCTCCAATTTTATTCGAACTTTCTTTTAAATATGTAATTGGAAAAGAAAATTTTACTGCAGTAAATTTTCAAAACCTCTTACTTGTCTCTTGAAATCCGCATACCCACGTGCTAATGAAAGAGTATTGCTGTCTAAATTCCTTACTTTGCATAATTGCTCCAATTTAGTTTGTTTTCCTTCCATTTTCATAATAAATCATATCCTAAATCAAATGTCATAAAATATAGATATTAGTGTAATATTTGTTCAAAAATAATACAAAATCAATCATAAATATTGCACACATTTAAACCCTATCAAATTCCCTCACACTTAAATGATGCTTGTCCTCAAGTATCCATAACTAAAATAAAATTAAAACTATCCAACCTATTCTTTTCTTCCAAGCTTCCAAGCCAATAAATACCATAAAAGTTAAACTGAAAATATAATCAAAATAACAAGTATTTCACAGCAATCCGTACTAAAGCAACCACTACATATCTCAACAGTCTCTTATGAAATCCAAACAACAAGATTCGACAATTCTTTCCAAAGGGTCACTCTAATTCACTCGAAAGAGCGAAAAATATATGTCTCTCAAATCAACAACATGGAATGATACTACCATATGTTTGCAAATATATCAAATCTCCACCACTTAAAAATTAGAATTTTATATATCAATCTAAAGGTTTTTTATTTGGTTGTAATGGAGTTTGGGTTAAGGGTAGGATAATGTGATATATAAGATTTAAAAACGTACCAAAAGTCATATATAACTAACCACACAATTTTCATAACATTGATCAACAATGAACAAAGAGTGACTTCTTGCTTTTCAAATGAATAGACAATAGTAAATAGTATACAAGAATATCAAATGTTTTCTCAATTTTTCATAACTGAAGTGTAAATGAATTTTCAATCAAAATACAACACTTCTCTTTCTCATTCACTTTTTTTTTCTCATTATTTTTTTTCTTTTTTTTCAACGTACATCATCTCCATGAAAATGTCAGCATCAAATTTCCAATCATTATCTTCCTATTGAGGCAAACATAAAACCAAAATCATGCAATTAAATATATATACCTTTGGTACAAGAGTTTGAAACGAAAGCTAAAATCAAAGGTTAGATGTTGTATTAAAGGGGTTTTAAAGAAGAAAATTGGGTAAAAGGCACAACTTGGTTAACTAGAGGTTATGAAATTAAGGTAGGGATTTTAGAAAGCCAAAAGGGGTAAACCCTAAGTGCTTTCGTCATTTTAATACATGAAATTCTAGAATGTGGTCTCGAAATGCATAACAATACAAGTTCTAAAATATGCAATCTAAGTGTGATAATCATTTATCAAGAAAAATAATCTCGAGCACAAAAAATGAAATTACTCGTTTAAGGCTCAAAACCTCACTTTTTAAGTAGAATTTGTATCAAATCTTGCATGTTCTTCGTTTAAAGAAAACTATTAAAAATATGAATAGCCATTTCAACTACAAAAGTCATTGATATAAGCCATTTTTCATATATTTTCAGCTAACCAAATAGTATATATCAACTAAAAAAGCTCAGAATTTTTTTTTCAAATTTTTATTTTTATTTTTTTTTTTTTTGAAGAAACAAAATCTAAACTAATGTAACAAAGAAAAAAATATAGTGTAAAAAAAATAAATAAAGAACGAAACACTTAACATCCCCCACACCTAAATTATACATTGTCCCCGATATATGTTCAAGTTAAGAGAGAGAAAAAAATGTATAAAACCAATCAAACAAAATAAAAAAAAGGAATAAAGAAATAAAAGAGGAATGTGAGAACAATACTCCCCTAGGGTGGAGTGGAGAATGGAGAAACAATTCCAACGAACTAGAAAAAAAAGCTATGACATGGGCACGCTTTAAATATCAAGCATTTCGGTCAATTCTTGAAGCTTCAAGGTGGAGAGAGAAACCCTAAAAATATGAAAGACAATGTGAGAAATTAAGTTCAATTGTTTCTCTCTCTCTCTGTTTGTTTTTTTTTTTAACAGAAGTGAAGTATGTTTAGAGTATGGGCATGCCTTAATTCATGAGTGTTTCTAGTCATGCAGTGAAATGTATGCTCCTTTGGCAGAAATAGAATTAGTTTAGGGCGTGGGCATGCCATAAACAAGGAGTAAAGCTGTTTATGTGATCCTATGTAGGCAGAAGTGAAATTGGGTTAGGGAGTGGGCATGCCCTACACCCAGAGTAACGCCGTCCCTGTATTTAATGTGAGCAGAAGTGTTAAGGCGCGGGCACACCTTAACAAGAGTCCACTTCTGTTTTTTTTTTCAAACCTAAATCAAGGATTAAGCCTAAATCAAGTCAACATAAATGAAAATAAATAAACATAAATAAAAATAAAAATAAAGAAACTGTAAAGAAAATATTGGGTTGCCTCTCAAGAAACTCGTTTGCTTCGTGTCTTTGGCTCGACATGATTTTCTCGTTTTAATCTCGCTCAAATATCGGTTCAGTCCATTTTGACTTTAACTTGCCTAGCATGAATTTCAATTTTGAAACGAAATGAAGGACCTTTTGGACTATTATAAATTACTTTCGATATGAGAGTTTGTCTTGAAAAAATTTATCTCATTGTGCAACATCTTCTGTCACGTTTTCCTTAAATACAAAATTCATCGTACTATCATGAAAAATAAACTTAAAATCATTTGGATATTTCATGATATCAAAAATATTAAAAGTAATAATTTTACCATTAAACTCAAGAGTTAAAATACCCAAATCCATGTCTATTATTGTTTTGACTGTTTTCATGAATGGCTCTGGCACTTATTTTATTACTTTTAAGAGAGGAATGTTGGTTCCTTTTTTTAGAGAAGTTTCAAAAATCTCTTCCTCTTCCTCTTCCTCCTCTTTCGGTTGTGCCAACCTGCTAGGAAAATGTGGTAAAATCAAAATTTTTGTCTTGAAAGTGTCGGGCTTGTTACTTACCTCCTTGGTGGATTCATTCGCTGTTGATGATTTCTCTATTTGCTCGTTTTTCATATCTTCATCGGTTTTTAATAAATTGTCTTCCACTTCTTTTGATGATTTTTCTAATCGACTCAAGGTGGCCATCAATTGTGACATTTGATTCTCCAAATTCTGGACACTGGTCCTTGTCTCTTGTTGAAATCGTTGGTTTTTCTGTTGAATTAACAGAGTGCGATTAGCCAAATTTTTAACAATTTTTTCTAGAGACGTATCTTGGTTTGAAAAAGTTTGTTGAGACTGAAATTGAGATTAGACTTATGGTTGTTGTTGGAATCCTTATTGCCAATTTTCATAATTGAAATATGGTTCATTACACCATCCTTGGTTATAGATGTTCGATATGGATCACTATAAAGAATGTGACACTTATCGGTTGGATGATCTATCTTTGAACAAATTCCACAAGTTTGTACCGGTTGTGTTTTTCCTACAATAAAATCACGCATAAGAGAAGTTAGTTCTTTCAATTCTCGATGAAGGGAAAAATTACTTACCTCATTAACTGTTTTTGGAACATCTTGTCATATTCCAAATTGTCAGGAAATCTCAATATTAGAAAAATCATAGCAAAATATATATTCATTAAAATCAGAAAATAACAACTCCATTAAAATCTTTTGTGTAGCCATATCCTCGTGGTTGATGTCCTTCTCTTTTAAACCCTTGACAACTTTTGGCAAATTCTCTACAAAGGGTTAGTCTTGCAAAAAACTAAAAATAAAAGAAATAAATCACTTAACACTGCTCCCTGGCAACGATGCCAAAATTTGGTGTGTCGTCAAACAACCAAAAATAAAATTACATACTTCACTAGAGATGAGTCTATGGTAAGTAGGGTCGAATTTACAGGGAACAACTGATTTATCTTTTTTAATAAAAATAAAAATAATATGGAGGATTTTTTTGGTGAAATTATCTAAAATAACTAAGTAAATAAATCAATAAAAATTAATCAAAATAAAATAACTAGATAACACCAATTAAAAGAAAAGATGTCAATTAAGGTAAAACCTAGCCAAATATGTTATTTCCATCTTGATATGTTTGATTGATTATCGATACAAAAATTATTCGATATTATGCGAATAAATTGGTTATAGCCGCTAAATACCACGAAACGACCAATCTTTCCTTACTTTTTCGATAATCAAGATATCATCGTTAATTATTTTTCTAATCGAAAGACAACCCAAGAGACTCTCGTTGGATTTAATGTTTTGACAGCATTAAAATAAAAATAAAAATAAAAATAATATTGAGGGATTTTTTTGGTGAAATTATCTTAAAATAACTAAATAAATAAATCAATGAAAATTAACCAAAATAAAATAACTAGATAATACCAATTAAAAGAAAGGATATCAATCAAGGTAAAACCTAACCAAATGAATTATTTCCACCTTGATGTGTTTGATTGATCATCGATACAAAAATTACTCGACATTATATGAATAAATTGGTTACAGCCGCTAAGTACCACGAAACGACCAATCTCTCATTACTTTTTCGATAATTAAGATACTATCGTTAATTACTTCTCTAATCGAAAGACAACCCAAGAGACTCTTGTTGGATTTAATTTTCGACGGTATTAAAATAAAAATAAAAATAAAAATAATATGGGGGGTTTTTTTGGTGAAATTATCTTAAAATAACTAAATAAATAAATCAATGAAAATTAATCAAAATAAAATAACTAGATAACACCAATTAAAAGAACAAATGTCAATTACGGTAAAATCTAGCCAAAGAAATTATTTCCACCTTGATATATTTGATTGATTATCGATACAAAAATTACTCGATATTATGCGAATAAATTGGTTATAGCCGCTAAATACCACGAAGCGACCAATCTCTCTTTACTTTTTTGGTAATCAAGATACTATTGTTAATTACTTCTCTAATCGAAAAACAACCCAAGAGACCATTGTTAGATTTAATGTTCCGACAGCATTAAGATCTAGAAAGATCCAATTCTAATCAGTAAATTTCAATCTGAATTTATTTAAATTAAATTATCTAATCTTTTGATATAAATCCTATTCCTTACGAGGCAATAAAACTATGTCAATCACCACTCTATTAAAAGCGCATAAATTTTACTATTTTTAAATTGTTGTAGACTATTTTAGGGTTATTAAATATAGACCTCTATTTAATAATTTCAAAACAATTATAAATATTAAATATAGAAATTAAATAAATACCCACAAAAATCAAGCAAATAAGATCATTTAAATCTCACAATCATCATTAATCAAGATTTCAATAATTTTTTTACTAGAAAATTAAATCAGAAATAAAACATATAAAAAGAAAAACTCACAAATAAATAAAAATGGAATGGGAATGTTGGAACTATATTATTGCAAAATGCTTCTTGGCTAGCTGTTGCTGTGGATGTGAATAGTGCTGCTACCCCCTTTTTCTCCGGGAGAAAATGGTCTTTGCTGCCCCCAACAGGGCTTCCCGGCTGCTGCCTCCCCAAAAGTTCTTTTCAACAATATGTAACACTCATATATATATAAGAGTGTAACCGTAAAATACTACTAAATAAAATAAAAATAAAATAAAAAGTAAATTTCCTAAAAATCTGAGATTTACATTTTCAAAAATTCATTTTCCTAAATATTAGGAATAAAATAAAAATTTTCAATATTTCCAATTCTATTCGAATTTTCTCTTAAATATGCAATTGGAAAAGAAAATTTTATTACAGTAAATCTTCAAAACCTCTTGTTTGCCTATTGAAATCCGCATGCCCACGTGCTGAAAGAGCATTGCTGTCTAAATTCCTTACGTTGCATAATTGCTCCAATTTATCTTGTTTTTCTTCAATTTCCTTAATAAATTATCTCCTAAATCAAATGTCATAAAATATAGATATTTGTGTAATATTTGTTCAAAATAATATAAAATCAATCATAAATATTACACACATTTAAACCCTATCAGTGATTAATGAGATAATGGGAGTTACCCATTATCCCACAATTACCAAAATGCCCCATAATTGGCATAAAAAAAAAAAAAAAAAAAAAAAAAAAAACAACAGCACATGTCACTTCCGGAAGCAACTGATGAAGAAAATTAACTTCCCAAATCCCATTCATCGGGAAGAGATATTCTTTTTTCGAAGCATTTTTCAACTCCCTCCGGTACATCAACCTTGGCTTCCCATAAAAAGGGGATCAGAGAGCACTCAGATACCCTTCCATCCATTTGATACCTTTGCTTGGTCCTTTGCTTTTGCAATCTGTTTCCGAGCAGTGGAATGAGATTGCCTAGTCTTCCAGTCCTGCCAACATTCATCATTAGCATATTTTCCACTGAGACCATAAGCTTTTTACAGTGGAGATTGTGTTCCATCCTAGCTTTGCCAAAAAGGCTTTGTTAACCATCGCTGAATGCCTGAAGCCAAGACCTCCTGTATCTATGGGCCTGCCTACTTTGTCCCATCCCACACTATGCACCTTCTTTTTCGCCCTTGTATCTCCCCACAAGAAGTTTTTGCACATTTGATCCACCCTGATACAATCCTCAGACAGACGACTTCTGGCTCGCATAGAGTAAAGGCCCATGGAAAATATAGCATCTTTTACTTCAACAGACACGGCTCTACCCGGCAACTCAGCGGCCAGTGTCAGGACATCCTACGAGCAGATCCAGATGTTGGCATTGGATGCTTTGCTCACTTTGCATGATGTGATTTAGGGTCTTCTCAGTGGCATTGGATGCTTGTTTCAGTTTATGCTACTGATGTAACTTTGTGATTTTGAGCCAAAGAAGCTGTGTGTTCGCATCAAGTTTTTGCCTTTGGTTTTTGAATTTTTTGGTTCCTTTTTCAGTTAAATAATATTGCTCCTAATTTAGGAGGTTAAAGATATATTTGCAAAAATTGAGATTATCCATAATTGAAATTGGGTGAGGTTTTTATTATAAATAAAATTGTAGATATATTGATAACTTTTATTTTTTTATGATGAAATTTAATTTATTTATAAAATTATATTATTTTTTATATAAATTTTTATTTGAATCAAATGATTTTACAAATTAGAATTTTCAAATAAAATTTTTTTTTTCCTTAGATTTGGTTCACTGTCGAGTATCCAGAATGTGCTCTGACTAATCTTGGCCGAATTGTCGGGTCCCAATCAGGAGGGAACTCACCCTATTTTGTTTTTGTTATCATCAAGATTCAAATCTCGATTCTTGATATGGAGTGTTAGTATCTTTTTCACTAGATCAACACAACGTTGGTTAAATAAAATACTTTCTAATAACACTAGTTCGAGGGATATTTTTTATTTCAAATTATGGTGTTAAATAAGGTAAAATTACCTATTTGGATTGGTTTGAAATAAGATATTTCTTTTTCTGCGTAACAATAGAGATAGTTTCTGTTCACCTCCAAGTGGCGTCTAGAAGCCAAAAGCCATGAATAGTCCAATTTTGGAATGTTTGTTTGATAAGAATTTTGTTCAAATGATGACATCTTTGTAAAATTACTAGTGTGTACTTTGAAAGTCAAAATGGGGAGTTGCAGCCTCCACGAGTTAGTGGCAGTTGTCTTTGAAAATGTGTGTGTGTGTGAGAGAGAGAGAGAGAGAGAGAGAGAGAGAGAGAGAGAGAGAGAGAGAGAGAGAGAGAGAGAGAGTTTAAAAAGTGGTTAATTAACATAAAATAAACGCGTGCAACTGCAGCATGCACCAAAGATACCAGGGTTAGTGGACCAGGAGAGAGAGAGAGAGAGAGAGAGAGAGAGAGGCGAATTTCCTCTTTATTTTGATATATTTGCAAACGTCAAAAATCAGTCTTCACTAAACAAGAAACACAACCAGTTAAAGCCGCTCGGATTATCTTCACTCTGCCACCACTCTCATTCTCATGCGTTCATTTCAACGTATTCGTCCCCTTCCCACACGGTCGACCCCTATTATCAATCTGATCCCATAGATCGAGAGAGAGAGAGAGAGAGAGAGAGAGAGAGAGTTCCCAAATTCAAAGACAATACACTTCGTACCCTCTCGGTCTTCTTTTCTTCGAGGACTTATCGAAAATCCATTTTATTCTCCCAAAAACAATTCCACAGTCAAATCTCTGACCTCGGACCCCTCCAATCCTATATGAGGGAGAGGGAAACCAAAAGATAACAGGCGGAGAGAGAGAGAGATTGCTTCCTTGTTTGCGATGAAGAAGAGCAATAAGCTAGATCTGCTGCACTTAAATTTGTTAATTATTTCATGCTTTCTCTTTCTGGTTTCCTCCGAAGACGATACTCCTTGCCTTAAAGGAGTAAAAAATTCCCTCCAAGACCCAGGAAACAACCTCGGTTCGTGGACTTTCACGAACACCACCCCAGGTCACCTCTGCAGTTTCGTGGGTGTCTCGTGTTGGAACGATGGCGAGAACCGTCTGATCGATCTCGAACTTACTGACATGCAACTCTCCGGGACGGTTCCTGATTCCCTACAATACTGTAAGTCTCTCCAAGTCCTCGATCTCTCCGGTAACGATCTCTACGGTTCGATCCCATCGCAAATCTGCACTTGGTTGCCTTTTTTAGTTACCCTTGATCTTTCTTCCAATGATTTCACCGGTGAAATCCCACCTGATCTTGTTAATTGCAAGTACTTGAACAATCTTGTTCTCTCAAATAATAAGCTGTCTGGTTCGATTCCTTATCAGTTCTCGAGTTTGGCAAGGCTTAAGAAGTTTTTAGTTGCTAATAATGAGTTAACAGGCACAATCCCATCATTTTTCGACAGCTTTGATGCTTCAGATTTTACTGGAAATGATGGGCTTTGTGGAAGGCCGCTAGGGAAGTGCGGAGGGTTGAGTAAAAAGGATTTGGCGATTATTATAGCAGCCGGTGTTCTTGGTGCTGCGGCAAGTTTGATTTTAGCGTTTGGGTTGTGGTGGTGGTACTTCTTTAGGGTTAGTAGTAGGAGGAAGAGGGGTTATGGGGTTGGAAAATATGATGATGGTAGCTGGGTTACTAGATTAAGGGCTCATAAACTTGCTCAAGTTTCACTGTTTCAGAAACCCCTTGTTAAGGTTAAATTGGCGGATTTAATGGCTGCTACGAATAATTTTGATTCTGAGAATGTGGTTATGTCGACCAGATCGGGGACTACTTATGAGGCTATGCTTTCTGATGGATCTGCCCTTGCAGTGAAGCGGCTTAATAGTTGTAAGCTTGGGGAGAGGCAATTTCGCTTGGAGATGAATAGGTTAGGGCAGTTGAGGCATCCGAATTTGGTGCCCCTTTTGGGGTTTTGTGCGGTGGAGGAAGAGAAACTTCTGGTTTATAAACATATGTCGAATGGGACTTTGCATTCGATGCTGAATGGAAATCCTAGTGAATTGGATTGGCCTACCAGGTTGAGGATTGGTTTGGGTGCTTCAAGGGGTCTTGTTTGGCTTCACCATGGTTGCCAACCCCCTATCCTGCACCAGAACATCAGTTCAAATGTGATTTTGTTGGATGAGGATTTTGATGCTAGGATAATTGATTTTGGACTGGCAAGGCTTATAAGTACTTCAGACAATGATGAGAGCAGTTTTGTGAATGGGGATTTGGGAGAGTTTGGTTATATAGCTCCTGAGTACTCGAGCACCATGGTTGCTTCACTTAAAGGTGATGTATATGCATTTGGGGTGGTCCTTCTGGAATTAGCGACTGGGCAAAAACCACTTGAAGTAAGCATTGCGGAGGAAGGAATCAAGGGTAATTTGGTAGATTGGGTGAATAAGGTCTCTGGCAGTGGTAAACTAAAGGATGCAATTGACAAGTGTCTCTGTGAGAGGAGCTATGATGAAGAAATTTTGCAATTCCTTAGGCTTGGATGTAATTGTGTGGCTCCTAGGCCTAAGGACAGGCCTTCTATGTATCAGGTTTATGATTCATTGAGTAACATGGCAAAAGTTCATGGTTTCTCAGAACATTATGATGAATTTCCGCTGATCTTTGGTAGGCAAGATACAGAAAATCCTGCCTAGCTTCAAGCAAGACGGCAGAAGCAGGAATGAAGAGCATGCACCGTTAGAACTTGATGAAAGCTTCCAACAGCAGCCGCATCTTCTCCATTCAAATGGCTTTCGTTATTTGGTTCCATGCATAGGCAGAGACATCTGTAAGATACAATAAACTTATTTATCTGTCTTCCTGTGATTCTGATACCTATTATTTGCATTGTTCTTCAAAACCATCAAGTGACGCCATATGATATCTGTGATATTCCTCTCTGTTTGTAACCTCCAACAATTTACATTGATACGATGAATTAAACTTGAAATGCAATCACTAGTTAGTGTCCTTGTTTGCAGTATTAACTTTCCGGCAGTAAGTTGTATGTCCCTGATATCTGTGCCATCATGTCTGCTGTATTGATTGTTCGGTAACTTGCTAGCACTTGATTATGATTCGTTGCTCTGTTTAATATGGTAGTGAAATTGTCGTATTTAATTTCTGGGGATTGCCATTCAGTTACAGAACTGTTACTGCTTTATTGCTGATCAGTTGGTTAATTTATGCTTCATTGGTGGGAAGCTGCACATAACCATGCATGGAGCTGGGAATGCATTCATTTAAGGTTTTATTCGTAGGGCATGTTTAGGATGGCACTAGTTACCCCGACGAATTTCACTGCCCTAATCCTCTAAGAGAACTCCATAAAAATTTATTAATACTAGTTGTAGTTGGTAGATTAGGGAGTGATTGTTCTGATAGGGAAGGTAAATTAAGTGGCAGATCAGAGGGATTGAAGATCCTAGGTGACTGAAACTCACGATATCGAGATGGGAGGTGCCCTGCCACGTAATTTGGGCCAAAGGTAATTAATTATTAACATTTGTTGTGGTCTGTAGCTTTTTTGTGAACAATGCCATTTACTTGTCTCCTGATAGGCGATGCATAGGCAATTATAGCTTTCTAACATAATGTAAATCTAAATATTGGAATTTCTTCCTTGGTCATTCTATTCTGTAACAGGGAAAAAGACGGCTGCAGAATCAAGTGCACTCAATTCATGTGAGCCATGGAGGAAGAAAAGTGTTTTCCTGATGATGTAACTAATGGCATCTTTCCGGTAATTTCCTTGATTTGATTATGTTTGAATGAGCTGTTGACATCAGTTCTCCTCCATTCAAATGTTGTGTGCTTAGGCCGTTGTGGAATCAATTAGTCCTTTTTTCTATTTCCTTTATCTTCCTATCTTTTTAAGCCTTCGTAAGGAATTTAGTGCTTCCATTGGGCTTGACTTGCATTGATAAAATTCACAGGGACGTGAATAGTCCTGGGTGGGAAGCCCACCTAAATAAGTTCAGCGGATCTGTTCAGGCCGTAGACTTTGATGTGGGGCCCAATGGTCTACAGCTAATCTTGGTCTCGTCATTAGGTAAAGAAAAAAACCAGATGTGCAAAGCAGGCCCAAGTAGCCCATCTCGTGCACAATACAACTCATATGGGCAAAAGAGGCCCATGTCACTCCGACCTGCACGGCTTGGTAGGCAGAATAAGCCTCAGCTGCGCCCGTTAAGAGTGGGCAGCTAATCCTTGCGCAGAGGCTTGTAGGGCTATTTACCGTGATCTTTGCGAGCTCTCCCCCGGAGACCATTTATGAGTACCATTGGGCCCGATGGCCCACGTCAAAGTCACTAATGAGCCTGGGAGCCACCTAATTTGCCAAACCAGCCCACAGTAAACCTGCCCTCCTGGCTAAATGGAGCCCATCTCGTGGACATCTGGGCCCACATTGGGTATTCGTAGGCCTAGCCCACTCAAAACATCCGGTCCAGATTGTTCAAAACTGGCCCATGAAAAAATGCTTAGTCCCCAGGCCCATATTCGTACCACAATACACTAACCCCCCCCCCGGGCCCCCGGAGGCCTCCCAACGCAAGCCGAGGAGGCTAGGTTAGGCTAGGCTAGGCTCCCGAGTTGAACTTGAACCACATTCAGGAGTAATTGGATTCGGACGATAAGTTCAAGCTCACGGCTAGGCTCGTCCAGTGCTAAAGTCTATTGCATGCATTGTCGTGTGATAAATCCAACCTATGCCCTAGTAGAATGAATCAGAGCTGGACAAGATGTCAGACCAGTGAGCGTTCTGCAATCTCTTCAACTTTATATATGCATCTACGTTCAAAAATGAAACAAGAGGTCCATGTTGCCGCATTTCTTACCACAAAGACCGGGTCAAATCCGGTAAGTCCCTTGACCGCAAATTCAGACGAATCCCAATGACTAGGCAGCATGGCATTCAACATAAACGAATGGTGCCGCGATCATGACGAAATATCTCCCTCACAAAACAAAAATCTTCCCCATCTCAAATCTACAAGAAACACAACTTGAAACAAGAGATCTGAACAACAATTGGCACGTCCCTGAGTTTACAAAAAGTAGTCTGGAGTCCTGCGAGTGGTATCTGGTTCAATTTGCCGAGGTGCAGGGTCAAATTGTATAAAATTCTGATCCATATGGTCCCCAATCTCAAGAATTGCAGCCATGTTTCCACACCGGTAACAGTAGTTGGGAGCACTGAATACTGTAACCACATTTTTCTCCTGCAAAATTTTAAATTATACACAGTTGGCTCCATGTATGTAAAAAATCAACAATGAAAAACAATGAATCCGTTGTAACATTCTAATCAACAATGAAAAACAATGATATTATTAGTCAGCAATGAAGCTATGCCAACATGGATGAGGTGAATGCGGTTGATTTTTCAGGTATATGTAACATAATGTGTCTATGAATAGCATGACAATTACTCCACTACAATAAGGGAAAAAATACTTGGGAAGACGGTTTAGTTTATGTACCTGACACCAATTATAACCTTCCATGACAAGTTGGTGAGCTCTGGAGATAAGAGTCAGTCCATTGGTGTGGTTAAATTGGGCAGCAATGTCTTGCCCAAAGGTATATCCAGCTCCACGAGGTGATATGCCCCATCCACACCGATCGTCTGGGTCAGACCACAAGAGATCGCACATTGGACCTTCATGTGGAACCTACCATAGTTTCAAGTAACATTAGAAACACGAATCTACAAGTTCGTAGGCATTACATTACTCAATATTCACGAACAGCATAATCAGTGTTGTGAAATAATATCTTTCGGTTCTGACATTCATGGAAAACATTGGTAAGAACCAGGCTTCATGAATGCAAACCTGGTTTTCAGTTCGGTGGTTTGTATGGCTGTGATCCATTGATTCGATTCTCTTTAAACTCTATTTTTCTTTATTTTTTATTTTTTGAATAAAAACTTTATTAGAGGCATTAAGGGGATGCCAAACCAAAAACTTACAAAGCTAATTTTCTTAATTCCATATGCAAAAGTCTTTTATTAAATTTAATTACAGTACTTGGGAAAGATGTAACTTAAAACCCAACCTTATACCCCTTGAACATCATTATGCAGAAACAGGGAAAATTGAAACTTGGGCAATGATGAGAAAAAGAACAGGTTAATGAAAATGCAATCTTATTCGTTTAGACCTGAGCTAACATGCATATTTTTGTCCATCCAGATATTTGATGAAAATAGCCAAGTGTCTTTGACAATCTTCTCTGTCATCTCTATATCATTACAAATAACAATACTACAAATAAACAAAGCACTTTACCTACAAATAAGAATGCACCACTTTCTTTGCTTAAACCTCATCTATGAACCAAAATTATACTCTACAACATCAGGGGAGAGGTTGCATTTTCAAAAAAACAATCAAAGGATAGATGACTAAGAATTACGACCAGAAGTATAAAAAAAATAGTGGAATAATAACAGGAAGAATCAGAATGTTATTAGCAAGCCTACCTCCTGTATCCGGTCTAATGATCGAATATTATCTAACGTATCAAGTGAAGGTGAAAGTCCACCATGCAAACAGAATACCTGCAATTGTAGGTTACCGTGGTCAGAACTGTGGTGAGACTTAATCAACTACCAATGCTCAACATATGAAATCATACCTGACTTTCAATCAGGGCTGTAAGAGGTAGATAATCAAAGAGATCGGTGAAGTGCTTCCAAACATTTGCATTCCCATACTTTCTCAAACATTCGTCATAAAAACCATACCTGAAATGGAAAATGCAGGTGGCATCAGCTGTTCTGGTTATTCAGGAACTAATTCAATTTCAGATTTGCATATAACTAGCTACTGAAACTCTGTAAAAGAGGTACAACTCAAATTGCATATAACCGATGAGAAATAACTACAGTAATAGCAACTATAAAAGCTTTTTCAAGCGATTAAACTGGGGAAAAAAAAACAATGGAGGAAGCTTCAAAAGGGTTTTGCCTTCAATTATCAAATTAGTGAAGGACTAGAGTTAGCTTTAAGTGAGGATAGATCAAAGGTAAACCAAGATCAAGGTGATTTGAGACCATGAACAAAAGAAAAACAGGAATACACCAGTACATATCCAGGATAAAGAAGTTGCAAAAACCATAGGAAGAAGTAAAAGAAAAAAATGGAACAAAAAAACTCTCCGGAAGCCCTAACAACTAGAGTGAAAGGTTAGTTGAAGTGAATGAGCGTGATTCAACTGTCAGATCTCTAAAATGGTATTTTTCTAATGGGTTATGCTCTTTTTCGAGTCAAGCCAGTGCGTACTTCTTGCAGAACAGACAAGTTAATAGACCCAGGACCCAAAATCATGGAAAGACAAAAGTTCAAGTCTCTCCTCTCTCTTCTGGGAGACAGCTGTTAAAAAAGGACAACTTGATGACATTCTGTCACTGCATCCTGAAGGAAGATATACTATTTCTCAATAACAATGGTTCATCGCTGTAAGGAACAGCAACAGCATTTTATTTTCTGTAAAGACTACATCACTGTAAGGAACAGCAACAGCATTTTTATTTTCTGTAAAGACTATGATAAGCTAGTTTACACACCTTGGACTCCAGAATGCCCAAGGTGTTGGCACTCAGTTGAACTCCTCATATGTCAAATCTCATTTTCAAACCCCAACATGCAAGAAAATTATAATGCTTTCTCCTCCGCCCAGACCTCAATATTTTTCCAATTGTAAATCTAAAAAATTTACCAACCTCCTTAATAGTGTACTTAATGAACTTATTTCACAAAGCAAGCAAGCTAAAAAGTTGTATAAAGTACTTGATCAAAATTAAAGGTAAACAGAACTCATCCAAACCATGCACACAAACGTCCCATGCCTGAATGAATACTACTATTGAAAACACTCCCGCAAATTTGAGAATAAAAGGATAGCCACCAATGAAAAGCTTTCTTTGAGTTGAAACTTTTAGGGGCTAAAAGGGCCTTACACTTGAGTTATCTGTCGAGATTCATGATTTCCTCTTAAAATTGTGATTCTATCTCTATAGCGAACCTTCAAGGCAACGAGAAGAGTGACTGTCTCTACAGAATAGTAACCACGATCTGCATCACAATAGGAAAACATTAGAGAAAGATATTCATCACAATCTAAAATAAATTAAAATGGACAGGTAGGAAAGTTGTACAGGGCAATAATCCTTCCAAAATAAACAATGGCAGCCTTTCTCCAGACACAAGAAACCAAATCCAAATCACGTTAAATGAAGGCTGAATCGGATAGTCTTAGATTATCAACATGCCACTTCTCATGAGTTTTTATGTTGAAAATTAATTGGGAATGAGTAGATTTTTATGAATCACCAATAACTCTGGGCTGAAATTTTCGTTCATTAGCAGCATATTGTTAGAAGTACAAAAATTATGTATTTGCCTCTAAGCCAACAAAAGTTTGTACCGTTTGAACTCCTCACCTTGGTTCCCACATCGCTGGTAAAAGAAACTCCATCCATGCAGCATTACAAAATGATAAAATACAGAGACTGTTACATTGCTAGAACTAGAGCATGAATGCGGACTATGTTGCATGGACTCATAACTTTCAGGTGGTGATACGTTCCTTATTTTGACATATTTTTCCATCAAAAATAGTGTCTAGGTACGTTCAGATAAACTGAAGAGTTCATGTATGGAAACTTCTGTTATGAAAGTTACAGTTGACCATGATGACAATCTGCACCACAGTGAGTTACACTTTCCAACTTTATTGGGTAGTAAACATATGCATTTCCTAGAAAGATCATAATTGAATCTGCTAATGATTTGAGAACATTACCGGAAAACAATACGGTCAAGGACAATAGAACAAATATACACGCACCCAAAAACACTTGAACTAAGAGGCCAAACTAGATGCAATCCCAAGAAGCTAAACAATACCAACCTAGAATCCAGCCTATCAACATACAGGGTTACAAAGCAAGGGCGTAAAAAATTTTAACACAAAGGAAACCCTAATTTCAACCAAATAGAACAAATCAGTATCAAATTAATTAGAAGGTCAACTCAGGCCCAATTCCTATAAGCCAATAAAGCTGATCTACTTTAGGATCAGAAAACACAATCAAAAAATATTTAACTCCTATTAAACCCTAATTTGAAGGGGAAAAAAAAAGAAACAACTAAGAAATCACAAAATATGAAAATGAAAACAACCAAGAAATCACAAAATATGAAAATGAAACGGACTCACCTACGTAATCTCCCATGAATAGATAATTCGTATCAGGAGCACTTCCGCCAATGCGAAACAACTCGATCAGATCGTGAAACTGGCCATGAATATCACCACAGACGGTGACCGGACACTTGACTGGTTGAACATTCCACTCCTCGACCAGAATCGCTCTCGCTTGATCGCAAAGAGTTTTCACTTCCGACTCCGACAACGGCTTGCACTCCATCAGATGCTCAATCTGACGGTCCAGATCCGCATGCGACGGCATCTTTCTCCTCTACCCGTCCGATCAAAAAATACCAAACCCTGGCCTCTCCCCTATCCGTACAATCAGGGTCGGCTTTCTGAAAATAACTGAATCAATGAGAATCAACCGCCATTGAGAGGCGATGAGAGACAGAGAGAGGTTTGAGATCGTAGATGAACGACGACAATGAGAGAGAGAGAGAGAGAGAGAGAGAGAGAGAGAGAGAGAGAGAGAGAGAGAGTAGAGAGGGAGAGATGGAGAGATGGAGAGACTAGTTGGGGCGAGTTTAAATTTTTTAATTTTTTTAGAGTAGGGCTGTGGCTGCGTGTTTTTGTTTGATAGTTTCTGTCATTTGAGCAACTGTTAAAAACGCGCCGTTGGATGTGCCTTTTTACCTTTTTTTATTTATAAAATTTTTAATAAAAATAAAAATAAATTATAATTAATATTAATTAATCTCAATAATTCATCTAAACAAACGTTTTAAAAAATTAACTTCTTAATTAACGTTTAAATTTGGTGGAGATTTTGAATCTAGTCCACTCATTTAAGTTGCTTTTGGAGCAACGGAAATAACTTTAAAAATAATTTTTTTTTTTAAAAAAAGATCTATCAAATAAAAATATTTCAAATATAATCCCCGTGTTAAACCTTCGGGTCGAGTGTTCAACACTCGACCATATGTCGTTTCATCCTCGTCCTGCCTTGTGTTCGTAGTAAGCACTGAACTCTCTCTCTCTCAATGGATCCGAAGCGTCGCGCCGCAGAACTGCCTCCCCCGGCCAAATCTCTGTCCGACAATGAAGAAGAACTTGAAGAAGCAGGCGAAGAGGAAGATCAAGAATCGGAAGTAGAGTCCAAAGAAGAAGAAGATGATGATGATGATGACAATTCCGATTCTGACCCTAACGATTCGAAACCCGTGGAAGAATCTATAAATCCGAGCAAGGTGAGTGCGGGTCCACTGAAAAGTTCTGGGGGAGAGAAGGAGAAAGGGGATTCCAAGAATCCATTGTTTGTTGGGGTTTGGAGTGAGGATGATGAGATCGCAATTCTGGAAGGCTTGTTTGATTATAATGCCAAGGATGAGAAAGACCCATTTCAGGATATGAATGGATTTCATGATTTTGTTAAGAAATCTCTGAGTTCTGATTTCAGTAAGACTCAGCTGACTGATAAAATTAGGAGGTTGAAGAAGAAGTTTAAGAGCAATGTTTGCAGAGGGAAGAAAGGGAATGATCCGGTTTTCGGAAAACCCCATGATGAGAAGGTGTTCAAGTTATCCAAGAAGATTTGGGAAGGCAAGGAAGTGGCTAATGCTAATGGGAAATCTCCCAATAGTCGAGACAAAAGGGTCAAAGAAGAGTGAAATCATTGGTCGAGTGTTGAACACTCACCGACGTTGGTCGACTCAACGAAATGACGTTCGAGTGTTCAACATTCGATTAGCGTCGGTTCAAAGTGGGTTACATTTGTAATATTCTTATTTGTTACGTTTTTTTAGATTTTTTTTTTGGAGTTATTTTTCACGTTGGAATCTCATATCGGACCTCTAAAAAATCATAAAATAGTACTCAAATCCAATAGTCTCTCTCACCTAACAGGTCGATTTTTTGAACCGACTTCTTTTATTGGATTTGAGTCCATTACTTGAGTCCTGATCAGAGTCTCCTGTATAATATAGAAAAGGGTTGTCTGATGCCAGAGTGAGAGCCGTCCAAAATAGAAAAGGGTTACCTGGTGTCGGAGTGAGAGCCGTCTGAAGAGTTAAAGGGTTACTCGCCAGAGCGAAAGCTGTTCAGAGTGCAAGCCGTCCAGAGTGAGAGCCATCCGTAAACGTCCGGATTTTTAAGAGAAAGATAATGTTACGAAAATCACATCAAATTTCTAAGAAATCATAAAATAGTATTTAAATTTAATAAACTTTCTCACCGAACAAATTGATCTTTTGACCTGAATTCTCCTATTAAGTATGAATCAATTACTTGAATCCATAACACTCTACTATTCGCCATTGGCGAAGTAAACGAATACCTAGAAAAATATTGAGTTGTTTCAAATTCAAAAAATTATACTACAAGTTACACTGTCCCCTTCTTTTTTAAAAAGGATCTTTTTAATATATCAAAAAAATTCTACTAATAAATATATATAATTTTTCAATATTTTCTGAAAAAAGATAATTTCCTCTTCAAAGATGTAAAGTAGTATATCTATTCTTCCCTTTTACTTAACAAAAAAATTATATATATAGATTAGTTGCAGCAAAAGAAAAAAAAAATTTAATTAATGTACAAATGTGAGTTTAGTTTTACATTATATATATATATAAACTATCTATATTTAGTAATAAGGTGAAATCTGATTAAATCTTATATAAATCGGATTGAATTCTTAAAATTTTAAAATTTTATTTAAAAGAGTTTTAGGGATTAAGTAGGCTGCGAAAAAATATTATTGCATTGCATGTTCAAACCTATACAGCAAAATGGTCTTCTACAAGACTAGATCGTCTCTCCATATTTGAAATGGGTCATACATGAGCATTCGAAATTAGTGTCTAATCGAGCTTATTAATGTTCACTAAACAAAGACTATCAAATAAGAAATGTTCATTAAACATGGTTGTTTACAAATCAAGCAAACAGATTTGAGTTTTGAGGCTCTCAAAACTGGTTCAAATTGAGCTTTTTTTTTTGGGGGGGTTATCACCTATAGTCGGGATTTATTTGATTAATTCGGTTCAACAATGTAAAACCCATTTTAAGGGTTGTCTGTTTTAAATTCTTTTTTATCATTTTCAGAATTTGAATTCGAGATTTATAATTATATAAATAAAATATACGACCACTCAATTTAAAAGAATCTGATTTCAAATTGAGCTTTTGTTGAACTAGAGCCATACGGTTCACTCAATAGTGATTATCCATTTGCAATCCTAATTAGGGTTCGAATTTTCATTGCTATGAGTGATTATTGATGGTACTGCCAAGTCGTAAGTCGTGGTCATGTTCAATCACCCATGTACCGGAGGGACTAAGGTCCTCATGAAGGATCACCTCAACACATCAACTTCACTCCTTCCACATGGCCACCGGACGGAGAAGACCCGAGCTCAATGCCTTCTGAATATTTGAGCTAATCAACTTGGGTCGCCTAATGATAACAACATAAGGTCCCGAGACAATCCAAGCTGGATTTGAATTCAAGCTTTTGACCACCATTGAAATGAGTCAAGCCCATCAAATGTATTCAACCTCAATACGTTTTGAATCTCCAAATCCTGCTCTATGTTCTTGCACCGTGATCATATCTGATGGTCCACAGCAACATCGTCGTCCCAAAAGAATTACAAGAGGAAATACAAATAGTTAGTTTTATAGATATTAGATTTTTTAATCAAATCTCATATTTAAAATTTAAAAATAAAAAAATATATATTAAAAAGATTTTTTCTTTAAATTAACTCCGATAATAATTAAATCGAATTAATTAAAATATAATTTTAAATATCAATCGATTATATTTACACAAAAAAAAAAGAAAAAAAAAATTCATGGGTGGCAATTTGATTGAACAAACAAGGACGTCAAAATCAGAACCATCCGTGGGACAACATCGATGACAACAAAAGTGAGTAGAGTCGGCAGCAAAATCTCCGTGGACCCTTAATTATCACAAAGTTATGGTACGCAATAATGGTGCGACTTGAGGGGCAAATCCATGTCCCACAAAATTTCATGTCATAGAAACTGCACCAAGAGAGTTGATTCAGTTTCCTATGCAGAATCCCCCAAATTTGAATCTCAGCTAACTTTAGACCAAGTCTCAGCCTTCTCGAGCAAATCAAAATCAAAACCCAGAAAAGAGGCAAAGAAACAGAAAGTAAAAGGTGAAAAAAGGAAAAGAAGTGTATACATGGCTCTATTTACTTTTCACTTTGGAGTCATTTCTGACAAGTCCAGTGTACATGCTTGGGAAAAAAAGAACTCTTAATTAGAAGGATCTCATCCCACCATTAACAATATACATGATATATGGTTTTTCTAAGTGAAAAGGTTGGAGTGAAACCCTCTAAGATCTATTGGGAGAGCATATAAAATTTTGGGCCATAAACATCTCAATTACTTGTCAACCACTAGACAAGACAAGTATAGCACCATTCAGGGGAAAAAAATTTTGATCAGAGAGCAACTTTAATTGAGGGGTGGCGTTTAGCTTTAGTTGGGGAACACTAGCCACTAATCAACCCAAAAAGAAAACCAAACCAATAGGAAACAAAACAGGGGTAATAAAATAAAGTAAAAATGCATGCCTTCTCATATTTATGTCTTGAGACCAAAAACTTTTCTTGGGTTTTGTTACCATCATTTCTAATGGTATCTCTGCCTTTATCTTGTTTTTTCATGCAAAGCTCCCATCCTATCCATCAATAAAGAAGAAAAGAGGCACATCTTTCCTAAAGCTCGGGCATGAAATTTGTACCCAGGAAAATTATCCTCCCAACAAATTCTGAACTCAAAAATCAAGGCACGCATATAGGCTAACTTCACATGTCAAACTATAATTTGCACTTCCAGATAATACTAATCACCAACATAAATAAGTGCGCAAACAATTGGCACACTGTCCTCGCCCAGAAGAACCCCGAACAGGATGCAGTAGAGCACTTCCTATACTTATAATCTTTCTAATAGTTCGAGCAAAACAAATTCCGTCACTTGCAAGAAATTTCATACTGAAGCTACCTGGTTCAATGGAGCTCAAGCTCGACCAGGTGGTTCTCTAGCTTTCCTTGCTCGCCTGAAAGCAGAAAATACACAACCAATGAGTGAGAGAGGAGAGAATGTAAAAAATGACAAATGTTTCAGGACAAATGTCCTGAAGGCTGCCTTTTGAGAGTACTATCCATATTCAACTCTGTCCTGCAAAAGTAAACATGCACTATTGATGTTGGGATGAAGTACTATCATACACTATCAATGGTGATTCTTCAATTAACTTGAGCACATCAATTTTAGAAGAAAAGCTCAATTAATTACTTTTGATGTAAGTAAAAGAATACCAAAAGGAAGCGATACATGTTGCCTTTCTATTATAAGTGCGGGCCTGTGCTTTCACTAACATTTCTTCTAAAAATTAGAGAAAGACAATTGCTTTAGAGGCCTTTTTAAAGAATGAGCCTTCATCTGCTTCCAAGCAGTAGAAACATATGTTAATAATGGTTTTCACTTCTCCATATACATGCAAAATAAATAAATAAATAAATAAATAAATAAAATATTGCCTTTTCTTTTCTCAAAGAAATAATAACAATAAGAGAGAGAGAGAGAGAGCAGATGCTTTTTCACAAATTAAAAATGCACAAAAAAAACCCGCAAAGATGACACAAAGCTGCTTCCCATTAGGAAATACTGGTTGATTAAATCCAAATCAGGATGAGATTATGGTTAAACAATGGTTATAGTATTAAGATACCAATTCTAAAATTCAGGCATAATCATTTGGTTATTCATTCTCCCATCTATGAGTACAGAAAATCATACAAAAGTTAAGAAAATGGACCGACTGAGTTTAAAGATATTCACCTGTTGTGGATAGGATCAGGTCCATTTGGCACTCTTCTCTTACTGACATAATTGAAATCACTGTCCCGATGGCCAGCAATAAGTCTCTCCCTTTCTATCAACTTCTCCATCTTGAAATTTCTGGATGACGGAACTGTTACTATCATTGTGGATTGAGCTGCTTGGTTACCAAGAATTCCAACCAACAGAAACCATATGAACCCCAGAAACCTTATAGCTACAAACAACCCTCTTAAAGCCCCGGTACCACTACCCATAATTCCTGCACAATCCTAGGTCCTATTTCAATCCTCCCAAGCCGGTGAAATGGATGACCGAGGTAAAGATAACAACCAGAGTCATTTTGGAAGGGTTGATCATACGGCAACCACAGTCATTTTGGAAGGGTTGATCATACGGAGCATTCGAGAAAAGCTTTAAACAGAAAAGAACAAAGAAAGGAGGGAGAGTGTAGGTTAGGACAGGTATTTTAGGTTGTTTGTATTTTTGAGGGTTGGGAGTGAATTGGCTTTCTTTATAGGTGCAGGGTGGAAATCTTTGCTCTTGGGTTTTGGGGGGGGGGGGGTGACGGGAGGAGAGAAGGGCTGGAAGGAATAAGAATTGATTCTAAAAAGCTTGCTCATCAATATTGCTTTATGGTGATTGGGTCCATGCAAGCACTCTTTGTTTGCTTCGGTTTGTGCATTTTCATGGAGCTACCAAAGGGGACCTCACTATCATCCTAACTGGTACACCTAAGCTTAAAAAAGACATAGGGCCTCGTGCCCTATCAAGCAATTTTGTTTGATGCCTCAAAAATGAATATCCCCCGACTCTGTGAAGTATCTTACCCCAACAAGAGGATCAAAGCCCCAAATCCCATGCCCTGGGTTTTGATATAAGTTGTAAGATTATGTCACTCACACTTAAATAGCAATATGTTATTACCCCTCACTGATTGCACACATGATGTTCATGTCTCTACCGTGCTTCTACTTTAATCATACAACCAGTGAAAATGATGCAAGGTGACAAATTAGCCACCAAAATCATTGCCGCGGAATAGGGAGGGGGACCGAGAGAAAATAGGTTCACTAATTGAGGTTAGGTTATACCATGCTCCCCACCCTCAACCCCCCCCCCCCCCCCACCCCAAAATAAAAGGGAACACATGGGGAAAAAAGGGGAACGTGGGCGAT
Organism: Dillenia suffruticosa; assembly: GCA_033439265.1. Lineage (NCBI taxonomy): Eukaryota > Viridiplantae > Streptophyta > Magnoliopsida > Dilleniales > Dilleniaceae > Dillenia > Dillenia suffruticosa. Next base: position 2,765,967 of record JAVTVX010000029.1, on the reverse strand, counting down.
CAGAATTGAAAATCAAGCAAAGGAAAGCTGACTCATATGACCTAAGACCACAGAATAAAAAATTATTTGTCATTACTCTTTGAAACATCAATAATCCAATGGAGTTTTATTCATGGAGACAACCTTTTTATAACATCCATTGCCCTATGCAAAGACATGAAAGATTCTTGTAAGAGCTATCACTGTTTACACAGAGTTCTACCATATTTTGATTTAGTTAAAAAGACAGGCCATGATTTTGCACTTTGTGTATTCCAAGTGCCTCTTGCAGGGTGTGAATCACAAATTATTATTGCACATTTATATAGAACCAGCAATTAAAGAACCATCAAACTAATAGAATAACATACCACGAGATATCATCTACATGGTTCCCTTTAATCTGGACTCATTCACTTCTACACAAAGTCAATGGATAGGGATAAGCATGAATGTGAATCTCAGCATCCAAAGCTCTTGCAATATGGAGATATAAGTTAGAAGCAGGTAAAGATTCAACAAGCCAAAGCAGTGCATTAGTCTTTCTTGTTCAATCATTTTATTTATTCTTTTTTTGGGGGGGGGGGGGTGATCCAGAACTTAGCTCAATGATTCAAATTCAAAAAGTCTTCTGCAAGTATGTCCAGAGGGATGGAATCAAAGAATGCTACTTTCATAGAGTAGAGATGTTTCTACCAGAAAATCAAGGTTCTTTGGCGTAGGATTTTCCAAAAGAAATGAAGTTCCATGATTCTAGTGGGGGCAACTCTCAATTATTGGGACCGCAAGGTCCACAAAAAGTTCAGACAGCAGAATATGCAGTTTCTTTACCAGTAAGTATTTGTAAATGTAGGGCAAGAATCAAACATAATCATACCACCAAAAAGAACATTCCAATTGGAGTCGAGATCAAGAACCATGACAAAATTTTGAGTCTTTTAAATGCAGGAGAAGGAGAATAATCAAGAAGAAGACAACAACCATACAAGTTCATAAAACATGGGGTTATTAAACGCCCAGAAGCTGCAGTCTTTACAAATGTCATCTAGGTTTCTTCCAAAAATGACATTTGCGGGGAAGACATTTCATTTCCAAATAATACTCCCTAAGCCTACTCAAAGAAAGCAAGGAAATAGTTGTTATTGCTGCATTGGGTACTGTATAAAACAAAGTAAACCAGCTATATGAATCAAGTGCAGTGTTCCAAAAAACAAAACCAGCTACAGATATGCACTAAAACTACCCACAAGTGAAAGTAATACAGCACCTACTTTCACAATACTCCATAATAAGTTTTCAAACTTGAATTAACATGGTCCACCACAGTGCAATGGTATCTTGAAGTTGATTCCAGGTCTCATGCTTTGAAATTTTATAGGCTACTCTCCTACACCTTTCAACATAAAAAGGAATTAGGCTTCCCACAATATGACCCAAACAATCAAAACCGGTGGACCACCCTATGATCAAATCCAAAATCCCTCTCTCTATGAACTCATACTTTTGTGCACCGCCTCCTCACATTCTGCTTTCAGTTCAATCAGTTGAAGCCATGTACACAGCATGCTGAGTGAACATATGACAGTCTTCCAGTGGCCCTAACATTGATTCTATGTCACAGGAAAAGGTAGGCTTTTAGGTTCGAGTACCTGAACATATGACGGTCTTCCAGTGGCCCTAACATTGATTCTGTGTCACAGAAAAACGTAGGCATTTAGGTTCGAGTGCCTTTTGTGTTACTGACCTTCAACCAAGCTTCTCATGAGATAAACTAAGACTTCTAAGACTCCATAGGATTCAAAATCTATCAATCAACATGAATTATGTAATCATTGAACAACTTGAGTTAGCATGTAGTTGTAAGCTATCCATCTAGTAGAATCAAGTCTACAAAGAATATTAGCATCTTCCCAAGCAAAATCTCAGTCTACAAAGAATATCAGCATCTTCCCAAGCAAAATCTCTCTGTTGTGCCAAACAGGCAAGCAGTATTCTTACATTTCAAGTCATTATGTTAGGCACTTTCACAAAAAAGATGCCACATAATCTGATAACAACAATATTTTTCTTTACAATTCTCTCAAACAGAAGTTAAATCAAATTAAGCATTTCTCAAATAATTGGAGCTTGTCATAGAAGAGAGTTACAAGTGCTCAACTGATTATTATCGCCAATCTGCTTCAAGTAGGTTCCCTGTGACCATTTTCAGTAGGCAAGGAAAAGCATTGCAGTACAACTTTAGAATGCTCACTTTTGAGATACTTGGCTCTGTTGATATATAAAGCATTTAAACAGAATAACCATTAAAGTGCAGACTTCCACTGCAGATTTCTCACCAGAAAAAACTGAGATATCGGTCCGTGTATACAATGATTTCCAAAATTGGAAATGTGAAAGCTGTCCCTTAAAGCCTCTTAAAGCACTAATAACGTTTAAGTTGTTTATTTACAGGGAAGCATTAGCTGCAATACATCAAAGTAGTCTATTCAGAACTAATATCATCTTAAAGAGGGTAGAAATCTGAGAACTTCAATGGTCACAGAAGAATCAAATTAAATCCACTTCATAAGTACTTGAATACAGTTACATGGACACCAGAGTCTTACATGGTTGACAAACCAGTTTATGTCAGTTGAGGATTTTGTTCAATCTTCTCATGTTTGCACATTAGGAGCCAACAAAACCATTAATCTGCAATAAATCCACCAATAAGTTATTCAGGAAAGACCAACAGATATCCATTTACATGCATATTAGTAAAATTCACCTAGCTCCAAATAAACATTAATGTGGTGAAATCATTTGAGAAAGCAACTGATAACTTGTTTGCAACAACAATGGCAGATTACCGTGAAGGTCACGTTGAAATTTATGTGGCCTAGACCACAAATTGCCATGTGTGGATGAAATGTTGTCTAATCCATGGCAGATTCATCTCAGCCTGATTACAGAATGTCAACTCTGTCATCATCAAACATTCTCGGCCATCACCTTCAGTAAATTTTCTGATTTTCTCCTCTTTTGTGCCCACCTGGGTCCATAAATTGCCAAATGTGTCCGACCAAACCGCCTATCAGTTATCTGCACATCCATGCACACATTCAGAGATTTCTGCACCAACAGTTATTAAGTGAAAGAGTATAGCCAAATCAGAGGGGACACACAAACTGTCTATTTGTTTTCCCCTTCGCTTGTACAGCACTACATATCAAAAGAATAATGCTACCAGGATAAAAAATTTAATGACTAAATTGACAAGATCTGAAGCGGCTTGATTTCAATGGTCATTCAACTGCACATGATGGAATCTTTTAACTCTACAACACCAATAAAATCACATGACACCCAATATAATCAATTAGATCATTAACTTTTTTAATCTCCATAACATTAATAATCATTTCTGAAGAACATTATAAGAAGAAAAACAAACAGCCAAAAAAAATTCTGTAGGAGGCAATAGGTTTCTCCTTTGGGGGAAAGGGAAGAGATATAAGGTGGCAAAATTGTTCTTCAATGTATTGAACTTAAATCACCAACCAAATGATGATTCAAGCAAGACAGGTTGTGAAGCAACCCACACACCTCCACCCTCTCCCAGTGGCAATAACATAGTAAGGTTGTCAAGCAATGCACTTCAAAATACTAATGCAGAAAACTGATGGTTACAAAGTGTACCTTTATGAGACATCCACATGATTCCAGCATCTCGGTTCTTGATGGATACTCCACTACCTGGAGAGAGAGAACATAAGAAAAAATGCATAGTATAACCTGGCTGTCAGTAAAAAGCATATTGCAACTCACTATAAAGGTATCTTCACCAACTAGGGGTGACTTTGAGACTTGATCCATCAAGACACCATAGTCCACTGCCATATAAGGAGGTGTAACACTTATATAATCAAATGATCCATTTTTGCCTACAAATGTCCAATAGTTCACCATTTATTAGTCGGGAACTATTAGCTAAATAGAAGAATGAAGAGATATAGATATTCACCAATTCACATATAAGCTATACGACATAAAAAGATACAGATGCACGCATGTGCTGTGTATGTGTCTACAAATGTAACATTTTCTGTGAACAATTTGCACTCACACTGTAAGTGATCTTCTGCAATTACACAAATAAATATGACAAGTAGCATAGAAGATAGTTATTATACTGTTACCAACCCTGCTTCGCAGAAAGAAAAGGGAAATGTAGGAGAGATTCACAAAAAGTGATTCTTATGAGAACAAGGCCAAAAAAGGGAACATGCATACTGCACTGACCACAAATCTAGTGGAACATACATGCGAGATACGTAAAAAATCCCATGGCTAGTCTAAATTATTTTATTTAGTTACAAATGCTGTGAAACGGATAAATATAATGACTCTCTCAAACATACTGGTAAAGAATGACATGAGAACTAAGAGAGGGAAAAAAAGGTAAAAAAAAAATATACCAATAACTTGCTCTGCCCGCTGCAGAAAATCTTCAACACGGACAGTGTGTATGACAGAAACCTCAAGAAATCCAGTGCATTCCAAATTCGGCCGAAGAACATCTGAAACGACCCAAGGATCCATCTCAACAAAATGCACCTGGCGGTTTGGAAATATAACATTAGACATTTCAGGGAAAAAGCAATAATAATGCAGAAAACTTAACAAAGAAAATGAGAATCAACGTAAATATGTGAGACTAAACGATAAACATGCAGGTTTTCTCTTTCAAACACTTCATAATTATTGATTCACCAAAGAGGGTACCCATGATGATACATCACATGCCAAAGAGAAATTGTGAATAAGGTAATACCTCAGAACATCCTCGGCTGATGGCTTCAATACCAACAGATCCTGTGCCACTGTACAGGTCTAACCAGCGACCAGGCCTTAAAGATGCAGGACAACCCCCGGCCACCTAAATAAGCTAGAGTAAGGATTCCTACTAAGCATTGGATCAGAAAAGAATTCCTACTAAAATATTAGAGCCAAAAGTAAAAGCTAAGAGCCAATAGAAGATCAACCACTTCACATTTTCAATATCACCAAATGAAATCTAGGAGAAAGCTATACAGGTGTATGACCCTAAAATCAACACAGATCAGAAAATGGAAATAATTTAGACACAAGAAAGATGCATATTGCTGGGGAAAAAAAACCTTCATTATCATTGGCCTCAGAGGCTGATAGACCTCATGATCTCCATGACTTTGATAGTTCTAGAGATATGTCACAATTTCAAAAATAGTGGGACTAGTCTACTAGATTGAGAAGACTATATGGACCCTATATTGTTTAATGAAATGATCAACCTATATAAATATAGATAAATTTGGTACCTGCAAAATATCAAATGCAGCCCCCTTTACAACTTCCATCATTGGGCGCACATCCATGCCCTTTGGTGAGAGTAACTTCTTCCTTCGAGCCTTTCCACCAAGAACCTAAAACAGGCGTGCATTTGTCATATCTAAAAAGTCCAATTAAAGAAGTGAGAGAAAGTAATCTATGATGAAGAGGCAAAAATTTAAGCTTTAAATCTATCTGATAACATCTCATTTCAACCCCATATTTGGTGAGAATAGAGTTTCAGAATTAGGCATATATACTTAATTGTTGGGCATGAGGGTGTTAGGTCCCTCTCTCTCTCTCTCTCTCTCTCTCTCTCTCTCTCTCGACCTCCCCACCCCCTCCCCCTCCCCCCCCAAAAAAATCATCCACTATCTATCACATGGTGGGTATCGACTGAGTTTTCCATGACTTTGTATATACACAAAGTTCAGCACCATCTTTTGTGCTTCGTGCAAAAGCTCAAGCCACTAGGTATTACACCAACTCTATATATATAGACACCCACCCAGACTCACCCGTTTATAAGTTCCTTCAGCTTACTAAGAGTCTGATTTCCCATTCAGTTGGTTCAAGGAAAAGGGATAGCAAGCAGTAAACCATCTGCCATCAAGAATGAAAGCTATGAGGGTTAAGGGCGTGTAGTTCGGAAAGATGTGGCAGAGATTGGTTTGGTCTCATTCAATCTGATTGGATGGACGGTTACTACTTACCTTCTTTAAGTATACATACACTCATTTCATTTATACAAGTACACTTGACCATGATACCAAGAGAACATATCTTAGGAAAGATACAGATTTATGGCCTATACGATATTCTTGGATGTCCCTATATGATATTCTTGGATGTCCCTCTAATTGATTAGTTCCAATTAAGCGAACTGGTTCCTGCTCCACTATCTGAACAACTTTAGTCAGCCTTTAGCCTTTTTAGGCTACACCAAGATTGGAAAACTCCTATTGATAGGACAACTGCCACTTCCAAATACAATAAAGATAGCTATCTGGTTTTCCTAGTGACTACTCCAAATAAGGATTACTAACCTTAACCCATTATTGGGAATTTTTTACATTACTAATTATACATCGAAGAATGGCTTCCCTTCCCCTTATAAATGTTGTCAGGCATATTGTTGTCAAGCGAATCAAGATAAATGACTAAAGTCATGCCACTTCTTATTTGTCAATGTTGAACTTTCTTTAAATGTAAAGACAAGTTTCCAAGTTTTACACTGCATATGTTTAACCAAGTTGTGTGCACACCATAGATTTGTCTTGAATTTCTGATAACACATGCAATATTTGAAATAAATCAAATAACTCTTCTTGAATGTCCAATCCATTGTCACCCTCTATAAGACACCGAGAATTTATCATCAGTAATAACATTTTATTGACCCAAAAAAAAAAAAAAAAAAAAATTCAAAGGCTCAAAATGCTGAAGCCAATGTGACAGAAGATTATTGGTTACTGGAAAGCACATGGCAGCACAAAGAACAATTTTCCGACCAACCAATATAGCTACACTGAAATTCGGTATTTTTGGTGGTTGACTTGTTTTTGTACCAGTAGGATCGCATTACTAATCATCAAATTCACAAGTACTGTTATCTTCAATGGCAAGAATTGCATGGAAACCCTAAATTTAGTAGATTCAGATGCAAAGCGTGAGAGAGAAAGAGAAAGGAAAATGCTTAAACCTGAAGCAACTTGTGGGTAGTTCTAGGTGGTTTAGGATCCTCTGATGATAGTTTCGTAACTTTCCTCCCTCTTCCCCTTCCACTCCTTTTATTCTCCTGCATGAACAAAATCCAACAGAATCACCATACAAGAAAACAACTGGAGGGAAGGCAGTGAGAGTGAGAGAGAGAGAGAGAGAGAGAGAGAGAGAGAGAGAGAACCAGCGGAGAATCAACGGATAAGAACTCGTCGGGGTCATAACCGTAGCGTTCGAGTAACACTTTCTTGTCCGAACTCGTCAATCCATGCGTTGGCTCTGAGTAATCAAATCAAAGAGAAAGAATAACAAATCCATTGCAGTCCAATAATTCGTAGGGTTATAGTGAATTGACAATTCAATAGTGAACGAGGGACTTACTGTAGGAGGAGACGACGAACGAAGACCGTCGAAGTTCATAAGAATTGGAGGAGAAATTGAAGAGCGGAAGGGTACGGGAAGGAAGAACTATGTTGGAAGTCGCGTTGAGTCGACGAGGAGAGAGAATTAAAGTTGGAGAGAGAGGAGATGACGAGACCCCCATTGTTAGACCTCGAGGGTTTCCCCAAGTGCAACGTTCAAGGCCAACAGAGTGCTCAAGGATTGCAATATCCTTTGCTTTTGATTTGGGAGGGCGGGCCGGGGGGCCGGCGGGCCGGGCCCGATACTTCTCCAGCCAGCATGATCGGGCACGCACCGGCCGGGCGGGCTCTGCAATACCTTCTGAAGGGATTTCTTTGGTTGTCAAAATCCAAGAATCATCAAAACGAATCGTTTAACAAAAACAAAATAAGAATAAAAAGTTGGAATACTAAATATCGAAACTAAAAGAAATACAATACTTTTGTGAAAAGATATACGAGAAATGCTATTGGCTACAAAATATTGAGCATTTATTGCTTTAATATAATAAATAAATAAGTTTTAAATAATATTTTTACATATAAATTATATAATTATATTAAAGATAAATTGATTTAACTTTTTAATTAAGTATGCAAATATTATGTATCCTTTTTCTTATGGTAAAGATGACCCTAAGCCCAACTTATATATAAACCACCTCAAGCATCATCATAACAATTTTCAAATGTATATTATACTTATTAACAATTGGGACTTAGCGAATCCAATGACTGAATACTAAATTCGTTTAATCTAAAATTTCAAATTCAAATTTTAGAAATAAAAAAAATAAATATTGAATGAATCAATCTCTAAATTGGATATTACAATTATTCGAATTGAATTTATCACATTTTCTAATATCTATAATCAAATAAAAAAATAAATATTAAACTTAAGGTAAGTCTACGAATAAGTTGGCCATATTTTGCTCTAATCACAAGCTAGGACCCTAATCAAAGATGTTTGTCACACCCGACCAATGCAAGAGCAATCTCTTCGAGAGAATCAAATCTTGGCCCCATGCCCCATACTAGACACAAGAATTACTAATCCCAGTTGAGTTCTTAACTAAAAGACAAACCAAGTTAAATCTATTGGGCTATATGGACAACCCCATGATGCTCTAATCCCAAGCTAGGACCCTAACTAAAGATGTTTGTCTGGTTGCACACCCAACCAATGCAAGAACAATCTCTTCTAGAGAGTCAAATCTTGGCCCCATGTCCCATACTAAACACAAAAATTACTAATCCTAGTTGAGTTCTTAACTAAATGACAAACTAAGTTAAATCTATTGGGCTATATGGACAACCCCATGATGCTCCAATCCCAAGCTAGGACCCTAACCAAAGATGTTTGTTTGGTTGCACACCCAACCAATGCAAGAACAATCTCTTCTAAAGAATCAAATCTTGACCCCATGTCCCATAATCAACACAAGAGTTACTAATCTAGTTGAGCTCTTAGCTCAAAGACAAACGAAGTTAAATCTATTGGGCTATACGGACAACCCCATCATGCTCTAATCTACCTAAAAATGCTAGAAGGGTAGGGAGTCCTAATGGGTCGCCATTTGAGCCCACCCAACTCAAAATTTTGGAGTATATAAAGTTGCCTTTATATTAAAAAGATGTCTATCATGGAGTTAGTGGCCGAAAATAATTATATGTTAAGGTGGGCAAAAGGCATCAAATCGAGCTCGTTGGGCTGAATTCCAACAACTCAATATCCATAAAACATGAATTAAGCTCATGTCTCCTTGACCTAAACCTAGCTTGTTTTATAGGTTATTTCTCTTGCCAAGCACTTACTATATAGGTTTAAGACAACAAACTTGGATTCCCATCACTATTAGAGTACAAGTAATCTTACTTTCAAAATTGTTTTGATGTTTTGAGAGAAAGGAAAAGAGAGAGTTCAGGAGGGAAGGGAGGCCAAGAGGATGAAAGAGGAGAGGATTCAGAGTAAATGAATTTGACATATTTTAAGTTGTTTTATTATTAATCAAAAATATTTTCTCCAAAACTCCATGTTGGAGGACACTTTTTTAAAATATTAAAATTATTCGAAACTCTTCGATACTTTTTTATTTTTATTAAAAATAAAAAAATAAAAAAAAATATCTTCGTTCTTTCCAAATAGAAGAGAAATTTAAATAATGTATCTAATATGTATAAATTTAAAATTTTTTAACAATATTTCCGTTAATGCCGTTAAATATTTTCATAATAATCTTTATTCAATGAAAAATATATTTCTAAAAACTATAATCTTATCTTCTAGTTTCAATCAAGGTCTTCAAAAGCGAACCGGTTTGATCGGCTTATATAATATTTTGAAATTTCAAAAAAGATCGGGTTTAGGATCAATTTTCTTCTGGGTTGTTGGCTTGGTTCGGAATTATTTTTATTTATTTTTTATTTTTTTTATGGATCGTTATATGAACAGTTTTAGCTCATAAGGAAAACGAGGTTGAAGGTTGGAATAGACAAAGCCATATATAGATTACACTTATATTAAAAACATTTATTTAAGAATTTATTAAATAAATCAAAATTAAATACTTTGTTTAGATTACACTTATATTAATAAATTTATTTAAGAATTTATTTTATTTGGTTAAAGAAAGGTGGGACAATCATCATTCTTACTCTCTGTGAATCTAATCATAAGAGTCTTATCCTATTTGTGGAATGACCGGTGCTTCTTAAAGATCAGAATGAGTTCATCACTAGAATTATAATTTATAATGATCTGTGGGGAAGGGAAGAACGGGTGGTTGATTGTGGCTCTGTGGGTGGAAAACGGATGAAAGGGTGATCAGGGATTATAAATCTGATCGTCCTGATCTGTCGATTGTTATCATTGTCAATTGATTCTCTTTCTCTTGATATGATTGTATAGATGGTTGGGCTAATCGTTAATAATCTGTTGATTGTTGTATATCATTTTCGGCGTTGTGAGTTCAGAAGCAAAGTGATGATCGGGAGATAAATGCTGATATTGCATCACGTCTGTTTTGAATAAAGAGTTTTAAAATTCAAAATAAAATATCAATATAAATATATTTTAATATCAAAATATTAAATTGAGTAACAAGTCATATTAGATTAGATTATATTTTTTATGAACTAAATCCATATTCGAAACTGACCTGACTATTTAATTAAAGCTTATAAATGAGTTTAATAAACTTAAATTTATTTTAAAATTGAGTCAAAATTCATAATACTTTGATTTGTTTGTCGAGTTGAACAAATTAAACTTATTTGTAAATGAATTTACTTATATGAATGAATTGAATCTTATGTTTAAATTTTTCATAATTAATAATTGAGAAATTATTTATAAATAGTTTGGGTTATTAGTTCAAATAAAGAGAATTTAGAGCAAAAACGAAAATAGGAAAAACATTTTTTTAAAGATATATTTTCGCGGGCTAGAAGGAGGAAAGCGGATTCGCGTGGGAGTGGGAAAGGGCACGTACGCGGAGGCCAGGTCAGGAAAGCGGTCCCACCACCGTGTCCGCCGTGGTTTACCACCGACCGTCGATTGCGCCTCTTTAATTTCTTTGACTCTAGAGAGAGAGAGATCAGAAGGAATAAGCATTTCACATAAATACTATTAGCTTTGTGACTTCGCGAGTGCTCAGGATTCTTATCGTCGCATTACCTGAATTTAACGGTGAGTATTTGAGAGAGAGAGAGAGAGAGAGATAGAGAGAGAGAGAGAGAGAGAGAGAGAGAGAGAGAGAGAGAGAGAATGGGAGAGAATGGGAGCATGTGTGTCGAGAAGACAAGGTTGTGGGGTGGTTGGGTTTGGGTTGAAGAAGGAGAGGAATCGAAACAGAACAGGAAGAAGAAGAACGAGAAGAGTAGCGAACAACAGCAAGCGTGTTTCTTCGTCTCGCTTCTTCCATCGTACATACTCTAATCCTGTATTTCAAGGTATCCTTCTCTTTCATCTCCACGCCGACTTGATATCTGAATTTTAACTTGACTTTTCCCTAACACTAAGGTCGTTTTGAACAAAAGGAATGTTGTAAACAATTTGATTTTTCAGTCAAATTTAAGAGTATAAATGGGAAATCATCTTTTTTTTTTTTGAGACGCTTTATGTAAATCAAAACTTAAAATTCACCAGACCCGGATCCTGCATTTTGAGATACTTGTTTTTTTTTGTGCGTATTTTCTTTAAATTTGTTGAATGTGGGACTCTCTCTCTCTCTCTCTCTCTTAGTTGTAGAGTAACTTCCCATTAATGACTGTATCAGAAAGGAACCTCTATAGTGTGAAAAAAGTTTACCTACTGAAATCCCAATTTCTAGTTCCTAGTGGTTGTATGATTTTCTTCAGCCTTTGTTGTTATTATTATTTTTTTCTTGATTTGATCATGTCATTTTGATTTTACTTGCAGGAAGTGGAAGAGAGGTATGGTTTGATCCTGTTGCCGCAATTGAGTCCGATGATGATTTCTATAGTGTCTGCGATGGTATGCTTTTCTGGTACTTGTACTGAGTTGGTAGATAATAGGTTTCAAATTTTAGAACATGAGAAAATGGCGCGTAAAATATTCATCTAGTGATCAATTGACTCCCGAATGATGGACAAGGATCATGGCAATTACAAGAATTTTTGCATTTTCATGACTGAACTTCTCTAATGCCCACATAGTGCATGTGCTAATACTTGTAAAATATGTGATTGCACATTTGTAGAATTTCAGTCTGTTAGTTCTGAAAGTGCAGCTGGATCAATTGTTTCTACTCCAAGAGAGTCTCATAGGCAAAAATGCAATTCCAATAGTCTGCAAACCTTTTCCTTCAAGGAGCAGAAGAAACTGTGAGAACAAATGAATTGGACTTTAGAAGGCAGTGTCGTTGGGGAATTCCCTCATAATGTGATAGATGAATGTGAGTCATGTTCATGTGGATGAGTTTATTACTTCCCAATTAGCAACTAATGTAGAAAATGACAAGAGAGTTCTTCAGCATAGCAATATGCTTCTCAATAGTTGCTTGGCTTGTCTAGCTTCCACTGATCACTCATCACCCTGGGACAAAAGAAAGCTGTTAGTCCTGGCTCCTTAAGTTTTAAGAAGAAAATGGCTTTAAAACTTTCCTTTAAAATGAGAGAAGGAGAAGCTACCCCTCCCTTATTGTGTAAGTTCTAATTACTTTTCATTACCAACAAGTAGTTTATCGATAGCATTATGCTTCTAATTCACAAGCTCATTTTTTCTAGTCATTGTGCTTTGGATGCCTTAGGTTCACCAAGGACGTGTACAAAGGCCAATTGCAGGTTCCCAAATTCCATGGTGCCCAATTGGAAAGAAAATGGCTAATTGCTGGTCAAGAGTTGAGCCCAGTACTTAAGTCCGGGGGAAGAATTTTTACATGTGAGAGCCTATTCATTGATCACATTTATCATTAAATCTTATATTCTCGGGTCAAAATTGAAATGTTTTGCTTTTGTTGATGATTTCTTCTGGCAGGGACAAGAAGAAAGAGATGGCTTCAAATGCCATGGCATTCTATCCGTTTGGCGTCGATGTCTTCTTATCTGAACAAAAACTTGACCATATTGCCCGTTTTGTGGAGCTTCCTGTTTCAAACTCTACTGAGAAATTCCCTCCTATTCTTGTTGTAAATATTCAGGTATTTACTTTTCATTTTATTTTCTCCATGCAAACTATTTTCTTAGAGTGAATCTGATTGCAGCATGCTTTTTTCTTCACCAGATACCACTGTACCCTGCTGCAATGTTTGAGAGAGCATGATGGAGAAGGAATGAGCATCGTGTTGTACTTTATGCTTTCTGAAGGTTATACAAAAGATCTTCCCTCTTGCATGGAAGAAAATATCAGAGTAAGACTATTTACTCTTTGCTCTCAAAGAAGTTTGTCTGAGAATATTGGCTTTTTTGAACGATAAATCTCTGCAGATTTTTCTGTTTCACGCCTTCGTGTTTCTTCCTTTGTCAGAAATTCATTGAAGTGGAGAGGGTAAAGAGTTTTCCAGTAGACACAGCTGTCCCTTTCAGGGAAAGATAAAAAATCTTAGGGCGTGTGGCAAATTTGGAAAATCTTCAATTAAGTGCAACCGAGAGGAAGTTCATGCAGACTTGCAATGAGAAGCCAGTTCGCTCTTGTCCACAACATGAGTTTTATTCAGTAATTGCGCCTCACCCCTATGTATGATATGACTATGATGTTAAAGAACAAATAGAACAAAATTCATTCTTATAAACTCTTTTTCCAAACTTCACAGGGAGAAAACTACTTTGATTTGGATATTCATAGATTCAGCTATATTGCTCCAAAAGTTTTTGAAGATCTCAAAGAGAGGTTGAAGCTTTGTGTCTTGGATTTTGCCTTGACCATTCTAGTATCTCTCTCTCTCTCTCTCTCTGTATGTATGTATATTGAAAGAAAAGCTTGCACACAATTTTCTGCATATGATACAAGTGAGGTAAAGTTTATTTCTATACTGTTTTTGATCAGGGTAACAGGGCAGAGGATTTGCCCGAACATCTCTTATGTTGCATTCAATTGAATGAAATTGAATACACCAAATGCCACCGATTGTGTTTTTGAAGGGGAAAATCCAACAAGGGCTTAAGTTTATTTAAGCTTTTTTACCATTCCTTGAATTCTTCCCTCTATCCTTCACATCTCAGTCACTGATTTCATGTATCCAAATTCAATTATTACCGAAATCTGCGAGTGTACAGAAATTGAAATAGAAGAAATCGGTAATCTTCGTGCTTCTCCTCAAAGATACAATTCTTTTGTTCATTCATTCAAATCTTTTTGAAACAAACGTGGAAATGAGGAAGATTTCAGATATAGAAACATATATTAAACATCATCAGATTTTTGCCTAGTAACTACAGCATGCATTTGTGAAGCTTCATGAACCAGAAGCAGAAAACATCCTTTGTAGTTAAATATATAGGATTTGAAACGCCACTAAAAAATTGCATGAAACTCATGGAGACCTTTGGGATCTAGGAGAACCCATACATCTTCCAAAAACTGCACCTAGAGCACACCTTTGAGTCTTAGTTTCCGATTCAGGGTCACTCGTATGAACCACATTGTTGGCCGGGCCTGTATTGATAACCTCGTCCGTGTGAAATCTGCAGTCATGGGCCTCATGGTTATTCAAGTCTGCTGTGGCAGCCGCAGGGAGATGCCCACCAGTCTTTTGGTCGTGTCTGGGAAAATGATCGTCCCAAATGTGGCCGGAAGAGCCTTGCCGTCTGAATGAAAAAGATGATCTCTGCAAGGTAGTCATTTATCAATATGTTTTCATTTCACATCCCTCTCTATCCCAAATTATGTGTCCTCTGGTCTGCTATGTCTTTTGGCCTTTGAACTAAAATAACCACTTTCCGATTTGTGGGGTTAGTGTTTGTGGTTTGTCCTTTGTTAGGGTAAGTTGTTGGATTTGTTGAGAAAAGTAAGGAGAAAAATCAATCGATCCAATTATAGCAAATTATCAAGAACACTTGCAACCGTGGGATTCAAATGTTATATGTTAAATCTAAAGAGGTCTCCATAGTGCTAGAGAAGTTACTTCATTCTTGATATTTTAACGAAGGATATTGCTTGGTTATTGACTAGGTATAGTTTTACTACATATGTAAACATAGGACTAGTCTGAGGATCTCTCCCCGTCTCTTCAGTTCTATTTCTAAATTACAAATACTGTTATCAATCTAAATTGTAAACCAATTTTTTATAATTCTAGTGCTTAGTAATCACAAAATCCATCGAGAACTTCAGGGATTGCCTTTTGCATCTCTCTATCCAGATCTAGAATGGCCTCAATGAAGGAATTCGCAGTTGATGAAGCTTCACAATGGTTCCCCACCATGCTTCCATTATTTTGATTTTCATTCATCTTGTTTTGCATTTGCAATTGAGTGCTGGTTGATGAAAACAATCCACTTAGATCTTGATCATCTTGTTGTTTTATATGGTTGAATTCAGAGGGGTCTCCAAGAAGAAAATCACTCCAATTAGATGGCGAGGATGGTGTAACTTGAACCAGACTCAGTTGACATGAAAGCTGGTTTTGTGTACCTGACTCTGCTTTGACAGAAAATGAAGGTGATGGTATGGACGTTGATGATAGTGATGCTGAAGTAGAAGAAACTTCGGAGAGAGAATGTGGTTGGGGAACATCATGTTTAGTGACTTGGAGATGGGCCAAGACATTGAGCAAGTGATTGTTATTGATGGGATTGTTCTCCGGTTGCTTCAAAGTTGGGGTCATGACCAGATTGATGCTACAAAATGATTCCATAGGTGAGAGAGACGATGGGGCTGAATTTGTTAGTGTCAAGAGTGAGTTGTTTGCATTTCTACTGAGGCAAGGCCTGGGTTGGTTTGCTATGTTTGTGAGGCAGCTGATGCTTTCGAAGTCTGAAACAACCTGGTTCATGGGTTTGTGAGTTATAGGATCAATTCCCATCCTTTGCAGCTTCTTCCTCAGTTTGGTGTTCCAGTGATTCTTGACATCGTTGTCTGTTCTCCCAGGTAGTTGTTTTGCTATAAGAGACCACCTAGAATACAAGCATGAGAGAGAGAGAGAGAGAGAGAGAGAGAGAGAGAGAGAGATTGTGAGTGAGGAAACCAACAACCAACCTGCTGCCTATAGCTCCATGAAGCTCAACAATGAGGTCTTCCTCTTGGGGAGTAAAGCTGTCGTGCTTGAGATCAGGTCTTAGGTAATTAGTCCATCTAAGCCTACAACTTTTTCCACATCTGTTGAGTCCTGTACGCAAAGTCAAATTAGAGGCAGCATAAGTTTGCTCAAGTAGATCCTAATTAGTGTGTAAAAAAGTAGTTAATTTGATAATTACCTGCCTTCTTGGGAGCCAGAGTCCAGTTGCCAATACCATGTTTGGATACGTATGCAAGTATCTTTGCATCTTCTTCTGGAGTCCAAGCACCCTTCCTCACATTGGATTTATCGCAGCAAGGAGGCCTCCCCATCTTATTGCAAAATGAGAGAAAGAGAGAGAGAGAGAGAGAGAGAGGTGATTGTGATGCAATTGTGGTGATGCAATGCAGTGCAACTAAAAAGAGCTTTTGAAATTAGAAGTACATCAAGTGAGGGAGTAAAACAGTTTAGCAAGGGAAAGCAAGAAAAGCATGCCCATTGGCTCCCCAGTTAACAACATTTGCATGATTGGTTTCGCCTTCTGAGCAAAACGGACGGACTGACATGACATCAAACTGAAAGGCTCTCTCTCTTTATTTTTAATCTTTTTTTTTTTATTTTCAAAATTTAAATCTAAATATTAATTAAAAAATCTAACTGTCTTTTCTATTAAACCTAAACGACTCTCTCTCTCTCTCTCTCTCTCCATCCCCTAAACCTAAACGACTCTCTCTCTCTCTCTCTCTCTCCATCCCCCCGAGAATTCTGTGAGCTCTAGTTAACCTGAGGATTATTTTAATTAAATCTGGGATTGGTGTTCGATCAATTTGAGCATGGGCCGTCACGGCTGCAGGAGGCAACACCTCAGCGCGGTTGCTACTTAACACTACTTTGATCAACGAAGGGCAACCCAACAAGTCAAGAGCAACAATTGAACCCATAAAATTCAAACTAAGCTGCAGTCTTAGCTCAAAATCTAATGATCCGAAAAGACTGTTCTGTACTTTATATGCATCACAACCTGCATATGTTGCTTTACACCAAAGCCGAAGCAAGAAACCCAAATATTATCCACCATTTGTTTCTCCAGCTAACAATGGCTCGTCCAGAGTTAAAACCACACATGAACTAGTCCATGACTAATGAAACAATTTCCAGGGAAAAAGATGAATGAAAGGAAGATAAAAATGGGTTTGATTAGTATGCCCTCGGTAAAGGTGTTGCATTGGGCACAACTCATTGTTATATACACCAGTTCGTAAAAATTTTCTGCAACTGTGTTAAGATCAAGATGTCAAATTTTTGGAAGCGAGTTCTATTATGAGCAAACCCCACAGCTCTTCCTGCAATACCCCAAAGTGTATTTATCCCCGATCATATAAAAAGGATTCTTTTCACACTCGCCCTTGGCAGCCCACATTGGGCACTTTTCATTCTCATCCGCACATTCCCCCTTCAACTTTCGCCAGTCTTTCTTTTCAAAAGACCTCACATGAATCCACTTGGTTGCAGACCACTTCTCACCTTCAATAACAGGGCAGCTCCCGTGCAAGCTTAATTCATCCGTTGTTGCATCAGGATGAAGACCAAAGAACAGCAAGGCATCCCCTTTGTATGGTTTCACTGAAATTGGAAATGTTGTTGAGGACATAATTACCAAAATAAAATCAAATGGAAAACTAATAGCTGCTGCAAAATTTCAAAGTTCTATCAGGGCCATGTGCCCAAATGTTCAAACAAATCCAATTGGGCTGCAATGAACTCAATCTAGGGCAAAAATCAATACTATCAGCGGTAAAACAACAACTGAATGAGTTGACTGCTAAACGAGTACTTAAACAAGTACATAATAAAGTACAAATCGTACCAAACAGTAAGCACATGCTTCAGAAAGTTGAAACTAAAACACTAAAATTTACACAATTGGGCAGATTCAGTGGTTTGGCAAAGAAAAATTTAAACAAGGATTCAACCCATCCTGCCATCTTATCCTCCCCTGGAGTAAAGACGCCCTCACCCTTTCCCAGTGAAGAACAAGGCCCCTTGAAGCAAAAAAAATGGACAAAGAGAAAACCCAGAATACCATTCCAGCAAATCTAGATCTCGTAAGAAAATTGGCATCATAGCCAATTTCAAGGTTTATGATATAATGTTTTACAAGGATTGAACTCAAAATTATGTTATAAAACTACTCAATACAAAATAAAGCATTAATCTCGGGTACAAATAATTTCCTCTATCCAACCAATTAATACTGCCATCACAAAATCTATAACAAATTTCCAAATGTAAGATCAATTTCCATAGGAAAATGACTGAATTCAAGTCTAGACAAATCCAGGCCTGTTCAACTTTGAGATTGATAGTGCTTTCAAATCTAAACTTTTTTTCTTTCGTTTTCTTTTTTTTTCAATGAGAGAAAATGTTTCTTCCCCTGAGAAGTAAAAACCCTTTTAAAAGGGTTTCTAGGGAAACCATCTATATGCATAGGTGCCACAAAATGCAACTAGCCACAAAAAAGAGACTAAGGTTCATGGGAAAAAGGAAATTTAAATCATAATCCCTTTGTCCAGAAATGAGCTATTCAAAAGCAAATCCACTTAATATTCCTAATAGCCATAAAAGGCATCGCAGATAGCATCTCACATCTCCTTATGCCAGAAACATAAAAGTAAAGTTGCCTCAAACAGCTCTTCTGAAATCTCAGCATGAATTCAGTTAATGTTGAAGGTAGAAAAAGTCATGAAATCTCCCCAATTCACAATGACAAAACAAATGTCCCACCATTTCATGACAAGGGAAAGAATAAGCTATTTAACCAAGGTTCTTCTTGACCAGGCCCATGGCATATAACTTAGATTAAAGTTTTCACATTCAGTAATTTGCAAGGAAAGGGAGCGGTCTTCTAATTCCATCTATTTTACCACAATAATGTTGCCACAATGTCACACACGCTCCCGCAAGGCACCAAAGGAGCCTGATCTCAGACGAGGTAACTGAAAGATAATAATTTCATTAAGCTACTGCTCATAAGGCTCCAACCCTGAGCTGGTAGATTGAACCACTAGTAGCTTAATTGCTCTATACAGCAATTTCCAATTTCCTACTCCATTCCAAGTAAAGAAGACCAAAGAGCAATCTCAGAAATATGATCTAAAAGGAGTTGCCACAGTACATGGTGCTGCAATAAGAGCCATTACCCACAGCAAAAGCTGTTGAAAGAGTCAAATCCTCTCTACTCCTTTTGGTGTACACTTGAAGCCCCATTGCACTAGGGATGGGTACTAGGTGAAAGAGTACCAACCTGTTTAATCCTTGGCCCCACAAGACAATCCAGCTAAAGCACCAGCAGTCAATCATAAGTCTCTAACAAATTCCATCAAAAGGCCACTGCTAAAGACTACAGGTTCCATTAGTAAGGTATTGCCATCCCGGCCTTTGCAAAAGATAATAGATATCATCACCACCTTTTATCCCATGGGGTTCCCCTTTCGATACCTTCCAAGGCTCACCACAACAAAGTTTAATTAAGAGGACTTGGAATGACCTAACTTGTTTTGCCAAAATTTTCTTTATCCATAAGCAGTTACAAAACGTAGCACTTCAAAATAGAAGTTGCCACATTGGAATTTGTAATGTGTTGGATCCTCCACATTTTGTACTTGTAGTATCTAAACACAAAATACTTTAAATTCTGACAAAAACTTTGAGCTGACCTTGCCTTCCCTTAGGTGACATGATGACCAATCACTTATTGCACAAGCCATGTGATTGTGGACATTTTATTTGTTGATACAATATGTGATTTAGGTAACCATATTTGCTCCCTTGTAGCCAAATTTATCTGACACAATTCTTCCCTTTTGATCTAAGATATTAGCCATCCTTTAATCCATATCCTTTACATGGTCAAGTGCTAGACCACTTAAGAGTCAACAAGTTGAATAAATATTTCCTGGATCAAGAGCAAGAAATTGCAACACACATGTTCGCATAAGCTTTTGGCTAGGAAAGGGATCCCACATCACCAGTTCCACAAAATGCTTCACATTTAGCAAACATACATTTTGAAATTTCTTCATTGCCTATACATAAAGTAGCTTATTGTATTTTAAGAACTTGTGCTATAGTATCCACATTGTACACTCAAATTATATTATGGTTGCGTCCTTTGCCCGCATCTATGCTTTATATATCAGCCTCCTAAGCTATCAATTACAAGGCCCTAGATTTCTCTTTCTTTTGTAGTCAGCACTCAAGCTAAATGTATAGTAGGTAAAAATCATTACTATCCTACACCCTGAAAACACTGCTACATGATGGGAATACACTTCATATAGGAATTAGCTCTCCTAGGTTCAACCTAAGCAAAGATTGTCCCATAACCTACAAGGAGGCATCATGAGTAATAATGACATTGGTGAAAAGCAAATGCAACAGAGAGGCAACCTCATGGTTCCACCTTTTCTACAACCCTAAAGGTTGAGTAATAATTAGAATTACGAGTCGGAAGGGAATCACCTAGTGAATTGAAATTGAAATGATTTAATTGCAATGAAATATAGCCTCCCTAAAGGAGATAGGAAACTTAAATGTCCAAACGAAGTAAATGCAAGAAGAAAAAGAATAACGAATGTACTCTACGAATGGTTGTAGCACTTGCTTTTGTACATCAATTGGGAGATATGAAACTAAATTCAAGTTTCTGTGATGCTTGATGAGTCTATCCACCTTTATATTAGTAAACCCAGACCAGGCTGTAAAGAAACCCATTCCCTGCACTTTTGCAAATACATAGGCTCCCCTAAAGATCCATTTTTCTGCTTACTTCAATCCAAATTCATGCAATACCACAACATCCAGCAATCCATCATCTCATTTTTCTATTCTACTCCAGCTGTAGCATTACAAGCTTCAAACATCATCCACTCAAGCCTCCCATTCTTGCCCCAACAAATTTGGTATTTAGAATTAGATCTCCTGTTTCTCCTAATGTGAAATTTTATGACACCATCAATGATCTAATTATCTTAACAATATCTCCATAATTGAAATACAAACAGGTCAGTCCTGCAGTCTGGAACGAGTTTCCAATTCTGTAGACATTTGCTTTTTTCTTTGGTAAGTAATCAAGTCCTTTGATTGTAGGACAAGGACAAGAAATGTTGCATAGTAACAGGGATTTCTAGTGACCTAGTTATCTGATTTGAGGTGAAAAATGATTTCATGGATTATGATCATTGAACCAAAGTAAGTTGAAATTCCACATTGTACCATGTATTAAAAAAGCATTGAGTCCAATATATAAGACAGGCAGAACAAGTACAAAATCAAAGCAGCATGCAGGAAAAATGACATGTTACCTGCATAGCCACGTTTAGCACACTCAGACCAATTGCCATCCTTTTGTTGAGCATTTTTGAACTACAAAATTAAGGTTTATGTTTTAGGGCCGCAGATACAAATGCTCATAAATATACCAAATGCAGGAGACATAACTAAAAAATGGGTAGAATCAGACAACCAAAAGTCAATTACCTCTGAAGCAGGGAAGACAGTTTCCCCACCTTTCTCAACATTGGACAAATACATAAGTACGGTAGCAACCCGGTGACCACCGTTTTCTATGTTGACCTTGTCCTGAAAGTAATCAAAATGGGGCTCATATTTCTGACCACGCTCATAGTGCAGTATCTGGATAGCTTCCCCATTCTCTAATATCAAGATAAAATGGGGTCAGAAGGTTTCAAATTAAACAAAAACAAGTGTCAAAAGAAAAGGAAAACTGAACAAGGTGGAGGCTTGTGTAACCATCAGAACGTTTTACATCAATTAGAGGCATGCTATAAAATACCTTCCGGAAGAAAAGTCCATGCAGCAATCCTAGCCTCAATTCCAGCAACTATTTTGTCCTGCAAAGGCAACAGAAAGGATATTATGAGAGCTATCTCAACACGATATCAATAGATTAATAGGGGAAAAAGACAAAAGTGGTTTGTCCTTGCAGCATGATACAGGAAGAAAGGAAGATCTGTATTATCTTAAATTTAATCAAAACATAATCAACTTTCTCAGATTTAATACAAAGATGATTTCAAATTATCCAATGTCTTCCAGACCCATATTTCATTAATAGTCAACTTGATTCATTAACTATGTTTTTATTTTGAATATCACATTCATTCTCTCGATGTGTTGTCTACAGGAAAGGTCATCAGCTCTTAGCTGGAACTGAAGAAAACCACCACAGAAAGAATTATTTCGATATGGATTATATTTTACCAAGATGGAAGGATGCCAAAACAAAAATACGACATCGTTAATAAGGAAAATGACAAGTATGCTATGGAAAACTTTGAATATGGCTTGGGAACAAAAGCACCATGTCAACTATAAAGCAGTTCCTTTTTAGGCACCGGTGAATGTGAGGTGCATTTTTCAGAGTACGCTTTTAATTTTTTATTTTTAAAAAAAAAAATACTATTTAAGGGAAGAAGAATGATTTCACAAATGGGATGCAAAGAAATCCCACCACCCAAAAAAAAAAAGAAAAAAAAATTGTTCAAGCAGATGAAGACATAGACCCTTCTCAATACTACCAACGACCTATAGATCTAATAGCAGTGCACTAAACAAAATGGAAAAACAGGTGCTGGGAGAGCTGGCCCCTAAATTGGCCCCGGAGCTACTCAAACCGGATTAGTCGGATTTCAAGATACCGGTGGTCAAGTACCAAAAAAAAAAAAAAGACACTTCTAAATACTTTTATTTGGAATACTTCATTTGCTTTCCGAGGCTTTGATAGTATATATCATGCACTTCGAGAACTTAAGACACTTGAAGAAATTCTTGAATTCTTTGACTATGATTCCAACATAGAAATCAAATGACAACTTTTTGTACAAGGAGCTTTTCCTATAGTATTCACCATTCTTTCTATTGCAGGCATATATGGAGCATAGGCGCTGCAAGGCTGAGGGAGGAGGAGATATAAGAAAACTACTCACTCCAAGTTCAAAAGAGATCCAAAAAAAAGTATGAAGAAGAAAAATTACCAACTAGACACTTAATGCAAAAGCAAGGTTTCTTGGGTCGTGATCCTGCTTGATAATATCATCTCAATGGCTTTAGCATACTAGTTATCTTGGACTTCTCTCAAAGTGAGTTTAGCTTGGCTCTAGAACTACAAATTTGTGTATGTTGCCCCTTCAATAGTGGAGGAGAATATGAAACTAAAATTTATACCTTTATTTGGTTATTTTACACTAAATCATGCTGCTCAAGCTCAACAACAATGATTGACCTAATATGAGTGCTTAATCCTAAACTAGCCTTTCTTAAAAGAGATTCAAGCTATATGCCATAGGAAAAAGTGGTCTGACTAGCGTAAACATAAAAAACACAGAACAAATTTACAGCAGGACATCCATTATAACAATTCGGATCGAACATGCTTACCATTGCTCTACTGAGAAACATGCCAGAGCTGGTTCGAACCTTGCTCTCGATACTCTTTCCTGAATCATTATCTGCCACCATTGATTTCTCTAACTTTCCTTTAGCCTAATCCACCAGTATGAATCAAACAAACCTAAATTAAACGAAAATTTTTTCCAAATTTTTCCCTAAAATCCAAATTTTCTCAGTAAAGAATAATGTTATATGCATTAGTGAAATCATGTCACCTCATATTTTATCATTTCAGTCAACACTCTCATCAGTATATTTACATGCATACAGGGAGAGAGAGAGAGAGAGAAAGAGAGAGAGAGAGATGCCCTAACCAATTTAATTAGATGATCACATTCCTCGTCCGATAAGAATCCCTTGTAAATGAAAGCCCTACAAGAATATTGAACGCTTAAACACGTCAATTCCATCAAACGGAGAATTTCAGAGAGAGAGAGAGAGAAACCTAGGACGCCAAGAAAGTTGGGTGACGCGAGTAGGATCAAAAGTAACGGAAGGAGAGCCGGTATACAATCTAATCCCCGATTCTCGCCTGTAAAACATCGGAAACAACAACAGCAAAATCAATTACGCTTGAGACACAGAGAGAGAGAGAGAGAGAGAGAGAAGAAATGTAGAGAGAGGGAAAGACAATGTGTATCCATACTTAAAGAATCTGGAGAAGGCAGAGGAGGCATGAGAGACAGCAAGTAACGAAAGGAGAAAGACTAAAACAGATACATTGTGAACAACTCGAGACTCCATTGCCACCTGCTTCACAATCTAGATAGACAGAGAGAGATGGGAAGGTGATTTGTAAAGAATTGTAAATTGTGGGTTTCTACGGGTTCGCGAGCTTCAAAGAAACGGTGAGAGGTTTTATTTAACTGGAGAGAGAGAGAGAGAGAGAGAGAGAGAGAGCCCACAGAATTTGGTTTTAATATTTAATGTTTTGGCTTTGGCATTTATAGGTTTGCGTCTGTGTGCGGAAGACGTTGTTTACTCTTTTAGAAGTTTCTTAATTGCATTTTTATTTATTTATTTTAAAAAAAAGGAAAACCTTAGAAATTCCAAACGCCAAGTCAAATCCAATGGGGTCTTGACTCTCCGTTTGGTCTCACCAATCAAATCAAATCAAATTAAATTAAATCTAAAATAAAACTTTTTACAATTTAGGTTTTTTTTATTTTTTGGCTCGAGGCAAATTCTATAATTTTCTGAAAAAATTCAGGATTAGATTTTTTTTTTGAAAAATAATTAAAAAAAGAAAATTAATTTTCTTATATTATTGTTACCTAAGGGAATAGATGAATCTTAGCAATTTTTTATAGAAATTTTCATGATTTATTTCTATTTTTCATTATTTCTGATATAGTTTTCGGTTTAAAATTTTTAAGATTTAATGTAAAACTAAATAATTTTTTTTTCCTTTTTAAAAGAAATAATAGATAGATTTCTATTTAGGAATATAATATATACCCAATGTAGTATAATTAAAAAAAGTAATATTCCATTTATCAGCTAGAAAATTACTCACAACTATCTTTCCTTTTTCTTTTTTCTGTTTGGATGGGGATGTAGGTGCTATTCATTAATTACAGCTATATGATGTGAAATTTTCAATATAAAAATTATTAATATAATATTATTTTTAATCTCTTTTATATAATTTAATTTATTTAAAAAATTTATATTTTTATAAAGAATTTAATAAATTAATATTATAAGTAAAAATAAAATAAAATAAAGATAAAGATAAATTATAAATTTTCAAATAGGGTAATAAAAAATATTTTTGCTTAACTGAAAAGAAATAATAACTAACATACAATAAGATGGGAGAGATGAAAAGTTTTATTTTCTATGGGAGATTATCTTGTGTATGTATATATTAAAGTAGATAAAATATTTTATTTAAAAGTATAATTTAATGGGTATGGAATTATTCTATATATATAATTTACTGAATTTTTTATTTTCTATTATTCATATTTTTTAAAAAAAAGAATTTTGGAATCTTCATTAATATATTGAGGTAATTGATTCCCATATTTTTTTGAAAAAAAAAAAAAAAAAAAACCTAATTCCAAAGTAGAGAATCGATGCCTCTATAATGCAAGAGCACTTAATCTTGATATGCTGATATTGAAATTTGCGAATTATAAGGCACGATAGTAATGATTTGTGCGCTCATAGGAAAGACTCGCAGCCATCATCCTTCGAATGTGACTGGCGACCTGGTCTGGTGGCTCGACTTTCCTGCCCTTCTGATGTGACCTCATAAGCTGGAAAAGGGATCGCGAAGAAGTAAAAATGGGTCCATGAAGGACTTTCCTGCCCTGCAAGGTGGCAATTTTTTTCAAAAATGTGACCTCATAAGCTGGAAAAGGGTTCATGAACAAATAAAAAATGGGTCCATGGAGGACTTTCCTGCCCAGCATATTAATTCTAGCCCTCGTGCCATGGAACATGCTCATTCTTTCAATTAGTTCTGCAAAACCTTAGCAAAATCCAAGTAACTTTTTGATCATTGAAGCATCAGTTGCACGATGGCGACCATGCCTAACGGTCCTGATGCGGAAAATAATCTTCGAGGGGGTCTAGGAGGGTCCTGTGAGAGCAAATAAATAGGATACTGCATTCAAGTCTTGTGTAAATAAAAAGAATGGATATATAGTTAGTTTGATAATTAGATATTGATACCAATTAAATAAATCTTGAATTTAAATTTCATATATGGTGAAATTTTGATTTTTAAGAGTTTAATTTAAATAGAATTGAATTGAATTTAATTTAATATGGTTATTGAATATTGATGATAAAAAAAATAATAATAATAATAAAAATGAAGGAGGACACCCAATTGACACTTTGGTTTTTTTTTGGGTATTATATTCATCGATTTCTAAAACTATAGTTTGACTAATTTGATTCGGACTTACATTGGTTCATTTATAAGACTACTCTCCCAATATAGTCTACTCAATATCCAAATAAAAAATTGAAATCGGGATCTTGATTAAAGTATTTAGCGGTATATTTTATTAGACTAATTAATCGTCCATGTAGTGTTGGTTTTGGGGTTTCTTTGATGGCGACTCGGACTCCTATGGCCCAAATATGCGAGGAGCGAGCGAGCCTGCGGCACTGTACAAACAGAGCAACACGAAGCCCATTGATATCCATAAAACCGTGATGGGCTTTTCTACTAGCCTGCTGTGGTAGATAACTATAGGCTTAGGTAGTTTGTCGTGGGCCACGGCCCGCACCTCGGGTTTGGGCGGAACTATGCAGCTCTCCTGCATTTCTGAAGAACTGTCATAGGAGCAGAAGATCTCCAAGGCAAATACTATATATCCTAGAAATTGCGCGGGCCACGGATTCTGTGTCAGTGACTTTCATGCACACAAAGGTTGTAAAGACGAGGATCGGATGCCTATGGATTCGGAGATGAAATAATAGAGAATGGTTGCAAGTGGAGACATGAGGAGCAAGAGGCGGCGGCGAACGAGCAGTGTAAGGGAAGTAAAGGAAGGAGCATTGGCCGCGGATGAGAGTGCCATTCATGATGGCGATGACCGTGTGCTTTTCTATTCATGATGGGTATGACAGTGTGCTTTTCTCGGCCTATGGAGGTGCATTTGTCTATGGTTTGGAATGTTGGTATGTTCATTTTGTTGAGGGGAGAGAGAGGGGGAATTTTATTGTTATTGGTGGGATGTTTTCGACTGATTGGGCTTTTATAGGGAAGAACAGGACAAATCATTGGAAGTTCCGAAAGGAGTCAAGTGAGGTTTTTGTGATAAAAACAAAGAAAAGGGTGTTTTTTTTTTGGGAGTAGCCCTACAAGATGCTGATTTTGGGTTTTGCACATCATTCTCGGGTTATAGTGTAAGTAAAGAAATACCATGTTCTACGGATTCCTTGCTATGGTGGGGGTAAATATTACCCCCATAAAAATTTAGGGAAGTAAATGAATGAATACCAACATGCCCTTTAAAGGGTGGGGTGCAATTCTCCCCGAATTCGAAAGTTAATATTCGTGGTGGCTAGGTGTCCTCCGGGATACGGTGCTAGATATTTCCTTTTGTGCCTCATCAATATTCCATTATACTTTTACATGGTATGCTTAGGTTTTTATTTCATATTTGTATGGATATTAATATTTTATATTTATACTTAGTAAAATTTGTATTATTTATTATATGATATCGAGTATTGAATTATTAAAACTGAAATGAAAATTTTTAGATGAATATGTGATACAATTAGAAAAAATAGAATTAGAAATGAAAAAATATATATTGAGTTGATAATAAATCCAATTATGGATAAAATAAGAGAATATCATCTAAACTTGTTTGGATATATGTAAAAAAAAAAAAAACCCTAAAAACACACTAATATAAGATTTTAAATCTAAAAAATTTAGTGAAATATCAAACCGTTAAAAACGTGAATATAAGTTATTTACAAAGACATAAATGTTAAGAATTTTTAAATAAATTTCCTTTTGGTTTATGTGCGATTAAACCTCACAGGTTAGGGGTGACCTTCTCTTTGCCTA
Source organism: Dillenia suffruticosa (assembly GCA_033439265.1). Lineage (NCBI taxonomy): Eukaryota > Viridiplantae > Streptophyta > Magnoliopsida > Dilleniales > Dilleniaceae > Dillenia > Dillenia suffruticosa. Next base: position 2,737,825 of record JAVTVX010000029.1, on the reverse strand, counting down.
TAATGCTCCTTTTAATACTCATACAAGTGAAATTTAATTATTGATATTTTAAAAATATTTAGAATTACAGAATTCTTAATATAATATCCATTTGGTCGATATATAAAATAATAATTCTCATATTTTCTGCTAATTTGCATATTTTTCATCAAAGCCGACAACCCATAAAGTAAAATTAAGACTAAGGCAAATTAACCCACGTTGATATTTTCAATCACAATGCATACTTATGTAAAAAATATGAGAAAAATTAAAAAAAAAAAAAAAGAAAAAAGAAATAAAAGTGGAGTACTATATACCCACATGAAGATTTTGGGGACATGGCAAGTAATCACCATAAAAGTTTGAATTAATCACAACTATGGAAAATTTAAAATGGGGGTTTATGAGGAGAAATGAAAAAAGCCGGTAAATGATGAAAGAAAGATGGTAGAAATCAATCACATGAAATGATTTAAAAAAGCAGAAGAAACAAAAACAAAGATTTCAAGTTAAGAGAGAAGAAGAGGAGAGGAAAGGGGAAAGGACAGTGACAAGACAAATATTGATCATTGATATATGCATCCATGGTGCTTTAACTTTTCTCCATGATTTGTCATGTCCGTTCTTCTTTGTAAAGCAAGTTTTTATGCTTTATATTCAGCCAAATGAAAAAGAGGGGACTTATGTTTTTTTGCAAAAGGGCATACATGAAAAGGATACGAGATCCACCATTTTGAGATTTTGTACCTTAAAGGCTTAAGGTGCAGCAGACAAGCAAGCAAGCATTTGTAAAGAAATCACTACTCAACGGCTTCCACAGCACTGGGAAGATAATAAGCAAACATCACAGTAAAAGTGGACTTCTTTTTCTTTCTCACTTGTTCTTTTCAGTGTCCTAAAAGAGGAATCAATGTTCTTTTGGCAAATCCATGTTCCGCTCTGTGGTAGCTTGGTGGGCGCAGCTAAGGTGGTAATGGGGTAGTTTCTAAGATTAAGTCTGAGTAAATGAAATTGCTTTATGTAAATAGGCTCCAAATACATTGGTTAATAAGAGAATTGTGATTATAAGTTTGCTCGAATAGCAATAGTTATCATTCAAATTGAATATTTCAAAATATATAGTGAAACTCGTAATGTTATGAAAAGAGATACCGGGGAGTCACTACCTTTGGCCTGTTATTCATCGGGTACTGTAGGTAAATATGCTCACGTAGGGATATTTTACCATGTTGGATTTAATCGCGCATGCGGAAGCGTGAAAATAAATTGTTTCGGAATTTTCGGGATAAATACCTCGATAGGGCGGTCTCCAAAATCCACCGTGTCGCGATGTCCCTCGAACGGATCTCGGATGGTGATCACGCAATCGAACCACCACCTCAAATCCACGACGCCTCAAGCCTCGAGTCCGGTGAATCGTCTGACGATGGGAGATTTTCCTACGCGAAAATCTCCATCCCTCTAACTATTTTCTCTCACTAGAGAATATGTGAAACCCTAGCCCTTTTGTCTCTTTTCTTGTCTCTACACGCAGAAGGAAAGAGGGCTTTTTGGGGGAGTTACCACATGAGTGGTTAATAGGGTGGTTATTGGGGATAATGGGAGTTACCCCATTATTCCCAAATTACCACAATGCCCCTCTTGGGCATATTCCAACATACCACAAAGTAAAATTTTTTTTAAATTTAAAATAATAGGATAACTCCCATTATTTTACTAATCAATCATTATCTCCCCTAATGTATCTCTCCATGATCTCAAACTTTTTTTTTTTGTGAGTAAACTTCTCGAAATATACGTGAGATTGAATCATTCTTTTAGAAAGTACAGACCATAGAGAGAGATTGAACAATTGAGAACATATTCACTCTCTGGAGTGAGAATATATTGAGAGATTGAGAAATTTTTGAATAAGAAAATTTCTCTTGGTATATTGAATTCATTGGATTTTGGGTTGAGATATTGTAAATTTGTGGTGATGGTTCGATTTCATGATCACCATTCTGGTCATGCGTTTGTTCGAGAGATTTTATAGTTCGTCTAATTTTAGTAGACCTAGGATTAAGGTATTTATCCCAAAAATGTCAGACCTATTTGATTTTTGCATTTTCGCGTGCGTAGAATAAATTTAAAAGACACGAAATAAAAAAAAAGAACAAAAATCTATTCTCGGCATGGATAAGCCTATTGCAATTGCAAAGCAAATCAAAGCAGCCTAGTAACCTATAGTAACTGTTAAAGAACTTATAGTGTAGTGCTGATTTTTCATCTGTATATGAAGAGACCATTGTGAAAACTTACTGCAGTACTGATGGGCATAGAAAGAATCAGACCTTGAAAAAGGGCATAACATTTCATGAGTTAAATGAATACACAATCAAGATCAACTACGGACATCCTTTTTTTTTTGGCCAAAGATTCTCTAGAAAAACTCAAAATCACTAGATGATCTATCCGATTCAGATGCTCCTTTATAATTTGCAGGCACGGATGACTGGAATGGATGATTTAGGAATTCAAGATTGATAGGCTTAGGAATTTCCGGAGGCTGAGTGCTGCGAATAAGAGCCCAGTTGACAGATTTAAAAAAAGGATGCTGTTTGATCTCTGTTGCACCTCTCTTGTACCCTAATCTGTTTTTCGGATCTTTGACAAGCAGGCCTCGAATTAAATCCTTTGCAGCCAAGCTCACATTAGATCCTTCAGGAAACTTCAGGGATAGTCCAACCACATTAAATAGTGTCTCACGATTCCCATTGCCTTTAAAGGGCGTCCTCCCATGTAACAATTCATACAGGAAAATCCCAAATGTCCACCAATCCACTGCACTCCCATGACCATCACCTCTAATTATTTCAGGGGCTAAATATTCATGGGTTCCTACAAATGACATGGAGCGGGCACAAGTTGGCTCTGCGATAAGCACAGGAAGAGAATCCGTTCTAGCCAAACTTGGTTTGTCACTCTTCACCTTCATCGACTTAGACTTAAAAGGACCAGGCTTGAAACAGGAGGGTTGCAAGCAAGAAGGCTCTACACAGGCAGGTAATTTGCATGCCGGTTCAATGCAAGAAGGCCGAATACATGAAGAATTCATGCAAGGTGAGTGTGCAGTAGATTGAATGAGGGTGGGATTAGCAGAAGATCTTAATGAAAGATCGAAGTCAGAGAGCATGATATGTCCATCCTCCCTAACCAAAACATTTTCGGGCTTCAAGTCCCTGTACACAATCCCCAACATGTGTAAATACTCTAGAGCAAGAAGCACTTCTGAAGCATAGAACCTGCAAACTTTCAAAAAACGTTAACAATGTAAGCTAGTTGTACTTGTTATGGACACAATCATAGCAATTCTAAAAGACCATGTCATTTAGCTTGAAATCAAACTGGGCAAACAATTCAAAATGGAACAACTGGTAAACATGCCAGAGGCATTTATTTTTATTTATTCTATTCTCTGTGTGTGAAATTTTTTTGGTGGCCCTATGCAATGAACAGGCTAGGGGGCCGCATTAGATGCCGGCAATTTGCAAGTGGGGGCAATCACAGTCCAAATCTCAGTGGCACTGCCAAATGTCATTTATAAATTGTTTGGTGAGATCCAAGAATCCTGCTGTGCAGTTCCAACAACTATGGTTATGCTCAAGTACTCGGGGTTTTGGTTTTTTTTTTTTTTTTTTTAAATGATAGAAAATAAGAGAATTAGCCATGTTGTTTTACAATTTGGCCAAGAGAGAACAAACATTATTAGAAGGAAGTTTTGAATTTGAATCCTTCCTCAATCCCAACCCAAAACATTGAATCCTTCCTCAATCCCAACCCAAAACATCCCTCTGCCATTAACTATTTGGTGAGATTCAGGAATCGTGCTGCAGACAAGGCTAAAAATCTAAGCTTGCGATGATGTAAGAGGTTTAGAATTTGAATTGAACATCTTCCGGTAGTAAATTCACACTGCATGTCACTACGGGCAGGATCTCTTAAGAGACTCAACTACCTTGACATAAAAAAACAGAGACAAAACATTGAAGAATCTACATACATCAATGTGAAAACAAATTGAGCTGAAAAGGTCACGTTAATCAAATGCTAATGCAAGCAAAGATCGTCCATGACACAAGGTGATTCGGGTTCATCTTCTTCCATTTTGTTGCTTTCAATAGAGACAAGCATTTTTTTGAAGGACAGTTAACTTAAGTGCTGGACCGTGAGAAAGCATAGGTTGGCCATTGACTAATCCAAACTTGTGGTTCTAGTGTGAGTAGAAAACTGAACAATGAAAAAACAAAACAGCTTTACGTAAATTTAGATACAAAAATGAGGAAAATGAAGAGCAAGACCAGTGAAACCACAGAGCCTAAGTAGCTAAGATTCCTCTACGAGACTCTTCCTCACAGTGGACCTCCAGTTGTTATATTATGACTTGAAAACTTAGTAAGCATGACACAAACACAAACAAATTGATCTCCAAATTTCTCTTACTCGTAAAACAACCAATTAGTAAATTCTAGGATTAATCAATCAATAAACAAATTTCAAGGATGGTGAAAACAAGACAATAAAATTCTAACCTTGCTGCTTGTTCTGAATAATGCCTGCCGGCCTGACGCTGCCTAAGAGAATGAAGATCGCCCCCGCTACAAAACTCCATTAACAAGCAATAGAACTTGTCAGTTTCAAAATGGGAGTAAAGGGTAGGAAGAAAAGGATGATCCAACATCCCCAAAATCTCCCTCTCAGTTTGAGCTCTCACCAACTTCTTCCTTCCAGCCAACGTTTCCTTGTCCATCACTTTCATAGCAAACAAACAACCCATCCCTCTCAACTCAGCCAAATACACACTCCCAATATCTCCAGACCCCAATTTTTTCAAAAGCCTAAAATGGCCAAACCCCAAATTTCCATCTCTGGCATTAACGCACTGAATTGCTTCCCACCTAATATCATTGCCCTTATGTGGCTTGCTTGGGCAATAACTCAAACTCCTGGAACTACTATCATTCACATCAAGACTATTGCAATGACTATTGCAATTATTGGTACTTGTAGAACTCAAAGTACTCTTTTCACTCTCTCTACTCACCTGCTTATTACTATCAGTAGAAGCAAATTTATCACACCCACTATCAGACCCAGAAACAGTGCTACTGCAAATGCTGATACTGAGGCTTCTCTTCAAACAGACATCAGAAAAACTGTCAATCCCAGAACTGGTGTCACCGTTAATACCATCATCCGCCATTTTGCTCATGATTAACTTTTGCAGATCAATTGCTTTGCTTGACAAAAATAAGAAAAGAAAAGAAAAAAAAAAAGAACAAACTTTGGCTTGGTTTAGAAAATGTGGATGAAAGTGTAAGTGGGTCAGTCAATGACTGTGTTTCGAGACGGTCAAATAAAGAGAGAGCGCGAAGAACATAGCAGAGTCAAAAAGAGGATAAATACTAGGACGGGTTTTGAATTTGAACCGGATTTGTTGCAGCATAACTATTGTAATAAGTTATAAGCGTGAAGGGTTGGAGACCCAATGACTCGTATTTTTCATCTCTTATAAACTCGTCTCCAAAATGTAACAGCTAACAGACAAAAAAGGAGAGAGAGAGAGAGAGAGAGAGAGAGAGAGAGAGAGAGAGAGAGAGAGAGAGAGAGAGAGAGAGAGAGAGAGAGGAGAATCGCGAGGAAGACAAAAGCGGTTCAGGAACATGTATCATTATCTCTTTTACCGCACGTTTGATAAATAAAGATTTGATCAATATTTTTCTGCATTTGGTGCTAATTGATTTAAATGCTAAGTTATCATTTAACCCTTCTCGTATAGTATCTAATTATTATAATACCCACAAAATCATTTAATGATTTTACATATTTTTATGAAATTTCCTCATAAGTCATTAGCTTTGTTTTAGTTGGAAATTAGGATTCTATTCAATTTTTGTCCAATTTTATTATTTTTCTGCTAAATCTTCTCAAATCTCTTTTACCTAACATACTACATATTTTCTCTGTCAGACGATCCATTTGCCAAACATAATCGTTTATGCTTAGGGAAAGACAACAATAATCTTTCAATGGACAAGATCTGAATTTCATTTAAGATGATCATTTTCATAGTGAATGCCCAAGAACAGAATTTAGAAAAGGGGGATTAGCCATAAGCTACCACAGCTGATGTATGAGGATGGTGCAAATTTTGAGCACAAAATTCAGCATTATCACTAGTAATTAGGTAATATTTCCACCCTTTATTTCCAAAATTTTTGAAAATATAAAATGTATCAGTTTAGAAAATTTTTATTCCTTCAATAGTGCCATACGGAGTATCCTCTTGGCAAAACGTTGCGAGGCCCATTTATTTGGTAACCTTTTTCTTATGTTATTTTCCAATGTGATGCATGTTTTGTGTTCACAAAATACATGTTTCATCATTCTCTCTCTCTCTCTCTCTCTCTCTCTCGTGTTAGTGCGGTCTCATTCCTTGAATTTAAGGGAAATGGAAGGAAATAAAGCAATCAAATCAATCTAGTGAGCTTTCTTGTGGTGGTAATAGCGAGTGAGCAAGTAGGGGACGGCAACTGTCTTACTTTGGCCCCTCTCTTGCAAAAACAACATAGGAATTAAATACAAACTTTGTAGGATGACGACGAAAACTTATCAAACTCTCAAAATATTCCATTCTATTAACCGGTAATAAGGAAAGAGGGTAATCGGCTAGACGGGGACAGTGAGGCAAGCGAATCGCTTTTCGTAATCTCCAATCAATGGGTGTTGTTTTATCTCTCTCTCTCTCTCTCTCGGCTGAGTAAGAAGTGGACTCTTAAGTATGCCAAATCAATGCATCTTAGTAAGCTTATAACCTATGCATACCTAAAATCCTTTTCAAATTTAATCTTTTTTTATCAACTTTAGTCTACTTATTTATTTATTTTTGATAATAACAAAAAATATGATATGATAATTATGAGATAATCGTCAAATTAATAGATGATTACCTACTTTTTGAAGCTAAATATCAAAGTAATTTGAGAAATGGCGTGGCCCTTCAAACCCAGGGGATTGCTTGATTTTCTTCAAAGAATGGAGATTGACAAATGGCCACATGATCTCCTTTCACTAATGATCTCAAGTGTTGGCATCTTAAAGCACAATCAATCAAGAAGGCCATCTCAACTGTAAATTTCATTTGGAACCTCTCCAGGGACTCCATACCCAACTGCTAAAAACCAAAAAAAAATGGAGACATCTAAACCATTATTAGCTTCTTTTTTTCTCTTCTCCTCCTTCCATGCTTTGTTTATCTGGTAAATAAGTCTGACCCGAGTTGAGCCATTTTTCTTCTTCATCTTCTTCTTGTCATATCTCTGTGTTTTCATACTTCTAAATCATTAACGTGTCCATGAAATAACAGAGTTTGTGCATATGCTACCAAGGAAGGAATAGGTAAATTTCATGGGAAAAAACAAGTTCCAACAATGCAATATCTTTAGCATAAGAGGCTACACATGAAGGACCAACTTTAGTATAGGGCAACATGAAATGTCAATTGGTAACTAAACATTATTCCTGGATGATTTAATTTTAGCTTACCCATCTGACAACCATGAGCATCCAATGGAAGTTTATGAAATTGAAAATGGTGTTGCAAGTAATGGCGCGACAGGAACAATCGCGCTTCACGTGAGCAATAAATGCCCATTTCCAATACTGCCAGCAACAGCCCCAAACTCAGGCCGCCCAGCATAGCCGATGGAGGGTTTAGCCTCGAGCCGGGCCAGACCCACCGCATTTGGGCCCCAGTAACGTGGACCGGCCGCATTTGGGCTCGAACTGGTTGCAACTTGGGGTCCAATTGGAAACCAGCTTGTCAAACAGGTGATTGTGATGGCCGACCTGCTTGTAATGGAACACTGAGTCCCGCGATCCACATCAATCCAGTTCTCTTTTAGTTTTGGCCCTGATAGAACTAAATCTAATTTTGATGACGTTAGCCTAGTTGATGGGTATAACCTACCAGTTTTAATCGCAACGAAGCCGACCTCACCAAATTGGAACCCCGCGCCCCCGTGGGGAAAAGAGCTTCAAGTGTCAAGTGAAAATGGAGGGGTGGTGGCATGTAAAAGTGCTTTTGATTTGGACAGCTTTTATTGCAAGGCAAGGATGAGTATGGGAGTCCAGTGAAGTACAACGCAAGCATATCTTTTTTTTTTCTTTTTTTTCTTTTAGGGTTATACTAGGGTAGGGTTAGAATCTGAGATCATGAGATCGTGGGAAGAGAGGACAAGGCAAGCATATCCTCAAAAATGTGCAAGAAGGCTTGCCATTTTTATTTTAGCTATGCCTTTGATTCACCCCCATCACTTGTGCATTGTGCATCAGGAGAGAATGTGATTACCTTTTGTCCTTCTAAGTGGAATGTTATTGTATCATTTACATTTTTCAATGTGATTTGAGATTAAAATAAATGATTATACACTTATACGTTAGCAGAAAATATAAAAATATTATTGTAGTTGTTTTACTTTACTGTAAATTCTATTATTTTTTAATATTTATAGAAGAAGTGAAATGGAATTAAATATTTTTTTGACTTTTTTTTAGAGAATAAATCAATTATCATAATTAAAAGTGTAATCAATTTAAAATAATCCAATTAATTATTTGTTAATTAATATATATATATGTATGTATTTATGTAACTCTAGCTATATTTTTATATTATTTTAATGCCGTCGATTCTAAATCTAGATTAAAAAATAAATAAATAAATTGCGATAAGTTGACTGTTACCGTAAAATTTTTATTATCACAGATTATGTTTCGACCCCAAAACGTGTAGGGCGGTGAAAGTTTGGTCAAACACAAAAGCTAATTCCGTCGATGCTTCAAAAACCCACCCCATGGTTAGCTCCTAGTCTGATAAGGTCAAACTCAAGCCCTGTTCTTTTTGGTGGCTGTGGCTGATGCCCTCTCCTCTCTCCTCTCGTTGGATTGAAGATTTTATTTGGATCTGGAAGCCCTAAGGTGGGTTTATTCTTTCCTTCTCTCCTCTTTTTAGAAATCTTCGAAAACACAACATGAATTCGCCAGCGAACTCTAAACTCTATGCTTCATGAACATGGAAGTAACTATCGGTTTTTCTCGTTTAACGACTTCTTTCTATTCCCACTCAAGTTCTTTTTCCATTTTTCTTTTTAATTTTCATCATTCTGTCTTAGTCCCTTTACTTGTTAAGCTATATATATATATAAAATGTCATGAGATTAGTGATTCTGATCTGGGGATAATTGATTATGTGCATCACTGTTGCTTAAAGTAAATCCTTGTGGATGTTTATGCCATCTTATTTTCTTGTATATTTATTTATTTATTTTTGTGTCGTAGATGATTATTTTAGTTTCTAAATTTGCCCATTTATATTTTTAAAGCCTTATGTGTATTTGAATAAGAGAGGTTAAGGACTTCTGGGGGCTTTTTCCTTCACAAGGAGCTATGAAAGGACAAATGATATCTCAGAATAAGCCTTGTAGGAGGACTGGTATTGAATTCTAAGGACAGTGTACTCAAAAACTTGATATCTTATGATTATTTTGGTAAATGAGTGGAGTATTAATTTGAATGAGAATGAGAGGGATGCCTGTTTTAAGGGACAAAACTGTGAGTCTTAAGGGCTAAAGTAGACTGCAGACAGTACTAGGACGATTCCCAATTCATCAAGAAACAATCGGCAGGCTCCACAATGATCTTTTTTAATTTTTTTTTTTTGTTTTTTAGATTGTGGTATATGGGAGGTTATTTTGCCGTGTTTGCTACTTAATGAGCTCAAATTGGCATTATTGGTCTTTGTTCATTTTTTTTTTCTTTTGGTAAACCGAATTTATGAAATATTAACAAGTAAATATATTTTATCACGATAAAATGATAATATATATACATGAAGATATATATAAACCGATTATAAGATATCATATTTAAATTTTAAAGGTGATCTTAATTTATTTAGTATTTGTGTAAAGTATGATTATTTTATTTTGAATCAATGGGTCTTTTATTAATAAAAGAAGTTAAGTTTTTGGCTCAAAGTTTTCTGGGTATATTTCTTTTTGTTGGACAGGGTTTTGGAATTTCATTCAGATTGTTGAGGCATATCAAAGTAGCAACATGAAGTACTTGGAATACAATCCATTGGATCAGTAATTTTTAAACTTTAATGCATAATACCACAACTTGTTAAAGTGAACACTATCCATAAATGTTAAAGCATAAATCTGTCTTCATTGCAGTGTGACTTTTAAGGATTGTTTCACTTTCGTTTCTACAGCATAAATGACTTCCTTTGTCATGTGAATCTTGGTGAATGTACCATTAAAGGGTGTCTCGAAGCTTACTCTTGTAAGTGCAAGTGCTGTCCATCATCAACTCTTCTGTTTTCTTGATGTTGATGATAATGGATGAGGACTGGATTCCTTTCTGATCTATTTTATGGGTTTCCTTAGGTAAACATACTAGAATGGTTAAAAGATTGTCATTGAGTTTGGACCATGAAGTAAGTTAATATTCTCTATTCTTTCTTTTCTTACGTATTGTTTGGGAGTTTTGGGGGAGGGAAGGGGAAGATTCATAAGGGAAGAAAAGGAAAAGGAAGGGAAGGGGAGGGGACGAAACATCCTCCCCTCTTGTTTGGATGTTTGAATATTAATCAAGAGGGAAGAAGATGAATTTGGGGTACTTTTAATTTTTCATAAAAATCTAAATCCACTGATAGAGATAAAATTAGTGTAATATTCGTGATTTATTTTATATTATTTTTGGAAAAATATTGCACTAATCTTGAGTGTTTGTTGTGCTAGAATCATTGGAAGTCATTTATGAAGGAATGTGGAAAAATTGAGCAAAAATTGGTGATATGGCATACAAGAGGAAATCTGGACAGAAATACTTGACCGTCAGCACATGGGCATACCAATTTCAAAGGAGTTGGACTACAAAATTGGAAGTGTGAATATTGAAGATCTTATTGCCTTAATTGGATTTTGGAAATTTAGGAATTTTTGGGTGTATTTATTTAACTTTGAGGTTGTAAAAATATTTACAAGATTTCTTTATTTTGGTAACTTTGATTTTTTAAAATTTTTACCTTTAGTTTAAATTGGGTAAGAGAGGTGTAATCCCATATTTTTGGGATCTTTAGTTGGTTTTTGGGAAGTCACAAAATAGAAGTGGGCCCTTTAGGTTAATTTGGAGACTTAGTTCTCATTAGTATATATATAGGGCTTTGGCTTTTACATTCTCAAGAGTTTGACTTTGGATGGTGACGGCTGCTATGCATTGAAGGAGGATTCTCACTGCTGCAACCACACTTCTTCATTGTTGAACATTTGTTTTCAATGATATTCATTATTTTAGTAAGCTTTAATTTTTATATGTCTTCATTTTAATTTCTTTTCTAGTTGAAGGTTAGTTGAAACTTGGATTCATGAAATTGTGAGATCTAAATATGCTTATTCTTTCAACAATCATAGGTATTTATTTAATTCCTATACTTCATGGATCATGATTTTCTAGGGTTTATTGAATAGTGGCCAATATTTAATAGATCTAGAATAATCTACAACTAATTAAAACGGCAAATCCGTAATTGTTTGTTGGTTTTAATAAAGTGGTAATTGGCATTCGTGTCATGGGAATGACATTCGTGTCATGGGATTAAATGATCTAATTTAAATGAACCCGATGTGTGTTTGTTAATTAGAATTGGATCTCTCTAAATTTTAATACTGTTGAGACCTTCAATCCTAAGAGTTTCTCTAGGGTTGACTCTCGATTAGGGAAATAATTAATGAGCTTCTCTTAATTATCGACGAAATAAGGAGAGATTGGTCGTTGGGCGATTGTCGGCGACTATAACCAATTTATTTATGTATTGTTGAATTATCCCTGAATCAATGATCAATCGATTGAATCAAAGTAGAAACGAACCCTTCAACTAGGTCAATTTATCTTGATTCTTATCCATTGAATTTTGCCCGATTTTAATTTGTCGTTTCGATTTTAATTCTTTGTTTATTTTGTAGTTAATTTAGTCGATTTAAAACCCCCCCAAATTTTATTTTCATTATCTTAAAGAAAATAAATCTCCTTTTTCCCTGTGGATTCGACCCTACTTGCCCTAGACTCGTCTTTTCAAAGTAGGTAATTTATTTTTGGTTGTTTAACGATACACCACCCACCCCTCTGGAACCCCAAAATTGAAGGGGACCGGTTCTTGGGGGGGGCGGGGGGTAGATGGTTATACAAAACCAATTCCCCCCCCCCCTCCCAAAAAAAAAGGTCCTGCCACACACAAATGAAGGGTGTGGTTCCCTTCCCTCCCCCAACTTCCAATCCCCTCCTTCCAATCACTATCTTTTGTTCATTTGCTTTTCATCTTTTCTAGATTGTGCTTCTTTTTATTTCACATTTCTCCTTAAGGAAGCTGAATGGTGGAGTTTCGTTTTTAATATCTGAAATAAAGTTAAAGTCTTGAGAAGTATTGTGGTTTTGTTCTCTTAAAAAATGGCATTCTTTATGAAACATTTTTTAAGCTTGCCTTTTCAGTTGGTTAACTGTGTCTTTTTTTGCTAAAATGTGGCTTTGAGGACTTCTTTACGGGGTCGCTTTTTGTTCTTGACTACCAACTTGATGCTGCTTTTTTGGTGCAGATTCTTGATTATTTTAGAAAGTCTTCAGACTCCAATTCTTATTCTCTCATTGATTATGTTCCTGGCAAATACAGGTGGTTAAAGTTACTCTAGATAGGTCAAGAATTCCATTTTATTTGTGTATTTATTTTGTTCTCTCCTGTTAGAATTTTCCTTTGATTTCAATCCAGCCGAAAGACCTCGGTTTACCTAATCCTTACATTGTATCACATGAACCTGGATTACGACTTCAGGTATCTCTATAATCTATGTTGTATTGGACAATTTTTACTGTCATCATCATCATCATCATCATCATCATCATCATCATTGTTGAAGGGGCTGTTTTGGAGGGTCAAGGGTAATGCCACTTTCAGCTTGTTTATTGGGCGATGTGGCAACCCATTCTAGTATCCTTCTTTAATAACAGCAAAGGAAGTGTCGTCAAAAGGCTTGACAAACAGTTCAGCAACTGTTGCTCTAGGTGGAGCTGAGAGTTCAAGTCTCTCCATTTTCCAAACCCTAACATTGTGGCCAGATGGTTTGCATCTTTCTCATGTTAAAATTTTACCAGTCCTGTTTCTTTCTGTTTTTATATGCAACTGTGGCCAACATCTTTGTGCTTGCTACTGCGACGAAATCTCACCAGTTTTTCAGTGAAGAAGGCTGGGATTCTTTTAAGCAGATATTTGACACCTAAACGTTTGAATTATCAAGGGTATGTTTCATCTTTGTGACCAATTTCATTTTTTTTTAATCAGCATACAGTCTGCAGTTGAATGTGCTCTGGTGACAGTGTAATGGTTGATTAGCTCCTATTACTGTTAACTATATTGTAATCATGGTTTACATCTTATAATTTGCATACATTTAGTGATGGCATAGGGCACCAGAGGGCTACTTCCCCTTTTTGGGAAAAAACTTGCTACTTAGACCATAACATAGATTTGCTTCCTTTTATGTGTTTAGTCTGTGGGATGCTGATACTATAAACATCTTATGAATTGAATGTAAGGCCTAGATCTTATAACGACCTATTTAGTTGTAAATGCGTGATATATAATGCAATTGAAGCCTTTGGTTTCAATAATTTTCCAATTTGACAGAAATGGAAGGAGGCATATGAAGGCAGTCTGTTCGAGAACTTGTGCAAAGCTCTTAGTCAGGTGATTTTCCCCACAAAATGTTACAGGCATGTTACCTTAAAAGTAAGACATCTTATAAAACATAGTGATACAGGTGGTAGAAAAAGCAGACTGAAATCTACAGCTGCAATTCTGATTCTGATGCTGACCCATTTTTTGAGAGAGGAACCATGTAAGATTTTCCTGTTATGTATGTACATGGCTTTGGTATAAATCTGCTTTTTTATGAACAGTGTTTTTTATGCTTCTCCAGATGGTCTTTCACTTTCTTCTTCTATAATAGAAAGCTGAAACGTGTTGTGAGCTTCCGCCTCTGCCAAATAAGGTTGAGTTTTGGCATCAGTCTTTGCTTCTTCCTGTGTGTGATTTTATTTCTTATTATTCTTATTCTTGTTAGTTTATTTTATTTAATTTTTATAAATGAACTAAATTCTCGGTACGGGTGGCGGCAATTTGGTGGTTGAGGGTTTTCCTTTCGAAGATGGAGAAAATTTTGATGAAATGGACATCTGAGGTAGAAACATAACTCTTAATGCAGCTGTTGATGTTTGTCAGTGTTTTAAGAGATTAACCGCCATATAGCTAGGTGGTGCCTTTTGCTGAGACATGAATGGCGGAAGGTCAAGGTGTATTGGTTGATTTCAAGGATGATTGTTGCTTTGGAACAAGTTTCTGTCTTTATTTAGGATGTATCCCGACCCGTCAACTTTTAGTAGCAGGAATCTGTAAATTAAGTTGATGGCACAACAAAAATAGCTATCGAGCGGTAGCAAGCATTAGCTTTCTCTTTTATTCTTTCAATTGGAATACAAGGCCTAGCTCTATTTTGTTTTATTTTGTTTTATTTGTTTATTGTGGCTCTCCTTTTTTTTTTAATGGCAACCTTGAAACATTGGTTATGCACGGGCCAAGCTTCAATATTGTGCACTAGGTAAACAGTCCTAGCTACTGCTTATGGGTTGCGATGTTTGAGGACAACTAACCTATCCTCTCGGGTGCACATTTATAATGTGCATAAGGGAAGAAATTCCTCCTCCACATCCTTCATTTTCCCCTCCTCTTCCTCCACCTTGTCGTCGCTACCAGGCTGCGCATTAGAGTTGGACCGTGGCAATTGCTATTGGCGTGTTGGCGACCCGAGAGGTTGAAAGATCTATTTTGATGGTTCATGAGGCCTTGGGAAGTCTGAACGTTGTTACCTTTTGGGACCCGAGCCAACCGAATTGCCTTGTAGCTGAGAAGTTGAAAACCGGACAGTTGATTAACGGACTGTTGATTTAATAGAATGTGATGTTAGATTTCTTAATTAAGTTTTTGAGTTTGACTCACGATAGAAAAAATTATATTGGGAGAGTAATCTTTTTAAATAGGTTATTGTAAATCTCGAACCGAATTAATCGAAATATGATCGATTGGTATGGTTAAAAAAAAAAAAAAAAAAAACTGGGCAGCTATATAAGAAGCCCATAATAATGCCGGTCCGGACACAATGAGGCCCAGACAAGGGTTTACCCACACAAACCACCCGGTCGAATCGGGTTAGTACACGAATGCGAAGCAACCAGAAAGCAACGTGGGTACGCGTGCAACACATCACCGCCGTCAGATTCTAGGGTTTCCTCATATTTCCAGTCCCACGGTTTTTATAAACGGCCTCTCCAAGTAACCCATCATGAGTCTCATCTTTCTTCTTGTTAGGCTATAGGTAGGTTCAGCAGTCCGCCTCTCCCTCTCCCTCTCGCTCCCCCTCTCCCCCCCGTCTCTCTCTCGGCGTACTGCAAGGAAGAAGAGAATTCTCAAGTGATGACAAAAATACTGCAACAATATGATGGCTTTGTTCCTTATATGATTCCTAGTATTTAAGTCTCTGATGATAATTCTTCATTCCTTTCTGGTAGCCTTCTCCCCAAGTCTTTTGGTTTTTTTTTTTTTTTTTTTTTATTGCAATCTTTTGATGCATCTATCAATAACTTCTTGAATGAGGGGATATGATGAGTACTTCTATTGGTCCGTGTTTCTGAATTTTCCATGACCGATATCCCATACCAACCTCTGATCTCTGTCTTTTCTCTACTGACCCTTTATTTTAATCACTTTCTGGGGTCAGAAATTGATTTTTGAGTTTTGTGGGTTTGATTTTTAGAAAATAATAAAATGTGGGCTCAGTGATTACGCCTGAAATGGCAGTACCATGATGGATGGTATTTGAGAAGAACATGAGAGCCCTTCATTCGTTCAGTTTGTGTCTTTTTTATTAATTTTTTTTGACTAAGCTTTTAGTTGTATTTTTGGGTCATTATTAATAATTGTTTGGGGGAAAAAAGAACTAAGAACTTCTGCAGTGATGAATTATGAATAAAATTCACATGTCAGACTTCAGAGATCTTGGTGACCAAAATCAATGAGATAAGACATTCATGATTCCTGAGCAGATGACTGATTCATGATACCGAGCAAATATTAATGTTCCGGGAAACCTGAATCTTGAGTTGGATGGGCAAAGGTATTGTGGAAGGAAGGGATTGGGTAGGCAGAGATGTTTGGAGAATGTAAAATTTTTCTGCGACAGAGATTGGTTTTTATTAAACAGTCAATCCATAGCAGGGGAACAGAATTTCTGCGACTTTGAAATCGAAGTTGCAACTTATGCCTGTGAATGATTTGGGGATTTCACAGATAAACTACATGTTGGCCTAATAGTTGAACTTAGAGATTTCACGATTTACCACAGATCAACATTTTTCCATTGCAATTTTAAGGATGAGCACAAAAAGAATTCACTATTATAGAAATTAAAATGATTTTGCAAATTATGATTTCATGGAATTTAGAAGTTTCCAGGGGCCAAGATATGGACTCCGGCATTTCATTCATTCGGATCTGCCCCAGAAAAATATATTTAAATTACTTTTTTTGAATTGTTTTGTCAAAATATCAATTTCTAATAAATGCATAAAGTTTAAAAATTGCAAAATTTTCACAAGTTTGATATTTTTCATCCAAAACATGTATTCTCCTCAAGAAATCAAGGGAATTCATCCATACCCAAAGAGAAATTTGTCAAAGAGAAATTTGTTGTAAGTGTTGTTGAATCAATCTGCCGGCTCTGTGAGATCGAGTCAAGAAAGGGACTTGTCACTCTGTGAATCCCCTTGTTCAGCAAGTCGACTCAAGAAAAAAACTCTCTTGGCGATGGGTTCAAGGGTTCCCCAAAGCCTATCATGGATGATATTTGATTTTGGATGAAATCAAAATATGGGTTTGATTATGAATCAATATGCAATTAGATATGTTAGGGAAATTATTTGAATATGTAATGTAAGGTTATATATATAAATCTATATAACCGGTTAGAGAACATTATCACAGAAGTAGGGTAAAAGCAATGTGATTGGTGGAAATAGTAGAGTTTCAGACAAATTTTTAATTGTTACGATTTTGTTTTACTTTCAAATCTTAACTTAGCATGTTAAGTATAGATTGAGAATTGTATTTAACCATAAAGTTTGGAACTGTATTTAACCATAAAGTTTATTTTAATGGGTGATTCAAATTTAAGTTCAGATCTGAGTTTTACTGGAGGTAAAATCAAATTCAGAATTTGAATTCAGTATTCACCAAAGTTCTGTCATATTTTTAGGAAATTTTTGGAATCATTTCTCCAACTTCTAAGATTTTTGAATTTCGATTTCTCCTCATAATAAGAGTGTGAGAGAAGGGCTAGTTCTGAAAGTATATTGAAAGACTTATATCATTTCAAAACAAATAGAATTTTTGGAGAAATCGAATTGAATTTTGCAAAACAATATTCAATTCCTATTCAGAAGATTTTATAGATCATTTTTGGTTTTGGGTTGATTGAAAAGATAATATGAAAATAGCTACTCGATCTCTATTTTTCTGTTGTATTTCTGTTGTCCATTGTGTTCTTCTTGTTTGTGACCTTTGTTTTAGTTTTTGTATAGATTCACAAGTCTAAGGGGAGTGAGAAATCTTGGGATGATAAGTTAGGTGTAAGAGAGTTTAAGTTAAGTGAGTATAGCATCTTCAAGGGAGAAGGTGCAGATTGTTTAATCTCGGCATTGTAATGATTTTGTAACTATCATTACGTAGTGAAAATTAGCTATAAAATGCATTAATTTATATGAGATGCATTAATTTATATAAAAAAGAAAGAATATTATAGATTCTATTAAACTCTAACCGAAGAAGCATAGAGTTTAAAAATGACTATACTCAGAACATAAAGATAAATAAAAGACAAATTAGGTTTGGTAGATGTTTCAAATGCTTTTCTACGAGGCTATCCATAGATAAAAACCAAAGGAACTTGTTCATCACGTTTTGATAAAATTTGAATCTAATCTTACCCTAACTATGAGATGAATTCATATTCAGTTGATTTGCAAATTTTTGTGGTAATATTAGTATTGAGGTGAATATTAAGTAAATCATGGGTTGGTACAGAATAAAAATGAGAAATGAGCATATGGGGTTGGGTCTACTTCATATTTACTCCACGTTATGGAATCATTCGGGTTCTCACTAACATACCATGCATCTTTGGAAAACAGCAATGGCTTTGGAAAATTTTCACACCCACTATACCAAGGATATGAATGGGAGGCCAAATTTTTTTGGGTTGACTAATTGGATACTCTACCTTTTTAATCAAATGTCTCGAGTTCGAGTTTTGAGAATGACGAAAAAGGATTTTGAAGAGCTAACTTCTAAAACGGGGTCTCACAGTGCTCGAACAAGATTAAACTAGTAAAACTCGGATACCAGTGCTGGAAAAAAAAAAAGACATGGATGGGAGGGTGACAATACAGAGATTGAGAAGACTAAGTGCAAAAATTAAGGAAGCTAGGGCAGGTGTGAGAGTTACAAATGATGGCAACCAAATGTTCATATGGAAATCTTCAACCAACACTTGGACTTGTTTCTCAACCCCTACGTGGCCCACCGGTGATCAGCGGCGTTCCAAACGCAGCATCCAAGCTTATGCTGCAAAGAAAAAGCTAGCAACCGCCCTAGCAAATTGCTGATATTCCTCACCATGGGAGATGGTGAATCCATTGAATATGAATTCGAAGGAGTCCAACAAATGGGAGAGATGTGGACTGAGCTAGGCTCAGTCATGGCTACTCTAATGTTTGTGTGGGCAATTTTTCAACAATACTTTCCAAGACAGCTGAGAGACTACCTTGAAAAACATGCCCAAAAACTAATGGGGTTTTTCAATCCATACATTGTGATCAAGTTCTATGAATACACCGGTGATCGGTTCAAGCGAAGTGAGGTCTACACCACCATTGAGAACTACCTCAGTGACAAGTCCTCTGGCAAGGCCAGGAGGCTGAAAGCTGATGTTGCGTCAAGCTCTTGTTCTAAGCATGGATGACCATGAAGAGGTGTTTGATGACTACAATGGTGTTAGGCTTAGGTGGGCAGCAAGCAAAAGAACAACTCAAACACGGCCTTTCTCATTCTACCCTCCTGCAGATGAGAAGAGGTACTACAAGCTAAGATTCCATCGGAAACACCGTGAATTTGTGACCTCTGCTTACTTAAGGCATGTACTCCATGAAGGCAGGGCCATTGTTGTGAGTCATAGGCAGAGGAAGTTGTAGACCAACAATCCTAGCAATGACTGGCATTGGTACAAAAAAACCAAGTGGAGTCATGTTGCTTTTGAGCATCCAGCCACTTTCCGGACACTTCCCCTTGATCCTATAAAGAAGCAAGAGATCCTCGATGATCTACTACGATTTAGCAAGGCAAAGGACTACTATGATCAAATTGGCAAGTCATGGAAAAGAGGGTATCGTCTTTATGGACCTCCTGGGACAGGCAAATCAACCATGATTGCAGCTATGGCTAATCTCTTGAATTACGATGTCTATGACCTTGAATTGACCACAGTTAAGGATAACACTGAGCTGAGAATGCTGTTGATTGAGACCACAAGTAAGGCTATAATCGTCATTGAGGATATTGATTGTTCTCTCGCCTTGACTGGCCAGAGAAAGGAAAAGGAAGAGAAAGAGGAAGATAAGGAGGAAGAAAAGAACCCGGCCGAGAAAATGAAGAAGAAGAAGAAGGAAGATGATGAGGGCAAAAGCAAGGTTACACTATCCGGTCTCTTGAACTTCATTGATGGCCTTTGGTCAGCTAGTGGAGGGGAAAGAATCTTTGTTTTCACCACTAATTATGTGGAGAAGCTTGATCCTGCTCTCATTAGAAGAGGAAGGATGGACTAGCACATTGAGATGTCATATTGCAGATTCGAGGCATTTAAAATTCTAGCAAAGAACTATCTCAAAATTGATTCTCACAATTTGTTCGACCAAATTGGTACGATGTTGGAGGAGACAGACATCACTCCCGCAGATGTTGCAGAGGTTTTAATGCCAAAAGAGGTTGGTGATGGAGATGAAGATGTTGCGGACACTTGCTTGCGGAATTTGATTGAAGCAATTGAGAAGGCCAAGGAAGAGGCAATACTGAAGGCTGAGAATGAGGCTAAGTTAAAGGCTGAGAAAGAGGCGGAGCTTGAGAAAGAGAAAGAGAAAGGAGATGACATTGTTGAAGAGGGAAAGGAGAAGAAGTTGTTAGCTAATAGAGTGAAAGAGAATGGACATGAGGAATAATCAGAATTTCATTTCAGCTAATTTCACTAGAAATGTAGAACTCTGTTATTATCATCCAATTCTGTTAAGTACAAGGTACCTGTATTGCACTTGAACAATCTGCTCCATGAATACTGCATATCATGTCCCCACATTTTGTATTTAATCCTAAATAACTAGTTCATTGTCTGTCTATAAGTAAGTCAACAATCATCTTTTTTTTTTGGTTGCTTTTTAATTGTTTCTATCTATATACAAAATAAACACCAAAGAATACTACCAAGGTTCAAGATCCATGAATTAATTGTTATAATTTTCTAATTAAACCTAAGAACCATTAGCCCACCAAACCCATCTGCTCTTTCAATATATTAGTAGTCCAACGGGTCTACTTGGACTAGTTGCTGTGGGTTTGAATGGTTGGATGCAAGAATATATTCATATAGAAAATTTTTTACCTATAATTCTATATATAGAATTAAAATTAAGTTTAAGGGTTTGTCCTTATTCGGATACTATTTTCAATAAATAGCTTTGCACGATTAAGATACCAAGAAAACAATCGATGTGGTCCATATGGGTGTGGACTATGAAGTCTGCATGAGGAGTTAAGCTTGCGTAATACTTGCACCATCATTCACCAAGAAAACAATTGATGTGGTCGACATGGGTGCGGTGTATAAAGCACATTCAAATTGTACCCTTTCAATATTATTATAATTTTCTAATTAAACCTAAGCATCCACTAGCCCACCAAAACTCATCAACTCTTTCAATATTTAGTCCAACGGGTCTAAATGGATACGTTGATACGAAATGGTTGGGGACCAAAATATATATATATATATATAGAAAAATTATTCTTATTTATAATTTTATATATAGAAATTTTAATTTGTTGAGTTCTAAATAGACAAATACCTAAATAATAATTAAACAAAATACAAAAATACCGAAGAAGCAAAATGCCAATTTGCTTTCTAAATAAAAGTCCACAGTGTGAACCATTCAAAAGGGTACAATTTGAATGTGCTTTATACACCACACCCATGTCGACCATGTTGGTTGATGTGCCCACGAGGGACATTATTGGGACAGGAGATAACGAGTTAACTCCAATTATCTCCGTAACCTCCACACATTAACTATCCATAACCACCTTATTAATTTTCACATAATGACTCTCTTCCAAAATGCCAAGGGAATGACCTACGTGAGTAATTTTGTTTTTGCTTTTCTTCTTACGAGGAGACATGAACAGTAGTCATGAAAAGAAGCATAACAATTCTCTATAGTGAGAAAAACATTTTGAAGGTAAGAGATTTTCACGTAAAAAAATATTTTTTGTCAAAGAAATCATCCAACTTAGATTGAGGTATTGTGATATTGCGGTGGTGATTCGATTAACATTGTGATCACCATCCCGACTGTGAGATCCGATAGAGGGACATGCCGTTCGGTTGATTTTAAAGATCTGCATATTAAGATACCCAGATCATTTTATTTTTCGAAAACTATTATATGCTTCCGTTGTACGTGAATGAGTTATCAAAATATCCAACAGACCACATCAATTGTTTTCCAGGTGAAAGATAGTGCAATTATTACCCCGTTGGTTAAGGGATAAAAATATTCTTCCTACCTATACCAACAAATATTTATAAGATCAAAAGTTATTACCCAAAGAAAAAAAACTCTGCAAAGATTAGAAAAGGGGGTAGTTCTTAAAAGCTTAATCGGCATATCCTAAGACATGGCATTGGCAATCCTAGGTTTACTCGGTTAAGCAGACAAGCTTTAGTTCAAAATTCATTGTCTTGCATATTTCAGAGGGGATGCTGGAATGATAGCCTTTTGTTGGTAATTCCTTTTTCAGTCCAGGGTCTTCTATTATATCTCATTTTAAGTTTATAAGTCTAATGGTAGGATATTAAACTCTATTAATTAATATATTAAATGAAAAAATTGACGTCGAAAGTACCCACTCGTATGACCCTCAGGTCTTCTCTCAAGTGGAACATGCGCCTTGGAAAATCGTCGTTGAAAACTCCTCTTTGCCTTCGAAAGGTACCCCATGGCCCCTTGACTGGGTCGGTCCATTGAGCATGGGGGCTTATCTTTGCTTGGGGGAGGTGCTAAATTTATGTTACTTTCTTCATCACTATCGGAGAAATTTCCAAGAAATAAAGAATATTAAAGTTTAGTTGTTTATCAATAGTGTTTAAGATTCAACTTATTAGTAATTATATTAGAGAAGTTAATAATCTTATTTACAAGGTTTTACTTAGAGTGCATGACCCAATAAGTAAGAATGAGCAGTAAGTTCATGGAAAACAAAGAAAGTGATTAAAATTTTAATAATTAAATGAAAAGATTATCATTTTTTTGTTACATAGGGACCATGAAAACACATAGACTTACAAAAATTTGAACATGACACTTAAGTAAAAATTTTTTACTGCTCAAATGTTCAAATGTCCGAACAAAAACAATATAGATTGAAATCAGAGGGTTTCTACAATCGCTATGAATATCAACCCTCTTGTGATTTTATGGATGACAAATTGATCGTTCAATGAAAATTTAAAACAACAGCCCTATGGATACAATACTCACTGTAATTGTTGATAAGGACAAGTTAATTTACTTCAAAATCTATCTCATTTTAAGCATTGGGGCCATGTTAGTTGAACAGCAATCCTTGAACAACTTTTGTATATAAAAAGACTTTTGAATTAAAAAAAAAAAAAAAACATTATGTTGCTTCTGGGAAGAAAAGAGAGGGCCTTTCTGGGTGTGAAAATGAAGCTTATCTTCCCTCAAGTTGATCACGTCTCTAAAGGATTTATGATAAAGATATAAATTCATAATGTTTTGTAGTTTACCGGTTGACCAAATAAAGTATTAAATTCTAATTGTCTGTAGTTGTGTACGGCACTAGAAAATGAACTTTCAATAACGAAAAATCTGTCATTAAAAGTTTATTTTTCGTCGCTAAAGAATATCAACAATGAATTTTTTCTGTCGCTAATAGTGACCCCGCTAAATATCAACAACGAATTTTTTTCATCACTAATATCAGTGACGGATCAGTGACGAAAAAAATCCGTCATTAATATTAACAATGAAAAAAATTCGTCGTTGAAAAAAAAATAAAAAAAATCAACGATGGACCCAATCCGTCGCTGATTTTAGAGTTCTAAAAAAAAATTACAATCTGCTCCCGGCAACCGCCACCCCGCCCACCCTTGTCCTTTAATTTGTGAAAAAAGTCTCCGGTCACCTTCAAATCCGGACACAATAGAAATTATATGAATAACACAATCACTGAGCCAAGCTAGAGATCTGATCATTTTACTTTTTTTTATTTATTATCTTTATCTCATATTTTTTAATAATAATAAAATAATATAAATTATAATTTTTTATAAAATAATAAAAAATTTTAAAAAATAAAATAATATTATCCTTTTACAAAATAAAATAAAAATAAAAATAATTATTTTAAATAAAATTTAAAAAATTAAAAATTAAAATATTAAAATATTAAAATATTAAAATATTAAAATATTAAAATATTAAAATTATTAAAATTATTAAGAATATTAAAAATATTAAAAATATTAAAAATATTAAAAATATTAAAAATATTAAAAATATTAAAAAAAATTAAAAAAATTAAAAATTAAAAAAATCCGTCGGTAATCCGTCACTAATTTTTCCACTGGTAAAATTTCAGTTGATAAAATTTTTATCGGTAATCTGTTGGTAATTTATCGCTGATAAATTTACAAAAAATTTTAAAAAAAATTAAAATTAAAAATTTTAAAAATCAGTCGCTAATCCGTCAGTAATCCGTCACAATTCCGTCGCTTATTACAAACGGAAAAAAATCCGTCAATAATTTTTCATCGTTAAAAATCCATTTTCTAGTAGTTGTGTAAGATAAATTTTAAGTTAATTTATGGGATTTATAGGATTGGTCCTTGTGTAGAGGGTAATTATGAAAAATAAATTTGTAGAAAAATTTTGAAAAATAATTTAAACGTGAACGATCAAAAAGGAAAGATAAGTATGGTGGCGAGTGGGACAATTGCGAAACATCCTCAGGTAGAAATTAAATCAATATGGGTAGGGGCAGGTAGAAACTGCTTGGTTGAAAGTCCTAAATGCAATTAGGGATGGTGATTTATGCAGATTAATCTGGGTACAAATTAAGTTAAGCGAGGTTATATTTTACACTAATCAAAATATAAATTTTGGATCAAAAAATACTTAGATCTATTTTAATTGGATATAAATTCGAGTCAAGTTAATCGATCCCTCTTTTATATATGTTTCCGTAACCAACATCACAATAATAACAAAGTGCTAGACCCATAAATTAATTGTTATCATTTTCTAATTAGACCTAAGCATGCACTAGCCCACCAAACTCATCTACTCTTTCCATATATTGTAACCGCTAATAATAGTAGTTAATGGTTAATCATATATAGTTAATAATAATAGTCAGTGGTTAATTAGGATTATTAGTTTAGTAGTTAATAGCTAATTAATAAAGTGGTTAATAATTAATATGGTTAGTAAAGTGATTAAATAGTTAGAAGAAAAAATATATAAATACTATGTATGGAAAGACAGAGAATATAATAGAATGGAATTGATTTTGTTTTCACTCGCCTTTTAAATTCTCTATCTATCTCTCTTTCTCTCTCTCTATTATTCTAACCCCTCTCTCTCTCTCTCTCTCTCTCTCCCCTCTCTTTCTTTCCCTCTCTCTAGAATTGGCTCGTTACATATATTTTGGTCATATTTTTAAACCAACATATCTAATTAGATTGTTGATATGGTTTGAAATGGTTGAATACGATAATATATTTATATAAATTTTGTTAATATGTAATTATATATATTAAAATTTTAATTTGTTGAGTTCAAAAATAAATTGAAACCTAAATAATAATTAAATTTATTTCTAGGCTTTGATTAATTTCTTGTCCCCCGAGGATATAACGTAGTCCAGATCAGCTTGCGTGCTAAATATGTATTCATTCCCGATCATTTTTCACTACAAAAAAACATGATTTTAGCCACGGATTTTCGTGACGGAAAAAATTCGTCGCTATTTTACAACGAATTTAGCGACAAAAACTTTCTCGTCGCTAATTTGCCATAAAATTTGCAACGAAAAGTAAGTCGTGGCTAAATTAGCGATGGACACATCATTCATCGCTAATTAGTGACGAAAAAATTTCCGTGGCTAAATTCGTCGCTAATTGGCGACAAAAAATTTTTCATTCTAAATTTCGTCGCTAAATAGTGACGAATAATATTTCGTGGCTAAATTTTGCCACGGATTTAAAATCCGTCGCTAGACGAAAATCGCATTCCGTCGCTAAGTTTTTTATATATAATTAAATAAAATATAATATTAATATAATATTTAAATTGAAAAATTAATTTAGTAACGACGAAATTTATCCGTTGGTAATTTAGCGACGGATTCCAAATCCGTCGCTGAATTTAATCTTTTTTTAATTAGAATTTTATTTTATTTTTATTTTATTTTTATTTTATTTTATTAATTTATATTAACAAATCATATTATTATTTTATAATATTTTAATTTACATTTTATTTTATTATATTATATTTCATTTTTTAGAAAAATAATATTATTTAATTCTTAAAAAAAAACCATATATTTTATTTTATTTAAATTATATATATATTTTTAATTAATTTAATATTTGTTTCTTTTTTTGTTTGATTTAAAATTTTTTATTATTGTATAGGTAATTTTATTTTATTTGTATTATTTTATTCAATAATTCAAAATTTTTAATTAAATATTAATCTGTTAGGACCGCGAGCCTGCGTGGGCGCCGGCGCATGCACGCACGGGCGCCTGCCTGCCTGGGCGCCCTTTATTGTTTTAATAGTAAAAAATTGATAAAATGCTGTTGAAGGGATTCAAATTTTGGACTTCGGATTTGAACGGAAGACATATTACCAATGCACTACCTTAGTGTTGTGTGATAATATTTTTTTTTTTCTTTCTTCCTCCTCATTTCTTTTCTATTCTCACTTTTTTTGTCATTTCTCTTACTCTCATCTCTATTTTTGGGTTTTTTTTTTCCTTTCTATTCTATTTATTAAAATTTCTTATATATAATAATTATATTGAAATTTCTTAAAATCCGTCGCTGAATTTAATCTTTTTTTAATTAGAATTTTATTTTATTTTTATTTTATTTTATTAATTTATATTAACAAATCATATTATTATTTTATAATATTTTAATTTACATTTTATTTTATTATATTATATTTCATTTTTTTAGAAAAATAATATTATTTAATTCTAAAAAAAACTATATATTTTATTTTATTTAAATTTTATATATATTTTAATTAATTTAATATTTTTTTTCTTTTTTTGTTTGATTTAATATTTTTTATTATTGTATAGGTAATTTTATTTTATTTGTATTATTTTATTAAATAATACAAAATTTTTAATTAAATATTAATCTGTTAGGACCACGAGCTTGCGCGGGCGCCGGTGCATGCATGCGCGGGCGCCGGTGCATGCACGCACGGGCGCCTGCCTGCCTGGGCACCCGCGCCCTGCGCGCGCCTGCCTGGACGCCCTTTATTGGTTGAAAGGATTCGAATCTTGGTTCTCAGATTTGAACGGAAGACATATCACCAATGCACCACCTTAGTGTTGTGTGATAATATTTTTTTTTTCTTTCTTCCTACTCATTTGTTTTCTATTCTCACTTTTTTTGTCCTTTCTCTTACTCTCATCTCTATTTTTGGGTTTTTTTTCCTTTCTATTCTATTTATTAAAATTTCTTATATATAATAATTATATTGAAATTTCCTATATATTCAAACGAATAAAAATATTTCGTGATTAAATATATAGATTTTTTAAATTATTAATATATTATAATTTATTGATAATTATAATTTTATATTTTTGAGATGTCGTAATGCATTTTTAAACTATGGATTAAAAAAATAAAATAAAAATGAAAAAAAATAATAAAATAATAAAATAAAAGAAAAAAGAAGAAATCAAAATATAATATTAATATATTTTTTAATTAATTTATTATTTTATTTTAAATTAGTATTTTATTATTTTTATTTTATTAAAAATTATCATATTTATTATTTTTAATTAATATTATTTTAGGTTGGTGGTATAAATAAAAAAAGTTATTATATTTATTATTTTAAATTGTTATTATATATTATTTTATTATTATTAGAAAAATGTGAAGGAAAGATAATAAATAATAAAAAAAAAATTTATATCACATAATATCCTTTGGTTCGGTGGTTTATAGGTTTATGCTTATGCTTGTGCGTGTAGGAGTTCGGAGTTCGAACCACGGTGGAGGCAGAAGGCAAAGCATTTTCCAGCAATTAAGAGTTGATGCTGGAGCGCCTGCGCGGGGGTGCTGGCTCGGGCAGGCAGCTTGCAGGCTAGTGTTGGCTCGGGCGGGCGGGGCCATCCAGGCACGTGCTGGCTCGGGTGGACAAGGGCGGCACGTGCGCTTCCAGGCACGTGCTGGCTCGGGTGGGCAAAGGCGGCACGTGCACTCTCTGGACATTTCGACGAATTTTGAAATTTGGAATCACGGATTTGAATCCGTCGCTAAATTCAGCGACGGATTCCAAATCCATGGCTAAATTCAGCGACAGATTTTTTTATTCGTCGCTAAATTAGGGACGAATAATTTTTCGACGGATATTTTTTTCTCTAAATTAGCGACGGATTTTAGTTACAAAAATTATTTGTCGCTCAATTTAGAGACGAATTTTAGATTTTCGTCGCTAAATTTAGCAACGGATTTTTTTATGTCGCTAATTTAGCGATGAATAATTTTTCGTCGTTAAATTTTGTGACAAATTTTAGCGACGAAAAATTATTTGTCGCTAAATTTAGTGACGGATTTCAGATTTTCGTCGCTAAATTTTTGCGACATGTTATTAGCGATGAAAAATTTTTCGTCGCTAAATCAATCGCTAATGTTTTTAGCTATAAGTTTTTTAAATTTTTCGTCGCTAAATTTGTGGCTAAAAGACTGTTTTTTTTAATAAAAGGACTTATTGATCCCCCCAACCCCCCCCCCCCCCCCCCACCCACCCCCACCCCCACCCCCACCCCCCGGCCTTTAATTTTTAAAGAAAGCTTCGTTTTTTTAATAAAACCTTTTGAGGACAAAAAAGAGGTCAAATGATGTTGGGCCAAGGATGGCATCTTAGCAAGAAAACTCCAAAAGCGTCCGAAGGGGAAAATTTCCAAATAAAAGTCCACAAAGTGAATAAAACTTATTATTAAGTAGATAGAACCAATAGGGTGCAAGCATTGGAGCGATCTAAAAAACTTATTATTCACCGTGGGGCCTAAAGTTAACTACCCTGCTTCATGCGAAAAATGTCACTACCATGACTTGCTTAGTTTTTCAATTGGGGTGGTTGCATCTCCTATGTAGGCAAAAATGAATGTTAATGCGAAACTGGGGAGAAACTCTGCCAACATAATTCAAACTTGACCTCCAAGGAAACTTTGCTCCCACGCCCTTTATATATAGTAACAAGTAGAAGGTGCTATTATATCGAGAGAAAAAAAAAAGAGTAGAAGGTGCTGATTAGGCCCCTTTTGAGTAGAGAGGAAAGAGATGGCAGAAATGTTGACTCAATTAGGATCAGCAATTGCTGGTCTGATGGTGATATGGGCAATGTTTCAAGAATACTTCCCATATCATCTTAGAGGTAATGTTGAGAAATATGTTCATAAGATTGTTAGCTTCTTTTACCCCTACATCCAAATCTCGATCGATGAGTATGCTGGTGATTGGTTTAAACGCAGTGAAGCCTACGCTGATGTTGAGACCTATCTCAGTGCATATTCATCAACCAAAGCCAAGCGGCTCAAAGCTGAAATAGTCAAGAGTAGCCAATCTCTTGGATTAAGTATGGATGATCATGAGGAGATCACCGATGAGTTTGAAGGAATCAAAATTTGGTGGGCTTCAAACAAGTTTTCACCTAAAACTCAATCCATATCCTTCTTCCCGGCTTCTAATGAAAAGAAGTTCTACAAACTCACCTTCCACCAAAGAAACAGGGAGACCATCACCAAACGATATCTAGACTACGTGTTGAAGGAAGGAAAGGAAATTGCAATGAAGAATCGGCAGAGGAAGCTCTACACAAACAATTCGAAAGATGATTGGCATGGCTACAAGAGTACTAAGTGGAGTCATGTAGCATTTGAGCACCCAGCAACCTTCGAAACACTAGCACTCGAACCAGAAATAAAGGAAGATATAATGAGTGATCTCATCACGTTTAGTCAAGGCAAGGAGTACTATAAAAAGATCGGTAAGCCTTGGAAGCGTGGATATCTCCTCCATGGACCGCCTGGGACAGGTAAATCAACCATGATTGCTGCTATGGCTAACCTTCTGAGTTACGATATCTATGATCTTGAGTTGACAGCGGTTAAGGACAACACGGAGCTTAGGAAGCTGTTGATTGAGACTACAAGTAAGTCCATAATTGTTATTGAGGACATTGATTGTTCGCTTGATCTAACTGGCCAGCGAGCAAAGAAGGAAAAAGATGATGATGATGACAAAGAAAAGGATAAGGTTGAGAAGATAATCAAAGAACATGACGAAAACAAGAGTAAGGTGACACTATCTGGACTCTTAAATTTCATTGATGGCCTATGGTCCGCTTGTGGAGGCGAAAGGCTCATAGTGTTCACCACCAACTACGTGGAGAAGCTTGACCCGGCCCTCATTAGAAGAGGACGCATGGACAAGCACATAGAACTATCGTACTGCGGATTCAAAGCATTCAAAGTGCTTGCAAGGAATTATCTAGATGTTGAAGACCACCCACTATTTAAGAAGATCAGGAGCTTATTTGATGAAACCAAAATAACACCTGCTGATGTTGCAGAGAACTTGATGCGTAAGACCATCCCAGGAAATGTTGATATTTGTTTGAAGAATTTGGTTCAAGCTCTTGAGAAGGCAAAAAAAGAAGCAATGTTGAAAGCTGAGGAAGAAGCAAGGTTAAAAGCCAAGGAAGAAGCAACAATGAAGTCGGAGAAAGAGGCTAAAGAAAAAGGAGTATCGGCAGACGATGTAGCAAAAGGGGAGAAAGCTAAAGAGGAGAAACCGTCACCCGAGGATGAGGTGAAGGAGAATGGCGTCAATGGGAGCAAAGAAGGTTGAGAGAGATTAGCCTGAAAGGAATGTAGTTAGGGTGGCAATCAATGTAATCTTTATGTTCTATTTGATAGAAGTATCTGAATTAGTTACTATGACGTTCATCAGAAAATGTTAATTTGGAATTGGTGTGTAATGCTAGTAATTAGTATTAATGGAGAAATCTTATAGGGCAAGGCTTCCAGCTATCAATTAATAAAAATTTAGAAGTGGTTTGACCGGTCATATCAATAATCAACCTCTAGAAGATAAATTATGAAGTTAAAAATATAAATAATCTCTATTTCGATTAGTCTTGTTAATATCACAGAAGATAATCAAACTGTTTTAACGAAAATGTGGCGTTCATCTAACAATGATGTATCTGGTCAAATTATTTTAGTAAAAAATGGTTTGAAAGTGATATCAAAACATAGATTATTATTAAGATTTTGCCTAACCTGGAATGAGTATTTTTTTTCTTGTATCATATTAATCGGTATTCAGAGTCATATTCTGAATAATTCGGTTCAGAATTTGTAATAACTCATTTAAGGGGACTACCCTCCTAACGTAGTCTACTCCATGCTCAAATCGCAAGTTGAACTCTTGAGTTTAGTTAAACGATTTAACATCATATTCTACTAAATCAATTAACTGTTCGTAAATGAATGTCTTTTTTGGGAAGAGGGAATATGCCTAGACGTAAAAATGGGCCATTGTAGCGAACAAGCTGGGCCTATTTAGGATGGGCTTGTCAGTAACTCTGGCCCTTTTATGGCTGCTCAAAATTGGGCCGCGCCCAAAGTTTTAGAAACCAAGGTTCAAAGAAATTGATTTAGAAACCAAAGGTTCAACGATTTAGCGGCCTCCATCAGCTTAGGGTTTCGACCTCCACCTCTGAACCAAGAAATTGATTTAAAAAAAGCGGTAGCAGACAAAATGACCAATAAGCCCCAAGACCCCACCCCAATCCAAACCCTAGAAAACTTTTGAATCAAAGTAAAGATTTCCTTGCAAAACTCAACTCCAAATAAGTGTTTTTAAAATTGTATCGGACCGGCCGGTTTGACTGAGAATTAAACTGTATGAAGTTAAATTCAGTCAAGATCATTAAAACTAGTCAAAACCAGTAAATCATTCAAATCGGCTCATAAAGATTTATAAATTTTATTTTACTTTAAAATATATAATATATAAATTACATACATAATATTATGGTAATATCATCTTATTCGTAAAACTGTTTGACCAATCAATTAATGAGCCGGTAAGTTGGTGAGTTATTTATTAGTTTGGTTTTTAAATCATTTGTTCATATGTTACAACAACACAATAATCTAAATTTTAATCCCAATAATTGGAGTCTGTCATTTAAAAGACAAATATGAAGATTTTAAAAAAATAAATAATAATATATATATATATATATATGTATATGTATGTATGAATATATATATATATATATATATATATATGTATGAAAAAATATATTTTTATTTATATAGAGAATATATTTATTTAATTTATGCGAATTCTTCTATACCACTCATTTCTATACAAAACTAGATTCTCGTCTTAAGTTTTAACTATCATGTTTTTACGGATGAATTACATCCAAATTTTTAGAGATTTATTTCTATATTTTATTGGATCTCCTATAAATTCTCTATTTTCTTAATCGATACGTTTTTTGGTTTTCTTTACACATGACTAAATCAGTTGTTGTCATCAAGGACATGGATTGCACAATCTAGGATTTTGAGTTGCATTGATGGACTTTGGTCTGCCTCTGCAGGTAAGAAACTAATGATTTGCACATAAGATTTTCCAATACTTTGGAACATTATTAGCGTTGTCCTATAATTACACTTCGCTGCAGGTGAGAGACTTGTAACTTTCACAACCAACCATGTGCAGAAGTTGGACCCTGCACTCATTAGGCGAGGAAGGATGAACAAACAGATTGAGCTCTCTTATTGGACTTCGAATCCTTCAAGATCCTAGCTAGGAACTACTTGGAGATCGATGATCGTCCATTGTTTGATCGAATTAGCTGCTTACTGCAAGAAAAGAATATGTACCCTGCAGATGCGGCTGAAAACTTAATTCCTAAGACACCCAACAAAGATGTGGACATGCGCTTGGAGACCCTCACTGGAGCTTTGGAAGAGAAAAAGGAAACACAAGATCCCCGTCCGCGCCCAAGGTGACGAAGAGAAAGACAAGAAGGAAGAATGAGGAATATGTTCAGGGTTTAGGTCCCTTGAAAAATCTATTTATTTCTTATTTTAAATGCTTTCAACACAGTTTGCATGAATTTTTATTTCTTTATTTGGTTAGAATTTTCCATCATCAATGTGATGCTTCGTGCCTCGCTTGCCACCATTGATGATGAGATGACTGGAGTACCCAAATAGGAAAAAATGGAATTTATTTTTCTTGACCGACGATTATTTTGATTATTTGATTAATCTGAATCGAATATTTTAGAATTCATTTAAAGGTTAATTCTTTTAATATATATAATTTTTTATTTTTAAAACTCAAACTTAAAACCTGGGTGTTTAGTAAGCAACCACCGGAGACCAAGAACAATTAAAAAATAGAATTCAATAGTGTTTGTATGGGACTCAAGCTGTATTTGGGCTAAACTTTCATCAATGAATATGTATTGAGCTCGATTCTGGCCCATATATCAAGTCTGGGCCTTACCTACTATCACAATATCAGTCACAAAACAAAATGATAGCCCAAAGATAAGGCATTGCTTTTTTTTTTTTTTGGTCTTTTGCGGTGTAAACGGAGAACTTTACCTGATTAATTTGATCTGAATATTATAAAATTCAATAAGGGATTAACTCTCTTAAATCTTTTTTTTTTTCATTTATAGGTGTCGAACTCGAGACCTCTTATTAAGATCCAATCACTCAATCCAAAGGGATTTAATAAAAATAAAGTATTATTCAATTTTACGTAAATATAGATATTTAAAACCCCAACTCAAAATTAAACAATTCTGTAAAGGAACAAAAATGAAGTGTGAGTATCAGCCTAATATGTTATCTAAAAATGTGACAGGGTGATATATTTACAATAACTATAACAAGAGTTAGAATTTTATTATCAAACTAATGTTCATAAGTAAACAATAAAATAGTCTCATAAAAAAATCCAAGTATCCAAATATGGACACATAATGTATAGGCTAATTGTAAATTAGCCAAAAACGATAATGACTGGTTAATAAGATTGTGAATTACTGTCTCATTTTAAAAAAATTATAATGCAAACCAAATTTATATTAATAGTAAACCGAATTTATGAAATATTAACAAGTAAATATATTTTTTCACGATAAAATGATAATATATATACATGAAGATATATATAAACCGATTATAAGATATCATATTTAAATTTTAAAGGTGATTTTAATTTATTTAGTATTTGTGTAAAGTATGATTATTTTATTTTGAATCAATGGGTCTTTTATTAATAAAAAAGTTAAGTTTTTGGCTCAAAGTTTTCTGGGTATATTTCTTTTTGTTGGACAGGGTTTTGGAATTTCATTCAGATTGTTGAGGCATATCAAAGTAGCAACATGAAGTACTTGGAATACACTCCATTGGATCAGTAATTTTTAAACTTTAATGCATAATACCACAACTTGTTAAAGTGAACACTATCCATAAATGTTAAAGCATAAATCTGTCTTCATTGCAGTGTGACTTTTAAGGATTGTTTCACTTTCGTTTCTACAGCATAAATGGCTTCCTTTGTCATGTGAATCTTGGTGAATGTACCATTAAAGGGTGTCTCGAAGCTTACTCTTGTAAGTGCAAGTGCTGTCCATCATCAACTCTTCTGTTCTCTTGATGTTGATGATAATGGATGAGGACTGGATTCCTTTCTGATCTATTCTGTGGGTTTCCTTGGGTAAACATTCTGGAATGGATAAAAGATTGTCATTGAGCTTGGACCATGAAGTAAGTTTTAAAAATGACTATACTCCTCGGTGTTCACTATCAACCATGTGGAGGAGGGATCATAATAATATATATAAATTAAAACGATTGATGCAAGTCATGAAACCGCAGGATGATCTTTTTGCTTCGCGCTTGATTCGTATTAGAAATCAAAATTAGATTTTAAATAAAAAATCTTAAAAATAGATTTTAGAAATCCATATATTTGATTTGAGTTTCAGATATCTTGAAAGTTTTATTTTTAGATTTTATTTTTATTTTATTAATCTAAATAAATTATATAACTCTCAGTTTAATTCTTAATTTCGATTTATTTTAATTGGACTTTTGACTTTCATCGCATTAATTTTATTTTTCAAATTTATTCTTACCAAACGAATTAAAATAAAATCCAATAATCAAGTAGATTTTGTAATTCCAATATAAGTGACGTATGGATGGTACGATGTTATGACATCATTCAAGTTCACCAAACTGGTTGAATGAGAAAAAATGAAAAAATGAAAAAAATGAAAAACCTAAGGACAAAAATCAAAATTAAAATACAAGTTGACCGGTGTCGGTGGATATCGGGTCACATGCTTCACCCGATGCCTTTCACATTGGTGCCCTTGAAAAATCATGGAGAGACTGGGTGGTCCAAAACATAAATTGAATTAATTAAAAATGAAATACTCCCCATCGTGAATTGAAAATATACTCCTAAAATTAAAAAAAAAATTAAATAAATAATTTTTAAAATAAAAAATTAAATAAATAATTTTTAAAATAAAAAATTAAATAAATAATTTTTAAAATAAAAAATTATAAAATCAAAATACTTTCTAAATATCAAATTTTGAAAAATAAAAACTTTTCGATTAATAAGACTTCTTTCCAAAATAGTCATCCACGTCCTGCGCCAAACAAGTTCAAAATAATTATTAGATAAATAAATATTAGCATTAGGTGATATTTTCTCTTCCAACAGTGTTGGCCGCTGAAAGTATCCAAACATGGCAGTGGGCCAAACCTCTTAACAACCAAAGTGATGGTGATGAAAAAATTATAGAAAAAGGATGAACTTATTTCACTTAAAATTATAGGAAAATGCTGTGACCCTTCCTTAGAGTATAGAGTCCCTTCATTTCCCTCTATTTAAGTAACTTCTGAGCTACCAGATCTTATAGCAAACCAACAGGCATCTTCAAACAACTTGTGTTGAAGAAGAGAGAGAGAGCTATGAAAATGATAAAAATGGGAGAGATGTGGACTGAGCTAGGCTCAGTCATGGCTACTCTAATGTTTGTGTGGGCAATTTTTCAACAATACTTTCCAAGACAGCTGAGAGACTACCTTGAGAAACATGCACAAAAACTAATGGGCTTTTTCAATCCATACATTGTGATCAAGTTCTATGAATACACCGGTGATCGGTTCAAGCGAAGTGAGGTCTACACCACCATTGAGAACTACCTCAGTGACAAGTCCTCTGGCAAGGCCAAGAGGCTGAAAGCTGATGTTGCCAAGGACAGTCAAGCTCTTGTTCTAAGCATGGATGACCATGAAGAGGTGTTTGATGACTACAATGGCGTTAGGCTTTGGTGGGCTGCAAGCAAAAGAATTACTCAAACACAGTCTTTCTCATTCTACCCTCCAGCAGATGAGAAGAGGTACTACATGCTAAGATTCCATCGGAAACACCGTGAATTTGTGACCTCGACTTACTTAAGGCACGTACTCCATGAAGGCAAGGCCATTGCCGTGAGTCATAGGCAGAGGAAGTTGTACACCAACAATTCTAGCAATGACTGGCATGGCTACAAAAAAACCAAGTGGAGTCATGTTGCTTTTGAGCATCCAGCCACTTTCCGGACACTTGCCCTTGATCCTATAGAGAAGCGAGAGATCCTCAATGATCTACTACGATTTAGCAAGGCAAAGGACTACTATGATCAAATTGGCAAGTCATGGAAAAGAGGGTATCTTCTTTATGGACCTCCTGGGACAGGCAAATCAACCATGATTGCAGCTATGGCTAATCTTTTGAATTACGATGTCTATGATCTTGAATTGACCACGGTTAAGGATAACACTGAGCTGAGGAGGCTCTTGATTGAGACCACAAATAAGGCTATAATCGTCATTGAGGATATTGATTGTTCTCTCGCCTTGACTGGCCAGAGAAAGGAAAAGGAAGAGAAAGAGGAAGACAAGGAGGAAGAAAAGAACCCAGCCGAGAAAATGAAGAAGAAGAAGAAGGAAGACGATGAGGGCAAAAGCAAGGTTACACTATCCGGTCTCTTGAACTTCATTGATGGCCTTTGGTCAGCTTGTGGAGGGGAAAGAATCTTTGTTTTCACCACTAATTATGTGGAGAAGCTTGATCCTGCTCTCATTAGAAGGGGAAGGATGGACAAGCACATTAAGATGTCATATTGCAGATTCGAGGCATTTAAAATTCTTGCAAAGAACTATCTCAAAATTGATTCTCACAATTTGTTCGACCAAATTGGTACGATGTTGGAGGAGACAGACATCACTCCCGCAGATGTTGCAGAGGTTTTAATGCCAAAAGAGGTTGGTGATGGAGATGAAGATGTTGCGGACACTTGCTTGCGGAATTTGATTGAAGCAATTGAGAAGGCCAAGGAAGAGGCAATACTGAAGGCTGAGAATGAGGCTAAGTTAAAGGCTGAGAAAGAGGCGGAGCTTGAGAAAGAGAAAGAGAAAGGAGATGACATTGTTGAAGAGGGAAAGGAGAAGAAGTTGTTAGCTAATGGAGTGAAAGAGAATGGACATGAGGAATAATCAGAATTTCATTTCAGCTAATTTCACTAGAAATGTAGAACTCTCTTATTATCATCCAATTCTGTTAAGTACCAAGGTACCTGTATTGCACTTGAACAATCTGCTTCATGAATACTGCATATCATGTCCCCACATTTTGTATTTAATCCTAAATAACTAGTTCATTTTCTATCTATAAGTAAGTCAACAATCATCTTTTTTTTTTTTGGTTGCTTTTTAATTGTTTCTATCTATATACAAAATAAACATCAAAGAATACTACCAAGGTTCAAGATCCATGAATTAATTGTTATAATTTTCTAATTAAACCTAAGAACCACGAGCCCACCAAACCTATCTGCTCTTTCAATATATTAGTAGTCCAACGGGTCAACTTGGACTAGTTGCTGTGGGTTTGAATGGTTGGATGCAAGAATATATTCATGTAGAAAATTTTTTACCTATAAATCTATATATAGAATTAAAATTAAGATTAAGGGTTTGTCCTTATTCGGATACTACTTTCAAGAAATAGCTTTGCACGATTAAGAAACCGATGCATTTTTTAGGGTTGTTCTTATTCGGATATTATTTCTTTGCAATTTGTCTCTTGTAAAATTTTTACTATTGCGATAGTTGAATAATCAGCACTAATATTTTCATAATATAATGAAATCGATATCAAAATATTAATAATTCCATGAAACTATACTAGTAATTACAGATATCGAGAACACTCATCTCTTGATAGGGTCGATAGTTAGCTAAATCAGATTAATTAAAATCAATAAATTAATTATAAAATATCGATAGCTAAAAAAAAAAATTGAAAAGGAAAAAGCTCAACCAAACAAAAAGGGGGATAAGAGCAGTGAATCCCTCTGCCTCCACCACAAAATTAATTATACATACAACTAAATATGTCATAATAAAGAAACTTTCATGACAATGCACAATTCTTCCTTTTGTTTTCATTTAGATCAACGAAAAAGATACCAAGAAAACAATCGATGTGGTCCATATGGGTGTGGACTATGAAGTCTGCATGAGGAGTTAAGCTTGCGTAATACTTGCACCATCATTCACCAAGAAAACAATTGATGTGGTCGACATGGGTGTGGTGTATAAAGCATATTCAAATTGTACCCTTTTGAATGGTTCACTTTGTGGACTTTTATTTAGAAGTAAATTGGAATTTTGCTTCTTCGATGTTTTTCTATTTTGTGTAATTATTATTTAGGTATTTGTCTACTTAGAACTCAACAAATTAAAATTTATATATATATATATATATATAATTATAAATAAGAAAAAAATTTTCTATATAAATATATTTTGGTCTCCAACCACTTCGTATCAACGTATCCATTTAGACCCGTTGGACTAAAAATCTGACCCAGTATATTGAAAGAGTAGATGAGTTTTGGTGGGCTAGTGGATACTTAGGTTTAATTAGAAAATCATAACAATTAGTTCATGGGTATTGCATTTTGGTAGTATTTGTGTACAGATAAAAACAATTATCATGACATTGAATTATGAAAAACATATACTATGTTGGGAGTATTTTTAATATTTTGACATTTTGTATACAATAAATTTTATAAAAAATTACAAAAAAAAACATGAACGAATACTACTAAAGTGCAAGATCCATGAATTAATTATTATAATTTTCTAGCCCACCAAAACTCATCTACTCTTTCAATATTAGGTCACATTTTTAGTCCAACATGTCTACTCGGGCTCATTGATATGGGTTCGAAATGTTTGGATACGAGAATATATTTATATAGAAAAATTTCTTATCTATGATTTTATATATCTAGAATTAAAATTAAAATTAAGGGTTATAGTTATTCGGATACTATTTCCAATAAATAGCTTTGCACGATTATGAAATTTCTCAATTTATTAATGAATCATTATTTTGATTTTTTGTAAATTCTTTTGTTGTAAACCTTTCAATGATTAGCAGTAATATTTTTAATGACATAACGAAATCGATATTAGAACTTTAATGATTCTATGAAACTATGGTAGTAACTTTATTTTGATAATTATAAATATAAACTAAATATGTCATGATAAAGAAACTTTGAGGATAATGTACCATTCTTCTCTTGTTTTCATTTCAACGAAAATTAATTTTGATGGAAAAAGATGCCAAGAAAACCATTGATGTGGTCCCTGGAGTGTAGACCATGAAGTCTGCATGCATGAGGAGTCAAACTTGAGTAGCTGAAGAGTAGCTCTGATGATAATAGTGCAAATATTTCTCGAGTTTGACTGCTCATGCAGACTTCATACTCCACACCCATAGGGACCACATCAAGAAAACAAAATTATTTGTTATACCCTGTTCAGCAAGGTGGGTTAATTTTTATTGGAAGTTAGAGGCAGGGTAGAAGGAAGGGAAAAAAATAATAATAATATAAAACACGAATTTCTTTTGTTTCTGGAGGACTTTATTTGTCCTCTCTCTCTAAAAAGGGCTATGATCAAAAGTTTTTTTTTTTTTTTTTTGGTTTCTATGGTTAGGCCACCGCTTGGTATATGAGATTTTGTTTAAATTAATTCAGACCGACTTGATTGTTGGGTCTCATTTGAGGGAGAGGTCTTCTAACATTATTTTTTCCATATCCAAAGGGAGTCAAACTCTCGATTTAGACGAAAGTGTTCTTTCCATCTATATCAATAAGTATCGGTGTGATCAAAATTTATTACCAAAAGAAAAAAAGCTCTGCAAAAATTAGAAAAGGGGGTTGTTCTTAAAAAGCTTAATCGGCATATCCTAAGACATGGCATTGGCAATCCTAGGTTTACTCGTTTAAGCAGACAAGCTTTAGTCCAAAATTCATTGTCTTGCATATTTCAGAGGGGATGCTGGAATGATAGCCATTCGTTGGTAATTTCATTTTCAGTCTAGGGTATTCTATTATATCTCATTTTAAGTTTATAGGTCTAATGGTAGGGTATTAGACTCTATTAAC
The DNA here is from genome assembly GCA_033439265.1 of Dillenia suffruticosa. NCBI lineage: Eukaryota > Viridiplantae > Streptophyta > Magnoliopsida > Dilleniales > Dilleniaceae > Dillenia > Dillenia suffruticosa. The sequence goes on along the minus strand of JAVTVX010000029.1, from coordinate 2,697,397 downwards.
TAATATATTAAATAAAAAAATAGACGTCGAAAAAATTCATTCATACGAACCGCTAGTCTTCTCTCAAGTGGAACATGCGCCTTGGAAAATCGTCGTTGAAAACTCCTCTTTGCCTTCGAAAGGTACCCGATGGCCCCTTGACTTGGTCGGCCCATTGACCATGGGGGCTTATCTTTGCTTGGGGGAGGTGCTAAATTTGTTACTTTCTTCATCACTATCGGAGAAATTTCCAAGAAATAAAGAATATTAAAGTTTAGTTGTTTATCAATAGTGTTTAAGATTCAACTTATTAGTAATTATATTAGAGAAGTTAACAATCTTATTTACAAGGTTCTACTTGAGTGCATGACCCAATAAGTATGAATGAGCAGTAAGTTCATGGAAAACAAAGAAAGTGATTATAATTTTAATAATTAAAATGAAAAGATTATTTTTATTGGTTACATAGGGACCATGAAAACATGAACCCACAAAGTTTGAACACGACACCTCGAGGACCATTTGAATAAAAATTTTTTACCACTTAAATATCTCTATAAGGACAAATGAAAAGATTATTGCACGCAATATAGATTGAAATTAGGGTGTTTCTACAATTGCTACGAATATCAACCCTCTTGAGATTTCATGGACGAAATATTTTTCATGGATGAAATATTGATCGTTCAATGAAAATTTAAAAGTACAGCCCTATGGATACAATACTCACTGTAATTGTTGATAAGGACAAGTTAATTTACTTCAAAATCTATCAATATAGTCGATTCAATACTAATTTACAAATCCATCAGTTCTGATTTGATCGGATTAAATACTTTTTGATTTCTTTTTTTTTTATTTAGATAATTATATCAACAAATCTTTTTTAAGAGATTACGTTGATAAAAAATTTCTGCTGGTTGACTATGGATTCACGAGATACTCTATAGAAGTTTCTAACGTTTGAGGCCTAGTCCGAATGAACAAGGTTGCATCTAATAGAAAAATGTGACTATATTGAAGATAACTTGCAACTCTAAAAACAACAAAATCCTAAAAATAAAAAAAGGTTAAGATTCGATTAATTTACTCTGAAAGAGAGCGAAATGACTTCTACTAATAATATACGGGTATAATAGTCAAATATTACATTCTCTTAACTAAAATCTCATGTTTGAATTTTAGAAATAAAAAATACTTAGGAGAGCCAAGTCTTTGTGAGCCCAATAATACTTGATTGGATTAGTCGGTTAAATTCATATAAGTATTCACTTATTAAAATAAAAAATCCTAAGAAGAAAAAATATAGGGTTTAATAGAAATCAATGCATTTTACCCATCAGTCCTTATCCGACTTGAACTCCTAGCCGATGCCCGATGCCCGATGCCCGATGCCTTCTTATCAACCCACTAACGAAGACCCGGTTCAAACCAATATAATCTTAGCCGACGTCCTACCATTGATGACTGTGAAGAAAATCAAAGCGCATGGAGAATCGAATGAACATGACATTGCAGAGAAAGGTAGTCATAAATTATTTTTCAGGTGATACTTTGAAAAAAAAAAGGATTGTGTTTTTAACTCTTCCCCCCCCACCCCATCTTTTGCCGCCAACATTAATAACATTTACCCACCCTATGTTGAGAGGAAAAAATTATTTACTAAATACACTTAAAAAGTGGTGAAATTTTCAGAAAGTAGTATCTTATTTCCCTTTTGCTCTCACTACACGTCCTTGATCTGAAATCTTCTTTCATATTAATCCCCCGCCCCCCTTTGGTTAATAAAGAATGTGCAGTTCGACCCTTTTCCCTTTTCTTTTCGGCTATACAAGGAAAGCGGGAGGAGATTCACAAGTAGTTCTCAGAAAGTATAATCAGCATAGGCTAAAACATGGCAATGAAACCCTTGGTTTACTCGGCAAAGGTCACTTTTTAGTTCAAAAATTCATGGGGTTTGCATATGTCAGGGCCCTGGACCCTTGGTTTACTCGATTCATTGTTAGTAGTTCGTTTTCAGTTTAGGGTCTTCCATAAAATCTCATTTGAAGCTTTGGGGGCATGTTAGTTGAACAGTAATCCCTGAACAATTTTTGTACATAAAAAGACTTTTGAATGAAAAAAAAAAAAAAATTATGTAGCTTCTGGGAAGGAAAGAGAAGGGCCTTTCTGGGTGTGAATATGAAGCTTATCTTCTCTCAAGTTGATCACGACTCTAAAGGATTTATGATAAAGATATAAATTCATAATGTTTTGTAGTTTACTGGTTGACCAAATAAAGTATTAAATTCTAATTGTTAGTAGTTGTGTAAGATAAATTTTAAGTTAATTTGTGGGATTTATAGGATTTGTCCTTGTGTAGAGTGTAATTATGAAAAATAAATTTGTAGAAAAATTTCGAAAAATAATTTAAATGTTAACGATCAAAAAGGAAAGACAAGTATAGTGGCAAGTGGGACAATTGCGAAACATCCTCAGGTAGAAATTAAATCAATATGGGTAGGGGCAGGTAGAAACAGCTTGGTGAAAAGTCCTAAATGCAATTAGGGATGGTGATTTACGCAGACTAAACCGGGTACAAATTAAGTTAAGTGAGGTTATATTTTACATTAATCGAAATATAAATTTTAGATAAAAAAAATACTCAAATCTATTTTAATCGGATACAAATTCAAGTCAAGTTGATCGATCCCTCTTTTATAGAACCTATTATATACAAAACGTCAAAATATTAGAAATACACACCCTAGTATTAGAGAGAGGGGTTACAATAATTGTTTTTATCTATGCACAAAATAAACACCAACAAATATTAACAAAGTGCTAGACCCATGAATTAATTGTTATCATTTTCTAATTAGACCTAGGCATGCACCAGCCCACCAAACTCATCTACTCTTTCAATATATTATAACAAATGCTAATAATAGTGGTTAATAGTTAATCATAATTAATAATAATAATTAGTGGTTAATTATGGTTGTTGGTTTAGTTGTTAGTGATTAATTAGTAAAGTGGTTAATTGTTAATATGGTTAATAAAGTGATTAAATAGTTAAAGGAAAAAATATATAAATACTAGATATGGAAAGACAGAGGGTATAATGGAATGGAATGGAATTGACTTTTTTCTCACTCGCTCTCTAAATTCTGTATCTATCTCTTTCTCTCTCTCTCTTTACTATTCTAACCCCTCTCTCTCTATTTTTCTCTCCCTCTCTTTCTTTTCCTCTCTAAAATTCTCTATCTATCTCTTTCTCTCTCTCTCTCTCTTTACTATTCTAACCCCTCTCTCTCTATTTTTCTCTCCCTCTCTTTACTATTCTAACCCCTCTCTCTCTATTTTTCTCTCCCTCTCTTTCTTTCCCTCTCTAAAATTCTCTATCTATCTCTTTCTCTCTCTCTCTCTCTACTATTCTAACCCCCTCTTTCTCTCTCTATTTTTCTCTCCCTCTCTTTCTTTCCCTCTCTAAAATTCTCTATCTATCTCTTTCTCTCTCTCTCTCTCTCTATTTTTCTCTCCCTCTTTCTTTCCATCTCTAAAATTGTCTATCTCTCTCTCTCTCTCTACTATTCTAACCCCCTCTTTCTCTCTCTATTTTTCTCTCCCTCTCTTTCTTTCCCTCTCTAAAATTCTCTATCTATCTCTTTCTCCCTCTCTCTCTCTCTCTCTCTATTTTTCTCTCCCTCTCTTTCCTTCCCTCTCTAAAATTCTCTATCTATCTCTCTCTCTCTCTCTCTCTCTCTCTATTTTTCTCTCCCTCTCTTTCTTTCCATCTCTAAAATTCTCTCTCTCTTTTTACTATTCTAACCCCTCTTTCGCTCTCTATTTTTCTCTCCCTCTCTTTCTTTTCCTCTCTAAAATTGGTTCGTTACATATATCTTGATCACATTTTTAGAGCAATAGATTTAATTAGGCTCGTTGATATGGGTTTAAAATAATTGAATACGGGAATATATTTATATAAATTTTGTTAATGTGTAATTATATATATATATTAAAATTTTAATTCGTTGAGTTCAAAAATAGATAGGAACCTAAATAATAACTAAATCTATTTTCTAGGCTTTGATTAATTTCTTGTCCCCCGAGGATATAACATAGTCCAGATCAGCTTGCGTACTAAATATGTATTCCTTCCCCCATAGGGTGCAAGCATTGGAGCGATCTGAAAAACTTATTATTCACCATGGGGCCTAAAGTTAACCACCCTGCTTCATGCGAAAAATGTCACTACCATGACTTGCTTAGTTTTTCAATTGGGGTGGCTGTGGGCGGTGGTTGCATCATATTGAAAAGGTCGTCTTCTGCATAGGGAAAAAAGAATGTTAATGCGAAATTGGGGAAGAAACTATGTCAACATAATTCAAAGTTGACCTCCAAGGAAACTTTGCTCCCACGCCCTTTATATATAGTAACAAGTAGAAGGTGCTATTATATCGAAAAAAAAAAAAAGGTAGAAGTTGCTGATTAGGCCCCTTTTGAGTAGAGAGGAAAGAGATGGCAGAAATGTTGACTCAATTAGGATCAGCAATTGCTGGTCTGGTTGTGATGTGGGCAATGTTTCAAGACTACTTCCCATATCACCTTAGAGGTCTTGTTGAGAAATATGTTCATAAGATTGTTAGTTTCTTTTACCCCTACATCAATATCTCGATCGATGAGTATGCTAGTGATTGGTTTAAACGCAGTGAAGCCTACGCTGATGTTGAGACCTATCTCAGTGCATATTCATCAACCAAAGCCAAGCGGCTCAAAGCTGAAATAGTCAAGAGTAGCCAATCTCTTGCATTAAGTATGGATGATCAGGAGGAGATCACCGATGAGTTTGAAGGAATCAAAATTTGGTGGGCTTCAAACAAGTCTTCGCCTAAAACTCAATCCATCTCCATCTACCCGGCTTCTAATGAAAAGAAGTTCTACAAACTCACCTTCCACCAAAGATACAGGGAGACCATCACCAAACGATATCTAGACTACGTGTTGAAGGAAGGGAAGGAAATTGCAATGAAGAATCGGCAGAGGAAGCTCTACACAAACAATTCAAAAGATGAATGGAATGGCTACAAAAGGACTAAGTGGAGTCATGTAGCATTTGAGCACCCAGCAACCTTCGAAACACTAGCACTCGAACCGGAAATAAAGGAAGATATAATGAGTGATCTCATCACGTTCAGTCAAGGCAAGGAGTACTATAAAAAGATCGGTAAGCCTTGGAAGCGTGGATATCTCCTCCATGGACCGCCTGGAACAGGTAAATCAACCATGATTGCTGCTATGGCTAACCTTCTGAGTTACGATGTCTATGATCTTGAGTTGACAGCGGTTAAGGACAACACGGAGCTTAGGAAGCTGTTGATTGAGACTACAAGTAAGTCCATAATTGTTATTGAGGACATTGATTGTTCGCTTGATCTAACTGGCCAGCGAGCAAAGAAGGAAAAAGATGATGATGATGACAAAGAAAAGAATAAGGTTGAGAAGATAATCAAAGAACATGACGAAAACAAGAGTAAGGTGACACTATCTGGACTCTTAAATTTCATTGATGGCCTATGGTCCGCTTGTGGAGGCGAAAGGCTCATAGTGTTCACCACCAACTACGTGGAGAAGCTTGACCCGGCCCTCATTAGAAGAGGACGCATGGACAAGCATATAGAACTATCGTACTGCGGATTCAAAGCATTCAAAGTGCTTGCAAGGAATTATCTAGATGTTGAAGACCACCCACTATTTGAGAAGATCAGGAGCTTATTTGATGAAACCAAAATAACACCTGCTGATGTTGCAGAGAACTTGATGCGTAAGACCATCCCAGGAAATGTTGATATTTGTTTGAAGAATTTGGTTCAAGCTCTTGAGAAGGCAAAAAAAGAAGCAAAGTTGAAAGCTGAGGAAGAAGCAAGGTTAAAAGCGGAGGAAGAAGCAACAATGAAGTCGGAGAAAGAGGCTAAAGAAAAAGGAGTATCGGCAGACGATGAAGCAAAAGGGGAGAAAGCTAAAGAGGAGAAACCGTCACCCGAGGATGAGGTGAAGGAGAATGACGCCGTGGGAAACAAAAAAGGTTGAGAGAGACTAGTCTGAAAGGAATGTAGTTAGGGTGGCAATGAATGTTATCTTCATGTTCTATTTGATAGAAGTATCTGAATTAGTTACTATGACGTTCATCAGAAAATGTTAATTTGGCAATAAAATTGGTGTGTAATGCAAGTAATTAGCATTAATGGACAAATCTAACCAGGGCAAGGCTTTCAATAATCAACCTCTAGAAGATAAATTATGAAGTTAAAAATATAAATAATCTCTATTTCGATTAGTCTTGTTAATACTACAGAAGATAATCAAACTCCTTTAACTGAAAATGTGGCGTTGATCCAATAATGACATATTTGGTCAAATTATTTGAGTAAAAAAAAGTTTGAAGGTGATGTCAAAATATAGATTATTATTTTTTTTATTACATAAGAATTCAAACTCTGGATTTCAGATTTAGAGGAGGGGGATTATAATCATCATGCTATCCTTAGAGACATATAGATTATTATTATGATTTTGCCTAACCTGGGATGAGTATCTTTTTTGGTGTAGAGAATATGCCTGGACGTAAAAATGGACAGAGCCGAATAATAACAATAATAATAATAAATTAATAAATAGGCAAAGGTCTGGGCTGTCCCAAAGCCCTACAAACAAGCTGGGCCCATTTAGGATGGGCTTGCCAGTAACTCAGGCCCTTCTATGGCTGCGCAAAATTGGGCCGCGTCCAACTTTTTTTTTTTTTGTGGTACCGGAAATAGAAGAAAACACATAACAGCAAGAATACCAAAACACCAAACTAACAACTAGAGAAGGAAACCCCTCTAATCCTTTTCAAACCCGTACGGTCCTCCCAAATGAAGCGGCTCAGAAACAGAGGAGGATCTTTCAACTCCATGAAACCTTCAACATTCAGCTAAGCTAACTCCGCCAAGTGGTCCGCACAGACATTGGGCTTCCCTAAACATATGAATAACAGCTTTGACATGCAAAGACTTCAACAGCTCAACACATTCTTGTAAGATAAATAACATGGGGTGGTCAAGGTCCAAATGATTGGTGAGAAGGCTCATTAAAACAGAAGAGTCGGACTTAACCTCTCCATGACTAATGCTCATCCCTCTCGCCATATGGAGCCCTTCCCTGAGACCCCAGAGCTCTGCTGTAAGCACCTCAGTCCTGCCAATACTCACCATAAAACCTACAACCCACTCTCCTTCATGGCTTCTGAAAATTCCTCATGCACTAGCCTTTCCAGAGGATTGTGACACTACACCGTCAGTGTTAAGTTTGAAGAAGCTCTCTTTGGGACGACACCAATTGATCCTTCTCCTTCCAATCCTCAGATCAACATTAGGAACACTACAGAGCCAAGGGGCTTC